>JAWDJD010000002.1:201422500-202756250 GCA_035047305.1 Bradypodion pumilum | reverse complement strand
CTCTCTCTCTCACCCGCAGCTTTTCTTTCTCTCTCTCTCACTCACAGTTTCTCATTCTCTCTCACTCTCAGCTTCTCTTTCTCTCTCTCTCTCACTCACAGCTTCTCTTTCTCTCTCTCTCTCACTCACAGCTTCTTTTTCTCTCTCTCTCATTCACAGCTTCTCTTTCTCTCTCTCTCTCACTCACAGCTTCTCTCTCTCTCACTCTCTCTCACTCACAGTTTCTCTTTCTTTCTTTCTCTCTCTCTCACTCACAGCTTCTCTCTCTCTCTCTTACTCACGCCCAGCCTCTCTCTCTCTCACTCACAGCTACTAACTCTCTCTCTCTCTCACTCACAGCTTCTCTTTCTCTCTCTCTCTCACTCACAGCTTCTCTCTCTCACTCTCTCACTCACAGTTTCTCTTTCTTTCTTTCTTTCTCTCTCTCTCACTCACAGCTTCTCTCTCTCTCTCTTACTCACTCCCAGCCTCTCTCTCTCTCACTCACAGCTACTAACTCTCTCTCTCTATCACTCACAGCTTCTCTCTCTGTCACTAACAGCTTCTCTCTCTCTCTCACTCACACCTTCTCTTTCTCTCTCTCTCACTTACACCTTATATTTCTCTCTCTCTCACTCACAGCTTCTCTCTCTGTCTCTCACTCACAGCTTCTCTCTCGCTCACTCACTCACAGCTTCTCTCTCTCTCTCACTCACTCACAGCTTCTCTTTCTCTCTCTCTATCACACACACAGCTTCTCTTTCTCTCTCTATCACTCACAGCTTCTCTCTCTGTCACTAACAGCTTCTCTCTCTCTCTCACTCACAGCTTCTATTTCTCTCTCTCTCACTTACATCTTATATTTCTCTCTCTCTCTCACTCACAGCTTCTCTCTCTGTCTCACACTCACAGCTTCTCTCTCTCTCTCTCTCACTCACAGCTTCTCTCTCTCTCACTCACTCACAGCTTCTCTTTCTCTCTCTCTCACTCACAGCTTCTCTTTCTCTCTCTCACACACTCACAGCTTCTCATTCTCTCTCTCACACACACACACAGATTCTCTTTCTCTCTCACTCACTCACAGCTTCTCTTTCTCTCTCTCACACACACAAATCTTCTCTTTCTCTCTCTCTCTCACTCACTCACAGCTTCTCTTTCTCTCTCTCTCACTTACACCTTCTATTTCTCTCTCTCTCTCACTCACAGCTTCTCTCTCCTTCTCTTACTACCCTGATTCTCTCTCTCCCTCTCACTCACAGCTTCTCTCTCTCTCTCACTCTCTCACAGCTTCTCTTTGTCTCTCTCTCACTCACAGCTTCTCTTTCTCTCTCTCTCTCACTCACAGCTTCTCTCTCCTTCTCTTACTACCCTGATTCTCTCTCTCTCTCTCACTCACAGCTTCTCTTTCTCTCACTCTCTCACTCACAGCTTCTCTTTCTCTCTCTCTCTCACTCACAGCTTCTCTTTCTCTCTCTCTCTCTCACAGCTTCTCTAACTCTCTCTATCATTCACAGCTTCTCTTTCTCTCTCTCTCACTCACAGCTTCTCTTTCTCTCTCTCTCTCTCACAACTTCTCTTTCTCTCTCTCTCACTCACAGCTTCTCTTTCTCTCTCTCTCACTCACAGCTTCTCTTTCTCTCTCTCTCACTCACAGATTCTCTCTCTCACTCACAGCTTCTCTCTCTCTCACTCTCTGTCACTTACAGCTTCTCTTTCTCTCTCTCTCTCACTCACAGCTTCTCTTTCTTTCTCTCTCTCTCACTCACAGCTTCTCTCTCTCTTTTTCACTCCCAGCTTCTCTCTCTCTCTTTCACTCACAGCTTCTCTTTCTGTCTCGCTCACTCACAGCTTCTCTCTCTCTCTCTCTCACTCACAGCTTCTCTTTCTCTCTCACACACACACAGCTTCTCTCTCTCTCTCACACAGCTTCTCTCTCTCAGCTTCTCTTTCTCTCTCTCTATCACACACACAGCTTCTCTTTCTCTCTCTCTATCACTCACAGCTTCTCTCTCTTTCTCTCACTCACAGCTTGTCTCTCTCTCTCACTCACTCACAGCTTCTCTTTCTCTCTCTCACTTACACCTTCTTTTTCTCTCCGTCTCTCACACAGCTTCTCTCTCTCTCTTACTCCCTGATTCTCTCTCTCTCACACTCACTCACAGCTTCTCACTCTCACTCACTCACAGCTTCTCACTCTCTCTCTCTCACTCACAGCTTTTCTTTCTCTCTCTCTCACTCACAGGTTCTCATTCTCGCTCTCACTCTCAGCTTCTCTTTCTCTCTCTCTCTCACTCACAGCTTCTCTTTCTCTCTCTCTCTCTCTCACTCACAGCTTCTTTTTCTCTCTCTCTCATTCACAGCTTCTCTTTCTCTCTCTCTCTCACTCACAGCTTCTCTCTCTCTCACTCACAGCTTCTCTTTCTTTCTTTCTCTCTCTCTCACTCACAGCTTCTCTCTCTCTCTCTTACTCACTCCCAGCTTCTCTCTCTCTCACTCACAGCTACTCACTCTCTCACTCACTCACTCACAGCATCTCTTTCTCTCTCTCTCTCTCTCACTCACTCACAGCTTCTCTTTCTCTCTCTCACACACACAGCTTCTCTCAATCTCTCACTTACATCTTCTCTTTCTCTCTCTCTCTCACTCTCAGCTTCTATTTCTCTCTCTTTATCACACACACAGCTTCTCTTTCTCTCTCTCTATCACTCACAGCTTCTCTCTCTGTCACTAACAGCTTCTCTCTCTCTCTCACTCACAGCTTCTATTTCTCTCTCTCTCACTTACACCTTATATTTCTCTCTCTCTCTCACTCACAGCTTCTCTCTCTGTCTCTCACTCACAGCTTCTCTCTCTCTCTCTCACTGCTTCTCTCTCTCTCACTCACTCACAGCTTCTCTTTCTCTCTCTCTCACTCACAGCTTCTCTTTCTCTCTCTCACACACTCACAGCTTCTCATTCTCTCTCTCTCTCACACACACAGATTCTCTTTCTCTCTCACTCACTCACAGCTTCTCTTTCTCTCTCTCACACACACAAAGCTTCTCTTTCTCTCTCTCTCACTCACTCACAGCTTCTCTTTCTCTCTCTATCACACACACAGCTTCTCTTTCTCTCTCTCTATCACTCACAGCTTCTCTCTCTTTCTCTCACTCACAGCTTTTCTCTCTCTCTCACTCACTCACAGCTTCTCTTTCTCTCTCTCACTTACACCTTCTTTTTCTCTCGGTCTCTCACACAGCTTCTCTCTCTCTCTCTTACTCCCTGATTCTCTCTCTCTCTCACTCACTCACAGCTTCTCTCTTTCTCTCACTCACTCACAGCTTCTCACTCTCTCTCTCTCTCACCCGCAGCTTTTCTTTCTCTCTCTCTCTCACTCACAGTTTCTCATTCTCTCTCACTCTCAGCTTCTCTTTCTCTCTCTCTCTCACTCACAGCTTCTCTTTCTCTCTCTCTCTCACTCACAGCTTCTTTTTCTCTCTCTCTCATTCACAGCTTCTCTTTCTCTCTCTCTCTCACTCACAGCTTCTCTCTCTCTCACTCTCTCTCACTCACAGTTTCTCTTTCTTTCTTTCTCTCTCTCTCACTCACAGCTTCTCTCTCTCTCTCTTACTCACACCCAGCCTCTCTCTCTCTCACTCACAGCTACTAACTCTCTCTCTCTCTCACTCACAGCTTCTCTTTCTCTCTCTCTCTCACTCACAGCTTCTCTCTCTCACTCTCTCACTCACAGTTTCTCTTTCTTTCTTTCTTTCTCTCTCTCTCACTCACAGCTTCTCTCTCTCTCTTACTCACTCCCAGCCTCTCTCTCTCTCACTCACAGCTACTAACTCTCTCTCTCTATCACTCACAGCTTCTCTCTCTGTCACTAACAGCTTCTCTCTCTCTCTCACTCACACCTTCTCTTTCTCTCTCTCTCACTTACACCTTATATTTCTCTCTCTCTCACTCACAGCTTCTCTCTCTGTCTCTCACTCACAGCTTCTCTCTTGCTCACTCACTCACAGCTTCTCTCTCTCTCTCACTCACTCACAGCTTCTTTTTCTCTCTCTCTATCACACACACAGCTTCTCTTTCTCTCTCTATCACTCACAGCTTCTCTCTCTGTCACTAACAGCTTCTCTCTCTCTCTCACTCACAGCTTCTATTTCTCTCTCTCTCACTTACATCTTATATTTCTCTCTCTCTCTCACTCACAGCTTCTCTCTCTGTCTCACACTCACAGCTTCTCTCTCTCTCTCTCACTCACAGCTTCTCTCTCTCTCACTCACTCACAGCTTCTCTTTCTCTCTCTCTCACTCACAGCTTCTCTTTCTCTCTCTCACACACTCACAGCTTCTCATTCTCTCTCTCTCACACACACACAGATTCTCTTTCTCTCTCACTCACTCACAGCTTCTCTTTCTCTCTCTCTCACACACAAATCTTCTCTTTCTCTCTCTCTCTCACTCACTCACAGCTTCTCTTTCTCTCTCTCTCTCACTCACAGCTTCTCTTTCATTCTCTCTCTCTCTCACTCACAGCTTCTCTCTCTCTTTTTCACTCCCAGCTTCTCTCTCTCTCTCTCACTCACAGCTTCTCACTCTATCTCTCACTCACTCACAGCTTCTCTTTCTGTCTCTCTCACTCACAGCTTCTCTCTCTCTCTCTCACTCACAGCTTCTCTTTCTCTCTCTCTCACACACAGCTTCTCTCTCTCACACACACAGCTTCTCTCTCTCTCTCAGCTTCTCTTTCTCTCTCTCTATCACACAAACAGCTTCTCTTTCTCTCTCTCTATCACTCACAGCTTCTCTCTCTTTCTCTCACTCACAGCTTCTCTCTCTCTCTCACTCACTCACAGCTTCTCTTTCTCTCTCTCACTTACACCTTCTTTTTCTCTCGGTCTCTCACACAGCTTCTCTCTCTCTTACTCCCTGATTCTCTCTCTCTCTCACTCACTCACAGCTTCTCTCTCTCTCTCACTCACTCACAGCTTCTCACTCTCTCTCTCACCCGCAGCTTTTCTTTCTCTCTCTCTCTCACTCACAGTTTCTCATTCTCTCTCACTCTCAGCTTCTCTTTCTCTCTCTCTCTCACTCACAGCTTCTCTTTCTCTCTCTCTCTCACTCACAGCTTCTCTCTCTCTCACACTCTCTCTCACTCACAGTTTCTCTTTCTTTCTTTCTCTCTCTCTCACTCACAGCTTCTCTCTCTCTCTTACTCACTCCCAGCCTCTCTCTCTCTCACTCACAGCTACTAACTCTCTCTCTCTCTCACTCACAGCTTCTCTTTCTCTCTCTCACACACACAGCTTCTCTCAATCTCTCACTTACATCTTCTCTCTCTCTCTCTCACTCTCAGCTTCTCTTTCTCTCTCTATCACTCACACAGCTTCTCTTTCTCTCTCTCTATCACTCACAGCTTCTCTCTCTGTCACTAACAGCTTCTCTCTCTCTCACACTCACAGCTTCTCTTTCTCTCTCACTTACACCTTATATTTCTCTCTCTCTCACTCACAGCTTCTCTCTCTGTCTCTCACTCACAGCTTCTCTCTCTCTCACTCACTCACAGCTTCTCTCTCTCTCTCACTCACTCACAGCTTCTCTTTCTCTCTCTCTTACTCACAGCTTCTCTCTTTCTCTCTCACACACTCACAGCTTCTCATTCTCTCTCTCTCACACACACAGATTCTCTTTCTCTCTCACTCACTCACAGCTTCTATTTCTCTCTCACACACATACAAAGCTTCTCATTCTCTCTCTCTCACTCTCAGCTTCTCTTTCTATCTCTCTCTCTCTTACACAGCTTCTCTTTCTCTCTCACTCACTCACAGCTTCTCTTTCTCTCTCTCACACACAGCTTCTCTTTCTCTCTCTCTCACTTACACCTTCTATTTCTCTCTCTCTCTCACTCACAGCTTCTCTCTCCTTCTCTTACTACCCTGATTCTCTCTCTCCCTCTCACTCACAGCTTCTCTCTCTCTCTCTCACTCTCTCACAGCTTCTCTTTGTCTCTCTCTCACTCACAGCTTCTCTTTCTCTCTCTCTCTCACTCAAAGCTTCTCATTCTCTCTCTCTCACTCTCAGCTTCTCTTTCTATCTCTCTCTCTCTTACACAGCTTCTCTTTCTCTCTCACTCACTCACAGCTTCTCTTTCTCTCTCTCACACACAGCTTCTCTTTCTCTCTCTCTCACTCACAGCTTCTCTTTCTCTCTCTCTCACTCACAGCTTCTCTTTCTCTCACTCTCTCACTCACAGCTTCTCTTTCTCTCTCTCTCTCACTCACAGCTTCTCTTTCTCTCTCTCTCTCACAGCTTCTCTAACTCTCTCTCTCACTCACAGCTTCTCTTTCTCTCTCTCTCACTCATAGCTTCTCTTTCTCTCTCTCTCACTCACAGATTCTCTCTCTCTCTCACTCACAGCTTCTCTCTCTCACTCTCTGTCACTTACAGCTTCTCTTTCTCTCTCTCTCTCACTCACAACTTCTCTTTCTCTCTCTCTCACTCACAGCTTCTCTTTCTCTCTCTCTCACTCACAGCTTCTCTCTCTGTCTCACACTCACAGCTTCTCTCTCTCTCTCTCACTCACAGCTTCTCTCTCTCTCACTCACTCACAGCTTCTCTTTCTCTCTCACTCACAGCTTCTCTTTCTCTCTCTCTCACACTCACAGCTTCTCATTCTCTCTCTCTCTCACACACACAATTTCTTTCTCTCTCACTCACTCACAGCTTCTCTTTCTCTCTCTCACACACACAAAGCTTCTCTTTCTCTCTCTCTCTCACTCACTCACAGCTTCTCTTTCTCTCTCTCTCTCACTCACAGCTTCTCTTTCTGTCTCTCTCACTCACAGCTTCTCTCTCTCTCTCTCTCACTCACAGCTTCTCTTTCTCTCTCTCTCACACACAGCTTCTCTCTCACACACACACAGCTTCTCTCTCTCTCTCTCAGTTTCTCTTTCTCTCTCTCTATCACACAAACAGCTTCTCTTTCTCTCTCTCTATCACTCACAGCTTCTCACTCTATCTCTCACTCACTCACAGCTTCTCTTTCTGTCTCTCTCACTCACAGCTTCTCTCTCTCTCTCTCACACTCACAGCTTCTCTTTCTCTCTCTCACACACACAGCTTCTCTCTCTCACACACACAGCTTCTCTCTCTCTCTCTCAGTTTCTCTTTCTCTCTCTCTATCACACAAACAGCTTCTCTTTCTCTCTCTCTATCACTCACAGCTTCTCTCTCTTTCTCTCACTCACAGCTTCTCTCTCTCTCTCACTCACTCACAGCTTCTCTTTCTCTCTCTCACTTACACCTTCTTTTTCTCTCGGTCTCTCACACAGCTTCTCTCTCTCTCTCTTACTCCCTGATTCTCTCTCTCTCTCACTCACTCACAGCTTCTCTCTCTCTCTCACTCACTCACAGCTTCTCACTCTCTCTCTCACCCGCAGCTTTTCTTTCTCTCTCTCTCTCTCTCTCTCACTCACAGTTTCTCATTCTCTCTCACTCTCAGCTTCTCCTTCTCTCTCTCTCTCACTCACAGTTTCTCTTTCTTTCTTTCTCTCTCTCTCACTCACAGCTTCTCTCTCTCTCTCTTACTCACTCCCAGCCTCTCTCTCTCTCACTCACAGCTACTAACTCTCTCTCTCTCTCACTCACAGCTTCTCTTTCTCTCTCTCACACACACAGCTTCTCTCAATCTCTCACTTACATCTTCTCTTTCTCTCTCTCTCTCTCACTCTCAGCTTCTCTTTCTCTCTCTATCACACACACAGCTTCTCTTTCCCTCTCTCTATCACTCACAGCTTCTCTCTCTGTCACTAACAGCTTCTCTCTCTCTCACACTCACAGCTTCTCTTTCTCTCTCTCTCACTTACACCTTATATTTCTCTCTCTCTCACTCACAGCTTCTCTCTCTGTCTCTCACTCACAGCTTCTCTCTCTCTCACTCACTCACAGCTTCTCTCTCTCTCTCACTCACTCACAGCTTCTCTTTCTCTCTCTCTTACTCACAGCTTCTCTCTTTCTCTCTCACACACTCACAGCTTCTCATTCTCTCTCTCACACACACACAGATTCTCTTTCTCTCTCTCTCACTCACAGCTTCTATTTCTCTCTCTCTCTCTCTCTCACTCACAGCTTCTCTCTCCTTCTCTTACTACCCTGATTCTCTCTCTCCCTCTCACTCACAGCTTCTCTCTCTCTCTCACTCTCTCACAGCTTCTCTTTGTCTCTCTCTCACTCACAGCTTCTCTTTCTCTCTCTCTCTCACTCAAAACTTCTCATTCTCTCTCTCTCACTCTCAGCTTCTCTTTCTATCTCTCTCTCTCTTACACAGCTTCTCTTTCTCTCTCACTCACTCACAGCTTCTCTTTCTCTCTCTCACACACAGCTTCTCTTTCTCTCTCTCTCACTCACAGCTTCTCTTTCTCTCTCTCTCACTCACAGCTTCTCTTTCTCTCACTCTCTCACTCACAGCTTCTCTTTCTCTCTCTCTCACTCACAGCTTCTCTTTCTCTCTCTCTCTCTCACAGCTTCTCTAACTCTCTCTCTCATTCACAGCTTCTCTTTCTCTCACTCTCTCACTCACAGCTTCTCTCTCTCTCTCTCTCACACAACTTCTCTTTCTCTCTCTCACTCACAGCTTCTCTTTCTCTCTCTCTCACTCACAGCTTCTCTTTCTCTCTCTCTCACTCACAGATTCTCTCTCTCTCACTCACAGCTTCTCTCTCTCTCACTCTCTGTCACTTACAGCTTCTCTTTCTCTCTCTCTCTCACTCACAGCTTCTCTTTCTTTCTTTCTCTCTCTCTCACTCACAGCTTCTCTCTCTCTCTTTCACTCACAGCTTCACTTTCTGTCTCTCTCACTCACAGCTTCTCTTTCTCTCTCACACACACACAGCTTCTCTCTCTCTCTCACACAGCTTCTCCCTTTCTCTCAGCTTCTCTTTCTCTCTCTCTATCACACACACAGCTTCTCTTTCTCTCTCTCTATCACTCACAGCTTCTCTCTCTTTCTCTCACTCACAGCTTGTCTCTCTCTCTCACTCACTCACAGCTTCGCTTTCTCTCTCTCACTTACACCTTCTTTTTCTCTCCGTCTCTCACACAGCTTCTCTCTCTCTCTCTTACTCCCTGATTCTCTCTCTCTCACACTCACTCACAGCTTCTCTCTCTCACTCACTCACAGCTTCTCACTCTCTCTCTCTCACTCACAGCTTTTCTTTCTCTCTCTCTCACTCACAGGTTCTCATTCTCTCTCTCACTCTCAGCTTCTCTTTCTCTCTCTCTCTCACTCACAGCTTCTCTTTCTCTCTCTCTCTCACTCACAGCTTCTTTTTCTCTCTCTCTCATTCACAGCTTCTCTTTCTCTCTCTCTCTCACTCACAGCTTCTCTCTCTCTCACTCTCTCTCACTCACAGCTTCTCTTTCTTTCTTTCTCTCTCTCTCACTCACAGCTTCTCTCTCTCTTACTCACTCCCAGCTTCTCTCTCTCTCACTCACAGCTACTCACTCTCTCACTCACTCACTCACAGCATCTCTTTCTCTCTCTCACTCACTCACTCACAGCTTCTCTTTCTCTCTCACACACACACAGCTTCTCTTAATCTCTCACTTACATCTTCTCTTTCTCTCTCTCTCTCACTCTCAGCTTCTATTTCTCTCTCTCTATCACACACACAGCTTCTCTTTCTCTCTCTCTATCACTCACAGCTTCTCTCTCTGTCACTAAGAGCTTCTCTCTCTCTCTCACTCACAGCTTCTATTTCTCTCTCTCTCACTTACACCTTATAATTCTCTCTCTCTCTCACTCACAGCTTCTCTCTCTGTCTCTCACTCACAGCTTCTCTCTCTCTCACTCACAGCTTCTCTCTCTCTCACTTACTCACAGCTTCTCTTTCTCTCTCTCTCACTCACAGCTTCTCTTTCTCTCTCTCTCACACTCACAGCTTCTCATTCTCTCTCTCTCTCACACACACAGATTCTCTTTCTCTCTCACTCACTCACAGCTTCTCTTTCTCTCTCACACACACAAAGCTTCTCTTTCTCTCTCTCTCACTCACTCACAGCTTCTCTCTCTCTCTCTCACTCACAGCTTCTCTTTCATTCTCTCTCTCTCTCACTCACAGCTTCTCTCTCTCTTTTTCACTCCCAGCTTCTCTCTCTCTCCCTCACTCACAGCATCTCTCTCACTCACTCACATCTTCTCTCTCTCTCTTACTCACTCCCAGCTTCTCTCTCTCTCTCACTCACAGCTTCTCACTATCTCACTCACTCACTCACAGCTTCTCTTTCTCTCTCTCTCACTCACAGCTTCTCTCTCTCTCTCTCTCACTCACAGCTTCTCTTTCTCTCACACACACACACAGCTTCTCTCTCTCTCTCACTTACAGCTTCTCTCTCTCTCTCTCACTCTCAGCTTCTCTTTCTCTCTCTCTATTACACACACAGTTTCTCTCTCTCTCTCACTTACAGCTTCTCTTTCTCTCTCTCTCTCAGCTTCTTTCTCTCTCTCTCTTTTACTCACAGCTTTTTCTCTCTCGCTTCTCTCTCTCTCTCACTCACAGCTTCTCTTTCTCTCGCTCTCACTTACACCTTCTATTTCTCTCTCTCTCTCACTCACAGCTTCTCTCTCCTTCTCTCACTCACAGCTTCTCTTTCTCTCTCTCTCTCACAGCTTCTCTTTCTCTCTCTCCCTCACTCACAGCTTCTCTCTCACTCACTCACTCACATCTTCTCTCTCTCTCTTACTCACTCCCAGCTTCTCTCTCTCTCTCACAGCTGCTCACTATCTCAATCACTCACTCACAGCTTCTCTTTCTCTCTCTCTCACTCACAGCTTCTCTTTCTCTCTCTCTCTCTCACTCACAGCTTCTCTTTCTCTCACACACACACACAGCTTCTCTCAATCTCTCACTTACATCTTCTCTTTCTCTCTCTCTCTCACTCTCAGCTTCTCTTTCTCTCTCTATCACACACACAGCTTCTCTCTCTCTCTCTATCACTCACAGCTTCTCTCTCTGTCACTAACAGCTTCTCTCTCTCTCTCACTCACACCTTCTCTTTCTCTCTCTCTCACTTTCACCTTATATTTCTCTCTCTCTCACTCACAGCTTCTCTCTCCTTCTCTTACACCCTGATTCTCTCTCTCCCTCTCTCACTCACATCTTCTCTCTCTTTCTCTCACTCACTCACAGCTTCTCTTTGTCTCTCTCTCTCTCACTCACAGCTTCTCTTTCTCTCTCTCTCTCTCAAAGCTTCCCATTCTCTCTCTCTCACTCTCAGCTTCTCTTTCTCTCTCTCTCACTCACAGCTTCTCTCTCTCTTTTTGACTCCTAGCTTCTCTCTCTCTCTCACTCACAGCTTCTCACTCTCTCTCTCACTCAGTCACAGCTCTTTGTCTAACTCTCACTCATAGCTTCTCTTTCTCTCTCTCTCACTCACAGCTTCTCTCTCTCTCACACACACACAGCTTCTCTCTCTCTCTCACTTACAGCTTCTCTTTCTCTCTCTCAGCTTCCCTTTCTCTCTCTATCACACACACAGCTTCTTTCTCTCTCTCTCTTTTACTCACAGCTTCTCTCTCTCTCTCTCACTCACAGCTTCTCTCTCCCTCTCTCACTCACAGCTTCTCTTTCTCTCTCTCTCACTTACACCTTCTATTTCTCTCTCTCACTCACTCACAGCTTCTCTCTCCCTCTCTTACTACCCTGATTCTCTCTCTCCCTCTCACTCACAGCTTCTTTCTCTCTCTCACTCTCTCACAGCTTCTCTTTGTCTCTCTCTCACTAACAGCTCTTTCTCTCTCTCTCTCACTCAAAGCTTCTCATTCTCTCTCTCACACTCTCAGCTTCTCTTTCTCTCTCTCTCTCTCATACACAGCTTCTCTTTCTCTCTCACTCACTCACAGCTTCTCTTTCTCTCTCTCTCACACAGCTTCTCTTTCTCTCTCTCTCACTCACAGCTTCTCTTTCTCTCTCTCTCTCACTCACAGCTTCTCTTTCTCTCACTCTCTCACTTACAGCTTCTCTTTCTCTCTCTCTCTCACTCACAGCTTCTCTTTCTCTCTCTCTCTCTCACAGCTTCTCTAACGCTCTCTCTCATTCACAGCTTCTCTCTCTCTCTCTCTCACTCACAGCTTCTCTTTCTCTCTCTCACACACACAACTTCTCTTTCTCTCTCTCTCACTCACAGCTTCTCTTTCTCTCTCTCTCACTCACAGCTTCTCTTTCTCTCTCTCTCACTCACAGATTCTCTCTCTCTCTCACTCACAGCTTCTCTCTCTCTCACTCTCTGTCACTTACAGCTTCTCTTTCTCTCTCTCTCTCACTCACAGCTTCTCTTTCTTTCTCTCTCTCTCTCACTCACAGCTTCTCTCTCTTTTTCACTCCCAGCTTCTCTCTCTCTCTTTCACTCACAGCTTCTCTTTCTCTCTCTCTCACTCACAGCTTCTCTCTCTCTCTCTCACTCACAGCTTCTCTTTCTCTCTCTCACACACACAGCTTCTCTCTCTCTCACACACAGCTTCTCTCTCTCTCAGCTTCTCTTTCTCTCTCTATCACACACACAGCTTCTCTTTCTCTCTCTCTACCACTCACAGCTTCTCTCTCTTTCTCTCACTCACAGCTTCTCTCTCTCTCTCACTCACTCACAGCTTCTCTTTCTCTCTCTCACTTACACCTTCTTTTTCTCTCCGTCTCTCACACAGCTTCTCTCTCTCTCTCTTACTCCCTGATTCTCTCTCTCTCACACTTACTCACAGCTTCTCTCTCTCACTCACTCACAGCTTCTCACTCTCTCACTCTCACTCACAGCTTTTCTTTCTCTCTCTCTCTCACTCACAGGTTCTCTTTCTCTCTCTCACTCTCAGCTTCTCTTTCTCTCTCTCTCTCACTCTCAGCTTCTCTTTCTCTCTCTCTCTCTCACTCACAGCTTCTTTTTCTCTCTCTCTCATTCACAGCTTCTCTTTCTCTCTCTCTCTCACTCACAGCTTCGCTCTCTCTCACTCTCTCTCACTCACAGCTTCTCTTTCTTTCTTTCTCTCTCTCTCACTCACAGCTTCTCTCTCTCTCTTACTCACTCCCAGCTTCTCTCTCTCTCACTCACAGCTACTCACTCTCTCACTCACTCACTCACAGCATCTCTTTCTCTCTCTCTCTCACTCACACACAGCTTCTCTTTCTCTCTCTCACACACACACAGCTTCTCTCAATCTCTCACTTACATCTTCTCTTTCTCTCTCTCTCTCACTCTCAGCTTCTCTTTCTCTCTCTCTATCACACACACAGCTTCTCTTTCTCTCTCTATCACTCACAGCTTCTCTCTCTGTCACTAACAGTTTCTCTCTCTCACTCACTCACAGCTTCTGTTTCTCTCTCTCTCACTTACACCTTATATTTCTCTCTCTCTCACACTCACAGCTTCTCTCTCTGTCTCTCACTCACAGCTTCTCTCTCTCTCTCACTCACAGCTTCTCACTCTCTCTCACTCACTCACTGCTTCTCTTTCTCTCTCTCTCACTCACAGCTTCTCTTTCTCTCTCTCACACACTCACAGCTTCTCATTCTCTCTCTCTCACACACACACAGATTCTCTTTCTCTCTCACTCACTCACAGCTTCTCTTTCTCTCTCTCTCTCACAGCTTCTCTTTCATTCTCTCTCACTCTCACTCCCAGCTTCTCTCTCTCTTTTTCACTCCCAGCTTCTCTCTCTCTCTCTCACTCACAGCTTCTCACTCTATCTCTCACTCACTCACAGCTTCCCTTTCTGTCTCTCTCACTCACAGCTTCTCTCTCTCTCTCACTCACAGCTTCTCTTTCTCTCTCTCACACACACAGCTTCTGTCTCTCACACACACAGCTTCTCTCTCTCTCAGCTTCTCTTTCTCTCTCTCTATCACACACACAGCTTCTCTTTCTCTCTCTATCACTCACAGCTTCTCTCTCTTTCTCTCACTCACAGCTTCTCTCTCTCTCTCACTCACTCACAGCTTCTCTTTCTCTCTCTCACTTACACCTTCTTTTTCTCTCCGTCTCTCACACAGCTTCTCTCTCTCTCTCTTACTCCCTGATTCTCTCTCTCTCTCACTCACTCACAGCTTCTCTCTCTCACTCACTCACAGCTTCACACTCTCTCTCTCTCACTCACAGCTTTTCTTTCTCTCTCTCTCTCACTCACAGGTTCTCATTCTCTCTCTCACTCTCAGCTTCTCTTTCTCTCTCTCTCTCACTCACAGCTTCTCTTTCTCTCTCTCTCTCACTCACAGCTTCTTTTTCTCTCTCTCTCATTCACAGCTTCTCTTTCTCTCTCTCTCACTCACAGCTTCTCTCTCTCTCACTCTCTCTCACTCACAGCTTCTCTTTCTTTCTTTCTCTCTCTCTCACTCACAGCTTCTCTCTCTCTCTTACTCACTCCCAGCTTCTCTCTCTCTCACTCACAGCTACTCACTCTCTCACTCACTCACTCACAGCATCTCTTTCTCTCTCTCTCTCACTCACTCACAGCTTCTCTTTCTCTCTCACACACACACAGCTTCTCTCAATCTCTCACTTACATCTTCTCTTTCTCTCTCTCTCTCACTCTCAGCTTCTCTTTCTCTCTCTCTATCACACACACAGCTTCTCTTTCTCTCTCTCTATCACTCACAGCTTCTCTCTCTGTCACTAACAGCTTCTCTCTCTCTCTCACTCACAGCTTCTATTTCTCTCTCTCTCACTTACACCTTATATTTTTCTCTCTCTCACTCACAGCTTCTCTTTCTGTCTCTCACTCACAGCTTCTCTCTCTCTCTCACTCACAGCTTCTCTCTCTCTCACTCACTCACAGCTTCTCTTTCTCTCTCTCTCACTCACAGCTTCTCTTTCTCTCTCTCACACACTCACAGCTTCTCATTCTCCCTCTCTCACACACACACAGATTCTCTTTCTCTCTCACTCACTCACAGCTTCTCTTTCTCTCTCTCACACACACAAAGCTTCTCTTTCTCTCTCTCTCACTCACTCACAGCTTCTCTTTCTCTCTCTCTCTCACTCACAGCTTCTCTTTCATTCTCTCTCTCTCTCACTCACAGCTTCTCTCTCTCTTTTTCACTCCCAGCTTCTCTCTCTCTCACTCACAGCTTCTCACTCTATCTCTCACTCACTCACAGCTTCTCTTTCTGTCTCTCTCACTCACAGCTTCTCTCTCGCTCTCACTCACAGCTTCTCTTTCTCTCTCTCACACACACAGCTTCTGTCTCTCACACACACAGCTTCTCTCTCTCTCAGCTTCTCTTTCTCTCTCTACATCACACACACAGCTTCTCTTTCTCTCTCTCTATCACTCACAGTTTCTCTCACTCACAGCTTCTCTCTCTCTCTCACTCACTCACAGCTTCTCTTTCTCTCTCTCACTTACACCTTCTTTTTCTCTCGGTCTCTCACACAGCTTCTCTCTCTCTCTCTTACTCCCTGATTCTCTCTCTCTCTCACTCACTCACAGCTTCTCTCTCTCTCACACTCACTCACAGCTTCTCACTCTCTCTCTCTCTCACCCGCAGCTTTTCTTTCTCTCTCTCTCACTCACAGTTTCTCATTCTCTCTCACTCTCAGCTTCTCTTTCTCTCTCTCTCTCACTCACAGCTTCTCTTTCTCTCTCTCTCTCTCACTCACAGCTTCTTTTTCTCTCTCTCTCATTCACAGCTTCTCTTTCCCTCTCTCTCACTCACAGCTTCTCTCTCTCACTCTCTCTCACTCACAGTTTCTCTTTCTTTCTTTCTCTCTCTCTCACTCACAGCTTCTCTCTCTCTCTCTTACTCACTCCCAGCCTCTCTCTCTCTCACTCACAGCTACTAACTCTCTCTCTCTCTCACTCACAGCTTCTCTTTCTCTCTCTCACACACACAGCTTCTCTCAATCTCTCACTTACATCTTCTCTTTCTCTCTCTCTCTCTCTCACTCTCAGCTTCTCTTTCTCTCTCTATCACACACACAGCTTCCCTTTCTCTCTCTCTATCACTCACAGCTTCTCTCTCTGTCACTAACAGCTTCTCTCTCTCTCTCACTCACAGCTTCTCTCTCTCTCTCTCTCACTCACACCTTATATTTCTCTCTCTCTCACTCACAGCTTCTCTCTCTGTCTCTCACTCACAGCTTCTCTCTCACTCACTCACTCACAGCTTCTCTCTCTATCTCACTCACTCACAGCTTCTCTTTCTCTCTCTCTTACTCACAGCTTCTCTCTTTCTCTCTCACACACTCACAGCTTCTCATTCTCTCTCTCACACACACACAGATTCTCTTTCTCTCTCTCTCACTCACAGCTTCTATCTCTCTCTCTCTCTCACTCACAGCTTCTCTCTCCTTCTCTTACTACCCTGATTCTCTCTCTCCCTCTCACTCACAGCTTCTCTCTCTCTCACTCTCTCACAGCTTCTCTTTGTCTCTCTCTCACTCACAGCTTCTCTTTCTCTCTCTCTCTCACTCAAAACTTCTCATTCTCTCTCTCTCACTCTCAGCTTCTCTTTCTATCTCTCTATCTCTTACACAGCTTCTCTTTCTCTCTCACTCACTCACAGCTTCTCTTTCTCTCTCTCACACACAGCTTCTCTTTCTCTCTCTCTCACTCACAGCTTCTCTTTCTCTCTCTCTCACTCACAGCTTCTCTTTCTCTCACTCTCTCACTCACAGCTTCTCTTTCTCTCTCTCTCTCACTCACAGCTTCTCTTTCTCTCTCTCTCTCTCACAGCTTCTCTAACTCTCTCTCTCATTCACAGCTTCTCTTTCTCTCTCTCTCTCACTCACAGCTTCTCTTTCTCTCTCTCTCTCACACAACTTCTCTTTCTCTCTCTCACTCACAGCTTCTCTTTCTCTCTCTCTCACTCACAGCTTCTCTTTCTCTCTCTCTCACTCACAGATTCTCTCTCTCTCACTCACAGCTTCTCTCTCTCTCACTCTCTGTCACTTACAGCTTCTCTTTCTCTCTCTCTCTCACTCACAGCTTCTCTTTCTTTCTCTCTCTCACTCACAGCTTCTCTCTCTCTTTTTCACTCCCAGCTTCTCTCTCTCTCTTTCACTCACAGCTTCACTTTCTGTCTCTCTCACTCACAGCTTCTCTTTCTCTCTCACACACACACAGCTTCTCTCTCTCTCACACACAGCTTCTCCCTTTCTCTCAGCTTCTCTTTCTCTCTCTCTATCACACACACAGCTTCTCTTTCTCTCTCTCTATCACTCACAGCTTCTCTCTCTTTCTCTCACTCACAGCTTGTCTCTCTCTCTCACTCACTCACAGCTTCGCTTTCTCTCTCTCACTTACACCTTCTTTTTCTCTCCGTCTCTCACACAGCTTCTCTCTCTCTCTCTTACTCCCTGATTCTCTCTCTCTCACACTCACTCACAGCTTCTCTCTCTCACTCACTCACAGCTTCTCACTCTCTCTCTCTCACTCACAGCTTTTCTTTCTCTCTCTCTCACTCACAGGTTCTCATTCTCTCTCTCACTCTCAGCTTCTCTTTCTCTCTCTCTCTCACTCACAGCTTCTCTTTCTCTCTCTCTCTCTCACTCACAGCTTCTTTTTCTCTCTCTCTCATTCACAGCTTCTCTTTCTCTCTCTCTCTCACTCACAGCTTCTCTCTCTCTCACTCTCTCTCACTCACAGCTTCTCTTTCTTTCTTTCTCTCACTCTCACTCACAGCTTCTCTCTCTCTTACTCACTCCCAGCTTCTCTCTCTCTCACTCACAGCTACTCACTCACTCACTCACTCACTCACAGCATCTCTTTCTCTCTCTCTCTCACTCACTCACAGCTTCTCTTTCTCTCTCACACACACACAGCTTCTCTCAATCTCTCACTTACATCTTCTCTTTCTCTCTCTCTCTCTCTCTCTCTCACTCTCAGCTTCTATTTCTCTCTCTCTATCACACACACAGCTTCTCTTTCTCTCTCTCTATCACTCACAGCTTCTCTCTCTGTCACTAACAGCTTCTCTCTCTCTCACTCACAGCTTCTATTTCTCTCTCTCTCACTTACACCTTCTATTTCTCTCTCTCTCTCACTCACAGCTTCTCTCTCCTTCTCTCACTCACAGCTTCTCTTTCTCTCTCTCTCTCACAGCTTCTCTTTCTCTCTCTCCCTCACTCACAGCTTCTCTCTCACTCACTCACTCACATCTTCTCTCTCTCTTACTCACTCCCAGCTTCTCTCTCTCTCTCACAGCTTCTCACTATCTCAATCACTCACTCACAGCTTCTCTTTCTCTCTCTCTCACTCACAGCTTCTCTTTCTCTCTCTCTCTCTCACTCACAGCTTCTCTTTCTCTCACACACACACACAGCTTCTCTCAATCTCTCACTTACATCTTCTCTTTCTCTCTCTCTCTCACTCTCAGCTTCTCTTTCTCTCTCTATCACACACACAGCTTCTCTCTCTCTCTCTATCACTCACAGCTTCTCTCTCTGTCACTAACAGCTTCTCTCTCTCTCTCACTCACACCTTCTCTTTCTCTCTCTCTCACTTACACCTTATATTTCTCTCTCTCTCACTCTCAGCTTCTCTCTCCTTCTCTTACACCCTGATTCTCTCTCTCCCTCTCTCACTCACATCTTCTCTCTCTTTCTCTCACTCACTCACAGCTTCTCTTTGTCTCTCTCTCTCACTCACAGCTTCTCTTTCTCTCTCTCTCACTCAAAGCTTCCTATTCTCTCTCTCTCACTCTCAGCTTCTCTTTCTCTCTCTCTCTCACTCACAGCTTCTCTCTCTCTTTTTCACTCCTAGCTTCTCTCTCTCTCTCACTCACAGCTTCTCACTCTCTCTCTCACTCAGTCACAGCTCTTTGTCTAACTCTCACTCATAGCTTCTCTTTCTCTCTCTCTCTCACTCACAGCTTCTCTCTCTCTCACACACACACAGCTTCTCTCTCTCTCTCACTTACAGCTTCTCTTTCTCTCTCTCAGCTTCTCTTTCTCTCTCTATCACACACAGCTTCTTTCTCTCTCTCTCTTTTACTCACAGCTTCTCTCTCTCTCTCTCACTCACAGCTTCTCTCTCCCTCTCTCACTCACAGCTTCTCTTTCTCTCTCTCTCACTTACACCTTCTATTTCTCTCTCTCACTCACTCACAGCTTCTCTCTCCCTCTCTTACTACCCTGATTCTCTCTCTCCCTCTCACTCACAGCTTCTTTCTCTCTCTCACTCTCTCACAGCTTCTCTTTGTCTCTCTCTCACTAACAGCTTCTCTTTCTCTCTCTCTCTCACTCAAAGCTTCTCATTCTCTCTCTCACACTCTCAGCTTCTCTTTCTCTCTCTCTCTCTCATACACAGCTTCTCTTTCTCTCTCACTCACTCACAGCTTCTCTTTCTCTCTCTCTCACACAGCTTCTCTTTCTCTCTCTCTCACTCACAGCTTCTCTTTCTCTCTCTCTCTCACTCACAGCTTCTCTTTCTCTCACTCTCTCACTCACAGCTTCTCTTTCTCTCTCTCTCTCTCACTCACAGCTTCTCTTTCTCTCTCTCTCTCTCACAGCTTCTCTAACGCTCTCTCTCATTCACAGCTTCTCTTTCTCTCTCTCTCACTCACAGCTTCTCTTTCTCTCTCTCACACACACAACTTCTCTTTCTCTCTCTCTCACTCACAGCTTCTCTTTCTCTCTCTCTCACTCACAGCTTCTCTTTCTCTCTCTCTCACTCACAGATTCTCTCTCTCTCTCACTCACAGCTTCTCTCTCTCTCACTCTCTGTCACTTACAGCTTCTCTTTCTCTCTCTCTCTCACTCACAGCTTCTCTTTCTTTCTCTCTCTCTCTCACTCACAGCTTCTCTCTCTTTTTCACTCCCAGCTTCTCTCTCTCTCTTTCACTCACAGCTTCTCTTTCTGTCTCTCTCACTCACAGCTTCTCTCTCTCTCTCTCACTCACAGCTTCTCTTTCTCTCTCACACACACACAGCTTCTCTCTCTCTCACACACAGCTTCTCTCTCTCTCAGCTTCTCTTTCTCTCTCTATCACACACACAGCTTCTCTTTCTCTCTCTCTACCACTCACAGCTTCTCTCTCTTTCTCTCACTCACAGCTTCTCTCTCTCTCTCACTCACTCACAGCTTCTCTTTCTCTCTCTCACTTACACCTTCTTTTTCTCTCCGTCTCTCACACAGCTTCTCTCTCTCTCTCTTACTCCCTGATTCTCTCTCTCTCACACTTACTCACAGCTTCTCTCTCTCACTCACTCACAGCTTCTCACTCTCTCACTCTCACAGCTTTTCTTTCTCTCTCTCTCTCACTCACAGGTTCTCTTTCTCTCTCTCACTCTCAGCTTCTCTTTCTCTCTCTCTCTCACTCTCAGCTTCTCTTTCTCTCTCTCTCTCTCACTCACAGCTTCTTTTTCTCTCTCTCTCATTCACAGCTTCTCTTTCTCTCTCTCTCTCACTCACAGCTTCGCTCTCTCTCACTCTCTCTCACTCACAGCTTCTCTTTCTTTCTTTCTTTCTCTCTCTCTCACTCACAGCTTCTCTCTCTCTCTTACTCACTCCCAGCTTCTCTCTCTCTCACTCACAGCTACTCACTCTCTCACTCACTCACTCACAGCATCTCTTTCTCTCTCTCTCTCACTCACTCACAGCTTCTCTTTCTCTCTCTCACACACACACAGCTTCTCTCAATCTCTCACTTACATCTTCTCTTTCTCTCTCTCTCTCACTCTCAGCTTCTCTTTCTCTCTCTCTATCACACACACAGCTTCTCTTTCTCTCTCTATCACTCACAGCTTCTCTCTCAGTCACTAACAGTTTCTCTCTCTCACTCACTCACAGCTTCTGTTTCTCTCTCTCTCACTTACACCTTATATTTCTCTCTCTCTCACACTCACAGCTTCTCTCTCTGTCTCTCACTCACAGCTTCTCTCTCTCTCACTCACTCACAGCTTCTCACTCTCTCTCACTCACTCACTGCTTCTCTTTCTCTCTCTCTCACTCACAGCTTCTCTTTCTCTCTCACACACACTCACAGCTTCTCATTCTCTCTCTCTCACACACACACAGATTCTCTTTCTCTCTCACTCACTCACAGCTTCTCTTTCTCTCTCTCTCTCACAGCTTCTCTTTCATTCTCTCTCACTCTCACTCCCAGCTTCTCTCTCTCTTTTTCACTCCCAGCTTCTCTCTCTCTCTCACTCACAGCTTCTCACTCTATCTCTCACTCACTCACAGCTTCCCTTTCTGTCTCTCTCACTCACAGCTTCTCTCTCTCTCTCACTCACAGCTTCTCTTTCTCTCTCTCACACACACAGCTTCTGTCTCTCACACACACAGCTTCTCTCTCTCTCAGCTTCTCTTTCTCTCTCTCTATCACACACACAGCTTCTCTTTCTCTCTCTATCACTCACAGCTTCTCTCTCTTTCTCTCACTCACAGCTTCTCTCTCTCTCTCACTCACTCACAGCTTCTCTTTCTCTCTCTCACTTACACCTTCTTTTTCTCTCCGTCTCTCACACAGCTTCTCTCTCTCTCTCTTACTCCCTGATTCTCTCTCTCTCTCACTCACTCACAGCTTCTCTCTCTCACTCACTCACAGCTTCACACTCTCTCTCTCTCACTCACAGCTTTTCTTTCTCTCTCTCTCTCACTCACAGGTTCTCATTCTCTCTCTCACTCTCAGCTTCTCTTTCTCTCTCTCTCTCACTCACAGCTTCTCTTTCTTTCTCTCTCTCACTCACAGCTTCTCTCTCTCTTTTTCACTCCCAGCTTCTCTCTCTCTCTTTCACTCACAGCTTCACTTTCTGTCTCTCTCACTCACAGCTTCTCTTTCTCTCTCACACACACACAGCTTCTCTCTCTCTCTCACACAGCTTGTCCCTTTCTCTCAGCTTCTCTTTCTCTCTCTCTATCACACACACAGCTTCTTTTTCTCTCTCTCTATCACTCACAGCTTCTCTCTCTTTCTCTCACTCACAGCTTGTCTCTCTCTCTCACTCACTCACAGCTTCGCTTTCTCTCTCTCACTTACACCTTCTTTTTCTCTCCGTCTCTCACACAGCTTCTCTCTCTCTCTCTTACTCCCTGATTCTCTCTCTCTCACACTCACTCACAGCTTCTCTCTCTCTCTCACTCACAGCTTCTTTTTCTCTCTCTCTCATTCACAGCTTCTCTTTCTCTCTCTCTCACTCACAGCTTCTCTCTCTCACTCTCTCTCACTCACAGTTTCTCTTTCTTTCTTTCTCTCTCTCTCACTCACAGCTTCTCTCTCTCTCTCTTACTCACTCCCAGCCTCTCTCTCTCACTCACAGCTACTAACTCTCTCTCTCTCTCACTCACAGCTTCTCTTTCTCTCTCTCACACACACAGCTTCTCTCAATCTCTCACTTACATCTTCTCTTTCTCTCTCTCTCTCTCTCACTCTCAGCTTCTCTTTCTCTCTCTATCACACACACAGCTTCCCTTTCTCTCTCTCTATCACTCACAGCTTCTCTCTCTGTCACTAACAGCTTCTCTCTCTCTCTCACTCACAGCTTCTCTCTCTCTCTCTCTCACTCACACCTTATATTTCTCTCTCTCTCACTCACAGCTTCTCTCTCTGTCTCTCACTCACAGCTTCTCTCTCACTCACTCACTCACAGCTTCTCTCTCTCTCTCACTCACTCACAGCTTCTCTTTCTCTCTCTCTTACTCACAGCTTCTCTCTTTCTCTCTCACACACTCACAGCTTCTCATTCTCTCTCTCACACACACACAGATTCTCTTTCTCTCTCTCACACTCACAGCTTCTATTTCTCTCTCTCTCTCTCACTCACAGCTTCTCTCTCCTTCTCTTACTACCCTGATTCTCTCTCTCCCTCTCACTCACAGCTTCTCTCTCTCTCACTCTCTCACAGCTTCTCTTTGTCTCTCTCTCACTCACAGCTTCTCTTTCTCTCTCTCTCTCACTCAAAACTTCTCATTCTCTCTCTCTCACTCTCAGCTTCTCTTTCTATCTCTCTATCTCTTACACAGCTTCTCTTTCTCTCTCACTCACTCACAGCTTCTCTTTCTCTCTCTCACACACAGCTTCTCTTTCTCTCTCTCTCACTCACAGCTTCTCTTTCTCTCTCTCTCACTCACAGCTTCTCTTTCTCTCACTCTCTCACTCACAGCTTCTCTTTCTCTCTCTCTCTCACTCACAGCTTCTCTTTCTCTCTCTCTCTCTCACAGCTTCTCTAACTCTCTCTCTCATTCACAGCTTCTCTTTCTCTCTCTCTCTCACTCACAGCTTCTCTTTCTCTCTCTCTCTCACACAACTTCTCTTTCTCTCTCTCACTCACAGCTTCTCTTTCTCTCTCTCTCACTCACAGCTTCTCTTTCTCTCTCTCTCACTCACAGATTCTCTCTCTCTCACTCACAGCTTCTCTCTCTCTCACTCTCTGTCACTTACAGCTTCTCTTTCTCTCTCTCTCTCACTCACAGCTTCTCTTTCTTTCTCTCTCTCACTCACAGCTTCTCTCTCTCTTTTTCACTCCCAGCTTCTCTCTCTCTCTTTCACTCACAGCTTCACTTTCTGTCTCTCTCACTCACAGCTTCTCTTTCTCTCTCACACACACACAGCTTCTCTCTCTCTCACACACAGCTTCTCCCTTTCTCTCAGCTTCTCTTTCTCTCTCTCTATCACACACACAGCTTCTCTTTCTCTCTCTCTATCACTCACAGCTTCTCTCTCTTTCTCTCACTCACAGCTTGTCTCTCTCTCTCACTCACTCACAGCTTCGCTTTCTCTCTCTCACTTACACCTTCTTTTTCTCTCCGTCTCTCACACAGCTTCTCTCTCTCTCTCTTACTCCCTGATTCTCTCTCTCTCACACTCACTCACAGCTTCTCTCTCTCACTCACTCACAGCTTCTCACTCTCTCTCTCTCACTCACAGCTTTTCTTTCTCTCTCTCTCACTCACAGGTTCTCATTCTCTCTCTCACTCTCAGCTTCTCTTTCTCTCTCTCTCTCACTCACAGCTTCTCTTTCTCTCTCTCTCTCTCACTCACAGCTTCTTTTTCTCTCTCTCTCATTCACAGCTTCTCTTTCTCTCTCTCTCTCACTCACAGCTTCTCTCTCTCTCACTCTCTCTCACTCACAGCTTCTCTTTCTTTCTTTCTCTCACTCTCACTCACAGCTTCTCTCTCTCTTACTCACTCCCAGCTTCTCTCTCTCTCACTCACAGCTACTCACTCACTCACTCACTCACTCACAGCATCTCTTTCTCTCTCTCTCTCACTCACTCACAGCTTCTCTTTCTCTCTCACACACACACAGCTTCTCTCAATCTCTCACTTACATCTTCTCTTTCTCTCTCTCTCTCTCTCTCTCTCACTCTCAGCTTCTATTTCTCTCTCTCTATCACACACACAGCTTCTCTTTCTCTCTCTCTATCACTCACAGCTTCTCTCTCTGTCACTAACAGCTTCTCTCTCTCTCACTCACAGCTTCTATTTCTCTCTCTCTCACTTACACCTTCTATTTCTCTCTCTCTCTCACTCACAGCTTCTCTCTCCTTCTCTCACTCACAGCTTCTCTTTCTCTCTCTCTCTCACAGCTTCTCTTTCTCTCTCTCCCTCACTCACAGCTTCTCTCTCACTCACTCACTCACATCTTCTCTCTCTCTTACTCACTCCCAGCTTCTCTCTCTCTCTCACAGCTTCTCACTATCTCAATCACTCACTCACAGCTTCTCTTTCTCTCTCTCTCACTCACAGCTTCTCTTTCTCTCTCTCTCTCTCACTCACAGCTTCTCTTTCTCTCACACACACACACAGCTTCTCTCAATCTCTCACTTACATCTTCTCTTTCTCTCTCTCTCTCACTCTCAGCTTCTCTTTCTCTCTCTATCACACACACAGCTTCTCTCTCTCTCTCTATCACTCACAGCTTCTCTCTCTGTCACTAACAGCTTCTCTCTCTCTCTCACTCACACCTTCTCTTTCTCTCTCTCTCACTTACACCTTATATTTCTCTCTCTCTCACTCTCAGCTTCTCTCTCCTTCTCTTACACCCTGATTCTCTCTCTCCCTCTCTCACTCACATCTTCTCTCTCTTTCTCTCACTCACTCACAGCTTCTCTTTGTCTCTCTCTCTCACTCACAGCTTCTCTTTCTCTCTCTCTCACTCAAAGCTTCCTATTCTCTCTCTCTCACTCTCAGCTTCTCTTTCTCTCTCTCTCTCACTCACAGCTTCTCTCTCTCTTTTTCACTCCTAGCTTCTCTCTCTCTCTCACTCACAGCTTCTCACTCTCTCTCTCACTCAGTCACAGCTCTTTGTCTAACTCTCACTCATAGCTTCTCTTTCTCTCTCTCTCTCACTCACAGCTTCTCTCTCTCTCACACACACACAGCTTCTCTCTCTCTCTCACTTACAGCTTCTCTTTCTCTCTCTCAGCTTCTCTTTCTCTCTCTATCACACACAGCTTCTTTCTCTCTCTCTCTTTTACTCACAGCTTCTCTCTCTCTCTCTCACTCACAGCTTCTCTCTCCCTCTCTCACTCACAGCTTCTCTTTCTCTCTCTCTCACTTACACCTTCTATTTCTCTCTCTCACTCACTCACAGCTTCTCTCTCCCTCTCTTACTACCCTGATTCTCTCTCTCCCTCTCACTCACAGCTTCTTTCTCTCTCTCACTCTCTCACAGCTTCTCTTTGTCTCTCTCTCACTAACAGCTTCTCTTTCTCTCTCTCTCTCACTCAAAGCTTCTCATTCTCTCTCTCACACTCTCAGCTTCTCTTTCTCTCTCTCTCTCTCATACACAGCTTCTCTTTCTCTCTCACTCACTCACAGCTTCTCTTTCTCTCTCTCTCACACAGCTTCTCTTTCTCTCTCTCTCACTCACAGCTTCTCTTTCTCTCTCTCTCTCACTCACAGCTTCTCTTTCTCTCACTCTCTCACTCACAGCTTCTCTTTCTCTCTCTCTCTCTCACTCACAGCTTCTCTTTCTCTCTCTCTCTCTCACAGCTTCTCTAACGCTCTCTCTCATTCACAGCTTCTCTTTCTCTCTCTCTCACTCACAGCTTCTCTTTCTCTCTCTCACACACACAACTTCTCTTTCTCTCTCTCTCACTCACAGCTTCTCTTTCTCTCTCTCTCACTCACAGCTTCTCTTTCTCTCTCTCTCACTCACAGATTCTCTCTCTCTCTCACTCACAGCTTCTCTCTCTCTCACTCTCTGTCACTTACAGCTTCTCTTTCTCTCTCTCTCTCACTCACAGCTTCTCTTTCTTTCTCTCTCTCTCTCACTCACAGCTTCTCTCTCTTTTTCACTCCCAGCTTCTCTCTCTCTCTTTCACTCACAGCTTCTCTTTCTGTCTCTCTCACTCACAGCTTCTCTCTCTCTCTCTCACTCACAGCTTCTCTTTCTCTCTCACACACACACAGCTTCTCTCTCTCTCACACACAGCTTCTCTCTCTCTCAGCTTCTCTTTCTCTCTCTATCACACACACAGCTTCTCTTTCTCTCTCTCTACCACTCACAGCTTCTCTCTCTTTCTCTCACTCACAGCTTCTCTCTCTCTCTCACTCACTCACAGCTTCTCTTTCTCTCTCTCACTTACACCTTCTTTTTCTCTCCGTCTCTCACACAGCTTCTCTCTCTCTCTCTTACTCCCTGATTCTCTCTCTCTCACACTTACTCACAGCTTCTCTCTCTCACTCACTCACAGCTTCTCACTCTCTCACTCTCACAGCTTTTCTTTCTCTCTCTCTCTCACTCACAGGTTCTCTTTCTCTCTCTCACTCTCAGCTTCTCTTTCTCTCTCTCTCTCACTCTCAGCTTCTCTTTCTCTCTCTCTCTCTCACTCACAGCTTCTTTTTCTCTCTCTCTCATTCACAGCTTCTCTTTCTCTCTCTCTCTCACTCACAGCTTCGCTCTCTCTCACTCTCTCTCACTCACAGCTTCTCTTTCTTTCTTTCTTTCTCTCTCTCTCACTCACAGCTTCTCTCTCTCTCTTACTCACTCCCAGCTTCTCTCTCTCTCACTCACAGCTACTCACTCTCTCACTCACTCACTCACAGCATCTCTTTCTCTCTCTCTCTCACTCACTCACAGCTTCTCTTTCTCTCTCTCACACACACACAGCTTCTCTCAATCTCTCACTTACATCTTCTCTTTCTCTCTCTCTCTCACTCTCAGCTTCTCTTTCTCTCTCTCTATCACACACACAGCTTCTCTTTCTCTCTCTATCACTCACAGCTTCTCTCTCTGTCACTAACAGTTTCTCTCTCTCACTCACTCACAGCTTCTGTTTCTCTCTCTCTCACTTACACCTTATATTTCTCTCTCTCTCACACTCACAGCTTCTCTCTCTGTCTCTCACTCACAGCTTCTCTCTCTCTCACTCACTCACAGCTTCTCACTCTCTCTCACTCACTCACTGCTTCTCTTTCTCTCTCTCTCACTCACAGCTTCTCTTTCTCTCTCACACACACTCACAGCTTCTCATTCTCTCTCTCTCACACACACACAGATTCTCTTTCTCTCTCACTCACTCACAGCTTCTCTTTCTCTCTCTCTCTCACAGCTTCTCTTTCATTCTCTCTCACTCTCACTCCCAGCTTCTCTCTCTCTTTTACACTCCCAGCTTCTCTCTCTCTCTCACTCACAGCTTCTCACTCTATCTCTCACTCACTCACAGCTTCCCTTTCTGTCTCTCTCACTCACAGCTTCTCTCTCTCTCTCACTCACAGCTTCTCTTTCTCTCTCTCACACACACAGCTTCTGTCTCTCACACACACAGCTTCTCTCTCTCTCAGCTTCTCTTTCTCTCTCTCTATCACACACACAGCTTCTCTTTCTCTCTCTATCACTCACAGCTTCTCTCTCTTTCTCTCACTCACAGCTTCTCTCTCTCTCTCACTCACTCACAGCTTCTCTTTCTCTCTCTCACTTACACCTTCTTTTTCTCTCCGTCTCTCACACAGCTTCTCTCTCTCTCTCTTACTCCCTGATTCTCTCTCTCTCTCACTCACTCACAGCTTCTCTCTCTCACTCACTCACAGCTTCACACTCTCTCTCTCTCACTCACAGCTTTTCTTTCTCTCTCTCTCTCACTCACAGGTTCTCATTCTCTCTCTCACTCTCAGCTTCTCTTTCTCTCTCTCTCTCACTCACAGCTTCTCTTTCTCTCTCTCTCTCACTCACAGCTTCTTTTTCTCTCTCTCTCATTCACAGCTTCTCTTTCTCTCTCTCTCACTCACAGCTTCTCTCTCTCTCACTCTCTCTCACTCACAGCTTCTCTTTCTTTCTTTCTCTCTCTCTCACTCACAGCTTCTCTCTCTCTCTCTTACTCACTCCCAGCTTCTCTCTCTCTCACTCACAGCTACTCACTCTCTCACTCACTCACTCACAGCATCTCTTTCTCTCTCTCTCTCACTCACTCACAGCTTCTCTTTCTCTCTCTCACACACACAGCTTCTCTCAATCTCTCACTTACATCTTCTCTTTCTCTCTCTCTCTCACTCTCAGCTTCTCTTTCTCTCTCTCTATCACACACACAGCTTCTCTTTCTCTCTCTCTATCACTCACAGCTTCTCTCTCTGTCACTAACATCTTCTCTCTCTCTCTCACTCACAGCTTCTATTTCTCTCTCTCTCACTTACACCTTATATTTTTCTCTCTCTCACTCACAGCTTCTCTTTCTGTCTCTCACTCACAGCTTCTCTCTCTCTCTCACTCACAGCTTCTCTCTCTCTCACTCACTCACAGCTTCTCTTTCTCTCTCTCTCACTCACAGCTTCTCTTTCTCTCTCTCACACACTCACAGCTTCTCATTCTCCCTCTCTCACACACACACAGATTCTCTTTCTCTCTCACTCACTCACAGCTTCTCTTTCTCTCTCACACACACACAAAGCTTCTCTTTCTCTCTCTCTCACTCACTCACAGCTTCTCTTTCTCTCTCTCTCTCACTCACAGCTTCTCTTTCATTCTCTCTCTCTCTCACTCACAGCTTCTCTCTCTCTTTTTCACTCCCAGCTTCTCTCTCTCTCACTCACAGCTTCTCACTCTATCTCTCACTCACTCACAGCTTCTCTTTCTGTCTCTCTCACTCACAGCTTCTCTCTCGCTCTCACTCACAGCTTCTCTTTCTCTCTCTCACACACACAGCTTCTGTCTCTCACACACACAGCTTCTCTCTCTCTCAGCTTCTCTTTCTCTCTCTCTATCACACACACAGCTTCTCTTTCTCTCTCTCTATCACTCACAGTTTCTCTCACTCACAGCTTCTCTCTCTCTCTCACTCACTCACAGCTTCTCTTTCTCTCTCTCACTTACACCTTCTTTTTCTCTCGGTCTCTCACACAGCTTCTCTCTCTCTCTCTTACTCCCTGATTCTCTCTCTCTCTCACTCACTCACAGCTTCTCTCTCTCTCACACTCACTCACAGCTTCTCACTCTCTCTCTCTCTCACCCGCAGCTTTTCTTTCTCTCTCTCTCACTCACAGTTTCTCATTCTCTCTCACTCTCAGCTTCTCTTTCTCTCTCTCTCTCACTCACAGCTTCTCTTTCTCTCTCTCTCTCTCACTCACAGCTTCTTTTTCTCTCTCTCTCATTCACAGCTTCTCTTTCTCTCTCTCTCACTCACAGCTTCTCTCTCTCACTCTCTCTCACTCACAGTTTCTCTTTCTTTCTTTCTCTCTCTGTCACTAACAGCTTCTCTCTCTCTCTCACTCACAGCTTCTCTCTCTCTCTCTCTCACTCACACCTTATATTTCTCTCTCTCTCACTCACAGCTTCTCTCTCTGTCTCTCACTCACAGCTTCTCTCTCACTCACTCACTCACAGCTTCTCTCTCTCTCTCACTCACTCACAGCTTCTCTTTCTCTCTCTCTTACTCACAGCTTCTCTCTTTCTCTCTCACACACTCACAGCTTCTCATTCTCTCTCTCTCACACACACAGATTCTCTTTCTCTCTCTCTCACTCACAGCTTCTATTTCTCTCTCTCTCTCTCACTCACAGCTTCTCTCTCCTTCTCTTACTACCCTGATTCTCTCTCTCCCTCTCACTCACAGCTTCTCTCTCTCTCACTCTCTCACAGCTTCTCTTTGTCTCTCTCTCACTCACAGCTTCTCTTTCTCTCTCTCTCTCACTCAAAACTTCTCATTCTCTCTCTCTCACTCTCAGCTTCTCTTTCTATCTCTCTATCTCTTACACAGCTTCTCTTTCTCTCTCACTCACTCACAGCTTCTCTTTCTCTCTCTCACACACAGCTTCTCTTTCTCTCTCTCTCACTCACAGCTTCTCTTTCTCTCTCTCTCACTCACAGCTTCTCTTTCTCTCACTCTCTCACTCACAGCTTCTCTTTCTCTCTCTCTCTCACTCACAGCTTCTCTTTCTCTCTCTCTCTCTCACAGCTTCTCTAACTCTCTCTCTCATTCACAGCTTCTCTTTCTCTCTCTCTCTCACTCACAGCTTCTCTTTCTCTCTCTCTCTCTCACAACTTCTCTTTCTCTCTCTCACTCACAGCTTCTCTTTCTCTCTCTCTCACTCACAGCTTCTCTTTCTCTCTCTCTCACTCACAGATTCTCTCTCTCTCACTCACAGCTTCTCTCTCTCTCACTCTCTGTCACTTACAGCTTCTCTTTCTCTCTCTCTCACTCACAGCTTCTCTTTCTTTCTCTCTCTCACTCACAGCTTCTCTCTCTCTTTTTCACTCCCAGCTTCTCTCTCTCTCTTTCACTCACAGCTTCACTTTCTGTCTCTCTCACTCACAGCTTCTCTTTCTCTCTCACACACACACAGCTTCTCTCTCTCTCTCACACAGCTTCTCCCTTTCTCTCAGCTTCTCTTTCTCTCTCTCTATCACACACACAGCTTCTCTTTCTCTCTCTCTATCACTCACAGCTTCTCTCTCTTTCTCTCACTCACAGCTTGTCTCTCTCTCTCACTCACTCACAGCTTCGCTTTCTCTCTCTCACTTACACCTTCTTTTTCTCTCCGTCTCTCACACAGCTTCTCTCTCTCTCTCTTACTCCCTGATTCTCTCTCTCTCACACTCACTCACAGCTTCTCTCTCTCACTCACTCACAGCTTCTCACTCTCTCTCTCTCACTCACAGCTTTTCTTTCTCTCTCTCTCACTCACAGGTTCTCATTCTCTCTCTCACTCTCAGCTTCTCTTTCTCTCTCTCTCTCACTCACAGCTTCTCTTTCTCTCTCTCTCTCTCACTCACAGCTTCTTTTTCTCTCTCTCTCATTCACAGCTTCTCTTTCTCTCTCTCTCTCACTCACAGCTTCTCTCTCTCTCACTCTCTCTCACTCACAGCTTCTCTTTCTTTCTTTCTCTCACTCTCACTCACAGCTTCTCTCTCTCTTACTCACTCCCAGCTTCTCTCTCTCTCACTCACAGCTACTCACTCTCTCACTCACTCACTCACAGCTTCTCTTTCTCTCTCTCTCACTCACAGCTTCTCTTTCTCTCTCTCTCTCACTCACAGCTTCTCTTTCTCTCTCTCTCTCACAACTTCTCTTTCTCTCTCTCACTCACAGCTTCTCTTTCTCTCTCTCTCACTCACAGCTTCTCTTTCTCTCTCTCTCACTCACAGATTCTCTCTCTCTCACTCACAGCTTCTCTCTCTCTCACTCTCTGTCACTTACAGCTTCTCTTTCTCTCTCTCTCTCACTCACAGCTTCTCTTTCTTTCTCTCTCTCACTCACAGCTTCTCTCTCTCTTTTTCACTCCCAGCTTCTCTCTCTCTCTTTCACTCACAGCTTCACTTTCTGTCTCTCTCACTCACAGCTTCTCTTTCTCTCTCACACACACACAGCTTCTCTCTCTCTCTCACACAGCTTCTCCCTTTCTCTCAGCTTCTCTTTCTCTCTCTCTATCACACACACAGCTTCTCTTTCTCTCTCTCTATCACTCACAGCTTCTCTCTCTTTCTCTCTCTCACAGCTTGTCTCTCTCTCTCACTCACTCACAGCTTCGCTTTCTCTCTCTCACTTACACCTTCTTTTTCTCTCCGTCTCTCACACAGCTTCTCTCTCTCTCTCTTACTCCCTGATTCTCTCTCTCTCACACTCACTCACAGCTTCTCTTTCTCTCTCTCTCTCACTCACAGCTTCTCTTTCATTCTCTCTCTCTCTCACTCACAGCTTCTCTCTCTCTTTTTCACTCCCAGCTTCTCTCTCTCTCTCTCACTCACAGCTTCTCACTCTATCTCTCACTCACTCACAGCTTCTCTTTCTGTCTCTCTCACTCACAGCTTCTCTCTCTCTCTCACTCACAGCTTCTCTTTCTCTCTCTCACACACACAGCTTCTGTCTCTCTCACACACAGCTTCTCTCTCTCTCAGCTTCTCTTTCTCTCTCTCTATCACACACACAGCTTCTCTTTCTCTCTCTCTATCACTCACAGCTTCGCTCTCTTTCTCTCACTCACAGCTTCTCTCTCTCTCTCACTCACTCACAGCTTCTCTCTCTCTCTCTCACTTACACCTTCTTTTTCTCTCGGTCTCTCACACAGCTTCTCTCTCTCTCTCTCTTACTCCCTGATTCTCTCTCTCTCTCACTCACTCACAGCTTCTCACTCTCTCTCTCTCTCACCCGCAGCTTTTCTTTCTCTCTCTCTCTCTCAATCACAGTTTCTCATTCTCTCTCACTCTCAGCTTCTCTTTCTCTCTCTCTCTCACTCACAGCTTCTCTTTTTCTCTCTCTCTCTCTCACTCAAAGCTTCTTTTTCTCTCTCTCTCATTCACAGCTTCTCTCTCTCTCTTACTCACTCCCAGCCTCTCTCTCTCTCACTCACAGCTACTAACTCTCTCTCTCTCACTCACAGCTTCTCTCTCTCTCTCTTACTCACTCCCAGCTTCTCTCTCTCTCACTCACAGCTACTCACTCTCTCACTCACTCACTCACAGCATCTCTTTCTCTCTCTCTCACTCACTCACAGCTTCTCTTTCTCTCTCTCACACACAGCTTCTCTCAATCTCTCACTTACATCTTCTCTTTTTCTCTCTCTCTCACTCTCAGCTTCTATTTCTCTCTCTCTATCACACACACAGCTTCTCTTTCTCTCTCTCTATCACTCACAGCTTCTCTCTCTGTCACTAACAGCTTCTCTCTCTCTCTCACTCACAGCTTCTATTTCTCTCTCTCTCACTTACACCTTATATTTCTCTCTCTCTCTCACTCACAGCTTCTCTCTCTGTCTCTCACCCACAGCTTCTCTCTCTCTCTCTCACAGCTTCTCTCTCTCTCACTCACTCACAGCTTCTCTTTCTCTCTCTCTCACTCACAGCTTCTCTTTCTCTCTCTCACACACTCTCAGCTTCTCATTCTCTCTCTCTCTCACACACACAGATTCTCTTTCTCTCTCACTCACTCACAGCTTCTCTTTCTCTCTCTCTCACACACAAAGCTTCTCTTTCTCTCTCTCTCACTCACTCACAGCTTCTCTTTCTCTCTCTCTCTCACTCACAGCTTCTCTTTCATTCTCTCTCTCTCTCACTCACAGCTTCTCTCTCTCTTTTTCACTCCCATGTTCTCTCTCTCTCTCTCACTCACAGCTTCTCACTCTATCTCTCACTCACTCACAGCTTCTCTTTCTGTCTCTCTCACTCACAGCTTCTCTCTCTCTCTCACTCACAGCTTCTCTTTCTCTCTCTCACACACACAGCTTCTGTCTCTCACACACACAGCTTCTCTCTCTCTCAGCTTCTCTTTCTCTCTCTCTATCACACACACAGCTTCTCTTTCTCTCTCTCTATCACTCACAGCTTCTCTCTCTTTCTCTCACTCACAGCTTCTCTCTCTCACTCACTCACTCACAGCTCTTTCTCTCTCTCACTTACACCTTCTTTTTCTCTCGGTCTCTCACACAGCTTCTCTCTCTCTCTCTTACTCCCTGATTCTCTCTCTCTCTCACTCACTCACAGCTTCTCTCTCTCTCTCACTCACTCACAGCTTCTCACTCTCTCTCACCCGCAGCTTTTCTTTCTCTCTCTCTCTCACTCACAGTTTCTCATTCTCTCTCACTCTCAGCTTCTCTTTCTCTCTCTCTCTCACTCACAGCTTCTCTTTCTCTCTCTCTCTCTCACTCACAGCTTCTTTTTCTCTCTCTCTCATTCACAGCTTCTCTTTCTCTCTCTCTCTCACTCACAGCTTCTCTCTCTCACTCTCTCTCACTCACAGTTTCTCTTTCTTTCTTTCTCTCTCTCTCACTCACAGCTTCTCTCTCTCTCTTACTCACTCCCAGCCTCTCTCTCTCTCACTCACAGCTACTAACTCTCTCTCTCTCTCACTCACAGCTTCTCTTTCTCTCTCTCACACACACAGCTTCTCTCAATCTCTCACTTACATCTTCTCTTTCTCTCTCTCTCTCACTCTCAGCTTCTCTTTCTCTCTCTATCACACACACAGCTTCTCTTTCTCTATCACTCACAGCTTCTCTCTCTGTCACTAACAGCTTCTCTCTCTCTCTCACTCACAGCTTCTCTTTCTCTCTCTCACTTACACCTTATATTTCTCTCTCTCTCACTCACAGCTTCTCTCTCTGTCTCTCACTCACAGCTTCTCTCTCGCTCACTCACTCACAGCTTCTCTCTCTCTCTCACTCACTCACAGCTTCTCTTTCTCTCTCTGTCACACACACAGCTTCTCTTTCTCTTTCTCTCTCTCTATCACTCACAGCTTCTCCCTCTGTCACTAACAGCTTCTCTCTCTCTCTCACTCACAGCTTCTATTTCTCTCTCTCTCACTTACACCTTATATTTCTCTCTCTCTCTCACTCACAGCTTCTCTCTCTGTCTCTCACTCACAGCTTCTCTCTCTCTCTCTCACTCACAGCTTCTCTCTCTCTCACTCACTCACAGCTTCTCTTTCTCTCTCTCTCACTCACAGCTTCTCTTTCTCTCTCTCACACACTCACATCTTCTCATTCTCTCTCTCTCACACACACACAGATTCTCTTTCTCTCTCACTCACTCACAGCTTCTCTTTCTCTCTCTCACACACACAAAGCTTCTCTTTCTCTCTCTCTCTCACTCACTCACAGCTTCTCTTTCTCTCTCTCTCACTCACAGCTTCTCTTTCATTCTCTCTCTCTCTCACTCACAGCTTCTCTCTCTCTTTTTCACTCCCAGCTTCTCTCTCTCTCTCTCACTCACAGCTTCTCACTCTATCTCTCACTCACTCACAGCTTCTCTTTCTGTCTCTCTCACTCACAGCTTCTCTCTCTCTCTCACTCACAGCTTCTCTTTCTCTCTCACACACACACAGCTTCTCTCTCTCACACACACAGCTTCTCTCTCTCTCTCAGCTTCTCTTTCTCTCTCTCTATCACACACACAGCTTCTCTTTCTCTCTCTCTATCACTCACAGCTTCTCTCTCTTTCTCTCACTCACAGCTTCTCTCTCTCTCTCACTCACTCACAGCTTCTCTTTCTCTCTCTCACTTACACCTTCTTTTTCTCTCGGTCTCTCACACAGCTTCTCTCTCTCTCTCTCTTACTCCCTGATTCTCTCTCTCTCACACTCACTCACAGCTTCTCTCTCTCTCTCACTCACTCACAGCTTCTCACTCTCTCTCTCACCCGCAGCTTTTCTTTCTCTCTCTCTCTCACTCACAGTTTCTCATTCTCTCTCACTCTCAGCTTCTCTTTCTCTCTCTCTCTCACTCACAGCTTCTCTTTCTCTCTCTCTCTCTCACTCACAGCTTCTTTTTCTCTCTCTCTCATTCACAGCTTCTCTTTCTCTCTCTCTCTCACTCACAGCTTCTCTCTCTCTCTCACTCTCTCTCACTCACAGTTTCTCTTTCTTTCTTTCTCTCTCACTCACAGCTTCTCTCTCTCTCTCTTACTCACTCCCAGCCTCTCTCTCTCTCACTCACAGCTACTAACTCTCTCTCTCTCTCACTCACAGCTTCTCTTTCTCTCTCTCACACACACAGCTTCTCTCAATCTCTCACTTACATCTTCTCTTTCTCTCTCTCTCTCTCAGTCTCAGCTTCTCTTTCTCTCTCTATCACACACACAGCTTCTCTTTCTCTCTCTCTATCACTCACAGCTTCTCTCTCTGTCACTAAAAGCTTCTCTCTCTCTCACACTCACAGCTTCTCTTTCTCTCTCTCTCACTTACACCTTATATTTCTCTCTCTCTCACTCACAGCTTCTCTCTCTGTCTCTCACTCACAGCTTCTCTCTCTCTCACTCACTCACAGCTTCTCTCTCTCTCTCTCTCACTCACAGCTTCTCTTTCTCTCTCTCTTACTCACAGCTTCTCTTTTTCTCTCTCACACACTCACAGCTTCTCATTCTCTCTCTCACACACACACAGATTCTCTTTCTCTCTCACTCACTCACAGCTTCTATTTCTCTCTCACACACATACAAAGCTTCTCTTTCTCTCTCTCTCTCACTCACTCACAGCTTCTCTTTCTCTCTCTCTCTCTCACTCACAGCTTCTCTCTCTATCTCACTCACAGCATCTCTCTCACTCTCACTCACAGCTTCTCTCTCTCTCTCTCTCATTCACAGCTTCTCTCTCTCTCACTCACAGCTTCTCTTTCTCTCTCTCTCTCACTCACTCACAGCTTCTCTCTCTCTCACTTTCTCTCACTTACAGCTTCTCTTTCTCTCTCTCTCACTCACATCTTCTCTTTCTTTCTCTCTCTCTCACTCACAGCTTCTCTCTCTCTTACTCACACACAGCTTCTCTCTCTCTCACTCACTCACAGCTTCTCACTCTCTCTCTCACTCACTCACAGCTTCTCTTTCTCTCTCTCACTCACAGCTTCTCTTTCTCTCTCTCTCTCTCACTCACAGCTTCCATTTCTCTCTCACACACACACAGCTTCTCTCTCTCTCTCACTTACAGCTTCTCTTTCTCTCTCTATCTCAGCTTCTCTTTCTCTCTCTCTATCACACACACAGCTTCTCTTTCTCTCTCTCTCACTCACAGCTTCTCTCTCTCTCACTCACTCACAGCTTCTCTCTCTCTCGCACTCACTCACAGCGTCTCTTTCTCTCTCTCTCACTTACACCTTCTATTTCTCTCTGTCTCTCACACACAGCTTCTCTCTCTCTCTTACTCCCTGATTCTCTCCCTCTCTCACTCACTCACAGCTTCTCTCTCTCACTCCCTCTCAGCTTCTCTTTCTCTCTCTCTCTCAGACACAGCTTCTCTTTCTCTCTCTCTCACTCACAGTTTCTCTTTCTCTCTCTCACACACACACAATCTTCTCTTTCTCTATCTCACTCACAGCTTCTCTTTCTCTCTCTCTCTCACTCACAGCTTCTCCTTCTCTCTCTCTCACTCACAGCTTCTCTTTCTCTCTCTCTCTCTCTCACTCACAGCTTCTCCTTCTCTCTCTCTCACTCACAGCTTCTCTTTCTCTCTCTCTCACTCACAGCTTCTCTTTCTCTCTCACTAACACAACTTCTCTATCTCACACTCTCTCTCACTTACAGCTTCTCTTTCTCTCTCTCTCTCACTCACATCTTCTCTTTCTTTCTCTCTCACTCTCTCACTCACAGCTTCTCTTTCTCTCTCTCTCACTCAGCTTCTCTTTCTCTCTCTCTATCACACACACAGCTTCTTTCTCTCTCTCTCACACTCACAGCTTCTCTTTCTCTCTCTCTCTCTCACACACACAGATTCTCTTTCTCTCTCACTCACTCACAGCTTCCATTTCTCTCTCTCACACACACACAGCTTCTCTTTCTCTCTCTCTCACTCACAGATTCTCTTTCTCTCTCACACACACACACTCACAGCTTCTCTCTCTCTCTCTCACTCACAGTGTCTCTTTCTCGCTCTCATTCACAGCTTCTCTCTCTCTCTCTCTCACTCACAGCTTCTCTTTCTCTCTCACTCACTCACAGCTTCTCTCTCTCACTCTCCCTCATTTACAGCTTCTCTTTCTCTCTCTCTCTCACTCACATCTTCTCTTTCTTTCTCTCTCTCTCACTCACAGCTTCTCTCTCTCTCTTACTCACTCACAGCTTCTCTCTCTCTCACTCACTCACAGCATCTCACTCTCTCTCACTCACTCACAGCTTCTCTCTCTCTCTCTCTCTCACTCACAGCTTCTCTTTCTCTCTCTCTCACTCACAGCTTCTCTCTCTCTCTTACTCACTCACAGCTTCTCTCTCTCTCACTCACTCACAGCATCTCACTCTCTCTCACTCACTCACAGCTTCTCTCTCTCTCTCACTCACAGCTTCTCCTTCTCTCTCTCTCTCTCTCACACTCACAGCTTCCCTTTCTCTCACACACACACACAGCTTCTCTCTCTCTCTCACTTACAGCTTCTCTTTCTCTCTCTCTCTCAGCTTCTCTTTCTCTCTCTCTATCACACACACAGCTTCTCTTTCTCTCTCTCTCTCACTCACAGCTTCTCTCTCTCTCAAACACAGCTTCTCTCTCTCTCTCTCTCGCACTCACTCACAGCATCTCTTTCTCTCTCTTACTCCCTGATTCTCTCCCTCTCTCACTCACTCACAGCTTCTCTCTCTCATTCACTCTCAGCTTCTCTTTCTCTCTCTCTCTCTCACTCACAGCTTCTATTTCTCTCTCTCTCACTTACACCTTATATTGCTCTCTCTCTCTCACTAACAGCTTCTCTCACTGTCTCTCACTCACAGCTTCTCTCTCTCTCTCACTCACAGCTTCTCTCTCTCTCTCTCTCACTCACAGCTTCTCTCTCTCTCACTCTCTCTCACTCACAGTTTCTCTTTCTTTCTTTCTCTCTCTCTCACTCACAGCTTCTCTCTCTCTCTTACTCACTCCCAGCCTCTCTCTCTCTCACTCACAGCTACTAACTCTCTCTCTCTCACTCACAGCTTCTCTTTCTCTCTCTCACACACACAGCTTCTCTCAATCTCTCACTTACATCTTCTCTTTCTCTCTCTCTCTCACTCTCAGCTTCTCTTTCTCTCTCTATCACACACACAGCTTCTCTTTCTCTCTCTCTATCACTCACAGCTTCTCTCTCTGTCACTAACAGCTTCTCTCTCTCTCTCACTCACAGCTTCTCTTTCTCTCTCTCACTTACACCTTATATTTCTCTCTCTCTCACTCACAGCTTCTCTCTCTGTCTCTGACTCACAGCTTCTCTCTCGCTCACTCACTCACAGCTTCTCTCTCTCTCTCACTCACTCACAGCTTCTCTTTCTCTCTCTGTCACACACACAGCTTCTCTTTCTCTCTCTCTATCACTCACAGCTTCTCCCTCTGTCACTAACAGCTTCTCTCTCTCTCTCACTCACAGCTTCTATTTCTCTCTCTCTCACTTACACCTTATATTTCTCTCTCTCTCTCACTCACAGCTTCTCTCTCTGTCTCTCACTCACAGCTTCTCTCTCTCTCTCTCTCACTCAAAGCTTCTCTCTCTCTCTCACTCACTCACAGCTTCTCTTTCTCTCTCTCTCACTCACAGCTTCTCTTTCTCTCTCACACACACTCACATCTTCTCATTCTCTCTCTCTCACACACACACAGATTCTCTTTCTCTCTCACTCACTCACAGCTTCTCTTTCTCTCTCACACACACACACAAAGCTTCTCTTTCTCTCTCTCTCTCACTCACTCACAGCTTCTCTTTCTCTCTCTCTCACTCACAGCTTCTCTTTTATTCTCTCTCTCTCTCACTCACAGCTTCTCTCTCTCTTTTTCACTCCCAGCTTCTCTCTCTCTCTCTCACTCACAGCTTCTCACTCTATCTCTCACTCACTCACAGCTTCTCTTTCTGTCTCTCTCACTCACAGCTTCTCTCTCTCTCTCTCTCACTCACAGCTTCTCTTTCTCTCTCTCACACACACAGCTTCTCTCTCACACACACACAGCTTCTCTCTCTCTCTCTCAGCTTCTCTTTCTCTCTCTCTATCACACACACAGCTTCTCTTTCTCTCTCTCTATCACTCACAGCTTCTCTCTCTTTCTCTCACTCACAGCTTCTCTCTCTCTCTCACTCACTCACAGCTTCTCTTTCTCTCTCTCACTTACACCTTCTTTTTCTCTCGGTCTCTCACACAGCTTCTCTCTCTCTCTTACTCCCTGATTCTCTCTCTCTCTCACTCACTCACAGCTTCTCTCTCTCTCTCACTCACTCACAGCTTCTCACTCTCTCTCTCACCCGCAGCTTTTCTTTCTCTCTCTCTCTCACTCACAGTTTCTCATTCTCTCTCACTCTCAGCTTCTCTTTCTCTCTCTCTCTCACTCACAGCTTCTCTTTCTCTCTCTCTCTCTCACTCACAGCTTCTTTTTCTCTCTCTCTCATTCACAGCTTCTCTTTCTCTCTCTCTCTCACTCACAGCTTCTCTCTCTCTCTCACTCTCTCTCACTCACAGTTTCTCTTTCTTTCTTTCTCTCTCACTCACAGCTTCTCTCTCTCTCTCTTACTCACTCCCAGCCTCTCTCTCTCTCACTCACAGCTACTAACTCTCTCTCTCTCTCACTCACAGCTTCTCTTTCTCTCTCTCACACACACAGCTTCTCTCAATCTCTCACTTACATCTTCTCTCTCTCTCTCTCTCTCAGTCTCAGCTTCTCTTTCTCTCTCTATCACACACACAGCTTCTCTTTCTCTCTCTCTATCACTCACAGCTTCTCTCTCTGTCACTAAAAGCTTCTCTCTCTCTCACACTCACAGCTTCTCTTTCTCTCTCTCTCACTTACACCTTATATTTCTCTCTCTCTCACTCACAGCTTCTCTCTCTGTCTCTCACTCACAGCTTCTCTCTCTCTCACTCACTCACAGCTTCTCTCTCTCTCTCACTCACTCACAGCTTCTCTTTCTCTCTCTCTTACTCACAGCTTCTCTTTTTCTCTCTCACACACTCACAGCTTCTCATTCTCTCTCTCACACACACACAGATTCTCTTTCTCTCTCACTCACTCACAGCTTCTATTTCTCTCTCACACACATACAAAGCTTCTCTTTCTCTCTCTCTCTCACTCACTCACAGCTTCTCTTTCTCTCTCTCTCTCTCACTCACAGCTTCTCTCTCTATCTCACTCACAGCATCTCTCTCACTCTCACTCACAGCTTCTCTCTCTCTCTCTCTCATTCACAGCTTCTCTCTCTCTCACTCACAGCTTCTCTTTCTCTCTCTCTCTCACTCACTCACAGCTTCTCTCTCTCTCACTTTCTCTCACTTACAGCTTCTCTTTCTCTCTCTCTCACTCACATCTTCTCTTTCTTTCTCTCTCTCTCACTCACAGCTTCTCTCTCTCTTACTCACACACAGCTTCTCTCTCTCTCACTCACTCACAGCTTCTCACTCTCTCTCTCACTCACTCACAGCTTCTCTTTCTCTCTCTCACTCACAGCTTCTCTTTCTCTCTCTCTCTCTCACTCACAGCTTCCATTTCTCTCTCACACACACACAGCTTCTCTCTCTCTCTCACTTACAGCTTCTCTTTCTCTCTCTATCTCAGCTTCTCTTTCTCTCTCTCTATCACACACACAGCTTCTCTTTCTCTCTCTCTCACTCACAGCTTCTCTCTCTCTCACTCACTCACAGCTTCTCTCTCTCTCGCACTCACTCACAGCGTCTCTTTCTCTCTCTCTCACTTACACCTTCTATTTCTCTCTGTCTCTCACACACAGCTTCTCTCTCTCTCTTACTCCCTGATTCTCTCCCTCTCTCACTCACTCACAGCTTCTCTCTCTCACTCCCTCTCAGCTTCTCTTTCTCTCTCTCTCTCAGACACAGCTTCTCTTTCTCTCTCTCTCACTCACAGTTTCTCTTTCTCTCTCTCACACACACACAATCTTCTCTTTCTCTATCTCACTCACAGCTTCTCTTTCTCTCTCTCTCTCACACAGCTTCTCCTTCTCTCTCTCTCACTCACAGCTTCTCTTTCTCTCTCTCTCTCTCACTCACAGCTTCTCCTTCTCTCTCTCTCACTCACAGCTTCTCTTTCTCTCTCTCTCACTCACAGCTTCTCTTTCTCTCTCACTAACACAACTTCTCTATCTCACACTCTCTCTCACTTACAGCTTCTCTTTCTCTCTCTCTCTCACTCACATCTCTTTCTTTCTCTCTCACTCTCTCACTCACAGCTTCTCTTTCTCTCTCTCTCACTCAGCTTCTCTTTCTCTCTCTCTATCACACACACAGCTTCTTTCTCTCTCTCTCACACTCACAGCTTCTCTTTCTCTCTCTCTCTCTCACACACACAGATTCTCTTTCTCTCTCACTCACTCACAGCTTCCATTTCTCTCTCTCACACACACACAGCTTCTCTTTCTCTCTCTCTCACTCACAGATTCTCTTTCTCTCTCTCACACACACACTCACAGCTTCTCTCTCTCTCTCTCACTCACAGTGTCTCTTTCTCGCTCTCATTCACAGCTTCTCTCTCTCTCTCTCTCACTCACAGCTTCTCTTTCTCTCTCACTCACTCACAGCTTCTCTCTCTCACTCTCCCTCATTTACAGCTTCTCTTTCTCTCTCTCTCTCACTCACATCTTCTCTTTCTTTCTCTCTCTCTCACTCACAGCTTCTCTCTCTCTCTTACTCACTCACAGCTTCTCTCTCTCTCACTCACTCACAGCATCTCACTCTCTCTCACTCACTCACAGCTTCTCTCTCTCTCTCTCTCTCACTCACAGCTTCTCTTTCTCTCTCTCTCACTCACAGCTTCTCTCTCTCTCTTACTCACTCACAGCTTCTCTCTCTCTCACTCACTCACAGCATCTCACTCTCTCTCACTCACTCACAGCTTCTCTCTCTCTCTCACTCACAGCTTCTCCTTCTCTCTCTCTCTCTCTCACTCACAGCTTCCCTTTCTCTCACACACACACACAGCTTCTCTCTCTCTCTCACTTACAGCTTCTCTTTCTCTCTCTCTCTCAGCTTCTCTTTCTCTCTCTCTATCACACACACAGCTTCTCTTTCTCTCTCTCTCTCACTCACAGCTTCTCTCTCTCTCACACACAGCTTCTCTCTCTCTCTCTCTCGCACTCACTCACAGCATCTCTTTCTCTCTCTTACTCCCTGATTCTCTCCCTCTCTCACTCACTCACAGCTTCTCTCTCTCATTCACTCTCAGCTTCGCTTTCTCTCTCTCTCTCTCACTCACAGCTTCTATTTCTCTCTCTCTCACTTACACCTTATATTGCTCTCTCTCTCTCACTAACAGCTTCTCTCACTGTCTCTCACTCACAGCTTCTCTCTCTCTCTCACTCACAGCTTCTCTCTCTCTCTCTCTCACTCACAGCTTCTCTCTCTCTCACTCTCTCTCACTCACAGTTTCTCTTTCTTTCTTTCTCTCTCTCTCACTCACAGCTTCTCTCTCTCTCTTACTCACTCCCAGCCTCTCTCTCTCTCACTCACAGCTACTAACTCTCTCTCTCTCACTCACAGCTTCTCTTTCTCTCTCTCACACACACAGCTTCTCTCAATCTCTCACTTACATCTTCTCTTTCTCTCTCTCTCTCACTCTCAGCTTCTCTTTCTCTCTCTATCACACACACAGCTTCTCTTTCTCTCTCTCTATCACTCACAGCTTCTCTCTCTGTCACTAACAGCTTCTCTCTCTCTCTCACTCACAGCTTCTCTTTCTCTCTCTCACTTACACCTTATATTTCTCTCTCTCTCACTCACAGCTTCTCTCTCTGTCTCTGACTCACAGCTTCTCTCTCGCTCACTCACTCACAGCTTCTCTCTCTCTCTCACTCACTCACAGCTTCTCTTTCTCTCTCTGTCACACACACAGCTTCTCTTTCTCTCTCTCTATCACTCACAGCTTCTCCCTCTGTCACTAACAGCTTCTCTCTCTCTCTCACTCACAGCTTCTATTTCTCTCTCTCTCACTTACACCTTATATTTCTCTCTCTCTCTCACTCACAGCTTCTCTCTCTGTCTCTCACTCACAGCTTCTCTCTCTCTCTCACTCAAAGCTTCTCTCTCTCTCTCACTCACTCACAGCTTCTCTTTCTCTCTCTCTCACTCACAGCTTCTCTTTCTCTCTCACACACACTCACATCTTCTCATTCTCTCTCTCTCACACACACACAGATTCTCTTTCTCTCTCACTCACTCACAGCTTCTCTTTCTCTCACACACACACACACAAAGCTTCTCTTTCTCTCTCTCTCTCACTCACTCACAGCTTCTCTTTCTCTCTCTCTCACTCACAGCTTCTCTTTTATTCTCTCTCTCTCTCACTCACAGCTTCTCTCTCTCTTTTTCACTCCCAGCTTCTCTCTCTCTCTCTCACTCACAGCTTCTCACTCTATCTCTCACTCACTCACAGCTTCTCTTTCTGTCTCTCTCACTCACAGCTTCTCTCTCTCTCTCTCTCACTCACAGCTTCTCTTTCTCTCTCTCACACACACAGCTTCTCTCTCACACACACACAGCTTCTCTCTCTCTCTCTCAGCTTCTCTTTCTCTCTCTCTATCACACACACAGCTTCTCTTTCTCTCTCTATCACTCACAGCTTCTCTCTCTTTCTCTCACTCACAGCTTCTCTCTCTCTCTCACTCACTCACAGCTTCTCTTTCTCTCTCTCACTTACACCTTCTTTTTCTCTCGGTCTCTCACACAGCTTCTCTCTCACTCTTACTCCCTGATTCTCTCTCTCTCTCACTCACTCACAGCTTCTCTCTCTCACTCACTCACTCACAGCTTCTCACTCTCTCTCTCACCCGCAGCTTTTCTTTCTCTCTCTCTCTCACTCACAGTTTCTCATTCTCTCTCACTCTCAGCTTCTCTTTCTCTCTCTCTCTCACTCACAGCTTCTCTTTCTCTCTCTCTCTCTCACTCACAGCTTCTTTTTCTCTCTCTCTCATTCACAGCTTCTCTTTCTCTCTCTCTCTCACTCACAGCTTCTCTCTCTCTCTCACTCTCTCTCACTCACAGTTTCTCTTTCTTTCTTTCTCTCTCACTCACAGCTTCTCTCTCTCTCTCTTACTCACTCCCAGCCTCTCTCTCTCACTCACAGCTACTAACTCTCTCTCTCTCTCACTCACAGCTTCTCTTTCTCTCTCTCACACACACAGCTTCTCTCAATCTCTCACTTACATCTTCTCTTTCTCTCTCTCTCTCTCAGTCTCAGCTTCTCTTTCTCTCTCTATCACACACACAGCTTCTCTTTCTCTCTCTCTATCACTCACAGCTTCTCTCTCTGTCACTAACAGCTTCTCTCTCTCTCACACTCACAGCTTCTCTTTCTCTCTCTCTCACTTACACCTTATATTTCTCTCTCTCTCACTCACAGCTTCTCTCTCTGTCTCTCACTCACAGCTTCTCTCTCTCTCACTCACTCACAGCTTCTCTCTCTCTCTCACTCACTCACAGCTTCTCTTTCTCTCTCTCTTACTCACAGCTTCTCTTTTTCTCTCTCACACACTCACAGCTTCTATTTCTCTCTCTCACACATACAAAGCTTCTCTTTCTCTCTCTCTCTCACTCACTCACAGCTTCTCTTTCTCTCTCTCTCTCTCACTCACAGCTTCTCTCTCTCTCTCTCACTCACAGCATCTCTCTCTCTCTCACTCACAGCTTCTCTTTCTCTCTCTCTCTCATTCACAGCTTCTCTCTCTCTCACTCACTCACAGCTTCACTTTCTCTCTCTCTCTCACTCACTCACAGCTTCTCTCTCTCTCACTTTCTCTCACTCACAGCTTCTCTCTCTCTCACTCACTCACAGCATCTCACTCTCTCTCACTCACTCACAGCTTCTCTCTCTCTCTCTCTCTCTCTCTCACTCACAGCTTCTCTTTCTCTCTCTCTCACTCACAGCTTCTCTCTCTCTCTTACTCACTCACAGCTTCTCTCTCTCTCACTCACTCACAGCATCTCACTCTCTCTCACTCACTCACAGCTTCTCTCTCTCTCTCTCTCTCACTCACAGCTTCTCTTTCTCTCTCTCTCTCACACTCACAGCTTCCCTTTCTCTCTCACACACACACAGCTTCTCTCTCTCTCTCTCGCTTACAGCTTCTCTTTCTCTCTCTCTCTCAGCTTCTCTTTCTCTCTCTCTCTATCACACACACAGCTTCTCTTTCTCTCTCTCTCTCACTCACAGCTTCTCTCTCTCTCACACACACAGCTTCTCTCTCTCTCTCTCTCGCACTCACTCACAGCATCTCTTTCTCTCTCTTACTCCCTGATTCTCTCCCTCTCTCACTCACTCACAGCTTCTCTCTCTCATTCACTCTCAGCTTCTCTTTCTCTCTCTCTCTCTCACTCACAGCTTCTATTTCTCTCTCTCTCACTTACACCTTATATTGCTCTCTCTCTCTCACTAACAGCTTCTCTCACTGTCTCTCACTCACAGCTTCTCTCTCTCTCTCACTCACAGCTTCTCTCTCTCTCTCTCTCACTCACAGCTTCTCTCTCTCTCACTCTCTCTCACTCACAGTTTCTCTTTCTTTCTTTATCTCTCTCTCACTCACAGCTTCTCTCTCTCTCTTACTCACTCCCAGCCCCTCTCTCTCTCACTCACAGCTACTAACTCTCTCTCTCTCTCACTCACAGCTTCTCTTTCTCTCTCTCACACACACAGCTTCTCTCAATCTCTCACTTACATCTTCTCTTTCTCTCTCTCTCTCACTCTCAGCTTCTCTTTCTCTCTCTATCACACACACAGCTTCTCTTTCTCTCTCTCTATCACTCACAGCTTCTCTCTCTGTCACTAACAGCTTCTCTCTCTCTCTCACTCACAGCTTCTCTTTCTCTCTCTCACTTACACCTTATATTTCTCTCTCTCTCACTCACAGCTTCTCTCTCTGTCTCTGACTCACAGCTTCTCTCTCGCTCACTCACTCACAGCTTCTCTCTCTCTCTCTCTCACTCACTCACAGCTTCTCTTTCTCTCTCTGTCACACACACAGCTTCTCTTTCTCTCTCTCTATCACTCACAGCTTCTCCCTCTGTCACTAACAGCTTCTCTCTCTCTCACTCACAGCTTCTATTTCTCTCTCTCTCACTTACACCTTATATTGCTCTCTCTCTCTCACTCACAGCTTCTCTCTCTGTCTCTCACTCACAGCTTCTCTCTCTCTCTCTCTCTCACTCAAAGCTTCTCTCTCTCTCTCACTCACTCACAGCTTCTCTTTCTCTCTCTCTCACTCACAGCTTCTCTTTCTCTCTCACACACACTCACATCTTCTCATTCTCTCTCTCTCTCACACACACAGATTCTCTTTCTCTCTCACTCACTCACAGCTTCTCTTTCTCTCTCACACACACACAAAGCTTCTCTTTCTCTCTCTCTCTCACTCACTCACAGCTTCTCTTTCTCTCTCTCTCACTCACAGCTTCTCTTTCATTCTCTCTCTCTCTCACTCACAGCTTCTCTCTCTCTTTTTCACTCCCAGCTTCTCTCTCTCTCTCTCACTCACAGCTTCTCACTCTATCTCTCACTCACTCACAGCTTCTCTTTCTGTCTCTCTCACTCACAGCTTCTCTCTCTCTCTCTCTCACTCACAGCTTCTCTTTCTCTCTCACACACACACAGCTTCTCTCTCTCACACACACAGCTTCTCTCTCTCTCTCTCAGCTTCTCTTTCTCTCTCTCTATCACACACACAGCTTCTCTTTCTCTCTCTCTATCACTCACAGCTTCTCTCTCTTTCTCTCACTCACAGCTTCTCTCTCTCTCTCACTCACTCACAGCTTCTCTTTCTCTCTCTCACTTACACCTTCTTTTTCTCTCGGTCTCTCACACAGCTTCTCTCTCTCTCTCTTACTCCCTGATTCTCTCTCTCTCTCACTCACTCACAGCTTCTCTCTCTCTCTCACTCACTCACAGCTTCTCACTCTCTCTCTCACCCGCAGCTTTTCTTTCTCTCTCTCTCTCACTCACAGTTTCTCATTCTCTCTCACTCTCAGCTTCTCTTTCTCTCTCTCTCTCACTCACAGCTTCTCTTTCTCTCTCTCTCACTCACAGCTTCTTTTTCTCTCTCTCTCATTCACAGCTTCTCTTTCTCTCTCTCTCTCACTCACAGCTTCTCTCTCTCACTCACTCTCTCTCACTCACAGTTTCTCTTTCTTTCTTTCTCTCTCACTCACAGCTTCTCTCTCTCTCTTACTCACTCCCAGCCTCTCTCTCTCTCACTCACAGCTACTAACTCTCTCTCTCTCTCACTCACAGCTTCTCTTTCTCTCTCACACACACACAGCTTCTCTCAATCTCTCACTTACATCTTCTCTTTCTCTCTCTCTCTCAGTCTCAGCTTCTCTTTCTCTCTCTATCACACACACAGCTTCTCTTTCTCTCTCTCTATCACTCACAGCTTCTCTCTCTGTCACTAACAGCTTCTCTCTCTCTCACACTTACAGCTTCTCTTTCTCTCTCTCTCACTTACACCTTATATTTCTCTCTCTCTCACTCACAGCTTCTCTCTCTGTCTCTCACTCACAGCTTCTCTCTCTCTCACTCACTCACAGCTTCTCTCTCTCTCTCACACACACACAGCTTCTCTCTCTCTCACTTACAGCTTCTCTTTCTCTCTCTCAGCTTCTCTTTCTCTCTCTATCACACACACAGCTTCTTTCTCTCTCTCTCTTTTACTCACAGCTTCTCTCTCTCTCTCTCACTCACAGCTTCTCTCTCCCTCTCTCACTCACAGCTTCTCTTTCTCTCTCTCTCACTTACACCTTCTATTTCTCTCTCTCACTCACTCACAGCTTCTCTCTCCCTCTCTTACTACCCTGATTCTCTCTCTCCCTCTCACTCACAGCTTCTTTCTCTCTCTCACTCTCTCACAGCTTCTCTTTGTCTCTCTCTCACTAACAGCTTCTCTTTCTCTCTCTCTCTCACTCAAAGCTTCTCATTCTCTCTCTCACACTCTCAGCTTCTCTTTCTCTCTCTCTCTCTCATACACAGCTTCTCTTTCTCTCTCACTCACTCACAGCTTCTCTTTCTCTCTCTCTCACACAGCTTCTCTTTCTCTCTCTCTCACTCACAGCTTCTCTTTCTCTCTCTCTCTCACTCACAGCTTCTCTTTCTCTCACTCTCTCACTCACAGCTTCTCTTTCTCTCTCTCTCTCACTCACAGCTTCTCTTTCTCTCTCTCTCTCTCACAGCTTCTCTAAGGCTCTCTCTCATTCACAGCTTCTCTTTCTCTCTCTCTCACTCACAGCTTCTCTTTCTCTCTCTCACACACACAACTTCTCTTTCTCTCTCTCTCACTCACAGCTTCTCTTTCTCTCTCTCTCACTCACAGCTTCTCTTTCTCTCTCTCTCACTCACAGATTCTCTCTCTCTCTCACTCACAGCTTCTCTCTCTCTCACTCTCTGTCACTTACAGCTTCTCTTTCTCTCTCTCTCTCACTCACAGCTTCTCTTTCTTTCTCTCTCTCTCTCACTCACAGCTTCTCTCTCTTTTTCACTCCCAGCTTCTCTCTCTCTCTTTCACTCACAGCTTCTCTTTCTGTCTCTCTCACTCACAGCTTCTCTCTCTCTCTCTCACTCACAGCTTCTCTTTCTCTCTCACACACACACAGCTTCTCTCTCTCTCACACACAGCTTCTCTCTCTCTCAGCTTCTCTTTCTCTCTCTATCACACACACAGCTTCTCTTTCTCTCTCTCTACCACTCACAGCTTCTCTCTCTTTCTCTCACTCACAGCTTCTCTCTCTCTCTCACTCACTCACAGCTTCTCTTTCTCTCTCTCACTTACACCTTCTTTTTCTCTCCGTCTCTCACACAGCTTCTCTCTCTCTCTCTTACTCCCTGATTCTCTCTCTCTCACACTTACTCACAGCTTCTCTCTCTCACTCACTCACAGCTTCTCACTCTCTCACTCTCACTCACAGCTTTTCTTTCTCTCTCTCTCTCACTCACAGGTTCTCTTTCTCTCTCTCACTCTCAGCTTCTCTTTCTCTCTCTCTCTCACTCTCAGCTTCTCTTTCTCTCTCTCTCTCTCACTCACAGCTTCTTTTTCTCTCTCTCTCATTCACAGCTTCTCTTTCTCTCTCTCTCTCACTCACAGCTTCGCTCTCTCTCACTCTCTCTCACTCACAGCTTCTCTTTCTTTCTTTCTCTCTCTCTCACTCACAGCTTCTCTCTCTCTCTTACTCACTCCCAGCTTCTCTCTCTCTCACTCACAGCTACTCACTCTCTCACTCACTCACTCACAGCATCTCTTTCTCTCTCTCTCTCACTCACTCACAGCTTCTCTTTCTTTCTCTCTCACACACACAGCTTCTCTCAATCTCTCACTTACATCTTCTCTTTCTCTCTCTCTCTCACTCTCAGCTTCTCTTTCTCTCTCTCTATCACACACACAGCTTCTCTTTCTCTCTCTATCACTCACAGCTTCTCTCTCTGTCACTAACAGTTTCTCTCTCTCACTCACTCACAGCTTCTGTTTCTCTCTCTCTCACTTACACCTTATATTTCTCTCTCTCTCACACTCACAGCTTCTCTCTCTGTCTCTCACTCACAGCTTCTCTCTCTCTCACTCACTCACAGCTTCTCACTCTCTCTCACTCACTCACTGCTTCTCTTTCTCTCTCTCTCACTCACAGCTTCTCTTTCTCTCTCTCACACACTCACAGCTTCTCATTCTCTCTCTCTCACACACACACAGATTCTCTTTCTCTCTCACTCACTCACAGCTTCTCTTTCTCTCTCTCTCTCACAGCTTCTCTTTCATTCTCTCTCACTCTCACTCCCAGCTTCTCTCTCTCTTTTTCACTCCCAGCTTCTCTCTCTCTCTCACTCACAGCTTCTCACTCTATCTCTCACTCACTCACAGCTTCCCTTTCTGTCTCTCTCACTCACAGCTTCTCTCTCTCTCTCACTCACAGCTTCTCTTTCTCTCTCTCACACACACAGCTTCTGTCTCTCACACACACAGCTTCTCTCTCTCTCAGCTTCTCTTTCTCTCTCTCTATCACACACACAGCTTCTCTTTCTCTCTCTATCACTCACAGCTTCTCTCTCTTTCTCTCACTCACAGCTTCTCTCTCTCTCTCACTCACTCACAGCTTCTCTTTCTCTCTCTCACTTACACCTTCTTTTTCTCTCCGTCTCTCACACAGCTTCTCTCTCTCTCTCTTACTCCCTGATTCTCTCTCTCTCTCACTCACTCACAGCTTCTCTCTCTCACTCACTCACAGCTTCACACTCTCTCTCTCTCACTCACAGCTTTTCTTTCTCTCTCTCTCTCACTCACAGGTTCTCATTCTCTCTCTCACTCTCAGCTTCTCTTTCTCTCTCTCTCTCACTCACAGCTTCTCTTTCTCTCTCTCTCTCACTCACAGCTTCTTTTTCTCTCTCTCATTCACAGCTTCTCTTTCTCTCTCTCTCACTCACAGCTTCTCTCTCTCTCACTCTCTCTCACTCACAGCTTCTCTTTCTTTCTTTCTCTCTCTCTCACTCACAGCTTCTCTCTCTCTCTCTTACTCACTCCCAGCTTCTCTCTCTCTCACTCACAGCTACTCACTCTCTCACTCACTCACTCACAGCATCTCTTTCTCTCTCTCTCTCACTCACTCACAGCTTCTCTTTCTCTCTCTCACACACACAGCTTCTCTCAATCTCTCACTTACATCTTCTCTTTCTCTCTCTCTCTCACTCTCAGCTTCTCTTTCTCTCTCTCTATCACACACACAGCTTCTCTTTCTCTCTCTCTATCACTCACAGCTTCTCTCTCTGTCACTAACATCTTCTCTCTCTCTCTCACTCACAGCTTCTATTTCTCTCTCTCTCACTTACACCTTATATTTTTCTCTCTCTCACTCACAGCTTCTCTTTCTGTCTCTCACTCACAGCTTCTCTCTCTCTCTCACTCACAGCTTCTCTCTCTCTCACTCACTCACAGCTTCTCTTTCTCTCTCTCTCACTCACAGCTTCTCTTTCTCTCTCTCACACACTCACAGCTTCTCATTCTCCCTCTCTCACACACACACAGATTCTCTTTCTCTCTCACTCACTCACAGCTTCTCTTTCTCTCTCTCACACACACAAAGCTTCTCTTTCTCTCTCTCTCACTCACTCACAGCTTCTCTTTCTCTCTCTCTCTCACTCACAGCTTCTCTTTCATTCTCTCTCTCTCTCACTCACAGCTTCTCTCTCTCTTTTTCACTCCCAGCTTCTCTCTCTCTCACTCACAGCTTCTCACTCTATCTCTCACTCACTCACAGCTTCTCTTTCTGTCTCTCTCACTCACAGCTTCTCTCTCGCTCTCACTCACAGCTTCTCTTTCTCTCTCTCACACACACAGCTTCTGTCTCTCACACACACAGCTTCTCTCTCTCTCAGCTTCTCTTTCTCTCTCTACATCACACACACAGCTTCTCTTTCTCTCTCTCTATCACTCACAGTTTCTCTCACTCACAGCTTCTCTCTCTCTCTCACTCACTCACAGCTTCTCTTTCTCTCTCTCACTTACACCTTCTTTTTCTCTCGGTCTCTCACACAGCTTCTCTCTCTCTCTCTTACTCCCTGATTCTCTCTCTCTCTCACTCACTCACAGCTTCTCTCTCTCTCACACTCACTCACAGCTTCTCACTCTCTCTCTCTCTCACCCGCAGCTTTTCTTTCTCTCTCTCTCACTCACAGTTTCTCATTCTCTCTCACTCTCAGCTTCTCTTTCTCTCTCTCTCTCACTCACAGCTTCTCTTTCTCTCTCTCTCTCTCACTCACAGCTTCTTTTTCTCTCTCTCTCATTCACAGCTTCTCTTTCCCTCTCTCTCACTCACAGCTTCTCTCTCTCACTCTCTCTCACTCACAGTTTCTCTTTCTTTCTTTCTCTCTCTCTCACTCACAGCTTCTCTCTCTCTCTCTTACTCACTCCCAGCCTCTCTCTCTCTCACTCACAGCTACTAACTCTCTCTCTCTCTCACTCACAGCTTCTCTTTCTCTCTCTCACACACACAGCTTCTCTCAATCTCTCACTTACATCTTCTCTTTCTCTCTCTCTCTCTCTCACTCTCAGCTTCTCTTTCTCTCTCTATCACACACACAGCTTCCCTTTCTCTCTCTCTATCACTCACAGCTTCTCTCTCTGTCACTAACAGCTTCTCTCTCTCTCTCACTCACAGCTTCTCTCTCTCTCTCTCTCACTCACACCTTATATTTCTCTCTCTCTCACTCACAGCTTCTCTCTCTGTCTCTCACTCACAGCTTCTCTCTCACTCACTCACTCACAGCTTCTCTCTCTATCTCACTCACTCACAGCTTCTCTTTCTCTCTCTCTTACTCACAGCTTCTCTCTTTCTCTCTCACACACTCACAGCTTCTCATTCTCTCTCTCACACACACACAGATTCTCTTTCTCTCTCTCTCACTCACAGCTTCTATCTCTCTCTCTCTCTCACTCACAGCTTCTCTCTCCTTCTCTTACTACCCTGATTCTCTCTCTCCCTCTCACTCACAGCTTCTCTCTCTCTCACTCTCTCACAGCTTCTCTTTGTCTCTCTCTCACTCACAGCTTCTCTTTCTCTCTCTCTCTCACTCAAAACTTCTCATTCTCTCTCTCTCACTCTCAGCTTCTCTTTCTATCTCTCTATCTCTTACACAGCTTCTCTTTCTCTCTCACTCACTCACAGCTTCTCTTTCTCTCTCTCACACACAGCTTCTCTTTCTCTCTCTCTCACTCACAGCTTCTCTTTCTCTCTCTCTCACTCACAGCTTCTCTTTCTCTCACTCTCTCACTCACAGCTTCTCTTTCTCTCTCTCTCTCACTCACAGCTTCTCTTTCTCTCTCTCTCTCTCTCACAGCTTCTCTAACTCTCTCTCTCATTCACAGCTTCTCTTTCTCTCTCTCTCTCACTCACAGCTTCTCTTTCTCTCTCTCTCTCTCACAACTTCTCTTTCTCTCTCTCACTCACAGCTTCTCTTTCTCTCTCTCTCACTCACAGCTTCTCTTTCTCTGTCTCTCACTCACAGATTCTCTCTCTCTCACTCACAGCTTCTCTCTCTCTCACTCTCTGTCACTTACAGCTTCTCTTTCTCTCTCTCTCTCACTCACAGCTTCTCTTTCTTTCTCTCTCTCACTCACAGCTTCTCTCTCTCTTTTTCACTCCCAGCTTCTCTCTCTCTCTTTCACTCACAGCTTCACTTTCTGTCTCTCTCACTCACAGCTTCTCTTTCTCTCTCACACACACACAGCTTCTCTCTCTCTCACACACAGCTTCTCCCTTTCTCTCAGCTTCTCTTTCTCTCTCTCTATCACACACACAGCTTCTCTTTCTCTCTCTCTATCACTCACAGCTTCTCTCTCTTTCTCTCACTCACAGCTTGTCTCTCTCTCTCACTCACTCACAGCTTCGCTTTCTCTCTCTCACTTACACCTTCTTTTTCTCTCCGTCTCTCACACAGCTTCTCTCTCTCTCTCTTACTCCCTGATTCTCTCTCTCTCACACTCACTCACAGCTTCTCTCTCTCACTCACTCACAGCTTCTCACTCTCTCTCTCTCACTCACAGCTTTTCTTTCTCTCTCTCTCACTCACAGGTTCTCATTCTCTCTCTCACTCTCAGCTTCTCTTTCTCTCTCTCTCTCACTCACAGCTTATCTTTCTCTCTCTCTCTCTCACTCACAGCTTCTTTTTCTCTCTCTCTCATTCACAGCTTCTCTTTCTCTCTCTCTCTCACTCACAGCTTCTCTCTCTCTCACTCTCTCTCACTCACAGCTTCTCTTTCTTTCTTTCTCTCACTCTCACTCACAGCTTCTCTCTCTCTTACTCACTCCCAGCTTCTCTCTCTCTCACTCACAGCTACTCACTCTCTCACTCACTCACTCACAGCATCTCTTTCTCTCTCTCTCTCACTCACTCACAGCTTCTCTTTCTCTCTCTCACACACACAGCTTCTCTCAATCTCTCACTTACATCTTCTCTTTCTCTCTCTCTCTCTCTCTCACTCTCAGCTTCTATTTCTCTCTCTCTATCACACACACAGCTTCTCTTTCTCTCTCTCTATCACTCACAGCTTCTCTCTCTGTCACTAACAGCTTCTCTCTCTCTCACTCACAGCTTCTATTTCTCTCTCTCTCACTTACACCTTATAATTCTCTCTCTCTCTCACTCACAGCTTCTCTCTCTGTCTCTCACTCACAGCTTCTCTCTCTCTCACTCACAGCTTCTCTCTCTCTCACTCACTCACAGCTTCTCTTTCTCTCTCTCTCACTCACAGCTTCTCTTTCTCTCTCTCTCACACTCACAGCTTCTCATTCTCTCTCTCACACACACACACAGATTCTCTTTCTCTCTCACTCACTCACAGCTTCTCTTTCTCTCTCACACACACAAAGCTTCTCTTTCTCTCTCTCTCACTCACTCACAGCTTCTCTTTCTCTCTCTCTCTCACTCACAGCTTCTCTTTCATTCTCTCTCTCTCTCACTCACAGCTTCTCTCTCTCTTTTTCACTCCCAGCTTCTCTCTCTCTCTCTCACTCACAGCTTCTCACTCTATCTCTCACTCACTCACAGCTTCTCTTTCTGTCTCTCTCACTCACAGCTTCTCTCTCTCTCTCACTCACAGCTTCTCTTTCTCTCTCTCACACACACAGCTTCTGTCTCTCACACACAGCTTCTCTCTCTCTCAGCTTCTCTTTCTCTCTCTCTATCACACACACAGCTTCTCTTTCTCTCTCTCTATCACTCACAGCTTCGCTCTCTTTCTCTCACTCACAGCTTCTCTCTCTCTCTCACTCACTCACAGCTTCTCTTTCTCTCTCTCACTTACACCTTCTTTTTCTCTCGGTCTCTCACACAGCTTCTCTCTCTCTCTCTCTTACTCCCTGATTCTCTCTCTCTCTCACTCACTCACAGCTTCTCACTCTCTCTCTCTCTCACCCGCAGCTTTTCTTTCTCTCTCTCTCTCTCAATCACAGTTTCTCATTCTCTCTCACTCTCAGCTTCTCTTTCTCTCTCTCTCTCACTCACAGCTTCTCTTTTTCTCTCTCTCTCTCTCACTCACAGCTTCTTTTTCTCTCTCTCTCATTCACAGCTTCTCTCTCTCTCTCTTACTCACTCCCAGCCTCTCTCTCTCTCACTCACAGCTACTAACTCTCTCTCTCTCACTCACAGCTTCTCTCTCTCTCTCTTACTCACTCCCAGCTTCTCTCTCTCTCACTCACAGCTACTCACTCTCTCACTCACTCACTCACAGCATCTCTTTCTCTCTCTCTCACTCACTCACAGCTTCTCTTTCTCTCTCTCACACACAGCTTCTCTCAATCTCTCACTTACATCTTCTCTTTTTCTCTCTCTCTCACTCTCAGCTTCTATTTCTCTCTCTCTATCACACACACAGCTTCTCTTTCTCTCTCTCTATCACTCACAGCTTCTCTCTCTGTCACTAACAGCTTCTCTCTCTCTCTCACTCACAGCTTCTATTTCTCTCTCTCTCACTTACACCTTATATTTCTCTCTCTCTCTCACTCACAGCTTCTCTCTCTGTCTCTCACTCACAGCTCTCTCTCTCTCTCTCTCACAGCTTCTCTCTCTCTCACTCACTCACAGCTTCTCTTTCTCTCTCTCTCACTCACAGCTTCTCTTTCTCTCTCTCACACACTCACATCTTCTCATTCTCTCTCTCTCACACACACACAGATTCTCTTTCTCTCTCACTCACTCACAGCTTCTCTTTCTCTCTCTCACACACACAAAGCTTCTCTTTCTCTCTCTCTCTCACTCACTCACAGCTTCTCTTTCTCTCTCTCTCACTCACAGCTTCTCTTTCATTCTCTCTCTCTCTCACTCACAGCTTCTCTCTCTCTTTTTCACTCCCAGCTTCTCTCTCTCTCTCTCACTCACAGCTTCTCACTCTATCTCTCACTCACTCACAGCTTCTCTTTCTGTCTCTCTCACTCACAGCTTCTCTCTCTCTCTCACTCACAGCTTCTCTTTCTCTCTCACACACACACAGCTTCTCTCTCTCACACACACAGCTTCTCTCTCTCTCTCAGCTTTTCTTTCTCTCTCTCTATCACACACACAGCTTCTCTTTCTCTCTCTCTATCACTCACAGCTTCTCTCTCTTTCTCTCACTCACAGCTTCTCTCTCTCTCTCACTCACTCACAGCTTCTCTTTCTCTCTCTCACTTACACCTTCTTTTTCTCTCGGTCTCTCACACAGCTTCTCTCTCTCTCTCTTACTCCCTGATTCTCTCTCTCTCTCACTCACTCACAGCTTCTCTCTCTCTCTCACTCACTCACAGCTTCTCACTCTCTCTCTCACCCGCAGCTTTTCTTTCTCTCTCTCTCTCACTCACAGTTTCTCATTCTCTCTCACTCTCAGCTTCTCTTTCTCTCTCTCTCTCACTCACAGCTTCTCTTTCTCTCTCTCTCTCTCACTCACAGCTTCTTTTTCTCTCTCTCTCATTCACAGCTTCTCTTTCTCTCTCTCTCTCACTCACAGCTTCTCTCTCTCTCTCACTCTCTCTCACTCACAGTTTCTCTTTCTTTCTTTCTCTCTCACTCACAGCTTCTCTCTCTCTCTCTTACTCACTCCCAGCCTCTCTCTCTCTCACTCACAGCTACTAACTCTCTCTCTCTCTCACTCACAGCTTCTCTTTCTCTCTCTCACACACACAGCTTCTCTCAATCTCTCACTTACATCTTCTCTTTCTCTCTCTCTCTCTCAGTCTCAGCTTCTCTTTCTCTCTCTATCACACACACAGCTTCTCTTTCTCTCTCTCTATCACTCACAGCTTCTCTCTCTGTCACTAAAAGCTTCTCTCTCTCTCACACTCACAGCTTCTCTTTCTCTCTCTCTCACTTACACCTTATATTTCTCTCTCTCTCACTCACAGCTTCTCTCTCTGTCTCTCACTCACAGCTTCTCTCTCTCTCACTCACTCACAGCTTCTCTCTCTCTCTCACTCACTCACAGCTTCTCTTTCTCTCTCTCTTACTCACAGCTTCTCTTTTTCTCTCTCACACACTCACAGCTTCTCATTCTCTCTCTCACACACACACAGATTCTCTTTCTCTCTCACTCACTCACAGCTTCTATTTCTCTCTCACACACATACAAAGCTTCTCTTTCTCTCTCTCTCTCACTCACTCACAGCTTCTCTTTCTCTCTCTCTCTCTCACTCACAGCTTCTCTCTCTATCTCACTCACAGCATCTCTCTCTCTCTCACTCACAGCTTCTCTTTCTCTCTCTCTCTCTCATTCACAGCTTCTCTCTCTCTCACTCACAGCTTCTCTTTCTCTCTCTCTCTCACTCACTCACAGCTTCTCTCTCTCTCACTTTCTCTCACTTACAGCTTCTCTTTCTCTCTCTCTCACTCACATCTTCTCTTTCTTTCTCTCTCTCTCACTCACAGCTTCTCTCTCTCTTACTCACACACAGCTTCTGTCTCTCTCACTCACTCACAGCTTCTCACTCTCTCTCTCACTCACTCACAGCTTCTCTTTCTCTCTCTCACTCACAGCTTCTCTTTCTCTCTCTCTCTCTCACTCACAGCTTCCATTTCTCTCTCACACACACACAGCTTCTCTCTCTCTCTCACTTACAGCTTCTCTTTCTCTCTCTATCTCAGCTTCTCTTTCTCTCTCTCTATCACACACACAGCTTCTCTTTCTCTCTCTCTCACTCACAGCTTCTCTCTCTCTCACTCACTCACAGCTTCTCTCTCTCTCGCACTCACTCACAGCGTCTCTTTCTCTCTCTCTCACTTACACCTTCTATTTCTCTCTGTCTCTCACACACAGCTTCTCTCTCTCTCTTACTCCCTGATTCTCTCCCTCTCTCACTCACTCACAGCTTCTCTCTCTCACTCCCTCTCAGCTTCTCTTTCTCTCTCTCTCTCAGACACAGCTTCTCTTTCTCTCTCTCTCACTCACAGTTTCTCTTTCTCTCTCTCACACACACACAATCTTCTCTTTCTCTATCTCACTCACAGCTTCTCTTTCTCTCTCTCTCTCACTCACAGCTTCTCCTTCTCTCTCTCTCACTCACAGCTTCTCTTTCTCTCTCTCTCTCTCTCACTCACAGCTTCTCCTTCTCTCTCTCTCACTCACAGCTTCTCTTTCTCTCTCTCTCACTCACAGCTTCTCTTTCTCTCTCACTAACACAACTTCTCTATCTCACACTCTCTCTCACTTACAGCTTCTCTTTCTCTCTCACTCACATCTTCTCTTTCTTTCTCTCTCACTCTCTCACTCACAGCTTCTCTTTCTCTCTCTCTCACTCAGCTTCTCTTTCTCTCTCTCTATCACACACACAGCTTCTTTCTCTCTCTCACACACTCACAGCTTCTCTTTCTCTCTCTCTCTCTCACACACACAGATTCTCTTTCTCTCTCACTCACTCACAGCTTCCATTTCTCTCTCTCACACACACACAGCTTCTCTTTCTCTCTCTCTCACTCACAGATTCTCTTTCTCTCTCTCACACACACACTCACAGCTTCTCTCTCTCTCTCACTCACAGTGTCTCTTTCTCGCTCTCATTCACAGCTTCTCTCTCTCTCTCTCTCACTCACAGCTTCTCTTTCTCTCTCACTCACTCACAGCTTCTCTCTCTCACTCTCCCTCATTTACAGCTTCTCTTTCTCTCTCTCTCACTCACATCTTCTCTTTCTTTCTCTCTCTCTCACTCACAGCTTCTCTCTCTCTCTCTTACTCACTCACAGCTTCTCTCTCTCTCACTCACTCACAGCATCTCACTCTCTCTCACTCACTCACAGCTTCTCTCTCTCTCTCTCTCTCTCACTCACAGCTTCTCTTTCTCTCTCTCTCACTCACAGCTTCTCTCTCTCTCTTACTCACTCACAGCTTCTCTCTCTCTCACTCACTCACAGCATCTCACTCTCTCTCACTCACTCACAGCTTCTCTCTCTCTCTCACTCACAGCTTCTCTTTCTCTCTCTCTCTCTCACACTCACAGCTTCCCTTTCTCTCACACACACACACAGCTTCTCTCTCTCTCTCACTTACAGCTTCTCTTTCTCTCTCTCTCTCAGCTTCTCTTTCTCTCTCTCTATCACACACACAGCTTCTCTTTCTCTCTCTCTCTCACTCACAGCTTCTCTCTCTCACACACACACAGCTTCTCTCTCTCTCTCTCTCGCACTCACTCACAGCATCTCTTTCTCTCTCTTACTCCCTGATTCTCTCCCTCCCTCACTCACTCACAGCTTCTCTCTCTCATTCACTCTCAGCTTCTCTTTCTCTCTCTCTCTCTCACTCACAGCTTCTATTTCTCTCTCTCTCACTTACACCTTATATTGCTCTCTCTCTCTCACTAACAGCTTCTCTCACTGTCTCTCACTCACAGCTTCTCTCTCTCTCTCACTCACAGCTTCTCTCTCTCTCTCTCTCACTCACAGCTTCTCTCTCTCTCACTCTCTCTCACTCACAGTTTCTCTTTCTTTCTTTCTCTCTCTCTCACTCACAGCTTCTCTCTCTCTCTTACTCACTCCCAGCCTCTCTCTCTCTCACTCACAGCTACTAACTCTCTCTCTCACTCACAGCTTCTCTTTCTCTCTCTCACACACACAGCTTCTCTCAATCTCTCACTTACATCTTCTCTTTCTCTCTCTCTCTCACTCTCAGCTTCTCTTTCTCTCTCTATCACACACACAGCTTCTCTTTCTCTCTCTCTATCACTCACAGCTTCTCTCTCTGTCACTAACAGCTTCTCTCTCTCTCTCACTCACAGCTTCTCTTTCTCTCTCTCACTTACACCTTATATTTCTCTCTCTCTCACTCACAGCTTCTCTCTCTGTCTCTGACTCACAGCTTCTCTCTCGCTCACTCACTCACAGCTTCTCTCTCTCTCTCACTCACTCACAGCTTCTCTTTCTCTCTCTGTCACACACACAGCTTCTCTTTCTCTCTCTCTATCACTCACAGCTTCTCCCTCTGTCACTAACAGCTTCTCTCTCTCTCTCACTCACAGCTTCTATTTCTCTCTCTCTCACTTACACCTTATATTTCTCTCTCTCTCTCACTCACAGCTTCTCTCTCTGTCTCTCACTCACAGCTTCTCTCTCTCTCTCTCTCACTCAAAGCTTCTCTCTCTCTCTCACTCACTCACAGCTTCTCTTTCTCTCTCTCTCACTCACAGCTTCTCTTTCTCTCACACACACACTCACATCTTCTCATTCTCTCTCTCACACACACACACAGATTCTCTTTCTCTCTCACTCACTCACAGCTTCTCTTTCTCTCACACACACACACACAAAGCTTCTCTTTCTCTCTCTCTCTCACTCACTCACAGCTTCTCTTTCTCTCTCTCTCACTCACAGCTTCTCTTTTATTCTCTCTCTCTCTCACTCACAGCTTCTCTCTCTCTTTTTCACTCCCAGCTTCTCTCTCTCTCTCTCACTCACAGCTTCTCACTCTATCTCTCACTCACTCACAGCTTCTCTTTCTGTCTCTCTCACTCACAGCTTCTCTCTCTCTCTCTCTCACTCACAGCTTCTCTTTCTCTCTCTCACACACACAGCTTCTCTCTCACACACACACAGCTTCTCTCTCTCTCTCTCAGCTTCTCTTTCTCTCTCTCTATCACACACACAGCTTCTCTTTCTCTCTCTCTATCACTCACAGCTTCTCTCTCTTTCTCTCACTCACAGCTTCTCTCTCTCTCTCACTCACTCACAGCTTCTCTTTCTCTCTCTCACTTACACCTTCTTTTTCTCTCGGTCTCTCACACAGCTTCTCTCTCTCTCTTACTCCCTGATTCTCTCTCTCTCTCACTCACTCACAGCTTCTCTCTCTCTCTCACTCACTCACAGCTTCTCACTCTCTCTCTCACCCGCAGCTTTTCTTTCTCTCTCTCTCTCACTCACAGTTTCTCATTCTCTCTCACTCTCAGCTTCTCTTTCTCTCTCTCTCTCACTCACAGCTTCTCTTTCTCTCTCTCTCTCTCACTCACAGCTTCTTTTTCTCTCTCTCTCATTCACAGCTTCTCTTTCTCTCTCTCTCTCACTCACAGCTTCTCTCTCTCTCTCACTCTCTCTCACTCACAGTTTCTCTTTCTTTCTTTCTCTCTCACTCACAGCTTCTCTCTCTCTCTCTTACTCACTCCCAGCCTCTCTCTCTCTCACTCACAGCTACTAACTCACTCTCTCTCTCACTCACAGCTTCTCTTTCTCTCTCTCACACACACAGCTTCTCTCAATCTCTCACTTACATCTTCTCTTTCTCTCTCTCTCTCAGTCTCAGCTTCTCTTTCTCTCTCTATCACACACACAGCTTCTCTTTCTCTCTCTCTATCACTCACAGCTTCTCTCTCTGTCACTAACAGCTTCTCTCTCTCTCACACTCACAGCTTCTCTTTCTCTCTCTCTCACTTACACGTTATATTTCTCTCTCTCTCTCTCACAGCTTCACTCTCTGTCTCTCACTCACAGCTTCTCTCTCTCTCACTCACTCACAGCTTCTCTCTCTCTCTCACTCACTCACAGCTTCTCTTTCTCTCTCTCTTACTCACAGCTTCTCTTTTTCTCTCTCACACACTCACAGCTTCTATTTCTCTCTCTCACACATACAAAGCTTCTCTTTCTCTCTCTCTCTCACTCACTCACAGCTTCGCTTTCTCTCTCTCTCTCTCACTCACAGCTTCTCTCTCTCTCTCTCACTCACAGCATCTCTCTCTCTCTCACTCACAGCTTCTCTTTCTCTCTCTCTCTCATTCACAGCTTCTCTCTCTCTCACTCACTCACAGCTTCTCTTTCTCTCTCTCTCTCACTCACTCACAGCTTCTCTCTCTCTCACTTTCTCTCACTCACAGCTTCTCTCTCTCTCACTCACTCACAGCATCTCACTCTCTCTCACTCACTCACAGCTTCTCTCTCTCTCTCTCTCTCTCACTCACAGCTTCTCTTTCTCTCTCTCTCACTCACAGCTTCTCTCTCTCTCTTACTCACTCACAGCTTCTCTCTCTCTCACTCACTCACAGCATCTCACTCTCTCTCACTCACTCACAGCTTCTCTCTCTCTCTCTCTCTCACTCACAGCTTCTCTTTCTCTCTCTCTCTCACACTCACAGCTTCCCTTTCTCTCTCACACACACACAGCTTCTCTCTCTCTCTCTCACTTACAGCTTCTCTTTCTCTCTCTCTCTCAGCTTCTCTTTCTCTCTCTCTATCACACACACAGCTTCTCTTTCTCTCTCTCTCTCACTCACAGCTTCTCTCTCTCTCACACACACAGCTTCTCTCTCTCTCTCTCTCTCGCACTCACTCACAGCATCTCTTTCTCTCTCTTACTCCCTGATTCTCTCCCTCTCTCACTCACTCACAGCTTCTCTCTCTCATTCACTCTCAGCTTCTCTTTCTCTCTCTCTCTCTCACTCACAGCTTCTATTTCTCTCTCTCTCACTTACACCTTATATTGCTCTCTCTCTCTCACTAACAGCTTCTCTCACTGTCTCTCACTCACAGCTTCTCTCTCTCTCTCACTCACAGCTTCTCTCTCTCTCTCTCTCACTCACAGCTTCTCTCTCTCTCACTCTCTCTCACTCACAGTTTCTCTTTCTTTCTTTATCTCTCTCTCACTCACAGCTTCTCTCTCTCTCTTACTCACTCCCAGCCTCTCTCTCTCTCACTCACAGCTACTAACTCTCTCTCTCTCTCACTCACAGCTTCTCTTTCTCTCTCTCACACACACAGCTTCTCTCAATCTCTCACTTACATCTTCTCTTTCTCTCTCTCTCTCACTCTCAGCTTCTCTTTCTCTCTCTATCACACACACAGCTTCTCTTTCTCTCTCTCTATCACTCACAGCTTCTCTCTCTGTCACTAACAGCTTCTCTCTCTCTCTCACTCACAGCTTCTCTTTCTCTCTCTCACTTACACCTTATATTTCTCTCTCTCTCACTCACAGCTTCTCTCTCTGTCTCTGACTCACAGCTTCTCTCTCGCTCACTCACTCACAGCTTCTCTCTCTCTCTCACTCACTCACAGCTTCTCTTTCTCTCTCTGTCACACACACAGCTTCTCTTTCTCTCTCTCTATCACTCACAGCTTCTCCCTCTGTCACTAACAGCTTCTCTCTCTCTCTCACTCACAGCTTCTATTTCTCTCTCTCTCACTTACACCTTATATTGCTCTCTCTCTCTCACTCACAGCTTCTCTCTCTGTCTCTCACTCACAGCTTCTCTCTCTCTCTCTCTCTCACTCAAAGCTTCTCTCTCTCTCACTCACTCACAGCTTCTCTTTCTCTCTCTCTCACTCACAGCTTCTCTTTCTCTCTCACACACACTCACATCTTCTCATTCTCTCTCTCTCTCACACACACAGATTCTCTTTCTCTCTCACTCACTCACAGCTTCTCTTTCTCTCTCACACACACACAAAGCTTCTCTTTCTCTCTCTCTCTCACTCACTCACAGCTTCTCTTTCTCTCTCTCTCACTCACAGCTTCTCTTTCATTCTCTCTCTCTCTCACTCACAGCTTCTCTCTCTCTTTTTCACTCCCAGCTTCTCTCTCTCTCTCTCACTCACAGCTTCTCACTCTATCTCTCACTCACTCACAGCTTCTCTTTCTGTCTCTCTCACTCACAGCTTCTCTCTCTCTCTCTCTCACTCACAGCTTCTCTTTCTCTCTCACACACACACAGCTTCTCTCTCTCACACACACAGCTTCTCTCTCTCTCTCAGCTTCTCTTTCTCTCTCTCTATCACACACACAGCTTCTCTTTCTCTCTCTCTATCACTCACAGCTTCTCTCTCTTTCTCTCACTCACAGCTTCTCTCTCTCTCTCACTCACTCACAGCTTCTCTTTCTCTCTCTCACTTACACCTTCTTTTTCTCTCGGTCTCTCACACAGCTTCTCTCTCTCTCTCTTACTCCCTGATTCTCTCTCTCTCTCACTCACTCACAGCTTCTCTCTCTCTCTCACTCACTCACAGCTTCTCACTCTCTCTCTCAACCGCAGCTTTTCTTTCTCTCTCTCTCTCACTCACAGTTTCTCATTCTCTCTCACTCTCAGCTTCTCTTTCTCTCTCTCTCACTCACAGCTTCTCTTTCTCTCTCTCTCACTCACAGCTTCTTTTTCTCTCTCTCTCATTCACAGCTTCTCTTTCTCTCTCTCTCTCACTCACAGCTTCTCTCTCTCACTCACTCTCTCTCACTCACAGTTTCTCTTTCTTTCTTTCTCTCTCACTCACAGCTTCTCTCTCTCTCTCTTACTCACTCCCAGCCTCTCTCTCTCTCACTCACAGCTACTAACTCTCTCTCTCTCTCACTCACAGCTTCTCTTTCTCTCTCACACACACACAGCTTCTCTCAATCTCTCACTTACATCTTCTCTTTCTCTCTCTCTCTCAGTCTCAGCTTCTCTTTCTCTCTCTATCACACACACAGCTTCTCTTTCTCTCTCTCTATCACTCACAGCTTCTCTCTCTCTCATTCACAGCTTCTCTCTCTCTCACTCACTCACAGCTTCTCTTTCTCTCTCTCACTCACTCACTCACAGCTTCTCTCTCTCTCACTTTCCCTCACTTACAGCTTCTCTTTCTCTCTCTCTCACTCACATCTTCTCTTTCTTTCTCTCTCTCTCTCACTCACAGCTTCTCTCTCTCTTACTCACACACAGCTTCTCTCTCTCTCACTCACTCACAGCTTCTCACTCTCTCTCTCACTCACTCACAGCTTCTCTTTCTCTCTCTCACTCACAGCTTCTCTTTCTCTCTCTCTCACTCACAGCTTCCATTTCTCTCTCACACACACACAGCTTCTCTCTGCCTCTCACTTACAGCTTCTCTTTCTCTCTCTATCTCAGCTTCTCTTTCTCTCTCTCTATCACACACACAGCTTCTCTTTCTCTCTCTCTCTCACTCACAGCTTCTCTCTCTCTCACTCACTCACAGCTTCTCTCTCTCTCGTACTCACTCACAGCGTCTCTTTCTCTCTCTCTCACTTACACCTTCTATTTCTCTCTGTCTCTCACACACAGCTTCTCTCTCTCTCTTACTCCCTGATTCTCTCCCTCTCTCACTCACTCACAGCTTCTCTCTCTCACTCCCTCTCAGCTTCTCTTTCTCTCTCTCTCTCAGACACAGCTTCTCTTTCTCTCTCTCTCACTCACAGTTTCTCTTTCTCTCTCACACACACACACAATCTTCTCTTTCTCTCTCTCACTCACAGCTTCTCTTTCTCTCTCTCTCTCACTCACAGCTTCTTTTTCTCTCTCTCTCATTCACAGCTTCTCTCTCTCTCTCTCACTCACAGCTTCTCTCTCTCACTCTCACTCACTCACAGCTTCTCTTTCTTTCTTTCTTTCTCTCTCACTCACAGCTTCTCTCTCTCTCTCTTACTCACTCCCAGCCTCTCTCTCTCTCACTCACAGCTACTAACTCTCTCTCTCTCTCACTCACAGCTTCTCTTTCTCTCTCACACACACACAGCTTCTCTCAATCTCTCACTTACATCTTCTCTTTCTCTCTCTCTCTCTCACTCTCAGTTTCTCTTTCTCTCTCTATCACACACACAGCTTCTCTTTCTCTCTCTCTCTCACTCACAGCTTCTCTTTCTTTCTCTCTCTCTCACTCACAGCTTCTCTTTCTCTCTCTCTCACTCACAGCTACTCTTTCTCTCTCTCACTCACACCTATTTCTCTCTCTCTCTCACTCACAGCTTCTCTCTCTCTCTTACTCCCTGATTCTCTCTCTCTCTCACTCTCAGCTTCTCTCTCTCTCTCTAACTCACAGCTTCTCTCTCTCTCTTTCACGCACAGTTTCTCTTTCTCACTCTCACACTTACAGCTTCTTTCTCTCTCTCTCTCACTCACAGCTTCCCTCTCTCTCTCTTACTCACTCCCTGATTTTCTCTCTCTCACACACTCACAGCTTCTCTCCCTCTCTCTCACTCACAGCTTCTCTTTCTCTCTCTCTATCACACACATAGCTTCTCTTTCTCTCTCTCTATCACTCACAGCTTCTCTCTCTGTCACTAACAGCTTCTCTCTCTCTCTCACTCACAGCTTCTATTTCACTCTCTCTCACTTACACCTTATATTTCTCTCTCTCTCTCACTAACAGCTTCTCTCACTGTCTCTCACTCACAGCTTCTCTCTCTCTCTCACTCACAGCTTCTCTCTCTCACTCACTCACTCACAGCTTCTCTTTCTCTCTCTCACACACACTCACAGCTTCTCTTTCTCTCTCTCACACACACTCACAGCTTCTCTTTCTCTCTCTCTGTCACTCACAGCTTCTCTTTCTCTCTCACACACACAGCTTCTCTTTCTCTCTCTCTCATTCACAGCTTCTCTTTCTCTCTCTCTCTCACTCACAGCTTCTCTTTTTTCTCTCTCTCTCTCTCTCACTCACAGCTTCTCTTTCTCTCTCTCTCACTCACAGCTACTCTTTCTCTCTCTCACTCACTTACACCTATTTCTCTCTCTCTCTCACTCACAGCTTCTCTCTCTCTCTTACTCCCTGATTCTCTCTCTCTCTCACTCTCAGCTTCTCTCTCTCTCTCTCTAACTCACAGCTTCTCTCTCTCTCTTTCATGCACAGTTTCTCTTTCTCTCTCTCTCACTTACAGCTTCTATTTCTCTCTCTCTCTCACTCACAGCTTCCCTCTCTCTCTCTTACTCACTCCCTGATTTTCTCTCTCACACACACTTACAGCTTCTCTCCCTCTCTCTCACTCACAGCTTCTCTTTCTCTCTCTCTATCACACACACAGCTTCTCTTTCTCTCTCTCTATCACTCACAGCTTCTCTCTCTGTCACTAACAGCTTCTCTCTCTCTCTCTCACTCACAGCTTCTATTTCTCTCTCTCTCACTTACACCTTATATTTCTCTCTCTCTCACTAACAGCTTCTCTCACTGTCTCTCACTCACAGCTTCTCTCTCTCTCTCACTCACAGCTTCTCTCTCTCTCTCACTCACTCACAGCTTCTATTTCTCTCTCTCTCACTTACACCTTATATTTCTCTCTCTCTCTCACTAACAGCTTCTCTCACTGTCTCTCACTCACAGCTTCTCTCTCTCTCTCACTCACAGCTTCTCACAGCTTCTCTCTCTCTCACACACACTCACAGCTTCTCATTCTCTCTCTCTCACACACACACAGATTCTCTTTCTCTCTCACTCACTCACAGCTTCTCTTTCTCTCTGTCACACACACAAAGCTTCTCTTTCTCTCTCTCTCTCTCTCACTCACAGCTTCTCTTTCTCTCTCTCTCTCACTCACAGCTTCTCTTTCTTTCTCTTTCTCTCTCACTCACAGCTTCTCTCTCTCTTTTTCACTCCCAGCTTCTCTCTCTCTCTCTCACTCACAGCTCCTCACTCTATCTCTCACTCACTCACAGCTTCTCTTTCTGTCTCTCTCACTCACAGCTTCTCTCTCTCTCTCACTCACAGCTTCTCTCTCTCACACACACACACAGCTTCTCTTTCTCTCTCTCTATCACTCACAGCTTCTCTCTCTTTCTCTCACTCACAGCTTCTCTCTCTCTGTCACTCACTCACAGCTTCTCTTTCTCTCTCTCACTTACACCTTCTTTTTCTCTCGTTCTCTCACACAGCTTCTCTCTCTCTGTCTTACTCCCTGATTCTCTCTCTCTCTCACTCACTCACAGCTTCTCTCTCTCTCACTCACTCACTCACAGCTTCTCACTCTCTCTCTCTCACTCGCAGCTTTTCTTTCTCTCTCTCTCTCACTCACAGGTTCTCATTCTCTCTCACTCTCAGCTTCTCTTTCTCTCTCTCTTACTCACAGCTTCTCTCTCTCTTTCTCTCTCTCACTCACAGCTTCTCTTTCTCTCTCACTCTCTCTCACTCACAGCTTCTCTTTCTTTCTCTCTCTCACTCACAGCTTCTCTCTCTCTCACACACAGCTTCTCTCTCTCTCTTACTCACTCCCAGCTTCTCTCTCACACACACACAGCTTCTCTCTCTCTCTCTCTCTCACTCACAGCTTCTCTTTCTCTCTCTCTCTCACTCACAGCTTCTCTTTCTCTCTCTCACACACACAGCTTCTCTCTCTCTCACTTACAGCATCTCTTTCTCTCCCTCTCTCACTCTCAGCTTCTCTTTCTCTCTCCCTATCACTCACACAGCTTCTCTTTCTCTCACGCTCTCACTCACAGCTTCTCTTTCTTTCTCTCTCTCTCTCCTTTCACAGCTTCTCTCTCTCTCTTTCACTCACAGTTTCTCTTTCTCTCTCTCTCACTTACAGCTTCTATTTCTCTCTCTCTCACTCGTAGCTTCCCTCTCTCTCTCTTACTCACTCCCTGATTTTCTCTCTCTCACACACTCACAGCTTCTCTCCCTCCCACTCACTCACAGCTTCTTTCTCTCTCTCTCTCACTCACAGCTTCTCTTTCTCTCTCTCTCACTCACAGCTTCTCGTTCTCTCTCTCTCACACACAGCTTCTCTTTGTCTCTCTCCCTCACTCACACCTTCTCATTCTCTCTCTCTCACTCTCAGCTTCTCTCTCTCTCACACACACACAGCTTCTCTTTCTCACTCACTCACAGCTTCTCTTTCTCTCTCTCACACACACACAGCTTCTCTTTCTCTCTCTCTCTCACTCACAGCTTCTCTTTCTCTCTCTCTCACTCACAGCTTCTCTTTCTCTCTCTCTCACTCACAGCTTCTATTTCTCTCACTCTCTCACTCACAGCTTCTCTCTTTCTCACTCTCTCTCACTTACAGCTTCTCTTTCTCTCTCTCTCACACACAGCTTCTCTCTCTCACTCACTCACAGCTTCTCTTTCTTTCTCTTTCTCTCTCACTCACAGCCTCTCTCTCTCTTTTTCACACCCAGCTTCTCTCTCTCTCTCACTCACAGCTCCTCACTCTATCTCTCACTCACTCACAGCTCCTCTTTCTGTCTCTCTCACTCACAGCTTCTCTCTCTCTCTCACTCACACCTTCTCTCTCTCACACACACACACACAGCTTCTCTCTCTCACACACACACAGCTTCTCTCTCTCTCTCAGCTTCTCTTTCTTTCTCTCTATCACACACACAGCTTCTCTTTCTCTCTCTCTATCACTCACAGCTTCTCTCTCTTTCTCTCACTCACAGCTTCTCTCTCTCTCTCTCTCACTCACTCACAGCTTCTCTTTCTCTCTCTCACTTACACCTTCTTTTTCTCTCGGTCTCTCACACAGCTTCTCTCTCTCTCTTTCTTACTCCCTGATTCTCTCTCTCTCTCACTCACTCACAGCTTCTCTCTCTCTCACTCACTCACTCACAGCTTCTATTTCTCTCTCTCTCACTTACACCTTATATTTCTCTCTCTCTCACTAACAGCTTCTCTCACTGTCTCTCACTCACAGCTTCTCTCTCTCTCTCACTCACAGCTTCTCTCTCTCTCTCACTCACTCACAGCTTCTATTTCTCTCTCTCTCACTTACACCTTATATTTCTCTCTCTCTCTCACTAACAGCTTCTCTCACTGTCTCTCACTCACAGCTTCTCTCTCTCTCTCACTCACAGCTTCTCACAGCTTCTCTCTCTCTCACACACACTCACAGCTTCTCATTCTCTCTCTCTCACACACACACAGATTCTCTTTCTCTCTCACTCACTCACAGCTTCTCTTTCTCTCTGTCACACACACAAAGCTTCTCTTTCTCTCTCTCTCTCTCTCACTCACAGCTTCTCTTTCTCTCTCTCTCTCACTCACAGCTTCTCTTTCTTTCTCTTTCTCTCTCACTCACAGCTTCTCTCTCTCTTTTTCACTCCCAGCTTCTCTCTCTCTCTCACTCACAGCTCCTCACTCTATCTCTCACTCACTCACAGCTTCTCTTTCTGTCTCTCTCACTCACAGCTTCTCTCTCTCTCTCACTCACAGCTTCTCTCTCTCACACACACACACAGCTTCTCTTTCTCTCTCTCTATCACTCACAGCTTCTCTCTCTTTCTCTCACTCACAGCTTCTCTCTCTCTGTCACTCACTCACAGCTTCTCTTTCTCTCTCTCACTTACACCTTCTTTTTCTCTCGTTCTCTCACACAGCTTCTCTCTCTCTGTCTTACTCCCTGATTCTCTCTCTCTCTCACTCACTCACAGCTTCTCTCTCTCTCACTCACTCACTCACAGCTTCTCACTCTCTCTCTCTCACTCGCAGCTTTTCTTTCTCTCTCTCTCTCACTCACAGGTTCTCATTCTCTCTCACTCTCAGCTTCTCTTTCTCTCTCTCTTACTCACAGCTTCTCTCTCTCTTTCTCTCTCTCACTCACAGCTTCTCTTTCTCTCTCACTCTCTCTCACTCACAGCTTCTCTTTCTTTCTCTCTCTCACTCACAGCTTCTCTCTCTCTCACACACAGCTTCTCTCTCTCTCTTACTCACTCCCAGCTTCTCTCTCACACACACACAGCTTCTCTCTCTCTCTCTCTCTCACTCACAGCTTCTCTTTCTCTCTCTCTCTCACTCACAGCTTCTCTTTCTCTCTCTCACACACACAGCTTCTCTCTCTCTCACTTACAGCATCTCTTTCTCTCCCTCTCTCACTCTCAGCTTCTCTTTCTCTCTCCCTATCACTCACACAGCTTCTCTTTCTCTCACGCTCTCACTCACAGCTTCTCTTTCTTTCTCTCTCTCTCTCCTTTCACAGCTTCTCTCTCTCTCTTTCACTCACAGTTTCTCTTTCTCTCTCTCTCACTTACAGCTTCTATTTCTCTCTCTCTCACTCGTAGCTTCCCTCTCTCTCTCTTACTCACTCCCTGATTTTCTCTCTCTCACACACTCACAGCTTCTCTCCCTCCCACTCACTCACAGCTTCTTTCTCTCTCTCTCTCACTCACAGCTTCTCTTTCTCTCTCTCTCACTCACAGCTTCTCGTTCTCTCTCTCTCACACACAGCTTCTCTTTGTCTCTCTCCCTCACTCACACCTTCTCATTCTCTCTCTCTCACTCTCAGCTTCTCTCTCTCTCACACACACACAGCTTCTCTTTCTCACTCACTCACAGCTTCTCTTTCTCTCTCTCACACACACACAGCTTCTCTTTCTCTCTCTCTCTCACTCACAGCTTCTCTTTCTCTCTCTCTCACTCACAGCTTCTCTTTCTCTCTCTCTCACTCACAGCTTCTATTTCTCTCACTCTCTCACTCACAGCTTCTCTCTTTCTCACTCTCTCTCACTTACAGCTTCTCTTTCTCTCTCTCACACACACAGCTTCTCTCTCTCACTCACTCACAGCTTCTCTTTCTTTCTCTTTCTCTCTCACTCACAGCCTCTCTCTCTCTTTTTCACACCCAGCTTCTCTCTCTCTCTCACTCACAGCTCCTCACTCTATCTCTCACTCACTCACAGCTCCTCTTTCTGTCTCTCTCACTCACAGCTTCTCTCTCTCTCTCACTCACACCTTCTCTCTCTCACACACACACACACAGCTTCTCTCTCTCACACACACACAGCTTCTCTCTCTCTCTCAGCTTCTCTTTCTTTCTCTCTATCACACACACAGCTTCTCTTTCTCTCTCTCTATCACTCACAGCTTCTCTCTCTTTCTCTCACTCACAGCTTCTCTCTCTCTCTCTCTCACTCACTCACAGCTTCTCTTTCTCTCTCTCACTTACACCTTCTTTTTCTCTCGGTCTCTCACACAGCTTCTCTCTCTCTCTTTCTTACTCCCTGATTCTCTCTCTCTCTCACTCACTCACAGCTTCTCTCTCTCTCACTCACTCACTCACAGCTTCTCACTCTCTCTCTCTCACTCGCAGCTTTTCTTTCTCTCTCTCTCTCACTCACAGGTTCTCATTCTCTCTCACTCTCAGCTTCTCTTTCTCTCTCTCTCTTACTCACAGCTTCTCTCTCTCTTTCTCTCTCTCACTCACAGCTTCTCTTTCTCTCTCACTCTCTCTCACTCACAGCTTCTCTTTCTTTCTCTCTCTCACTCACAGCTTCTCTCTCTCTCTCACACAGCTTCTCTCTCTCTCTCTTACTCACTCCCAGCTTCTCTCTCTCTCACACACACAGCTTCTCACTCTCTCTCTCTCTCACTCACAGCTTTTCTTTCTCTCTCTCTCTCACTCACAGCTTCTCTTTCTCTCTCTCACACACACAGCTTCTCTCTCTCTCACTTACAGCATCTCTTTCTCTCTCTCTCTCACTCTCAGCTTCTCTTTCTCTCTCCCTATCACTCACACAGCTTCTCTTTCTCTCACTCTCTCACTCACAGCTTCTCTTTCTTTCTCTCTCTCTCACTCACAGCTTCTCTCTCTCTTTCACTCACAGTTTCTCTTTCTCTCTCTCTCACTTACAGCTTCTATTTCTCTCTCTCTCTCACTCGCAGCTTCCCTCTCTCTCTCTTACTCACTCCCTGATTTTCTCTCTCTCACACACTCACAGCTTCTCTCCCTCCCTCTCACTCACAGCTTCTCTTTCTCTCTCTCTCACACTCACAGCTTCTCTTTCTCTCTCTCTCTCACTCACAGCTTCTCGTTCTCTCTCTCTCACACACCGCTTCTCTTTGTCTCTCTCCCTCACTCACACCTTCTCATTCTCTCTCTCTCACTCTCAGCTTCTCTCTCTCTCTCACACACAAAGCTTCTCTTTCTCTCTCACTCACTCACAGCTTCTCTTTCTCTCTCTCACACACACACAGCTTCTCTTTCTCTCTCTCTCTCACTCACAGCTTCTCTTTCTCTCTCTCTCTCACTCACAGCTTCTCTTTCTCTCTCTCTCACAGCTTCTATTTCTCTCACTCTCTCACTCACAGCTTCTCTCTTTCTCACTCTCTCTCACTTACAGCTTCTCTTTCTCTCTCTCACACACACAGCTTCTCTCTCTCACTCACTCACAGCTTCTCTTTCTCTCTCACTCACTCACAGCTTCTCTTTCTCTCTCTCACACACACAGCTTCTCTTTCTCTCTCTCTCTCTCTCACAGCTTCTCTCTCTCTCTTACTCACTACCAGCTTCTCTCTCTCACACACACACAGCTTCTCATTCTCTCTCACACACACTCACAGCTTCTCTTTCTCTCTCTCTCTCTCACTCAAAGCTTTTCTTTCTCTCTCACACAAACACAGCTTCTCTCTCTCCCTTACAGCATCTCTTTCTCTCTCGCACTCACTCTCAGCTTATCTTTCTCTCTCTCTATCACTCACACAGCTTCTCGTTCTCTCTCACTCTCACTCACAGCTTCTCTTTCTCTCTCTCTCTCACTCACAGCTTCTCTCTCTCTCTTTCACTCACAGTTTCTCTTTCTCTCTCTCTCACTTACAGCTTCTATTTCTCTCTCTCTCACTCACAGCTTCCCTCTCTCTCTCTTACTCACTCCCTGATTTTCTCTCTCTCACACACTCGCAGCTTCTCTCCCTCCCTCTCACTCACAGCTTCTCTTTCTCTCTCTCTCTCACTCACAGCTTCTCTTTCTCTCTCTCTCTCACTCACAGCTTCTCATTCTCTCTCTCACACACACAGCTTCTCTTTGTCACTCTCTCTCACTCACACCTTCTCATTCTCTCTCTCTCACTCTCAGCTTCTCTCTCTCTTACACACACACAGCTTCTCTTTCTCTCTCACTCACTCACAGCTTCTCTTTCTCTCTCTCACACACACACAGCTTCTCTTTCTCTCTCTCTCTCACTCACAGCTTCTCTTTCTCTCTCTCTCTCACTCACAGCTTCTCTTTCTCTCTCTCTCACTCACAGCTTCTATTTCTCTCACTCTCTCACTCACAGCTTCTCTCTTTCTCACTCTCTCTCACTTACAGCTTCTCTTTCTCTCTCTCTCACACAGCTTCTCTCTCTCTCTCACTCACAGCTTCTCTTTCTCTCTCTCTCACACACACAGCTTCTCTTTCTCTCACTGTCTCACAGCTTCTTCTCTCTCACACACAGCTTCTCTTTCTCTCTCTCTCATTCACAGCTTCTCTTTCTCTCTCTCTCTCTCACAGCTTCTCTTTCTCTCACTCCCAGCTTATCTTTCTCTCTCTCTCTGTCACTCACAGCTTCTCTTTCTCTCTCTCTCACACAGCTTCTCTTTCTCTCTCTCTCATTCACAGCTTCTCTTTCTCTCTCTCTCTCACTCACAGCTTCTCTTTCTTTCTCTCTCTCTCTCTCTCACTCACAGCTTCTCTTTCTCTCTCTCTCACTCACAGCTACTCTTTCTCTCTCTCACTCACTTACACCTATTTCTCTCTCTCTCTCACTCACAGCTTCTCTCTCTCTCTTACTCCCTGATTCTCTCTCTCTCTCTCTCACTCTCAGCTTCTCTCTCTCTCTCTAACTCACAGCTTCTCTCTCTCTTTCACGCACAGTTTCTCTTTCTCTCTCTCTCACTTACAGCTTCTATTTCTCTCTCTCTCTCACTCACAGCTTCCCTCTCTCTCTTACTCACTCCCTGATTTTCTCTCTCTCACACACTCACAGCTTCTCTCCCTCTCTCTCACTCACAGCTTCTCTTTCTCTCTCTCTCACTCACAGCTTCTCTTTCTCTCTCTCTCTCACTCGCAGCTTCTCGTTCTCTCTCACACACACACAGCTTCTCTTTGTCTCTCTCTCTCACTCACACCTTCTCATTCTCTCTCTCTCTCACTCTCAGCTTCTCTCTCTCACACACACACAGCTTCTCTTTCTCTCTCACTCACTCACAGCTTCTCTTTCTCTCTCTCTCACACACACAGCTTCTCTTTCTCTTTCTCTCTCTCTCACTCACAGCTTCTCTTGCTCTCTCTCTCTCACTCACAGCTTCTCTTTCTCTCTCTCTCACTCACAGCGTCTCTTTCTCTCACTCTCTCACTCACAGCTTCTCTCTCTCACACACACAGCTTCTCTTTCTCTCTCTCTCATTCACAGCTTCTCTTTCTCTCTCTCTCTCACTCACAGCTTCTCTTTCTCTCACTCACAGCTTCTCTTTCTCTCTCACACACACAGCTTCTCTTTCTCTCTCTCTCATTCACAGCTTCTCTTTCTCTCTCTCACTCACAGCTTCTCTTTCTTTCTCTCTGTCTCTCACTCACAGCTTCTCTTTCTCTCTCTCTCTCTCACAGCTTCTCTTTCTCTCTGTCTCTCACTCACAGCTTCTCTTTCTCTCTCTCTCTCTCACTCACAGTGTCTCTTTCTCTCTCTCATTCACAGCTTCTCTCTCTCTCTCTCACTCACAGCTTCTCTTTCTCTCTCTCTCTCACTCACTCACAGCTTCTCTCTCTCTCACTCTCTCTCACTTACAGCTTCTCTTTCTCTCTCTCTCTCACTCACATCTTCTCTTTCTCTCTCTCTCTCTCTCACTCACAGCTTCTCTCTCTCTTACTCACTCCCAGCTCCTCTCTCTCTCTCACTCACAGCTTCTCTCTCTCTCTTACTCCCTGATTCTCACTCTCTCTCTCTCACTCACAGCTTCTCTTTCTCTCTCACTCACTCACAGCTTCTCTTTCTCTCTGTCTCACTCACAGCTTCTCATCCCCTCTCTCTCACTCACTCGCAGCTTCTCTCTTTCTCACTCTCTCTCACTTACAGCTTCTCTTTCTCTCATTCTCTCACTCACAGCTTCTCTTTCTTTCTCTCTCTCTCTCTCATTCACAGCTTCTCTCTCTTGCTCTTACTCACTCCCAGCTTCTCTTTCTCTCACTCCCAGCTTCTCACTCTCTCTCTCGCTAACTCACAGCTTCTCTTTCTCTCTCTCTCTCTCACAGCTTCTCTTTCTCTCTCTCTCTCATACAGCTTCTCTTTCTCTCTCTCACTTACAGGTTCTCTTTCTCTCTCTCTATCTTAGCTTCTCTTTCTCTCTCTCTCTCACTCACAGCTTCTCTCACTCTCTCTCTCACTCACAGCTTCTCTTTCTCTCTCTCTCACTCACAGCTTCTCTCTCTCTCACAGCTTCTCTCTCTTTCTCTCTCTCACTCACAGCTTCTCTCTCTCTCTCTCACTCACAGCTTCTCTCTCTCTCTTACTCACTCCCAGTTCCTCTCTCTCTCACACACACAGCTTCTCACTCTCTCACTCAATTACAGCTTCTCTTTCTCTCTCTCTCACTCAAATCTTCTCTTTCTCTATCTCTCTCTCTCACTCACAGCTTCTCTTTCTCTCTCTCTCACTCTCAGCTTCTCTTTCTCTCTCTCTATCACTCACACAGCTCTTTCTCTCTCACTCTCGCTCACAGCTGCTCTTTCTCTCTCTCACTCACTCACAGCTCCTCTCTCTCTCACTCACTCACAGCTTCTCTTTCTCTCTCTCTCACTCACAGCTTTTCTTTCTCTCTCTCTCTCTCACTCACAGCTTCTCATTCTCTCTCTCTCACTCTCAGCTTCTCTTTCCCTCTCTCTCAGACACAGCTTCTCTTTCTCTCTTACTCACTCACAGCTTCTCTTTCTCTCTCTCTCACACACACAGCTTCTCTCTCTCTCTCTCACTCACAGCTTCTCTCTCTCTCACACTCACAGCTTCTCCTTCTCTCTCTCACTCACAGCTTCTCTCTCGCTCTCACTCACAGCTTCTTTTTCTCTCTCACCTACAGCTTTTTTCTCTCTCTCTCTCACTCACAGCTTCGATCTCTCTCTCTCTCACTCCCTGATTCTCTCTCTCTCACTCACTCACAGCTTCTCTCTCTCACTCACAGCTTCTCTCTCTCTCTCTCTCACTCACAGCTCTCTCTCTCACTCTCTCTCACTCACAGCTTCTCTTTCTCTCTCACACACACACAGCTTCTCTTTCTCTCTTTCTCTCACTCACAGCTTCTCTCTCTTTCTCTCTCTCACTCACAGCTTCTCTTTCTCTCTCACTCTCTCTCTCACAGCTTCTCTTTCTTTCACTCTCTCACTCACAGCTTCTCTCTCTCTCTCTCTCACAGCTTCTCTCTCTCTCTCTTACTCACTCCCAGCTTCTCTCTCTCTCAAACACACAGCTTCTCACTCTCTCTCTCTCACTCACAGCTTCTCTTTCTCTCTCTCTATCTCACTCACAGCTTCTCTTTCTCTCTCTCACACACACAGCTTCTCTCTCTCTCACTTACAGCATCTCTTTCTCTCTCTCTCTCACTCTCAGCTTCTCTTTCTCTCTCTCTATCACTCACACAGCTTCTCTTTCTCTCTCGCTCTCACTCACAGCTTCTCTTTCTTTCTCTCTCTCTCACTCACAGCTTCTCTCTCTCTCTTTCACTCACAGTTTCTCTTTCTCTCTCTCTCACTTACAGCTTCTATTTCTCTCTCTCTCTCACTCACAGCTTCCCTCTCTCTCTCTTACTCACTCCCTGATTTTCTCTCTCTCACACACTCACAGCTTTTCTCCCTCCCTCTCACTCACAGCTTCTCTTTCTCTCTCTCTCACTCACAGCTTCTCTCTCTCTCACTCACAGCTTCTCGTTCTCTCTCTCTCACACACAGCTTCTCTTTGCCTCTCTCTCTCTCACACACCTTCTCATTCTCTCTCTCTCACTCTCAGCTTCTCTCTCTCTCTCACACACACAGCTTCTCTTTGTCTCTCTCTCTCACTCACACCTTCTCATTCTCTCTCTCTCTCACTCTCAGCTTCTCTCTCTCTCACACACACACAGCTTCTCTTTCTCTCTCACTCACTCACAGCTTCTCTTTCTCTCTCTCTCACACACACAGCTTCTTTTTCTCTTTCTCTCTCTCTCACTCACAGCTTTTCTTGCTCTCTCTCTCTCACTCACAGCTTCTCTTTCTCTCTCTCTCACTCACAGCTTCTCTTTCTCTCACTCTCTCACTCACAGCTTCTCTCTCACACACACACAGCTTCTCTTTCTCTCTCTCTCATTCACAGCTTCTCTTTCTCTCTCTCTCACTCACAGCTTCTCTTTCTCTCACTCACAGCTTCTCTTTCTCTCTCTCTGTCACTCACAGCTTCTCTTTCTCTCTCTCACACACAGCTTTTCTTTCTCTCTCTCTCATTCACAACTTCTCTTTCTCTCTCTCTCACTCACAGCTTCTCTTTCTTTCTCTCTCTCTCTCACTCACAGCTTCTCTTTCTCTCTCTATCTCTCACTCACAGTGTCTCTTTCTCTCTCTCATTCACAGCTTCTCACTCTCTCTCACTCACAGCTTCACTTTCTCTCTCTCTCTCACTCACTCACAGCTTCTCTCTCTCTCACTCTCTCTCACTTACAGCTTCTCTTTCTCTCTCTCTCTCTCTCACTCATATCTTCTCTTTCTTTCTCTCTCTCTCTCACTCACAGCTTCTCTCTCTCTTACTCTCTCCCAACTCCTCTCTCTCACTCACTCACAGCTTCTCACTCACTCACTCACTCACTCACAGCATCTCTTTCTCTCTCTCTCACTCACAGCTTCTCTTTCTCTCTCTCTCTCACTCACAGCTTCTCTTTCTCTCTCTCACACACACAGCTTCTCACTCTCTCTCTCACTTACAGCTTCTCTTTCTCTCTCTCTCTCACTCACAGCTTCTCTTTCTCTCTCTCTCTCACTCACAGCTTCTCTTTCTCTCTCTCACACACACAGCTTCTCTCTCTCTCTCTCACTCACAGCTACTCTTTCTCTCTCTCACTCACTTACACCTATTTCTCTCTCTCTCTCTCTTACTCCCTGATTCTCTCTCTCTCTCTCTCTCACTCTCAGCTTCTCTCTCTGTCTCTCTAACTCACAGCTTCTCTTTCTCTCTCTCTCACTCACAGCTTCTCTTTCTCTCTCTCTCACTCACAGCTTCTCATCCCCTCTCTCTCACTCACTCGCAGCTTCTCTGTTTCTCACTCTCTCACTTACAGCTTCTCTTTCTCTCATTCTCTCACTCACAGCTTCTCTTTCTCTCTGTCTCTCACTCACAGCTTCTCTTTCTCTCTCTATCTCTCACTCACAGTGTCTCTTTCTCTCTCTCATTCACAGCTTCTCTCTCTCTCACTCACAGCTTCACTTTCTCTCTCTCTCTCACTCACTCACAGCTTCTCTCTCTCTCACTCTCTCTCACTTACAGCTTCTCTTTCTCTCTCTCTCTCTCTCACTCATATCTTCTTTCTTTCTCTCTCTCTCTCACTCACAGCTTCTCTCTCTCTTACTCACTCCCAACTCCTCTCTCTCTCTCACTCACAGCTTCTCACTCACTCACTCACTCACTCACAGCATCTCTTTCTCTCTCTCTCACTCACAGCTTCTCTTTCTCTCTCTCTCTCTCACAGCTTCTCTTTCTCTCTCTCACACACACAGCTTCTCTCTCTCTCTCACTTACAGCTTCTCTTTCTCTCTCTCTCTCACTCTCAGCTTCTCTTTCTCTCTCTCTATCACACACACAGCTTCTCTTCCTCTCTCTCTGTCACTCACAGCTTCTCTCTCTCTCACTAACAGCTTCTCTCTCTCTCTCTCACTCACAGCTACTCTTTCTCTCTCTCACTCACTTACACCTATTTCTCTCTCTCTCTCTCTTACTCCCTGATTCTCTCTCTCTCTCTCTCTCACTCTCAGCTTCTCTCTCTCACACACACACACAGCTTCTCTCTCTCACTTACAGCTTCTATTTCTCTCTCTCACACACGCACAGCTTCTCTCTCTCTCTTACTCACTCCCTGATTCTCTCTCTCTCACTCACTCACAGCTTCTCTCTCTCTCACTCACAGCTTCTCTCTCTCTCTCACTCACAGCTTCTCTTTCTCTCTCACACACACACAGCTTCTCTTTCTCTCTCTCTCTCACTCACAGATTCTCTCTCTTTCTCTCTCTCACTCACAGCTTCTCTCTCTCTCTCACAGCTTCTCTCTCTCTTACTCACTCCCAGCTTCTCTCTCTCACACACACACAGCTTCTCACTCTCTCTCTCTCACTCACAGCTTCTCTTTCTCTCTCTCTCTCACTGACAGCTTCTCTTTCTCTCTCACACACACACAGCTTCTCACTCTCTCACTTACAGCATCTCTTTCTCTCTCTCTCTCACTCTCAGCTTCTCTTTCTCTCTCTCTATCACTCACACAGCTTCTCTTTCTCTCTCGCTCTCACTCACAGCTTCTCTTTCTTTCTCTCTCTCTCACTCACAGCTTCTCTCTCTCTCTTTCACTCACAGTTTCTCTTTCTCTCTCTCTCACTTACAGCTTCTATTTCTCTCTCTCTCTCACTCACAGCTTCCCTCTCTCTCTCTTACTCACTCCCTGATTTTCTCTCTCTCACACACTCACAGCTTTTCTCCCTCCCTCTCACTCACAGCTTCTCTTTCTCTCTCTCTCTCACTCACAGCTTCTCTCTCTCTCTCTCACTCACAGCTTCTCGTTCTCTCTCTCACACACACAGCTTCTCTTTCTCTCTCTCTCTCTCACACACAGCTTCTCTTTCTCTGTCACTCACTCACAGCTTCTCTTTCTCTCTCTCTCACACACACAGCTTCTCTTTCTCTTTCTCTCTCTCTCACTCACAGCTTCTCTTGCTCTCTCTCTCTCACTCACAGCTTCTCTTTCTCTCTCTCTCACTCACAGCTTCTCTTTCTCTCACTCTCTCACTCACAGCTTCTCTCTCTCACACACACAGCTTCTCTTTCTCTCTCTCTCATTCACAGCTTCTCTTTCTCTCTCTCTCTCACTCACAGCTTCTCTTTCTCTCACTCACAGCTTCTCTTTCTCTCTCTCTCTGTCACTCACAGCTTCTCTTTCTCTCTCTCACACACAGCTTCTCTTTCTCTCTCTCATTCACAGCTTCTCTTTCTCTCTATCTCACTCACAGCTTCTCTTTCTTTCTCTCTCTCTCACTCACAGCTTCTCTTTCTCTCTCTCTCTCAATCACAGCTTCTCTTTCTCTCTGTCTCTCACTCACAGCTTCTATTTCTCTCTCTCTCACTCACAGTGTCTTTCTCTCTCTCATTCACAGCTTCTCTCTCTCTCTCTCTCACTCACAGCTTCTCTTTCTCTCACTCACAGCTTCTCTTTCTCTCTCTCTCTGTCACTCACAGCTTCTCTTTCTCTCTCTCTCACTCACAGCTTCTCTTTCTCTCTCTCTCACTCACAGCTTCTCATCCCCTCTCTCTCACTCACTCGCAGCTTCTCTCTTTCTCACTCTCTCTCACTTACAGCTTCTCTTTCTCTCATTCTCTCACTCACAGCTTCTCTTTCTTTCTCTCACTCTCTCTCATTCACAGCTACTCTCTCTTGCTCTTACTCACTCCCAGCTTCTCTCTCTCTCTCACTCCCAGCTTCTCACTCTCTCTCTCACTAACTCACAGCTTCTCTTTCTCTCTCTCTCTCTCTCTCACAGCTTCTCTTTCTCTCTCTCTCTCATACAGCTTCTCTTTCTCTCTCTCACTTACAGCTTCTCTTTCTCTCTCTCTATCTTAGCTTCTCTTTCTCTCTCTCTATCACCCACACAACTTCTCTTTCTCTCTCTCTATCACTCACAACTTCTCTCTCTCTCTCTCACTCACAGCTTCTCTCACTCTCTCTCTCACTCACAGCTTCTCTTTCTCTCTCTCTCTCACTCACAGCTTCTCTCTCTCTCACAGCTTCTCTCCCTCTCTCTCTCTCTCACTCACAGCTTCTCTCTCTCTCTCACTCACAGCTTCTCTCTCTCTCTCTCTCTCTCTCTCTCACTCACAGCATCTCTCTCTCTCACAGCTTCTCTCCCTCTCTCACTCTCTCACTCACAGCTTCTCTCTTTCTCACTCTCTCTCACTTACAGCTTCTCTTTCGTTCTCTCTCTCACTCACAGCTTCTCTTTCTCTCTCTCTCACTCACAGCTTCTCTTTCTCTCACTCTCTCACTCACAGCTTCTCTCTCTCTCACACACAGCTTCTCTTTCTCTCTCTCTCATTCACAGCTTCTCTTTCTCTCTCTCTCTCACTCACAGCTTCGCTTTCTCTCACTCACAGCTTCTCTTTCTCTCTCTCTCTGTCACTCACAGCTTCTCTTTCTCTCTCACACACACAGCTTCTCTCTCTCTCTCTCATTCACAGCTTCTCTTTCTCTCTCTCTCACTCACAGCTTCTCTTTCTTTCTCTCTCTCTCACTCACAGCTTCTCTTTCTCTCTGTCTCTCACTCACAGCTTCTCTTTCTCTCTCTCTCACTCACAGTGTCTCTTTCTCTCTCTCATTCACAGCTTCTCTCTCTCTCTCTCACTCACAGCTTCTCTCTCTCTCTCTCACTCACTCACAGCTTCTCTCTCTCTCACTCTCACTCACATCTTCTCTTTCTTTCTCTCTCTCTCTCACTCACAGCTTTTCTCTCTCTTACTCACTCCCAGCTCCTCTCTCTCTCTCACTCACAGCTTCTCACTCACTCACTCACTCACTCACAGCATCTCTTTCTCTCTCTCTCACTCACAGCTTCTCTTTCTCTCTCTCTCTCTCACTCACAGCTTCTCTTTCTCTCTCTCACACACAGCTTCTCTCTCTCTCTCACTTACAGCTTCTCTTTCTCTCTCTCTCTCACTCTCAGCTTCTCTTTCTCTCTCTCTATCACACACACAGCTTCTCTTTCTGTCTCTCTGTCACTCACAGCATCTCTCTCTCTCACCAACAGCTTCTCTCTCTCTCTCTCTCACTCACAGCTACTCTTTCTCTCTCTCACTCACTTACACCTATTTCTCTCTCTCTCTCACTCACAGCTTCTCTCTCTCTCTTACTCCCTGATTCTCTCTCTCTCTCTCACTCTCAGCTTCTCTCTCTCTCTCTAACTCACAGCTTCTCTTTCTCTCTCTCACTCACAGCTTCTCTTTCTCTCTCTCTCACTCACAGATTCTCATCCCCTCTCTCTCACTCACTCGCAGCTTCTCTCTTTCTCACTCTCTCTCACTTACAGCTTCTCTTTCTCTCATTCTCTCACTCACAGCTTCTCTTTCTTTCTCTCTCTCTCTCTCATTCACAGCTACTCTCTCTTGCTCTTACTCACTCCCAGCTTCTCTCTCTCTCACTCCCAGCTTCTCACTCTCTCTCTCGCTAACTCACAGCTTCTCTTTCTCTCTCTCTCTCTCTCTCACAGCTTCTCTTTCTCTCTCTCTCTCATACAGCTTCTCTTTCTCTCTCTCACTTACATTCTCTTTCTCTCTCTCTATCTTAGCTTCTCTTTCTCTCTCTCTATCACCCACACAACTTCTCTTTCTCTCTCTCTATCACTCACAACTTCTCTCTCTCTCTCACTCACAGCTTCTCTCACTCTCTCTCTCACTCACAGCTTCTCTTTCTCTCTCTCTCTCACTCACAGCTTCTCTCTCTCTCACAGCTTCTCTCTCTCTCTCTCTCTCACTCACAGCTTCTCTCTCTCTCTCACTCACAGCTTCTCTCTCTCTCTTACTCACTCCCAGTTCCTCTCTCTCTCACACACACAGCTTCTCACTCTCTCAATCACTCACTCACAGCTTCTCTTTCTCTCTCTCACTCAAATCTTCTTTTTCTCGATCTCTCTCTCTCACTCACAGCTTCTCTTTCTCTCACACACACACACAGCTTCTCTCTCTCTCTCTCACTTACAGCATCTCTTTCTCTCTCTCTCACTCTCAGCTTCTCTTTCTCTCTCTCTATCACTCACACAGCTCTTTCTCTCTCGCTCTCGCTCACAGCTGCTCTTTCTCTCTCTCACTCACTTACAGCTCCTCTCTCTCTCACTCACTCACAGCTTCTCTTTCTCTCTCTCACTCACAGCTTTTCTTTCTCTCTCTCTCTCTCACTCACAGCTTCTCATTCTCTCTCTCTCACTCTCAGCTTCTCTTTCTCTCTCTCTCTCAGACACAGCTTCTCTTTCTCTCTTACTCACTCACAGCTTCTCTCTCTCTCACTCACTCACAGCTTCTCTCTCTCTCACTCACTCACTCATAGCTTCTCTTTCTCTTTCTCTCTTACTCACAGCTTCTCTTTCTCTCTCTCTCACTCACAGATTCTCTTTCTCACACACACAGCTTCTTTTTCTCTCTCTCTCACTCACAGCTTCTCTGTCTCTCTCTCTCACTCAGCTTCTCTTTCTCTCTCTCTATCACACACACAGCTTCTTTCTCTCTCTCTCTCACTCACAGCTTCTCTTTCTCTCTCTCTCTCTCACTCACAGCTTATCTCTCTCTCACACACACAGCTTCTCTCTCTCACTTACAGCTTCTATTTCTCTCTCTCTCACACTCACAGCTTCTCTCTCTCTCTCTTACTCACTCCCTGATTCTCTCTCTCTCACTCACTCACAGCTCCTCTCTCTCTCACTCACTCACAGCTTCTCTTTCTCTCTCTCTCACTCACAGCTTTTCTTTCTCTCTCTCTCTCACTCACAGCTTCTCATTCTCTCTCTCTCACTCTCAGCTTCTCTTTCTCTCTCTCTCAGACACAGCTTCTCTTTCTCTCTTACTCACTCACAGCTTCTCTTTCTCTCTCTCACACACACACACAGCTTCTCTTTCTCTCTCTCACTCACAGGTTCTCTCTCTCTCTCACTCACAGCTTCTCCTTCTCTCTCTCACTCACAGCTTCTCTCTCTCTCTTTCACTCACAGCTTCTTTTTCTCTCTCTCACCTACAGCTTATTTCTCTCTCTCTCTCACTCACAGCTTCTCTCTCTCTCACTCACTCACTCACAGCTTCTCTCTCTCTCACTCACTCACTCATAGCTTCTCTTTCTCTCTCTCTCTTACTCACAGCTTCTCTTTCTCTCTCTCTCACTCACAGATTCTCTTTCTCTCTCACACACACAGCTTCTTTTTCTCTCTCTCTCTCACTCACAGCTTCTCTGTCTCTCTCTCTCACTCAGCCTCTCTTTCTCTCTCTCTATCACACACACAGCTTCTTTCTCTCTCTCTCTCTCACTCACAGCTTCTCTGTCTCGCTCTCTCACTCAGCTTCTCTTTCTCTCTCTCTATCACACACACAGCTTCTTTCTCTCTCTCTCACTCACAGCTTCTCTTTCTCTCTCTCTCTCACTCACAGCTTCTCTCTCTCACACACACACACAGCTTCTCTCTCTCACTTACAGCTTCTATTTCTCTCTCTCACACACTCACAGCTTCTCTCTCTCTCTTACTCACTCCTGATTCTCTCTCTCTCACTCACTCACAGCTCCTCTCTCTCTCACTCACTCACAGCTTCTCTTTCTCTCTCTCTCACTCACAGCTTTTCTTTCTCTCTCTCTCTCTCTCACTCACAGCTTCTCATTCTCTCTCTCTCACTCTCAGCTTCTCTTTCTCTCTCTCTCAGACACAGCTTCTCTTTCTCTCTTACTCACTCACAGCTTCTCTTTCTCTCTCTCTCACACACACAGCTTCTCTTTCTCTCTCTCACTCACAGCTTCTCTCTCTCTCACTCACAGCTTCTCCTTCTCTCTCTCACTCACAGCTTCTCTCTCTCTCTCACTCACTCACTCACTCACAGCTTCTCTCTCTCTCACTCACTCACTCATAGCTTCTCTTTCTCTCTCTCTCTTACTCACAGCTTCTCTTTCTCTCTCTCTCACTCACAGATTCTCTTTCTCTCTCACACACACAGCTTCTTTTTCTCTCTCTCTCTCATTCACAGCTTCTCTGTCTCTCTCTCTCACTCAGCTTCTCTTTCTCTCTCTCTATCACACACACAGCTTCTTTCTCTCTCTCTCTCTCACTCACAGCTTCTCTTTCTCTCTCTCTCTCTCACTCACAGCTTCTCTCTCTCACACACACACACAGCTTCTCTCTCTCACTTACAGCTTCTATTTCTTTCTCTCTCACACTCACAGCTTCTCTCTCTCTCTTACTCACTCCCTGATTCTCTCTCTCTCACTCACTCACAGCTTCTCTCCCTCTCACTCACAGCTTCTCTCTCTCTCTCACTCACAGCTTCTCTCTCTCTCTCTCTCACTCACAGCTTCTCTTTCTCTCTCTCACACACACAGCTTCTCTTTCTCTCTCTCTCTCTCACTCACAGCTTCTCTCTCTTTCTCTCTCTCACTCACAGCTTCTCTTTCTCTCTCACTCTCTCACTCTCACAGCTTCTCTTTCTTTCTCTCTCTCACTCACAGCTTCTCTCTCTCTCACAGCTTCTCTCTCTCTCTTACTCACTCACAGCTTCTCTCTCTCACACACACACAGCTTCTCACTCTCTCTCTCTCACTCACAGCTTCTCTCTCTTTCTCTCTCTCACTCACAGCTTCTCTTTCTCTCTCACTCTCTCTCTCTCACAGCTTCTCTTTCTTTCTCTCTCTCACTCACAGCTTCTCTCTCTCTCACAGCTTCTCTCTCTCTCTCTTACTCACTCGCAGCTTCTCTCTCTCACACACACACAGCTTCTCTTTCTCTCTCTCTCTCTCACTCTCAGCTTCTCTTTCTCTCTCTCTCACACACAGCATCTCTTTCTCTCTCTCTCTCTCACTCACAGCTTCTCTCTCTTTCTCTCTCTCACTCACAGCTTCTCTTTCTCTCTCACTCTCTCTCTCTCACAGCTTCTCTTTCTTTCTCTCTCTCACTCACAGCTTCTCTCTCTCTCACAGCTTCTCTCTCTCTCTCTTACTCACTCGCAGCTTCTCTCTCTCACACACACACAGCTTCTCTTTCTCTCTCTCTCTCTCACTCACAGCTTCTCTTTCTCTCTCTCTCTCTCACACACAGCTTCTCTCTCTCTCACTTACAGCATCTCTTTCTCTCTCTCTCTCACTCTCAGCTTCTCTTTCTCTCTCTCTATCACTCACACAGCTTCTCTTTCTCTCTCGCTCTCACTCACAGCTTCTCTTTCTTTCTCTCTCTCACTCACAGCTTCTCTCTCTCTCTTTCACTCACAGTTTCTCTTTCTCTCTCTCTCACTTACAGCTTCTATTTCTCTCTCTCTCACTCACAGCTTCCCTCTCTCTCTCTTACTCACTCCCTGATTTTCTCTCTCACACACACTCACAGCTTTTCTCCCTCCCTCTCACTCACAGCTTCTCTTTCTCTCTCTCTCTCACTCACAGCTTCTCTCTCTCTCTCTCTCACTCACAGCTTCTCGTTCTCTCTCTCTCACACACAGCTTCTCTTTGTCTCTCTCTCTCACTCACACCTTCTCATTCTCTCTCTCTCACTCTCAGCTTCTCTCTCTCACACACACACACAGCTTCTCTTTGTCTCTCTCTCTCACTCACACCTTCTCATTCTCTATCTCTCTCACTCTCAGCTTCTCTCTCTCACACACACACAGCTTCTCTTTCTCTCTCACTCACTCACAGCTTCTCTTTCTCTCTCTCTCACACACACAGCTTCTCTTTCTCTTTCTCTCTCTCTCACTCACAGCTTCTCTTGCTCTCTCTCTCTCACTCACAGCTTTTCTTTCTCTCTCTCTCACTCACAGCTTCTCTTTCTCTCACTCTCTCACTCACAGCTTCTCTCTCTCACACACACAGCTTCTCTTTCTCTCTCTCTCATTCACAGCTTCTCTTTCTCTCTCTCTCTCACTCACAGCTTCTCTTTCTTTCTCTCTCTCTCACTCACAGCTTCTCTTTCTCTCTCTCTCACTCACAGCTTCTCTTTCTCTCTTTCTCTCACTCACAGCTTCTCTTTCTCTTTCTTTCTCTCTCACTCACAGTGTCTCTTTCTCTCTCTCATTCACAGCTTCTCTCTCTCTCACTCACTCACAGCTTCTCTTTCTCTCTCTCTCTCACTCACTCACAGCTTCTCTCTCTCTCACTCTCTCTCACTTACAGCTTCTCTTTCTCTCTCTCTCTCACTCACATCTTCTCTTTCTTTCTCTCTCTCTCTCTCACTCACAGCTTCTCTCTCTCTTACTCACTCCCAGCTCCTCTCTCTCTCTCACTCACAGCTTCTCACTCACTCACTCACTCACTCACAGCATCTCTTTCTCTCTCACTCACTCACAGCTTCTCTTTCTCTCTCTCTCTCACTCACAGCTTCTCTTTCTCTCTCTCTCACACACAGCTTTTCTCTCTCTCTCTCTCACTTACAGCTTCTCTTTCTCTCTCTCTCTCACTCTCAGCTTCTCTTTCTCTCTCTCTATCACACACACAGCTTCTCTTTCTCTCTCTCTGTCACTCACAGCTTCTCTCTCTCTCACTACCAGCTTCTCTCTCTCTCTCTCTCTCACTCACAGCTACTCTTTCTCTCTCTCACTCACTTACACCTATTTCTCTCTTTCTCTCACTCACAGCTTCTCTCTCTCTCTCTTACTCCCTGATTCTCTCTCTCTCTCTCACTCTCAGGTTCTCTCTCTCTCTCTCTAACTCACAGCTTCTCTTTCTCTCTCTCTCACTCACAGCTTCTCTTTCTCTCTCTCTCACTCACAGCTTCTCATCCCCTCTCTCTCACTCACTCGCAGCTTCTCTCTTTCTCACTCTCTCTCACTTACAGCTTCTCTTTCTCTCATTCTCTCACTCACAGCTTCTCTTTCTTTCTCTCTCTCTCTCTCTCATTCACAGCTTCTCTCTCTTGCTCTTACTCACTCCCAGCTTCTCTCTCTCTCTCACTCACAGCTTCTCACTCTCTCTCTCGCTAACTCACAGCTTCTCTTTCTCTCTCTCTCTCTCTCTCACAGCTTCTCTTTCTCTCTCTCTCTCATACAGCTTCTCTTTCTCTCTCTCACTTACAGCTTCTCTTTCTCTCTCTCTATCTTAGCTTCTCTTTCTCTCTCTCTATCACCCACACAGCTTCTCTTTCTCTCTCTCTATCACTCACAACTTCTCTCTCTCTCTCTCACTCACAGCTTCTCTCACTCTCTCTCTCACTCACAGCTTCTCTTTCTCTCTCTCTCTCACTCACAGCTTCTCTCTCTCACAGCTTCTCTCTCTCTCTCTCTCACAGCTTCTCTCTCTCTCACTCACAGCTTCTCTCTCTCTCTCTTACTCACTCCCAGCTCCTCTCTCTCACACACACACAGCTTCTCACTCTCTCACTCACTCACTCACAGCTTCTCTTTCTCTCTCTCTCACTCAAATCTTCTCTTTCTCTCTCTCTCTCTCACTCACAGCTTCTCTTTCTCTCTCTCACACACACAGCTTCTCTCTCTCTCTCACTTACAGCATCTCTTTCTCTCTCTCTCACTCTCAGCTTCTCTTTCTCTCTCTCTATCACTCACACAGCTCTTTCTCTCTCGCTCTCGCTCACAGCTGCTCTTTCTCTCTCTCACTCACTCACAGCTCCTCTCTCTCTCACTCACTCACAGCTTCTCTTTCTCTCTCTCACTCACAGCTTTTCTTTCTCTCTCTCTCACTCACAGCTTCTCATTCTCTCTCTCTCACTCTCAGCTTCTCTTTCTCTCTCTCTCAGACACAGCTTCTCTTTCTCTCTTACTCACTCACAGCTTCTCTTTCTCTCTCTCTCTCACACACACAGCTTCTCTTTCTCTCTCTCACTCACAGCTTCTCTCTCTCACTCACTCACAGCTTCTCCTTCTCTCTCTCACTCAAAGCTTCTCTCTCTCACTCACAGCTTCTTTTTCTCTCTCTCACCTACAGCTTATTTCTCTCTCTCTCCCACTCACAGCTTCTCTCTCTCTCACTCACTCACTCACAGCTTCTCTCTCTCTCACTCACTCACTCATAGCTTCTCTTTCTTTCTCTCTCTCTCTTACTCACAGCTTCTCTTTCTCTCTCTCCCACTCACAGATTCTCTTTCTCTCTCACACACACAGCTTCTTTTTCTCTCTCTCTCTCACTCACAGCTTCTCTGTCTCTCTCTCTCACTCAGCTTCTTTTTCTCTCTCTCTATCACACACACAGCTTCTTTCTCTCTCTCTCTCACTCACAGCTTCTCTTTCTCTCTATCTCTCTCACTCACAGCTTCTCTCTCTCACACACACACACAGCTTCTCTCTCTCACTTACAGCTTCTATTTCTCTCTCTCACACACTCACAGCTTCTATGTCTCTCTTACTCACTCCCTGATTCTCTCTCTCTCACTCACTCACAGCTTCTCTCTCTCTCACTCACAGCTTCTCTCTCTCTCTCACTCACAGCTTCTCTCTCTCTCTCTCTCTCACTCACAGCTTCTCTTTCTCTCTATCTCACACACAGCTTCTCTTTCTCTCTCTCTCTCTCACTCACAGCTTCTCTTTCTCTCACTCTCTCACTCACAGCTTCTCTCTCTCACACACACAGCTTCTCTTTCTCTCTCTCTCATTCACAGCTTCTCTTTCTCTCTCTCTCTCACTCACAGCTTCTCTTTCTTTCTCTCTCTCTCTCACTCACAGCTTCTCTTTCTCTCTCTCTCTCACTCACAGCTTCTCTTTCTCTCTTTCTCTCACTCACAGCTTCTCTTTCTCTTTCTCTCTCACTCTCAGTGTCTCTTTCTCTCTCTCATTCACAGCTTCTCTCTCTCTCTCTCTCACTCACAGCTTCTCTTTCTCTCTCTCACTCACTCACTCACAGCTTCTCTCTCTCTCACTCTCTCTCACTTACAGCTTCTCTTTCTCTCTCTCTCTCACTCACATCTTCTCTTTCTTTCTCTCTCTCTCTCACTCACAGCTTCTCTCTCTCTTACTCACTCCCAGCTCCTCTCTCTCTCTCACTCACAGCTTCTCACTCACTCACTCACTCACTCACAGCATCTCTTTCTCTCTCACTCACTCACAGCTTCTCTTTCTCTTTCTCTCTCACTCACAGTTTCTCTTTCTCTCTCTCACACACACAGCTTCTCTCTCTCTCACACATACAGCTTCTCTTTCTCTCTCTCTCTCTCACTCTCAGCTTCTCTTTCTCTCTTTCTATCACACACACAGCTTCTCTTTCTCTCTCTCTGTCACTCACAGCTTCTCTCTCTCTCTCACTAACAGCTTCTCTCTCTCTCTTTCTCACTCACAGCTACTCTTTCTCTCACTCACTTACACCTATTTCTCTCTCTCTCTCACTTACAGCTTCTCTCTCTCTCTCTTACTCCCTGATTCTCTCTCTCTCTCTCTCACTCTCAGCTTCTCTCTCTCTCTCTAACTCACAGCTTCTCTTTCTCTCTCTCTCACTCACAGCTTCTCTTTCTCTCTCTCTCACTCACAGCTTCTCATCCCCTCTCTCTCACTCACTCGCAGCTTCTCTCTTTCTCACTCTCTCTCACTTACAGCTTCTCTTTCTCTCATTCTCTCACTCACAGCTTCTCTTTCTTTCTCTCTTTCTCTCATTCACAGCTTCTCTCTCTTGCTCTTACTCACTCCCAGCTTCTCTCTCTCTCTCACTCACAGCTTCTCACTCTCTCTCTCGCTAACTCACAGCTTCTCTTTCTCTCTCTCTCTCTTTCTCTCACAGCTTCTCTCTCTCTCTCTCTCATACAGCTTCTCTTTCTCTCTCTCACTTACAGCTTCTCTTTCTCTCTCCCTATCTTAGCTTCTCTTTCTCTCTCTCTATCACCCAGACAGCTTCTCTTTCTCTCTCTCTATCACTCACAACTTCTCTCTCTCTCTCTCTCACTCACAGCTTCTCTCACTCTCTCTCTCACTCACAGCTTCTCTTTCTCTCTCTCTCTCTCACTCACAGCTTCTCTCTCTCTCACAGCTTCTCTCTCTCTCTCTCACTCACAGCTTCTCTCTCTCTCTCACTCACAGCTTCTCTCTCTCTCTCTTATTCACTCCCAGCTCCTCTCTCTCTCACACACACAGCTTCTCACTCTCTCACTCACTCACTCACAGCTTCTCTTTCTCTCTCTCTCTCACTCAAATCTTCTCTTTCTCTATCTCTCTCTCTCACTCACAGCTTCTCTTTCTCTCTCACACACACACAGCTTCTCTCTCTCTCACTTACAGCATCTCTTTCTCTCTCTCTCACTCTCAGCTTCTCTTTCTCTCTCTCTATCACTCACACAGCTCTTTCTCTCTCGCTCTCGCTCACAGCTGCTCTTTCTCTCTCTCACACACTCACAGCTTTTCTCCCTCCCTCTCACTCACAGCTTCTCTTTCTCTCTCTCTCTCTCACTCACAGCTTCTCTCTCTCTCTCTCACTCACAGCTTCTCGTTCTCTCTCTCTCACACACAGCTTCTCTTTGTCTCTCTCTCTCACACCTTCTCATTCTCTCTCTCTCACTCTCAGCTTCTCTCTCTCACACACACACACAGCTTCTCTTTCTATCTCTCTCTCACACACAGCTTCTCTTTCTCTCTCTCACACACACACAGCTTCTCTTTCTCTTTCTCTCTCTCACTCTCAGCTTCTCTTTCTCTCTCTCTCAGACACAGCTTCTCTTTCTCTCTTACTCACTCACAGCTTCTCTTTCTCTCTCACACACACACACAGCTTCTCTTTCTCTCTATCACTCACAGCTTCTCTCTCTCACACACACAGCTTCTCTTTCTCTCTCTCTCATTCACAGCTTCTCTTTCTCACTCTCTCTCACTTACAGCTTCTCTTTCTCTCTCTCTCTCACTCACATCTCTTTCTTTCTTTCTCTCTGTCACTCACAGCTTCTCTCTCTCTCACTAACAGCTTCTCTCTCTCTCTCACTCACAGCTACTCTTTCTCTCTCTCACTCAGTTACACCTATTTCTCTCTCTCTCTCACTCACAGCTTCTCTCTCTCTCTCTTACTCCCTGATTCTCTCTCTCTCTCTCTCACTCTCAGCTTCTCTCTCTCTCTCTAACTCACAGCTTCTCTTTCTCTCTCTCTCACTCACAGCTTCTCTTTCTCTCTCTCTCACTCACAGCTTCTCATCCCCTCTCTCTCACTCACTCGCAGCTTCTCTCTTTCTCACTCTCTCTCACTTACAGCTTCTCTTTCTCTCATTCTCTCACTCACAGCTTCTCTTTCTTTCTCTCTCTCTCTCATTCACAACTTCTCTCTCTCTCTCTCTCACTCACAGCTTCTCTCACTCCCTCTCTCACTCACAGCTTCTCTTTCTCTCTCTCTCCCACTCACAGCTTCTCTCTCTCTCACAGCTTCTCTCTCTCTCTCTCTCTCTCACTCACAGCGTCTCTCACTCTCTCACTCATAGCTTCTCTCTCTCTCTCTTACTCACTCCCAGCTCCTCTCTCTCACACACACACAGCTTCTCACTCTCTCACTCACTCACTCACAGCTTCTCTTTCTCTCTCTCTCACTCAAATCTTCTCTTTCTCTATCTCTCTCTCTCACTCACAGCTTCTCTTTCTCTCTCTCACACACACAGCTTCTCTCTCTCTCTCTCACTTACAGCATCTCTTTCTCTCTCTCTCACTCTCAGCTTCTCTTTCTCTCTCTCTATCACTCACACAGCTCTTTCTCTCTCGCTCTCGCTCACAGCTGCTCTTTCTCTCTCTCACTCACTCACAGCTCCTCTCTCTCTCACTCACTCACAGCTTCTCTTTCTCTCTCTCTCACTCACAGCTTTTCTTTCTCTCTCTCTCTCACTCACAGCTTCTCATTCTCTCTCTCTCACTCTCAGCTTCTCTTTCTCTCTCTCTCAGACACAGCTTCCCTTTCTCTCTTACTCACTCACAGCTTCTCTTTCTCTCTCTCACACACACACAGCTTCTCTTTCTCTCTCTCACTCACAGCTTCTCTCTCTCACTCACTCACATCTTCTCCTTCTCTCTCTCACTCACAGCTTCTCTCTCTCTCTCACTCACAGCTTCTTTTTCTCTCTCTCACCTACAGCTTATTTCTCTCTCTCTCTCACTCACAGCTTCTCTCTCTCTCACTCACTCACTCATAGCTTCTCTTTCTTTCTCTCTCTCTCTTACTCACAGCTTCTCTTTCTCTCTCTCTCACTCACAGATTCTCTTTCTCTCTCACACACACAGCTTCTTTCTCTCTCTCTCTCTCACTCACAGCTTCTCTGTCTCTCTCTCACTCAGCTTCTCTTTCTCTCTCTCTATCACACACACTGCTTCTTCCTCTCTCTCTCTCTCACTCACAGCTTCTCTTTCTCTCTCTCTCTCACTCACAGCTTCTCTCTCTCTCACACACACACAGCTTCTCTCTCTCACTTACAGCTTCTATTTCTCTCTCTCTCACACTCACAGCTTCTCTCTCTCTTTTACTCATTCCCTGATTCTCTCTCTCTCACTCACTCACAGCTTCTCTCTCTCTCACTCACAGCTTCTCTCTCTCTCTCTCACTCACAGCTTCTCTCTCTCTCTCTCTCTCTCACTCACAGCTTCTCTTTCTCTCTCTCACACACACAGCTTCTCTTTCTCTCTCTCTCTCTCACTCACAGCTTCTCTCTTTCTCTCTCTCACTCACAGCTTCTCTCTCTCTCACACACACAGCTTCTCTCTCTCTCTTACTCACTCCCAGCTTCTCTCTCTCACACACACACAGCTTCTCACTCTCTCTCTCTCACTCACAGCTTCTCTTTCTCTCTCTCTCTCTCACTCACAGCTTCTCTTTCTCTCTCACACACACACAGCTTCTCTCTCTCTCACTTACAGCATCTCTTTCTCTCTCTCTCACTCTCAGCTTCTCTTTCTCTCTCTCTATCACTCGCACAGCTTCTCTTTCTCTCTCGCTCTCACTCACAGCTTCTCTTTCTTTCTCTCTCTCTCACTCACAGCTTCTCTCTCTCTTTCACTCACAGTTTCTCATTCTCTCTCTCACTTACAGCTTCTATTTCTCTCTCTCTCTCACTCACAGCTTCCCTCTCTCTCTCTTACTCACTCCCTGATTTTCTCTCTCTCACACACTCATAGCTTTTCTCCCTCCCTCTCACTCACAGCTTCTCTTTCTCTCTCTCTCTCACTCACAGCTTCTCTCTCTCTCTCTCTCACTCACAGCTTCTCGTTCTCTCTCTCTCACACACACCTTCTCTTTGTCTCTCTCTCTCACTCACACCTTCTCATTCTCTCTCTCTCACTCTCAGCTTCTCTCTCTCATACACACACAGCTTCTCTTTCCCTCTCTCTCTCTCACACACAGCTTCTCTTTCTCTCTCACTCACTCACAGCTTCTCTTTCTCTCTCTCTCACACACACAGCTTCTCTTTCTCTTTCTCTCTCTCTCACTCACAGCTTCTCTTGCTCTCTCTCTCTCACTCACAGCTTCTCTTTCTCTCTCTCTCACTCACAGCTTCTCTTTCGCTCACTCTCTCACTCACAGCTTCTCTCTCACACACACACAGCTTCTCTTTCTCTCTCTCTCATTCACAGCTTCACTTTCACTCTCTCTCTCACTCACAGCTTCTCTTTCTCTCACTCACAGCTTCTCTTTCTCTCTCTCTCTGTCACTCACAGCTTCTCTTTCTCTCTCTCACACACAGCTTCTCTCTCTCTCTCTCTCATTCACAGCTTCTCTTTCTCTCTCTCTCACTCACAGCTTCTCTTTCTTTCTCTCTCTCTCTCACTCACAGCTTCTCTTTCTCTCTCTCTCTCACTCACAGCTTCTCACTCTCTCTCTCGCTAACTCACAGCTTCTCTTTCTCTCTCTCTCTCTTTCTCTCACAGCTTCTCTCTCTCTCTCTCTCATACAGCTTCTCTTTCTCTCTCTCACTTACAGCTTCTCTTTCTCTCTCTCTATCTTAGCTTCTCTTTCTCTCTCTCTATCACCCAGACAGCTTCTCTTTCTCTCTCTCTATCACTCACAACTTCTCTCTCTCTCTCTCTCTCTCACTCACAGCTTCTCTCACTCTCTCTCTCACTCACAGCTTCTCTTTCTCTCTCTCTCTCACTCACAGCTTCTCTCTCTCTCTCACAGCTTCTCTCTCTCTCTCTCACTCACAGCTTCTCTCTCTCTCTCACTCACAGCTTCTCTCTCTCTCTCTTACTCACTCCCAGCTCCTCTCTCTCACACACACAAAGCTTCTCACTCTCTCACTCACTCACTCACAGCTTCTCTTTCTCTCTCTCTCACTCAAATCTTCTCTTTCTCTATCTCTCTCTCTCACTCACAGCTTCTCTTTCTCTCTCTCACACACACAGCTTCTCTCTCTCTCACTTACAGCATCTCTTTCTCTCTCTCTCACTCTCAGCTTCTATTTCTCTCTCTCTATCACTCACACAGCTCTTTCTCTCTCACTCTCGCTCACAGCTGCTCTTTCTCTCTCTCACACACTCACAGCTTTTCTCCCTCCCTCTCACTCACAGCTTCTCTTTCTCTCTCTCTCTCTCACTCACAGCTTCTCTCTCTCTCTCTCACTCACAGCTTCTCGTTCTCTCTCTCTCACACACAGCTTCTCTTTGTCTCTCTCTCTCACTCACACCTTCTCATTCTCTCTCTCTCACTCTCAGCTTCTCTCTCTCTCACACACACAGCTTCTCTTTCTCTCTCTCTCTCTCACACACAGCTTCTCTTTCTCTCTCACTCACTCACAGCTTCTCTTTCTCTCTCACACACACACACAGCTTCTCTTTCTCTTTCTCTCTCTCACTCTCAGCTTCTCTTTCTCTCTCTCTCAGACACAGCTTCTCTTTCTCTCTTACTCACTGACAGCTTCTCTTTCTCTCTCACACACACACACACAGCTTCTCTTTCTCTCTCTCACTCACAGCTTCTCTCTCTCACACACACAGCTTCTCTTTCTCTCTCTCTCATTCACAGCTTCTCTTTCTCACTCTCTCTCACTTACAGCTTCTCTTTCTCTCTCTCTCTCACTCACATCTTCTCTTTCTTTCTCTCTCTCTCTCTCACTCACAGCTTCTCTCTCTCTTACTCACTCCCAGCTCCTCTCTCTCTCTCACTCACAGCTTCTCACTCACTCACTCACTCACTCACAGCATCTCTTTCTCTCTCTCTCACTCACAGCTTCTCTTTCTCTCTCTCTCTCACTCACAGCTTCTCTTTCTCTCTCTCACACACAGAGCTTCTCTCTCTCTCTCTCTCACTTACAGCTTCTCTTTCTCTCTCTCTCTCTCACTCTCAGCTTCTCTTTCTCTCTCTATCACACACACAGCTTCTCTTTCTCTCTCTCTGTCACTCACAGCTTCTCTCTCTCTCACTAACAGCTTCTCTCTCTCTCTCACTCACAGCTACTCTTTCTCTCTCTCACTCACTTACACCTATTTCTCTCTCTCTCTCACTCACAGCTTCTCTCTCTCTCTCTTACTCCCTGATTCTCTCTCACTCTCAGCTTCTCTCTCTCTCTCTCTAACTCACAGCTTCTCTTTCTCTCTCTCTCACTCACAGCTTCTCTTTCTCTCTCTCTCACTCACAGCTTCTCATCCCCTCTCTCTCTCTCACTCACTCGCAGCTTCTCTTTCTCTCTCTCTCACTCAAATCTTCTCTTTCTCTATCTCTCTCTCTCACTCACAGCTTCTCTTTCTCTCTCTCACACACACAGCTTCTCTCACTCTCTCTCACTTACAGCTTCTCTTTCTCTCATTCTCTCACTCACAGCTTCTCTTTCTTTCTCTCTCTCTCTCATTCACAACTTCTCTCTCTCTCTCTCACTCACAGCTTCTCTCACTCCCTCTCTCACTCACAGCTTCTCTTTCTCTCTCTCTCTCACTCACAGCTTCTATCACTCTCTCACTCATAGCTTCTCTCTCTCTCTCTTACTCACTCCCAGCTCCTCTCTCTCACACACACAGCTTCTCACTCTCTCACTCACTCACTCACAGCTTCTCTTTCTCTCTCTCTCACTCAAATCTTCTCTTTCTCTATCTCTCTCTCTCACTCACAGCTTCTCTTTCTCTCTCTCACACACACAGCTTCTCTCTCTCTCTCTCACTTACAGCATCTCTTTCTCTCTCTCTCACTCTCAGCTTCTCTTTCTCTCTCTCTATCACTCACACAGCTCTTTCTCTCTCGCTCTCGCTCACAGCTGCTCTTTCTCTCTCTCACTCACTCACAGCTCCTCTCTCTCTCACTCACTCACAGCTTCTCTTTCTCTCTCTCTCACTCACAGCTTTTCTTTCTCTCTCTCTCACTCACAGCTTCTCATTCTCTCTCTCTCACTCTCAGCTTCTCTTTCTCTCTCTCTCAGACACAGCTTCTCTTTCTCTCTTACTCACTCACAGCTTCTCTTTCTCTCTCTCACACACACACACAGCTTCTCTTTCTCTCTCTCACTCACAGCTTCTCTCTCTCACTCACTCACATCTTCTCCTTCTCTCTCTCACTCACAGCTTCTCTCTCTCTCTCACTCACAGCTTCTTTTTCTCTCTCTCACCTACAGCTTATTTCTCTCTCTCTCTCACTCACAGCTTCTCTCTCTCTCACTCACTCACTCATAGCTTCTCTTTCTTTCTCTCTCTCTCTTACTCACAGCTTCTCTTTCTCTCTCTCTCACTCACAGATTCTCTTTCTCTCTCTCACACACAGCTTCTTTCTCTCTCTCTCTCTCACTCACAGCTTCTCTGTCTCTCTCTCTCACTCAGCTTCTCTTTCTCTCTCTCTATCACACACACAGCTTCTTCCTCTCTCTCTCTCTCACTCACAGCTTCTCTTTCTCTCTCTCTCTCACTCACAGCTTCTCTCTCTCACACACACACACAGCTTCTCTCTCTCACTTACAGCTTCTATTTCTCTCTCTCACACACTCACAGCTTCTCTCTCTCTTTTACTCACTCCCTGATTCTCTCTCTCTCACTCACTCACAGCTTCTCTCTCTCTCACTCACAGCTTCTCTCTCTCTCTCTCACTCACAGCTTCTCTCTATCTCTCTCTCTCTCTCACTCACAGCTTCTCTTTCTCACTCTCACACACACAGCTTCTCTTTCTCTCTCTCTCTCTCACTCACAGATTCTCTCTCTTTCTCTCTCTCACTCACAGCTTCTCTCTCTCTCACACACACAGCTTCTCTCTCTCTCTTACTCACTCCCAGCTTCTCTCTCTCAAACACACACAGCTTCTCACTCTCTCTCTCTCACTCACAGCTTCTCTTTCTCTCTCTCTCTCTCACTCACAGCTTCTCTTTCTCTCTCTCACACACACAGCTTCTCTCTCTCTCACTTACAGCATCTCTTTCTCTCTCTCTCACTCTCAGCTTCTCTTTCTCTCTCTCTATCACTCGCACAGCTTCTCTTTCTCTCTCGCTCTCACTCACAGCTTCTCTTTCTTTCTCTCTCTCTCACTCACAGCTTCTCTCTCTCTCTTTCACTCACAGTTTCTCATTCTCTCTCTCTCACTTACAGCTTCTATTTCTCTCTCTCTCTCACTCACAGCTTCCCTCTCTCTCTCTTACTCACTCCTTGATTTTCTCTCTCTCACACACTCATAGCTTTTCTCCCTCCCTCTCACTCACAGCTTCTCTTTCTCTCTCTCTCTCACTCAGAGCTTCTCTCTCTCTCTCTCTCACTCACAGCTTCTCGTTCTCTCTCTCTCACACACACCTTCTCTTTGTCTCTCTCTCTCACTCACACCTTCTCATTCTCTCTCTCTCACTCTCAGCTTCTCTCTCTCATACACACACAGCTTCTCTTTCCCTCTCTCTCTCTCACTCACAGCTTCTCTTTCTCTCTCACACACACATCTTCTCTTTCTCTCTCTCTCATTCACAGCTTCTCTTTCTCTCTCTCTCACTCACAGCTTCTCTTTCTTTCTCTCTCTCTCTCACTCACAGCTTCTCTTTCTCTCTCTCTCTCACTCACAGCTTCTCTTTCTCTCTGTCTCTCACTCACAGCTTATCTTTCTCTCTCTCTCTCTCACTCACAGTGTCTCTTTCTCTCTCTCATTCACAGCTTCTCTCTCTCTCTCTCACTCACAGCTTCTCTTTCTCTCTCTCTCACTCACTCACAGCTTCTCTCTCTCTCACTCTCTCTCACTTACAGCTTCTCTTTCTCTCTCTCTCTCACTCACATCTTCTCTTTCTTTCTCTCTCTCTCTCTCACTCACAGCTTCTCTCTCTCTTACTCACTCCCAGCTCCTCTCTCTCTCTCACTCACAGCTTCTCACTCACTCACTCACTCACTCACAGCATCTCTTTCTCTCTCACTCACTCACAGTTTCTCTTTCTCTCTCTCTCTCACTCTCAGCTTCTCTTTCTCTCTCTATCAAACACACAGCTTCTCTTTCTCTCTGTCACTCACAGCTTCTCTCTCTCTCACTAACAGCTTCTCTCTCTCTCTCACTCACTCACAGCTACTCTTTCTCTCTCTCACTCACTTACACCTATTTCTCTCTCTCTCTCACTCACAGCTTCTCTCTCTCTCTCTTACTCCCTGATTCTCTCTCTCTCTCTCTCACTCTCAGCTTCTCTCTCTCTAACTCACAGCTTCTCTTTCTCTCTCTCTCACTCACAGCTTCTCTTTCTCTCTCTCTCACTCACAGCTTCTCATTCCCTCTCTCTCACTCACTCGCAGCTTCTCTCTTTCTCACTCTCTCTCACTTACAGCTTCTCTTTCTCTCATTCTCTCACTCACAGCTTCTCTTTCTTTCTCTCTCTCTCTCATTCACAGCTTCTCTCTCTTGCTCTTACTCACTCCCAGCTTCTCTCTCTCTCACTCACAGCTTCTCACTCTCTCTCTCGCTAACTCACAGCTTCTCTTTCTCTCTCTCTCTCTCTCTCTCTCTCTCACAGCTTCTCTTTCTCTCTCTCTCTCATACAGCTTCTCTTTCTCTCTCTCACTTACAGCTTCTCTTTTTCTCTCTCTATCTTAGTTTCTCTTTCTCTCTCTCTATCACACACACAGCTTTTCTTTCTCTCTCTCTATCACTCACAACTTCTCTCTCTCTCTCTCACTCACAGCTTCTCTCACTCTCTCTCTCACTCACAGCTTCTCTTTCTCTCTCTCTCTCACTCACAGATTCTCTCTCTCACACAGCTTTTCTCTCTCTCTCTCTCTCACTCACAGCTTCTCTCTCTCTCTCACTCACAGCTTCTCTCTCTCTCTCTTACTCACTCCCAGCTCGTCTCTCTCTCTCACTCAAATCTTCTCTTTCTCTATCTCTCTCTCACTCACAGCTTCTCTTTCTCTCTCACACACACACAGCTTCTCTCTCTCTCTCACTTACAGCATCTCTTTCTCTTTCTCTCACTCTCAGCTTCTCTTTCTCTCTCACTATCACTCACACAGCTCTTTCTCTCTCGCTCTCGCTCACAGCTGCTCTTTCTCTCTCTCACTCACTCACAGCTCCTCTCTCTCTCACTCACTCACAGCTTCTCTTTCTCTCTCTCTCACTCACAGCTTTTCTTTCTCTCTCTCTCTCACTCACAGCTTCTCATTCTCTCTCTCTCACTCTCAGCTTCTCTTTCTCTCTCTCTCAGACACAGCTTCTCTTTCTCTCTTACTCACTCACAGCTTCTCTTTCTCTCTCTCTCACACACAAACAGCTTCTCTTTCTCTCTCTCACTCACAGCTTCTCTCTCTCTCTCACTCACAGCTTCTCCTTCTCTCTCTCACTCACAGCTTCTCTCTCTCTCTCTCTCTCACTCACAGCTTCTTTCTCTCTCTCTCTCACTCACAGCTTCTTTTTCTCTCTCTCACCTACATCTTATTTCTCTCTCTCTCACTCACAGCTTCTCTCTCTCTCACTCACTCACTCACAGCTTCTCTCTCTCTCACTCACTCACTCATAGCTTCTCTTTCTCTCTCTCTTACTCACAGCTTCTCTTTATCTCACACACACACAGCTTCTTTTATTCTCTCTCTCTCACTCACAGCTTCTCTGTCTCTCTCTCTCACTCAGCTTCTCTTTCTCTCTCTCTATCACACACACAGCTTCTTTCTCTCTCTCTCTCACTCACAGCTTCTCTCTCTCTCACACACACACACAGCTTCTCTCTCTCACTTACAGCATCTATTTCTCTCTCTCTCACACTCACAGCTTCTCTTTCTCTCTCTCTCATTCACAGCTTCTCTTTCTCTCTCTCTCACTCACAGCTTCTCTTTCTTTCTCTCTCTCTCTCACTCACAGCTTCTCTTTCTCTCTATCTCTCACTCACAGCTTCTCTTTCTCTCTCATTCTCTCTCTCTCACAGCTTCTCTTTCTTTCTCTCTCTCACTCACAGCTTCTCTCTCTCTCTCTCACAGCTTCCCTCTCTCTCTTACTCACTCCCAGCTTCTCTCACACACACACACACACAGCTTCTCACTCTCTCTCTCTCACTCACAGCTTCTCTGTCTCTCTCTCACTCAGCTTCTCTTTCTCTCTCTCTATCACACACACAGCTTCTTTCTCTCTCTCACTCACTCACAGCTTCTCTTTCTCTCTCTCTCTCTCACTCACAGCTTCTCTCTCTCTCACACACACACAGCTTCTCTCTCTCACTTACAGCTTCTATTTCTCTCTCTCTCACACTCACAGCTTTTCTCTCTCTCTTACTCACTCCCTGATTCTCTCTCTCTCACTCACTCACAGCTTCTCTCTCTCTCACTCACAGCTTCTCTCTCTCTCTCAGTCACAGCTTCTCTCTCTCTCTCACTCACAGCTTCTCTTTCTCTCTCACACACAGCTTCTCTTTCTCTCTCTCTCTCTCACTCACAGCTTCTCTCTCTCTCTCTCACAGCTTCTCTCTCTCTCTCTTACTCACTGCCAGCTTCTCTCTCACACACACACAGCTTCTCACTCTCTCTCTCACTCACAGCTTCTCTTTCTCTCTCGCACACACACAGCTTCTCTCTCTCTCACTTACAGCATCTCTTTCTCTTTCTCTCTCACTCTCAGCTTCTCTTTCTCTCTCTATCACTCACACAGCTTCTCTTTCTCTCTCGCTCTCACTCACAGCTTCTCTTTCTTTCTCTCTCTCCCTCACAGCTTCTCTTTGTCTCTCTCTCTCACTCACACCTTCTCATTCTCTCTCTCTCACTCTCAGCTTCTCTCTCTCACACACACACAGCTTCTCTTTCTCTCTCACTCACACACAGCTTCTCTCTCTCTCTCTCACACACAGCTTCTCTTTCTCTTTCTCTCTCTCTCACTCACAGCTTCTCTTGCTCTCTCTCTCTCACTCACAGCTTCTCTTTCTCTCTCTCTCACTCACAGCTTCTCTTTCGCTCACTCTCTCACTCACAGCTTCTCTCTCTCACACACACAGCTTCTCTTTCTCTCTCTCTCATTTACAGCTTCTCTTTCTCTCTCTCTCTCTCACTCACAGCTTCTCTTTCTCTCACTCACAGCTTCTCTTTCTCTCTCTCTCTGTCACTCACAGCTTCTCTTTCTCTCTCTCTCACACAGCTTCTCTTTCTTTCTCTCTCTCTCTCACTCACAGCTTCTCTTTCTCTCTATCTCTCACTCACAGCTTCTCTTTCTCTCTGTCTCTCACTCACAGCTTCTCTTTCTCTCTCTCTCTCTCACTCACAGTGTCTCTTTCTCTCTCTCATTCACAGCTTCTCTCTCTCTCTCTCTCACTCACAGCTTCTCTTTCTCTCTCTCTCACTCACTCACAGCTTCTCTCTCTCTCACTCTCTCTCACTTACAGCTTCTCTTTCTCTCTCTCTCTCACTCACATCTTCTCTTTCTTTCTCTCTCTCTCTCACTCACAGCCTCTCTCTCTCTTACTCACTCCCAGCTCCTCTCTCTCTCTCTCTCACAGCTTCTCACTCACTCACTCACTCACTCACTCACAGCATCTCTTTCTCTTTCTCTCACTCACAGCTTCTCTTTCTCTCTCTCTCACTCACAGCTTCTCTTTCTCTCTCTCTATCAAACACACAGCTTCTCTTTCTCTCTCTCTGTCACTCACAGCTTCTCTCTCTCTCACTAACAGCTTCTCTCTCTCTCTTACTCCCTGATTCTCTCTCTCTCACACACACACACTCAGCTTCTCTCTCTCTCTCTCTAACTCACAGCTTCTCTTTCTCTCTCTCTCACTCACAGCTTCTATTTCTCTCTCTCTCACTCACAGCTTCTCATTCCCTCTCTCTCACTCACTCACAGCTTCTCTCTTTCTCACTCACTCTCACTTACAGCTTCTCTTTCTCTCATTCTCTCACTCACAGCTACTCTTTCTCTCTCTCACTCACTTACACCTATTTCTCTCTCTCTCTCACTCACAGCTTCTCTCTCTCTCTTACTCCCTGATTCTCTCTCTCTCACACACTCAGCTTCTCTCTCTCTCTCTCTAACTCACAGCTTCTCTTTCTCTCTCTCTCACTCACAGCTTCTCTTTCTCTCTCTCTCACTCACAGCTTCTCATTCCCTCTCTCTCACTCACTCACAGCTTCTCTCTTTCTCACTCACTCTCACTTACAGCTTCTCTTTCTCTCATTCTCTCTCTCACAGCTTCTCTTTCTCTCTCTCTCTCATACAGCTTCTCTTTCTCTCTCACTTACAGCTTCTCTTTTTCTCTCTCTATCTTAGCTTCTCTTTCTCTCTCTCTATCACACACACAGCTTTTCTTTCTCTCTCTCTATCACTCACAACTTCTCTCTCTCTCTCACTCACAGCTTCTCTCACTCTCTCTCTCACTCACAGCTTCTCTTTCTCTCTCTCTCACTCACAGATTCTCTCTCTCTCACAGCTTTTCTCTCTCTCTCTCTCACTCACAGCTTCTCTCTCTCTCTCACTCACAGCTTCTCTCTCTCTCTCTTACTCACTCCCAGCTCCTCTCTCTCTCACTCAAATCTTCTCTTTCTCTATCTCTCTCTCACTCACAGCTTCTCTTTCTCTCTCTCACACACACAGCTTCTCTCTCTCTCTCACTTACAGCATCTCTTTCTCTTTCTCTCACTCTCAGCTCCTCTTTCTCTCTCACTATCACTCACACAGCTCTTTCTCTCTCGCAATCGCTCACAGCTGCTCTTTCTCTCTCTCACTCACTCACAGCTCCTCTCTCTCTCACTCACTCACAGCTTCTCTTTCTCTCTCTCTCACTCACAGCTTTTCTTTCTCTCTCTCTCTCTCACTCACAGCTTCTCATTCTCTCTCTCTCACTCTCAGCTTCTCTTTCTCTCTCTCTCAGACACAGCTTCTCTTTCTCTCTTACTCACTCACAGCTTCTCTTTCTCTCTCTCTCTCACACACACAGCTTCTCTTTCTCTCTCTCACTCACAGCTTCTCTCTCTCTCACTCACAGCTTCTCCTTCTCTCTCTCACTCACAGCTTCTCTCTCTCTCTCTCACTCACAGCTTCTTTTTCTCTCTCTCACCTACAGCTTATTTCTCTCTCTCTCTCACTCACAGCTTCTTTTTCTCTCTCTCACCTACAGCTTATTTCTCTCTCTCTCACTCACAGCTTCTCTCTCTCTCACTCACTCACTCATAGCTTCTCTTTCTCTCTCTCTCTTACTCACAGCTTCTCTTTCTCTCTCTCTCACTCACAGCTTCTCTGTCTCTCTCTCTCACTCAGCTTCTCTTTCTCTCTCTCTATCACACACACAGCTTCTTTCTCTCTCTCTCTCACTCACAGCTTCTCTCTCTCTCACACACACACAGCTTCTCTCTCTCACTTACAGCATCTATTTCTCTCTCTCTCACACTCACAGCTTCTCTCTCTCTCTTACTCACTCCCTGATTCTCTCTCTCTCACTCACTCACAGCTTCTCTCTCTCTCACTCACAGCTTCTCTCTCTCTCTCACTCACACCTTCTCTCTCTCTCTCTCTCTCTCACAGCTTCTCTTTCTCTCTCTCACACACACAGCTTCTCTTTCTCTCTCTCTCTCACTCACAGCTTCTCTCTCTTTCTCTCTCTCACTCACAGCTTCTCTTTCTCTCTCATTCTCTCTCTCTCACATCTTCTCTTTCTTTCTCTCTCTCACTCACAGCTTCTCTCTCTCTCTCACACACAGCTTCCTTCTCTCTCTTACTCACTCCCAGCTTCTCTCTCTCTCACACACACAGCTTCTCACTCTCTCTCTCTCACTCACAGCTTCTCTTTCTCTCTCTCTCTCTCACTCACAGCTTCTCTTTCTCTCTCACACACACACAGCTTCTCTCTCTCTCACTCTCAGCTTCTCTTTCTCTCTCTCTATCACTCACACAGCTTCTCTTTCTCTCTCGCTCTCACTCACAGCTTCTCTTTCTTTCTCTCTCTCTCACTCACAGCTTCTCTCTCTCTCTTTCACTCACAGTTTCTCTTTCTCTCTCTCTCACTTACAGCTTCTATTTCTCTCTCTCTCACTCACAGCTTCCCTCTCTCTCTCTTACTCACTCCCTGATTTTCTCTCTCTCACACACTCACAGCTTTTCTCCCTCCCTCTCACTCACAGCTTCTCATTCTCTCTCTCTCACACACAGCTTCTCTTTGTCTCTCTCTCTCACTCACACCTTCTCATTCTCTCTCACTCTCAGCTTCTCTCTCTCTCTCACACACACTCAGCTTCTCTTTCTCTCTCACTCACTCACAGCTTCTCTTTCTCTCTCTCACACACACAGCTTCTCTTTCTCTCTCTCTCACGCACAGCTTCTCTTTCTCTCTCTCTCACTCACAGCTTCTCTTTCTCACTCTCTCACTCACAGCTTCTATTTCTCTCACTCTCTCACTCACAGCTTCTCTCTCTCTCTTTCTCTCTCTCACTCACAGCTTCTCTTTCTCTCTCACTCTCTCTCACTCACAGCTTCTCTCTCTCTCTCACTCACAGCTTCTCGCTCTCTCTCTCACTCACAGCTTCTCTCTCTCTCTCTTACTCACTCACAGCTTCTCTCTCTCACACACACATAGCTTCTCACTCTCTCACTCACTCACTCACAGCTTCTCTTTCTCTCTCCCTCTCACTCAAATCTTCTCTTTCTCTATCTCTCTCTCACTCACAGCTTCTCTTTCTCTCTCTCACACACACAGCTTCTCTCTCTCTCTCACTTACAGCATCTCTTTCTCTCTCACTCACTCTCAGCTTCTCTTTCTCTCTCTCTATTACTCACACAGCTCTTTCTCTCTCGCTCTCGCTCACAGCTGCTCTTTCTCTCTCTCACTCACTCATAGCTCCTCTCTCTCTCACTCACTCACAGCTTCTCTTTCTCTCTCTCTCACTCACAGCTTTTCTTTCTCTCTCTCTCTCACTCACAGCTTCTCATTTTCTCTCTCTCACTCTCAGCTTCTCTTTCTCTCTCTCTCAGACACAGCTTCTCTTTCTCTCTTACTCACTCACAGCTTCTCTTTCTCTCTCTCTCACACACACACAGCTCTTTCTCTCTCTCACTCACAGCTTCTTTCTCTCTCTCTCACTCACAGCTTCTCCTTCTCTCTCACTCACAGCTTCTCTCTCTCTCACTCACTCACAGCTTCTTTTTCTCTCTCACACCTACAGCTTCTTTCTCTCTCTCTCTCAATCACAGCTTCTCTCTCTCTCACTCACTCACTCACTCACAGCTTCTCTCTCTCTCACTCACTCACTCATAGCTTCTCTTTCTCTCTCTCTCTTACTCACAGCTTCTCTTTCTCTCTCTCTCACAGATTCTCTTTCTCTCTCTCACACACACAGCTTCTTTTTCTCTCTCTCTCTCACTCACAGCTTCTCTGTCTCTCTCTCTCACACTCACAGCTTCTCTCTCTCTCACACACACACAGCTTCTCTCTCTCACTTACAGCTATTTCTCTCTCTCTCTCTCACAGCTTCTCTCTCTCTCTTACTCACTCCCTGATTCTCTCTCTCTCACTCACTCACAGCTTCTCTCTCTCTCACTCACAGCTTCTCTCTCTCTCTCTCACTCACAGCTTCTCTCTCTCTCTCACTCACAGCTTCTCTTTCTCTCTCTCTCACACACAGCTTCTCTTTCTCTCTCTCTCTCTTACTCACAGCTTCTCTCTCTCTTTCTCTCTCTCACTCACAGCTTCTCTTTCTCTCTCACACTCTCTCACTCACAGCTTCTCTTTCTTTCTCTCTCTCACTCACAGCTTCTCTCTCTCACACACACAGCTTCTCTCTCTCTTACTCACTCCCAGCTTCTCTCTGTCACACACACAGCTTCTCACTCTCTCTCTCTATCACTCACACAGCTTCTCTTTCTCTCTCGCTCTCACTCACAGCTTCTCTTTCTTTCTCTCTCTCTCTCTCACTCACAGCTTCTCTCTCTCTCACTCACAGCTTCTCTCTCTTTCACTCACAGTTTCTCTTTCTCTCTCTCTCACTTACAGCTTTTATTTCTCTCTCTCTCTCACTCACAGCTTCCCTCTCTCTCTCTTACTCACTCCCTGATTTTCTCTCTCTCACACACTCACAGCTTCTCTCCCTCCCTCTCACTCACAGCTTCTCTTTCTCTCTCTCTCACTCACAGCTTCTCTTTCTCTCTCTCTCTCACTCACAGCTTCACGTTCTCTCTCTCTCACACACAGCTTCTCTTTGTCTCTCTCTCTCACTCACACCTTCTCATTCTCTCTCTCTCACTCCCAGCTTCTCTCTCTCACACACACACAGCTTCTCTTTCTCTCTCACTCACTCACAGCTTCTCTTTCTCTCTCTCTCTCACTCAGAGCTTCTCTTTCTCTCTCTCTCACTCACAGCTTCTATTTCTCTCACTCTCTCACTCACAGCTTCTCTCTTTCTCTCTCTCACTTACAGCTTCTCTTTCTCTCTCACACACACAGCTTCTCTCTCTCACTCCCTCACAGCTTCTCTTTCTCTCTCACTCACTCACAGCTTCTCTTACTCTCTCTCTCACACACAGCTTCTCTTTCTCTCTCTCTCTCACAGCTTCTCTCTCTCTCTTACTCACTCCCAGCTTCTCTCTCTCTCACACACACAGCTTCTCATTCTCTCTCTCACACTCACAGCTTCTCTTTCTCTCTCTCTCTCTCACTCACAGCTTTTCTTTCGCTCTCACACACACACAGCTTCTCTCTCTCCCTTACAGCATCTCTTTCTCTCTCTCTCTCACTCTCAGCTTCTCTTTCTCTCTCTCTATCACTCACACAGCTTCTCGTTCTCTCTCACTCTCACTCACAGCTTCTCTTTCTCTCTTTCTCTCACTCACAGCTTCTCTTTCTCTCTCTCTCTGTCACTCACAGCTTCTCTTTCTCTCTCTCTCACACAGCTTCTCTTTCTCTCATGCTCATTCACAGCTTCTCTTTCTCTCTCTCTCACTCACAGCTTCTCTTTCTTTCTCTCTCTCTCTCACTCACAGCTTCTCTTTCTCTCTCTCTCTCACTCACAGCTTCTCTTTCTCTCTGTCTCTCACTCACAGCTTCTCTTTCTCTCTCCCTCTCTCACTCACAGCTTCTTTTTCTCTCTCTCTCATTCACAGCTTCTCTTTCTCTCTCTCACTCACAGCTTCTCTTTCTCTCTCTCCCTCACTCACAGCTTCTCTCTCTCTCTCTCTCTCACTCACAGCTTCTCTCTCTCTCACTCTCTCTCACTCACAGCTTCTCTTTCTTTCTCTCTCTCTCTCTCACTCACAGCTTCTCTCTCTCTTACTCACTCCCAGCTCCGCTCTCTCTCTCACTCACAGCTTCTCACTCACTCACTCACTCACTCACAGCATCTCTTTCTCTCTCTCTCACTCACAGCTTCTCTTTCTCTCTCTCTCTCTCTCACTCACAGCTTCTCTTTCTCTCTCACACACACACAGCTTCTCTCTCTCTCTCTCTCACTTACAGCTTCTCTTTCTCTCTCTCTCTCACTCTCAGCTTCTCTTTCTCTCTCTCTATCACACACACAGCTTCTCTTTCTCTCTCTCTGTCACTCACAGCTTCTCTCTCTCTCACTAACAGCTTCTCTCTCTCTCTCTCACTCACAGCTACTCTTTCTCTCTCTCACTCACTTACACCTATTTCTCTCTCTCTCTCACTCACAGCTTCTCTCTCTCTCTCTCTCTTACTCCCTGATTCTCTCTCACTCTCTCTCACTCTCAGCTTCTCTCTCTCTCTCTCTAACTCACAGCTTCTCTCTCTCTTTCACTCACAGTTTCTCTTTCTCTCTCACTTACAGCTTCTATTTCTCTCTCTCTCTCACTCACAGCTTCCCTCTCTCTCTCTTACTCACTCCCTGATTTTCTCTCTCTCACACACTCACAGCTTCTCTCCCTCCCTCTCACTCACAGCTTCTCTTTCTCTCTCTCTCACTCACAGCTTCTCTTTCTCTCTCTCTCTCACTCACAGCTTCACGTTCTCTCTCTCTCACACACAGCTTCTCTTTGTCTCTCTCTCTCACTCACACCTTCTCATTCTCTCTCTCTCACTCCCAGCTTCTCTCTCTCACACACACACAGCTTCTCTTTCTCTCTCACTCACTCACAGCTTCTCTTTCTCTCTCTCTCTCACTCAGAGCTTCTCTTTCTCTCTCTCTCACTCACAGCTTCTATTTCTCTCACTCTCTCACTCACAGCTTCTCTCTTTCTCTCTCTCACTTACAGCTTCTCTTTCTCTCTCACACACACAGCTTCTCTCTCTCACTCCCTCACAGCTTCTCTTTCTCTCTCACTCACTCACAGCTTCTCTTACTCTCTCTCTCACACACAGCTTCTCTTTCTCTCTCTCTCTCACAGCTTCTCTCTCTCTCTTACTCACTCCCAGCTTCTCTCTCTCTCACACACACAGCTTCTCATTCTCTCTCTCACACTCACAGCTTCTCTTTCTCTCTCTCTCTCTCACTCACAGCTTTTCTTTCGCTCTCACACACACACAGCTTCTCTCTCTCCCTTACAGCATCTCTTTCTCTCTCTCTCTCACTCTCAGCTTCTCTTTCTCTCTCTCTATCACTCACACAGCTTCTCGTTCTCTCTCACTCTCACTCACAGCTTCTCTTTCTCTCTTTCTCTCACTCACAGCTTCTCTTTCTCTCTCTCTCTGTCACTCACAGCTTCTCTTTCTCTCTCTCTCACACAGCTTCTCTTTCTCTCATGCTCATTCACAGCTTCTCTTTCTCTCTCTCTCACTCACAGCTTCTCTTTCTTTCTCTCTCTCTCTCACTCACAGCTTCTCTTTCTCTCTCTCTCTCACTCACAGCTTCTCTTTCTCTCTGTCTCTCACTCACAGCTTCTCTTTCTCTCTCCCTCTCTCACTCACAGCTTCTTTTTCTCTCTCTCTCATTCACAGCTTCTCTTTCTCTCTCTCACTCACAGCTTCTCTTTCTCTCTCTCCCTCACTCACAGCTTCTCTCTCTCTCTCTCTCTCACTCACAGCTTCTCTCTCTCTCACTCTCTCTCACTCACAGCTTCTCTTTCTTTCTCTCTCTCTCTCTCACTCACAGCTTCTCTCTCTCTTACTCACTCCCAGCTCCGCTCTCTCTCTCACTCACAGCTTCTCACTCACTCACTCACTCACTCACAGCATCTCTTTCTCTCTCTCTCACTCACAGCTTCTCTTTCTCTCTCTCTCTCTCTCACTCACAGCTTCTCTTTCTCTCTCACACACACACAGCTTCTCTCTCTCTCTCTCTCACTTACAGCTTCTCTTTCTCTCTCTCTCTCACTCTCAGCTTCTCTTTCTCTCTCTCTATCACACACACAGCTTCTCTTTCTCTCTCTCTGTCACTCACAGCTTCTCTCTCTCTCACTAACAGCTTCTCTCTCTCTCTCTCACTCACAGCTACTCTTTCTCTCTCTCACTCACTTACACCTATTTCTCTCTCTCTCTCACTCACAGCTTCTCTCTCTCTCTCTCTCTTACTCCCTGATTCTCTCTCACTCTCTCTCACTCTCAGCTTCTCTCTCTCTAACTCACAGCTTCTCTCTCTCTTTCACTCACAGTTTCTCTTTCTCTCTCACTTACAGCTTCTATTTCTCTCTCTCTCTCACTCACAGCTTCCCTCTCTCTCTCTTACTCACTCCCTGATTTTCTCTCTCTCACACACTCACAGCTTCTCTCCCTCCCTCTCACTCACAGCTTCTCTTTCTCTCTCTCTCACTCACAGCTTCTCTTTCTCTCTCTCTCTCACTCACAGCTTCACGTTCTCTCTCTCTCACACACAGCTTCTCTTTGTCTCTCTCTCTCACTCACACCTTCTCATTCTCTCTCTCTCACTCCCAGCTTCTCTCTCTCACACACACACAGCTTCTCTTTCTCTCTCACTCACTCACAGCTTCTCTTTCTCTCTCTCTCTCACTCAGAGCTTCTCTTTCTCTCTCTCTCACTCACAGCTTCTATTTCTCTCACTCTCTCACTCACAGCTTCTCTCTTTCTCTCTCTCACTTACAGCTTCTCTTTCTCTCTCACACACACAGCTTCTCTCTCTCACTCCCTCACAGCTTCTCTTTCTCTCTCACTCACTCACAGCTTCTCTTACTCTCTCTCTCACACACAGCTTCTCTTTCTCTCTCTCTCTCACAGCTTCTCTCTCTCTCTTACTCACTCCCAGCTTCTCTCTCTCTCACACACACAGCTTCTCATTCTCTCTCTCACACTCACAGCTTCTCTTTCTCTCTCTCTCTCTCACTCACAGCTTTTCTTTCGCTCTCACACACACACAGCTTCTCTCTCTCCCTTACAGCATCTCTTTCTCTCTCTCTCTCACTCTCAGCTTCTCTTTCTCTCTCTCTATCACTCACACAGCTTCTCGTTCTCTCTCACTCTCACTCACAGCTTCTCTTTCTCTCTTTCTCTCACTCACAGCTTCTCTTTCTCTCTCTCTCTGTCACTCACAGCTTCTCTTTCTCTCTCTCTCACACAGCTTCTCTTTCTCTCATGCTCATTCACAGCTTCTCTTTCTCTCTCTCTCACTCACAGCTTCTCTTTCTTTCTCTCTCTCTCTCACTCACAGCTTCTCTTTCTCTCTCTCTCTCACTCACAGCTTCTCTTTCTCTCTGTCTCTCACTCACAGCTTCTCTTTCTCTCTCCCTCTCTCACTCACAGCTTCTTTTTCTCTCTCTCTCATTCACAGCTTCTCTTTCTCTCTCTCACTCACAGCTTCTCTTTCTCTCTCTCCCTCACTCACAGCTTCTCTCTCTCTCTCTCTCTCACTCACAGCTTCTCTCTCTCTCACTCTCTCTCACTCACAGCTTCTCTTTCTTTCTCTCTCTCTCTCTCACTCACAGCTTCTCTCTCTCTTACTCACTCCCAGCTCCGCTCTCTCTCTCACTCACAGCTTCTCACTCACTCACTCACTCACTCACAGCATCTCTTTCTCTCTCTCTCACTCACAGCTTCTCTTTCTCTCTCTCTCTCTCTCACTCACAGCTTCTCTTTCTCTCTCACACACACACAGCTTCTCTCTCTCTCTCTCTCACTTACAGCTTCTCTTTCTCTCTCTCTCTCACTCTCAGCTTCTCTTTCTCTCTCTCTATCACACACACAGCTTCTCTTTCTCTCTCTCTGTCACTCACAGCTTCTCTCTCTCTCACTAACAGCTTCTCTCTCTCTCTCTCACTCACAGCTACTCTTTCTCTCTCTCACTCACTTACACCTATTTCTCTCTCTCTCTCACTCACAGCTTCTCTCTCTCTCTCTCTCTTACTCCCTGATTCTCTCTCACTCTCTCTCACTCTCAGCTTCTCTCTCTCTCTCTCTAACTCACAGCTTCTCTCTCTCTTTCACTCACAGTTTCTCTTTCTCTCTCACTTACAGCTTCTATTTCTCTCTCTCTCTCACTCACAGCTTCCCTCTCTCTCTCTTACTCACTCCCTGATTTTCTCTCTCTCACACACTCACAGCTTCTCTTTCTCTCTCTCTCTCACTCACAGCTTCTCTTTCTCTCTCTCTCTCACTCACAGCTTCTCGTACTCTCTCTCACACACACAGCTTCTCTTTGTCTCTCTCTCTCACTCACACCTTCTAATTCTCTCTCTCTCTCACTCTCAGCTTCTCTCTCTCTCACACACACACAGCTTCTCTTTCTCTCTCACACTCACAGCTTCTCTTTCTCTCTCTCTCACACACACATAGCTTCTCTTTCTCTCTCTCTCACTCACAGCTTCTCTTGCTCTCTCTCTCTCACTCACAGCTTCTCTTTCTCTCTCTCTCACTCACAGCTTCTCTTTCTCTCACTCTCTCACTCACGGCTTCTCTCTCTCTCACACACAGCTTCTCTTTCTCTCTCTCTCATTCACAGCTTCTCTTTCTCTCTCTCTCAATCACAGCTTCTCTTTCTCTCACTCACAGCTTCTCTTTCTCTCTCTGTCACTCACAGCTTCTCTTTCTCTCTCTCTCACACAGCTTCTCTTTCTCTCTCTCTCATTCACAGCTTCTCTTTCTCTCTTTCTCTCACTCACAGCTTCTCTTTCTTTCTCTCTCTCTCTCTCACTCACAGCTTCTCTTTCTCTCTCTCTCACTCACAGCTTCTCTTTCTCTCTCTCTCACTCACAGCTTCTCTTTCTCTCTCTCTCACTCACAGCTTCTCATCCCCTCTCTCTCTCTCACTCGCAGCTTCTCTCTTTCTCACTCTGTCTCACTTACAGCTTCTCTTTCTCTCATTCTCTCACTCACAGCTTCTCTTTCTTTCTCTCTCTCATTCACAGCTTTTCTCTCTTGCTCTTACTCACTCCCAGCTTCTCTCTCTCTCACTCACAGCTTCTCACTCTCTCTCTCTCGCTAACTCACAGCTTCTCTCTCTCTCTCTCACAGCTTCTCTTTCTCTCTCTCTCTCATACAGCTTCTCTTTCTCTCTCTCACTTACAGCTTCTCTTTCTCTCTCTTTATCTTAGCTTCTCTTTCTCTCTCTCTATCACACACACAGCTTCTCTTTCTCTCTCTCTATCACTCACAGCTTCTCTCTCTCTCTCTCACTCACAGCTTCTCTCACTCTCTCTTTCACTCACAGCTTCTCTTTCTCTCTCTCTCTCACTCACAGCTTCTCTCTCTCTCACAGCTTCTCTTTCTCTCTCTCTCATTCACACCTTCTCTTTCTCTCTCTCTCTCACTCAAAGCTTCTCTTTCTCTCTCTCTCTCTCACTCACAGCTTCTCTTTCTCTCACTCACAGCTTCTCTTTCTCTATCTCTCTCACACAGGTTCTCTTTCTCTCTCTCTAATTCACAGCTTCTCTTTCTCTCTCTCTCTCACTCACAGCTTCTTTCTTTCTCTATCTCTCTCACTCACAGCTTCTCTTTCTCTCTCTCTCTCACTCACAGCTTCTCTTTCTCTCTCTCTCACTCACAGCTCTTTCTCTCTCTCTCTCACTCACAGCTTCTCTCTCTCTCACTCACTCACAGCTTCTCTCTCTCTCACTCTCTCTCACTCACAGCTTCTCTTTCTTTCTTTCTCTCTCTCTCACTCACAGCTTCTCTCTCTCTCTTACTCACTCCCAGCTTCTCTCTCTCTCACTCACTCACATCTTCTCACTCTCTCACTTACTCACAGCATCTCTTTCTCTCTCTCACTTACAGTTTCTCTTTCTCTCTCTCTCTCACTCACAGCTTCTCTTTCTCTCTCTCACACACACAGCTTCTCTCTCTCTCACTTACAGCTTCTCTTCTCTCTCTCTCTCTCTCTCACTCTCAGCTTCTCTTTCTCTCTCTCACACACACACAGCTTCTCTTTCTCTGTCACTCACAGCTTCTCCCTCTCTCACTAACAGCTTCTCTCTCTCTCTCACTCACAGCTTCTCTTTCTCTCTCTCACACCTTCTATTTCTCTCTCTCTCTCACTCACAACTTCTCTCTCTCTTACTCCCTGATTCTCTCTCTCTCTCTCTCTCTCACAGCTTCTCTCTCTCTCTCTCACTCACAGCTTCTCTTTCTTTCTCTCTCTCTCATTCACAGCTTCTCTCTCTCTTACTCACTCCCAGCTTCTCTCTCTCTCACTGACAGGTTCTCACTCTCTCTCTCACTCACTCACAGCTTCTCTCTCTCTCTTACTCACTCACAGCTTCTCTCCCTCTCACTCACAGCTTCCCACTCTCTCACTCACTCACTCACAGCTTCTCTCTCTCTCACTCACTCACTCATAGCTTCTCTTTCTTTCTCTCTCTCTCTTACTCACAGCTTCTCTTTCTCTCTCTCTCACTCACAGATTCTCTTTCTCTCTCACACACACAGCTTCTTTTTCTCTCTCTCTCTCACTCACAGCTTCTCTGTCTCTCTCTCTCACTCAGCTTCTCTTTCTCTCTCTCTATCACACACACAGCTTCTTCCTCTCTCTCTCTCTCACTCACAGCTTCTCTTTCTCTCTCTCTCTCTCACTCACAGCTTCTCTCTCTCTCACACACACACAGCTTCTCTCTCTCACTTACAGCTTCTATTTCTCTCTCTCTCACACTCACAGCTTCTCTCTCTCTTTTACTCACTCCCTGATTCTCTCTCTCTCACTCACTCACAGCTTCTCTCTCTCTCACTCACAGCTTCTCTCTCTCTCACTCACAGCTTCTCTCTCTCTCTCTCTCTCACTCACAGCTTCTCTTTCTCTCTCACACACACACAGCTTCTCTTTCTCTCTCTCTCTCTCACTCACAGCTTCTCTCTCTTTCTCTCTCTCACTCACAGCTTCTCTCTCTCTCTCTCACACAGCTTCTCTCTCTCTCTCTTACTCACTCCCAGCTTCTCTCTCACACACACACACAGCTTCTCACTCTCTCTCTCTCACTCACAGCTTCTCTTTCTCTCTCTCTCTCTCACTCACAGCTTCTCTTTCTCTCTCACACACACACAGCTTCTCTCTCTCTCACTTACAGCATCTCTTTCTCTCTCACTCTCAGCTTCTCTTTCTCTCTCTCTATCACTCGCACAGCTTCTCTTTCTCTCTCGCTCTCACTCACAGCTTCTCTTTCTTTCTCTCTCTCACTCACAGCTTCTTTCTTTCTCTCTCTCTCTCACTCACAGCTTCTCTTTCTCTCTCTCTCTCACTCACAGCTTCTCTTTCTCTCTCTCTCACTCACAGCTCTTTCTCTCTCTCTCTCACTCACAGCTTCTCTCTCTCTCTCTCACTCACTCACAGCTTCTCTCTCTCTCACTCTCTCTCACTCACAGCTTCTCTTTCTTTCTTTCTCTCTCTCTCACTCACAGCTTCTCTCTCTCTCTCTTACTCACTCCCAGCTTCTCTCTCTCTCACTCACTCACATCTTCTCACTCTCTCACTTACTCACAGCATCTCTTTCTCTCTCTCACTTACAGTTTCTCTTTCTCTCTCTCTCTCACTCACAGCTTCTCTTTCTCTCTCTCACACACACAGCTTCTCTCTCTCTCTCACTTACAACTTCTCTTCTTTCTCTCTCTCTCTCTCTCTCTCAGCTTCTCTTTCTCTCTCTCACACACACACAGCTTCTCTTTCTCTGTCACTCACAGCTTCTCCCTCTCTCACTAACAGCTTATCTCTCTCTCTCACTCACAGCTTCTCTTTCTCTCTCACACACCTTCTATTTCTCTCTCTCTCTCACTCACAACTTCTCTCTCTCTTACTCCCTGATTCTCTCTCTCTCTCTCTCTCACAGCTTCTCTCTCTCTCTCTCACTCACAGCTTCTCTTTCTTTCTCTCTCTCTCATTCACAGCTTCTCTCTCTCTTACTCACTCCCAGCTTCTCTCTCTCTCACTGACAGGTTCTCACTCTCTCTCTCACTCACTCACAGCTTCTCTCTCTCTCTTACTCACTCTCAGCTTCTCTCCCTCTCACTCACAGCTTCCCACTCTCTCACTCACTCACTCACAGCTTCTCTCTCTCTCACTCACTCACTCATAGCTTCTCTTTCTTTCTCTCTCTCTCTTACTCACAGCTTCTCTTTCTCTCTCTCTCACTCACAGATTCTCTTTCTCTCTCTCACACACAGCTTCTTTTTCTCTCCCTCTCTCACTCACAGCTTCTCTGTCTCTCTCTCACTCAGCTTCTCTTTCTCTCTCTCTATCACACACACAGCTTCTTCCTCTCTCTCTCTCTCACTCACAGCTTCTCTTTCTCTCTCTCTCTCACTCACAGCTTCTCTCTCTCTCTCACACACACAGCTTCTCTCTCTCACTTACAGCTTCTATTTCTCTCTCTCTCTCACTCACAGCTTCTCTCTCTCTTTTACTCACTCCCTGATTCTCTCTCTCTCACTCACTCACAGCTTCTCTCTCTCTCACTCACAGCTTCTCTCTCTCTCTCTCACTCACAGCTTCTCTCTCTCTCTCTCTCTCTCTCTCACTCACAGCTTCTCTTTCTCTCTCACACACACACAGCTTCTCTTTCTCTCTCTCTCTCTCACTCACAGCTTCTCTCTCTTTCTCTCTCTCACTCACAGCTTCTCTCTCACACACACAGCTTCTCTCTCTCTCTCTTACTCACTCCCAGCTTCTCTCTCTCTCACACACACAGCTTCTCACTCTCTCTCTCACTCACAGCTTCTCTTTCTCTCTCTCTCTCTCACTCACAGCTTCTCTTTCTCTCTCACACACACACAGCTTCTCTCTCTCTCACTTACAGCATCTCTTTCTCTCTCTCTCACTCTCAGCTTCTCTTTCTCTCTCTCTATCACTCGCACAGCTTCTCTTTCTCTCTCGCTCTCACTCACAGCTTCTCTTTCTTTCTCTCTCTCTCACTCACAGCTTCTCTCTCTCTCTTTCACTCAAAGTTTCTCATTCTCTCTCTCTCACTTACAGCTTCTATTTCTCTCTCTCTCTCACTCACAGCTTCCCTCTCTCTCTCTTACTCACTCCCTGATTTTCTCTCTCTCACACACTCACAGCTTTTCTCCCTCCCTCTCACTCACAGCTTCTCTTTCTCTCTCTCTCTCTCTCACACATCTTCTCTCTCTCTCTCTCTCTCACTCACAGCTTCTCGTTCTCTCTCTCACACACACAGCTTCTCTTTGTCTCTCTCTCTCACTCACACCTTCTCATTCTCTCTCTCTCACTCTCAGCTTCTCTCTCTCATACACACACAGCTTCTCTTTCCCTCTCTCTCTCTCACACACAGCTTCTCTTTCTCTCTCACTCACTCACAGCTTCTCTTTCTCTCTCTCACACACACACAGCTTCTCTTTCTCTTTCTCTCTCTCTCACTCACAGCTTCTCTTGCTCTCTCTCTCTCACTCACAGCTTCTCTTTCTCTCTCTCTCACTCACAGCTTCTCTTTCGCTCACTCTCTCACTCACAGCTTCTCTCTCTCTCACACACAGCTTCTCTTTCTCTCTCTCTCATTCACAGCTTCTCTTTCTCTCTCTCTCTCACTCACAGCTTCTCTTTCTCTCACTTACAGCTTCTCTTTCTCTCTCTCTCTGTCACTCACAGCTTCTCTTTCTCTCTCACACACACAGCTTCTCTTTCTCTCTCTCTCATTCACAGCTTCTCTTTCTCTCTCTCTCACTCACAGCTTCTCTTTCTTTCTCTCTCTCTCTCACTCACAGCTTCTCTTTCTCTCTCTCTCTCTCACTCTCAGCTTCTCTTTCTCTCTCTATCAAACACACAGCTTCTCTTTCTCTCTGTCACTCACAGCTTCTCTCTCTCTCACTAACAGCTTCTCTCTCTCTCTCTCTCTCTCACTCACTCACAGCTACTCTTTCTCTCTCTCACTCACTTACACCTATTTCTCTCTCTCTCTCACTCACAGCTTCTCTCTCTCTCTCTTACTCCCTGATTCTCTCTCTCTCTCTCTCTCACTCTCAGCTTCTCTCTCTCTAACTCACAGCTTCTCTTTCTCTCTCTCTCACTCACAGCTTCTCTTTCTCTCTCTCTCACTCACAGCTTCTCATTCCCTCTCTCTCACTCACTCGCAGCTTCTCTCTTTCTCACTCTCTCTCACTTACAGCTTCTCTTTCTCTCTCTCTCTCACTCACAGCTTCTCTTTCTTTCTCTCTCTCTCTCATTCACAGCTTCTCTCTCTTGCTCTTACTCACTCCCACCTTCTCTCTCTCTCTCACTCACAGCTTCTCACTCTCTCTCTCGCTAACTCACAGCTTCTCTTTCTCTCTCTCTCTCTCTCTCTCTCACAGCTTCTCTTTCTGTCTCTCTCTCATACAGCTTCTCTTTCTCTCTCTCACTTACAGCTTCTCTTTTTCTCTCTCTATCTTAGTTTCTCTTTCTCTCTCTCTATCACACACACAGCTTTTCTTTCTCTCTCTCTATCACTCACAACTTCTCTCTCTCTCTCTCTCACTCACAGCTTCTCTCACTCTCTCTCTCACTCACAGCTTCTCTTTCTCTCTCTCTCACTCACAGATTCTCTCTCTCTCACAGCTTTTCTCTCTCTCTCTCTCTCTCTCACTCACAGCTTCTCTCTCTCTCTCTCTTACTCACTCCCAGCTCCTCTCTCTCTCTCACTCAAATCTTCTCTTTCTCTATCTCTCTCTCTCACTCACAGCTTCTCTTTCTCTCTCTCACACACACAGCTTCTCTCTCTCTCTCACTTACAGCATCTCTTTCTCTTTCTCTCACTCTCAGCTTCTCTTTCTCTCTCACTATCACTCACACAGCTCTTTCTCTCTCGCTCTCGCTCACAGCTGCTCTTTCTCTCTCACTCACTCACAGCTCCTCTCTCTCTCACTCACTCACAGCTTCTCTTTCTCTCTCTCTCACTCACAGCTTTTCTTTCTCTCTCTCTCTCTCACTCACAGCTTCTCATTCTCTCTCTCTCACTCTCAGCTTCTCTTTCTCTCTCTCTCAGACACAGCTTCTCTTTCTCTCTTACTCACTCACAGCTTCTCTTTCTCTCTCTCACACACACAAACAGCTTCTCTTTCTCTCTCTCACTCACAGCTTCTCTCTCTCTCTCACTCACAGCTTCTCCTTCTCTCTCTCACTCACAGCTTCTCTCTCTCTCTCACTCACAGCTTCTTTCTCTCTCTCTCTCACTCACAGCTTCTTTTTCTCTCTCTCACCTACATCTTATTTCTCTCTCTCTCACTCACAGCTTCTCTCTCTCTCACTCACTCACTCACAGCTTCTCTCTCTCTCACTCACTCACTCATAGCTTCTCTTTCTCTCTCTCTCTTACTCACAGCTTCTCTTTATCTCTCTCTCACTCACAGATTCTCTTTCTCTCACACACACACAGCTTCTTTTTCTCTCTCTCTCACTCACAGCTTCTCTGTCTCTCTCTCTCACTCAGCTTCTCTTTCTCTCTCTCTATCACACACACAGCTTCTTTCTCTCTCTCTCTCTCACTCACAGCTTCTCTCTCTCACACACACACACAGCTTCTCTCTCTCACTTACAGCTTCTATTTCTCTCTCTCTCACACTCACAGCTTCTCTCTCTCTCTTACTCACTCCCTGATTCTCTCTCTCTCACTCACTCACAGCTTCTCTCTCTCTCACTCACAGCTTCTCTCTCTCTCACTCACAGCTTCTCTCTCTCTCTCTCTCACTCACAGCTTCTCTTTCTCTCTCTCACACACACAGCTTCTCTTTCTCTCTCTCTCTCTCTCACTCACAGCTTCTCCCTCTTTCTCTCTCTCACTCACAGCGTCTCTTTCTCTCTCATTCTCTCCCTCTCACAGCTTCTCTTTCTTTCTCTCTCTCACTCACAGCTTCTCTCTCTCTCTCTCACAGCTTCCCTCTCTCTCTTACTCACTCCCAGCTTCTCTCTCACACACACACACAGCTTCTCACTCTCTCTCTCTCACTCACAGCTTCTCTGTCTCTCTCTCTCACTCAGCTTCTCTTTCTCTCTCTCTATCACACACACAGCTTCTTTCTCTCTCTCTCTCTCACTCACAGCTTCTCTTTCTCTCTCTCTCTCTCACTCACAGCTTCTCTCTCTCTCACACACACACAGCTTCTCTCTCTCACTTACAGCTTCTATTTCTCTCTCTCTCACACTCACAGCTTTTCTCTCTCTCTTACTCACTCCCTGATTCTCTCTCTCTCACTCACTCACAGCTTCTCTCTCTCTCACTCACAGCTTCTCTCTCTCTCTCAGTCACAGCTTCTCTCTCTCTCTCTCTCACTCACAGCTTCTCTTTCTCTCTCAGTCACAGCTTCTCTCTCTCTCTCTCTCTCACTCACAGCTTCTCTCTCTTTCTCTCTCTCACTCACAGCTTCTCTCTCTCTCTCTCACAGCTTCTCTCTCTCTCTCTTACTCACTCCCAGCTTCTCTCTCTCACACACACACAGCTTCTCACTCTCTCTCTCTCACTCACAGCTTCTCTTTCTCTCTCTCTCTCACTCACAGCTTCTCTTTCTCTCTCGCACACACACAGCTTCTCTCTCTCTCACTTACAGCATCTCTTTCTCTTTCTCTCTCACTCTCAGCTTCTCTTTCTCTCTCTATCACTCACACAGCTTCTCTTTCTCTCTCGCTCTCACTCACAGCTTCTCTTTCTTTCTCTCTCTCACTCACAGCTTCTCTCTCTCTCTTTCACTCACAGTTTCTCATTCTCTCTCTCTCACTTACAGCTTCTATTTCTCTCTCTCTCACTCACAGCTTCCCTCTCTCTCTCTTACTCACTCCCTGATTTTCTCTCTCACACACACTCACAGCTTTTCTCCCTCCCTCTCACTCACAGCTTCTCTTTCTCTCTCTCTCTCTCACTCACAGCTTCTCTCTCTCTCTCTCACTCACAGCTTCTCGTTCTCTCTCTCACACACACAGCTTCTCTTTGTCTCTCTCTCTCACTCACACCTTCTCATTCTCTCTCTCTCAATCTCAGCTTCTCTCTCACACACACACACACAGCTTCTCTTTCTCTCTCACACACACACAGCTTCTCTTTCTCTCTCACTCTCTCACAGCTTCTCTTTCTCTCTCTCTCTCACACACAGCTTCTCTTTCTCTTTCTCTCTCTCTCACTCACAGCTTCTCTTGCTCTCTCTCTCTCACTCACAGCTTCTCTTTCTCTCTCTGTCACTCACAGCTTCTCTTTCGCTCACTCTCTCACTCACAGCTTCTCTCTCTCACACACACAGCTTCTCTTTCTCTCTCTCTCATTCACAGCTTCTCTTTCTCTCTCTCTCTCACTCACAGCTTCTCTTTCTCTCACTCACAGCTTCTCTTTCTCTCTCTCTCTGTCACTCACAGCTTCTCTTTCTCTCTCTCACACACAGCTTCTCTTTCTCTCTCTCTCATTCACAGCTTCTCTTTCTCTCTCTCTCACTCACAGCTTCTCTTTCTTTCTCTCTCTCTCTCACTCACAGCTTCTCTTTCTCTCTATCTCTCACTCACAGCTTCTCTTTCTCTCTGTCTCTCACTCACAGCTTCTCTTTCTCTCTCTCTCTCTCACTCACAGTGTCTCTTTCTCTCTCTCATTCACAGCTTCTCTCTCTCTCTCACTCACAGCTTCTCTTTCTCTCTCTCTCTCACTCACTCACAGCTTCTCTCTCTCTCACTCTCTCTCACTTACAGCTTCTCTTTCTCTCTCTCTCTCACTCACATCTTCTCTTTCTTTCTCTCTCTCTCTCACTCACAGCTTCTCTCTCTCTTACTCACTCCCAGCTCCTCTCTGTCTCTCTCACAGCTTCTCACTCACTCACTCACTCACTCACAGCATCTCTTTCTCTTTCTCTCACTCACAGCTTCTCTTTCTCTCTCTCTCTCACTCACAGCTTCTCTTTCTCTCTCACACACACACAGCTTCTCTCTCTCTCTCTCACTTACAGCTTCTCTTTCTCTCTCTCTCTCACTCTCAGCTTCTCTTTCTCTCTCTCTATCAAACACACAGCTTCTCTTTCTCTCTCTCTGTCACTCACAGCTTCTCTCTCTCTCACTAACAGCTTCTCTCTCTCTCTCTTACTCCCTGATTCTCTCTCTCTCTCTCACACACTCAGCTTCTCTCTCTCTCTCTAACTCACAGCTTCTCTTTCTCTCTCTCTCACTCACAGCTTCTCTTTCTCTCTCTCTCACTCACAGCTTCTCATTCCCTCTCTCTCACTCACTCACAGCTTCTCTCTTTCTCACTCACTCTCACTTACAGCTTCTCTTTCTGTCATTCTCTCACTCACAGCTACTCTTTCTCTCTCTCACTCACTTACACCTATTTCTCTCTCTCTCACACTCACAGCTTCTCTCTCTCTCTTACTCCCTGATTCTCTCTCTCTCTCTCACACACACTCAGCTTCTCTCTCTCTCTCTAACTCACAGCTTCTCTTTCTCTCTCTCTCACTCACAGCTTCTCTTTCTCTCTCTCTCACTCACAGCTTCTCATTCCCTCTCTCTCACTCAGTCACAGCTTCTCTCTTTCTCACTCACTCTCACTTACAGCTTCTCTTTCTCTCATTCTCTCTCTCACAGCTTCTCTTTCTCTCTCTCTCATACAGCTTCTCTTTCTCTCTCTCACTTACAGCTTCTCTTTTTCTCTCTCTATCTTAGCTTCTCTTTCTCTCTCTCTATCACACACACAGCTTTTCTTTCTCTCTCTCTATCACTCACAACTTCTCTCTCTCTCTCACTCACAGCTTCTCTCACTCTCTCTCTCACTCACAGCTTCTCTTTCTCTCTCTCTCACTCACAGCTTCTCTCTCTCTCACAGCTTCTCTCTCTCTCTCTCACTCACAGCTTCTCTCTCTCTCTCACTCACAGCTTCTCTCTCTCTCTCTTACTCACTCCCAGCTCCTCTCTCTCTCACTCAAATCTTCTCTTTCTCTATCTCTCTCTCTCACTCACAGCTTCTCTTTCTCTCTCTCACACACACAGCTTCTCTCTCTCTCTCACTTACAGCATCTCTTTCTCTTTCTCTCACTCTCAGCTTCTCTTTCTCTCTCACTATCACTCACACAGCTCTTTCTCTCTCGCTCTCGCTCACAGCTGCTCTTTCTCTCTCTCACTCACTCACAGCTCCTCTCTCTCTCACTCACTCACAGCTTCTCTTTCTCTCTCTCTCACTCACAGCTTTTCTTTCTCTCTCTCTCTCTCACTCACAGCTTCTCTTTCTCTCTCTCTCACTCACAGCTTCTCTTTCTCTCTCTCTCACTCACAGCTTCTCATTCCCTCTCTCTCACTCACTCACAGCTTCTCTCTTTCTCACTCACTCTCACTTACAGCTTCTCTTTCTCTCATTCTCTCACTCACAGCTACTCTTTCTCTCTCTCTCACTCACTTACACCTATTTCTCTCTCTCTCACACTCACAGCTTCTCTCTCTCTCTTACTCCCTGATTCTCTCTCTCTCACACACACACACTCAGCTTCTCTCTCTCTCTCTAACTCACAGCTTCTCTTTCTCTCTCTCTCACTCACAGCTTCTCTTTCTCTCTCTCTCACTCACAGCTTCTCATTCCCTCTCTCTCACTCAGTCACAGCTTCTCTCTTTCTCACTCACTCTCACTTACAGCTTCTCTTTCTCTCATTCTCTCTCTCACAGCTTCTCTTTCTCTCTCTCTCATACAGCTTCTCTTTCTCTCTCTCACTTACAGCTTCTCTTTTTCTCTCTCTATCTTAGCTTCTCTTTCTCTCTCTCTATCACACACACAGCTTTTCTTTCTCTCTCTCTATCACTCACAACTTCTCTCTCTCTCTCACTCACAGCTTCTCTCACTCTCTCTCTCACTCACAGCTTCTCTTTCTCTCTCCCTCACTCACAGCTTCTCTCTCTCTCACAGCTTTTCTCTCTCTCTCTCTCACTCACAGCTTCTCTCTCTCTCTCACTCACAGCTTCTCTCTCTCTCTCTTACTCACTCCCAGCTCCTCTCTCTCTCACTCAAATCTTCTCTTTCTCTATCTCTCTCTCTCACTCACAGCTTCTCTTTCCCTCTCTCACACACACAGCTTCTCTCTCTCTCTCACTTACAGCATCTCTTTCTCTTTCTCTCACTCTCAGCTTCTCTTTCTCTCTCACTATCACTCACACAGCTCTTTCTCTCTCGCTCTCGCTCACAGCTGCTCTTTCTCTCTCTCACTCACTCACAGCTCCTCTCTCTCTCACTCACTCACAGCTTCTCTTTCTCTCTCTCTCACTCACAGCTTTTCTTTCTCTCTCTCTCTCTCACTCACAGCTTCTCATTCTCTCTCTCTCACTCTCAGCTTCTCTTTCTCTCTCTCTCAGACACAGCTTCTCTTTCTCTCTTACTCACTCACAGCTTCTCTTTCTCTCTCTCACACACACACACAGCTTCTCTTTCTCTCTCTCACTCACAGCTTCTCTCTCTCTCACTCACAGCTTCTCCTTCTCTCTCTCACTCACAGCTTCTCTCTCTCTCTCTCTCACTCACAGCTTCTTTTTCTCTCTCTCACCTACAGCTTATTTCTCTCTCTCTCTCACTCACAGCTTCTTTTTCTCTCTCTCACCTACAGCTTATTTCTCTCTCTCTCTCACTCACAGCTTCTCTCTCTCTCACTCACTCACTCATAGCTTCTCTTTCTCTCTCTCTCTTACTCACAGCTTCTCTTTCTCTCTCTCTCACTCACAGCTTCTCTGTCTCTCTCTCTCACTCAGCTTCTCTTTCTCTCTCTCTATCACACACACAGCTTCTTTCTCTCTCTCACACACTCACAGCTTCTCTCTCTCTCTCACACACACAGCTTCTCTCTCTCACTTACAGCATCTATTTCTCTCTCTCTCACACTCACAGCTTCTCTCTCTCTCTTACTCACTCCCTGATTCTCTCTCTCTCACTCACTCACAGCTTCTCTCTCTCTCACTCACAGCTTCTCTCTCTCTCACTCACAGCTTCTCTCTCTCTCTCTCTCACAGCTTCTCTTTCTCTCTCTCACACACACAGCTTCTCTTTCTCTCTCTCTCTCACTCACAGCTTCTCTCTCTTTCTCTCTCTCACTCACAGCTTCTCTTTCTCTCTCATTCTCTCTCTCTCACATCTTCTCTTTCTTTCTCTCTCTCACTCACAGCTTCTCTCTCTCTCTCTCACAGCTTCCTTCTCTCTCTTACTCACTCCCAGCTTCTCTCTCTCACACACACACAGCTTCTCACTCTCTCTCTCTCACTCACAGCTTCTCTTTCTCTCTCTCTCTCTCACTCACAGCTTCTCTTTCTCTCTCACACACAGACAGCTTCTCTCTCTCTCACTTACAGCATCTCTTTCTCTCTCTCTCTCACTCTCAGCTTCTCTTTCTCTCTCTCTATCACTCACACAGCTTCTCTTTCTCTCTCGCTCTCACTCACAGCTTCTCTTTCTTTCTCTCTCTCTCACTCACAGCTTCTCTCTCTCTCTTTCACTCACAGTTTCTCTTTCTCTCTCTCTCACTTACAGCTTCTATTTCTCTCTCTCTCTCACTCACAGCTTCCCTCTCTCTCTCTTACTCACTCCCTGATTTTCTCTCTCTCACACACTCACAGCTTTTCTCCCTCCCTCTCACTCACAGCTTCTCGTTCTCTCTCTCTCACACACAGCTTCTCTTGGTCTCTCTCTCTCACTCACACCTTCTCATTCTCTCTCTCACTCTCAGCTTCTCTCTCTCACACACACACACAGCTTCTCTTTCTCTCTCACTCACTCACAGCTTCTCTTTCTCTCTCTCACTCACTCACAGCTTCTCTTTCTCACTCTCTCACTCACAGCTTCTATTTCTCTCACTCTCTCACTCACAGCTTCTCTCTCTCTCTTTCTCTCTCTCACTCACAGCTTCTCTTTCTCTCTCACTCTCTCTCACTCACAGCTTCTCTCTCTCTCTCACTCACAGCTTCTCTCTCTCTCTCACTCACAGCTTCTCTCTCTCTCTCTTACTCACTCACAGCTTCTCTCTCTCTCACACACATAGCTTCTCACTCTCTCACTCACTCACTCACAGCTTCTCTTTCTCTCTCCCTCTCACTCAAATCTTCTCTTTCTCTATCTCTCTCTCACTCACAGCTTCTCTTTCTCTCTCTCACACACACAGCTTCTCTCTCTCTCTCACTTACAGCATCTCTTTCTCTCTCACTCACTCTCAGCTTCTCTTTCTCTCTCTCTATTACTCACACAGCTCTTTCTCTCTCGCTCTCGCTCACAGCTGCTCTTTCTCTCTCTCACTCACTCATAGCTCCTCTCTCTCTCACTCACTCACAGCTTCTCTTTCTCTCTCTCTCACTCACAGCTTTTCTTTCTCTCTCTCTCTCACTCACAGCTTCTCATTCTCTCTCTCTCACTCTCAGCTTCTCTTTCTCTCTCTCTCAGACACAGCTTCTCTTTCTCTCTTACTCACTCACAGCTTCTCTTTCTCTCTCTCTCACACACACACAGCTCTTTCTCTCTCTCACTCACAGCTTCTTTCTCTCTCTCTCACTCACAGCTTCTCCTTCTCTCTCACTCACAGCTTCTCTCTCTCTCACTCACTCACAGCTTCTTTTTCTCTCTCACACCTACAGCTTCTTTCTCTCTCTCTCTCAATCTCAGCTTCTCTCTCTCACTCACTCACTCACAGCTTCTCTCTCTCTCACTCACTCACTCATAGCTTCTCTTTCTCTCTCTCTCTTACTCACAGCTTCTCTTTCTCTCTCTCTCACAGATTCTCTTTCTCTCTCACACACACACACAGCTTCTTTTTCTCTCTCTCTCTCACTCACAGCTTCTCTGTCTCTCTCTCTCACACTCACAGCTTCTCTCTCTCACACACACACACAGCTTCTCTCTCTCACTTACAGCTATTTCTCTCTCTCTCTCACTCACAGCTTCTCTCTCTCTCTTACTCACTCCCTGATTCTCTCTCTCTCACTCACTCACAGCTTCTCTCTCTCTCACTCACAGCTTCTCTCTCTCTCTCTCACTCACAGCTTCTCTCTCTCTCTCACTCACAGCTTCTCTCTCTCTCTCACTCACAGCTTCTCTTTCTCTCTCTCTCACACACAGCTTCTCTTTCTCTCTCTCTCTCTTACTCACAGCTTCTCTCTCTCTCTTTCTCTCTCTCACTCACAGCTTCTCTTTCTCTCTCACTCTCTCTCACTCACAGCTTCTCTTTCTTTCTCTCTCTCACTCACAGCTTCTCTCTCTCTCACACACAGCTTCTCTCTCTCTCTTACTCACTCCCAGCTTCTCTCTGTCACACACACAGCTTCTCACTCTCTCTCTCTATCACTCACACAGCTTCTCTTTCTCTCTCGCTCTCACTCACAGCTTCTCTTTCTTTCTCTCTCTCTCTCACTCACAGCTTCACGTTCTCTCTCTCTCACACACAGCTTCTCTTTGTCTCTCTCTCTCACTCACACCTTCTCATTCTCTCTCTCTCACTCCCAGCTTCTCTCTCTCTCACACACACAGCTTCTCTTTCTCTCTCACTCACTCACAGCTTCTCTTTCTCTCTCTCTCTCACTCAGAGCTTCTCTTTCTCTCTCTCTCACTCACAGCTTCTATTTCTCTCACTCTCTCACTCACAGCTTCTCTCTTTCTCACTCTCTCTCACTTACAGCTTCTCTTTCTCTCTCTCACACACACAGCTTCTCTCTCTCACTCCCTCACAGCTTCTCTTTCTCTCTCACTCACTCACAGCTTCTCTTACTCTCTCTCACACACACACAGCTTCTCTTTCTCTCTCTCTCTCACAGCTTCTCTCTCTCTCTTACTCACTCCCAGCTTCTCTCTCTCACACACACAGCTTCTCATTCTCTCTCTCACACTCACAGCTTCTCTTTCTCTCTCTCTCTCTCACTCACAGCTTTTCTTTCTCTCTCACACACACACAGCTTCTCTCTCTCTCCCTTACAGCATCTCTTTCTCTCTCTCTCTCACTCTCAGCTTCTCTTTCTCTCTCTCTATCACTCACACAGCTTCTCATTCTCTCTCACTCTCACTCACAGCTTCTCTTTCTCTCTTTCTCTCACTCACAGCTTCTCTTTCTCTCTCTCTCTGACACTCACAGCTTCTCTTTCTCTCTCTCACACACAGCTTCTCTTTCTCTCATGCTCATTCACAGCTTCTCTTTCTCTCTCTCTCACTCACAGCTTCTCTTTCTTTCTCTCTCTCTCTCACTCACAGCTTCTCTTTTTCTCTCTCTCTCACTCACAGCTTCTCTTTCTCTCTGTCTCTCACTCACAGCTTCTCTTTCTCTCTCTCTCTCACTCACAGCTTCTTTTTCTCTCTCTCATTCACAGCTTCTCTTTCTCTCTCTCACTCACAGCTTCTCTTTCTCTCTCTCCCTCACTCACAGCTTCTCTCTCTCTCTCTCTCTCACTCACAGCTTCTCTCTCTCTCACTCTCTCTCACTCACAGCTTCTCTTTCTTTCTCTCTCTCTCTCTCACTCACAGCTTCTCTCTCTCTTACTCACTCCCAGCTCCTCTCTCTCTCTCACTCACAGCTTCTCACTCACTCACTCACTCACAGCATCTCTTTCTCTCTCTCTCACTCACAGCTTCTCTTTCTCTCTCTCTCTCTCACTCACAGCTTCTCTTTCTCTCTCTCACACACACAGCTTCTCTCTCTCTCTCTCACTTACAGCTTCTCTTTCTCTCTCTCTCTCACTCTCAGCTTCTCTTTCTCTCTCTCTATCACACACACAGCTTCTCTTTCTCTCTCTCTGTCACTCACAGCTTCTCTCTCTCTCACTAACAGCTTCTCTCTCTCTCTCTCTCACTCACAGCTACTCTTTCTCTCTCTCACTCACTTACACCTATTTCTCTCTCTCTCTCACTCACAGCTTCTCTCTCTCTCTCTCTTACTCCCTGATTCTCTCTCACTCTCTCTCACTCTCAGCTTCTCTCTCTCTCTCTCTAACTCACAGCTTCTCTCTCTCTTTCACTCACAGTTTCTCTTTCTCTCTCACTTACAGCTTCTATTTCTCTCTCTCTCACTCACAGCTTCCCTCTCTCTCTCTTACTCACTCCCTGATTTTCTCTCTCTCACACACTCACAGCTTCTCTTTCTCTCTCTCTCTCACTCACAGCTTCTCTTTCTCTCTCTCTCTCACTCACAGCTTCTCGTACTCTCTCTCACACACAGCTTCTCTTTGTCTCTCTCTCTCACTCACACCTTCTAATTCTCTCTCTCTCTCACTCTCAGCTTCTCTCTCTCTCACACACACACAGCTTCTCTTTCTCTCACACACTCACAGCTTCTCTTTCTCTCTCTCTCTCACACACATAGCTTCTCTTTCTCTCTCTCTCACTCACAGCTTCTCTTGCTCTCTCTCTCTCACTCACAGCTTCTCTTTCTCTCTCTCTCACTCACAGCTTCTCTTTCTCTCACTCTCTCACTCACGGCTTCTCTCTCTCACACACACAGCTTCTCTTTCTCTCTCTCTCATTCACAACTTCTCTTTCTCTCTCTCTCAATCACAGCTTCTCTTTCTCTCACTCACAGCTTCTCTTTCTCTCTCTGTCACTCACAGCTTCTCTCTCTCTCTCTCTCACACAGCTTCTCTTTCTCTCTCTCTCATTCACAGCTTCACTTTCTCTCTTTCTCTCACTCACAGCTTCTCTTTCTTTCTCTCTCTCTCTCACTCACAGCTTCTCTTTCTCTCTCTCTCTCACTCACAGCTTCTCTTTCTCTCTGTCTCTCACTCACAGCTTCTCTTTCTCTCTCTCACACTCAAAGCTTCTTTTTCTCTCTCTCTCATTCACTGCTTCTCTTTCTCTCTCTCTCTCACTCACAGCTTCTCTTTCTCTCTCTCCCTCACTCACAGCTTCTCTCTCTCTCTCACTCACAGCTTCTCTCTCTCCCTCTCTCTCACAGCTTCTCTTTCTTTCTTTCTCTCTCTCTCACTCACAGCTTCTCTCTCTTACTCACTCCCAGCTCCTCTCTCTCTCTCACTCACAGCTTCTCACTCACTCACTCACTCACAGCATCTCTTTCTCTCTCTCTCACTCACAGCTTCTCTTTCTCTCTCTCTCACTCACAGCTTCTCTTTCTCTCTCTCACACACACAGCTTCTCTCTCTCTCTCTCACTTACAGCTTCTCTTTCTCTCTCTCTCTCACTCTCAGCTTCTCTCTCTCTCTCTCTATCACACACACAGCTTCTCTTTCTCTCTCTCTGTCACTCACAGCTTCTCTCTCTCACTAACAGCTTCTCTCTCTCTCTCTCACTCACAGCTACTCTTTCTCTCTCTCACTCACACCTATTTCTCTCTCTCTCTCACTCACAGCTTCTCTCTCTATCTTACTCCCTGATTCTCTCTCACTCTCAGCTTCTCTCTCTCTCTCTCTAACTCACAGCTTCTCTTTCTCTCTCTCTCACTCACAGCTTCTCTTTCTCTCTCTCTCACTCACAGCTTCTCATCCCCTCTCTCTCACTCACTCGCAGCTTCTCTCTTTCTCACTCTCTCTCACTTACAGCTTCTCTTTCTCTCATTCTCTCACTCACAGCTTCTCTTTCTTTCTCTCTCTCTCTCATTCACAGCTTTTCTCTCTTGCTCTTACTCACTCCCAGCTTCTCTCTCTCTCACTCACAGCTTCTCACTCTCTCTCTCTCGCTAACTCACAGCTTCTCTCTCTCTCTCTCACAGCTTCTCTTTCTCTCTCTCTCTCATACAGCTTCTCTTTCTCTCTCTCACTTACAGCTTCTCTTTCTCTCTCTCTATCTTAGCTTCTCTTTCTCTCTCTCTATCACACACACAGCTTCTCTTTCTCTCTCTCTATCACTCACAGCTTCTCTCTCTCTCTCTCACTCACAGCTTCTCTCACTCTCTCTTTCACTCACAGCTTTTCTTTCTCTCTCTCTCTCACTCACAGCTTCTCTCTCTCTCACAGCTTCTCTTTCTCTCTCTCTCATTCACACCTTCTCTTTCTCTCTCTCTCTCACTCACAGCTTCTCTTTCTCTCTCTCTCTCTCACTCACAGCTTCTCTTTCTCTCACTCACAGCTTCTCTTTCTCTCTCTCTCTCACTCACAGCTTCTCTTTCTCTCTCTCTCTCACTCACAGCTTCTCTTTCTCTCTCTCTCACTCACAGCTCTTTCTCTCTCTCTCTCACTCACAGCTTCTCTTTCTCTCTCTCACACACACAGCTTCTCTCTCTCTCTCACTTACAGCTTCTCTTCTTTCTCTCTCTCTCTCTCACTCTCAGCTTCTCTTTCTCTCTCTCTCACACACACAGCTTCTCTTTCTCTGTCACTCACAGCTTCTCCCTCTCTCACTAACAGCTTCTCTCTCTCTCACTCACAGCTTCTCTTTCTCTCTCTCACACCTTCTATTTCTCTCTCTCTCTCACTCACAACTTCTCTCTCTCTTACTCCCTGATTCTCTCTCTCTCTCTCTCACAGCTTCTCTCTCTCTCTCTCACTCACAGCTTCTCTTTCTTTCTCTCTCTCTCATTCACAGGTTCTCTCTCTCTTACTCACTCCCAGCTTCTCTCTCTCTCACTGACAGGTTCTCACTCTCTCTCTCACTCACTCACAGCTTCTCTCTCTCTCTCTTACTCACTCACAGCTTCTCTCCCTCTCACTCACAGCTTCCCACTCTCTCACTCACTCACAGCATCTCTTTCTCTCTCTCTCACCCACAGCTTCTATTTCTCTCTCTCTCACTCACAGGTTCTCTTTCTCTCTCACACACACAGCTTCTCTCTCTCTCACACAAACACAGCTTCTTTTTCTCTCTCTCTCTCTCTCACTCACAGCTTCTCTTTCTCTCTCTCTCACTCAGCTTCTCTTTCTCTCTCTCTATCACACACACAGCTTCTTTCTCTCTCTCACTCACAGCTACTCTTTCTCTCTCTCACTCACAGCTTCTCTCTCTCACACACACAGCTTCTCTCTCACTCACTCACTCACTCACAGCTTCTCTCTCTCTCACTCACTCACTCATAGCTTCTCTTTCTCTCTCTCTTACTCACAGCTTCTCTTTCTCTCTCTCTCACTCACAGATTCTCTTTCTCTCTCACACACACACAGCTTCTTTTTCTCTCTCTCTCTCACTCACAGCATCTCTGTCTCTCTCTCTCACTCAGCTTCTCTTTCTCTCTCTCTATCACACACACAGCTTCTTTCTCTCTCTCTCTCTCACTCACAGCTTCTCTCTCTCTCACACACACACAGCTTCTCTCTCTCACTTACAGCTTCTATTTCTCTCTCTCTCACTCACAGCTTCTCTCTCTCTCTCTTACTCACTCCCTGATTCTCTCTCTCTCACTCACTCACAGCTTCTCTCTCTCTCACTCACAGCTTCTCTCTCTCTCACTCACAGCTTCTCTCTCTCTCTCTCACTCACAGCTTCTCTCTCTCTCTCTCACTCACAGCTTCTCTTTCTCTCTCACACACACTCAGCTTCTCTTTCTCTCTCTCTCTCACTCACAGCTTCTCTCTCTCTCTTTCTCTCTCTCACACACAGCTTCTCTTTCTCTCTCACTCTCTCTCACTCACAGCTTCTCTTTCTCTCTCTCACTCACAGCTTCTCGCTCTCTCTCTCTCTCACAGCTTCTCTCTCTCTCTTACTCACTCCCAGCTTCTCTCTCTCTCACACACACAGCTTCTCACTCTCTCTCTCTCTCACTCACAGCTTCTCTTTCTCTCTCTCTCTCTCACTCACTCACTCACAGCTTCTCTCTCTCTCACTCACTCACTCATAGCTTCTCTTTCTCTCTCTCTCTTACTCACAGCTTCTCTTTCTCTCTCTCTCACTCACAGATTCTCTTTCTCTCTCACACACACACAGCTTCTTTTTCTCTCTCTCTCTCACTCACAGCATCTCTGGCTCTCTCTCTCACTCAGCTTCTCTTTCTCTCTCTCTATCACACACACAGCTTCTTTCTCTCTCTCTCTCTCACTCACAGCTTCTCTCTCTCTCACACACACACAGCTTCTCTCTCTCACAGCTTCTATTTCTCTCTCTCTCACTCACAGCTTCTCTCTCTCTCTTACTCACTCCCTGATTCTCTCTCTCTCACTCACTCACAGCTTCTCTCTCTCTCACTCACAGCTTCTCTCTCTCTCACTCACAGCTTCTCTCTCTCTCTCTCTCACTCACAGCTTCTCTTTCTCTCTCTCACACACTCAGCTTCTCTTTCTCTCTCTCTCTCACTCACAGCTTCTCTCTCTCTCTTTCTCTCTCTCACTCACAGCTTCTCTTTCTCTCTCACTCTCTCTCACTCACAGCTTCTCTTTCTCTCTCTCACTCACAGCTTCTCGCTCTCTCTCTCTCTCACAGCTTCTCTCTCTCTCTCTTACTCACACCCAGCTTCTCTCTCTCACACACACACAGCTTCTCACTCTCTCTCTCACTCACAGCTTCTCTTTCTCTCTCTCTCTCTCACTCACAGCTTCTCTTTCTATCTCTCTCACAAACAGCTTCTCTCTCTCTCACTTACAGCATCTCTTTTCTCTCTCTCTCTCACTCTCAGCTTCTCTTTCTCATTCTCTATCACTCACACAGCTTCTCTTTCTCTCTCGCTCTCACTCACAGCTTCTCTTTCTTTCTCTCTCTCTCTCACACACAGCTTCTCACTCTCTCTCTCACTCACAGCTTCTCTTTCTCTCTCTCTCTCTCACTCACAGCTTCTCTTTCTATCTCTCTCACAAACAGCTTCTCTCTCTCTCACTTACAGCATCTCTTTTCTCTCTCTCTCTCACTCTCAGCTTCTCTTTCTCATTCTCTATCACTCACACAGCTTCTCTTTCTCTCTCGCTCTCACTCACAGCTTCTCTTTCTTTCTCTCTCTCTCTCACTCACAGCTTCTCTCTCTCTCTCTCACTCACAGCTTCCCTCTCTCTCTCTTACTCACTCCCTGATTTTCTGTCTCTCACACACTCACAGCTTCTCTCCCTCCCTCTCACTCACAACTTCTCTCTCTCTCTCTCTCTCACTCACAGCTTCTCTTTCTCTCCCTCTCTCACTCACAGCTTCTCGTTCTCTGTCTCTCACACACAGCTTCTTTGTCTCTCTCTCTCAGACACACCTTCTCATTCTCTCTCTCTCTCACTCAGCTTCTCTCTCTCTCTCACGCACACACAGCTTCTCTTTCTCTCTCTCTCACTCACAGCTTCTCTTTCTCTCTCTCTCTCACTCACAGCTTCTCTCTCTCTCTCTCACTCAATAGCTTCTATTTCTCTCACTCTCTCACTCACAGCTTCTCTCTTTCTCACTCTCTCTCACTTACAGCTTCTCTTTCTCTCTCTCACACACACAGCTTCTCTCTCTCTCCCTTACAGCATCTCTTTCTCTCTCTCACTCACTCTCAGCTTCTCATTCTCTCTCTCTATCACTCACACAGCTTCTCTTTCTCTCTCTCTCTCACTCACAGCTTCTCTCTCTCTCTTTCACTCACAGTTTCTCTTTCTCTCTCTCTCACTTACAGCTTCTATTTCTCTCTCTCTCTCACTCACAGCTTCCCTCTCTCTCTCTTACTCACTCCCTGATTTTCTCTCTCACACACACTCACAGCTTCTCTCCCTCTCTCTCACTCACAGCTTCTCTTTCTCTCTCTCTCTCACTCACAGCTTCTCTTTCTCTCTCTCACTCACAGCTTCTCGTTCTCTCTCTCACACACACAGCTTCTCTTTGTCTCTCTCTCTCACTCACACCTTCTCTTTCTCTCTCTCTCTCACTTACAGCATCTCTTTCTCTCTCTCTCACTCTCAGCTTCTCTTTCTATCACTCACACAGCTCTTTCTCTCTCGCTCTCGCTCACAGCTGCTCTTTTTCTCTCTCACTCACTCACAGCTTCTCTCTCTCACTCACTCACAGCTTCTCTTTCTCTCTTACTCACTCACAGCTTCTCTTTCTCTCTCTCACACACACACACAGCTTCTCTTTCTCTCTCTCACTCACAGCTTCTCTCTCTCTCACTCACAGCTTCTTCTCTCTCTCACTCACTCACTCACAGCTTCTCTTTCTCTCTCTCTCTTACTCACAGCTTCTCTTTCTCTCTCTCTCACTCACAGATTCTCTTTCTCTCTCACACACACACAGCTTCTTTTTCTCTCTCTCTCTCACTCACAGCTTCTCTGTCTCTCTCTCTCACTCAGCTTCTCTTTCTCTCTCTATCACACACACAGCTTCTTTCTCTCTCTCTCTCTCTCACTCACAGCTTCTCTTTCTCTCTCTCCCACTCACAGCTTCTCTCTCTCTCACACACACACAGCTTCTCTCTCTCACTTACAGCTTCTTTTTCTCTCTCTCTCACTCACAGCTTCTCTCTCTCTCTTACTCACTCCCTGATTCTCTCTCTCTCACTCACTCCCTGATTCTCTCTCTCTCTCACTCACTCACAACTTCTCTCTCTCTCACTCACAGCTTCTCTCTCTCTCTCTCACTCACAGATTCTCTTTCTCTCTCTCACACACACAGCTTCTCTTTCTCTCTCTCTCTCACTCACAGCTTCTCTCTCTCTCTTTCGCTCTCTCACTCACAGCTTCTCTTTCTCTCTCTCTCTCTCTCTCTCTCACTCACAGCTTCTCTTTCTCTCTCTCTCACTCACAGCTTCTCGCTCTCTCTCTCTCTCACAGCTTCTCTCTCTCTCTCTTACTCACTCCCAGCTTCTCTCTCTCTCACACACACAGCTTCTCACTCTCTCTCTCTCTCACTCACAGCTTCTCTTTCTCTCTCTCTCTCTCACTCACAGCTTCTCTTTCTCATTCTCTATCACTCACACAGCTTCTCTTTCTCTCTCGCTCTCACTCACAGCTTCTCTTTCTTTCTCTCTCTCTCTCACACACAGCTTCTCACTCTCTCTCTCACTCACAGCTTCTCTTTCTCTCTCTCTCTCTCACTCACAGCTTCTCTTTCTATCTCTCTCACAAACAGCTTCTCTCTCTCTCACTTACAGCATCTCTTTTCTCTCTCTCTCTCACTCTCAGCTTCTCTTTCTCATTCTCTATCACTCACACAGCTTCTCTTTCTCTCTCGCTCTCACTCACAGCTTCTCTTTCTTTCTCTCTCTCTCTCACTCACAGCTTCTCTCTCTCTCTCTCACTCACAGCTTCCCTCTCTCTCTCTTACTCACTCCCTGATTTTCTGTCTCTCACACACTCACAGCTTCTCTCCCTCCCTCTCACTCACAACTTCTCTCTCTCTCTCTCTCTCACTCACAGCTTCTCTTTCTCTCCCTCTCTCACTCACAGCTTCTCGTTCTCTGTCTCTCACACACAGCTTCTTTGTCTCTCTCTCTCAGACACACCTTCTCATTCTCTCTCTCTCTCACTCAGCTTCTCTCTCTCTCTCACGCACACACAGCTTCTCTTTCTCTCTCTCTCACTCACAGCTTCTCTTTCTCTCTCTCTCTCACTCACAGCTTCTCTCTCTCTCTCTCACTCAATAGCTTCTATTTCTCTCACTCTCTCACTCACAGCTTCTCTCTTTCTCACTCTCTCTCACTTACAGCTTCTCTTTCTCTCTCTCACACACACAGCTTCTCTCTCTCTCCCTTACAGCATCTCTTTCTCTCTCTCACTCACTCTCAGCTTCTCATTCTCTCTCTCTATCACTCACACAGCTTCTCTTTCTCTCTCTCTCTCACTCACAGCTTCTCTCTCTCTCTTTCACTCACAGTTTCTCTTTCTCTCTCTCTCACTTACAGCTTCTATTTCTCTCTCTCTCTCACTCACAGCTTCCCTCTCTCTCTCTTACTCACTCCCTGATTTTCTCTCTCACACACACTCACAGCTTCTCTCCCTCTCTCTCACTCACAGCTTCTCTTTCTCTCTCTCTCTCACTCACAGCTTCTCTTTCTCTCTCTCACTCACAGCTTCTCGTTCTCTCTCTCACACACACAGCTTCTCTTTGTCTCTCTCTCTCACTCACACCTTCTCTTTCTCTCTCTCTCTCACTTACAGCATCTCTTTCTCTCTCTCTCACTCTCAGCTTCTCTTTCTCTCTCTATCACTCACACAGCTCTTTCTCTCTCGCTCTCGCTCACAGCTGCTCTTTTTCTCTCTCACTCACTCACAGCTTCTCTCTCTCACTCACTCACAGCTTCTCTTTCTCTCTTACTCACTCACAGCTTCTCTTTCTCTCTCTCACACACACACACAGCTTCTCTTTCTCTCTCTCACTCACAGCTTCTCTCTCTCTCACTCACAGCTTCTTCTCTCTCTCACTCACTCACTCACAGCTTCTCTTTCTCTCTCTCTCTTACTCACAGCTTCTCTTTCTCTCTCTCTCACTCACAGATTCTCTTTCTCTCTCACACACACACAGCTTCTTTTTCTCTCTCTCTCTCACTCACAGCTTCTCTGTCTCTCTCTCTCACTCAGCTTCTCTTTCTCTCTCTATCACACACACAGCTTCTTTCTCTCTCTCTCTCTCTCACTCACAGCTTCTCTTTCTCTCTCTCCCACTCACAGCTTCTCTCTCTCTCACACACACACAGCTTCTCTCTCTCACTTACAGCTTCTTTTTCTCTCTCTCTCACTCACAGCTTCTCTCTCTCTCTTACTCACTCCCTGATTCTCTCTCTCTCACTCACTCCCTGATTCTCTCTCTCTCTCACTCACTCACAACTTCTCTCTCTCTCACTCACAGCTTCTCTCTCTCTCTCTCACTCACAGATTCTCTTTCTCTCTCTCACACACACAGCTTCTCTTTCTCTCTCTCTCTCACTCACAGCTTCTCTCTCTCTCTTTCGCTCTCTCACTCACAGCTTCTCTTTCTCTCTCTCTCTCTCTCTCTCTCACTCACAGCTTCTCTTTCTCTCTCTCTCACTCACAGCTTCTCGCTCTCTCTCTCTCTCACAGCTTCTCTCTCTCTCTCTTACTCACTCCCAGCTTCTCTCTCTCTCACACACACAGCTTCTCACTCTCTCTCTCTCTCACTCACAGCTTCTCTTTCTCTCTCTCTCTCTCACTCACAGCTTCTCTTTCTCTCTCACACACAAACAGCTTCTCTCTCTCTCACTTACAACATCTCTTTCTCTCTCTCTCTCTCACTCTCAGCTTCTCTTTCTCTCTCTCTATCACTCACACAGCTTCTCTTTCTCTCTCGCTCTCACTCACAGCTTCTCTTTCTTTCTTTCTCTCTCTCACTCACAGCTTCTCTCTCTCTCTTTCACTCACAGTTTCTCTTTCTCTCTCTCTCTTACAGCTTCTATTTCTCTCTCTCTCTCACTCACAGCTTCCCTCTCTCTCTCTTACTCACTCCCTGATTTTCTGTCTCTCACACACTCACAGCTTCTCTCCCTCCCTCTCACTCACAGCTTCTCTTTCTCTCTCTCTCTCACTCACAGCTTCTCTTTCACTCTCTCTCTCACTCACAGCTTCTCGTTCTCTCTCTCTCACACACAGCTTCTCTTTGTCTCTCTCTCTCACACACCTTCTCATTCTCTCTCTCTCTCACTCTCAGCTTCTCTCTCACACACACACACAGCTTCTCTTTCTCTCTCACTCACTCACAGCTTCTCTTTCTCTCTCTCTCTCACACACAGCTTCTCTTTCTCTCTCTCTCTCACTCACAGCTTCTCTTTCTCTCTCTCTCTCACTCACAGCTTCTCTTTCTCTCTCTCACACACAATAGCTTCTATTTCTCTCACTCTCTCACTCACAGCTTCTCTCTTTCTCACTCTCTCTCACTTACAGCTTCTCTTTCTCTCTCTCTCACACACAGCTTCTCTCTCTCTCTCACTCACAGCTTCTCTTTCTCTCTCTCTCTCACTCACAGCTTCTCTCTTTCTCTCACAGCTTCTCTCTCTCTTACTCACTCCCAGCTTCTCTCTCTCTCACACACACAGCTTCTCACTCTCTCTCTCTCACACTCACAGCTTCTCTTTCTCTCTCTCTCTCTCACTCACAGCTTTTCTTTCTCTCTCTCACACACACAGCTTCTCTCTCTCTCTCTTACAGCATCTCTTTCTCTCTCTCACTCACTCTCAGCTTCTCTTTCTCTCTCTCTATCACTCACACAGCTTCTCTTTCTCTCTCACTCTTACTCACAGCTTCTCTTTCTCTCTCTCTCTCACTCACAGCTTCTCTCTCTCTCTTTCACTCACAGTTTCTCTTTCTCTCTCTCTCACTTACTGCTTCTTTTTCTCTCTCTCTCACTCACAGCTTCCCTCTCTCTCTCTTACTCACTCACAGCTTCTCTTTCTCTCTCACACACACTCAGCTTCTCTTTCTCTCTCTCTCTCTCACTCACAGCTTCTCTCTCTCTCTTTCTCTCTCTCACTCACAGCTTCTCTTTCTCTCTCACTCTCTCTCACTCACAGCTTCTCTTTCTCTCTCTCACTCACAGCTTCTCGCTCTCTCTCTCTCACAGCTTCTCGCTCTCTCTCTTACTCACTCCCAGCTTCTCTCTCTCTCACACACACAGCTTCTCACTCTCTCTCTCTCTCACTCACAGCTTCTCTTTCTCTCTCTCTCTCTCACTCACAGCTTCTCTTTCTCTCTCTCACACAAACAGCTTCTCTCTCTCTCACTTACAGCATCTCTTTTCTCTCTCTCTCTCACTCTCAGCTTCTCTTTCTCATTCTCTATCACTCACACAGCTTCTCTTTCTCTCTCGCTCTCACTCACAGCTTCTCTTTCTTTCTCTCTCTCTCTCACTCACAGCTTCCCTCTCTCTCTCTCACTCACAGCTTCCCTCTCTCTCTCTTACTCACTCCCTGATTTTCTGTCTCTCACACACTCACAGCTTCTCTCCCTCCCTCTCACTCACAACTTCTCTTTCTCTCTCTCTCTCACTCACAGCTTCTCTTTCTCTCTCTCTCTCACTCACAGCTTCTCGTTCTCTGTCTCTCACACAGCTTCTTTGTCTCTCTCTCTCAGACACACCTTCTCATTCTCTCTCTCTCTCACTTACAGCATCTCTTTCTCTCTCTCTCACTCTCAGCTTCTCTTTCTCTCTCTATCACTCACACAGCTCTTTCTCTCTCGCTCTCGCTCACAGCTGCTCTTTCCCTCTCTCACTCACTCACAGCTTCTCTCTCTCACACGCACTCACAGCTTCTCTTTCTCTCTTACTCACTCACAGCTTCTCTTTTTCTCTCTCACACACACACACAGCTTCTCTTTCTCTCTCTCACTCACAGCTTCTCTCTCTCTCACTCACAGCTTCTTCTCTCTCTCACTCACTCACTCACAGCTTCTCTCTCTCACTCACTCACTCATAGCTTCTCTTTCTCTCTCTCTCTTACTCACAGCTTCTCTTTCTCTCTCTCTCACTCACAGATTCTCTTTCTCTCTCACACACACACAGCTTCTTTTTCTCTCTCTCTCTCACTCACAGCTTCTCTGTCTCTCTCTCTCACTCAGCTTCTCTTTCTCTCTCTCTATCACACACACAGCTTCTTTCTCTCTCTCTCTCTCACTCACAGCTTCTCTTTCTCTCTCTCCCACTCACAGCTTCTCTCTCTCTCTCACACACACAGCTTCTCTCTCTCACTTACAGCTTCTATTTCTCTCTCTCTCACTCACAGCTTCTCTCTCTCTCTTACTCACTCCCTGATTCTCTCTCTCTCACTCACTCCCTGATTCTCTCTCTCTCACTCACTCACAGCTTCTCTCTCTCTCACTCACAGCTTCTCTCTCTCTCTCTCACTCACAGCTTCTCTTTCTCTCTCTCACACACACAGCTTCTCTTTCTCTCTCTCTCTCTCACTCACAGCTTCTCTCTCTCTCTTTTGCTCTCTCACTCACAGCTTCTCTTTCTCTCTCTCTCTCTCTCTCACTCACAGCTTCTCTTTCTCTCTCTCTCACTCACAGCTTCTCGCTCTCTCTCTCTCTCACAGCTTCTCTCTCTCTCTTACTCACTCCTAGCTTCTCTCTCTCTCACACACACAGCTTCTCACTCTCTCTCTCTCTCACTCACAGCTTCTCTTTCTCTCTCTCTCTCTCACTCACAGCTTCTCTTTCTCTCTCACACACAAACAGCTTCTCTCTCTCTCACTTACAACATCTCTTTCTCTCTCTCTCTCTCACTCTCAGCTTCTCTTTCTCTCTCTCTATCACTCACACAGCTTCTCTTTCTCTCTCGCTCTCACTCACAGCTTCTCTTTCTTTCTTTCTCTCTCTCACTCACAGCTTCTCTCTCTCTCTTTCACTCACAGTTTCTCTTTCTCTCTCTCTCTTACAGCTTCTATTTCTCTCTCTCTCTCACTCACAGCTTCCCTCTCTCTCTCTTACTCACTCCCTGATTTTCTGTCTCTCACACACTAACAGCTTCTCTCCCTCCCTCTCACTCACAGCTTCTCTTTCTCTCTCTCTCTCACTCACAGCTTCTCTTTCACTCTCTCTCTCACTCACAGCTTCTCGTTCTCTCTCTCACACACAGCTTCTCTTTGTCTCTCTCTCTCACACACCTTCTCATTCTCTCTCTCTCTCACTCTCAGCTTCTCTCTCACACACACACACACAGCTTCTCTTTCTCTCTCACTCACTCACAGCTTCTCTTTCTCTCTCTCTCTCACACACAGCTTCTCTTTCTCTCTCTCTCTCACTCACGGCTTCTCTTTCTCTCTCTCTCTCACTCACAGCTTCTCTTTCTCTCTCACACACACAATAGCTTCAATTTATCTCACTCTCTCACTCACAGCTTCTCTCTTTCTCACTCTCTCTCACTTACAGCTTCTCTTTCTCTCTCTCACACACACAGCTTCTCTCTCTCTCACTCACAGCTTCTCTTTCTCTCTCTCTTTCACTCACAGCTTCTCTCTTTCTCTCACAACTTCTCTCTCTCTTACTCACTCCCAGCTTCTCTCTCTCTCACACACACAGCTTCTCACTCTCTCTCTCTCACACTCACAGCTTCTCTTTCTCTCTCTCTCTCTCACTCACAGCTTTTCTCTCTCACACACACACACACATCTTCTCTCTCTCTCTCTTACAGCATCTCTTTCTCTCTCTCACTCACTCTCAGCTTCTCTTTCTCTCTCTCTATCACTCACACAGCTTCTCTTTCTCTCTCACTCTTACTCACAGCTTCTCTTTCTCTCTCTCTCTCACTCACAGCTTCTCTCTCTCTCTTTCACTCACAGTTTCTCTTTCTCTCTCTCTCACTTACTGCTTCTTTTTCTCTCTCTCTCTCACTCACAGCTTCCCTCTCTCTCTCTTACTCACTCCCTGATTTTCTCTCTCTCACACACTCACAGCTTCTCTCCTTCTCTCTCACTCACAACTTCTCTTTCTCTCTCTCTCTCACTCACAGCTTCGCTTTCTCTCTCTCTCTCACTCACAGCTTCTCTCTCTCTCTCTCACTCACAGCTACTCTTTCTCTCTCTCACTCACACCTATTTCTCTCTCTCTCTCACTCACAGCTTCTCTCTCTATCTTACTCCCTGATTCTCTCTCACTCTCAGCTTCTCTCTCTCTCTCTCTAACTCACAGCTTCTCTTTCTCTCTCTCTCACTCACAGCTTCTCTTTCTCTCTCTCTCACTCACAGCTTCTCATCCCCTCTCTCTCACTCACTCGCAGCTTCTCTCTTTCTCACTCTCTCTCACTTACAGCTTCTCTTTCTCTCATTCTCTCACTCACAGCTTCTCTTTCTTTCTCTCTCTCTCTCATTCACAGCTTTTCTCTCTTGCTCTTGCTCACTCCCAGCTTCTCTCTCTCTCACTCACAGCTTCTCACTCTCTCTCTCTCGCTAACTCACAGCTTCTCTCTCTCTCTCTCACAGCTTCTCTTTCTCTCTCTCTCTCATACAGCTTCTCTTTCTCTCTCTCACTTACAGCTTCTCTTTCTCTCTCTCTATCTTAGCTTCTCTTTCTCTCTCTCTATCACACACACAGCTTCTCTTTCTCTCTCTCTATCACTCACAGCTTCTCTCTCTCTCACTCACAGCTTCTCTCACTCTCTCTTTCACTCACAGCTTTTCTTTCTCTCTCTCTCTCACTCACAGCTTCTCTCTCTCTCACAGCTTCTCTTTCTCTCTCTCTCATTCACACCTTCTCTTTCTCTCTCTCACTCACAGCATCTCTGTCTCTCTCTCTCACTCAGCTTCTCTTTCTCTCACTCTATCACACACACAGCTTCTTTCTCTCTCTCTCTCACTCACAGCTTCTCTCTCTCTCACACACACACAGCTTCTCTCTCTCACTTACAGCTTCTATTTCTCTCTCTCTCACTCACAGCTTCTCTCTCTCTCTCTTACTCACTCCCTGATTCTCTCTCTCTCACTCACTCACAGCTTCTCTCTCTCTCACTCACAGCTTCTCTCTCTCTCACTCACAGCTTCTCTCTCTCTCTCTCACTCACAGCTTCTCTTTCTCTCTCTCACACACTCAGCTTCTCTTTCTCTCTCTCTCTCTCACTCACAGCTTCTCTCTCTCTTTCTCTCTCTCACTCACAGCTTCTCTTTCTCTCTCACTCTCTCTCACTCACAGCTTCTCTTTCTCTCTCTCACACACAGCTTCTCGCTCTCTCTCTCACAGCTTCTCTCTCTCTCTCTTACTCACTCCCAGCTTCTCTCTCTCTCACACGCACAGCTTCTCACTCTCTCTCTCTCTCACTCACAGCTTCTCTTTCTCTCTCTCTCTCTCACTCACTCACTCACAGCTTCTCTCTCTCTCACTCACTCACTCATAGCTTCTCTTTCTCTCTCTCTCTTACTCACAGCTTCTCTTTCTCTCTCTCTCACTCACAGATTCTCTTTCTCTCTCACACACACACAGCTTCTTTTTCTCTCTCTCTCTCACTCACAGCATCTCTGTCTCTCTCTCTCACTCAGCTTCTCTTTCTCTCTCTCTATCACACACACAGCTTCTTTCTCTCTCTCTCTCTCACTCACAGCTTCTCTCTCTCTCACACACACACAGCTTCTCTCTCTCACTTACAGCTTCTATTTCTCTCTCTCTCACTCACAGCTTCTCTCTCTCTCTCTTACTCACTCCCTGATTCTCTCTCTCTCACTCACTCACAGCTTCTCTCTCTCTCACTCACAGCTTCTCTCTCTCTCACTCACAGCTTCTCTCTCTCTCTCTCACTCACAGCTTCTCTTTCTCTCTCTCACACACTCAGCTTCTCTTTCTCTCTCTCTCTCTCACTCACAGCTTCTCTCTCTCTCTTTCTCTCTCTCACTCACAGCTTCTCTTTCTCTCTCACTCTCTCTCACTCACAGCTTCTCTTTCTCTCTCTCACTCACAGCTTCTCGCGCTCTCTCTCTCACAGCTTCTCTCTCTCTCTCTTACTCACACCCAGCTTCTCTCTCTCACACACACACAGCTTCTCACTCTCTCTCTCTCTCACTCACAGCTTCTCTTTCTCTCTCTCTCTCACTCACAGCTTCTCTTTCTCTCTCTCTCACAAACAGCTTCTCTCTCTCTCACTTACAGCATCTCTTTTCTCTCTCTCTCTCTCACTCAGCTTCTCTTTCTCATTCTCTATCACTCACACAGCTTCTCTTTCTCTCTCGCTCTCACTCACAGCTTCTCTTTCTTTCTCTCTCTCTCTCACTCACAGCTTCTCTCTCTCTCTCTCACTCACAGCTTCCCTCTCTCTCTCTTACTCACTCCCTGATTTTCTGTCTCTCACACACTCACAGCTTCTCTCCCTCCCTCTCACTCACAACTTCTCTTTCTCTCTCTCTCTCACTCACAGCTTCTCTTTCTCTCTCTCTCTCTCTCACTCACAGCTTCTCGTTCTCTGTCTCTCACACACAGCTTCTTTGTCTCTCTCTCTCAGACACACCTTCTCATTCTCTCTCTCTCTCACTCTCAGCTTCTCTCTCTCTCACACACACACACAGCTTCTCTTTCTCTCTCACTCACTCACAGCTTCTCTCTCTCTCTCTCACTCACAGCTTCTCTCACTCTCACTTTCACTCACAGCTTTTCTTTCTCTCTCTCTCTCACTCACAGCTTCTCTCTTTCTCACAGCTTCTCTTTCTCTCTCTCGCATTCACACCTTCTCTTTCTCTCTCTCACTCACAGCTTCTCTTTCTCTCTCTCTCTCACTCACAGCTTCTCTTTCTCTCACTCACAGCTTCTCTTTCTCTCTCTCTCTCACTCACAGCTTCTCTTTCTCTCTCTCTCTCACTCACAGCTTCTCTTTCTCTCTCTCTCACTCACAGCTCTTTCTCTCTCTCTCTCACTCACAGCTTCTCTTTCTCTCTCACACACACACAGCTTCTCTCTCTCTCTCACTTACAGCTTCTCTTCTTTCTCTCTCTCTCTCTCACTCTCAGCTTCTCTTTCTCTCTCTCTCACACACACAGCTTCTCTTTCTCTGTCACTCACAGCTTCTCCCTCTCTCACTAACAGCTTCTCTTTCTCTCTCACTCACAGCTTCTCTTTCTCTCTCTCACACCTTCTATTTCTCTCTCTCTCTCACTCACAACTTCTCTCTCTCTTACTCCCTGATTCTCTCTCTCTCTCTCTCTCACAGCTTCTCTCTCTCTCTCTCACTCACAGCTTCTCTTTCTTTCTCTCTCTCTCATTCACAGCTTCTCTCTCTCTTACTCACTCCCAGCTTCTCTCTCTCTCACTGACAGGTTCTCACTCTCTCTCTCACTCACTCACAGCTTCTCTCTCTCTCTCTTACTCACTCACAGCTTCTCTCCCTCTCACTCACAGCTTCCCACTCTCTCACTCACTCACTCACAGCATCTCTTTCTCTCTCTCTCACCCACAGCTTCTATTTCTCTCTCTCTCACTCACAGGTTCTCTTTCTCTCTCACACACACAGCTTCTCTCTCACACACACAAACACAGCTTCTTTTTCTCTCTCTCTCTCTCTCACTCACAGCTTCTCTTTCTCTCTCTCTCACTCAGCTTCTCTTTCTCTCTCTCTATCACACACACAGCTTCTTTCTCTCTCTCACTCACAGCTACTCTTTCTCTCTCTCACTCACAGCTTCTCTCTCTCACACACACAGCTTCTCTCTCTCACTTACAGCTTCTATTTCGCTCTCTCTCACTCACAGCTTCTCTCTCTCTCTTACTCACTCCCTGATTCTCTCTCTCTCACTCACTCACAGCTTCTCTCTCTCACTCACAGCTTCTCTCTCTCTCACTCACTCACAGCTTCTCTCTCTCTCACACAGCTTCTCTTTCTCTCACACACACACACAGCTTCTCTTTCTCTCTCTCACTCACAGCTTCTCTCTCTCTTTCTTTCTCTCTCTCACTCACAGCTTCTCTTTCTCTCTCACTCTCTCTCACTCACAGCTTCTCTCTCTCTCTCACTCACAGCTTCTCTCTCTCTCTCACTCACAGCTTCTCTCTCTCTCTTACTCACTCCCAGCTTCTCTCTCTCACACACACACAGCTTCTCACTCTCTCACTCACTCACTCACAGCTTCTCTTTCTCTCTCTCACACACACAGCTTCTCTCTCTCACTCACTTACAGCATCTCTTTCTCTCTCTCTCTCACTCTCAGCTTCTCTTTCTCTCTCTATCACTCACACAGCTCTTTCTCTCTCGCTCTCGCTCACAGCTGCTCTTTCTCTCTCTCACGCACTCACAGCTTCTCTCTCTCACTCACTCACAGCTTCTCATTCTCTCTCTCTCACTCTCAGCTTCTCTTTCTCTCTCTCTCAGACACAGCTTCTCTTTCTCTCTTACTCACTCACAGCTTCTCTTTCTCTCTCTCTCACACACACAGCTTCTCTTTCTCTCTCTCACTCACAGCTTCTCTCTCTCTCTCACTCACAGCTTCTTCTCTCTCTCACTCACAGCTTCTCTCTCTCTCTCTCACTCACAACTTCTTTTTCTCTCTCTCACCTACAGCTTCTGTTTCTCTCTCTCACTCACAGCTTCTCTCTCACTCACTCACTCACTCACAGCTTCTCTCTCTCTCTCACTCACTCACTCATAGCTTCTCTTTCTCTCTCTCTTACTCACAGCTTCTCTTTCTCTCTCTCTCACTCACAGATTCTCTTTCTCTCTCACACACACACAGCTTCTTTTTCTCTCTCTCTCTCACTCACAGCATCTCTGTCTCTCTCTCTCACTCAGCTTCTCTTTCTCTCTCTCTATCACACACACAGCTTCTTTCTCTCTCTCTCTCACTCACAGCTTCTCTCTCTCTCACACACACACAGCTTCTCTCTCTCACTTACAGCTTCTATTTCTCTCTCTCTCACTCACAGCTTCTCTCTCTCTCTCTTACTCACTCCCTGATTCTCTCTCTCTCACTCACTCACAGCTTCTCTCTCTCTCACTCACAGCTTCTCTCTCTCTCACTCACAGCTTCTCTCTCTCTCTCTCACTCACAGCTTCTCTTTCTCTCTCTCACACACTCAGCTTCTCTGTCTCTCTCTCTCTCTCACTCACAGCTTCTCTCTCTCTCTTTCTCTCTCTCACTCACAGCTTCTCTTTCTCTCTCACTCTCTCTCACTCACAGCTTCTCTTTCTCTCTCTCACTCACAGCTTCTCGCTCTCTCTCTCTCTCACAGCTTCTCTCTCTCTCTCTTACTCACTCCCAGCTTCTCTCTCTCTCACACACACAGCTTCTCACTCTCTCTCTCTCTCACTCACAGCTTCTCTTTCTCTCTCTCTCTCTCACTCACTCACTCACAGCTTCTCTCTCTCTCACTCACTCACTCATAGCTTCTCTTTCTCTCTCTCTCTTACTCACAGCTTCTCTTTCTCTCTCTCTCACTCACAGATTCTCTTTCTCTCTCACACACACACAGCTTCTTTTTCTCTCTCTCTCTCACTCACAGCATCTCTGTCTCTCTCTCTCACTCAGCTTCTCTTTCTCTCTCTCTATCACACACACAGCTTCTTTCTCTCTGTCTCTCTCACTCACAGCTTCTCTCTCTCTCACACACACACAGCTTCTCTCTCTCACTTACAGCTTCTATTTCTCTCTCTCTCACTCACAGCTTCTCTCTCTCTCTCTTACTCACTCCCTGATTCTCTCTCTCTCACTCACTCACAGCTTCTCTCTCTCTCACTCACAGCTTCTCTCTCTCTCTCTCACTCACAGCTTCTCTTTCTCTCTCTCACACACTCAGCTTCTCTTTCTCTCTCTCTCTCTCACTCACAGCTTCTCTCTCTCTCTTTCTCTCTCTCACTCACAGCTTCTCTTTCTCTCTCACTCTCTCTCACTCACAGCTTCTCTTTCTCTCTCTCACTCACAGCTTCTCGCTCTCTCTCTCTCACAGCTTCTCTCTCTCTCTCTTACTCACACCCAGCTTCTCTCTCTCACACACACACAGCTTCTCACTCTCTCTCTCTCTCACTCACAGCTTCTCTTTCTCTCTCTCTCTCACTCACAGCTTCTCTTTCTCTCTCTCTCACAAACAGCTTCTCTCTCTCTCACTTACAGCATCTCTTTTCTCTCTCTCTCTCACTCTCAGCTTCTCTTTCTCATTCTCTATCACTCACACAGCTTCTCTTTCTCTCTCGCTCTCACTCACAGCTTCTCTTTCTTTCTCTCTCTCTCTCACTCACAGCTTCTCTCTCTCTCTCTCACTCACAGCTTCCCTCTCTCTCTCTTACTCACTCCCTGATTTTCTGTCTCTCACACACTCACAGCTTCTCTCCCTCCCTCTCACTCACAACTTCTCTTTCTCTCTCTCTCTCACTCACAGCTTCTCTTTCTCTCTCTCTCTCACTCACAGCTTCTCGTTCTCTGTCTCTCACACACAGCTTCTTTGTCTCTCTCTCTCAGACACACCTTCTCATTCTCTCTCTCTCTCACTCTCAGCTTCTCTCTCTCTCACACACACACACAGCTTCTCTTTCTCTCTCACTCACTCACAGCTTCTCTCTCTCTCTCTCTCACTCACAGCTTCTCTCACTCTCTCTTTCACTCACAGCTTTTCTTTCTCTCTCTCTCTCACTCACAGCTTCTCTCTCTCTCACAGCTTCTCTTTCTCTCTCTCTCATTCACACCTTCTCTTTCTCTCTCTCACTCACAGCTTCTCTTTCTCTCTCTCTCTCACTCACAGCTTCTCTTTCTCTCACTCACAGCTTCTCTTTCTCTCTCTCTCTCACTCACAGCTTCTCTTTCTCTCTCTCTCTCACTCACAGCTTCTCTTTCTCTCTCTCTCACTCACAGCTCTTTCTCTCTCTCTCTCACTCACAGCTTCTCTTTCTCTCTCTCACACACACAGCTTCTCTCTCTCTCTCACTTACAGCTTCTCTTCTTTCTCTCTCTCTCTCTCACTCTCAGCTTCTCTTTCTCTCTCTCTCACACACACAGCTTCTCTTTCTCTGTCACTCACAGCTTCTCCCTCTCTCACTAACAGCTTCTCTCTCTCTCTCACTCACAGCTTCTCTTTCTCTCTCTCTCACCTTCTATTTCTCTCTCTCTCTCACTCACAACTTCTCTCTCTCTTACTCCCTGATTCTCTCTCTCTCTCTCTCTCACAGCTTCTCTCTCTCTCTCACTCACAGCTTCTCTTTCTTTCTCTCTCTCTCATTCACAGCTTCTCTCTCTCTTACTCACTCCCAGCTTCTCTCTCTCTCACTGACAGGTTCTCACTCTCTCTCTCACTCACTCACAGCTTCTCTCTCTCTCTCTTACTCACTCACAGCTTCTCTCCCTCTCACTCACAGCTTCCCACTCTCTCACTCACTCACTCACAGCATCTCTTTCTCTCTCTCTCACCCACAGCTTCTATTTCTCTCTCTCTCACTCACAGGTTCTCTTTCTCTCTCACACACACAGCTTCTCTCTCTCTCACACAAACACAGCTTCTTTTTCTCTCTCTCTCTCTCTCACTCACAGCTTCTCTTTCTCTCTCTCTCACTCAGCTTCTCTTTCTCTCTCTCTATCACACACACAGCTTCTTTCTCTCTCTCACTCACAGCTACTCTTTCTCTCTCTCACTCACAGCTTCTCTCTCTCACACACAGCTTCTCTCTCTCACTTACAGCTTCTATTTCGCTCTCTCTCACTCACAGCTTCTCTCTCTCTCTTACTCACTCCCTGATTCTCTCTCTCTCACTCACTCACAGCTTCTCTCTCTCACTCACAGCTTCTCTCTCTCTCACTCACTCACAGCTTCTCTCTCTCTCACACAGCTTCTCTTTCTCTCTCACACACACACAGCTTCTCTTTCTCTCTCTCACTCACAGCTTCTCTCTCTCTTTCTCTCTCTCACTCACAGCTTCTCTTTCTCTCTCACTCTCTCTCACTCACAGCTTCTCTCTCTCTCTCACTCACAGCTTCTCTCACTCTCTCACTCACAGCTTCTCTCTCTCTCTTACTCACTCCCAGCTTCTCTCTCTCTCACACACACAGCTTCTCACTCTCTCACTCACTCACTCACAGCTTCTCTTTCTCTCTCACACACACACAGCTTCTCTCTCTCACTCACTTACAGCATCTCTTTCTCTCTCTCTCTCACTCTCAGCTTCTCTTTCTCTCTCTATCACTCACACAGCTCTTTCTCTCTCGCTCTCGCTCACAGCTGCTCTTTCTCTCTCTCACGCACTCACAGCTTCTCTCTCTCACTCACTCACAGCTTCTCATTCTCTCTCTCTCACTCTCAGCTTCTCTTTCTCTCTCTCTCAGACACAGCTTCTCTTTCTCTCTTACTCACTCACAGCTTCTCTTTCTCTCTCTCTCACACACACAGCTTCTCTTTCTCTCTCTCACTCACAGCTTCTCTCTCTCTCTCACTCACAGCTTCTTCTCTCTCTCACTCACAGCTTCTCTCTCTCTCTCTCACTCACAACTTCTTTTTCTCTCTCTCACCTACAGCTTCTGTTTCTCTCTCTCACTCACAGCTTCTCTCTCACTCACTCACTCACTCACAGCTTCTCTCTCTCTCTCACTCACTCACTCATAGCTTCTCTTTCTCTCTCTCTTACTCACAGCTTCTCTTTCTCTCTCTCTCACTCACAGATTCTCTTTCTCTCTCACACACACACAGCTTCTTTTTCTCTCTCTCTCTCACTCACAGCATCTCTGTCTCTCTCTCTCACTCAGCTTCTCTTTCTCTCTCTCTATCACACACACAGCTTCTTTCTCTCTCTCTCTCTCACTCACAGCTTCTCTCTCTCTCACACACACACAGCTTCTCTCTCTCACTTACAGCTTCTATTTCTCTCTCTCTCACTCACAGCTTCTCTCTCTCTCTCTTACTCACTCCCTGATTCTCTCTCTCTCACTCACTCACAGCTTCTCTCTCTCTCACTCACAGCTTCTCTCTCTCTCACTCACAGCTTCTCTCTCTCTCTCTCACTCACAGCTTCTCTTTCTCTCTCTTACACACTCAGCTTCTCTTTCTCTCTCTCTCTCTCACTCACAGCTTCTCTCTCTCTCTTTCTCTCTCTCACTCACAGCTTCTCTTTCTCTCTCACTCTCTCTCACTCACAGCTTCTCTTTCTCTCTCTCACTCACAGCTTCTCGCTCTCTCTCTCTCTCACAGCTTCTCTCTCTCTCTCTTACTCACTCCCAGCTTCTCTCTCTCACACACACACAGCTTCTCACTCTCTCTCTCTCTCACTCACAGCTTCTCTTTCTCTCTCTCTCTCACTCACTCACTCACAGCTTCTCTCTCTCTCACTCACTCACTCATAGCTTCTCTTTCTCTCTCTCTCTTACTCACAGCTTCTCTTTCTCTCTCTCTCACTCACAGATTCTCTTTCTCTCTCTCACACACACAGCTTCTTTTTCTCTCTCTCTCTCACTCACAGCATCTCTGTCTCTCTTTCTCACTCAGCTTCTCTTTCTCTCTCTCTATCACACACACAGCTTCTTTCTCTCTCTCTCTCTCACTCACAGCTTCTCTCTCTCTCACACACACACAGCTTCTCTCTCTCACTTACAGCTTCTATTTCTCTCTCTCTCACTCACAGCTTCTCTCTCTCTCTCTTACTCACTCCCTGATTCTCTCTCTCTCACTCACTCACAGCTTCTCTCTCTCTCACTCACAGCTTCTCTCTCTCTCACTCACAGCTTCTCTCTCTCTCTCACTCACTCACAGCTTCTCTTTCTCTCTCTCACACACTCAGCTTCTCTTTCTCTCTCTCTCTCTCACTCACAGCTTCTCTCTCTCTCTTTCTCTCTCTCACTCACAGCTTCTCTTTCTCTCTCACTCTCTCTCACTCACAGCTTCTCTTTCTCTCTCTCACTCACAGCTTCTCGCTCTCTCTCTCTCACAGCTTCTCTCTCTCTCTCTTACTCACACCCAGCTTCTCTCTCTCACACACACACAGCTTCTCACTCTCTCTCTCTCTCACTCACAGCTTCTCTTTCTCTCTCTCTCTCCCTCACAGCTTCTCTTTCTCTCTCTCTCACAAAAAGCTTCTCTCTCTCTCACTTACAGCATCTCTTTTCTCTCTCTCTCTCACTCTCAGCTTCTCTTTCTCATTCTCTATCACTCACACAGCTTCTCTTTCTCTCTCGCTCTCACTCACAGCTTCTCTTTCTTTCTCTCTCTCTCTCACTCACAGCTTCTCTCTCTCTCTCTCACTCACAGCTTCCCTCTCTCTCTCTTACTCACTCCCTGATTTTCTGTCTCTCACAAACTCACAGCTTCTCTCCCTCCCTCTCACTCACAACTTCTCTTTCTCTCTCTCTCTCACTCACAGCTTCTCTTTCTCTCTCTCTCTCACTCACAGCTTCTCGTTCTCTGTCTCTCACACACAGCTTCTTTGTCTCTCTCTCTCAGACACACCTTCTCATTCTCTCTCTCTCTCACTCTCAGCTTCTCTCTCTCTCACACACACACACAGCTTCTCTTTCTCTCTCACTCACTCACAGCTTCTCTTTCTCTCTCTCACACACACACAGCTTCTCTTTCTCTCTCTCTCACTCACAGCTTCTCTTTCTCTCTCTCTCTCACTCACAGCTTCTCTCTCTCTCTCTCACTCAATAGCTTCTATTTCTCTCACTCTCTCACTCACAGCTTCTCTCTTTCTCACTCTCTCTCACTTACAGCTTCTCTTTCTCTCTCTCACACACACAGCTTCTCTTTCTCTCTCTCTATCACTCACACAGCTTCTCTTTCTCTCTCTCTCTCACTCACAGCTTCTCTCTCTCTCTTTCACTCACAGTTTCTCTTTCTCTCTCTCTCACTTACAGCTTCTATTTCTCTCTCTCTCTCACTCACAGCTTCCCTCTCTCTCTCTTACTCACTCCCTGATTTTCTCTCTCACACACACTCACAGCTTCTCTCCCTCTCTCTCACTCACAGCTTCTCTTTCTCTCTCTCTCTCACTCACAGCTTCTCTCTCTCTCTCTCACTCAATAGCTTCTATTTCTCTCACTCTCTCACTCACAGCTTCTCTCTTTCTCACTCTCTCTCACTTACAGCATCTCTTTCTCTCTCTCTCACTCTCAGCTTCTCTTTCTCTCTCTATCACTCACACAGCTCTTTCTCTCTCGCTCTCGCTCACAGCTGCTCTTTCTCTCTCTCACTCACTCACAGCTTCTCTCTCTCTCACTCACTCACAGCTTCTCTTTCTCTCTTACTCACTCACAGCTTCTCTTTCTCTCTCTCTCACACACACACAGCTTCTCTTTCTCTCTCTCACTCACAGCTTCTCTCTCTCTCACTCACAGCTTCTTCTCTCTCTCACTCACTCACTCACAGCTTCTCTCTCTCACTCACTCACTCATAGCTTCTCTTTCTCTCTCTCTCTTACTCACAGCTTCTCTTTCTCTCTCTCTCACTCACAGATTCTCTTTCTCTCTCACACACACACAGCTTCTTTTTCTCTCTCTCTCTCACTCACAGCTTCTCTGTCTCTCTCTCTCACTCAGCTTCTCTTTCTCTCTCTCTATCACACACACAGCTTCTTTCTCTCTCTCTCTCTCTCACTCACAGCTTCTCTTTCTCTCTCTCCCACTCACAGCTTCTCTCTCTCTCTCACACACACAGCTTCTCTCTCTCACTTACAGCTTCTATTTCTCTCTCTCTCACTCACAGCTTCTCTCTCTCTCTTACTCACTCCCTGATTCTCTCTCTCTCACTCACTCCCTGATTCTCTCTCTCTCTCACTCACTCACAACTTCTCTCTCTCTCACTCACAGCTTCTCTCTCTCTCTCTCACTCACAGCTTCTCTTTCTCTCTCACACACACACAGCTTCTCTTTCTCTCTCTCTCTCACTCACAGCTTCTCTCTCTCTCTTTCGCTCTCTCACTCACAGCTTCTCTTTCTCTCTCTCTCTCTCTCTCACTCACAGCTTCTCTTTCTCTCTCTCTCACTCACAGCTTCTCGCTCTCTCTCTCTCTCTCACACAGCTTCTCTCTCTCTCTCTTACTCACTCCCAGCTTCTCTCTCTCTCACACACACAGCTTCTCACTCTCTCTCTCTCACTCACAGCTTCTCTTTCTCTCTCTCTCTCTCACTCACAGCTTCTCTTTCTCTCTCACACACAAACAGCTTCTCTCTCTCTCACTTACAACATCTCTTTCTCTCTCTCTCTCTCACTCTCAGCTTCTCTTTCTCTCTCTCTATCACTCACACAGCTTCTCTTTCTCTCTCGCTCTCACTCACAGCTTCTCTTTCTTTCTTTCTCTCTCTCACTCACAGCTTCTCTCTCTCTCTTTCACTCACAGTTTCTCTTTCTCTCTCTCTCTTACAGCTTCTATTTCTCTCTCTCTCTCACTCACAGCTTCCCTCTCTCTCTCTTACTCACTCCCTGATTTTCTGTCTCTCACACACTCACAGCTTCTCTCCCTCCCTCTCACTCACAGCTTCTCTTTCTCTCTCTCTCTCACTCACAGCTTCTCTTTCACTCTCTCTCTCACTCACAGCTTCTCGTTCTCTCTCTCACACACACAGCTTCTCTTTGTCTCTCTCTCTCACACACCTTCTCATTCTCTCTCTCTCTCACTCTCAGCTTCTCTCTCTCTCACACACACAGCTTCTCTTTCTCTCTCACTCACTCACAGCTTCTCTTTCTCTCTCTCTCACACACACAGCTTCTCTTTCTCTCTCTCTCTCACTCACAGCTTCTCTTTCTCTCTCTCTCTCACTCACAGCTTCTCTTTCTCTCTCACACACACAATAGCTTCTATTTCTCTCACTCTCTCACTCACAGCTTCTCTCTTTCTCACTCTCTCTCACTTACAGCTTCTCTTTCTCTCTCTCTCACACACAGCTTCTCTCTCTCTCTCACTCACAGCTTCTCTTTCTCTCTCTCTCTCACTCACAGCTTCTCTCTGTTTCTCTCACAGCTTCTCTCTCTCTTACTCACTCCCAGCTTCTCTCTCTCTCACACACACAGCTTCTCACTCTCTCTCTCTCACACTCACAGCTTCTCTTTCTCTCTCTCTCTCTCTCTCACTCACAGCTTTTCTTTCTCTCTCACACACACACAGCTTCTCTCTCTCTCTCTTACAGCATCTCTTTCTCTCTCTCACTCACTCTCAGCTTCTCTTTCTCTCTCTCTATCACTCACACAGCTTCTCTTTCTCTCTCACTCTTACTCACAGCTTCTCTTTCTCTCTCTCTCTCACTCACAGCTTCTCTCTCTCTCTTTCACTCACAGTTTCTCTTTCTCTCTCTCTCACTTACTGCTTCTTTTTCTCTCTCTCTCACTCACAGCTTCCCTCTCTCTCTCTTACTCACTCACAGCTTCTCTTTCTCTCTCTCACACACTCAGCTTCTCTTTCTCTCTCTCTCTCTCACTCACAGCTTCTCTCTCTCTCTTTCTCTCTCTCACTCACAGCTTCTCTTTCTCTCTCACTCTCTCTCACTCACAGCTTCTCTTTCTCTCTCTCACTCACAGCTTCTCGCTCTCTCTCTCTCTCACAGCTTCTCGCTCTCTCTCTTACTCACTCCCAGCTTCTCTCTCTCTCACACACACAGCTTCTCACTCTCTCTCTCTCTCACTCACAGCTTCTCTTTCTCTCTCTCTCTCTCACTCACAGCTTATCTTTCTCTCTCTCACACAAACAGCTTCTCTCTCTCTCACTTACAGCATCTCTTTTCTCTCTCTCTCTCACTCTCAGCTTCTCTTTCTCATTCTCTATCACTCACACAGCTTCTCTTTCTCTCTCGCTCTCACTCACAGCTTCTCTTTCTTTCTCTCTCTCTCTCACTCACAGCTTCCCTCTCTCTCTCTCACTCACAGCTTCCCTCTCTCTCTCTTACTCACTCCCTGATTTTCTGTCTCTCACACACTCACAGCTTCTCTCCCTCCCTCTCACTCACAACTTCTCTTTCTCTCTCTCTCTCACTCACAGCTTCTCTTTCTCTCTCTCTCTCACTCACAGCTTCTCGTTCTCTGTCTCTCACACACAGCTTCTTTGTCTCTCTCTCTCAGACACACCTTCTCATTCTCTCTCTCTCTCACTCTCAGCTTCTCTCTCTCTCTCTCACACACACACAGCTTCTCTTTCTCTCTCACTCACACACAGCTTCTCTTTCTCTCTCTCACACACACACAGCTTCTCTTTCTCTCTCTCTCACTCACAGCTTCTCTTTCTCTCTCTCTCACTCACAGCTTCTCTCTCTCTCTCTCACTCAATAGCTTCTATTTCTCTCACTCTCTCACTCACAGCTTCTCTCTTTCTCACTCTCTCTCACTTACAGCTTCTCTTTCTCTCTCTCACACACACAGCTTCTCTCTCTCTCCCTTACAGCATCTCTTTCTCTCTCTCACTCACTCTCAGCTTCTCTTTCTCTCTCTCTATCACTCACACAGCTTCTCTTTCTCTCTCTCTCTCACTCACAGCTTCTCTCTCTCTCTTTCACTCACAGTTTCTCTTTCTCTCTCTCTCACTTACAGCTTCTATTTCTCTCTCTCTCTCACTCACAGCTTCCCTCTCTCTCTCTTACTCACTCCCTGATTTTCTCTCTCACACACACTCACAGCTTCTCTCCCTCTCTCTCACTCACAGCTTCTCTTTCTCTCTCTCTCTCACTCACAGCTTCTCTTTCTCTCTCTCACTCACAGCTTCTCGTTCTCTCTCTCACACACACAGCTTCTCTTTGTCTCTCTCTCTCACTCACACCTTCTCTTTCTCTCTCTCTCTCACTTACAGCATCTCTTTCTCTCTCTCTCACTCTCAGCTTCTCTTTCTCTCTCTATCACTCACACAGCTCTTTCTCTCTCGCTCTCGCTCACAGCTGCTCTTTCTCTCTCTCACTCACTCACAGCTTCTCTCTCTCTCACTCACTCACAGCTTCTCTTTCTCTCTTACTCACTCACAGCTTCTCTTTCTCTCTCTCACACACACACACAGCTTCTCTTTCTCTCTCTCACTCACAGCTTCTCTCTCTCTCACTCACAGCTTCTTCTCTCTCTCACTCACTCACTCACAGCTTCTCTCTCTCACTCACTCACTCATAGCTTCTCTTTCTCTCTCTCTCTTACTCACAGCTTCTCTTTCTCTCTCTCTCACTCACAGATTCTCTTTCTCTCTCACACACACACAGCTTCTTTTTCTCTCTCTCTCTCACTCACAGCTTCTCTGTCTCTCTCTCTCACTCAGCTTCTCTTTCTCTCTCTCTATCACACACACAGCTTCTTTCTCTCTCTCTCTCACTCACAGCTTCTCTTTCTCTCTCTCCCACTCACAGCTTCTCTCTCTCTCTCACACACACAGCTTCTCTCTCTCACTTACAGCTTCTATTTCTCTCTCTCTCACTCACAGCTTCTCTCTCTCTCTTACTCACTCCCTGATTCTCTCTCTCACTCACTCCCTGATTCTCTCTCTCTCACTCACTCACAGCTTCTCTCTCTCTCACTCACAGCTTCTCTCTCTCTCTCTCACTCACAGCTTCTCTTTCTCTCTCACACACACACAGCTTCTCTTTCTCTCTCTCTCTCACTCACAGCTTCTCTCTCTCTCTTTTGCTCTCTCACTCACAGCTTCTCTTTCTCTCTCTCTCTCTCTCTCACTCACAGCTTCTCTTTCTCTCTCTCTCACTCACAGCTTCTCGCTCTCTCTCTCTCTCACAGCTTCTCTCTCTCTTACTCACTCCTAGCTTCTCTCTCTCTCACACACACAGCTTCTCACTCTCTCTCTCTCTCACTCACAGCTTCTCTTTCTCTCTCTCTCTCTCACTCACAGCTTCTCTTTCTCTCTCACACACAAACAGCTTCTCTCTCTCTCACTTACAACATCTCTTTCTCTCTCTCTCTCTCACTCTCAGCTTCTCTTTCTCTCTCTCTATCACTCACACAGCTTCTCTTTCTCTCTCGCTCTCACTCACAGCTTCTCTTTCTTTCTTTCTCTCTCACACACAAACAGCTTCTCTCTCTCTCACTTACAACATCTCTTTCTCTCTCTCTCTCTCACTCTCAGCTTCTCTTTCTCTCTCTCTATCACTCACACAGCTTCTCTTTCTCTCTCGCTCTCACTCACAGCTTCTCTTTCTTTCTTTCTCTCTCTCACTCACAGCTTCTCTCTCTCTTTCACTCACAGTTTCTCTTTCTCTCTCTCTCTTACAGCTTCTCTTTCACTCTCTCTCTCACTCACAGCTTCTCGTTCTCTCTCTCTCACACACAGCTTCTCTTTGTCTCTCTCTCTCACACACCTTCTCATTCTCTCTCTCTCTCACTCTCAGCTTCTCTCTCTCACACACACACAGCTTCTCTTTCTCTCTCACTCACTCACAGCTTCTCTTTCTCTCTCTCTCTCACACACAGCTTCTCTTTCTCTCTCTCTCTCACTCACGGCTTCTCTTTCTCTCTCTCTCTCACTCACAGCTTCTCTTTCTCTCTCACACACACAATAGCTTCTATTTCTCTCACTCTCTCACTCACAGCTTCTCTCTTTCTCACTCTCTCTCACTTACAGCTTCTCTTTCTCTCTCACACACACACAGCTTCTCTCTCTCTCACTCACAGCTTCTCTTTCTCTCTCTCTCACTCACAGCTTCTCTCTTTCTCTCACAGCTTCTCTCTCTCTTACTCACTCCCAGCTTCTCTCTCTCTCACACACACAGCTTCTCACTCTCTCTCTCTCACACTCACAGCTTCTCTTTCTCTCTCTCTCTCTCACTCACAGCTTTTCTTTCTCTCTCACACACACACAGCTTCTCTCTCTCTCTTACAGCATCTCTTTCTCTCTCTCACTCACTCTCAGCTTCTCTTTCTCTCTCTCTATCACTCACACAGCTTCTCTTTCTCTCTCACTCTTACTCACAGCTTCTCTTTCTCTCTCTCTCTCACTCACAGCTTCTCTCTCTCTCTTTCACTCACAGTTTCTCTTTCTCTCTCTCTCACTTACTGCTTCTTTTTCTCTCTCTCTCTCACTCACAGCTTCCCTCTCTCTCTCTTACTCACTCCCTGATTTTCTCTCTCTCACACACTCACAGCTTCTCTCCTTCTCTCTCACTCACAGCTTCTCTTTCTCTCTCTCTCTCACTCACAGCTTCTCTTTCTCTCTCTCTCTCACTCACAGCTTCTCGTTCTCTCTCTCACACACAGCTTCTCTTTGTCTCTCTCTCTCACTCACACCTTCTCATTCTCTCTCTCTCTCACTCTCAGCTTCTCTCTCTCACACACACACAGCTTCTCTTTCTCTCTCACTCACTCACAGCTTCTCTTTCTCTCTCACACACACACACAGCTTCTCTTTCTCTCTCTCTCACTCACAGCTTCTCTTGCTCTCTCTCTCTCACTCACAGCTTCTCTTTCTCTCTCTCTCACTCACAGCTTCTCTTTCTCTCACTCTCTCACTCACAGCTTCTCTCTCTCTCTCACAGCTTCTCTTTCTCTCTCTCTCATTCACAGCTTCTCTTTCTCTCTCTCACTCACTCACAGCTTCTCTTTCTCTCACTCACAGCTTCTCTTTCTCTCTCTCTCTGTCACTCACAGCTTCTCTTTCCCTCTCACACATACAGCTTCTCTTTCTCTCTCTCTCATTCACAGCTTCTCTTACTCTCTCTCTCACTCACAGCTTCTCTTTCTTTCTCTCTCTCTCTCTCACTCACAGCTTCTCTTTCTCTCTCTCTCTCACAGCTTCTCTTTCTCTCTGTCTCTCACTCACAGCTTCTCTTTTTTTCTCTCTCTCTCCCTCACAGCTTCTTTTTCTCTCTCTCTCATTCACAGCTTCTCTTTCTCTCTCTCTCTCACTCACAGCTTCTCTTTCTCTCTCTCCCTCACTCACAGCTTCTCTCTCTCTCTCTCACTCACAGCTTCTCTCTCTCATTCTCTCTCACTCACAGCTTCTCTTTCTTTCTTTCTTTCTCTCTCTCTCTCACTCACAGCTTCTCTCTCTCTTACTCACTCCAAGCTCCTCTCTCTCTCTCACTCACAGCTTCTCAATCTCTCACTCACTCACTCACAGCATCTCTTTCTCTCTCTCTCACTCACAGCTTCTCTTTCTCTCTCTCTCTCTCACTCACAGCTTCTCTTTCTCTCTCTCACACACACACAGCTTCTCTCTCTCACTCACAGCTTCTCTTTCTTTCTTTCTCTCTCTCTCACTCACAGCTTCTCTCTCTCTTACTCACTCCCAGCTCCTCTCTCTCTCTCACTCACAGCTTCTCACTCTCTCACTCACTCACTCACAGCATCTCTTTCTCTCTCTCTCACTCACAGCTTCTCTTTCTCTCTCTCTCTCTCACTCACAGCTTCTCTTTCTCTCTCTCTATCACTCACACAGCTTCTCTTTCTCTCTCACTCTCACTCACAGCTTCTCTTTCTCTCTCTCTCACTCACAGCTATTCTCTCTCTCTTTCACTCACAGTTTCTCTTTCTCTCTCTCTCACTTACTGCTTCTATTTTTCTCTCTCTCTCACTCACAGCTTCCCTCTCTCTCTCTTACTCACTCCCTGATTTTCTCTCTCACACACACTCACAGCTTCTCTCCTTCTCTCTCACTCACAGCTTCTCTTTCTCTCTCTCTCTCACTCACAGCTTCTCTTTCTCTCTCTCTCTCACTCACAGCTTCTCGTTCTCTCTCTCACACACAGCTTCTATTTGTCTCTCTCTCTCACTCACACCTTCTCATTCTCTCTCTCTCACTCTCAGCTTCTCTCTCTCACACACACACAGCTTCTCTTTCTCTCTCACTCACTCACAGCTTCTCTTTCTCTCTCACACACACACACAGCTTCTCTTTCTCTCTCTCTCACTCACAGCTTCTCTTGCTCTCTCTCTCACTCACAGCTTCTCTTTCTCTCTCTCTCTCACTCACAGCTTCTCTTTCTCTCACTCTCTCACTCACAGCTTCTCTCTCTCCCACAGCTTCTCTTTCTCTCTCTCTCATTCACAGCTTCTCTTTCTCTCTCTCACTCACTCACAGCTTCTCTTTCTCTCACTCACAGCTTCTCTTTCTCTCTCTCTCTGTCACTCACAGCTTCTCTTTCCCTCTCACACACACAGCTTCTCTTTCTCTCTCTCTCATTCACAGCTTCTCTTTCTCTCTCTCTCACTCACAGCTTCTCTTTCTTTCTCTCTCTCTCTCTCACTCACAGCTTCTCTTTCTCTCTCTCTCTCACTCACAGCTTCTCTTTCTCTCTGTCTCTCACTCACAGCTTCTCTTTTTTTCTCTCTCTCTCCCTCACAGCTTCTTTTTCTCTCTCTCTCATTCACAGCTTCTCTTTCTCTCTCTCTCTCACTCACAGCTTCTCTTTCTCTCTCTCCCTCACTCACAGCTTCTCTCTCTCTCTCTCACTCACAGCTTCTCTCTCTCATTCTCTCTCACTCACAGCTTCTCTTTCTTTCTTTCTTTCTCTCTCTCTCTCACTCACAGCTTCTCTCTCTCTTACTCACTCCCAGCTCCTCTCTCTCTCTCACTCACTCACTCACAGCATCTCTTTCTCTCTCTCTCACTCACAGCTTCTCTTTCTCTCTCTCTCTCTCACTCACAGCTTCTCTTTCTCTCTCTCTCACACACACAGCTTCTCTCTCTCACTTACAGCTTCTCTTTCTCTCTCTCTCTCATCTCAGCTTCTCTTTCTCTCTCTCTATCACACACACAGCTTCTCTTTCTCTCTCTCTGTCACTCACAGCTTCTCTCTCTCTCACTAACAGCTTCTCTCTCTCTCTCTCACTGACAGCTTCTCTTTCTCTCTCTCTCTCACTTACACCTATTTCTCTCTCTCTCACTCACAGCTTCTCTTTCTCTCTCTCTCTCACTCACAGCTTCTCTCTCTCTCACACAGCTTCTCATTCTCGCTCTCTCATTCACAGCTTCTCTTTCTCTCTCTCTCACTCACAGCTTCTCTTTCTCACTCTCTCTCACTCACAGCTTCTCTTTCTCTCACTCACAGCTTCTCTTTCTCTATCTCTCTCACACAGCTTCTCTTTCTCTCTCTCTCATTCACAGCTTCTCTTTCTCTCTCTCTCACTCACAGCTGCTCTTTCTTTCTCTCTCTCTCTCACTCACAGCTTCTCTCTCTCTCTCACACACCTTCTCTCTCTCTCTCTCACTCACAGCTCTTTCTCTCTCTCTCTCACTCACAGCTTCTCTCTCTCTCTCTCACTCACAGCTTCTCTCTCTCTCACTCTCTCTCACTCACAGCTTCTCTTTCTTTCTTTCTCTCTCTCTCACTGACAGCTTCTCTCTCTCTCTTACTCACTCCCAGCTTCTCTCTCTCTCACTCACTCACATCTTCTCACTCTCTCACTTACTCACAGCATCTCTTTCTCTCTCTCACTTACAGCTTCTCTTTCTCTCTCTCTCACTCACAGCTTCTCTTTCTCTCTCTTACACACACAGCTTCTCTCTCTCTTACTTACAGCTTCTCTCTCTCTTTCACTCACAGTTTCTCTTTCTCTCTCTCTCACTTACAGCTTCTATTTCTCTCTCTCTCACTCACAGCTTCCCTCTCTCTCTCTTACTCACTCCCTATTTTCTCTCTCTCACACACTCACAGCTTCTCTCCCTCTCTCTCACTCACAACTTCTCTTTCTCTCTCTCTCTCACTCACACCTTCTCTTTCTCTCTCTCTCTCCCTCACAGCTTCTTTTTCTCTCTCTCTCATTCACAGCTTCTCTTTCTCTCTCTCTCTCACTCACAGCTTCTCTTTCTCTCTCTCCCTCACTCACAGCTTCTCTCTCTCTCTCACTCACAGCTTCTCTCTCTCATTCTCTCTCTCTCACAGCTTCTCTTTCTTTCTTTCTTTCTCTCTCTCTCTCACTCACAGCTTCTCTCTCTCTTACTCACTCCCAGCTCCTCTCTCTCTCTCACTCACAGCTTCTCAATCTCTCACTCACTCACTCACAGCATCTCTTTCTCTCTCTCTCACTCACAGCTTCTCTTTCTCTCTCTCTCTCTCACTCACAGCTTCTCTTTCTCTCTCTCTCACACACACAGCTTCTCTCTCTCACTCACAGCTTCTCTTTCTTTCTTTCTCTCTCTCTCACTCACAGCTTCTCTCTCTCTTACTCACTCCCAGCTCCTCTCTCTCTCTCACTCACAGCTTCTCACTCTCTCACTCACTCACTCACAGCATCTCTTTCTCTCTCTCTCACTCACAGCTTCTCTTTCTCTCTCTCTCTCTCACTCACAGCTTCTCTTTCTCTCTCTCTATCACTCACACAGCTTTTCTTTCTCTCTCACTCTCACTCACAGCTTCTCATTCTCTCTCTCTCACTCACAGCTTCTCCCTCTTTCACTCACAGTTTCTCTTTCTCTCTCTCTCACTTACTGCTTCTATTTTTCTCTCTCTCTCACTCACAGCTTCCCTCTCTCTCTCTTACTCACTCCCTGATTTTCTCTCTCTCTCTCACTCACAGCTTCTCTCCTTCTCTCTCACTCACAGCTTCTCTTTCTCTCTCTCTCTCACTCACAGCTTCTCTTTCTCTCTCTCTCTCACTCACAGCTTCTCGTTCTCTCTCTCACACACAGCTTCTATTTGTCTCTCTCTCTCACTCACACCTTCTCATTCTCTCTCTCTCACTCTCAGCTTCTCTCTCTCACACACACACAGCTTCTCTTTCTCTCTCACTCACTCACAGCTTCTCTTTCTCTCTCACACACACACATAGCTTCTCTTTCTCTCTCTCTCACTCACAGCTTCTCTTGCTCTCTCTCTCACTCACAGCTTCTCTTTCTCTCTCTCTCACTCACAGCTTCTCTTTCTCTCACTCTCTCACTCACAGCTTCTCTCTCTCCCACAGCTTCTCTTTCTCTCTCTCTCATTCACAGCTTCTCTTTCTCTCTCTCACTCACTCACAGCTTCTCTTTCTCTCACTCACAGCTTCTCTTTCTCTCTCTCTCTGTCACTCACAGCTTCTCTTTCCCTCTCACACACACAGCTTCTCTTTCTCTCTCTCTCATTCACAGCTTCTCTTTCTCTCTCTCTCACTCACAGCTTCTCTTTCTTTCTCTCTCTCTCTCTCACTCACAGCTTCTCTTTCTCTCTCTCTCTCACTCACAGCTTCTCTTTCTCTCTGTCTCTCACTCACAGCTTCTCTTTTTCTCTCTCTCTCTCCCTCACAGCTTCTTTTTCTCTCTCTCTCATTCACAGCTTCTCTTTCTCTCTCTCTCTCACTCACAGCTTCTCTTTCTCTCTCTCCCTCACTCACAGCTTCTCTCTCTCTCTCTCACTCACAGCTTCTCTCTCTCATTCTCTCTCACTCACAGCTTCTCTTTCTTTCTTTCTTTCTCTCTCTCTCTCACTCACAGCTTCTCTCTCTCTTACTCACTCCCAGCTCCTCTCTCTCTCTCTCTCACTCACTCACAGCATCTCTTTCTCTCTCTCTCACTCACAGCTTCTCTTTCTCTCTCTCTCTCTCACTCACAGCTTCTCTTTCTCTCTCTCACACACACACAGCTTCTCTCTCTCACTTACAGCTTCTCTTTCTCTCTCTCTCTCATGCTCAGCTTCTCTTTCTCTCTCTCTATCACACACACAGCTTCTCTTTCTCTCTCTCTGTCACTCACAGCTTCTCTCTCTCTCACTAACAGCTTCTCTCTCTCTCTCTCACTGACAGCTTCTCTTTCTCTCTCTCTCTCACTTACACCTATTTCTCTCTCTCTCTCACTCACAGCTTCTCTTTCTCTCTCTCTCTCACTCACAGCTTCTCTCTCTCTCACACAGCTTCTCATTCTTGCTCTCTCATTCACAGCTTCTCTTTCTCTCTCTCTCACTCACAGCTTCTCTTTCTCACTCTCTCTCACTCACAGCTTCTCTTTCTCTCACTCACAGCTTCTCTTTCTCTATCTCTCTCACAAAGCTTCTCTTTCTCTCTCTCTCATTCACAGCTTCTCTTTCTCTCTCTCTCACTCACAGCTGCTCTTTCTTTCTCTCTCTCTCTCACTCACAGCTTCTCTCTCTCTCTCACACCTTCTCTCTCTCTCTCACTCACAGCTCTTTCTCTCTCTCTCTCACTCACAGCTTCTCTCTCTCTCTCTCACTCACAGCTTCTCTCTCTCTCACTCTCTCTCACTCACAGCTTCTCTTTCTTTCTTTCTCTCTCTCTCACTGACAGCTTCTCTCTCTCTCTTACTCACTCCCAGCTTCTCTCTCTCTCACTCACTCACATCTTCTCACTCTCTCACTTACTCACAGCATCTCTTTCTCTCTCTCACTTACAGCTTCTCTTTCTCTCTCTCTCACTCACAGCTTCTCTTTCTCTCTCTTACACACACAGCTTCTCTCTCTCTTACTTACAGCTTCTCTCTCTCTCTTTCACTCACAGTTTCTCTTTCTCTCTCTCTCACTTACAGCTTCTATTTCTCTCTCTCTCACTCACAGCTTCCCTCTCTCTCTCTTACTCACTCCCTATTTTCTCTCTCTCACACACTCACAGCTTCTCTCCCTCTCTCTCACTCACAACTTCTCTTTCTCTCTCTCTCTCACTCACACCTTCTCTTTCTCTCTCTCTCTCACTCACAGCTTCTCGTTCTCTCTCTCTCACACACAGCTTCTCTTTGTCTCTCTCTCTCACTCACACCTTCTCATTCTCTCTCTCTCACTCTCAGCTTCCCTCTCTCACACACACAGCTTCTCTTTCTCTCTCACTCACTCACAGCTTCTCTTTCTCTCTCTCACACACACACAGCTTCTCTTTTTCTCTCTCTCACTCACAGCTTCTCTTGCTCTCTCTCGCTCACTCACAGCTTCTCTTTCTCTCTCACTCACTCACAGCTTCTCTTTCTCTCACTCTCTCACTCACAGCTTCTCTCTCTCTCTCACAGCTTCTCTTTCTCTCTCTCTCAGTCACAGCTTCTCTTTCTCTCTCTCTCACTCACAGATTCTCTTTCTTTCTCTCTCTCTCTCTCTCACTCACAGCTTCTCTTTCTCTCTCTCTCTCTCATTCACAGCTTCTCTTTCTCTCTGTCTCTCACTCACAGCTTCTCTTTTTCTCTCTCTCTCTCCCTCACAGCTTCTTTTTCTCTCTCTCTCTCATTCACAGCTTCTCTTTCTCTCTCTCTCTCACTCACAGCTTCTCTTTCTCTCTCTCCCTCACTCACAGCTTCTCTCTCTCTCTCACTCACAGCTTCTCTCTCTCATTCTCTCTCACTCACAGCTTCTCTTTCTTTCTCTCTCTCTCTCTCTCACTCACAGCTTCTCTCTCTCTTACTCACTCCCAGCTCCTCTCTCTCTCTCACTCACTCACTCACAGCATCTCTTTCTCTCTCTCTCACTCACAGCTTCTCTTTCTCTCTCTCTCTCACTCACAGCTTCTCTTTCTCTCTCTCACACACACAGCTTCTCTCTCTCACTTACAGCTTCTCTTTCTCTCTTTCTCTCTCACGCTCAGCTTCTCTTTCTATCTCTCTATCACACACACAGCTTCTCTTTCTCTCTCTCTGTCACTCACAGCTTCTCTCTCTCTCACTAACAGCTTCTCTCTCTCTCTCTCTCACTGACAGCTTCTCTTTCTCTCTCTCACTCACTTACACCTATTTCTCTCTCTCTCTCACTCACAGCTTCTCTTTCTCTCTCTCTCTCACTCACAGCTTCTCTCTCTCTCACACAGCTTATTCTCGCTCTCTCATTCACAGCTTCTCTTTCTCTCTCTCTCTCACTCACAGCTTCTCTTTCTCACTCTCTCTCACTCACAGCTTCTCTTTCTCTCACTCACAGCTTCTCTTTCTCTATCTCTCTCACACAGCTTCTCTTTCTCTCTCTCTCATTCACAGCTTCTCTTTCTCTCTCTCTCACTCACAGCTTCTCTTTCTTTCTCTCTCTCTCACTCACAGCTTCTCTCTCTCTCTCTCTCACACCTTCTCTCTCTCTCTCTCACTCACAGCTCTTTCTCTCTCTCTCTCACTCACAGCTTCTCTCTCTCTCTCTCTCACTCACAGCTTCTCTCTCTCTCACTCTCTCTCACTCACAGCTTCTCTTTCTTTCTTTCTCTCTCTCTCACTCACAGCTTCTCTCTCTCTCTTACTCACTCCCAGCTTCTCTCTCTCTCACTCACTCACATCTTCTCACTCTCTCACTTACTCACAGCATCTCTTTCTCTCTCTCACTTACAGCTTCTCTTTCTCTCTCTCTCACTCACAGCTTCTCTTTCTCTCTCTCACACACACAGCTTCTCTCTCTCTCTTACTTACAGCTTCTCTCTCTCTCTTTCACTCACAGTTTCTCTTTCTCTCTCTCTCACACACACAGCTTCTCTTTTTCTCTCTCTCACTCACACCTTCTCTTGCTCTCTCTCTCTCACTCACAGCTTCTCTTTCTCTCTCACTCACTCACAGCTTCTCTTTCTCTCACTCTCTCACTCACAGCTTCTCTCTCTCTCACAGCTTCTCTTTCTCTGTCTCTCATTCACAGCTTCTCTTTCTCTCTCTCTCACTCACAGCTTCTCTTTCTTTCTCTTTCTCTCTCTCTCTCTCTCACTCACAGCTTCTCTTTCTCTCTCTCTCTCATTCACAGCTTCTCTTTCTCTCTGTCTCTCACTCACAGCTTCTCTTTTTTTCTCTCTCTCTCCCTCACAGCTTCTTTTTCTCTCTCTCTCATTCACAGCTTCTCTTTCTCTCTCTCTCTCACTCACAGCTTCTCTTTCTCTCTCTCCCTCACTCACAGCTTCTCTCTCTCTCTCACTCACAGCTTCTCTCTCTCATTCTCTCTCACTCACAGCTTCTCTTTCTTTCTCTCTCTCTCTCTCTCACTCACAGCTTCACTCTCTCTTACTCACTCCCAGCTCCTCTCTCTCTCTCACTCACTCACTCACAGCATCTCTTTCTCTCTCTCTCACTCACAGCTTCTCTTTCTCTCTCTCTCTCTCACTCACAGCTTCTCTTTCTCTCTCTCACACACACACAGCTTCTCTCTCTCACTTACAGCGTCTCTTTCTCTCTCTCTCTCACGCTCAGCTTCTCTTTCTCTCTCTCTATCACACACACAGCTTCTCTTTCTCTCTCTCTGTCACTCACAGCTTCTCTCTCTCTCACTAACAGCTTCTCTCTCTCTCTCTCTCACTGACAGCTTCTCTTTCTCTCTCTCACTCACTTACACCTATTTCTCTCTCTCTCTCACTCACAGCTTCTCTTTCTCTCTCTCTCTCACTCACAGCTTCTCTCTCTCACACACAGCTTCTCATTCTCGCTCTCTCATTCACAGCTTCTCTCTCTCTCTCTCTCTCACTCACAGCTTCTCTTTCTCACTCTCTCTCACTCACAGCTTCTCTTTCTCTCACTCACAGCTTCTCTTTCTCTATCTCTCTCACACAGCTTCTCTTTCTCTCTCTCTCATTCACAGCTTCTCTTTCTCTCTCTCTCACTCACAGCTTCTCTTTCTTTCTCTCTCTCTCTCACTCACAGCTTCTCTCTCTCTCACACACACACCTTCTCTCTCTCTCACTCACAGCTCTTTCTCTCTCTCTCTCACTCACAGCTTCTCTCTCTCTCTCTCTCACTCACAGCTTCTCTCTCTCTCACTCTCTCTCACTCACAGCTTCTCTTTCTTTCTTTCTCTCTCTCTCACTCACAGCTTCTCTCTCTCTCTTACTCACTCCCAGCTTCTCTCTCTCTCACTCACTCACATCTTCTCACTCTCTCACTTACTCACAGCATCTCTTTCTCTCTCTCACTTACAGCTTCTCTTTCTCTCTCTCTCACTCACAGCTTCTCTTTCTCTCTCTCACACACACAGCTTCTCTCTCTCTCTTACTTACAGCTTCTCTCTCTCTCTTTCACTCACAGTTTCTCTTTCTCTCTCTCTCACTTACAGCTTCTATTTCTCTCTCTCTCACTCACAGCTTCCCTCTCTCTCTCTTACTCACTCCCTGATTTTCTCTCTCTCACACACTCACAGCTTCTCTCCCTCTCTCTCACTCACAACTTCTCTTTCTCTCTCTCTCTCACTCACACCTTCTCTTTCTCTCTCTCTCTCACTCACAGCTTCTCGTTCTCTCTCTCTCACACACAGCTTCTCTTTGTCTCTCTCTCTCACTCACACCTTCTCATTCTCTCTCTCTCACTCTCAGCTTCTCTCTCTCTCACACACAGCTTCTCTTTCTCTCTCACTCACTCACAGCTTCTCTTTCTCTCTCTCACACGCACACAGCTTCTCTTTCTCTCTCTCTCACTCACAGCTTCTCTTGCTCTCTCTCTCTCACTCACAGCTTCTCTTTCTCTCTCACTCACTCACAGCTTCTCTTTCTCTCACTCTCTCACTCACAGCTTCTCTCTCTCTCTCACACAGCTTCTCTTTCTCCCAATCTCATTCACAGCTTCTCTTTCTATCTCTCTCTCACTCACAGCTTCTCTTTCTTTCACTCACAGCTTCTCTTTCTCTCTCTCTGTCACTCACAGCTTCTCTTTCTCTCTCTCTCTCTCACACAGCTTCTCTTTCTCTCTCTCTCATTCACAGCTTCTCTTTCTCTCTCTCTCTCACTCACAGCTTCTCTTTCTTTCATTCTCTCTCTCTCACTCACAGCTTCTCTTTCTCTCTCTCTCTCTCACTCACAGCATCTCTTTCTCTCTGTCTCTCACTCACAGCTTCTCTTTCTCTCTCTCACTCTCCCTCACAGCTTCTTTTTCTCTCTCTCTCATTCACAGCTTCTCTTTCTCTCTCTCTCACTCACAGCTTCTCTTTCTCTCGCTCCCTCACTCACAGCTTCTCTCTCTCTCACTCACAGCTTCTCTCTCTATTACTCACTCCCAGCTCCTCTCTCTCTCTCTCACTCACAGCTTCTCACTCTCTCACTCACTCACTCACAGCATCTCTTTCTCTCTTTCTCTCACTCACAGCTTCTCTTTCTCTATCTCTCTCACACAGCTTCTCTTTCTCTCTCTCTCATTCACAGCTTCTCTTTCTCTCTCTCTCACTCACAGCTTCTCTTTCTTTCTCTCTCTCTCTCACTCACAGCTTCTCTCTCTCTCTCTCGCTCACACCTTCTCTCTCTCTCTCACTCACAGCTCTTTCTCTCTCTCTCTCACTCACAGCTTCTCTCTCTCTCTCTCACTCACAGCTTCTCTCTCTCTCACTCTCTCTCACTCACAGCTTCTCTTTCTTTCTTTCTCTCTCTCTCACTCACAGCTTCTCTCTCTCTCTTACTCACTCCCAGCTTCTCTCTCTCTCACTCACTCACATCTTCTCACTCTCTCACTTACTCACAGCATCTCTTTCTCTCTCTCACTTACAGCTTCTCTTTCTCTCTCTCTCACTCACAGCTTCTCTTTCTCTCTCACACACACACAGCTTCTCTCTCTCTCTTACTTACAGCTTCTCTCTCTCTCTTTCACTCACAGTTTCTCTTTCTCTCTCTCTCACTTACAGCTTCTATTTCTCTCTCTCTCACTCACAGCTTCCCTCTCTCTCTCTCTTACTCACTCCCTGATTTTCTCTCTCTCACACACTCACAGCTTCTCTCCCTCTCTCTCACTCACAACTTCTCTTTCTCTCTCTCTCTCACTCACACCTTCTCTTTCTCTCTCTCTCTCACTCACAGCTTCTCGTTCTCTCTCTCTCACACACAGCTTCTCTTTGTCTCTCTCTCTCACTCACACCTTCTCATTCTCTCTCTCACTCTCATCTTCTCTCTCTCACACACACAGCTTCTCTTTCTCTCTCACTCACTCACAGCTTCTCTTTCTCTCTCTCACACACACACAGCTTCTCTTTTTCTCTCTCTCACTCACAGCTTCTCTTGCTCTCTCTCTCTCACTCACAGCTTCTCTTTCTCTCTCACTCACTCACAGCTTCTCTTTCTCTCACTCTCTCACTCACAGCTTCTCTCTCTCTCTCACACAGCTTCTCTTTCTCTCTCTCTCATTCACAGCTTCTCTTTTTCTCTCTCTCACTCACAGCTTCTCTTTCTTTCTCTCTCTCTCTCTCTCACTCACAGCTTCTCTTTCTCTCTCTCTCTCACTCACAGCTTCTCTTTCTCTCTGTCTCTCACTCACAGCTTCTCTTTTTCTCTCTCTCTCTCCCTCACAGCTTCTTTTTCTCTCTCTCTCATTCACAGCTTCTCTTTCTCTCTCTCTCACTCACAGCTTCTCTTTCTCTCTCTCCCTCACTCACAGCTTCTCTCTCTCTCTCACTCACAGCTTCTCTCTCTCATTCTCTCTCACTCACAGCTTCTCTTTCTTTCTCTCTCTCTCTCACTCACAGCTTCTCTCTCTCTTACTCACTCCCAGCTCCTCTCTCTCACTCACTCACTCACTCACAGCATCTCTTTCTCTCTCTCTCACTCACAGCTTCTCTTTCTCTCTCTCTCTCACTCACAGCTTCTCTTTCTATCTCTCTCACACACACAGCTTCTCTCTCTCACTTACAGCTTCTCTTTCTCTCTCTCTCTCATCTCAGCTTCTCTTTCTCTCTCTCTATCACACACACAGCTTCTCTTTCTCTCTCTCTGTCACTCACAGGTTCTCTCTCTCTCACTAACAGCTTCTCTCTCTCTCTCTCACTGACAGCTTCTCTTTCTCTCTCTCTCTCACTTACACCTATTTCTCTCTCTCTCTCACTCACAGCTTCTCTTTCTCTCTCTCTATCACTCACAGCTTCTCTCTCTCTCACACAGCTTCTCATTCTCGCTCTCTCATTCACAGCTTCTCTTTCTCTCTCTCTCACTCACAGCTTCTCTTTCTCACTCTCTCACTCACAGCTTCTCTTTCTCTCACTCACAGCTTCTCTTTCTCTATCTCTCTCACACAGCTTCTCTTTCTCTCTCTCTCATTCACAGCTTCTCTTTCTCTCTCTCTCACTCACAGCTGCTCTTTCTTTCTCTCTCTCTCTCACTCACAGCTTCTCTCTCTCTCACACACACCTACTCTCTCTCTCTCTCACTCACAGCTCTTTCTCTCTCTCTCTCACTCACAGCTTCTCTCTCTCTCTCTCACTCACAGCTTCTCTCTCTCTCACTCTCTCTCACTCACAGCTTCTCTTTCTTTCTTTCTCTCTCTCTCACTGACAGCTTCTCTCTCTCTCTTACTCACTCCCAGCTTCTCTCTCTCTCACTCACTCACATCTTCTCACTCTCTCACTTACTCACAGCATCTCTTTCTCTCTCTCACTTACAGCTTCTCTTTCTCTCTCTCTCACTCACAGCTTCTCTTTCTCTCTCTTACACACACAGCTTCTCTCTCTCTTACTTACAGCTTCTCTCTCTCTTTCACTCACAGTTTCTCTTTCTCTCTCTCTCACTTACAGCTTCTATTTCTCTCTCTCTCACTCACAGCTTCCCTCTCTCTCTCTTACTCACTCCCTATTTTCTCTCTCTCACACACTCACAGCTTCTCTCCCTCTCTCTCACTCACAACTTCTCTTTCTCTCTCTCTCTCACTCACACCTTCTCTTTCTCTCTCTCTCTCCCTCACAGCTTCTTTTTCTCTCTCTCTCATTCACAGCTTCTCTTTCTCTCTCTCTCTCACTCACAGCTTCTCTTTCTCTCTCTCCCTCACTCACAGCTTCTCTCTCTCTCTCTCACTCACAGCTTCTCTCTCTCATTCTCTCTCACTCACAGCTTCTCTTTCTTTCTTTCTTTCTCTCTCTCTCTCACTCACAGCTTCTCTCTCTCTTACTCACTCCCAGCTCCTCTCTCTCTCTCCCTCACAGCTTCTTTTTCTCTCTCTCTCATTCACAGCTTCTCTTTCTCTTCCTCTCTCACTCACAGCTTCTCTTTCTCTCTCTCCCTCACTCACAGCTTCTCTCTCTCTCTCTCACTCACAGCTTCTCTCTCTCATTCTCTCTCACTCACAGCTTCTCTTTCTTTCTTTCTTTCTCTCTCTCTCTCACTCACAGCTTCTCTCTCTCTTACTCACTCCCAGCTCCTCTCTCTCTCTCACTCACAGCTTCTCAATCTCTCACTCACTCACTCACAGCATCTCTTTCTCTCTCTCTCACTCACAGCTTCTCTTTCTCTCTCTCTCTCACTCACAGCTTCTCTTTCTCTCTCTCTCACACACACAGCTTCTCTCTCTCACTCACAGCTTCTCTTTCTTTCTTTCTCTCTCTCTCACTCACAGCTTCTCTCTCTCTTACTCACTCCCAGCTCCTCTCTCTCTCTCACTCACAGCTTCTCACTCTCTCACTCACTCACTCACAGCATCTCTTTCTCTCTCTCTCACTCACAGCTTCTCTTTCTCTCTCTCTCTCTCACTCACAGCTTCTCTTTCTCTCTCTCTATCACTCACACAGCTTTTCTTTCTCTCTCACTCTCACTCACAGCTTCTCTTTCTCTCTCTCTCACTCACAGCTTCTCTCTCTTTCACTCACAGTTTCTCTTTCTCTCTCTCTCACTTACTGCTTCTATTTTTCTCTCTCTCTCACTCACAGCTTCCCTCTCTCTCTCTTACTCACTCCCTGATTTTCTCTCTCTCTCTCACTCACAGCTTCTCTCCTTCTCTCTCACTCACAGCTTCTCTTTCTCTCTCTCTCTCACTCACAGCTTCTCTTTCTCTCTCTCTCTCACTCACAGCTTCTCGTTCTCTCTCTCACACACAGCTTCTATTTGTCTCTCTCTCTCACTCACACCTTCTCATTCTCTCTCTCTCACTCTCAGCTTCTCTCTCTCACACACACACAGCTTCTCTTTCTCTCTCACTCACTCACAGCTTCTCTTTCTCTCTCACACACACACACAGCTTCTCTTTCTCTCTCTCTCACTCACAGCTTCTCTTGCTCTCTCTCTCACTCACAGCTTCTCTTTCTCTCTCTCTCACTCACAGCTTCTCTTTCTCTCACTCTCTCACTCACAGCTTCTCTCTCTCCCACAGCTTCTCTTTCTCTCTCTCTCATTCACAGCTTCTCTTTCTCTCTCTCACTCACTCACAGCTTCTCTTTCTCTCACTCACAGCTTCTCTTTCTCTCTCTCTCTGTCACTCACAGCTTCTCTTTCCCTCTCACACACACAGCTTCTCTTTCTCTCTCTCTCATTCACAGCTTCTCTTTCTCTCTCTCTCACTCACAGCTTCTCTTTCTTTCTCTCTCTCTCTCTCACTCACAGCTTCTCTTTCTCTCTCTCTCTCACTCACAGCTTCTCTTTCTCTCTGTCTCTCACTCACAGCTTCTCTTTTTCTCTCTCTCTCTCCCTCACAGCTTCTTTTTCTCTCTCTCTCATTCACAGCTTCTCTTTCTCTCTCTCTCTCACTCACAGCTTCTCTTTCTCTCTCTCCCTCACTCACAGCTTCTCTCTCTCTCTCTCACTCACAGCTTCTCTCTCTCATTCTCTCTCACTCACAGCTTCTCTTTCTTTCTTTCTTTCTCTCTCTCTCTCACTCACAGCTTCTCTCTCTCTTACTCACTCCCAGCTCCTCTCTCTCTCTCACTCACTCACTCACAGCATCTCTTTCTCTCTCTCTCACTCACAGCTTCTCTTTCTCTCTCTCTCTCTCACTCACAGCTTCTCTTTCTCTCTCTCTCACACACACAGCTTCTCTCTCTCACTTACAGCTTCTCTTTCTCTCTCTCTCTCATGCTCAGCTTCTCTTTCTCTCTCTCTATCACACACACAGCTTCTCTTTCTCTCTCTCTGTCACTCACAGCTTCTCTCTCTCTCACTAACAGCTTCTCTCTCTCTCTCTCTCTCACTGACAGCTTCTCTTTCTCTCTCTCTCTCACTTACACCTATTTCTCTCTCTCTCTCACTCACAGCTTCTCTTTCTCTCTCTCTCTCACTCACAGCTTCTCTCTCTCTCACACAGCTTCTCATTCTTGCTCTCTCATTCACAGCTTCTCTTTCTCTCTCTCTCACTCACAGCTTCTCTTTCTCACTCTCTCTCACTCACAGCTTCTCTTTCTCTCACTCACAGCTTCTCTTTCTCTATCTCTCTCACACAGCTTCTCTTTCTCTCTCTCTCATTCACAGCTTCTCTTTCTCTCTCTCTCACTCACAGCTGCTCTTTCTTTCTCTCTCTCTCTCACTCACAGCTTCTCTCTCTCTCACACACACCTTCTCTCTCTCTCTCTCACTCACAGCTCTTTCTCTCTCTCTCTCACTCACAGCTTCTCTCTCTCTCTCTCACTCACAGCTTCTCTCTCTCTCACTCTCTCTCACTCACAGCTTCTCTTTCTTTCTTTCTTTCTCTCTCACTGACAGCTTCTCTCTCTCTCTTACTCACTCCCAGCTTCTCTCTCTCTCACTCACTCACATCTTCTCACTCTCTCACTTACTCACAGCATCTCTTTCTCTCTCTCACTTACAGCTTCTCTTTCTCTCTCTCTCACTCACAGCTTCTCTTTCTCTCTCTTACACACACAGCTTCTCTCTCTCTTACTTACAGCTTCTCTCTCTCTCTTTCACTCACAGTTTCTCTTTCTCTCTCTCTCACTTACAGCTTCTATTTCTCTCTCTCTCACTCACAGCTTCCCTCCCTCTCTCTTACTCACTCCCTATTTTCTCTCTCTCACACACTCACAGCTTCTCTCCCTCTCTCTCACTCACAACTTCTCTTTCTCTCTCTCTCTCACTCACACCTTCTCTTTCTCTCTCTCTCTCACTCACAGCTTCTCGTTCTCTCTCTCTCACACACAGCTTCTCTTTGTCTCTCTCTCTCACTCACACCTTCTCATTCTCTCTCTCTCACTCTCAGCTTCCCTCTCTCACACACACAGCTTCTCTTTCTCTCTCACTCACTCACAGCTTCTCTTTCTCTCTCTCACACACACACAGCTTCTCTTTTTCTCTCTCTCACTCACAGCTTCTCTTGCTCTCTCTCGCTCACTCACAGCTTCTCTTTCTCTCTCACTCACTCACAGCTTCTCTTTCTCTCACTCTCTCACTCACAGCTTCTCTCTCTCTCTCTCACAGCTTCTCTTTCTCTCTCTCTCATTCACAGCTTCTCTTTCTCTCTCTCTCACTCACAGATTCTCTTTCTTTCTCTCTCTCTCTCTCTCACTCACAGCTTCTCTTTCTCTCTCTCTCTCATTCACAGCTTCTCTTTCTCTCTGTCTCTCACTCACAGCTTCTCTTTTTCTCTCTCTCTCTCCCTCACAGCTTCTTTTTCTCTCTCTCTCTCATTCACAGCTTCTCTTTCTCTCTCTCTCTCACTCACAGCTTCTCTTTCTCTCTCTCCCTCACTCACAGCTTCTCTCTCTCTCTCACTCACAGCTTCTCTCTCTCATTCTCTCTCACTCACAGCTTCTCTTTCTTTCTCTCTCTCTCTCTCACTCACAGCTTCTCTCTCTCTTACTCACTCCCAGCTCCTCTCTCTCTCTCACTCACTCACTCACAGCATCTCTTTCTCTCTCTCTCACTCACAGCTTCTCTTTCTCTCTCTCTCTCACTCACAGCTTCTCTTTCTCTCTCTCACACACACACAGCTTCTCTCTCTCACTTACAGCTTCTCTTTCTCTCTCTCTCTCTCACGCTCAGCTTCTCTTTCTCTCTCTCTATCACACACACAGCTTCTCTTTCTCTCTCTCTGTCACTCACAGCTTCTCTCTCTCTCACTAACAGCTTCTCTCTCTCTCTCTCACTGACAGCTTCTCTTTCTCTCTCTCACTCACTTACACCTATTTCTCTCTCTCTCTCACTCACAGCTTCTCTTTCTCTCTCTCTCTCACTCACAGCTTCTCTCTCTCTCACACAGCTTATTCTCGCTCTCTCATTCACAGCTTCTCTTTCTCTCTCTCTCTCACTCACAGCTTCTCTTTCTCACTCTCTCTCACTCACAGCTTCTCTTTCTCTCACTCACAGCTTCTCTTTCTCTATCTCTCTCACACAGCTGCTCTTTCTCTCTCTCTCATTCACAGCTTCTCTTTCTCTCTCTCTCACTCACAGCTTCTCTTTCTTTCTCTCTCTCTCACTCACAGCTTCTCTCTCTCTCTCTCTCTCACCTTCTCTCTCTCTCTCTCACTCACAGCTCTTTCTCTCTCTCTCTCACTCACAGCTTCTCTCTCTCTCTCTCTCACTCACAGCTTCTCTCTCTCACTCTCTCTCACTCACAGCTTCTCTTTCTTTCTTTCTCTCTCTCTCACTCACAGCTTCTCTCTCTCTCTTACTCACTCCCAGCTTCTCTCTCTCTCACTCACTCACATCTTCTCACTCTCTCACTTACTCACAGCATCTCTTTCTCTCTCTCACTTACAGCTTCTCTTTCTCTCTCTCTCACTCACAGCTTCTCTTTCTCTCTCTCACACACACAGCTTCTCTCTCTCTCTTACTTACAGCTTCTCTCTCTCTCTTTCACTCACAGTTTCTCTTTCTCTCTCTCTCACACACACAGCTTCTCTTTTTCTCTCTCTCACTCACAGCTTCTCTTGCTCTCTCTGTCTCACTCACAGCTTCTCTTTCTCTCTCACTCACTCACAGCTTCTCTTTCTCTCACTCTCTCACTCACAGCTTCTCTCTCTCTCTCTCACAGCTTCTCTTTCTCTGTCTCTCATTCACAGCTTCTCTTTCTCTCTCTCTCACTCACAGCTTCTCTTTCTTTCTCTTTCTCTCTCTCTCTCTCTCACTCACAGCTTCTCTTTCTCTCTCTCTCTCATTCACAGCTTCTCTTTCTCTCTGTCTCTCACTCACAGCTTCTCTTTTTCTCTCTCTCTCTCCCTCACAGCTTCTTTTTCTCTCTCTCTCATTCACAGCTTCTCTTTCTCTCTCTCTCTCACTCACAGCTTCTCTTTCTCTCTCTCCCTCACTCACAGCTTCTCTCTCTCTCTCACTCACAGCTTCTCTCTCTCATTCTCTCTCACTCACAGCTTCTCTTTCTTTCTCTCTCTCTCTCTCTCACTCACAGCTTCACTCTCTCTTACTCACTCCCAGCTCCTCTCTCTCTCTCACTCACTCACTCACAGCATCTCTTTCTCTCTCTCTCACTCACAGCTTCTCTTTCTCTCTCTCTCTCTCACTCACAGCTTCTCTTTCTCTCTCTCACACACACACAGCTTCTCTCTCTCACTTACAGCTTCTCTTTCTCTCTCTCTCTCTCACGCTCAGCTTCTCTTTCTCTCTCTCTATCACACACACAGCTTCTCTTTCTCTCTCTCTGTCACTCACAGCTTCTCTCTCTCTCACTAACAGCTTCTCTCTCTCTCTCTCACTGACAGCTTCTCTTTCTCTCTCTCACTCACTTACACCTATTTCTCTCTCTCTCTCACTCACAGCTTCTCTTTCTCTCTCTCTCTCACTCACAGCTTCTCTCTCTCACACACAGCTTCTCATTCTCGCTCTCTCATTCACAGCTTCTCTCTCTCTCTCTCTCTCACTCACAGCTTCTCTTTCTCACTCTCTCTCACTCACAGCTTCTCTTTCTCTCACTCACAGCTTCTCTTTCTCTATCTCTCTCACACAGCTTCTCTTTCTCTCTCTCTCATTCACAGCTTCTCTTTCTCTCTCTCTCACTCACAGCTTCTCTTTCTTTCTTTCTCTCTCTCACTCACAGCTTCTCTCTCTCTCACACACACACCTTCTCTCTCTCTCACTCACAGCTCTTTCTCTCTCTCTCTCACTCACAGCTTCTCTCTCTCTCTCTCTCACTCACAGCTTCTCTCTCTCTCACTCTCTCTCACTCACAGCTTCTCTTTCTTTCTTTCTCTCTCTCTCACTCACAGCTTCTCTCTCTCTCTTACTCACTCCCAGCTTCTCTCTCTCTCACTCACTCACATCTTCTCACTCTCTCACTTACTCACAGCATCTCTTTCTCTCTCTCACTTACAGCTTCTCTTTCTCTCTCTCTCACTCACAGCTTCTCTTTCTCTCTCTCACACACACAGCTTCTCTCTCTCTCTTACTTACAGCTTCTCTCTCACTCTTTCACTCACAGTTTCTCTTTCTCTCTCTCTCACTTACAGCTTCTATTTCTCTCTCTCTCACTCACAGCTTCCCTCTCTCTCTCTTACTCACTCCCTGATTTTCTCTCTCTCACACACTCACAGCTTCTCTCCCTCTCTCTCACTCACAACTTCTCTTTCTCTCTCTCTCTCACTCACACATTCTCTTTCTCTCTCTCTCTCACTCACAGCTTCTCGTTCTCTCTCTCACACACACAGCTTCTCTTTGTCTCTCTCTCTCACTCACACCTTCTCATTCTCTCTCTCTCACTCTCAGCTTCTCTCTCTCACACACACAGCTTCTCTTTCTCTCTCACTCACTCACAGCTTCTCTTTCTCTCTCTCACACGCACACAGCTTCTCTTTCTCTCTCTCTCACTCACAGCTTCTCTTGCTCTCTCTCTCTCACTCACAGCTTCTCTTTCTCTCTCACTCACTCACAGCTTCTCTTTCTCTCACTCTCTCACTCACAGCTTCTCTCTCTCTCTCACACAGCTTCTCTTTCTCCCAATCTCATTCACAGCTTCTCTTTCTATCTCTCTCTCACTCACAGCTTCTCTTTCTTTCACTCACAGCTTCTCTTTCTCTCTCTCTGTCACTCACAGCTTCTCTTTCTCTCTCTCTCTCTCTCACAGCTTCTCTTTCTCTCTCTCTCATTCACAGCTTCTCTTTCTCTCTCTCTCTCACTCACAGCTTCTCTTTCTTTCATTCTCTCTCTCTCACTCACAGCTTCTCTTTCTCTCTCTCTCTCTCACTCACAGCATCTCTTTCTCTCTGTCTCTCACTCACAGCTTCTCTTTCTCTCTCTCACTCTCCCTCACAGCTTCTTTTTCTCTCTCTCTCATTCACAGCTTCTCTTTCTCTCTCTCTCACTCACAGCTTCTCTTTCTCTCGCTCCCTCACTCACAGCTTCTCTCTCTCTCACTCACAGCTTCTCTCTCTATTACTCACTCCCAGCTCCTCTCTCTCTCTCTCACTCACAGCTTCTCACTCTCTCACTCACTCACTCACAGCATCTCTTTCTCTCTTTCTCTCACTCACAGCTTCTCTTTCTCTATCTCTCTCACACAGCTTCTCTTTCTCTCTCTCTCATTCACAGCTTCTCTTTCTCTCTCTCTCACTCACAGCTTCTCTTTCTTTCTCTCTCTCTCTCACTCACAGCTTCTCTCTCTCTCTCTCGCTCACACCTTCTCTCTCTCTCTCACTCACAGCTCTTTCTCTCTCTCTCTCACTCACAGCTTCTCTCTCTCTCTCTCACTCACAGCTTCTCTCTCTCTCACTCTCTCTCACTCACAGCTTCTCTTTCTTTCTTTCTCTCTCTCTCACTCACAGCTTCTCTCTCTCTCTTACTCACTCCCAGCTTCTCTCTCTCTCACTCACTCACATCTTCTCACTCTCTCACTTACTCACAGCATCTCTTTCTCTCTCTCACTTACAGCTTCTCTTTCTCTCTCTCTCACTCACAGCTTCTCTTTCTCTCTCACACACACACAGCTTCTCTCTCTCTCTTACTTACAGCTTCTCTCTCTCTCTTTCACTCACAGTTTCTCTTTCTCTCTCTCTCACTTACAGCTTCTATTTCTCTCTCTCTCACTCACAGCTTCCCTCTCTCTCTCTCTTACTCACTCCCTGATTTTCTCTCTCTCACACACTCACAGCTTCTCTCCCTCTCTCTCACTCACAACTTCTCTTTCTCTCTCTCTCTCACTCACACCTTCTCTTTCTCTCTCTCTCTCACTCACAGCTTCTCGTTCTCTCTCTCTCACACACAGCTTCTCTTTGTCTCTCTCTCTCACTCACACCTTCTCATTCTCTCTCCCACTCTCAGCTTCTCTCTCTCACACACACAGCTTCTCTTTCTCTCTCACTCACTCACAGCTTCTCTTTCTCTCTCTCACACACACACAGCTTCTCTTTTTCTCTCTCTCACTCACAGCTTCTCTTGCTCTCTCTCTCTCACTCACAGCTTCTCTTTCTCTCTCACTCACTCACAGATTCTCTTTCTCTCACTCTCTCACTCACAGCTTCTCTCTCTCTCTCACACAGCTTCTCTTTCTCTCTCTCTCATTCACAGCTTCTCTTTCTCTCTCTCTCACTCACAGCTTCTCTTTCTTTCTCTCTCTCTCTCTCTCACTCACAGCTTCTCTTTCTCTCTCTCTCTCACTCACAGCTTCTCTTTCTCTCTGTCTCTCACTCACAGCTTCTCTTTTTCTCTCTCTCTCTCCCTCACAGCTTCTTTTTCTCTCTCTCTCATTCACAGCTTCTCTTTCTCTCTCTCTCACTCACAGCTTCTCTTTCTCTCTCTCCCTCACTCACAGCTTCACTCTCTCTCTCTCACTCACAGCTTCTCTCTCTCATTCTCTCTCACTCACAGCTTCTCTTTCTTTCTTTCTCTCTCTCTCTCACTCACAGCTTCTCTCTCTCTTACTCACTCCCAGCTCCTCTCTCTCACTCACTCACTCACTCACAGCATCTCTTTCTCTCTCTCTCACTCACAGCTTCTCTTTCTCTCTCTCTCTCTCACTCACAGCTTCTCTTTCTCTCTCTCACACACACACAGCTTCTCTCTCTCACTTACAGCTTCTCTTTCTCTCTCTCTCTCTCACGCTCAGCTTCTCTTTCTCTCTCTCTATCACACACACAGCTTCTCTTTCTCTCTCTCTGTCACTCACAGCTTCTCTCTCTCTCACTAACAGCTTCTCTCTCTCTCTCTCTCACTGACAGCTTCTCTTTCTCTCTCTCACTCACTTACACCTATTTCTCTCTCTCTCTCACTCACAGCTTCTCTTTCTCTCTCTCTCTCACTCACAGCTTCTCTCTCACACACACAGCTTCTCATTCTCGCTCTCTCATTCACAGCTTCTCTCTCTCTCTCTCTCTCACTCACAGCTTCTCTTTCTCACTCTCTCTCACTCACAGCTTCTCTTTCTCTCACTCACAGCTTCTCTTTCTCTATCTCTCTCACACAGCTTCTCTTTCTCTCTCTCTCATTCACAGCTTCTCTTTCTCTCTCTCTCACTCACAGCTTCTCTTTCTTTCTCTCTCTCTCTCACTCACAGCTTCTCTCTCTCTCACACACACACCTTCTCTCTCTCTCACTCACAGCTCTTTCTCTCTCTCTCTCACTCACAGCTTCTCTCTCTCTCACTCACAGCTTCTCTCTCTCTCACTCTCTCTCACTCACAGCTTCTCTTTCTTTCTTTCTCTCTCTCTCACTCACAGCTTCTCTCTCTCTCTTACTCACTCACAGCTTCTCTCTCTCTCACTCACTCACATCTTCTCACTCTCTCACTTACTCACAGCATCTCTTTCTCTCTCTCACTTACAGCTTCTCTTTCTCTCTCTCTCACTCACAGCTTCTCTTTCTCTCTCTCACACACACAGCTTCTCTCTCTCTCTTACTTACAGCTTCTCTCTCTCTCTTTCACTCACAGTTTCTCTTTCTCTCTCTCTCACTTACAGCTTCTATTTCTCTCTCTCTCACTCACAGCTTCCCTCTCTCTCTCTTACTCACTCCCTGATTTTCTCTCTCTCACACACTCACAGCTTCTCTCCCTCTCTCTCACTCACAACTTCTCTTTCTCTCTCTCTCTCACTCACACATTCTCTTTCTCTCTCTCACTCACAGCTTCTCGTTCTCTCTCTCTCACACACAGCTTCTCTTTGTCTCTCTCTCTCACTCACACCTTCTCATTCTCTCTCTCTCACTCTCAGCTTCTCTCTCTCACACACACAGCTTCTCTTTCTCTCTCACTCACTCACAGCTTCTCTTTCTCTCTCTCACACGCACACAGCTTCTCTTTCTCTCTCTCTCACTCACAGCTTCTCTTGCTCTCTCTCTCTCACTCACAGCTTCTCTTTCTCTCTCACTCACTCACAGCTTCTCTTTCTCTCACTCTCTCACTCACAGCTTCTCTCTCTCTCTCACACAGCTTCTCTTTCTCCCAATCTCATTCACAGCTTCTCTTTCTATCTCTCTCTCACTCACAGCTTCTCTTTCTTTCACTCACAGCTTCTCTTTCTCTCTCTCTGTCACTCACAGCTTCTCTTTCTCTCTCTCTCTCTCTCACAGCTTCTCTTTCTCTCTCTCTCATTCACAGCTTCTCTTTCTCTCTCTCTCTCACTCACAGCTTCTCTTTCTTTCATTCTCTCTCTCTCACTCACAGCTTCTCTTTCTCTCTCTCTCTCTCACTCACAGCATCTCTTTCTCTCTGTCTCTCACTCACAGCTTCTCTTTCTCTCTCTCACTCTCCCTCACAGCTTCTTTTTCTCTCTCTCTCATTCACAGCCTCTCTTTCTCTCTCTCTCACTCACAGCTTCTCTTTCTCTCGCTCCCTCACTCACAGCTTCTCTCTCTCTCACTCACAGCTTCTCTCTCTATTACTCACTCCCAGCTCCTCTCTCTCTCTCTCACTCACAGCTTCTCACTCTCTCACTCACTCACTCACAGCATCTCTTTCTCTCTTTCTCTCACTCACAGCTTCTCTTTCTCTATCTCTCTCACACAGCTTCTCTTTCTCTCTCTCTCATTCACAGCTTCTCTTTCTCTCTCTCTCACTCACAGCTTCTCTTTCTTTCTCTCTCTCTCTCACTCACAGCTTCTCTCTCTCTCTCTCGCTCACACCTTCTCTCTCTCTCTCTCACTCACAGCTCTTTCTCTCTCTCTCTCACTCACAGCTTCTCTCTCTCTCTCTCACTCACAGCTTCTCTCTCTCTCACTCTCTCTCACTCACAGCTTCTCTTTCTTTCTTTCTCTCTCTCTCACTCACAGCTTCTCTCTCTCTCTTACTCACTCCCAGCTTCTCTCTCTCTCACTCACTCACATCTTCTCACTCTCTCACTTACTCACAGCATCTCTTTCTCTCTCTCACTTACAGCTTCTCTTTCTCTCTCTCTCACTCACAGCTTCTCTTTCTCTCTCACACACACACAGCTTCTCTCTCTCTCTTACTTACAGCTTCTCTCTCTCTCTTTCACTCACAGTTTCTCTTTCTCTCTCTCTCACTTACAGCTTCTATTTCTCTCTCTCTCACTCACAGCTTCCCTCTCTCTCTCTCTTACTCACTCCCTGATTTTCTCTCTCTCACACACTCACAGCTTCTCTCCCTCTCTCTCACTCACAACTTCTCTTTCTCTCTCTCTCTCACTCACACCTTCTCTTTCTCTCTCTCTCTCACTCACAGCTTCTCGTTCTCTCTCTCACACACACAGCTTCTCTTTGTCTCTCTCTCTCACTCACACCTTCTCATTCTCTCTCTCACTCTCAGCTTCTCTCTCTCACACACACAGCTTCTCTTTCTCTCTCACTCACTCACAGCTTCTCTTTCTCTCTCTCACACACACACAGCTTCTCTTTTTCTCTCTCTCACTCACAGCTTCTCTTGCTCTCTCTCTCTCACTCACAGCTTCTCTTTCTCTCTCACTCACTCACAGATTCTCTTTCTCTCACTCTCTCACTCACAGCTTCTCTCTCTCTCTCACACAGCTTCTCTTTCTCTCTCTCTCATTCACAGCTTCTCTTTCTCTCTCTCTCACTCACAGCTTCTCTTTCTTTCTCTCTCTCTCTCTCTCACTCACAGCTTCTCTTTCTCTCTCTCTCTCACTCACAGCTTCTCTTTCTCTCTGTCTCTCACTCACAGCTTCTCTTTTTCTCTCTCTCTCTCCCTCACAGCTTCTTTTTCTCTCTCTCTCATTCACAGCTTCTCTTTCTCTCTCTCTCACTCACAGCTTCTCTTTCTCTCTCTCCCTCACTCACAGCTTCTCTCTCTCTCTCTCACTCACAGCTTCTCTCTCTCATTCTCTCTCACTCACAGCTTCTCTTTCTTTCTTTCTCTCTCTCTCTCACTCACAGCTTCTCTCTCTCTTACTCACTCCCAGCTCCTCTCTCTCACTCACTCACTCACTCACAGCATCTCTTTCTCTCTCTCTCACTCACAGCTTCTCTTTCTCTCTCTCTCTCTCACTCACAGCTTCTCTTTCTCTCTCTCACACACACACAGCTTCTCTCTCTCACTTACAGCTTCTCTTTCTCTCTCTCTCTCTCACGCTCAGCTTCTCTTTCTCTCTCTCTATCACACACACAGCTTCTCTTTCTCTCTCTCTGTCACTCACAGCTTCTCTCTCTCTCACTAACAGCTTCTCTCTCTCTCTCTCTCACTGACAGCTTCTCTTTCTCTCTCTCACTCACTTACACCTATTTCTCTCTCTCTCTCACTCACAGCTTCTCTTTCTCTCTCTCTCTCACTCACAGCTTCTCTCTCTCACACACAGCTTCTCATTCTCGCTCTCTCATTCACAGCTTCTCTTTCTCTCTCTCTCTCACTCACAGCTTCTCTTTCTCACTCTCTCTCACTCACAGCTTCTCTTTCTCTCACTCACAGCTTCTCTTTCTCTATCTCTCTCACACAGCTTCTCTTTCTCTCTCTCTCATTCACAGCTTCTCTTTCTCTCTCTCTCACTCACAGCTTCTCTTTCTTTCTCTCTCTCTCACTCACAGCTTCTCTCTCTCTCTCACACACACCTTCTCTCTCTCTCACTCACTCACAGCTCTTTCTCTCTCTCACTCACTCACAGCTTCTCTCTCTCTCTCTCTCACTCACAGCTTCTCTCTCTCTCACTCTCTCTCACTCACAGCTTCTCTTTCTTTCTTTCTCTCTCTCTCACTCACAGCTTCTCTCTCTCTCTTACTCACTCCCAGCTTCTCTCTCTCTCACTCACTCACATCTTCTCACTCTCTCACTTACTCACAGCATCTCTTTCTCTCTCTCACTTACAGCTTCTCTTTCTCTCTCTCTCACTCACAGCTTCTCTTTCTCTCTCACACACACACAGCTTCTCTCTCTCTTACTTACAGCTTCTCTCTCTCTCTTTCACTCACAGTTTCTCTTTCTCTCTCTCTCACTTACAGCTTCTATTTCTCTCTCTCTCACTCACAGCTTCCCTCTCTCTCTCTTACTCACTCCCTGATTTTCTCTCTCTCACACACTCACAGCTTCTCTCCCTCTCTCTCACTCACAACTTCTCTTTCTCTCTCTCACTCACACCTTCTCTTTCTCTCTCTCTCTCACTCACAGCTTCTCGTTCTCTCTCTCTCACACACAGCTTCTCTTTGTCTCTCTCTCTCACTCACACCTTCTCATTCTCTCTCTCTCACTCTCAGCTTCTCTCTCTCACACACACAGCTTCTCTTTCTCTCTCACTCACTCACAGCTTCTCTTTCTCTCTCTCACACACACACAGCTTCTCTTTCTCTCTCTCTCACTCACAGCTTCTCTTGCTCTCTCTCTCTCACTCACAGCTTCTCTTTCTCTCTCACTCACTCACAGCTTCTCTTTCTCTCACTCTCTCACTCACAGCTTCTCTCTCTCTCTCACAGCTTCTCTTTCTCCCTCTCTCATTCACTTCTTCTCTTTCTATCTCTCTCTCACTCACAGCTTCTCTTTCTTTCACTCACAGCTTCTCTTTCTCTCTCTCTGTCACTCACAGCTTCTCTTTCTCTCTCTCTCTCACACAGCTTCTCTTTCTGTCTCTCTCATTCACAGCTTCTCTTTCTCTCTCTCTCTCACTCACAGCTTCTCTTTCTTTCATTCTCTCTCTCTCACTCACAGCTTCTCTTTCTCTCTCTCTCTCTCACTCACAGCATCTCTTTCTCTCTGTCTCTCACTCACAGCTTCTCTTTCTCTCTCTCACTCTCCCTCACAGCTTCTTTTTCTCTCTCTCTCATTCACAGCTTCTCTTTCTCTCTCTCTCACTCACAGCTTCTCTTTCTCTCGCTCCCTCACTCCCAGCTCCTCTCTCTCTCTCTCACTCACAGCTTCTCACTCTCTCTCTCACTCACTCACAGCATCTCTTTCTCTCTCTCTCTCACTCACAGCTTCTTTTTCTCTCTCTCTCTCACTCACAGCTTCTCTTTCTCTCTCTACCTCACTCACAGCTTCTCTCTCTCTCACTCACAGCTTCTCTCTCTATTACTCACTCCCAGCTCCTCTCTCTCTCTCACTCACAGCTTCTCACTCTATCACTCACTCACTCACAGCTTCTCTTTCTCTCTCTCTCTCACTCACAGCTTCTCTTTCTCTCTCTCACACACACACAGCTTCTCTCTCTCTCTCTCTCACTTACACCTTCTCTTTCTCTCTCTCTCTCATGCTCAGCTTCTCTTTCTCTCTCTCTATCACACATACAGCTTCTCTTTCTCTCTCTCTGTCACTCACAGATTCTCTCTCACACACACACACAGCTTCTCACTCTCTCTCTCTCACTCACAGCTTCTCTTTCTCTCTCTCTCTCTCACTCACAGCTTCTCTTTGTCTCTCTCACACACACAGCTTCTCTCTCTCTCCCTTACAGCATCTCTTTCTGTATCTCTCTCACTCTCAGCTTCTCTTTCTCTCTCTCTATCACTCACACAGCTTCTCTTTCTCTCTCGCTCTCACTCACAGCTTCTCTTTCTCTCTCTCTCTCTCACTCACAGCATCTCTCTCTCTTACACTCACAGTTTCTCTTTCTCTCTCTCTCACTTACAGCTTCTATTTCTCTCTCTCTCACTCACAGCTTCCCTCTCTCTCTCTTACTCACTCCCTGATTTTCTCTCTCACACACTCACAGCTTCTCTCCCTCTCTCTCACTCACAGCTTCTCTTTCTCTCTCTCTCTCTAACTCACCGCTTCTCTTTCTCTCTCTCTCTCACTCACAACTTCTCATTCTCTCTCTCACACACACAGCTTCTCTTTGTCTCTCTCTCTCACTCACACCTTCTCATTCTCTCTCTCTCTCACTCTCAGCTTCTCTCTCACACACACACACAGCTTCTCTTTCTCTCTCACTCACTCACAGCTTCTCTTTCTCTCTCTCACACACACAGCTTCTCTTTCACTCTCTCTCTCACACACAGCTTCTCTTTCTCTCTCTCTCACTCACAGCTTCTCTTTCTCTCACTCTCTCACTCACAGCTTCTCTCTCTCTCTCTCACAGCTTCTCTTTCTCTCTCTCTCATTCACAGCTTCTCTTTCTCTCTCTCTCTCACTCACAGCTTCTCTTTCTCTCACTCACAGCTTCTCTTTCTCTCTCTCTATGTCACTCACAGCTTCTCTTTCTCTCTCTCTCTTACACAGCTTCTCTTTCTCTCTCTCTCATTCACAGCTTCTCTTTCTCTCTCTCTCACTCACAGCTTCTCTTTCTTTCTCTCTCTCTCTCTCACTCACAGCTTCTCTTTCTCTCTCTCTCTCACTCACAGCTTCTCTTTCTCTCTGTCTCTCACTCACAGCTTCGCTTTCTCTCTCTCTCTCACTCACAGCTTCTCTTTCTCTCTCTCTCATTCACAGCTTCTCTTTCTCTCACACTCTCACTCACAGCTTCTCTTTCTCTCTCTCCCTCACTCACAGCTTCTCTCTCTCTCTCACTAACAGGTTCTCTTTCTTTCTCTCTCTCTCTCATTCACAGCTTCTCTCTCTCTTATTCACTCCCAGCTTCTCTCTCTCTCTCACTCACAGCTTCTCACTCTCTCTCTCACTCACTCACAGCTTCTCTCTCTCTCTCTCACTCACTCACAGCTTCTCTCTCTCTCTCTCTCACTCACTCACAGCTTCCCACTCTCTCACTCACTCACTCACAGCATCTCTTTCTCTCTCTCACTCACTCACAGCTTCTCTCTCTCTTTCACTCACAGTTTCTCTTTCTCTCTCTCACTTACAGCTTCTATTTCTCTCTGTCTCTCACTCACAGCTTCTCTTTCTCTCTCTCTCAATCATTCACCGCTTCTCTTTCACTCTCTCACTCACAGCTTCTCTTTCTCTCTCTCCCTCACTCACAGCTTCTCTCTCTCTCTCACTCACAGGTTCTCTTTCTTTCTCTCTCTCTCTCATTCACAGCTTCTCTCTCTCTTATTCACTCCCAGCTTCTCTCTCTCTCTCACTCACAGCTTCTCACTCTCTCTCTCACTCACTCACAGCTTCTCTCTCTCTCTCTCACTCACTCACAGCTTCTCTCTCTCTCTCTCTCACTCACTCACAGCTTCCCACTCTCTCACTCACTCACTCACAGCATCTCTTTCTCTCTCTCTCTCACTCACAGCTTCTCTCTCTCTTTCACTCACAGTTTCTCTTTCTCTCTCTCACTTACAGCTTCTATTTCTCTCTGTCTCTCACTCACAGCTTCTCTTTCTCTCTCTCTCAATCATTCACCGCTTCTCTTTCACTCTCTCACTCACAGCTTCTCTTTCTATCTCACACCTTCTCTTTCTCTCTCTCTCACTCACAGCTTCTCTTTCTCTTGCTCTCTCACTCACACAAACCTTCTCTTTCTCTATCTCTCTCACTCACTCAGCTTCTGTTTCTCTCTCACTCACAGCTTCTCTTTCTCTCTCTCTCTCACTCACAGTTTCTCTTTCTCTCTCTCTCGCTCACAGGTTCTATTTCACTCTCTGTCTCCCTCACTCACAGCTTCTCTATCTCTCTCACTCTCTCACTCACAGCTTCTCTTTCTCTCTCTCACTCACAGCTTCTCTTTCTCTCTCTATCTCTCTCTCACTCACAGATTCTCTTTCTCTCTCTCTCAATAACTCACAGCTTCTCTCTCTCTCTCACTCACTCACAGCTTCTCTTTCTCTCTCTCTCTCACTCACAGCTTCTCTTTCTCTCTCTCTCTCACTCACTCACAGCTTCTCAATCTCTCTCTGTCTCTCTCATTCACAGCTTCTCTTTCTCTTTCTCTCACTAACTCACAGCTTCTCTTTCTCTCTCTCTTACAGCTTCTCTCTCTCTCTCTCTCACTAACTCACAGCTTCTCTTTCTCTCTCTCACTCACTCACAGCTAATATTTCTCTCTCACACACACACAGCTTCACTTTTTCTCTATCTCTCTCACTCACAGCTTCTCCTTTCCTCTCTCTCACTCACAGCTTCTCTTTCTCTCTCTCTCACTCACAGCTTCTCTTTCTCTCTCACACACACAGCTTCTCTTTCTCTTTCTCTCTCTCACTCACAGCTTCTCTCTCACACACACACACAGCTTCTCTTTCTCTCTATCTGTCACTCACAGCTTCTCTTTCTCTCTCTCTCACTCACAGCTTCTATTTCTATCTATCTCTCATTCACAGCTTCTCTCTCTCTCTCTCTCTCTCTCTCACCCACAGCTTCTTTTTCTCTCTCTCTCACTCACTCACAGCTTCTCTTTCTCGCTCTGGCTCTCACACTCACAGCTTCTCTTTCTCTATCTCTCACTCACTCACAGCTTCTCTTTCTCTCTCTCTCTCTCTCTCACTCACAGCTCCTCTCTCTCTCTCTCTCTCTCACTCACAGCTTCTCTTTCTCTCTCTCTCACTCACAGCTTCTATTTCTCTCTCTCTCACACACACACAGCTTCTCTTTCTCTCTCTCTCTCACTCACAGCTTCTCTTTCTCTTTCTCTCTCTCACTCACAGCTCTTTCTCTCTCTATCTCTCTCTCACTCACAGCTTCTCTTTCTCTCTCTCAATAACTCACAGCTTCTCTTTCTCTCTCTCTCTCTCTCACTCACTCACAGCTTCTCTTTCTCTCTCTCTCACTCACTCACAGCTACTATTTCTGTCTCACTCACACACAGCTTAACTTTCTCTCTATCTCTCTCACTCACAGCTTCTCCTTTCTTTCTCTCTCTCTCTCTCTCACTCACAGCTTCTCTTTCTCTCTCTCACTCACAGCTTCTCTTTCTCTCTCTCTCAATCATTCACCGCTTCTCTTTCACTCTCTCACTCACAGCTTCTCTTTCTCTCTCACACCTTCTCTTTCTCTGTCTCTCACTCACAGCTTCTCTTTCTCTCGCTCTCTCACTCACTCAAACCTTCTCTTTCTCTATCTCTCTCACTCACTCACAGCTTCTCAATCTCTCTCTGTCTCTCTCATTCACAGCTTCTCTTTCTCTTTCTCTCACTAACTCACAGCTTCTCTTTCTCTCTCTCTTACAGATTCTCTATCTCTCTCTCTCTCTCTCTCTCACTAACTCACAGCTTCTCTTTCTCTCTCTCTCACTCACTCACAGCTAATATTTCTCTCTCACACACACACAGCTTCACTTTTTCTCTATCTCTCTCACTCACAGCTTCTCCTTTCCTTCTCTCTCTCTCACTCACAGCTTCTCTTTCTCTCTCTCTCACTCACAGCTTCTCTTTCTCTCTCTCACTCACAGCTTCTCTTTCTCTCTCTATCTCTCTCTCACTCACAGATTCTCTTTCTCTCTCTCTCAATAACTCACAGCTTCTCTCTCTCTCTCACTCACTCACAGCTTCTCTTTCTCTCTCTCTCTCACTCACAGCTTCTCTTTCTCTCTCTCTCTCACTCACTCACAGCTTCTCAATCTCTCTCTGTCTCTCTCATTCACAGCTTCTCTTTCTCTTTCTCTCACTAACTCACAGCTTCTCTTTCTCTCTCTCTTACAGCTTCTCTCTCTCTCTCTCTCTCACTAACTCACAGCTTCTCTTTCTCTCTCTCACTCACTCACAGCTAATATTTCTCTCTCACACACACAGCTTCACTTTTTCTCTATCTCTCTCACTCACAGCTTCTCCTTTCCTTCTCTCTCTCACTCACAGCTTCTCTTTCTCTCTCTCTCACTCACAGCTTCTCTTTCTCTCTCACACACACAGCTTCTCTTTCTCTTTCTCTCTCTCACTCACAGCTTCTCTCTCTCTCACACACACAGCTTCTCTTTCTCTCTATCTGTCACTCACAGCTTCTCTTTCTCTCTCTCTCACTCACAGCTTCTATTTCTATCTATCTCTCATTCACAGCTTCTCTCTCTCTCTCTCTCTCTCACCCACAGCTTCTTTTTCTCTCTCTCTCACTCACTCACAGCTTCTCTTTCTCGCTCTAGCTCTCACACTCACAGCTTCTCTTTCTCTATCTCTCACTCACTCACAGCTTCTCTTTCTCTCTCTCTCTCTCTCTCACTCACAGCTCCTCTCTCTCTCTCTCACTCACAGCTTCTCTTTCTCTCTCTCTCACTCACAGCTTCTATTTCTCTCTCTCTCACACACACACAGCTTCTCTTTCTCTCTCTCTCTCACTCACAGCTTCTCTTTCTCTTTCTCTCTCTCACTCACAGCTCTTTCTCTCTCTCTCTCTCTCTCACTCACAGCTTCTCTTTCTCTCTCTCTCAATAACTCACAGCTTCTCTTTCTCTCTCTCTCTCTCTCACTCAATCACAGCTTCTCTTTCTCTCTCTCTCTCTCACTCACAGCTTCTCTTTCTCTCTATCTGTCACTCACAGCTTCTCTTTCTCTCTCTCTCACTCACAGCTTCTATTTCTATCTATCTCTCATTCACAGCTTCTCTCTCTCTCTCTCTCTCACCCACAGCTTCTTTCTCTCTCTCTCTCACTCACTCACAGCTTCTTAATCTCTGTCTGTCTCTCTCATTCACAGCTTCTCTTTCTCTTTCTCTCACTTACTCACAGCTTCTCTTTCTCTCTCTCTCACAGCTTCTCTTTCTCTCTCTCTCTCTCACTCACTCACAGCTTCTCTTTCTCTCTCTCTCACTCACTCACAGCTACTATTTCTGTCTCACTCACACACAGCTTCACTTTCTCTCTATCTCTCTCACTCACAGCTTCTCCTTTCTTTCTCTCTCTCTCTCTCACTCACAGCTTCTCTTTCTCTCTCTCACTCACAGCTTCTCTTTCTCTCTCTCTCAATCATTCACCGCTTCTCTTTCACTCTCTCACTCACAGCTTCTCTTTCTCTCTCACACCTTCTCTTTCTCTCTCTCTCACTCACAGCTTCTCTTTCTCTCGCTCTCTCACTCACTCAAACCTTCTCTTTCTCTATCTCTCTCACTCACTCAGCTTCTGTTTCTCTCTCTCACTTGCAGCTTCTCTTTTTTTCTCTCTCTCTCACTCACAGCTTCTCTTTCTCTCTCTCTCACTCACTCACAGCTTCTCAATCTCTCTCTGTATCTCTCATTCACATCTTCTCTTTCTCTTTCTCTCACTAACTCTCAGCTTCTCTTTCTCTCTCTCTCACAGCTTCTCTTTCTCTCTCTCTCTCTCTCTCTCACTCACAGCTTCTCTTTCTCTCTATCTCTCTCACTCACAGCTTCTCCTTACTTTCTCTCTCTCTCTCACTCACAGCTTCTCTTTCTCTCTCTCTCAATCATTCACCGCTTCTCTATCACTCTCTCACTCTCAGCTTCTCTTTCTCTCTCACACCTTCTCTTTCTCTCTCTCTCACTCACAGCTTCTCTTTCTCTCGCTCTCTCACTCACTCAAACCTTCTCTTTCTCTATCTCTCTCACTCACTCAGCTTCTGTTTCTCTCTCACTCACAGCTTCTCTTTCTCTCTCTCTCTCTCACTCACAGCTTCTCTTTCTCTCTCTCTCACTCACAGGTTGTATTTCACTCTCTGTCTCCCTCACTCACAGCTTCTCTATCTCTCTCACTCTCTCACTCACAGCTTCTCTTTCTCTCTCTCACTCACAGCTTCTCTCTCTCTCTCTCTCACTCACAGCTTCTCTTTCTCTCTCTCTCTCAATAACTCACAGCTTCTCTCTCTCTCTCTCACTCACTCACAGCTTCTCTTTCTCTCTCTCTCTCACTCACAGCTTCTCTTTCTCTCTCTCTCACTCACTCACAGCTTCTCAATCTCTCTCTGTCTCTCTCATTCACAGATTCTCTTTCTCTTTCTCTCACTAACTCACAGCTTCTCTTTCTCTCTCTCTTACAGCTTCTCTTTCTCTCTCTCTCTCTCTCTCTCACTCACTCACAGCTTCTCTTTCTCTCTCTCTCACTCACTCACAGCTAATATTTCTCTCTCACACACACACAGCTTCACTTTTTCTCTATCTCTCTCACTCAGCTTCTCCTTTCTTTCTCTCTCTCTCTCACTCACAGCTTCTCTTTCTCTCTCTCTCACTCACAGCTTCTCTTTCTCTCTCACACACACAGCTTCTCTTTCTCATTCTCTCTCTCACTCACAGCTTCTCTCTCTCACACACACACAGCTTCTCTTTCTCTCTATCTGTCACTCACAGCTTCTCTTTCTCTCTCTCTCACTCACAGCTTCTATTTCTATCTATCTCTCATTCACAGCTTCTCTCTCTCTCTCACCCACAGCTTCTTTTTCTCTCTCTCTCACTCACAGCTTCTCTTTCTCTCTCTGGCTCTCACACTCACAGCTTCTCTTTCTCTCTCTCTCACTCACTCACAGCTTCTCTTTCTCTCTCTCTCTCTCTCTCACTCACTCACAGCTCCTCTTTCTCTCTCTCACTCACTCACAGCTTCTCTTTCTCTCTCTCTCACTCACAGCTTCTATTTCTCTCTCTCACACACACACACAGCTTCTCTTTCTCTATCTCTCTCACTCACAGCTTCTCTTTCTCTTTCTTTCTCTCACTCACAGCTCTTTCTCTCTCTATCTCTCTCTCACTCACAGCTTCTCTTTCTCTCTCTCTCAATAACTCACAGCTTCTCTCTCTCTCTCACTCACTCACAGCTTCTCTTTTTTTTCTCTCTCTCTCACAGCTTCTCTTTCTCTCTCTCTCACTCACTCACAGCTTCTCAATCTCTCTCTGACTCTCTCATTCACAGCTTCTCTTTCTCTCTCACACACACAGCTTCTCTTTCTCTCTCTCACACACACACAGAGCTTCTCTTTCTTTCTCTCTCACTCACTCACAGCTTCTCTTTCTCTCTCTCTCACTCACACACAGCTTCTCTTTCTCTCTCTCTCTAACTCTCTCACTCACAGCTTCTCTTTCTCTCTCTCTCACTCACAGATTCTCTTTCTCTCTCTCTCACTCACAGCTTCTCTTTCTCTCTCTCTCTCTCTCTCACTCATATTTTCTCTTTCTCTCTCTCTCACTCACAGCTTTTTTTTCTCTCTCTCACTCACTCATTCTTTTTCTCTCTCTGTCTCTCTCACACAGTTTCTCATTCTCTCTCTCTCACTCACAGCTTCTATTTCTATCTCTCATTCACAGCTTCTCTCTCTCTCTCTCTCTCACCCACAGCTTCTTTTTCTCTCTCTCTCACTCACTCACAGCTTCTCTTTCTCTCTCTGGCTCTCACACTCACAGCTTCTCTTTCTCTCTCTCTCACTCACTCACAGTTTCTCTTTCTCTCTCTCTCTCACTCACTCACAGCTTCTCTTTCTCTCTCTCTCTCACTCACAGCTTCTCTTTCTCTCTCTCTCTCACCCACTCACAGCTTCTCTCTCTCTGTCTCTCTCACTCACAGCTTATCTCTCTCACACACACACACAGCTTCTCTTTCTCTCTCTCACACACACAGAGCTTCTCTTTCTCTCTCTCTCACTCACTCACAGCTTCTCTTTCTCTCTGTCTCTCTCACTCACAGCTTCACTCTCTCTCTCTCACTAACTCACAGCTTCTCCTTCTCTCTCTCTCACTCACTCACAGCTTCTCTCTCTCTCTCACAGCTTCTCATTCTCTCTCTCTCACTCACACACAGCTTCTCATTCTCTCTCTCTCACTCACAGCTTCTCTTTCTCTCTCTCTCACTCACAGTTTCTCTTTCTCTCTCTCTCTCTCTCACTCACTCACACCTTCTCTTTCTCTCTCTCTCTCACTCACAGCTTCTCTTTCTCTCTCTCTCTCACCCACTCACAGCTTCTCTCTCTCTGTCTCTCTCACTCACAGCTTATCTCTCTCTCACACACACACAGCTTCTCTTTCTCTCTCACACACACACAGAGCTTCTCTTTCTCTCTCTCTCACTCACTCACAGCTTCTCTTTCTCTCTGTCTCTCTCACTCACAGCTTCACTCTCTCTCTCTCACTAACTCACAGCTTCTCCTTCTCTCTCTCTCACTCACTCACAGCTTCTCTCTCTCTCACACAGCTTCTCATTCTCTCTCTCTCTCACTCACACACAGCTTCTCTTTCTCTCTCTCTCTCTAACTCTCTCACTCACAGCTTCTCTTTCTCTCTCTCTCACTCACAGCTTCTCTTTCTCATTCTCTCTCTCACTCACAGCTTCTCTCTCTCACACACACACAGCTTCTCTTTCTCTCTATCTGTCACTCACAGCTTCTCTTTCTCTCTCTCTCACTCACAGCTTCTATTTCTATCTATCTCTCATTCACAGCTTCTCTCTCTCTCTCACCCACAGCTTCTTTTTCTCTCTCTCTCACTCACAGCTTCTCTTTCTCTCTCTGGCTCTCACACTCACAGCTTCTCTTTCTCTCTCTCTCACTCACTCACAGCTTCTCTTTCTCTCTCTCTCTCTCTCTCACTCACTCACAGCTCCTCTTTCTCTCTCTCACTCACTCACAGCTTCTCTTTCTCTTTGTCTCACTCACAGCTTCTATTTCTCTCTCTCTCACACACACACAGCTTCTCTTTCTCTCTCTCTCTCACTCACAGCTTCTCTTTCTCTTTCTTTCTCTCACTCACAGCTCTTTCTCTCTCTATCTCTCTCTCACTCACAGCTTCTCTTTCTCTCTCTCTCAATAACTCACAGCTTCTCTCTCTCTCTCACTCACTCACAGCTTCTCAATCTCTCTCTGTCTCTCTCATTCACAGCTTCTCTTTCTCTCTCACACACACAGCTTCTCTTTCTCTCTCTCACACACACACAGAGCTTCTCTTTCTTTCTCTCTCACTCACTCACAGCTTCTCTTTCTCTCTGTCTCTCTCACTCACAGCTTCACTCTCTCTCTCTCACTAACTCACAGCTTCTCCTTCTCTCTCTCTCACTCACTCACAGCTTCTCTCTCTCTCACAGCTTCTCATTCTCTCTCTCTCACTCACACACAGCTTCTCTTTCTCTCTCTCTCTAACTCTCTCACTCACAGCTTCTCTTTCTCTCTCTCTCACTCACAGATTCTCTTTCTCTCTCTCTCACTCACAGCTTCTCTTTCTCTCTCTCTCTCTCACTCATATTTTCTCTTTCTCTCTCTCTCACTCACAGCTTTTTTTTCTCTCTCTCACTCACTCATTCTCTTTCTCTCTCTGTCTCTCTCACACAGTTTCTCATTCTCTCTCTCTCACTCACAGCTTCTATTTCTATCTCTCATTCACAGCTTCTCTCTCTCTCTCTCTCTCACCCACAGCTTCTTTTTCTCTCTCTCTCACTCACTCACAGCTTCTCTTTCTCTCTCTGGCTCTCACACTCACAGCTTCTCTTTCTCTCTCTCTCACTCACTCACAGTTTCTCTTTCTCTCTCTCTCTCTCACTCACTCACAGCTTCTCTTTCTCTCTCTCTCTCACTCACAGCTTCTCTTTCTCTCTCTCTCTCACCCACTCACAGCTTCTCTCTCTCTGTCTCTCTCACTCACAGCTTATCTCTCTCACACACACACACAGCTTCTCTTTCTCTCTCTCACACACACAGAGCTTCTCTTTCTCTCTCTCTCACTCACTCACAGCTTCTCTTTCTCTCTGTCTCTCTCACTCACAGCTTCACTCTCTCTCTCTCACTAACTCACAGCTTCTCCTTCTCTCTCTCTCACTCACTCACAGCTTCTCTCTCTCTCTCACAGCTTCTCATTCTCTCTCTCTCTCACTCACACACAGCTTCTCTTTCTCTCTCTCTCACTCACAGCTTCTCTTTCTCTCTCTCTCACTCACAGTTTCTCTTTCTCTCTCTCTCTCTCTCACTCACTCACAGCTTCTCTTTCTCTCTCTCTCTCACTCACAGCTTCTCTTTCTCTCTCTCTCTCACCCACTCACAGCTTCTCTCTCTCTCTCACTCACTCACAGCTTATCTCTCTCTCACACACACAAAGCTTCTCTTTCTCTCTCACACACACACAGAGCTTCTCTTTCTCTCTCTCTCACTCACTCACAGCTTCTCTTTCTCTCTGTCTCTCTCACTCACAGCTTCACTCTCTCTCTCTCACTAACTCACAGCTTCTCCTTCTCTCTCTCTCACTCACTCACAGCTTCTCTCTCTCTCACACAGCTTCTCATTCTCTCTCTCTCTCACTCACACACAGCTTCTCTTTCTCTCTCTCTCTCTAACTCTCTCACTCACAGCTTCTCTTTCTCTCTCTGTCTCTCTCACACAGCTTCTCTTTCTCTCTCTCACTAACTCACAGCTTCTCTTTCTCTCTCTCTCACTCACTCGCAGCTACTATTTCTCTCTCACACACACACAGCTTCACTTTCTCTCTATCTCTCTCACTCACAGCTTCTCCTTTCTTTCTCTCTCTCTCACTCACTCACAGCTTCTCTTTCTCTCTCTCTCACTCACAGCTTCTCTTTCTCTCTCTCTCACAGCTTCTCTTTCTTTTTCTCTCTCTCACTCACAGCTTCTCTTTCTCTCTCTCTCTCACTCACAGCTTCTCTTTCTCTCTCACTCACAGCTTCTCTTTCTCTCTCTCTCACTCACTGTAGGAATGTATCTGGTTTCTGTCTCCTGTCGCCTTTACATTTTGTAAACAAAGGCCTCTTTGTCTGCATGAGAGACAACGCTGGATTTTGGGCATGCGTAGAATAGTGAGAAGATTTCTCCTTCTTTCTCCTTATTTGGTTCTGCTTTTCTGATTGGCTGTATGTGCTTTAAGTTTTGTTTCTGATATACTCTGTTTGAATAAAGAGACGCCATTATGTTTCCTTTGTTCAGCCAAAACTGCCGCGTGTGTATGCTTTGCTCTCTCCTTTCTCTCTACCTCTGTTCCCTCCTCACACTCTGTCTAATGAAGCTGGACTCCGTTAGACTCTTCCTTTGTTTATCTGGGGTATAAACTGCTCCGTTAAATGAGGCTGATTATCTTTACATGGATCGGATTCCTACAAGTGTCGCTCCGTGGGTGGCTTTGAACTACAATGAGAGCCTTCTTTGAACTCTGCTTCAGCAATTAGCAATTAGCACCTCATAATTGGCGACCGGGTCAAGGTCTTTATTCACCCACGACCAGAGGAAAGGTCAATCAAGCGCTTCAGAATTACAACAGGGTGAGTGGAAAAAAAATTATTATGGGGGGTGTGTTGGCTTCGCAAGAGCAGGAGCTTTGTAAAGATATCTCAGATCTTTTGCATATGAATGGGAAACGGGCTGATAAGAAGGAAGTACAACAGCTAGTCCAAGTTATAGGAAAACTCTGTCCTTGGCTTAAATATGATGATTGTTTGGACTTAACACATTGGAAAAAAAATGGTAATGAATTGCAAAAGCATGAAGGAATTTCTGTATCAGTGCAATTTATGTGGAGTGAAGTCAGAAACTGTCTTCAAAGACTTACTCCAAGAAATATGTTGTTCTCCCAGAGGCTTGATGGTCCCCTTCCACAGCTTTTGCCCCCAGCCAAGGGAGGGACTATGGCAACTGCCCCTCCATCAAATGAGAAACAACAGCATGAGCCCCCTGATGGAGATGGGGGTGGAAAAGGAGATGGGACATTATATCCTGCCTTGCAGCAATCAAGCACTTTTAGCCCTACAAAAGACCTGTTCTCTGCTGCTTTAACTGCAGCTGTGCTGGATATGGAAACTGTTGCTGTATATCCAGTGAACAGAGAGGCTCTGGCAAATGGGACTGCTGCAATACTGCCTGCCGAGTTTAAAAAGAACTAGTGCCAGCTGATTGGGAACAAATGGTGGGGACCTCATCACAGATTGAAGCTATTAATGCATGCAAAGTGGCAGGAAGCAAGGAGTGTGATTCCAAGAGCAGCACAGGAGAGCTCATCCCTGAAGCAACCCTCATCACAAAGGCAGGAGAAGCTGAGTAGTACACTTGATTCCTCATGTTTGGGCAGGAAGTGGAAGGATGGCCCAGAGGAGGAATGCAGAAAACCCAAGCCCAAAAAGGGGTCTTATTGCAAGTACAAACTAACAGATGCAGTTTGTCATAAAGTTGAGATTCAGATGCTGCAGATGAAAAAAGTCCAGAGGAAAAGGGGCGTGGATCCTTCCTGTATGGACAGCAGGCTTTTGCAAAAATACAAGGAGGGAGAAGACATACAGTTTTTGGCTGATTTTGAATTGCCCAACCCTCAAACAAAGAGATCCAGAGTGGGTTGTGCCATGTTTCAAGCATCAGGATTGCAGGGAAAGCAAATGAGAATTCCCTGTACTGTTCTTCTGTGTGAAAATTACTTGCAACTTCTGGAGAAGTTCTTTGTGCCTTCATATCTCATCGGCCTGCCTTAATACAGATGGGTGTGGCTGGAGCATGAAGGAATGTGTGTTTGCCTGAAAAGCTGGAAAGGGGGGTTGGCTGGGTGTCTTGTGAATTCAGTGAGATTTAATTTATGGCCTAATTTCAACCTTGCCATGCCAAGAACTGTGCTGGAGAGAAGATAGTTTTTAAGAAGAAAGCTTCAATCAACATTTGGACTTTTAATTTGGACATTTTAATTGGACTAAAAAGTTTGTGTGGACTCTAAATAAGAATTGGCCTTGTTTGCATTATAAAACTGAAAACCTTTTTTAAGAAACAAAAAAAATTGTCTACCTGCTCATGCTATGAGTGTGAAATGCTCTAATGATATTTGTACTGTATTTGATTTACCATGCTATGCTGGTTTTAAGTTATTGAATGCCTCTTTCACTTACACCAGTGAGAGAAGAAGAAATTTAATGCCTTACTCATGTAATTGGGGAGTGAGAAATGCTTTCTAGAATGCAACAGAGACCTCCTTCATGTAAGGAAGAAGAGAAATGTTCATGTTTTGTTCATGCTTAAATGTTTGCTTATTCTCTTGCAGGAGAAAGACCTGTCTTTGCTTATGTTATGTTTTGCCTTATGAAACTGCATATCTCAAGGTACCTTCAGAAGTACATGGAAGAGTTTTCAGTACCCTACACATGTAAATGGGTTTGTGACATTGCATTTGTGTTATACATCAGGCATGTTTCATGTTTAGTTACATGGTGCTAGTAATAACATAGCACTGGTCATCAGACAGGGCATGCTCCTGTTTCTTAGGGGAGTGTCTTCCTAAGCCATTGGTCATTTATTGGCAACAAGGGAATCCTGAGTGGAAGGATTCCTGCCTGAGCGATCCGCCCATGGAGAGAGAAGAAGGTTACTCAGCTCCAGGATGGTGGTTCACCAGTAGACTAAAGTTGCTGACATTTGTTCTTTTCTTTCTTACTGTGCTTCCAGCTGTAAAAACAATGACTCATGGGGGCAACCCCAACTTTTGGCTTCGTCATGCTAACTATATGTTTGAGGTTCATGGTAAGAATGCAACGTTATACTATGAGCATCCACTGGCAGTGTCTCAAATGGCCTTTCTTCCGGCATTGTTCAACACGCCTGAGTTGGTTATTGGACACTTGCAACATCTTGATAGGTCTACACTCTTCTCTAATCCTCCAGAACAATTTAACAACACCCGCTGGCGAAGCATGACATTCAAGAAATACACTAAAGGACTTTGTTTCTGCTGTCATAGTTCTGGAGTCTGGAATAGTAAATGGAAGCACTGGACTCAAGCACAAAGGGTTTTGCGGAATGTAGGCAATTATACAGGATATGACGATTATTTTTGGTTATGGGGAAGTTATAACAGTTCTTATAAGCTTAATTTTACCTTGTTTAACACTACTATTGAAGATATATATGATGTGTTTCCTATGTTTACTCCTGATTATTCTGCTATAGATAGTGGTTCAATTTGCAATGGATGGCAAATCAAGGATCCCAACATGTGGTTCTTTTTTAATGGAGTTGCCACGAATTTCCATCAAGGACAATATCAATTTGCAGCATTGGGTTATTTTACCTTACCCGTACAAGTGCAAATGCCGCTTCAGGCAGATGCACGGCGCCGGGGAGCTGCTGCCGGCCCGATGGGTCCTGGTTGCAATGATGAAGTGACTGAGCTTCATCAAGACCAAATGCAGGACAGACTGGCCATAGATTACCTGTTAGCAAAATCCGGAGGATTTTGTAGGCTGGTCGGGAACCAGGGATGTCGGGTAAAATTCCAGGATCTGAATAATACTATTGAGAAAGAACTTCAGAATTTACAGGAGAGCATTACTAACAATGTACGCACTGATGTTAATCTCTTTGATTGGATGACTTCTTGGTTGCCTGATTTGTCTGTCCTTAGACAAGTTTTCTTTTATGGGATTATTATTATTATTTGCCTTATATCTTTGTGTTTTTGCATTAATTGTATTCCTAACCTTATTTCTATGTGTAACACATGTCCACTGCGTAGAAGGGAGACATCGGGTTTTGCACGACGGCAATTGTACTCAATGAGGTATCATCCTCCGGAACAAGGTACCAGGAGTCAGGAGGGGTACGATGTCCAGGAGGACAGTGATGCTGTATATGGAGGAGTAGTTATGGAGTATAATGACATGCAGGGGTATGATTAGCCGTCCCTCTCTCAAATTTAAATGAAAAAGGAGGACATGTAGGAATGTATCTGGTTTCTGTCTCCTGTCGCCTTTACATTTTGTAAACAAAGGCCTCTATGTCTGCATGAGAGACAACGCTGGATTTTGGGCATGCGTAGAATAGTGAGAAGATTTCTCCTTCTTTTTCCTTATTTGGTTCTGGCTTTCTGATTGGCAGTATGTGCTTTAAGTTTTGTTTCTGATATACTCTGTTTGAATAAAGAGACGCCATTTTGTTTCCATTGTTCAGCCAAAACTGTCGTGTGTGTATGCTTTGCTCTCTCCTTTCTCTCTACCTCTGTTCCCTCCTCACACTCTGTCTAATGAAGCTGGACTCCGTTAGACTCTTCCTTTGTTTATCTGGGGCTATAAACTGCTCCGTTAAATGAGGCTGATTATCTTTACATGGATCAGATTCCTACAACTCACAGCTTCTATTTGTATCTCTCTCTCATTCACAGCTTCTCTCTCTCTCTCACTCACAGCTTCTCTTTCTCTCTCTCTCTCTCACTCACATCTTCTCTTTCCCCCTCTGGCTCTCGCACGCACAGCTTCTTTTTCTCTCTCTCTCACTCACTCACAGCTTCTCTTTCTCTCTCTCACTCACTCACAGCTTCTCTTTCTCTCTCTCTCTCACTCACAGCTTCACTTTCTCTCTCTCTCTCACTAACTCACAGCTTCTCCTTCTCTCTCTCTCACTCACAGATTCTCTCTCTCTCTCACAGCTACTCATTCTCTCTCTCTCACTCACACACAGCTTCTCTTTCTCTCTCTCTCCCTAACTCTCTCACTCACAGCTTCTCTCTCTCACTCACAGCTTCTCTTTCTCTCTCTCTCTCTCACATCTTCTCTTTCTCTCTCTCACTCACAGCTTTTCTTTCTCTCTCTCACTCTCATGCTTCTCTTTCTCTCTCTGTCTCTCTCACACAGCTTCTCTTTCTCTCTCTCTCACTAACTCACAGCTTCTCTTTCTCTCTCTCTCACTCACTCACAGCTACTATTTCTCTCTCACACACACACAGCTTCACTTTCTCTCTATCTCTCTCACTCACTCACAGCTTCTCTTTCTCTCTCACTCACAGCTTCTCTTTCTCTCTCTCACAGCTTCTCTTTCTCTTTCTCTCTCTCACTCACAGCTTCTCTTTCTCTCTCTCACTCACAGCTTCTCTTTCTCTCTCTCACTCACAGCTTCTCTCTCTCTCTCTCACTCACAGCTTCTATTTCTATCTCTCTCTCATTCACAGCTTCTCTATCTCTCTCTCTCACACACACTCACAGCTTCTCTTTCTCTCTCTCTCACTCACTCACAGCTTCTCTTTCTCCCTCTGGCTCTCACACTCACAGCTTCTCTTTCTCTCTCTCTCACTCACTCACAGATTCTCTTTCTCTCACTCACTCACTCACAACTTCTCTTTCTCTCTCTCTCTCACTCACAGCTTCTCTTTCTCTCTCACACACACAGCTTCTCTTTCTCTCTCTCTCACACACACAGATTCTCTCTCTCTCTCTCTCTCTCACTCACTCACAACTTCTGTTTCTCTCTGTCTCCCTCACTCACAGCTTCAATTTCTCTATCTCTCACTAACTCACAGCTTCTCCTTCTCTCTCTCTCACTCACTAACAGCTTCTCTTTCTTTCTCTCTCTCTCTCACAGCTTCTCATTCTCTCTCTCTCTCACTCACACACAGCTTCTCTTTCTCTCTCTCTCTAACTCTCTCACTCACAGCTTCTCTTTCTCTCTCACTCACAGCTTTTCTTTCTCTCTCTCTCTCCCACTCACGCTTCTCTTTCTCTCTCTGTCTCTCTCACACAGCTTCTCTTTCTCTCTATCTCACAAACTCACAGCTTCTCTTTCTCTCTCTCACTCACTCACAGCTTCTCTTTCTCTCTCTCTCTCACTCACAGCTTCTCTTTCTCTCTCTCGCTCACTCACTCACAGCTTCTCTCTCTCTGTCTCTCTCACTTACGGCTTCTATTTCTCTCTCTCTCACTAACTAACAGCTTCTCTTTCTCTCTCTCTCACACAGCTTTTCTCTCTCTCTCTCACTCACTCACAGCTTCTCTTTCTCTCTCTCTCACTCACTCACCGCTTCTCTTTTGCTCTCTCACTCACAGCTTCTCTTTCTCTCTCTCACACACACCTTCTCTTTCTTTCTCACTCATAACTTCTCTTTCTCTCTCTCACTCACTCACTCACTCACAGCTTCTCTTTCTCTCTCTCTCCACACAGCTTCTCTTTCTCTCTCTCTCTCTAACAGTTTCTCTTTCTCACTCTCTCACTCACAGCTTCGCTTTCCCTCTCTCTCACTCATTCACCGCTTCTCTTTCACTCTCTCACTCATAACTTCTCTTTCTCTCTCACAGCTTCTTTCTCTCTCTCTCACTCACAGTATCTCTTTCTCTCGCTCTCTCACTCACTCAAACCTTTACTTTCTCTATCTCTCTCACTCATAGCTTCTCTTTCTCTCTCTCACTCACAGCTTCTCTCTCTCTCTCTCTCACTCACAGCTTCTCTTTCTCTCTCTCTCTTGCTCACTCACAGGTTCTATTTCTCTCTCTGTCTCCCTCACTCACAGCTTCTCTTTCTCTCTCTCTCACTCACAGCTTCTCTTTTGCTTTCTCTCTCTCACTCACAGCTTCTCTTTCTCTCTCTCTCTCTCTCACAGCTTCTCTTTCTCTCTCTCTCACTCACAGCTTCTCTTTCTCTCTCTCTCTCATTCACAGCTACTCTTTCTCTCTCTCACACACAGCTTCTCTCTCTCTCTCTCACTCACAGCTTCTCTTTCTCTCTCTTGCTCACTCACAGGTTCTATTTCTCTCTCTGTCTCCCTCACTCAAAACTTCTCTTTCTCTCTCTCTAACACTCACAGCTTCTCTTTCTCTCTCTCTCTCTCACTCACAGCTTCTCTTTCTCTCTCTCTCTCTCACTCACAGCTTCTCGTTCTCTCTCTCTCTCTCACTCACAGCTTCTCTTTCTCTCTCTCTCCCTCACAGCTTCTCTTTCTCTCTATCTCTCACTCACAGCTTCTCTTTCTCTTTCTCTCTCTCACTCACAGCTTCTCTTTCTTTCTCTCCCTCACTCACTCACTCACAGCTTCTCTTTCTCTCTCTGTCTCTCTCACTCACTGCTTCTCCTTCTCTATGTCTCACTGACTCACAGCTTCTCTCTCTCTCACTCACTCACAGCTTCTCTTTCTCTCTTTCTCTCACTCACACAACTTCTGTTTCTCTCTCTCTCACTCACAGCTTCAATTTCTCTCTCTCTCACTAACTCACAGCTTCTCTTTCTCTCTCTCTCACAGCTTCTCATTCTCTCTCTCTCTCACTCACACACAGCTTCTCTCTCTCTCTAAGTCTCTCACTCACAGCTTCTCTTTCTCTCTCACTCACAGCTTTTCTTTCTCTCTCTCTCTCACTCACACACGCTTCTCTTTCTCTCTCTGTCTCTCTCACACAATTTCTCTTTCTCTCTCTCTCACTAACTCACAGCTTCTCTTTCTCTAACTCTCACTCACTCACAGCTTCTCTTTCTCTCTCTCTCTCTCCCTCACAGCTTCTCTTTCTCTCTATCTCTGACTCACAGCTTCTCTTTCTCTTTCTCTCTCTCACTCACAGCTTCTCTTTCTTTCTCTCCCTCACTCACTCACTCACAGCTTCTCTTTCTCTCTCTGTCTCTCTCACTCACTGCTTCTCCTTCTCTCTGTCTCACTGACTCACAGCTTCTCTCTCTCTCTCTCACTCACTCACAGCTTCTCTTTCTCTCTTTCTCTCACTCACACAACTTCTGTTTCTCTCTCTCTCACTCACAGCTTCAATTTCTCTCTCTCTCACTAACTCACAGCTTCTCCTTCTCTCTCTCTCACTCACTCACAGCTTCTCTTTCTCTCTCTCTCTCACAGCTTCTCATTCTCTCTCTCACTCACAAACAGCTTCTCTCTCTAACTCTCTCACTCACAGCTTCTCTTTCTCTCTCACTCACAGCTTTTCTTTCTCTCTCTCTCTCACTCACACACGCTTCTCTTTCTCTCTCTGTCTCTCTCACACAATTTCTCTTTCTCTCTTCTCACTCACTCACAGCTTCTCTTTTCTCTAACTCTCACTCACTCACAGCTTCTCTCTCTCTCTCTCACTCACAGCTTCTCTTTCTCTCTCTCACTCACAGCTTCTCTTTCTCTTTCTCTCTCTCACTCACAGCTTCTCTTTCTTTCTCTCCCTCACTCACTCACTCACAGCTCCTCTTTCTCTCTCTGTCTGTCTCACTCACTGCTTCTCTTTCTTTCTGTCTCACTGACTCACAGCTTCTCTCTCTCTCTCTCACTCACTCACAGCTTCTCTTTCTCTCTTTCTCTCACTCACTCACAGATTCTCTTTCTCTCTCTCACTCACTCACTCACAGGTTCTATTTCTCTCTCACACACAGCTTCTCTTTCTCTCTATCTCTCTCACTCACAGCTTCTCTTTTCTCTCTCTCTCTCATTCACAGCTACTCTTTCTCTCTCTCACTCACTAACAGCTTCTCTTTCTCTCTGTCTCACTGACTCACAGCTTCTCTCTCTCTCTCTCACTCACTCACAGCTTCTCTTTCTCTCTTTCTCTCACTCACTCACAGCTTCTCTTTCTCTCTCTCACTCACTCACAGGTTCTATTTCTCTCTCACACACAGCTTCTCTTTCTCTCCCTCTCTCTCACTCACTGCTTCTCTTTCTCTCTCTCTCACTCACTCACAGCTTCTCTCTCTCTCTCTCACTCACAGCTTCTCTTTCTCTCTCTCACTCACTCACAGCTTCTCTTTCTCTCTCTCTCTCACATCTTCTCTTTCTCTCTCTCTCTCACTCACAGCTTTTCTTTCTCTCTCTCACTCTCATGCTTCTCTTTCTCTCTCTGTCTCTCTCACACAGCTTCTCTTTCTCTCTCTCTCACTAACTCACAGCTTCTCTTTCTCTCTCTCACTCACTCACAGCTACTATTTCTCTCTCACACACACACAGCTTCACTTTCTCTCTATCTCTCTCACTCACTCACAGCTTCTCTTTCTCTCTCTCTCACTCACAGCTTCTCTTTCTCTCTCTCTCAGCTTCTCTTTCTCTTTCTCTCTCTCACTCACAGCTTCTCTTTCTCTCTCTCTCACTCACAGCTTCTCTTTCTCTCTCTCTCACTCACAGCTTCTATTTCTATCTCTCTCTCATTCACAGCTTCTCTATCTCTCTCTCTCTCACACACACTCACAGCTTCTCTTTCTCTCTCTCTCACTCACTCACAGCTTCTCTTTCTCCCTCTGGCTCTCGCACTCACAGCTTCTCTTTCTCTCTCTCTCACTCACTCACAGATTCTCTTTCTCTCACTCACTCACTCACAACTTCTCTTTCTCTCTCTCTCTCACTCACAGCTTCTCTTTCTCTCACACACACACAGCTTCTCTTTCTCTCTCTCTCTCTCTCTCACACAGATTCTCTTTCTCTCTCTCTCTCTCATTCACTCACAACTTCTGTTTCTCTCTGTCTCCCTCACTCACAGCTTCAATTTCTCTATCTCTCACTAACTCACAGCTTCTCCTTCTCTCTCTCTCACTCACTAACAGCTTCTCTTTCTCTCTCGCTCTCACAGCTTCTCATTCTCTCTCTCTCTAACTCTCTCACTCACAGCTTCTCTTTCTCTCTCACTCACAGCTTTTCTTTCTCTCTCTCTCTCTCACTCACGCTTCTCTTTCTCTCTCTGTCTCTCTCACACAGCTTCTCTTTCTCTCTATCTCACAAACTCACAGCTTCTCTTTCTCTCTCTCACTCACTCACAGCTTCTCTTTCTCTCTCTCTCTCACTCACAGCTTCTCTTTCTCTCTCTCGCCCACTCACTCACAGCTTCTCTCTCTCTGTCTCTCTCACTTACGGCTTCTATTTCTCTCTCTCTCACTAACTAACAGCTTCTCTTTCTCTCTCTCTCACACAGCTTTTCTCTCTCTCTCTCACTCACTCACAGCTTCTCTTTCTCTCTCTCTCACTCACTCACCGCTTCTCTTTTGCTCTCTCACTCACAGCTTCTCTTTCTCTCTCTCTCTCACACCTTCTCTTTCTTTCTCACTCATAACTTCTCTTTCTCTCTCTCACTCACTCACTCACTCACAGCTTCTCTTTCTCTCTCTCTCCACACAGCTTCTCTTTCTCTCTCTCTCTCTCTAACAGTTTCTCTTTCTCACTCTCTCACTCACCGCTTCGCTTTCCCTCTCTCTCACTCATTCACCGCTTCTCTTTCACTCTCTCACTCATAACTTCTCTTTCTCTCTCACAGCTTCTTTCTCTCTCTCACTCACAGTATCTCTTTCTCTCGCTCTCTCACTCACTCAAACCTTCACTTTCTCTATCTCTCTCACTCATAGCTTCTCTTTCTCTCTCTCACTCACAGCTTCTCTCTCTCTCTCTCTCTCTCACTCACAGCTTCTCTTTCTCTCTCTCTCTTGCTCACTCACAGGTTCTATTTCTCTCTCTGTCTCCCTCACTCACAGCTTCTCTTTCTCTCTCTCTCACTCACAGCTTCTCTTTTGCTTTCTTTCTCTCACTCACAGCTTCTCTTTCTCTCTCTCTCTCTCTCACAGCTTCTCTTTCTCTCTCTCACTTACAGCTTCTCTTTCTCTCTCTCTCTCATTCACAGCTAATCTTTCTCTCTCACACACACAGCTTCTCTCTCTCTCTCACTCACAGCTTCTCTTTCTCTCTCTTGCTCACTCACAGGTTCTATTTCTCTCTCTGTCTCCCTCTCTCAAAACTTCTCTTTATCTCTCTCTAACACTCACAGCTTCTCTTTCGCTTTCTCTCTCTCACTCACAGCTTCTCTTTCTCTCTCTCTCTCTCACTCACAGCTTCTCTTTCTCTCTCTCTCTCACTCACAGCTTCTCTTTCTCTCTCTCACTCACAGCTTCTCTTTCTCTCTCTCTCTCTCACTCACAGCTTCTCTTTCTCTCTCTCTCTCACTCACAGCTTCTCGTTCTCTCTCTCTCTCTCACTCACAGCTTCTCTTTCTCTCTCTCTCCCTCACAGCTTCTCTTTCTCTCTATCTCTCACTCACAGCTTCTCTTTCCCTTTCTCTCTCTCACTCACAGCTTCTCTTTCTTTCTCTCCCTCCCTCACTCACTCACAGCTTCTCTTTCTCTCTCTGTCTCTCTCACTCACTGCTTCTCCTTCTCTCTGTCTCACTGACTCACAGCTTCTCTCTCTCTCACTCACTCACTCACAGCTTCTCTTTCTCTCTTTCTCTCACTCACACAACTTCTGTTTCTCTCTCTCTCACTCACAGCTTCAATTTCTCTCTCTCTCACTAACTCACAGCTTCTCTTTCTCTCTCTCACAGCTTCTCATTCTCTCTCTCTCTCACTCACACACAGCTTCTCTCTCTCTCTCTAACTCTCTCACTCACAGCTTCTCTTTCTCTCTCACTCACAGCTTTTCTTTCTCTCTCTCTCTCACTCACACACGCTTCTCTTTCTCTCTCTGTCTCTCTCACACAATTTCTCTTTCTCTCTCTCTCACTAACTCACAGCTTCTCTTTCTCTAACTCTCACTCACTCACAGCTTCTCTTTCTCGCTCTCTCTCTCCCTCACAGCTTCTCTTTCTCTCTATCTCTGACTCACAGCTTCTCTTTCTCTTTCTCTCTCTCACTCACAGCTTCTCTTTCTTTCTCTCCCTCACTCACTCACTCACAACTTCTCTTTCTCTCTCTGTCTCTCTCACTCACTGCTTCTCCTTCTCTCTGTCTCACTGACTCACAGCTTCTCTCTCTCTCACTCACTCACAGCTTCTCTTTCTCTCTTTCTCTCACTCACACAACTTCTGTTTCTCTCTCTCTCACTCACAGCTTCAATTTCTCTCTCTCTCACTAACTCACAGCTTCTCCTTCTCTCTCTCACTCACTCACAGCTTCTCTTTCTCTCTCACTCTCACAGCTTCTCATTCTCTCTCTCACTCACAAACAGCTTCTCTCTCTCTAACTCTCTCACTCACAGCTTCTCTTTCTCTCTCACTCACAGCTTTTCTTTCTCTCTCTCTCTCACTCACACATGCTTCTCTTTCTCTCTCTGTCTCTCTCACACAATTTCTCTTTCTCTCTTCTCACTCACTCACAGCTTCTCTTTTCTCTAACTCTCACTCACTCACAGCTTCTCTCTCTCTCTCACTCACAGCTTCTCTTTCTCTCTCTCACTCACAGTTTCTCTTTCTCTTTCTCTCTCTCACTCACAGCTTCTCTTTCTTTCTCTCCCTCACTCACTCACTCACAGCTTCTCTTTCTCTCTCTGTCTGTCTCACTCACTGCTTCTCTTTCTTTCTGTCTCACTGACTCACAGCTTCTCTCTCTCTCTCACTCACTCACAGCTTCTCTTTCTCTCTTTCTCTCACTCACTCACAGATTCTCTTTCTCTCTCTCACTCACTCACTCACAGGTTCTATTTCTCTCTCACACACAGCTTCTCTTTCTCTCTATCTCTCTCACAGCTTCTCTTTTGCTTTCTCTCTCTCACTCACAGCTTCTCTTTCTCTCTCTCTCTCTCTCACAGCTTCTCTTTCTCTCTCTCTCACTCACAGCTTCTCTTTCTCTCTCTCTCTCATTCACAGCTACTCTTTCTCTCTCTCACACACAGCTTCTCTCTCTCTCTCACTCACAGCTTCTCTTTCTCTCTCTTGCTCACTCACAGGTTCTATTTCTCTCTCTGTCTCCCTCACTCAAAACTTCTCTTTCTCTCTCTCTAACACAGCTTCTCTTTCGCTTTCTCTCTCTCACTCACAGCTTCTCTTTCTCTCTCTCTCTCACTCACAGCTTCTCTTTCTCTCTCTCTCTCTCACTCACAGCTTCTCTTTCTCTCTCTAACTCACAGCTTCTCTTTCTCTCTCTCTCTCTCACTCACAGCTTCTCTTTCTCTCTCTCTCTCTCACTCACAGCTTCTCGTTCTCTCTCTCTCTCTCACTCACAGCTTCTCTTTCTCTCTCTCTCCCTCACAGCTTCTCTTTCTCTCTATCTCTCACTCACAGCTTCTCTTTCTCTTTCTCTCTCTCACTCACAGCTTCTCTTTCTTTCTCTCCCTCCCTCACTCACTCACAGCTTCTCTTTCTCTCTCTGTCTCTCTCACTCACTGCTTCTCCTTCTCTCTGTCTCACTGACTCACAGCTTCTCTCTCTCTCACTCACTCACTCACAGCTTCTCTTTCTCTCTTACTCTCACTCACACAACTTCTGTTTCTCTCTCTCTCACTCACAGCTTCAATTTCTCTCTCTCTCACTAACTCACAGCTTATCTTTCTCTCTCTCTCCCAGCTTCTCATTCTCTCTCTCTCACTCACACACAGCTTCTCTCTCTCTCTAACTCTCTCACTCACAGCTTCTCTTTCTCTCTCACTCACAGCTTTTCTTTCTCTCTCTCTCTCACTCACACACGCTTCTCTTTCTCTCTCTGTCTCTCTCACACAATTTCTCTTTCTCTCTCTCTCACTAACTCACAGCTTCTCTTTCTCTAACTCTCACTCACTCACAGCTTCTCTTTCTCTCTCTCTCTCTCCCTCACAGCTTCTCTTTCTCTCTATCTCTGACTCACAGCTTCTCTTTCTCTTTCTCTCTCTCACTCACAGCTTCTCTTTCTTTCTCTCCCTCACTCACTCACTCACAGCTTCTCTTTCTCTCTCTGTCTCTCTCACTCACTGCTTCTCCTTCTCTCTGTCTCACTGACTCACAGCTTCTCTCTCTCTCTCTCTCACTCACTCACAGCTTCTCTTTCTCTCTTTCTCTCACTCACACAACTTCTGTTTCTCTCTCTCTCACTCACAGCTTCAATTTCTCTCTCTCTCACTAACTCACAGCTTCTCCTTCTCTCTCTCTCACTCACTCACAGCTTCTCTTTCTCTCTCTCTCTCACAGCTTCTCATTCTCTCTCTCACTCACAAACAGCTTCTCTCTCTCTAACTCTCTCACTCACAGCTTCTCTTTCTCTCTCACTCACACCTTTTCTTTCTCTCTCTCTCTCATTCACACACGCTTCTCTTTCTCTCTCTGTCTCTCTCACACAATTTCTCTTTCTCTCTTCTCACTCACTCACAGCTTCTCTTTTCTCTAACTCTCACTCACTCACAGCTTCTCTCTCTCTCTCTCTCACTCACAGCTTCTCTTTCTCTCTCTCTCACTCACAGTTTCTCTTTCTCTTTCTCTCTCTCACTCACAGCTTCTATTTCTTTCTCTCCCTCACTCACTCACTCACAGCTTCTCTTTCTCTCTCTGTCTGTCTCACTCACTGCTTCTCTTTCTTTCTGTCTCACTGACTCACAGCTTCTCTCTCTCTCTCTCACTCACTCACAGCTTCTCTTTCTCTCTTTCTCTCACTCACTCACAGATTTTCTTTCTCTCTCTCACTCACTCACTCACAGGTTCTATTTCTCTCTCACACACAGCTTCTCTTTCTCTCTATCTCTCTCACTCACAGCTTCTCTTTTCTCTCTCTCTCTCTCATTCACAGCTACTCTTTCTCTCTCTCACTCACTAACAGCTTCTCTTTCTCTCTGTCTCACTGACTCACAGCTTCTCTCTCTCTCTCACTCACTCACAGCTTCTCTTTCTCACTTTCTCTCACTCACTCACAGCTTCTCTTTCTCTCTCTCACTCACTCACAGGTTCTATTTCTCTCTCTCACACAGCTTCTCTTTCTCTCTCTCTCACTCACTGCTTCTCTTTCTCTCTCTCTCACTCACTCACAGCTTCTCTCTCTCTCTCTCACACAGCTTCTCTTTCTCTCTCTCACTCACTCACAGCTTCTCTTTCTCTCTCACACACACAGCTTCTCTTTCACTCTCTCTCTCACACACAGTTTCTCTTTCTCTCTCTCTATAACTCACTCACAACTTCTGTTTCTCTCTGTCTCTCACTCACAGCTTCATTTTGTCTCTCTCTCACTAACTCACAGCTTCTCCTTCTCTCTCTCTCACTAACTCACAGCTTCTCCTTCTCTCTCTCTCACTCACAGCTTCTCTTTCTCTCTCTCTCACAGCTTCTCATTCTCTCTCTCTCTCTCACTCACACACAGCTTCTCTCTCTCTCTAACTCTCTCACTCACAGCTTATCTTTCTCTCTCACTCACAGCTTTTCTTTCTCTCTCTATCTCACTCACACACGCTTTTCTTTCTCTCTCTCTCTCACACACACAATTTCTCTTTCTCTCTCTCTCACTAACTCACAGCTTCTCTTTCTCTAACTCTCACTCACTCACAGCTTCTCTTTCTCTCTATCTCTGACTCACAGCTTCTCTTTCTCTTTCTCTCTCTCACTCACAGCTTCTCTTTCTTTCTCTCCCTCCCTCACTCACTCACAGCTTCTCTTTCTCTCTCTGTCTCTCTCACTCACTGCTTCTCCTTCTCTCTGTCTCACTGACTCACAGCTTCTCTCTCTCTCACTCACTCACTCACAGCTTCTCTTTCTCTCTTTCTCTCACTCACACAACTTCTGTTTCTCTCTCTCTCACTCACAGCTTCAATTTCTCTCTCTCTCACTAACTCACAGCTTCTCCTTCTCTCTCTCTCTCACTCACTCACAGCTTCTCTTTCTCTCTCTCTCTCACAGCTTCTCATTATCTCTCTCACTCACAAACAGCTTCTCTCTCTCTAACTCTCTCACTCACAGCTTCTCTTTCTCACTCACACCTTTTCTTTCTCTCTCTCTCACTCACACACGCTTCTCTTTCTCTCTCTGTCTCTCTTACACAATTTCTCTTTCTCTCTTCTCACTCACTCACAGCTTCTCTTTTCTCTAACTCTCACTCACTCACAGCTTCTCTCTCTCTCTCACTCACAGCTTCTCTTTCTCTCTCTCACTCACAGTTTCTCTTTCTCTTTCTCTCTCTCACTCACAGCTTCTCTTTCTTTCTCTCCCTCACTTACTCACTCACAGCTTCTCTTTCTCTCTCTGTCTGTCTCACTCACTGCTTCTCTTTCTTTCTGTCTCACTGACTCACAGCTTCTCTCTCTCTCTCTCACTCACTCACAGCTGCTCTTTCTCTCTTTCTCTCACTCACTCACAGATTCTCTTTCTCTCTCTCACTCACTCACAGGTTCTATTTCTCTCTCACACACAGCTTCTCTTTCTCTCTATCTCTCTCACTCACAGCTTCTCTTTTCTCTCTCTCTCTCTCATTCACAGCTACTCTTTCTCTCTCTCACTCACTAACAGCTTCTCTTTCTCTCTGTCTCACTGACTCACAGCTTCTCTCTCTCTCTCACTCACTCACAGCTTCTCTTTCTCTCTTTCTCTCACTCACTCACAGCTTCTCTTTCTCTCTCTCACTCACTCACAGGTTCTATTTCTCTCTCTCACACAGCTTCTCTTTCTCTCTCTCTCACTCACTGCTTCTCTTTCTCTCTCTCTCACTCACTCACAGCTTCTCTCTCTCTCTCTCTCTCACAGCTTCTCTTTCTCTCTCTCACTCACTCACAGCTTCTCTTTCTCTCTCACACACACAGCTTCTCTTTCACTCTCTCTCTCACAGCTTTTCTCTCTTTCTTTCTCTCTCTCACTCACTCACAGCTTCTCTTTATCTCTCTCTCTCACTCACTCACATCTTCTATTTCTCTCTCTCACACAGCTTCTCTTTCTCTCTATCTCTCTGACTCACAGGTTCTATTTCACTCTCTGTCTCCCTCACACACAGCTTCTCTCTCTATCTCTCTCACTCACAGCTTCTCTTTCTCATTCTCTCTCTCACTCACAGCTTCTCTCTCTCTCTCTCACTCACAGCTTCCCTCTCTCTCTCTCTCTCACTCACTCACTCACAGCTTCTCTTTCTCTCTCTGTCTCTCTCCCTCACAGCTTCTCTTTCTCTCTCTCTCTCTAACAGCTTCTATTGGTCTCTCTCTCTCACTCACAGCTTCTCTCTCTCTCTAACAGTTTCTCTTTCTCCCTCTCTCTCACTCACAGCTTCGCTTTCCCTCTCTCTCACTCACTCACCGCTTCTCTTTTGCTCTCTCACTCATAGCTTCTCTTTCTCTCTCACAGCTTCTTCCTCTCTCTCTCACTCGCAGTATCTCTTTCTCTCACTCTCTCACTCACTCAAACCTTCACTTTCTCTATCTATCTCACTCATAGCTTCTCTTTCTCTCTCTCACTCACAGCTTCTCTCTCTCTCTCTCTCTCCCACTCACAGCTTCTCTTTCTCTCTCTCTCTTGCTCACTCACAGGTTCTATTTCTCTCTCTATCTCCCTCACTCACAGCTTCTCTTTCTCTCTCTCTCTCACTCACAGCTTCTCTTTTGCTTTCTCTCTTTCACTCACAGCTTCTCTTTCTCGCTCTCTCTCACTCACAACTTCTCTTTCTCTCTCTCTCTCTCACTCACAGATTTTCTTTCTCTCTCTCATTCACAGCTACTCTTTCTCTCTCTCACACACAGCTTCTCTCTCTCTCTCACTCACAGCTTCTCTTTCTCTCTCTCTCTTGCTCACTCACAAGTTCTATTTCTCTCTCTGTCTCCCTCACTCAAAGCTTCTCTTTCTCTCTCTCTCTCTCACTCACAGCTTCTCTTTCGCTTTCTCTCTCTCACTCACAGCTTCTCTTTCTCTCTCTCTCTCACTCACAGCTTCTCTTTCTCTCTCTCTCACTCACTCACAGCTTCTCTTTCTCTCTCTCACTCACAGCTTCTCTTTCTCTCTCTATCTCTCTAACTCTCAGCTTCTCTTTCTCTCTCTCTCACTCACTCACTGCTTCTCTCTCTGTCTTTCTCACTCACGGCTTCTATTTCTCTCTCTCTCACTCTCACAGCTACTCTTTCTCTCGCTCTCACACAGCTTTTCTCTCTTTCTCTCTCTCACTCACTCACAGCTTCTCTTTATCTCTCTCTCTCACTCACTCACATCTTCTATTTCTCTCTCTCTCTCTCACAGCTTCTCTTTCTATCTATCTCTCTGACTCACAGGTTGTATTTCACTCTCTGTCTCCCTCACTCACAGCTTCTCTCTCTATCTCTCTCACTCACAGCTTCTCTTTCTCATTCTCTCTCTGACTCACAGCTTCTCTCTCTCTCTCTCTCACTCACAGCTTCCCTCTCTCTCTCACTCACTCACTCACTCACAGCTTCTCTTTCTCTCTGTCTCTCTCCCTCACAGCTTCTCTTTCTCTCACTCTCTCTAACAGCTTCTATTGGTCTCTCTCTCTCTCACTCACAGCTTCTCTCTCTCACTCACAGCTCCTCTTTCTCTCTCACTCACAGCTTCTCTTTCTCTCTCTCTCACTCACTCACCGCTTCTCTTTTGCTCTCTCACTCACAGCTTCTCTTTCTCTCTCTCACTCACAGCTTCTCTTTCTCTCTCTCTCTCTCACTCACAGCTTCTCTTTCTCTCTCTCTCTCACTCACAGCTTCTTGTTCTCTCTCTCTCTCACTCACAGCTTCTCTTTCTTTCTCTCCCTCACTCTCACTCACTCACAGCTTCTCTTTCTCTCTCTGTCTCTCTCACTCACTGCTTCTCCTTCTCTCTGTCTCACTGACTCACAGCTTCTCTCTCTCTCACTCACTCACTCACAGCTTCTATTTCTCTCTTTCTCTCACTCACACAACTTCTGCTTCTCTCTCTCTCACTCACAGCTTCAATTTCTCTCTCTCTCACTAACTCACAGCTTCTCCTTCTCTCTCTCTCACTCACTCACAGCTTCTCTTTCTCTCTCTCTCACACAGCTTCTCATTCTCTCTCTCTCTCTCACTCACACACAGCTTCTCTCTCTCTCTAACTCTCTCACTCACAGCTTCTCTTTCTCTCTCACTCACAGCTTTTCTTTCTCTCTCTCTCTCACTCACACACGCTTCTCTTTCTCTCTCTGTCTCTCTCACACAATTTCTCTTTCTCTCTCTCTCACTAACTCACAGCTTCTCTTTCTCTAACTCTCACTCACTCACAGCTCCTCTTTCTCTCTCTCTCTCTCCCTCACAGCTTCTCTTTCTCTCTATCTCTGACTCACAACTTCTCTTTCTCTTTCTCTCTCTCACTCACAGCTTCTCTTTCTTTCTCTCCCTCACTCACTCACTCACAGCTTCTCTTTCTCTCTCTGTCTCTCTCACTCACTGCTTCTCCTTCTCTCTGTCTCACTGACTCACAGCTTCTCTCTCTCTCTCTCACTCACTCACAGCTTCTCTTTCTCTCTTTCTCTCACTCACACAACTTCTGTTTCTCTCTCACTCACTCACAGCTTCAATTTCTCTCTCTCTCACTAACTCACAGCTTCTCCTTCTCTCTCTCTCACTCACTCACAGCTTCTCTTTCTCTCTCTCTCTCACAGCTTCTCATTCTCTCTCTCTCTCACTCACAAACAGCTTCTCTCTCTCTAACTCTCTCACTCACAGCTTCTCTTTCTCTCTCACTCACAGCTTTTCTTTCTCTCTGTCTCTCACTCACACACGCTTCTCTTTCTCTCTCTGTCTCTCTCACACAATTTCTCTTTCTCTCTCTCTCACTAACTCACAGCTTCTCTTTTCTCTAACTCTCACTCACTCACAGCTTCTCTCTCTCTCTCTCTCTCACTCACAGCTTCTCTTTCTCACTCTCACTCACAGCTTCTCTTTCTCTTTCTCTCTCTCACTCACAGCTTCTCTTTCTTTCTCTCCCTCCCTCCCTCACTCACAGCTTCTCTTTCTCTCTCTGTCTGTCTCACTCACTGCTTCTCTTTCTTTCTGTCTCACTGACTCACAGCTTCTCTCTCTCTCTCTCACTCACTCACAGCTTCTCTTTCTCTCTTTCTTTCTCTCACTCACTCACAGATTCTCTTTCTCTCTCTCACTCACTCACTCACAGGTTCTATTTCTCTCTCACACACAGCTTCTCTTTCTCTCTATCTCTCTCACTCACAGCTTCTCTTTTCTCTCTCTCTCTCTCATTCACAGCTACTCTTTCTCTCTCTCACTCACTAACAGCTTCTCTTTCTCTCTGTCTCACTGACTCACAGCTTCTCTCTCTCTCACTCACTCACAGCTTCTCTTTCTCTCTTTCTCTCACTCACTCACAGCTTCTCTTTCTCTCTCTCACTCACTCACAGGTTCTATTTCTCTCTCTCACACAGCTTCTCTTTCTCTCTCTCTCTCACTCACTGCTTCTCATTCTCTCTCTCTCTCACTCACTCACAGCTTCTCTCTCTCTCTCACTCACAGCTTCTCTTTCTCTCTCTCACTCACTCACAGCTTCTCTTTCTCTCTCACACACACAGCTTCTCTTTCACTCTCTCTCTCACACACAGTTTCTCTTTCTCTCTCTCTATAACTCACTCACAACTTCTGTTTCTCTCTGTCTCTCACTCACAGCTTCAATTTTTCTCTCTCTCACTAACTCACAGCTTCTCCTTCTCTCTCTCTCACTCACAGCTTCTCTTTCTCTCTCTCTCACACAGCTTCTCATTCTCTCTCTCTCTCACTCACACACAGCTTCTCTTTCTCTCTCTCTAACTCTCTCACTCACAGCTTCTCTTTCTCTCTCACTCACAGCTTTTCTTTCTCTCTCACACACTCACACTTCTCTTTCTCTCTCTGTCTCTCTCACACAGCTTCTTTTTCTCTCTCTCTCACTAACTCACAGCTTCTCTTTCTCTCTCTATCTCTCTAACTCACAGTTTCTCTTTCTCTCTCTCTCACTCACTCACAGCTTCTCTCTCTGGCTCTCTCACTCACGGCTTCTATTTCTCTCTCTCTCACTCTCACAGCTACTCTTTCTCTCTCTCTCTCACAGCTTTTCTCTCTTTCTCTCTCTCACTCACTCACAGCTTCTCTTTATCTCTCTCTCTCTCTCACTCACAGCTTCTCTCTCTCTCTCTCACTCACAGCTTCCCTCTCTATCTCTCTCTCACTCACTCACTCACAGCTTCTCTTTCTCTCTCTGTCTCTCTCCCTCACAGCTTCTCTCTCTCTCTCTCTCTCTCTCTAACAGCTTCTATTGGTCTCTCTCTCTCACTCACAGCTTCTCTCTCTCTCTCTCACTCCCAGCTTCTCTTTCTCTCTCACTCACAGCTTCTCTTTCTCTCTCTCTCACTCACTCACCACTTCTCTTTTGCTCTCTCACTCACAGCTTCTCTTTCTCTCTCTCTCTCCACACAGCTTCTCTCTCTCTCTCTAACAGTTTCTCTTTCTCCCTCTCTCTCACTCACAGCTTCGCTTTCCCTCTCTCTCACTCATTCACCGCTTCTCTTTCACTCTCTCACTCATAGCTTCTCTTTCTCTCTCACAGCTTCTTCCTCTCTCTCTCACTCACAGTATCTCTTTCTCTCACTCTCTCACTCACTCAAACCTTCACTTTCTCTATCTATCTCACTCATAGCTTCTCTTTCTCTCTCTCACTCACAGCTTCTCTCTCTCTCTCTCTCTCCCACTCACAGCTTCTCTTTCTCTCTCTCTCTTGCTCACTCACAGGTTCTATTTCTCTCTCTATCTCCCTCACTCACAGCTTCTCTTTCTTTCTCTCTCTCTCTCACTCACAGCTTCTCTTTTGCTTTCTCTCTTTCACTCACAGCTTCTCTTTCTCTCTCTCTCTCACTCACAACTTCTCTTTCTCTCTCTCTCTCTCATTCACAGATTTTCTTTCTCTCTCTCATTCACAGCTACTCTTTCTCTCTCTCTCACACAGCTTCTCTCTCTCTCTCACTCACAGCTTCTCTTTCTCTCTCTCTCTTGCTCACTCACAAGTTCTATTTCTCTCTCTGTCTCCCTCACTCAAAGCTTCTCTTTCTCTCTCTCTCTCCCACTCACAGCTTCTCTTTTGCTTTCTCTCTCTCACTCACAGCTTCTCTTTCTCTCTCTCTCTCTCACTCACAGCTTCTCTTTCTCTCTCTCTCACTCACTCACAACTTTTCTTTCTCTCTCACTCACAGCTTCTCTTTCTCTCTCTATCTCTCTAACTCTCAGCTTCTCTTTCTCTCTCTCTCACTCACTCACTGCTTCTCTCTCTGTCTTTTTCACTCACGGCTTCTATTTCTCTCTCTCTCACTCTCACAGCTACTCTTTCTCTCTCACACACACAGCTTTTCTCTCTTTCTCTCTCTCACTCACTCACAGCTTCTCTTTATCTCTCTCTCTCACTCACTCACATCTTCTATTTCTCTCTCTCTCTCACAGCTTCTCTTTCTCTCTATCTCTCTGACTCACAGGTTCTATTTCACTCTCTGTCTCCCTCACTCACAGCTTCTCTCTCTATCTCTCTCACTCACAGCTTCTCTTTCTATTTCTCTCTCTCACTCACAGCTTCTCTCTCTCTCTCACTCACAGCTTCCCTCTCTCTCTCTCATACTCACTCACTCACTCACAGCTTCTCTTTCTCTCTCTGTCTCTCTCCCTCACAGCTTCTCTTTCTCTCTCTCTCTCTAACAGCTATTGGTCTCTCTCTCTCTCACTCACAGCTTCTCTCTCTCTCTCTCACTCCCAGCTTCTCTTTCTCTCTCACTCACAGCTTCTCTTTCTCTCTCTCTCACTCACTCACCGCTTCTCTTTTGCTCTCTCACTCACAGCTTCTCTTTCTCTCTCTCTCCACACAGCTTCTCTCTCTCTCTCTCTAACAGTTTCTCTTTCTCCCTCTCTCTCACTCACAGCTTCGATTTCCCTCTCTCTCACTCATTCACCGCTTCTCTTTCACTCTCTCACTCATAGCTTCTCTTTCTCTCTCACAGCTTCTTCCTCTCTCTCACTCTCTCTCTCTCACTCTCTCACTCACTCAAACCTTCACTTTCTCTATCTATCTCACTCATAGCTTCTCTTTCTCTCTCTCACTCACAGCTTCTCTCTCTCTCTCTCTCTCACTCACAGCTTCTCTTTCTCTCTCTCTCTTGCTCACTCACAGGTTCTATTTCTCTCTCTATCTCCCTCACTCACAGCTTCTCTTTCTCTCTCTCTCTCTCACTCACAACTTCTCTTTTGCTTTCTCTCTTTCACTCACAGCTTCTCTTTCTCTCTCTCTCTCACTCACAACTTCTCTTTCTCTCTCTCTCTCTCTCACTCACAAATTTTCTTTCTCTCTCTCATTCACAGCTACTCTTTCTCTCTCTCTCACAGCTTCTCTCTCTTTCTCACTCACAGCTTCTCTTTCTCTCTCTCTCTTGCTCACTCACAAGTTCTATTTCTCTCTCTGTCTCCCTCACTCAAAGCTTCTCTTTCTCTCTCTCTCTCTCACTCACAGCTTCTCTTTCGCTTTCTCTCTCTCACTCACAGCTTCTCTTTCTCTCTCTGTCTCCCTCACTCAAAGCTTCTCTTTCTCTCTCTCTCTCTCACTCACAGCTTCTCTTTCGCTTTCTCTCACTCACTCACAGCTTCTCTTTCTCTCTCTCACTCACAGCTTCTCTTTCTCTCTCTATCTCTCTAACTCTCAGCTTCTCTTTCTCTCTCTCTCACTCACTCACTGCTTCTCTCTCTGTCTTTCTCACTCACGGCTTCTATTTCTCTCTCTCTCACTCTCACTGCTACTCTTTCTCTCTCTCACACACAGCTTTTCTCTCTTTCTCTCTCTCACTCACTCACAGCTTCTCTTTATCTCTCTCTCTCACTCACTCACTTCTATTTCTCTCTCTCTCTCTCACAGCTTCTCTTTCTCTCTATCTCTCTGACTCACAGCTTCCCTCTCCCTCTCTCTCACTCACTCACTCACAGCTTCTCTTTCTCTCTCTGTCTCTCTCCCTCACAGCTTCTCTTTCTCTCACTCTCTCTAACAGCTTCTATTGGTCTCTCTCTCTCTCACTCTCAGCTTCTCTCTCTCTCTCACTCACAGCTCCTCTTTCTCTCTCACTCACAGCTTCTCTTTCTCTCTCTCTCACTCACTCACCGCTTCTCTTTTGCTCTCTCACTCACAGCTTCTCTTTCTCTCTCTCTCCACACAGCTTCTCTCTCTCTCTCTCTCTCTAACAGTTTCTCTTTCTCTCTCTCTCTCACTCACAGCTTCGCTTTCCCTCTCTCTCACTCATTCTCTGCTTCTCTTTCACTCTCTCACTCATAGCTTCTCTTTCTCTCTCACAGCTTCTTTCTCTCTCTCTCACTCACAGTATCTCTTTCTCTCACTCTCTCACTCACTCACTCCTTCACTTTCTCTATCTCTCTCACTCATAGCTTCTCTTTCTTTCTCACTCACAACTTCTCTTTCTCTCTCTCACTCACTCAATCACTCACAGCTTCTCTTTCTCTCTCTCTCTACACAGCTTCTCTTTCTCTCTCTCTCTCTCTAACAGTTTCTCTTTCTCTCTCTCTCTCACTCACAGCTTTGCTTTCCCTCTCTCTCACTCATTCAACGCTTCTCTTTCACTCTCACTCATAGCTTCTCTTTCTCTCATACAGCTTCTTTCTCTGTCTCTCACTCACAGTATCTCTTTCTCTCGCTCTGTCACTCACTCACTCCTTCACTTTCTCTATCTCTCTCACTCACAGCTTCTCTTTCTCTCTCTCACTCACAGCTTCTCTCTCTCTCTCACTCACAGCTTCTCTCTCTCTCTTGCTCACTCACAGGTTCTATTTCTCTCTCTGTCTCCCTCACTCACAGCTTCTCTTTCTCTCTTTCTCTCTCACTCACAGCTTCTCTTTTGCTTTCTCTCTCTCACACAGTTTCTCATTCTCTCTCTCTCACTCACAGCTTCTATGTCTATCTCTCTCTCATTCACAGCTTCTCTCTCTCTCCCTCACCCACAGCTTCTTTTTCTCTCTCTCTCACTCACTCACAGCTTCTCTTTCTCTCTCTGGCTCTCACACTCACAGCTTCTCTTTCTCTCTCTCTCACTCACTCACAGCTTCTCTTTCTCTCTCTCTCTCTCTCACTCACTCACAGCTTCTCTTTCTCTCTCTCTCTCACTCACAGCTTCTCTTTCTCTCTCTCTCTCACCCACTCACAGCTTCTCTCTCTCTGTCTCTCTCACTCACAGCTTCTCTTTTGCTTTCTCTCTCTCACTCACAGCTTCTCTTTCTCTCTCTCTCACTCACAGCTTCTCTTTCTCTCTCTCACTCACTCATTCTCTTTCTCTCTCTGTCTCTCTCACACAGTTTCTCATTCTCTCTCTCTCTCACTCACAGCTTCTATTTCTATCTCTCTCTCATTCACAGCTTCTCTCTCTCTCTCTCTCACCCACAGCTTCTTTTTCTCTCTCTCTCACTCACTCACAGCTTCTCTTTCTCTCTCTGGCTCTCACACTCACAGCTTCTCTTTCTCTCTCTCTCACTCACTCACAGCGTCTCTTTCTCTCTCTCTCTCTCACTCACTCACAGCTTCTCTTTCTCTCTCTCTCTCACTCACAGCTTCTCTTTCTCTCTCTCTCTCTCACCCACTCACAGCTTCTCTCTCTCTGTCTCTCTCACTCACAGCTTATCTCTCTCTCTCACACACACAGCTTCTCTTTCTCTCTCTCTCACACACACAGAGCTTCTCTTTCTCTCTCTCTCACTCACTCACAGCTTCTCTTTCTCTCTGTCTCTCTCACTCTCAGCTTCACTCTCTCTCTCACTAACTCACAGCTTCTCCTTCTCTCTCTCTCACTCACTCACAGCTTCTCATTCTCTCTCTCTCTCACTCACACACAGCTTCTCTTTCTCTCTCTCTCTCTAACTCTCTCACTCACAGCTTCTCTTTCTCTCTCTCTCACTCACAGCTTCTCTTTCTCTCTCTCTCACTCACAGCTTCTCTTTCTCTCTCTCTCACTCACATCTTCTCTTTCTCTCTCTCTCTCTCACTCACATTTTCTCTTTCTCTCTCTCTCTCACTCACAGCTTTTCTTTCTCTCTCTCACTCACTCATTCTCTTTCTCTCTCTGTCTCTCTCACACAGCTTCTCTTTCTCTCTATCTCACTACCTCACAGCTTCTCTTTCTCTCTATCTCTCTCACTCACAGCTTCTCCTTTCTTTCTCTCTCTCTCACTCACTCACAGCTTCTCTTTCTCTCTCTCTCACTCATAGCTTCTCTTTCTCTCTCTCTCACAGTTTCTCTTTCTTTTTCTCTCTCTCACTCACAGCTTCTCTTTCTCTCTCTCTCTCACTCACAGCTTCTCTTTCTCTCTCTCACTCACAGCTTCTCTTTCTCTCTCTCTCACTCACTGTAGGAATGTATCTGGTTTCTGTCTCCTGTCGCCTTTACATTTTGTAAACAAAGGCCTCTTTGTCTGCATGAGAGACAACGTGGATTTTGGGCATGCGTTGAATAGTGAGAAGATTTCTCCTTCTTTCTCCATATTTGGTTCTGGCTTACTGATTGGCTGTATGTGCTTTAAGTTTTGTTTCTGATATACTCTGTTTGAATAAAGAGACGCCATTATGTTTCCTTTGTTCAGCCAAAACTGCCGCGTGTGTATGCTTTGCTCTCTCCTTTCTCTCTACCTCTGTTCCCTCCTCACACTCTGTCTAATGAAGCTGGACTCCGTTAGACTCTTCCTTTGTTTATCTGGGCTATAAACTGCTCCGTTAAATGAGGCTGATTATCTTTACATGGATCGGATTCCTACAACTCACAGCTTCTATTTGTATCTCTCTCTCATTCACAGCTTCTCTCTCTCTCTCACTCACAGCTTCTCTCTCTGTCTCTCTCACTCACAGCTTCACTCTCTCTCTCTCACTAACTCACAGCTTCTCCTTCTCTCTCTCTCTCACTCACTCACAGCTTCTCTCTCTCTCACAGCTTCTCATTCTCTCTCTCTCACACTCACACACAGCTTCTCTTTCTCTCTCTCTCTAACTCTCTCACTCACAGCTTCTCTTTCTCTCTCTCTCACTCACAGCTTCTCTTTCTCTCTCTCTCACTCACAGCTTCTCTTTCTCTCTCTCTCTCACTCACATTTTCTCTTTCTCTCTCTCTCTCACTCACAGCTTTTCTTTCTTTCTCTCACTCACTCATTCTCTTTCTCTCTCAGTCTCTCTCACACAGCTTCTCTTTCTCTCTCACACACACAACTTCTATTTCTATCTCTCTCTCATTCACAGCTTCTCTCTCTCTCTCTCTCACCCACAGCTTCTTTTTCTCTCTCTCACACTCACTCACAGCTTCTCTTTCTCTCTCTGGCTCTCACACTCACAGCTTCTCTTTCTCTCTCTCTCACTCACTCACAGCTTCTCTTTCTCTCTCTCTCTCTCACTCACTCACAGATTCTCTTTCTCTCTCTCTCTCACCCACTCACAGCTTCTCTCTCTCTGTCTCTCTCACTCACAGCTTATCTCTCTCTCACACACACACAGCTTCTCTCTCACACACACACACACACACAGAGCTTCTCTTTCTCACTCTCTCACTCACATCTTCTATTTCTCTCTCTCACACAGCTTCTCTTTCTCTCTATCTCTCTGACTCACAGGTTCTATTTCACTCTCTGTCTCCCTCACACACAGCTTCTCTCTCTATCTCTCTCACTCACAGCTTCTCTTTCTATTTCTCTCTCTCAGTCACAGCTTCTCTCTCTATCTATCTCTCACTCACAGCTTCCCTCTCTCTCTCTCACTCACTCACTCACTCACAGCTTCTCTTTCTCTCTCTGTCTCTCTCCCTCACAGCAGCTCTTTCTCTCTCTCTAACAGCTTCTATTGGTCTCTCTTTCTCACTCACAGCTTCTCTCTCTCTCTCACTCTCAGCTTCTCTTTCTCTCTCTCTCACTCACTCACCGCTTCTCTTTTGCTCTCTCACTCACAGCTTCTCTCTCTCTCTCTCTAACAGTTTCTCTTTCTCCCTGTCTCTCACTCACAGCTTCGCTTTCCCTCTCTCTCATTCACCGCTTCTCTTTCACTCTCTCACTCATAGCTTCTCTTTCTCTCTCACAGCTTCTTCCTCTCTCTCTCACTCACAGTATCTCTTTCTCTCACTCTCACTCACTCAAACCTTCACTTTCTCTATCTATCTCACTCATAGCTTCTCTTTCTCTCTCTCACTCACAGCTTCTCTCTCTCTCTCTCTCTCTCACTCACAGCTTCTCTTGCTCACTAACAGGTTCTATTTCTCTCTCTATCTCCCTCACTCACAGCTTCTCTTTCTCTCTCTCTCTCACTCACAGCTTCTCTTTTGCTTTCTCTCTTTCACTCACAGTTTCTCTTTCTCTCTCTCTCTCACTCACAACTTCTCTTTCTCTCTCTCTCTCTCACTCACAGATTTTCTTTCTCTCTCTCATTCACAGCTACTCTTTCTCTCTCTCTCTCACAGCTTCTCTCTCTCTCTCACTCACAGCTTCTCTTTCTCTCTCTCTCTCTCTTGCTCACTCACAAGTTCTATTTCTCTCTCTGTCTCCCTCACTCAAAGCTTCTCTTTCTCTCTCTCTCTCTCACTCACAGCTTCTCTTTCACTTTCTCTCTCTCACTCACAGCTTCTCTTTCTCTCTCTCTCTCACTCACAGCTTCTCTTTCTCTCTCTCTCACTCACTCACAGCTTCTCTTTCTCTCTCTCACTCACAGCTTCTCTTTCTCTCTCTATCTCTCTAACTCTCAGCTTCTCTTTCTCTCTCTCTCACTCACTCACTGCTTCTCTCTCTGTCTTTCTCACTCACGGCTTCTATTTCTCTCTCTCTCACTCTCACAGCTACTCTTTCTCTCTCTCACACACAGCTTTTCTCTCTTTCTCTCTCTCACTCACAGCTTCTCTTTCTCTCTCTCTCACTCACAGCTTCTCTTTCTCTCTCTCTCTCTCTCACTCACAGCTTCTCTTTCTCTCTCTCTCTCATTCACAGCTACTCTTTCTCTCTCTCACAGCTTTTCTCTCTCTCTCTCTCACACAGCTTCTCTTTCTCTCTCTCTCTTGCTCACTCACAGGTTCTATTTCTCTCTCTGTCTCCCTCACTCACAGCTTCTCTTTCTCTCTCTCTCTCTCACTCACAGCTTCTCTTTCTCTCTCTATCTCTCTCTCACTCACAGCTTCTCTTTCTCTCTCTCTCAATAACTCACAGCTTCTCTCACTCTCTCACTCACTCACAGCTTCTCTTTCTCTCTCTCTCTCACTCACAGCTTCTCTTTCTCTCTCTCTCTCACTCACTCACAGCTTCTCAATCTCTCTCTGTCTCTCTCATTCACAGCTTCTCTTTCTCTTTCTCTCACTAACAGCTTCTCTTTCTCTCTCTCTTACACCTTCTCTTTCTCTCTCTCTCTCTCTCACTCACTCACAGCTTCTCTTTCTCTCTCTCTCACTCAATCACAGCTACTATTTCTCTCTCACACACACACAGCTTCACTTTTTCTCTATCTCTCTCACTCACAGCTTCTCCTTTCTTTCTCTCTCTCTCTCACTCACAGCTTCTCTTTCTCTCTCTCTAACTCACAGCTTCTCTTTCTCTCTCACACACACAGCTTCTCTTTCTCTTTCTCTCTCTCACTCACAGCTTCTCTCTCTCTCTCTCACTCACAGCTTCTCTTTCTCTCTATCTGTCACTCACAGCTTCTCTTTCTCTCTCTCTCACTCACAGCTTCTATTTCTATCTCTCTCTCATTCACAGCTTCTCTCTCTCTCTCTCACCCACAGCTTCTTTTTCTCTCTCTTTCACTCACTCACAGCTTCTCTTTCTCTCTCTAGCTCTCACACTCACAGCTTCTCTTTCTCTCTCTCTCACTCACTCACAGCTTCTCTTTCTCTCTCTCTCTCTCACTCACTCACAGATTCTCTTTCTCTCTCTCTCTCACTCACAGCTTCTCTTTCTCTCTCTCTCTCACCCACTCACAGCTTCTCTCTCTCTGTCTCTCTCACTCACAGCTTATCTCTCTCTCACACACACACAGCTTCTCTTTCTCTCTCTCACACACACAGAGCTTCTCTTTCTCTCTCTCACTCACTCACAGCTTCTCTTTCTCTCTGTCTCTCTCACTCACAGCTTCACTCTCTCTCTCTCACTAACTCACAGCTTCTCCTTCTCTCTCTCTCTCACTCACTCACAGCTTCTCTCTCTCTCACAGCTTCTCATTCTCTCTCTCTCTCACTCACACACAGCTTCTCTTTCTCTCTCTCTCTAACTCTCTCACTCACAGCTTCTCTTTCTCTCTCTCTCACTCACAGCTTCTCTTTCTCTCTCTCTCACTCACAGCTTCTCTTTCTCTCTCTCTCTCACTCACATTTTCTCTTTCTCTCTCTCTCACTCACAGCTTTTCTTTCTTTCTCTCACTCACTCATTCTCTTTATCTCTCAGTCTCTCTCAATCAGCTTCTCTTTCTCTCTCACACACACAGCTTCTTTTTCTCTCTCACACACTCACTCACAGCTTCTCTTTCTCTCTCTGGCTCTCACACTCACAGCTTCTCTTTCTCTCTCTCTCACTCACTCACAGCTTCTCTTTCTCTCTCTCTCTCTCTCACTCACTCACAGCTTCTCTTTCTCTCTCTCTCTCACCCACTCACAGCTTCTCTCTCTCTGTCTCTCTCACTCACAGCTTATCTCTCTCTCACACACACACAGCTTCTCTCTCTCTCTCTCACACACACAGAGCTTCTCTTTCTCTCTCTCTCACTCACTCACAGCTTCTCTTTCTCTCTGTCTCTCTCACTCACAGCTTCACTCTCTCTCTCTCACTAACTCACAGCTTCTCCTTCTCTCTCTCTCACTCACTCACAGCTTCTCTCTCTCTCTCACAGCTTCTCATTCTCTCTCTCTCACTCACACACAGCTTCTCTTTCTCTCTCTCTCTCTAACTCTCTCACTCACAGCTTCTCTTTCTCACTCTCTCACTCACAGCTTCTCTTTCTCTCTCTCTCACTCACAGCTTCTCTTTCTCTCTCTCTCACAGCTTCTCTTTCTTTTTCTCTCTCTCACTCACAGCTTCTCTTTCTCTCTCTCTCTCACTCACAGCTTCTCTTTCTCTCTCTCTCACTCACTGTAGGAATGTATCTGGTTTCTGTCTCCTGTCGCCTTTACATTTTGTAAACAAAGGCCTCTTTGTCTGCATGAGAGACAACGCTGGATTTTGGGCATGCGTAGAATAGTGAGAAGATTTCTACTTCTTTCTCCTTATTTGGTTCTGGCTTTCTGATTGGCTGTATGTGCTTTAAGTTTTGTTTCTGATATACTCTGTTTGAATAAAGAGACGCCATTATGTTTCCTTTGTTCAGCCAAAACTGCCGCGTGTGTATGCTTTGCTCTCTCCTTTCTCTCTACCTCTGTTCCCTCCTCACACTCTGTCTAATGAAGCTGGACTCCGTTAGACTCTTCCTTTGTTTATCTGGGGTATAAACTGCTCCGTTAAATGAGGCTGATTATCTTTACATGGATCGGATTCCTACAAGTGTCGCTCCGTGGGAGGCTTTGAACTACAATGAGAGCCTTCTTTGAACTCTGCTTCAGCAATTAGCAATTAGCACCTCATAATTGGCGACCGGGTCAAGGTCTTTATTCACCCACGACCAGAGGAAAGGTCAATCAAGCGCTTCAGAATTACAACAGGGTGAGTGGAAAAAATTTTATTATGGGGGGTGTGTTGGCTTCGCAAGAGCAGGAGCTTTGTAAAGATATCTCAGATCTTTTGCATATGAATGGGAAACGGGCTGATAAGAAGGAAGTACAACAGCTAGTCCAAGTTATAGGAAAACTCTGTCCTTGGCTTAAATATGATGATTGTTTGGACTTAACACATTGGAAAAAAAATGGTAATGAATTGCAAAAGCATGAAGGAATTTCTGTATCAGTGCAATTTATGTGGAGTGAAGTCAGAAACTGTCTTCAAAGACTTACTCCAAGAAATATGTTGTTCTCCCAGAGGCTTGATGGTCCCCTTCCACAGCTTTTGCCCCCAGCCAAGGGAGGGACTATGGCAACTGGTCCTCCATCAAATGAGAAACAACAGCATGAGCCCCCTGATGGAGATGGGGGTGGAAAAGGAGATGGGACATTATATCCTGCCTTGCAGCAATCAAGCACTTTTAGCCCTACAAAAGACCTGTTCTCTGCTGCTTTAACTGCAGCTGTGCTGGATATGGAAACTGTTGCTGTATATCCAGTGAACAGAGAGGCTCTGGCAAATGGGACTGCTGCAATACTGCCTGCCGAGTCTAAAAAACAACTAGTGCCAGCTGATTGGGAACAAATGGTGGGGACCTCATCACAGATTGAAGCTATTAATGCATGCAAAGTGGCAGGAAGCAAGGAGTGTGATTCCAAGAGCAGCACAGGAGACCTCAGCTCATCCCTGAAGCAACCCTCATCACAAAAGCAGGAGAAGCTGAGTAGTACACTTGATTCCTCATGTTTGGGCAGGAAGTGGAAGGATGGTCCAGAGGAGGAATGCAGAAAACCCAAGCCCAAAAAGGGGTCTTATTGCAAGTACAAACTAACAGATGCAGTTTGTCATAAAGTTGAGATTCAGATGCTGCAGATGAAAAAAGTCCAGAGGAAAAGGGGCGTGGATCCTTCCTGTATGGACAGCAGGCTTTTGCAAAAATACAAGGAGGGAGAAGACATACAGTTTTTGGCTGATTTTGAATTGCCCAACCCTCAAACAAAGAGATCCAGAGTGGGTTGTGCCATGTTTCAAGCATCAGGATTGCAGGGAAAGCAAATGAGAATTCCCTGTACTGTTCTTCTGTGTGAAAATTACTTGCAACTTCTGGAGAAGTTCTTTGTGCCTTCATATCTCATCGGCCTGCCTTAATACAGATGGGTGTGGCTGGAGCATGAAGGAATGTGTGTTTGCCTGAAAAGCTGGAAAGGGGGGTTGGCTGGGTGTCTTGTGAATTCAGTGAGATTTAATTTATGGCCTAATTTCAACCTTGCCATGCCAAGAACTGTGCTGGAGAGAAGATAGTGTTTAAGAAGAAAGCTTCAATCAACATTTGGACTTTTAATTTGGACATTTTAATTGGACTAAAAAGTTTGTGTGGACTCTAAATAAGAATTGGCCTTGTTTGCATTATAAAACTGAAAACCTTTTTTAAGAAACAAAAAAAATTGTCTACCTGCTCATGCTATGAGTGTGAAATGCTCTAATGATATTTGTACTGTATTTGATTTACCATGCTATGCTGGTTTTAAGTTATTGAATGCCTCTTTCACTTACACCAGTGAGAGAAGAAGAAATTTAATGCCTTACTCATGTAATTGGGGAGTGAGAAATGCTTTCTAGAATGCAACAGAGACCTCCTTCATGTAAGGAAGAAGAGAAATGTTCATGTTTTGTTCATGCTTAAATGTTTGCTTATTCTCTTGCAGGAGAAAGACCTGTCTTTGCTTATGTTATGTTTTGCCTTATGAAACTGCATATCTCAAGGTACCTTCAGAAGTACATGGAAGAGTTTTCAGTACCCTACACATGTAAATGGGTTTGTGACATTGCATTTGTGTTATACATCAGGCATGTTTCATGTTTAGTTACATGGTGCTAGTAATAACATAGCACTGGTCATCAGACAGGGCATGCTCCTGTTTCTTAGGGGAGTGTCTTCCTAAGCCATTGGTCATTTATTGGCAACAAGGGAATCCTGAGTGGAAGGATTCCTGCCTGAGCGATCCGCCCATGGAGAGAGAAGAAGGTTACTCAGCTCCAGGATGGTGGTTCACCAGTAGACTAAAGTTGCTGACATTTGTTCTTTTCTTTCTTAGTGTGCTTCCAGCTGTAAAAACAATGGCTCATGGGGGCAACCCCAACTTTTGGCTTCGTCATGCTAACTATATGTTTGAGGTTCATGGTAAGAATGCAACGTTATACTATGAGCATCCACTGGCAGTGTCTCAAATGGCCTTTCTTCCGGCATTGTTCAACACGCCTGAGTTGGTTATTGGACACTTGCAACATCTTGATAGGTCTACACTCTTCTCTAATCCTCCAGAACAATTTAACAACACCCGCTGGCGAAGCATGACACTCAAGAAATACACTAAAGGACTTTGTTTCTGCTGTCATAGTTCTGGAGTCTGGAATAGTAAATGGAAGCACTGGACTCAAGCACAATGGGTTTTGCGGAATGTAGGCAATTATACAGGATATGACGATTATTTTTGGTTATGGGGTAGTTATAACAGTTCTTATAAGCTTAATTTTACCTTGTTTAACACTACTATTGAAGATATATATGATGTGTTTCCTATGTTTACTCCTGATTATTCTGCTATAGATAGTGGTTCAATTTGCAATGGATGGCAAATCAAGGATCCCAACATGTGGTTCTTTTTTAATGGAGTTGCCACGAATTTCCATCCAGGACAATATCAATGTGCAGCATTGGGTTATTTTACCTTACCCGTACAAGTGCAAATGCCGCTTCAGGCAGATGCACGGCGCCGGGGAGCTGCTGCCGGCCCGATGGGTCCTGGTTGCAATGATGAAGTGACTGAGCTTCATCAAGACCAAATGCAGGACAGACTGGCCATAGATTACCTGTTAGCAAAATCCGGAGGATTTTGTAGGCTGGTCGGGAACCAGGGATGTCGGGTAAAATTCCAGGATCTGAATAATACTATTGAGAAAGAACTTCAGAATTTACAGGAGAGCATTACTAACAATGTACGCACTGATGTTAATCTCTTTGATTGGATGACTTCTTGGTTGCCTGATTTGTCTGTCCTTAGACAAGTTTTCTTTTATGGGATTATTATTATTATTTGCCTTATATCTTTGTGTTTTTGCATTAATTGTATTCCTAACCTTATTTCTATGTGTAACACATGTCCACTGCGTAGAAGGGAGACATCGGGTTTTGCACGACGGCAATTGTACTCAATGAGGTATCATCCTCCGGAACAAGGTACCAGGAGTCAGGAGGGGTACGATGTCCAGGAGGACAGTGATGCTGTATATGGAGGAGGAGTTATGGAGTATAATGACATGCAGGGGTATGATTAGCCGTCCCTCTCTCAAATTTAAATGAAAAAGGAGGACATGTAGGAATGTATCTGGTTTCTGTCTCCTGTCACCTTTACATTTTGTAAACAAAGGCCTCTATGTCTGCATGAGAGACAACGCTGGATTTTGGGCATGCGTAGAATAGTGAGAAGATTTCTCCTTCTTTCTCCTTATTTGGTTCTGGCTTTCTGATTGGCAGTATGTGCTTTAAGTTTTGTTTCTGATATACTCTGTTTGAATAAAGAGACGCCATTTTGTTTCCATTGTTCAGCCAAAACTGTCGTGTGTGTATGCTTTGCTCTCTCCTTTCTCTCTACCTCTGTTCCCTCCTCACACTCTGTCTAATGAAGCTGGACTCCGTTAGACTCTTCCTTTGTTTATCTGGGGCTATAAACTGCTCCGTTAAATGAGGCTGATTATCTTTACATGGATCGGATTCCTACAACTCACAGCTTCTATTTGTATCTCTCTCTCATTCACAGCTTCTCTCTCTCTCTCACTCACAGCTTCTCTTTCTCTCTCTCTCTCTCACTCACATCTTCTCTTTCTCCCTCTGGCTCTCGCACGCACAGCTTCTTTTTCTCTCTCTCTCACTCACTCACAGCTTCTCTTTCTCTCTCTCACTCACTCACAGCTTCTCTTTCTCTCTCTCTCTCACTCACAGCTTCACTTTCTCTCTCTCTCTCACTAACTCACTGCTTCTCTTTCTCTCTCTCTCACTCACTCACAGCTTCTCTCTCTCTCTCTCTCACTCACAGCTTCTCTTTCTCTCTCTCACTCACTCACAGCTTCTCTTTCTCTCTCTCACACACAGCTTCTCTTTCACTCTCTCTCTCACACACAGTTTCTCTTTCTCTCTCTCTATAACTCACTCACAACTTCTGTTTCTCTCTGTCTCTCACTCACAGCTTCAATTTTTCTCTCTCTCACTAACTCACAGCTTCTCCTTCTCTCTCTCTCACTCACAGCTTCTCTTTCTCTCTCTCTCACACAGCTTCTCATTCTCTCTCTCTCACTCACACACAGCTTCTCTTTCTCTCTCTCTCTAACTCTCTCACTCACAGCTTCTCTTTCTCTCTCTCGCTCACTCACTCACAGCTTTTCTCTCTCTGTCTCTCTCACTTACGGCTTCTATTTCTCTCTCTCTCACTAACTAACAGCTTCTCTTTCTCTCTCTCACACACAGCTTTTCTCTCTCTCTCACTCACTCACAGCTTCTCTTTCTCTCTCTCTCACTCACTCACCGCTTCTCTTTTGCTCTCTCACTCACAGCTTCTCTTTCTCTCTCTCTCACACACCTTCTCTTTCTTTTTCACTCATAACTTCTCTTTCTCTCTCTCACTCACTCACTCACTCACAGCTTCTCTTTCTCTCTCTCGCTCACTCACTCACAGCTTTTCTCTCTCTGTCTCTCTCACTTACGGCTTCTATTTCTCTCTCTCTCACTAACTAACAGCTTCTCTTTCTCTCTCTCACACACAGCTTTTCTCTCTCTCTCACTCACTCACAGCTTCTCTTTCTCTCTCTCTCACTCACTCACCGCTTCTCTTTTGCTCTCTCACTCACAGCTTCTCTTTCTCTCTCTCACACACACCTTCTCTTTCTTTCTCACTCATAACTTCTCTTTCTCTCTCTCTCTCTCTCTAACAGTTTCTCTTTCTCACTCTCTCACTCACCGCTTCGCTTTCCCTCTCTCTCACTCATTCACCGCTTCTCTTTCACTCTCTCACTCATAACTTCTCTTTCTCTCTCACAGCTTCTTTCTCTCTCTCTCACTCACAATATCTCTTTCTCTCGCTCTCTCACTCACTCAAACCTTCACTTTCTCTATCTCTCTCACTCATAGCTTCTCTTTCTCTCTCTCACTCACAGCTTCTCTCTCTCTCTCTCACTCACAGCTTCTCTTTCTCTCTCTCTCTTGCTCACTCACAGGTTCTATTTCTCTCTCTGTCTCCCTCACTCACAGCTTCTCTTTCTCTCTCTCTCACTCACAGCTTCTCTTTTGCTTTCTCTCTCTCACTCACAGCTTCTCTTTCTCTCTCTCTCTCTCTCACAGCTTCTCTTTCTCTCTCTCTCTCTCTCTCACTCACAGCTTATCTTTCTCTCTCTCACTCACAGGTTCTATTTCTCTCTCTGTCTCCCTCACTCAAAGCTTCTCTTTCTCTCTCTGTCTCCCTCACTCACAGCTTCTCTTTCGCTTTCTCTCTCTCACACACTCACAGCTTCTCTTTCGCTTTCTCTCTCTCACTCACAGCTTCTCTTTCTCTCTCTCTCTCTCTCACTCACAGCTTCTCTTTCTCTCTCTCTCTCTCTCACTCACAGCTTCTATTTCTCTCTCTCACTCACAGCTTCTCTTTCTCTCTCTCTCACTCACAGCTTCTCTTTCTCTCTCTCTCTCACTCACAGCTTCTCGTTCTCTCTCTCTCTCTCACAGCTTCTCTTTCTCTCTCTCTCCCTCACAGCTTCTCTTTCTCTCTATCTCTCACTCACAGCTTCTTTCTCTTTCTCTCTCTCACTCACAGCTTCTCTTTCTTTCTCTCCCTCACTCACTCACTCACAGCTTCTCTTTCTCTCTCTGTCTCTCTCACTCACTGCTTCTCCTTCTCTCTGTCTCACTGACTCACAGCTTCTCTCTCTCTCACTCACTCACTCACAGCTTCTCTTTCTCTCTTTCTCTCACTCACACAACTTCTGTTTCTCTCTCTCTCGCTCACAGCTTCAATTTCTCTCTCTCTCACTAACTCACAGCTTCTCCTTCTCTTTCTCTCACTCACTCACAGCTTCTCTTTCTCTCTCTCTCTCACAGCTTCTCATTCTCTCTCTCTCTCTCACTCACAGCTTCTCTTTCGCTTTCTCTCTCTCACTCACAGCTTCTCTCTCTCTCACAGCTTCTCTTTCTCTCTCTCACTCACAGCTTCTCTTTCTCTCTCTCTCTCTCTCACTCACAGCTTCTCTTTCTCTCTCTCTCTTTCACTCACAGCTTCACTTTCTCTCTCTCTCTCACTCACATCTTCTATTTCTCTCTCTCTCACAGCTTCTCTTTCTCTCTATCTCTCTCACTCACAGCTTCTCTTTTCTCTCTCTCTCACTCACTCACAGCTTTGCTTTCTCTCTCTCGCCCTCACAGCTTCTCTTTCTCTCTCTCTCTCTCACTCACAGGTTCTATTTCACTCTCTGCCTCCCTTACTCACAGCTTCTCTATCTCTCTCACTCTCTCACTCACAGCTTCTCTTTCTCTCTCTCAATAACTCACAGCTTCTCTCACTCTCTCACTCACTCACAGCTTCTCTTTCTCTCTCTCTCTCTCACTCACAGCTTCTCTTTCTCTCTCTCTCTCACTCACTCACAGCTTCTTAATCTCTCTCTGTCTCTCTCATTCACAGCTTCTCTTTCTCTTTCTCTCACTAACTCACAGCTTCTCTTTCTCTCTCTCTCACTCACTCACAGCTTCTCTTTCTCTCTCTCTCACTCACTCACTCACAGACTCTCTTTCTCTCTCTCACACACACACAGCTTCTCTTTCTCTCTCTCTCTCTCACACCTTCTCTTTCTTTCTCACTCATAACTTCTCTTTCTCTCTCTCACTCACTCACTCACTCACAGCTTCTCTTTCTCTCTCTCTCCACACAGCTTCTCTTTCTCTCTCTCTCTCTCTCTAACAGTTTCTCTTTCTCACTCTCTCACTCACCGCTTCGCTTTCCCTCTCTCTCACTCATTCACCGCTTCTCTTTCACTCTCTCACTCATAACTTCTCTTTCTCTCTCACAGCTTCTTTCTCTCTCTCTCACTCACAATATCTCTTTCTCTCGCTCTCTCACTCACTCAAACCTTCACTTTCTCTATCTCTCTCACTCATAGCTTCTCTTTCTCTCACTCACAGCTTCTCTCTCTCTCTCTCTCTCACTCACAGCTTCTCTTTCTCTCTCTCTCTTGCTCACTCACAGGTTCTATTTCTCTCTCTGTCTCCCTCACTCACAGCTTCTCTTTCTCTCTCTCTCACTCACAGCTTCTCTTTTGCTTTCTCTCTCTCACTCACAGCTTCTCTTTCTCTCTCTCTCTCTCTCACAGCTTCTCTTTCTCTCTCTCTCACTCACAGCTTCTCTTTCTCTCTCTCTCATTCACAGCTACTCTTTCTCTCTCTCTCACACAGCTTCTCTCTCTCTCTCTCTCACAGCTTCTCTTTCTCTCTCTTGCTCACTCACAGGTTCTATTTCTCTCTCTGTCTCCCTCACTCAAAGCTTCTCTTTCTCTCTCTCACACACTCACAGCTTCTCTTTCGCTTTCTCTCTCTCACTCACAGCTTCTCTTTCTCTCTCTCACTCACAGCTTCTCTTTCTCTCTCTCTCTCTCTCACTCACAGCTTCTCTTTCTCTCTCTCACTCACAGCTTCTCTTTCTCTCTCTCTCACTCACAGCTTCTCTTTCTCTCTCTCTCACTCACAGCTTCTCGTTCTCTCTCTCTCTCACTCACAGCTTCTCTTTCTCTCTCTCTCCCTCACAGCTTCTCTTTCTCTCTATCTCTCACTCACAGCTTCTTTCTCTTTCTCTCTCTCACTCACAGCTTCACTCTCTTTCTCTCCCTCACTCACTCACTCACAGCTTCTCTTTCTCTCTCTGTCTCTCTCACTCACTGCTTCTCCTTCTCTCTGTCTCACTGACTCACAGCTTCTCTCTCTCTCACTCACTCACAGCTTCTCTTTCTCTCTTTCTCTCACTCACACAACTTCTGTTTCTCTCTCTCTCACTCACAGCTTCAATTTCTCTCTCTCTCACTAACTCACAGCTTCTCCTTCTCTTTCTCTCACTCACTCACAGCTTCTCTTTCTCTCTCTCTCTCACAGCTTCTCATTCTCTCTCTCTCTCTCACTCACAGCTTCTCTTTCGCTTTCTCTCTCTCACTCGCAGCTTCTCTTTCTCTCTCTCTCTCACTCACAGCTTCTCTCTCTCTCACACAGCTTCTCTTTCTCTCTCTCACTCACAGCTTCTCTTTCTCTCTCTCTCTCTCTCACTCACAGCTTCTCTTTCTCTCTCTCTCTTTCAATCACAGCTTCACTTTCTCTCTCTCTCTCACTCACATCTTCTATTTCTCTCTCTCTCACAGCTTCTCTTTCTCTCTATCTCTCTCACTCACAGCTTCTCTTTTCTCTCTCTCTCACTCACTCACAGCTTCGCTTTCTCTCTCTCGCCCTCACAGCTTCTCTTTCTCTCTCTCTCACTCACAGGTTCTATTTCACTCTCTGTCTCCCTTACTCACAGCTTCTCTATCTCTCTCACTCTCTCACTCACAGCTTCTCTTTCTCTCTCTATCTCTCTCTCACTCACAGCTTCTCTTTCTCTCTCTCAATAACTCACAGCTTCTCTCACTCTCTCACTCACTCACAGCATCTCTTTCTCTCTCTCTCTCTCACTCACAGCTTCTCTTTCTCTCTCTCTCTCACTCACTCACAGCTTCTCAATCTCTCTCTGTCTCTCTCATTCACAGCTTCTCTTTCTCTTTCTCTCACTAACTCACAGCTTCTCTTTCTCTCTCTCTTACAGCTTCTCTTTCTCTCTCTCTCTCTCTCTCTCTCACTCACTCACAGCTTCTCTTTCTCTCTGTCTCTCACACACTCACAGCTACTATTTCTCTCTCACACACACACAGCTTCACTTTTTCTCTATCTCTCTCACTCACAGCTTTTCTTTCTTTCTCTCACTCACTCATTCTCTTTCTCTCTCAGTCTCTCTCACACAGCTTCTCTTTCTCTCTCACACACACAGCTTCTATTTCTATCTATCTCTCATTCACAGCTTCTCTCTCTCTCTCTCTCTCACCCACAGCTTCTTTTTCTCTCTCACACACTCACTCACAGCTTCTCTTTCTCTCTCTGGCTCTCACACTCACAGCTTCTCTTTCTCTCTCTCACACTCACTCACAGCTTCTCTTTCTCTCTCTCTCTCTCACTCACTCACAGCTTCTCTTTCTCTCTCTCTCTCACCCACTCACAGCTTCTCTCTCTCTGTCTCTCTCACTCACAGCTTATCTCTCTCTCTCACACACACAGCTTCTCTCTCTCTCACACACACACACACAGAGCTTCTCTTTCTCTCTCTCTCACTCACTCACAGCTTCTCTTTTTCTCTGTCTCTCTCACTCACAGCTTCACTCTCTCTCTCTCACTAACTCACAGCTTCTCCTTCTCTCTCTCACTCACTCACAGCTTCTCTCTCTCTCTCACAGCTTCTCATTCTCTCTCTCTCACTCACACACAGCTTCTCTTTCTCTCTCTCTCTCTAACTCTCTCTCACAGCTTCTCTTTCTCACTCTCTCACTCACAGCTTCTCTTTCTCTCTCTCTCACTCACAGCTTCTCTTTCTCTCTCTCTCACAGCTTCTCTTTCTTTTTCTCTCTCTCACTCACAGCTTCTCTTTCTCTCTCTCTCTCACTCACAGCTTCTCTTTCTCTCTCTCTCTCACAGCTTCTCTTTCTCTCTCTCTCACTCACTGTAGGAATGTATCTGGTTTCTGTCTCCTGTCGCCTTTACATTTTGTAAACAAAGGCCTCTTTGTCTGCATGAGAGACAACGCTGGATTTTGGGCATGCGTAGAATAGTGAGAAGATTTCTACTTCTTTCTCCTTATTTGGTTCTGGCTTTCTGATTGGCTGTATGTGCTTTAAGTTTTGTTTCTGATATACTCTGTTTGAATAAAGAGACGCCATTATGTTTCCTTTGTTCAGCCAAAACTGCCGCGTGTGTATGCTTTGCTCTCTCCTTTCTCTCTACCTCTGTTCCCTCCTCACACTCTGTCTAATGAAGCTGGACTCCGTTAGACTCTTCCTTTGTTTATCTGGGGTATAAACTGCTCCGTTAAATGAGGCTGATTATCTTTACATGGATCGGATTCCTACAAGTGTCACTCCGTGGGAGGCTTTGAACTACAATGAGAGCCTTCTTTGAACTCTGCTTCAGCAATTAGCAATTAGCACCTCATAATTGGCGACCGGGTCAAGGTCTTTATTCACCCACGACCAGAGGAAAGGTCAATCAAGCGCTTCAGAATTACAACAGGGTGAGTGGAAAAAATTTTATTATGGGGGGTGTGTTGGCTTCGCAAGAGCAGGAGCTTTGTAAAGATATCTCAGATCTTTTGCATATGAATGGGAAACGGGCTGATAAGAAGGAAGTACAACAGCTAGTCCAAGTTATAGGAAAACTCTGTCCTTGGCTTAAATATGATGATTGTTTGGACTTAACACATTGGAAAAAAAATGGTAATGAATTGCAAAAGCATGAAGGAATTTCTGTATCAGTGCAATTTATGTGGAGTGAAGTCAGAAACTGTCTTCAAAGACTTACTCCAAGAAATATGTTGTTCTCCCAGAGGCTTGATGGTCCCCTTCCACAGCTTTTGCCCCCAGCCAAGGGAGGGACTATGGCAACTGGTCCTCCATCAAATGAGAAACAACAGCATGAGCCCCCTGATGGAGATGGGGGTGGAAAAGGAGATGGGACATTATATCCTGCCTTGCAGCAATCAAGCACTTTTAGCCCTACAAAAGACCTGTTCTCTGCTGCTTTAACTGCAGCTGTGCTGGATATGGAAACTGTTGCTGTATATCCAGTGAACAGAGAGGCTCTGGCAAATGGGACTGCTGCAATACTGCCTGCCGAGTCTAAAAAACAACTAGTGCCAGCTGATTGGGAACAAATGGTGAGGACCTCATCACAGATTCAAGCTATTAATGCATGCAAAGTGGCAGGAAGCAAGGAGTGTGATTCCAAGAGCAGCACAGGAGACCTCAGCTCATCCCTGAAGCAACCCTCATCACAAAAGCAGGAGAAGCTGAGTAGTACACTTGATTCCTCATGTTTGGGCAGGAAGTGGAAGGATGGTCCAGAGGAGGAATGCAGAAAACCCAAGCCCAAAAAGGGGTCTTATTGCAAGTACAAACTAACAGATGCAGTTTGTCATAAAGTTGAGATTCAGATGCTGCAGATGAAAAAAGTCCAGAGGAAAAGGGGCGTGGATCCTTTCTGTATGGACAGCAGGCTTTTGCAAAAATACAAGGAGGGAGAAGACATACAGTTTTTGGCTGATTTTGAATTGCCCAACCCTCAAACAAAGAGATCCAGAGTGGGTTGTGCCATGTTTCAAGCATCAGGATTGCAGGGAAAGCAAATGAGAATTCCCTGTACTGTTCTTCTGTGTGAAAATTACTTGCAACTTCTGGAGAAGTTCTTTGTGCCTTCATATCTCATCGGCCTGCCTTAATACAGATGGGTGTGGCTGGAGCATGAAGGAATGTGTGTTTGCCTGAAAAGCTGGAAAGGGGGGTTGGCTGGGTGTCTTGTGAATTCAGTGAGATTTAATTTATGGCCTAATTTCAACCTTGCCATGCCAAGAACTGTGCTGGAGAGAAGATAGTGTTTAAGAAGAAAGCTTCAATCAACATTTGGACTTTTAATTTGGACATTTTAATTGGACTAAAAAGTTTGTGTGGACTCTAAATAAGAATTGGCCTTGTTTGCATTATAAAACTGAAAACCTTTTTTAAGAAACAAAAAAAATTGTCTACCTGCTCATGCTATGAGTGTGAAATGCTCTAATGATATTTGTACTGTATTTGATTTACCATGCTATGCTGGTTTTAAGTTATTGAATGCCTCTTTCACTTACACCAGTGAGAGAAGAAGAAATTTAATGCCTTACTCATGTAATTGGGGAGTGAGAAATGCTTTCTAGAATGCAACAGAGACCTCCTTCATGTAAGGAAGAAGAGAAATGTTCATGTTTTGTTCATGCTTAAATGTTTGCTTATTCTCTTGCAGGAGAAAGACCTGTCTTTGCTTATGTTATGTTTTGCCTTATGAAACTGCATATCTCAAGGTACCTTCAGAAGTACATGGAAGAGTTTTCAGTACCCTACACATGTAAATGGGTTTGTGACATTGCATTTGTGTTATACATCAGGCATGTTTCATGTTTAGTTACATGGTGCTAGTAATAACATAGCACTGGTCATCAGACAGGGCATGCTCCTGTTTCTTAGGGGAGTGTCTTCCTAAGCCATTGGTCATTTATTGGCAACAAGGGAATCCTGAGTGGAAGGATTTCTGCCTGAGCGATCCGCCCATGGAGAGAGAAGAAGGTTACTCAGCTCCAGGATGGTGGTTCACCAGTAGACTAAAGTTGCTGACATTTGTTCTTTTCTTTCTTAGTGTGCTTCCAGCTGTAAAAACAATGGCTCATGGGGGCAACCCCAACTTTTGGCTTCGTCATGCTAACTATATGTTTGAGGTTCATGGTAAGAATGCAACGTTATACTATGAGCATCCACTGGCAGTGTCTCAAATGGCCTTTCTTCCGGCATTGTTCAACACGCCTGAGTTGGTTATTGGACACTTGCAACATCTTGATAGGTCTACACTCTTCTCTAATCCTCCAGAACAATTTAACAACACCCGCTGGCGAAGCATGACACTCAAGAAATACACTAAAGGACTTTGTTTCTGCTGTCATAGTTCTGGAGTCTGGAATAGTAAATGGAAGCACTGGACTCAAGCACAATGGGTTTTGCGGAATGTAGGCAATTATACAGGATATGACGATTATTTTTGGTTATGGGGTAGTTATAACAGTTCTTATAAGCTTAATTTTACCTTGTTTAACACTACTATTGAAGATATATATGATGTGTTTCCTATGTTTACTCCTGATTATTCTGCTATAGATAGTGGTTCAATTTGCAATGGATGGCAAATCAAGGATCCCAACATGTGGTTCTTTTTTAATGGAGTTGCCACGAATTTCCATCCAGGACAATATCAATGTGCAGCATTGGGTTATTTTACCTTACCCGTACAAGTGCAAATGCCGCTTCAGGCAGATGCACGGCGCCGGGGAGCTGCTGCCGGCCCGATGGGTCCTGGTTGCAATGATGAAGTGACTGAGCTTCATCAAGACCAAATGCAGGACAGACTGGCCATAGATTACCTGTTAGCAAAATCCGGAGGATTTTGTAGGCTGGTCGGGAACCAGGGATGTCGGGTAAAATTCCAGGATCTGAATAATACTATTGAGAAAGAACTTCAGAATTTACAGGAGAGCATTACTAACAATGTACGCACTGATGTTAATCTCTTTGATTGGATGACTTCTTGGTTGCCTGATTTGTCTGTCCTTAGACAAGTTTTCTTTTATGGGATTATTATTATTATTTGCCTTATATCTTTGTGTTTTTGCATTAATTGTATTCCTAACCTTATTTCTATGTGTAACACATGTCCACTGCGTAGAAGGGAGACATCAGGTTTTGCACGACGGCAATTGTACTCAATGAGGTATCATCCTACGGAACAAGGTACCAGGAGTCAGGAGGGGTACGATGTCCAGGAGGACAGTGATGCTGTATATGGAGGAGGAGTTATGGAGTATAATGACATGCAGGGGTATGATTAGCCGTCCCTCTCTCAAATTTAAATGAAAAAGGAGGACATGTAGGAATGTATCTGGTTTCTGTCTCCTGTCACCTTTACATTTTGTAAACAAAGGCCTCTATGTCTGCATGAGAGACAACGCTGGATTTTGGGCATGCGTAGAATAGTGAGAAGATTTCTCCTTCTTTCTCCTTATTTGGTTCTGGCTTTCTGATTGGCAGTATGTGCTTTAAGTTTTGTTTCTGATATACTCTGTTTGAATAAAGAGACGCCATTTTGTTTCCATTGTTCAGCCAAAACTGTCGTGTGTGTATGCTTTGCTCTCTCCTTTCTCTCTACCTCTGTTCCCTCCTCACACTCTGTCTAATGAAGCTGGACTCCGTTAGACTCTTCCTTTGTTTATCTGGGGCTATAAACTGCTCCGTTAAATGAGGCTGATTATCTTTACATGGATCGGATTCCTACAACTCACAGCTTCTATTTGTATCTCTCTCTCATTCACAGCTTCTCTCTCTCTCTCACTCACAGCTTCTCTTTCTCTCTCTCTCTCTCACTCACATCTTCTCTTTCTCCCTCTGGCTCTCGCACGCACAGCTTCTTTTTCTCTCTCTCTCACTCACTCACAGCTTCTCTTTCTCTCACTCACTCACTCACAGCTTCTCTTTCTCTCTCTCTCTCACTCACAGCTTCACTTTCTCTCTCTCTCTCACTAACTCACAGCTTCTCCTTCTCTCTCTCTCACTCACAGATTCTCTCTCTCTCTCACAGCTTCTCATTCTCTCTCTCTCTCACTCACACACAGCTTCTCTTTCTCTCTCTCTCTCTAACTCTCTCACTCACAGCTTCTCTCTCTCTCACTCACAGCTTCTCTTTCTCTCTCTCTCTCACATCTCTTTCTCTCTCTCTCTCACTCACAGCTTTTCTTTCTCTCTCTCACTCTCATCCTTCTCTTTCTCTCTCTGTCTCTCTCACACAGCTTCTCTTTCTCTCTCTCTCACTAACTCACAGCTTCTCTTTCTCTCTCTCTCACTCACTCACAGCTACTATTTCTCTCTCACACACACACAGCTTCACTTTCTCTCTATCTCTCTCTCTCACTCACAGCTTCTCTTTCTCTCTCTCTCACTCACAGCTTCTCTTTCTCTCTCTCTCTCACAGCTTCTCTTTCTCTCTCTCACTCACAGCTTCTCTTTCCCTCTCTCTCTCACTCACAGCTTCTCTTTCTCTCTCTCACTCACAGCTTCTCTTTCTCTCTCTCTCACTCACAGCTTCTATTTCTATCTCTCTCTCATTCACAGCTTCTCTATCTCTCTCACACACACTCACAGCTTCTCTTTCTCTCTCTCTCACTCACTCACAGTTTCTCTTTCTCCCTCTGGCTCTCGCACTCACAGCTTCTCTCTCTCTCTCTCTCACTCACTCACAGATTCTCTTTCTCTCACTCACTCACTCACAACTTCTCTTTCTCTCTCTCTCTCACTCACAGCTTCTCTTTCTCTCTCACACACACAGCTTCTCTTTCTCTCTCTCTCTCACACACAGATTCTCTCTCTCTCTCTCTCACTCACTCACAACTTCTGTTTCTCTCTGTCTCCCTCACTCACAGCTTCAATTTCTCTATCTCTCACTAACTCACAGTTTCTCCTTCTCTCTCTCTCACTCACTAACAGCTTCTCTTTCTCTCTCTCTCTCACAGCTTCTCATTCTCTCTCTCTCACTCACACACAGCTTCTCTTTCTCTCTCTCTCTAACTCTCTCACTCACAGCTTCTCTTTCTCTCTCACTCACAGCTTTTCTTTCTCTCTCTCTCTCACTCACTCACGCTTCTCTTTCTCTCTCTGTCTCTCTCACACAGCTTCTCTTTCTCTCTATCTCACAAACTCACAGCTTCTCTTTCTCTCTCTCACTCACTCACAGCTTCTCTTTCTCTCTCTCTCTCACTCACAGCTTCTCTTTCTCTCTCTCGCTCACTCACTCACAGCTTTTCTCTTTCTGTCTCTCTCACTTACGGCTTCTATTTCTCTCTCTCTCACTAACTAACAGCTTCTCTTTCTCTCTCTCACACACAGCTTTTCTCTCTCTCTCACTCACTCACAGCTTCTCTTTCTCTCTCTCTCACTCACTCACCGCTTCTCTTTTGCTCTCTCACTCACAGCTTCTCTTTCTCTCTCTCTCTCACACCTTCTCTTTCTTTCTCACTCATAACTTCTCTTTCTCTCTCTCACTCACTCACTCACAGCTTCTCTTTCTCTCTCTCTCTCTCTCTAACAGTTTCTCTTTCTCACTCTCTCACTCACCGCTTCGCTTTCCCTCTCTCTCACTCATTCACCGCTTCTCTTTCACTCTCTCACTCATAACTTCTCTTTCTCTCTCACAGCTTCTTTCTCTCTCTCTCTCTCACTCACAATATCTCTTTCTCTCGCTCTCTCACTCACTCAAACCTTCACTTTCTCTATCTCTCTCACTCATAGCTTCTCTTTCTCTCTCTCACTCACAGCTTCTCTCTCTCTCTCTCTCACTCACAGCTTCTCTTTCTCTCTCTCTCTTGCTCACTCACAGGTTCTATTTCTCTCTCTGTCTCCCTCACTCACAGCTTCTCTTTCTCTCTCTCTCACTCACAGCTTCTCTTTTGCTTTCTCTCTCTCACTCACAGCTTCTCTTTCTCTCTCTCTCTCTCTCACAGCTTCTCTTTCTCTCTCTCTCTCTCTCACTCACAGCTTATCTTTCTCTCTCTCACTCACAGCTTCTCTTTCTCTCTCTCTCTTGCTCACTCACAGGTTCTATTTCTCTCTCTGTCTCCCTCACTCAAAGCTTCTCTTTCTCTCTCTCACACACTCACAGCTTCTCTTTCGCTTTCTCTCTCTCACTCACAGCTTCTCTTTCTCTCTCTCTCTCACTCACAGCTTCTCTTTCTCCCTCTCTCTCTCTCTCACTCACAGCTTCTCTTTCTCTCTCTCACTCACAGCTTCTCTTTCTCTCTCTCTCACTCACAGCTTCTCTTTCTCTCTCTCTCTCACTCACAGCTTCTCGTTCTCTCTCTCTCTCACTCACAGCTTCTCTTTCTCTCTCTCTCCCTCACAGCTTCTCTTTCTCTCTATCTCTCACTCACAGCTTCTTTCTCTTTCTCTCTCTCACTCACAGCTTCTCTTTCTTTCTCTCCCTCACTCACTCACACAGCTTCTCTTTCTCTCTCTGTCTCTCTCACTCACTGCTTCTCCTTCTCTCTGTCTCACTGACTCACAGCTTCTCTCTCTCTCTCTCACTCACTCACAGCTTCTCTTTCTCTCTTTCTCTCACTCACACAACTTCTGTTTCTCTCTCTCTCACTCACAGCTTCAATTTCTCTCTCTCTCACTAACTCACAGCTTCTCCTTCTCTTTCTCTCACTCACTCACAGCTTCTCTTTCTCTCTCTCTCTCACAGCTTCTCATTCTCTCTCTCTCTCTCACTCACAGCTTCTCTTTCGCTTTCTCTCTCTCACTCACAGCTTCTCTTTCTCTCTCTCTCTCTCACTCACAGCTTCTCTCTCTCTCTCACAGCTTCTCTTTCTCTCTCTCACTCACAGCTTCTCTTTCTCTCTCTCTCTCTCTCACTCACAGCTTCTCTTTCTCTCTCTCTCTTTCACTCACAGCTTCTATTTGTATCTCTCTCTCATTCACAGCTTCTCTCCCTCTCTCACTCACAGCTTCTCTTTCTCTCTCTCTCTCTCACTCACATCTTCTCTTTCTCCCTCTGGCTCTCGCACGCACAGCTTCTTTTTCTCTCTCTCTCACTCACTCACAGCTTCTCTTTCTCTCTCTCACTCACTCACAGCTTCTCTTTCCATCTCTCTCTCACTCACAGCTTCACTTTCTCTCTCTCACTCACTCACTCACTCACAGCTTCTCTTTCTCTCTCTCTCCACACAGCTTCTCTTTCTCTCTCTCTCTCTCTCTCTCTAACAGTTTCTCTTTCTCACTCTCTCACTCACCGCTTCGCTTTCCCTCTCTCTCACTCATTCACCGCTTCTCTTTCACTCTCTCACTCATAACTTCTCTTTCTCTCTCACAGCTTCTTTCCCTCTCTCTCACTCACAGTATATCTTTCTCTCGCTCTCTCACTCACTCAAACCTTCACTTTCTCTATCTCTCTCACTCATAGCTTCTCTTTCTCTCTCTCACTCACAGCTTCTCTCTCTCTCTCTCTCTCACTCACAGCTTCTCTTTCTCTCTCTCTCTTGCTCACTCACAGGTTCTATTTCTCTCTCTGTCTCCCTCACTCACAGCGTCTCTTTCTCTCTCTCTCACTCACAGCTTCTCTTTTGCTTTCTCTCTCTCACCAACAGCTTCTCTTTCTCTCTCTCTCTCTCTCTCACAGCTTCTCTTTCTCTCTCTCTCACTCACAGCTTCTCTTTCTCTCTCTCTCTCATTCACAGCTACTCTTTCTCTCTCTCACACACAGCTTCTCTCTCTCTCTCACTCACAGCTTCTCTTTCTCTCTCTTGCTCACTCACAGGTTCTATTTCTCTCTCTGTCTCCCTCACTCAAAGCTTCTCTTTCTCTCTCTCTCACACTCACAGCTTCTCTTTCGCTTTCTCTCTCTCACTCACAGCTTCTCTTTCTCTCTCTCTCTCTCACTCACAGCTTCTCTTTCTCTCTGTCTCTCTCACTCACAGCTTCTCTTTCTCTCTCTCACTCACAGCTTCTCTTTCTCTCTGTCTCTCTCACTCACAGCTTCTCTTTCTCTCTCTCTCTCACTCACAGCTTCTCTTTCTCTCTCTCTCCCTCACAGCTTCTCTTTCTCTCTATCTCTGACTCACAGCTTCTCTTTCTCTTTCTCTCTCTCTCACAGCTTCTCTTTCTTTCTCTCCCTCCCTCACTCACTCACAGCTTCTCTTTCTCTCTCTGTCTCTCTCACTCACTGCTTCTCCTTCTCTCTGTCTCACTGACTCACAGCTTCTCTCTCTCTCTTTCTCTCACTCACAGCTTCTCTTTCTCTCTCTCTCTTTCACTCACAGCTTCTATTTGTATCTCTCTCTCATTCACAGCTTCTCTCCCTCTCTCACTCACAGCTTCTCTTTCTCTCTCTCTCTCTCACTCACATCTTCTCTTTCTCCCTCTGGCTCTCGCACGCACAGCTTCTTTTTCTCTCTCTCTCACTCACTCACAGCTTCTCTTTCTCTCTCTCACTCACTCACAGCTTCTCTTTCTCTCTCTCTCTCACTCACAGCTTCACTTTCTCTCTCTCACTCACTCACTCACTCACAGCTTCTCTTTCTCTCTCTCTCCACACAGCTTCTCTTTCTCTCTCTCTCTCTCTCTCTCTAACAGTTTCTCTTTCTCACTCTCTCACTCACCGCTTCGCTTTCCCTCTCTCTCACTCATTCACCGCTTCTCTTTCACTCTCTCACTCATAACTTCTCTTTCTCTCTCACAGCTTCTTTCCCTCTCTCTCACTCACAGTATATCTTTCTCTCGCTCTCTCACTCACTCAAACCTTCACTTTCTCTATCTCTCTCACTCATAGCTTCTCTTTCTCTCTCTCACTCACAGCTTCTCTCTCTCTCTCTCTCTCACTCACAGCTTCTCTTTCTCTCTCTCTCTTGCTCACTCACAGGTTCTATTTCTCTCTCTGTCTCCCTCACTCACAGCGTCTCTTTCTCTCTCTCTCACTCACAGCTTCTCTTTTGCCTTCTCTCTCTCACCAACAGCTTCTCTTTCTCTCTCTCTCTCTCTCTCACAGCTTCTCTTTCTCTCTCTCTCACTCACAGCTTCTCTTTCTCTCTCTCTCTCATTCACAGCTACTCTTTCTCTCTCTCACACACAGCTTCTCTCTCTCTCTCACTCACAGCTTCTCTTTCTCTCTCTTGCTCACTCACAGGTTCTATTTCTCTCTCTGTCTCCCTCACTCAAAGCTTCTCTTTCTCTCTCTCTCACACTCACAGCTTCTCTTTCGCTTTCTCTCTCTCACTCACAGCTTCTCTTTCTCTCTCTCTCTCTCACTCACAGCTTCTCTTTCTCTCTCTCTCTCTCACTCACAGCTTCTCTTTCTCTCTCTCACTCACAGCTTCTCTTTCTCTCTCTCTCTCTCACTCACAGCTTCTCTTTCTCTCTCTCTCACTCACAGCTTCTCTTTCTCTCTCTCTCCCTCACAGCTTCTCTTTCTCTCTATCTCTGACTCACAGCTTCTCTTTCTCTTTCTCTCTCTCTCACAGCTTCTCTTTCTTTCTCTCCCTCACTCACTCACTCACAGCTTCTCTTTCTCTCTCTGTCTCTCTCACTCACTGCTTCTCCTTCTCTCTGTCTCACTGACTCACAGCTTCTCTCTCTCTCTCTCACTCACTCACAGCTTCTCTTTCTCTCTTTCTCTCACTCACACAACTTCTGTTTCTCTCTCTCTCACTCACAGCTTCAATTTCTCTCTCTCTCACTAACTCACAGCTTCTCTTTCTCTCTCTCTCTCTCTCTCACTCACAGCTTCTCTTTCTCTCTCTCTCACTAACTCACAGCTTCTCTTTCTCTAACTCTCACTCACTCACAGCTTCTCTTTCTCTCTCTCTCTCCCTCACAGCTTCTCTTTCTCTCTATCTCTGACACACAGCTTCTCTTTCTCTTTCTCTCTCTCTCACAGCTTCTCTTTCTTTCTCTCCCTCACTCACTCACTCACAGCTTCTCTTTCTCTCTCTGTCTCTCTCACTCACTGCTTCTCCTTCTCTCTGTCTCACTGACTCACAGCTTCTCTCTCTCTCTCTCACTCACTCACAGCTTCTCTTTCTCTCTTTCTCTCACTCACACAACTTCTGTTTCACTCTCTCTCACTCACAGCTTCAATTTCTCTCTCTCTCACTAACTCACAGCTTCTCCTTCTCTCTCTCTCTCTCACTCACTCACAGCTTCTCTTTCTCTCTCTCTCTCACAGCTTCTCATTCTCTCTCTCTCTCTCACTCACAAACAGCTTCTCTCTCTCTCTAACTCTCTCACTCACAGCTTCTCTTTCTCTCTCACTCACAGCTTTTCTTTCTCTCTCTCTCTCACTCACACACACTTCTCTTTCTCTCTCTGTCTCTCTCACACAATTTCTCTTTCTCTCTCTCACTAACTCACAGCTTCTCTTTTCTCTAACTCTCACTCACTCACAGCTTCTCTTTCTCTCTCTCTCTCTCACTCACAGCTTCTCTTTCTCCCTCTCACTCACAGCTTCTCTTTCTCTTTCTCTCTCTCACTCACAGCTTCTCTTTCTTTCTCACCCTCACTCACTCACTCACAGCTTCTCTTTCTCTCTCTGTCTGTCTCACTCTCTGCTTCTCTTTCTTTCTGGCTCACTGACTCACAGCTTCTCTCTCTCTCTCTCACTCACTCACAGCTTCTCTTTCTCTCTTTCTCTCACTCAGTCACAGATTCTCTTTCTCTCTCTCACTCACTCACTCACAGGTTCTATTTCTCTCTCACACACAGCTTCTCTTTCTCTCTATCTCTCTCACTCACAGCTTCTCTTTTCTCTCTCTCTCTCATTCACAGCTACTCTTTCTCTCTCTCACTCACTTACAGCTTCTCTTTCTCTCTGTCTCACTGACTCACAGCTTCTCTCTCTCTCTCACTCACTCACAGCTTCTCTTTCTCTCTTTCTCTCACTCACTCACAGCTTCTTTTTCTCTCTCTCACTCACTCACAGGTTCTATTTCTCTCTCACACACAGCTTCTCTTTCTCTCTATCTCTCTCACTCACTGCTTCTCTTTCTCTCTCTCTCACTCACTCACAGATTCTCTCTCTCTCTCTCACTCACAGCTTCTCTTTCTCTCTCTCTCCCACTCACTCACAGCTTCTCTTTCTCTCTCACACACACAGCTTCTCTTTCACTCTCTCTCTCACACACAGTTTCTCTTTCTCTCTCTCTATAACTCACTCACAACTTCTGTTTCTCTCTGTCTCTCACTCACAGCTTCAATTTTTCTCTCTCTCACTAACTCACAGCTTCTCCTTCTCTCTCTCTCACTCACAGCTTCTCTTTCTCTCTCTCTCACACAGCTTCTCATTCTCTCTCTCTCACTCACACACAGCTTCTCTTTCTCTCTCTCTCTAACTCTCTCACTCACAGCTTCTCTTTCTCTCTCACTCACAGCTTTTCTTTCTCTCTCACACACTCACACTTCTCTTTCTCTCTCTGTCTCTCTCACACAGCTTCTTTTTCTCTCTCTCTCACTAACTCACAGCTTCTCTTTCTCTCTCTATCTCTCTAACTCACAGTTTCTCTTTCTCTCTCTCTCACTCACTCACAGCTTCTCTCTCTGTCTCTCTCACTCACGGCTTCTATTTCTCTCTCTCTCACTCTCACAGCTACTCTTTCTCTCTCTCACAGCTTTTCTCTCTTTCTCTCTCTCACTCACTCACAGCTTCTCTTCATCTCTCTCTCTCACTCACTCACATCTTCTATTTCTCTCTCTCACTCACAGCTTCTCCTTTCTTTCTCTCTCTCTCTCACTCACAGCTTCTCTTTCTCACTCTCTAACTCACAGCTTCTCTTTCTCTCTCTCACACACAGCTTCTCTTTCTCTTTCTCTCTCTCACTCACAGCTTCTCTCTCTCTCTCTCTCTCTCACAGCTTCTCTTTCTCTCTATCTGTCACTCACAGCTTCTCTTTCTCTCTCTCTCACTCACAGCTTCTATTTCTATCTCTCTCTCATTCACAGCTTTTCTCTCTCTCTCTCTCTCACCCACAGCTTCTTTTTCTCTCTCTTTCACTCACTCACAGCTTCTCTTTCTCTCTCTAGCTCTCACACTCACAGCTTCTCTTTCTCTCTCTCTCACTCACTCACAGCTTCTCTTTCTCTCTCTCTCTCTCACTCACTCACAGATTCTCTTTCTCTCTCTCTCTCACTCACAGCTTCTCTTTCTCTCTCTCTCTCACCCACTCACAGCTTCTCTCTCTCTGTCTCTCTCACTCACAGCTTATCTCTCTCTCACACACAGCTTCTCTTTCTCTCTCACACACACAGCTTCTCTTTCTCTTTCTCTCTCTCACTCACAGCTTCTCTCTCTCTCTCTCTCTCACAGCTTCTCTTTCTCTCTATCTGTCACTCACAGCTTCTCTTTCTCTCTCTCTCACTCACAGCTTCTCTTTCTCTCTCTCTCTCACTCACAGCTTTTCTTTCTTTCTCTCACTCACTCATTCTCTTTCTCTCTCAGTCTCTCTCAATCAGCTTCTCTTTCTCTCTCTCACACACAGCTTCTTTTTCTCTCTCACACACACTCACTCACAGCTTCTCTTTCTCTCTCTGGCTCTCACACTCACAGCTTCTCTTTCTCTCTCTCTCACTCACTCACAGCTTCTCTTTCTCTCTCTCTCTCTCTCACTCACTCACAGCTTCTCTTTCTCTCTCTCTCTCACCCACTCACAGCTTCTCTCTCTCTGTCTCTCTCACTCACAGCTTATCTCTCTCTCACACACACACAGCTTCTCTCTCTCACACACACACACACAGAGCTTCTCTTTCTCTCTCTCTCACTCACTCACAGCTTCTCTTTCTCTCTGTCTCTCTCACTCACAGCTTCACTCTCTCTCTCTCACTAACTCACAGCTTCTCCTTCTCTCTCTCTCACTCACTCACAGCTTCTCTCTCTCTCTCACAGCTTCTCATTCTCTCTCTCTCACTCACACACAGCTTCTCTTTCTCTCTCTCTCTCTAACTCTCTCACTCACAGCTTCTCTTTCTCACTCTCTCACTCACAGCTTCTCTTTCTCTCTCTCTCACTCACAGCTTCTCTTTCTCTCTCTCTCACAGCTTCTCTTTCTTTTTCTCTCTCTCACTCACAGCTTCTCTTTCTCTCTCTCTCTCACTCACAGCTTCTCTTTCTCTCTCTCTCTCACAGCTTCTCTTTCTCTCTCTCTCACTCACTGTAGGAATGTATCTGGTTTCTGTCTCCTGTCGCCTTTACATTTTGTAAACAAAGGCCTCTTTGTCTGCATGAGAGACAACGCTGGATTTTGGGCATGCGTAGAATAGTGAGAAGATTTCTACTTCTTTCTCCTTATTTGGTTCTGGCTTTCTGATTGGCTGTATGTGCTTTAAGTTTTGTTTCTGATATACTCTGTTTGAATAAAGAGACGCCATTATGTTTCCTTTGTTCAGCCAAAACTGCCGCGTGTGTATGCTTTGCTCTCTCCTTTCTCTCTACCTCTGTTCCCTCCTCACACTCTGTCTAATGAAGCTGGACTCCGTTAGACTCTTCCTTTGTTTATCTGGGGTATAAACTGCTCCGTTAAATGAGGCTGATTATCTTTACATGGATCGGATTCCTACAAGTGTCGCTCCGTGGGAGGCTTTGAACTACAATGAGAGCCTTCTTTGAACTCTGCTTCAGCAATTAGCAATTAGCACCTCATAATTGGCGACCGGGTCAAGGTCTTTATTCACCCACGACCAGAGGAAAGGTCAATCAAGCGCTTCAGAATTACAACAGGGTGAGTGGAAAAAATTTTATTATGGGGGGTGTGTTGGCTTCGCAAGAGCAGGAGCTTTGTAAAGATATCTCAGATCTTTTGCATATGAATGGGAAACGGGCTGATAAGAAGGAAGTACAACAGCTAGTCCAAGTTATAGGAAAACTCTGTCCTTGGCTTAAATATGATGATTGTTTGGACTCAACACATTGGAAAAAAATGGTAATGAATTGCAAAAGCATGAAGGAATTTCTGTATCAGTGCAATTTATGTGGAGTGAAGTCAGAAACTGTCTTCAAAGACTTACTCCAAGAAATATGTTGTTCTCCCAGAGGCTTGATGGTCCCCTTCCACAGCTTTTGCCCCCAGCCAAGGGAGGGACTATGGCAACTGCTCCTCCATCAAATGAGAAACAACAGCATGAGCCCCCTGATGGAGATGGGGGTGGAAAAGGAGATGGGACATTATATCCTGCCTTGCAGCAATCAAGCACTTTTAGCCCTACAAAAGACCTGTTCTCTGCTGCTTTAACTGCAGCTGTGCTGGATATGGAAACTGTTGCTGTATATCCAGTGAACAGAGAGGCTCTGGCAAATGGGACTGCTGCAATACTGCCTGCCGAGTCTAAAAAACAACTAGTGCCAGCTGATTGGGAACAAATGGTGGGGACCTCATCACAGATTGAAGCTATTAATGCATGCAAAGTGGCAGGAAGCAAGGAGTGTGATTCCAAGAGCAGCACAGGAGACCTCAGCTCATCCCTGAAGCAACCCTCATCACAAAAGCAGGAGAAGCTGAGTAGTACACTTGATTCCTCATGTTTGGGCAGGAAGTGGAAGGATGGCCCAGAGGAGGAATGCAGAAAACCCAAGCCCAAAAAGGGGTCTTATTGCAAGTACAAACTAACAGATGCAGTTTGTCATAAAGTTGAGATTCAGATGCTGCAGATGAAAAAAGTCCAGAGGAAAAGGGGCGTGGATCCTTCCTGTATGGACAGCAGGCTTTTGCAAAAATACAAGGAGGGAGAAGACATACAGTTTTTGGCTGATTTTGAATTGCCCAACCCTCAAACAAAGAGATCCAGAGTGGGTTGTGCCATGTTTCAAGCATCAGGATTGCAGGGAAAGCAAATGAGAATTCCCTGTACTGTTCTTCTGTGTGAAAATTACTTGCAACTTCTGGAGAAGTTCTTTGTGCCTTCATATCTCATCGGCCTGCCTTAATACAGATGGGTGTGGCTGGAGCATGAAGGAATGTGTGTTTGCCTGAAAAGCTGGAAAGGGGGGTTGGCTGGGTGTCTTGTGAATTCAGTGAGATTTAATTTATGGCCTAATTTCAACCTTGCCATGCCAAGAACTGTGCTGGAGAGAAGATAGTGTTTAAGAAGAAAGCTTCAATCAACATTTGGACTTTTAATTTGGACATTTTAATTGGACTAAAAAGTTTGTGTGGACTCTAAATAAGAATTGGCCTTGTTTGCATTATAAAACTGAAAACCTTTTTTAAGAAACAAAAAAAATTGTCTACCTGCTCATGCTATGAGTGTGAAATGCTCTAATGATATTTGTACTGTATTTGATTTACCATGCTATGCTGGTTTTAAGTTATTGAATGCCTCTTTCACTTACACCAGTGAGAGAAGAAGAAATTTAATGCCTTACTCATGTAATTGGGGAGTGAGAAATGCTTTCTAGAATGCAACAGAGACCTCCTTCATGTAAGGAAGAAGAGAAATGTTCATGTTTTGTTCATGCTTAAATGTTTGCTTATTCTCATGCAGGAGAAAGACCTGTCTTTGCTTATGTTATGTTTTGCCTTATGAAACTGCATATCTCAAGGTACCTTCAGAAGTACATGGAAGAGTTTTCAGTACCCTACACATGTAAATGGGTTTGTGACATTGCATTTGTGTTATACATCAGGCATGTTTCATGTTTAGTTACATGGTGCTAGTAATAACATAGCACTGGTCATCAGACAGGGCATGCTCCTGTTTCTTAGGGGAGTGTCTTCCTAAGCCATTGGTCATTTATTGGCAACAAGGGAATCCTGAGTGGAAGGATTCCTGCCTGAGCGATCCGCCCATGGAGAGAGAAGAAGGTTACTCAGCTCCAGGATGGTGGTTCACCAGTAGACTAAAGTTGCTGACATTTGTTCTTTTCTTTCTTAGTGTGCTTCCAGCTGTAAAAACAATGACTCATGGGGGCAACCCCAACTTTTGGCTTCGTCATGCTAACTATATGTTTGAGGTTCATGGTAAGAATGCAACGTTATACTATGAGCATCCACTGGCAGTGTCTCAAATGGCCTTTCTTCCGGCATTGTTCAACACGCCTGAGTTGGTTATTGGACACTTGCAACATCTTGATAGGTCTACACTCTTCTCTAATCCTCCAGAACAATTTAACAACACCCGCTGGCGAAGCATGACACTCAAGAAATACACTAAAGGACTTTGTTTCTGCTGTCATAGTTCTGGAGTCTGGAATAGTAAATGGAAGCACTGGACTCAAGCACAATGGGTTTTGCGGAATGTAGGCAATTATACAGGATATGACGATTATTTTTGGTTATGGGTTAGTTATAACAGTTCTTATAAGCTTAATTTTACCTTGTTTAACACTACTATTGAAGATATATATGATGTGTTTCCTATGTTTACTCCTGATTATTCTGCTATAGATAGTGGTTCAATTTGCAATGGATGGCAAATCAAGGATCCCAACATGTGGTTCTTTTTTAATGGAGTTGCCACGAATTTCCATCCAGGACAATATCAATGTGCAGCATTGGGTTATTTTACCTTACCCGTACAAGTGCAAATGCCGCTTCAGGCAGATGCACGGCGCCGGGGAGCTGCTGCCGGCCCGATGGGTCCTGGTTGCAATGATGAAGTGACTGAGCTTCATCAAGACCAAATGCAGGACAGACTGGCCATAGATTACCTGTTAGCAAAATCCGGAGGATTTTGTAGGCTGGTCGGGAACCAGGGATGTCGGGTAAAATTCCAGGATCTGAATAATACTATTGAGAAAGAACTTCAGAATTTACAGGAGAGCATTACTAACAATGTACGCACTGATGTTAATCTCTTTGATTGGATGACTTCTTGGTTGCCTGATTTGTCTGTCCTTAGACAAGTTTTCTTTTATGGGATTATTATTATTATTTGCCTTATATCTTTGTGTTTTTGCATTAATTGTATTCCTAACCTTATTTCTATGTGTAACACATGTCCACTGCGTAGAAGGGAGACATCGGGTTTTGCACGACGGCAATTGTACTCAATGAGGTATCATCCTCCGGAACAAGGTACCAGGAGTCAGGAGGGGTACGATGTCCAGGAGGACAGTGATGCTGTATATGGAGGAGGAGTTATGGAGTATAATGACATGCAGGGGTATGATTAGCCGTCCCTCTCTCAAATTTAAATGAAAAAGGAGGACATGTAGGAATGTATCTGGTTTCTGTCTCCTGTCACCTTTACATTTTGTAAACAAAGGCCTCTATGTCTGCATGAGAGACAACGCTGGATTTTGGGGATGCGTAGAATAGTGAGAAGATTTCTCCTTCTTTCTCCTTATTTGGTTCTGGCTTTCTGATTGGCAGTATGTGCTTTAAGTTTTGTTTCTGATATACTCTGTTTGAATAAAGAGACGCCATTTTGTTTCCATTGTTCAGCCAAAACTGTCGTGTGTGTATGCTTTGCTCTCTCCTTTCTCTCTACCTCTGTTCCCTCCTCACACTCTGTCTAATGAAGCTGGACTCCGTTAGACTCTTCCTTTGTTTATCTGGGGCTATAAACTGCTCCGTTAAATGAGGCTGATTATCTTTACATGGATCGGATTCCTACAACTCACAGCTTCTATTTGTATCTCTCTCTCATTCACAGCTTCTCTCTCTCTCTCACTCACAGCTTCTCTTTCTCTCTCTCTCTCTCACTCACATCTTCTCTTTCTCCCTCTGGCTCTCGCACGCACAGCTTCATTTTCTCTCTCTCTCACTCACTCACAGCTTCTCTTTCTCTCACTCACTCACTCACAGCTTCTCTTTCTCTCTCTCTCTCACTCACAGCTTCACTTTCTCTCTCTCTCTCACTAACTCACAGCTTCTCCTTCTCTCTCTCTCACTCACAGATTCTCTCTCTCTCTCACAGCTTCTCATTCTCTCTCTCTCTCACTCACACACAGCTTCTCTCTCTCTCACTCACAGCTTCTCTTTCTCTCTCTCTCTCACATCTTCTCTTTCTCTCTCTCTCTCACTCACAGCTTTTCTTTCTCTCTCTCACTCTCCTTCTCTTTCTCTCTCTGTCTCTCTCACACAGCTTCTCTTTCTCTCTCTCTCACTAACACAGCTTCTCTTTCTCTCTCTCTCACTCACTCACAGCTACTATTTCTCTCTCACACACACAGCTTCACTTTCTCTCTCTCTCTCACACAGCTTCTCTTTCTCTCTCTCTCACTCACAGCTTCTCTTTCTCTCTCTCTCTCACAGCTTCTCTTTCTCTTTCTCTCTCTCACTCACAGCTTCTCTTTCTCTCTCTCTCTCACTCACAGCTTCTCTTTCTCTCTCTCACTCACAGCTTCTCTTTCTCTCTCTCTCACTCACAGCTTCTATTTCTATCTCTCTCTCATTCACAGCTTCTCTATCTCTCTCACACACACTCACAGCTTCTCTTTCTCCCTCACTCACTCACTCACAGCTTCTCTTTCTCTCTCTGTCTCTCTCACTCACTGCTTCTCCTTCTCTCTGTCTCACTGACTCACAGCTTCTCTCTCTCTCACTCACTCACTCACAGCTTCTCTTTCTCTCTTTCTCTCACTCACACAACTTCTGTTTCTCTCTCTCTCACTCACAGCTTCAATTTCTCTCTCTCTCACTAACTCACAGCTTCTCCTTCTCTTTCTCTCACTCACTCACAGCTTCTCTTTCTCTCTCTCTCTCACAGCTTCTCATTCTCTCTCTCTCTCTCACTCACAGCTTCTCTTTCGCTTTCTCTCTCTCACTCACAGCTTCTCTTTCTCTCTCTCTCTCTCACTCACAGCTTCTCTCTCTCTCTCACAGCTTCTCTTTCTCTCTCTCACTCACAGCTTCTCTTTCTCTCTCTCTCTCTCACTCACAGCTTCTCTTTCTCTCTCTCTCTTTCACTCACAGCTTCACTTTCTCTCTCTCTCTCACTCACATCTTCTATTTCTCTCTCTCTCACAGCTTCTCTTTCTCTCTATCTCTCTCACTCACAGCTTCTCTTTTCTCTCTCTCTCACTCACTCACAGCTTCGCTTTCTCTCTCTCACCCTCACAGCTTCTCTTTCTCTCTCTCTCACTCACAGGTTCTATTTCACTCTCTGTCTCCCTTACTCACAGCTTCTCTATCTCTCTCACTCTCTCACTCACAGCTTCTCTTTCTCTCTCTATCTCTCTCTCACTCACAGCTTCTCTTTCTCTGTCTCAATAACTCACAGCTTCTCTCACTCTCTCACTCACTCACAGCTTCTCTTTCTCTTTCTCTCTCTCTCACTCACAGCTTCTCTTTCTCTCTCTCTCTCACTCACTCACAGCTTCTCAATCTCTCTCTGTCTCTCTCATTCACAGCTTCTCTTTCTCTTTCTCTCACTAACTCACAGCTTCTCTTTCTCTCTCTCTTACAGCTTCTCTTTCTCTCTCTCTCTCTCTCTCTCACTCACTCACAGCTTCTCTTTCTCTCTCTCTCTCACTCACTCACAGCTACTCTTTCTCTCTCACACACACACAGCTTCACTTTTTCTCTATCTCTCTCACTCACAGCTTCTCCTTTCTTTCTCTCTCTCTCTCACTCACAGCTTCTCTTTCGCTCTCTCTAACTCACAGCTTCTCTTTCTCTTTCTCTCTCTCACTCACAGCTTCTCTCTCTCTCTCTCTCACTCACAGCTTCTATTTTCCTCTATCTGTCACTCACAGCTTCTCTTTCTCTCTCTCTCACTCACAGCTTCTATTTCTATCTCTCTCTCATTCACTGCTTCTCTCTCTCTCTCACCCACAGCTTCTTTTTCTCTCTCTTTCACTCACTCACAGCTTCTCTTTCTCTCTCTAGCTCTCACACTCACAGCTTCTCTTTCTCTCTCTCTCACTCACTCACCACTTCTCTTTCTCTCTCTCTCTCTCACTCACTCACAGACTCTCTTTCTCTCTCTCTCTCTCTCACTCACAGCTTCTCTTTCTCTCTCTCTCTCACCCACTCACAGCTTCTCTCTCTCTGTCTCTCTCACTCACAGCTTATCTCTCTCTCTCACACACACAGCTTCTCTTTCTCTCTCACACACACACACAGAGCTTCTCTTTCTCTCTCTCACTCACTCACAGCTTCTCTTTCTCTCTGTCTCTCTCACTCACAGCTTCACTCTCTCTCTCTCACTAACTCACAGCTTCTCCTTCTCTCTCTCTCTCACTCACTCACAGCTTCTCTCTCTCTCACAGCTTCTCATTCTCTCTCTCTCACTCACACACAGCTTCTCTTTCTCTCTCTCTCTAACTCTCTCACTCACAGCTTCTCTTTCTCTCTGTCTCATTCACAGCTTCTCTTTCTCTCTCTCTCACTCACAGCTTCTCTTTCTCTCTCTCTCTCTCTCACTCACATTTTCTCTTTCTCTCTCTCTCTCACTCACAGCTTTTCTTTCTTTCTCTCACTCACTCATTCTCTTTCTCTCTCAGTCTCTCTCACACAGCTTCTCTTTCTCTCTCACACACACAGCTTCTATTTCTATCTCTCTCTCATTCACAGCTTCTCTCTCTCTCACCCACAGCTTCTTTTTCTCTCTCACACACTCACTGACAGCTTCTCTTTCTCTCTCTGGCTCTCACACTCACAGCTTCTCTTTCTCTCTCTCTCACTCACTCACAGCTTCTCTTTCTCTCTGTCTCTCTCACTCACAGCTTCACTCTCTCTCTCTCACTAACTCACAGCTTCTCCTTCTCTCTCTCACTCACTCACAGCTTCTCTCTCTCTCACAGCTTCTCATTCTCTCTCTCTCACTCACACACAGCTTCTCTTTCTCTCTCTCTCTCTAACTCTCTCACTCACAGCTTCTCTTTCTCACTCTCTCACTCACAGCTTCTCTTTCTCTCTCTCTCACTCACAGCTTCTCTTTCTCTCTCTCTCACAGCTTCTCTTTCTTTTTCTCTCTCTCACTCACAGCTTCTCTTTCTCTCTCTCTCTCACTCACAGCTTCTCTTTCTCTCTCTCTCTCACAGCTTCTCTTTCTCTCTCTCTCACTCACTGTAGGAATGTATCTGGTTTCTGTCTCCTGTCGCCTTTACATTTTGTAAACAAAGGCCTCTTTGTCTGCATGAGAGACAACGCTGGATTTTGGGCATGCGTAGAATAGTGAGAAGATTTCTACTTTTTTCTCCTTATTTGGTTCTGGCTTTCTGATTGGCTGTATGTGCTTTAAGTTTTGTTTCTGATATACTCTGTTTGAATAAAGAGACGCCATTATGTTTCCTTTGTTCAGCCAAAACTGTCGTGTGTGTATGCTTTGCTCTCTCCTTTCTCTCTACCTCTGTTCCCTCCTCACACTCTGTCTAATGAAGCTGGACTCCGTTAGACTCTTCCTTTGTTTATCTGGGGCTATAAACTGCTCCGTTAAATGAGGCTGATTATCTTTACATGGATCGGATTCCTACAACTCACAGCTTCTATTTGTATCTCTCTCTCATTCACAGCTTCTCTCTCTCTCACACTCACAGCTTCTCTTTCTCTCTCTCTCTCTCTCACTCACATCTTCTCTTTCTCCCTCTGGCTCTCACACGCACAGCTTCTTTTTCTCTCTCTCTCACTCACTCACAGCTTCTCTTTCTCTCACTCACTCACTCACAGCTTCTCTTTCTCTCTCTCTCTCACTCACAGCTTCACTTTCTCTCTCTCTCTCACTAACTCACAGCTTCTCCTTCTCTCTCTCTCACTCACAGATTCTCTCTCTCTCTCACAGCTTCTCATTCTCTCTCTCTCTCACTCACACACAGCTTCTCTTTCTCTCTCTCTCTCTAACTCTCTCACTCACAGCTTCTCTCTCTCTCACTCACAGCTTCTCTTTCTCTCTCTCTCTCACATCTTCTCTTTCTCTCTCTCTCTCACTCACAGCTTTTCTTTCTCTCTCTCACTCTCATCCTTCACTTTCTCTCTCTGTCTCTCTCACACAGCTTCTCTTTCTCTCTCTCACTAACTCACAGCTTCTCTTTCTCTCTCTCTCACTCACTCACAGCTACTATTTCTCTAACACACACACACAGCTTCACTTTCTCTCTATCTCTCTCTCTCACTCACAGCTTCTCTTTCTCTCTCTCTCACTCACAGCTTCTCTTTCTCTCTCTCTCTCACAGCTTCTCTTTCTCTTTCTCTCTCTCACTCACAGCTTCTCTTTCTCTCTCTCTCTCACTCACAGCTTCTCTTTCTCTCTCTCACTCACAGCTTCTCTTTCTCTCTCTCTCACTCACAGCTTCTATTTCTATCTCTCTCTCATTCACAGCTTCTCTATCTCTCTCACACACACTCACAGCTTCTCTTTCTCTCTCTCTCACTCACTCACAGCTTCTCTTTCTCCCTCTGGCTCTCGCACTCACAGCTTCTCTCTCTCTCTCTCTCACTCACTCACAGATTCTCTTTCTCTCACTCACTCACTCACAACTTCTCTTTCTCTCTCTCTCTCACTCACAGCTTCTCTTTCTCTCTCTCACACACAGCTTCTCTTTCTCTCTCTCTCTCACACACAGATTCTCTCTCTCTCTCTCTCCCTCCCTCACTCACAACTTCTGTTTCTCTCTGTCTCCCTCACTCACAGCTTCAATTTCTCTATCTCTCACTAACTCACAGTTTCTCCTTCTCTCTCTCTCACTCACTAACAGCTTCTCTTTCTCTCTCTCTCTCACAGCTTCTCATTCTCTCTCTCTCTCTCACTCACACACAGCTTCTCTTTCTCTCTCTCTCTAACTCTCTCACTCACAGCTTCTCTTTCTCTCTCACTCACAGCTTTTCTTTCTCTCTCTCTCTCACTCACTCACGCTTCTCTTTCTCTCTCTGTCTCTCTCACACAGCTTCTCTTTCTCTCTATCTCACAAACTCACAGCTTCTCTTTCTCTCTCTCACTCACTCACAGCTTCTCTTTCTCTCTCTCTCTCACTCACAGCTTCTCTTTCTCTCTCTCGCTCACTCACTCACAGCTTCTCTCTCTCTGTCTCTCTCACTTACGGCTTCTATTTCTCTCTCTCTCACTAACTAACAGGTTCTCTTTCTCTCTCTCACACACAGCTTTTCTCTCTCTCTCACTCACTCACAGCTTCTCTTTCTCTCTCTCTCACTCACTCACCGCTTCTCTTTTGCTCTCTCACTCACAGCTTCTCTTTCTCTCTCTCACACACCTTCTCTTTCTTTCTCACTCATAACTTCTCTTTCTCTCTCTCACTCACTCACTTACTCACAGCTTCTCTTTCTCTCTCTCTCCACACAGCTTCTCTTTCTCTCTCTCTCTCTCTAACAGTTTCTCTTTCTCACTCTCTCACTCACCGCTTCGCTTTCCCTCTCTCTCACTCATTCACCGCTTCTCTTTCACTCTCTCACTCATAACTTCTCTTTCTCTCTCACAGCTTCTTTCTCTCTCTCTCACTCACAGTATCTCTTTCTCTCGCTCTCTCACTCACTCAAACCTTCACTTTCTCTATCTCTCTCACTCATAGCTTCACTTTCTCTCTCTCACTCATAGCTTCTCTCTCTCTCTCTCTCTCACTCACAGCTTCTCTTTCTCTCTCTCTCTTGCTCACTCACAGGTTCTATTTCTCTCTCTGTCTCCCTCACTCACAGCTTCTCTTTCTCTCTCTCTCACTCACAGCTTCTCTTTTGCTTTCTCTCTCTCACTCACAGCTTCTCTTTCTCTCTCTCTCTCTCTCACAGCTTCTCTTTCTCTCTCTCTCACTCACAGCTTCTCTTTCTCTCTCTCTCTCATTCACAGCTACTCTTTCTCTCTCTCACACACAGCTTCTCTCTCTCTCTCTCTCACAGCTTCTCTTTCTCTCTCTTGCTCACTCACAGGTTCTATTTCTCTCTCTGTCTCCCTCTCTCAAATCTTCTCTTTCTCTCTCTCACACACTCACAGCTTCTCTTTCGCTTTCTCTCTCTCACTCACAGCTTCACTTTCTCTCTCTCTCTCTCACTCACAGCTTCTCTCTCTCTCTCTCTCTCACTCACAGCTTCTCTTTCTCTCTCTCTCACTCACAGCTTCTCTTTCTCTCTCTCTCTCACTCACAGCTTCTTGTTCTCTCTCTCTCTCACTCACAGCTTCTCTTTCTCTCTCTGTCCCTCACAGCTTCTCTTTCTCTCTATCTCTCACTCACAGCTTCTTTCTCTTTCTCTCTCTCACTCACAGCTTCTCTTTCTTTCTCTCCCTCACTCACTCACTCACAGCTTCTCTTTCTCTCTCTGTCTCTCTCACTCACTGCTTCTCCTTCTCTCTGTCTCACTGACTCACAGCTTCTCTCTCTCTCACTCACTCACTCACAGCTTCTCTTTCTCTCTTTCTCTCACTCACACAACTTCTGTTTCTCTCTCTCTCACTCACAGCTTCAATTTCTCTCTCTCTCACTAACTCACAGCTTCTCCTTCTCTTTCTCTCACTCACTCACAGCTCTTTCTCTCTCTCTCTCACAGCTTCTCATTCTCTCTCTCTCTCTCACTCACAGCTTCTCTTTCCTTTTCTCTCTCTCACTCACAGCTTCTCTTTCTCTCTCTCTCACTCACTCACAGCTTCTCTCTCTCTCTCACAGCTTCTCTTTCTCTCTCTCACTCACAGCTTCTCTTTCTCTCTCTCTCTCTCTCACTCACAGCTTCTCTTTCTCTCTCTCTCTCTCACTCACAGCTTCTCTTTCTCTCTCTCTCTTTCACTCACAGCTTCACTTTCTCTCTCTCTCTCACTCACATCTTCTATTTCTCTCTCTCTCACAGCTTCTCTTTCTCTCTATCTCTCTCACTCTCAGCTTCCCTTTTCTCTCTCTCACTCACTCACAGCTTCGCTTTCTCTCTCTCGCCCTCACAGCTTCTCTTTCTCTCTCTCTCACTCACAGGTTCTATTTCACTCTCTGTCTCCCTTACTCACAGCTTCTCTATCTCTCTCACTCTCTCACTCACAGCTTCTCTTTCTCTCTCTATCTCTCTCTCACTCACAGCTTCTCTTTCTCTCTCTCAATAACTCACAGCTTCTCTCACTCTCTCACTCACTCACAGCTTCTCTTTCTCTCTCTCTCTCTCACTCACAGCTTCTCTTTCTCTCTCTCTCTCACTCACTCACAGCTTCTCAATCTCTCTCTGTCTCTCTCATTCACAGCTTCTCTTTCTCTTTCTCTCACTAACTCACAGCTTCTCTTTCTCTCTCTCTTACAGCTTCTCTCTCTCTCTCTCTCTCACTCACTCACAGCTTCTCTTTCTCTCTCTCTCTCACTCACTCACAGCTACTATTTCTCTCTCACACACACACAGCTTCACTTTTTCTCTATCTCTCTCACTCACAGCTTCTCCTTTCTTTCTCTCTCTCTCTCACTCACAGCTTCTCTTTCTCTCTCTCTAACTCACAGCTTCTCTTTCTCTCTCACACACACAGCTTCTCTTTCTCTTTCTCTCTCTCACTCACAGCTTCTCTCTCTCTCTCTCACACAGCTTCTCTTTCTCTCTATCTGTCACTCACAGCTTCTCTTTCTCTCTCTCTCACTCACAGCTTCTATTTCTATCTCTCTCTCATTCACAGCTTCTCTCTCTCTCTCTCTCACCCACAGCTTCTTTTTCTCTCTCTTTCACTCACTCACAGCTTCTCTTTCTCTCTCTAGCTCTCACACTCACAGCTTCTCTTTCTCTCTCTCTCACTCACTCACAGCTTCTCTTTCTCTCTCTCTCTCACTCACTCACAGACTCTCTTTCTCTCTCTCTCACTCACAGCTTCTCTTTCTCTCTCTCTCTCACCCACTCACAGCTTCTCTCTCTCTGTCTCTCTCACAGCTTATCTCTCTCTCACACACACACAGCTTCTCTTTCTCTCTCTCACACACACACAGAGCTTCTCTTTCTCTCTCTCACTCACTCACAGCTTCTCTTTCTCTCTGTCTCTCTCACTCACAGCTTCACTCTCTCTCTCTCACTAACTCACAGCTTCTCCTTCTCTCTCTCTCTCACTCACTCACAGCTTCTCTCTCACAGCTTCTCATTCTCTCTCTCTCTCACTCACACACAGCTTCTCTTTCTCTCTCTCTCTAACTCTCTCACTCACAGCTTCTCTTTCTCTCTCTCTCACTCACAGCTTCTCTTTCTCTCTCTCTCACTCACAGCTTTTCTTTCTCTCTCTCTCACTCACAGCTTCTCTTTCTCTCTCTCTCTCATTCACAGCTACTCTTTCTCTCTCTCACACACAGCTTCTCTCTCTCTCTCACAGCTTCTCTTTCTCTCTCTTGCTCACTCACAGGTTCTATTTTTCTCTCTGTCTCCCTCTCTCAAATCTTCTCTTTCTCTCTCTCACACACTCACAGCTTCTCTTTCGCTTTCTCTCTCTCACTCACAGCTTCTCTTTCTCTCTCTCTCTCTCACTCACAGCTTCTCTTTCTCTCTCTCTCTCTCTCACTCACAGCTTCTCTTTCTCTCTCTCACTCACAGCTTCTCTTTCTCTCTCTCTCACTCACAGCTTCGATTTCTCTCTCTCTCTCACTCACAGCTTCTCGTTCTCTCTCTCTCTCACTCACAGCTTCTCTTTCTCTCTCTGTCCCTCACAGCTTCTCTTTCTCTCTATCTCTCACTCACAGCTTCTTTCTCTTTCTCTCTCTCACTCACAGCTTCTCTTTCTTTCTCTCCCTCACTCACTCACTCACAGCTTCTCTTTCTCTCTCTGTCTCTCTCACTCACTGCTTCTCCTTCTCTCTGTCTCACTGACTCACAGCTTCTCTCTCTCTCACTCACTCACTCACAGCTTCTCTTTCTCTCTTTCTCTCACTCACACTACTTCTGTTTCTCTCTCTCTCACTCACAGCTTCAATTTCTCTCTCTCTCACTAACTCACAGCTTCTCCTTCTCTTTCTCTCACTCACTCACAGCTCTTTCTCTCTCTCTCTCACAGCTTCTCATTCTCTCTCTCTCTCTCACTCACAGCTTCTCTTTCGCTTTCTCTCTCTCACTCACAGCTTCTCTTTCTCTCTCTCTCACTCACTCACAGCTTCTCTCTCTCTCTCACAGCTTCTCTTTCTCTCTCTCACTCACAGCTTCTCTTTCTCTCTCTCTCTCTCTCACTCACAGCTTCTCTTTCTCTCTCTCTCTCTCACTCACAGCTTCTCTTTCTCTCTCTCTCTTTCACTCACAGCTTCACTTTCTCTCTCTCTCTCACTCACATCTTCTATTTCTCTCTCTCTCACAGCTTCTCTTTCTCTCTATCTCTCTCACTCTCAGCTTCTCTTTTCTCTCTCTCTCACTCACTCACAGCTTCGCTTTCTCTCTCTCGCCCTCACAGCTTCTCTTTCTCTCTCTCTCACTCACAGGTTCTATTTCACTCTCTGTCTCCCTTACTCACAGCTTCTCTATCTCTCTCACTCTCTCACTCACAGCTTCTCTTTCTCTCTCTATCTCTCTCTCACTCACAGCTTCTCTTTCTCTCTCTCAATAACTCACAGCTTCTCTCACTCTCTCACTCACTCACAGCTTCTCTTTCTCTCTCTCTCTCTCACTCACAGCTTATCTTTCTCTCTCTCTCTCACTCACTCACAGCTTCTCAATCTCTCTCTGTCTCTCTCATTCACAGCTTCTCTTTCTCTTTCTCTCACTAACTCACAGCTTCTCTTTCTCTCTCTCTTACAGCTTCTCTCTCTCTCTCTCTCACTCACTCACAGCTTCTCTTTCTCTCTCTCTCTCACTCACTCACAGCTACTATTTCTCTCTCACACACACACAGCTTCACTTTTTCTCTATCTCTCTCACTCACAGCTTCTCCTTTCTTTCTCTCTCTCTCTCACTCACAGCTTCTCTTTCTCTCTCTCTAACTCACAGCTTCTCTTTCTCTCTCTCACACACAGCTTCTCTTTCTCTTTCTCTCTCTCACTCACAGCTTCTCTCTCTCTCTCTCTCACAGCTTCTCTTTCTCTCTATCTGTCACTCACAGCTTCTCTTTCTCTCTCTCACTCACAGCTTCTATTTCTATCTCTCTCTCATTCACAGCTTCTCTCTCTCTCTCTCTCACCCACAGCTTCTTTTTCTCTCTCTTTCACTCACTCACAGCTTCTCTTTCTCTCTCTAGCTCTCACACTCACAGCTTCTCTTTCTCTCTCTCTCACTCACTCACAGCTTCTCTTTCTCTCTCTCTTTCTCACTCACTCACAGACTCTCTTTCTCTCTCTCTCACTCACAGCTTCTCTTTCTCTCTCTCTCTCACCCACTCACAGCTTCTCTCTCTCTGTCTCTCTCACTCACAGCTTATCTCTCTCTCACACACACACAGCTTCTCTTTCTCTCTCACACACACACACAGAGCTTCTCTTTCTCTCTCTCACTCACTCACAGCTTCTCTTTCTCTCTGTCTCTCTCACTCACAGCTTCACTCTCTCTCTCTCACTAACTCACAGCTTCTCCTTCTCTCTCTCTCTCACTCACTCACAGCTTCTCTCTCACAGCTTCTCATTCTCTCTCTCTCTCACTCACACACAGCTTCTCTTTCTCTCTCTCTCTAACTCTCTCACTCACAGCTTCTCTTTCTCTCTCTCTCACTCACAGCTTCTCTTTCTCTCTCTCTCACTCACAGCTTTTCTTTCTTTCTCTCACTCACATTTTCTCTTTCTCTCTCAGTCTCTCTCACACAGCTTCTCTCTCTCTCACACACACACAGCTTCTATTTCTATCTCTCTCTCATTCACAGCTTCTCTCTCTCTCTCTCTCTCACCCACAGCTTCTTTTTCTCTCTCACACACTCACTCACAGCTTCTCTTTCTCTCTCTGGCTCTCACACTCACAGCTTCTCTTTCTCTCTCTCTCTCTCACTCACTCACAGCTTCTCTTTCTCTCTCTCTCTCACTCACTCACAGCTTCTCTTTCTCTCTCTCTCTCACCCACTCACAGCTTCTCTCTCTCTGTCTCTCTCACTCACAGCTTATCTCTCTCTCACACACACACAGCTTCTCTCTCTCTCACACACACACACACAGAGCTTCTCTTTCTCTCTCTCTCACTCACTCACAGCTTCTCTTTCTCTCTGTCTCTCTCACTCACAGCTTCACTCTCTCTCTCTCACTAACTCACAGCTTCTCCTTCTCTCTCTCACTCACTCACAGCTTCTCTCTCTCTCTCACAGCTTCTCATTCTCTCTCTCTCACTCACACACAGCTTCTATTTCTCTCTCTCTCTAACTCTCTCACTCACAGCTTCTCTTTCTCACTCTCTCACTCACAGCTTCTCTTTCTCTCTCTCTCACTCACAGCTTCTCTTTCTCTCTCTCTCACAGCTTCTCTTTCTTTTTCTCTCTCTCACTCACAGCTTCTCTTTCTCTCTCTCTCTCACTCACAGCTTCTCTTTCTCTCTCTCTCTCTCACAGCTTCTCTTTCTCTCTCTCTCACTCACTGTAGGAATGTATCTGGTTTCTGTCTCCTGTCGCCTTTACATTTTGTAAACAAAGGCCTCTTTGTCTGCATGAGAGACAACACTGGATTTTGGGCATGCGTAGAATAGTGAGAAGATTTCTACTTCTTTCTCCTTATTTGGTTCTGGCTTTCTGATTGGCTGTATGTGCTTTAAGTTTTGTTTCTGATATACTCTGTTTGAATAAAGAGACGCCATTATGTTTCCTTTGTTCAGCCAAAACTGCCGCGTGTGTATGCTTTGCTCTCTCCTTTCTCTCTACCTCTGTTCCCTCCTCACACTCTGTCTAATGAAGCTGGACTCCGTTAGACTATTCCTTTGTTTATCTGGGGTATAAACTGCTCCGTTAAATGAGGCTGATTATCTTTACATGGATCGGATTCCTACAAGTGTCACTCCGTGGGAGGCTTTGAACTACAATGAGAGCCTTCTTTGAACTCTGCTTCAGCAATTAGCAATTAGCACCTCATAATTGGCGACCTGGTCAAGGTCTTTATTCACCCACGACCAGAGGAAAGGTCAATCAAGCGCTTCAGAATTACAACAGGGTGAGTGGAAAATTTTTTATTATGGGGGGTGTGTTGGCTTCGCAAGAGCAGGAGCTTTGTAAAGATATCTCAGATCTTTTGCATATGAATGGGAAATGGGCTGATAAGAAGGAAGTACAACAGCTAGTCCAAGTTATAGGAAAACTCTGTCCTTGGCTTAAATATGATGATTGTTTGGACTTAACACATTGGGAAAAAAATGGTAATGAATTGCAAAAGCATGAAGGAATTTCTGTATCAGTGCAATTTATGTGGAGTGAAGTCAGAAACTGTCTTCAAAGACTTACTCCAAGAAATATGTTGTTCTCCCAGAGGCTTGATGGTCCCCTTCCACAGCTTTTGCCCCCAGCCAAGGGAGGGACTATGGCAACTGCTCCTCCATCAAATGAGAAACAACAGCATGAGCCCCCTGATGGAGATGGGGGTGGAAAAGGAGATGGGACATTATATCCTGCCTTGCAGCAATCAAGCACTTTTAGCCCTACAAAAGACCTGTTCTCTGCTGCTTTAACTGCAGCTGTGCTGGATATGGAAACTGTTGCTGTATATCCAGTGAACAGAGAGGCTCTGGCAAATGGGACTGCTGCAATACTGCCTGCCGAGTCTAAAAAACAACTAGTGCCAGCTGATTGGGAACAAATGGTGGGGACCTCATCACAGATTGAAGCTATTAATGCATGCAAAGTGGCAGGAAGCAAGGAGTGTGATTCCAAGAGCAGCACAGGAGACCTCAGCTCATCCCTGAAGCAACCCTCATCACAAAAGCAGGAGAAGCTGAGTAGTACACTTGATTCCTCATGTTTGGGCAGGAAGTGGAAGGATGGTCCAGAGGAGGAATGCAGAAAACCCAAGCCCAAAAAGGGGTCTTATTGCAAGTACAAACTAACAGATGCAGTTTGTCATAAAGTTGAGATTCAGATGCTGCAGATGAAAAAAGTCCAGAGGAAAAGGGGCGTGGATCCTTCCTGTATGGACAGCAGGCTTTTGCAAAAATACAAGGAGGGAGAAGACATACAGTTTTTGGCTGATTTTGAATTGCCCAACCCTCAAACAAAGAGATCCAGAGTGGGTTGTGCCATGTTTCAAGCATCAGGATTGCAGGGAAAGCAAATGAGAATTCCCTGTACTGTTCTTCTGTGTGAAAATTACTTGCAACTTCTGGAGAAGTTCTTTGTGCCTTCATATCTCATCGGCCTGCCTTAATACAGATGGGTGTGGCTGGAGCATGAAGGAATGTGTGTTTGCCTGAAAAGCTGGAAAGGGGGGTTGGCTGGGTGTCTTGTGAATTCAGTGAGATTTAATTTATGGCCTAATTTCAACCTTGCCATGCCAAGAACTGTGCTGGAGAGAAGATAGTGTTTAAGAAGAAAGCTTCAATCAACATTTGGACTTTTAATTTGGACATTTTAATTGGACTAAAAAGTTTGTGTGGACTCTAAATAAGAATTGGCCTTGTTTGCATTATAAAACTGAAAACCTTTTTTAAGAAACAAAAAAAATTGTCTACCTGCTCATGCTATGAGTGTGAAATGCTCTAATGATATTTGTACTGTATTTGATTTACCATGCTATGCTGGTTTTAAGTTATTGAATGCCTCTTTCACTTACACCAGTGAGAGAAGAAGAAATTTAATGCCTTACTCATGTAATTGGGGAGTGAGAAATGCTTTCTAGAATGCAACAGAGACCTCCTTCATGTAAGGAAGAAGAGAAATGTTCATGTTTTGTTCATGCTTAAATGTTTGCTTATTCTCTTGCAGGAGAAAGACCTGTCTTTGCTTATGTTATGTTTTGCCTTATGAAACTGCATATCTCAAGGTACCTTCAGAAGTACATGGAAGAGTTTTCAGTACCCTACACATGTAAATGGGTTTGTGACATTGCATTTGTGTTATACATCAGGCATGTTTCATGTTTAGTTACATGGTGCTAGTAATAACATAGCACTGGTCATCAGACAGGGCATGCTCCTGTTTCTTAGGGGAGTGTCTTCCTAAGCCATTGGTCATTTATTGGCAACAAGGGAATCCTGAGTGGAAGGATTCCTGCCTGAGCGATCCGCCCATGGAGAGAGAAGAAGGTTACTCAGCTCCAGGATGGTGGTTCACCAGTAGACTAAAGTTGCTGACATTTGTTCTTTTCTTTCTTAGTGTGCTTCCAGCTGTAAAAACAATGACTCATGGGGGCAACCCCAACTTTTGGCTTCGTCATGCTAACTATATGTTTGAGGTTCATGGTAAGAATGCAACGTTATACTATGAGCATCCACTGGCAGTGTCTCAAATGGCCTTTCTTCCGGCATTGTTCAACACGCCTGAGTTGGTTATTGGACACTTGCAACATCTTGATAGGTCTACACTCTTCTCTAATCCTCCAGAACAATTTAACAACACCCGCTGGCGAAGCATGACATTCAAGAAATACACTAAAGGACTTTGTTTCTGCTGTCATAGTTCTGGAGTCTGGAATAGTAAATGGAAGCACTGGACTCAAGCACAATGGGTTTTGCGGAATGTAGGCAATTATACAGGATATGACGATTATTTTTGGTTATGGGGTAGTTATAACAGTTCTTATAAGCTTAATTTTACCTTGTTTAACACTACTATTGAAGATATATATGATGTGTTTCCTATGTTTACTCCTGATTATTCTGCTATAGATAGTGGTTCAATTTGCAATGGATGGCAAATCAAGGATCCCAACATGTGGTTCTTTTTTAATGGAGTTGCCACGAATTTCCATCCAGGACAATATCAATGTGCAGCATTGGGTTATTTTACCTTACCCGTACAAGTGCAAATGCCGCTTCAGGCAGATGCACGGCGCCGGGGAGCTGCTGCCGGCCCGATGGGTCCTGGTTGCAATGATGAAGTGACTGAGCTTCATCAAGACCAAATGCAGGACAGACTGGCCATAGATTACCTGTTAGCAAAATCCGGAGGATTTTGTAGGCTGGTCGGGAACCAGGGATGTCGGGTAAAATTCCAGGATCTGAATAATACTATTGAGAAAGAACTTCAGAATTTACAGGAGAGCATTACTAACAATGTACGCACTGATGTTAATCTCTTTGATTGGATGACTTCTTGGTTGCCTGATTTGTCTGTCCTTAGACAAGTTTTCTTTTATGGGATTATTATTATTATTTGCCTTATATCTTTGTGTTTTTGCATTAATTGTATTCCTAACCTTATTTCTATGTGTAACACATGTCCACTGCGTAGAAGGGAGACATCGGGTTTTGCACGACGGCAATTGTACTCAATGAGGTATCATCCTCCGGAACAAGGTACCAGGAGTCAGGAGGGGTACGATGTCCAGGAGGACAGTGATGCTGTATATGGAGGAGGAGTTATGGAGTATAATGACATGCAGGGGTATGATTAGCCGTCCCTCACTCAAATTTAAATGAAAAAGGAGGACATGTAGGAATGTATCTGGTTTCTGTCTCCTGTCACCTTCACATTTTGTAAACAAAGGCCTCTATGTCTGCATGAGAGACAACGCTGGATTTTGGGCATGCGTAGAATAGTGAGAAGATTTCTCCTTCTTTCTCCTTATTTGGTTCTGGCTTTCTGATTGGCAGTATGTGCTTTAAGTTTTGTTTCTGATATACTCTGTTTGAATAAAGAGACGCCATTTTGTTTCCATTGTCCAGCCAAAACTGTCGTGTGTGTATGCTTTGCTCTCTCCTTTCTCTCTACCTCTGTTCCCTCCTCACACTCTGTCTAATGAAGCTGGACTCCGTTAGACTCTTCCTTTGTTTATCTGGGGCTATAAACTGCTCCGTTAAATGAGGCTGATTATCTTTACATGGATCGGATTCCTACAACTCACTCACAGCTTCTATTTGTATCTCTCTCTCATTCACAGCTTCTCTCCCTCTCTCACTCACAGCTTCTCTTTCTCTCTCTCTCTCTCACTCACATCTTCTCTTTCTCCCTCTGGCTCTCGCACGCACAGCTTCTTTTTCTCTCTCTCTCACTCACTCACAGCTTCTCTTTCTCTCTCTCACTCACTCACAGCTTCTCTTTCTCTCTCTCTCTCACTCACAGCTTCAATTTCTCTCTCTCACTCACTCACTCACTCACAGCTTCTCTTTCTCTCTCACTCCACACAGCTTCTCTTTCTCTCTCTCTCTCTAACTGTTTCTCTTTCTCACTCTCTCACTCACCGCTTCGCTTTCCCTCTCTCTCACTCATTCACCGCTTTTCTTTCACTCTCTCACTCATAACTTCTCTTTCTCTCTCACAGCTTCTTTCCCTCTCTCTCACTCACAGTATATCTTTCTCTCGCTCTCTCACTCACTCAAACCTTCACTTTCTCTATCTCTCTCACTCATAGCTTCTCTTTCTCTCTCTCACACACAGCTTCTCTCTCTCTCTCTCACTCACAGCTTCTCTTTCTCTCTCTTGCTCACTCACAGGTTCTATTTCTCTCTCTGTCTCCCTCACTCAAAGCTTCTCTTTCTCTCTCTCTCACACTCACAGCTTCTCTTTCGCTTTCTCTCTCTCACTCACAGCTTCTCTTTCTCTCTCTCTCTCTCACTCACAGCTTCTCTTTCTCTCTCTCTCACTCACAGCTTCTCTTTCTCTCTCTCACTCACAGCTTCTCTTTCTCTCTCTCTCTCTCACTCACAGCTTCTCTTTCTCTCTCTCTCTCACTCACAGCTTCTCGTTCTCTCTCTCTCTCACTCACAGCTTCTCTTTCTCTCTCTCTCCCTCACAGCTTCTCTTTCTCTCTATCTCTCACTCACAGCTTCTTTCTCTTTCTCTCTCTCACTCACAGCTTCTCTTTCTTTCTCTCCCTCACTCACTCACTCACAGCTTCTCTTTCTCTCTGTCTCACTGACTCACAGCTTCTCTCTCTCTCACTCACTCACTCACAGCTTCTCTTTCTCTCTTTCTCTCACTCACACAACTTCTGTTTCTCTCTCTCTCACTCACAGCTTCAATTTCTCTCTCTCTCACTAACTCACAGCTTCTCCTTCTCTTTCTCTCACTCACTCACAGCTTCTCTTTCTCTCTCTCTCTCACAGCTTCTCATTCTCTCTCTCTCTCACTCACACACAGCTTCTCTCTCTCTCTCTAACTCTCTCACTCACAGCTTCTCTTTCTCTCTCACTCACAGCTTTTCTTTCTCTCTCTCTCTCACTCACACACGCTTCTCTTTCTCTCTCTGTCTCTCTCACACAATTTCTCTTTCTCTCTCTCTCACTAACTCACAGCTTCTCTTTCTCTAACTCTCACTCACTCACAGCTTCTCTTTCTCTCTCTCTCTCTCCCTCACAGCTTCTCTTTCTCTCTATCTCTGACTCACAGCTTCTCTTTCTCTTTCTCTCTCTCTCACAGCTTCTCTTTCTTTCTCTCCCTCACTCACTCACAGCTTCTCTTTCTCTCTCTCTCTCACAGCTTCTCATTCTCTCTCTCTCTCTCACTCACAAACAGCTTCTCTCTCTCTCTCTAACTCTCTCACTCACAGCTTCTCTTTCTCTCTCACTCACAGCTTTTCTTTCTCTCTCTCTCTCACTCACACACGCTTCTCTTTCTCTCTCTGTCTCTCTCACACAATTTCTCTTTCTCTCTCTCACTAACTCACAGCTTCTCTTTTCTCTAACTCTCACTCACTCACAGCTTCTCTTTCTCTCTCTCTCTCTCACTCACAGCTTCTCTTTCTCTCTCTCACTAACAGCTTCTCTTTCTCTTTCTCTCTCTCACTCACAGCTTCTCTTTCTTTCTCACCCTCACTCACTCACTCACAGCTTCTCTTTCTCTCTCTGTCTGTCTCACTCACTGCTTCTCTTTCTTTCTGTCTCACTGACTCACAGCTTCTCTCTCTCTCTCTCACTCACTCACAGCTTCTCTTTCTCTCTTTCTCTCACTCACACACAGCTTCTCTTTCTCTCTATCTCTCTCACTCACAGCTTCTCTTTTCTCTCTGTCTCTCTCATTCACATCTACTCTTTCTCTCTCTCACTCACTAACAGCTTCTCTTTCTCTCTGTCTCACTGACTCACAGCTTCTCTCTCTCTCTCTCACTCACTCACAGCTTCTCTTTCTCTCTTTCTCTCACTCACTCACAGCTTCTCTTTCTCTCTCTCACTCACTCACAGGTTCTATTTCTCTCTCACACACAGCTTCTCTTTCTCTCTATCTCTCTCACTCACTGCTTCTCTTTCTCTCTCTCTCACTCACTCACAGCTTCTCTCTCTCTCTCTCTCACTCACAGCTTCTCTTTCTCTCTCTCTCCCACTCACTCACAGCTTCTCTTTCTCTCTCACACACACAGCTTCTCTTTCACTCTCTCTCACACACAGTTTCTCTTTCTCTCTCTCTATAACTCACTCACAACTTCTGTTTCTCTCTGTCTCTCACTCACAGCTTCAATTTTTCTCTCTCTCACTAACTCACAGCTTCTTCTCTCTCTCTCACTCACAGCTTCTCTTTCTCTCTCTCTCACACAGCTTCTCATTCTCTCTCTCTCACTCACACACAGCTTCTCTTTCTCTCTCTCTCTAACTCTCTCACTCACAGCTTCTCTTTCTCTCTCACTCACAGCTTTTCTTTCTCTCTCACACACTCACACTTCTCTTTCTCTCTCTGTCTCTCTCACACAGCTTCTTTTTCTCTCTCTCTCACTAACTCACAGCTTCTCTTTCTCTCTCTATCTCTCTAACTCACAGTTTCTCTTTCTCTCTCTCTCACTCACTCACAGCTTCTCTCTCTGTCTCTCTCACTCACGGCTTCTATTTCTCTCTCTCTCACTCTCACAGCTACTCTTTCTCTCTCTCTCTCACAGCTTTTCTCTCTTTCTCTCTCTCACTCACTCACAGCTTCTCTTCATCTCTCTCTCTCACTCACTCACATCTTCTATTTCTCTCTCTCTCTATCACAGCTTCTCTTTCTCTCTATCTCTCTGACTCACAGGTTGTATTTCACTCTCTGTCTCCCTCACTCACAGCTTCTCTCTCTATCTCTCTCACTCACAGCTTCTCTTTCTCATTCTCTCTCTCACTCACAGCTTCTCTCTCTCTCTCTCACTCACAGCTTCCCTCTCTCTCTCTCTCACTCACTCACTCACAGCTTCTCTTTCTCTCTCTGTCTCTCTCCCTCACAGCTTCTCTTTCTCTCACTCTCTCCAACAGCTTCTATTGGTCTCTCTCTCTCTCTCACAGCTTCTCTTTCTCTCTCTCTCACTCACAGCTTCTCTTTCTCTCTCTCTCTCATTCACAGCTACTCTTTCTCTCTCTCACACACAGCTTCTCTCTCTCTCTCTCACTCACAGCTTCTCTTTCTCTCTCTTGCTCACTCACAGGTTCTATTTCTCTCTCTGTCTCCCTCACTCAAAGCTTCTCTTTCTCTCTCTCTCACACTCACAGCTTCTCTTTCGCTTTCTCTCTCTCACTCACAGCTTCTCTTTCTCTCTCTCTCTCTCACTCACAGCTTCTCTTTCTCTCTCTCTCACTCACAGCTTCTCTTTCTCTCTCTCACTCACAGCTTCTCTTTCTCTCTCTCTCTCTCACTCACAGCTTCTCTTTCTCTCTCTCTCTCACTCACAGCTTCTCGTTCTCTCTCTCTCTCACTCACAGCTTCTCTTTCTCTCTCTCTCCCTCACAGCTTCTCTTTCTCTCTATCTCTCACTCACAGCTTCTTTCTCTTTCTCTCTCTCACTCACAGCTTCTCTTTCTTTCTCTCCCTCCCTCACTCACTCACAGCTTCTCTTTCTCTCTCTGTCTCTCTCACTCACTGCTTCTCCTTCTCTCTGTCTCACTGACTCACAGCTTCTCTCTCTCTCACTCACTCACTCACAGCTTCTCTTTCTCTCTTTCTCTCACTCACACAACTTCTGTTTCTCTCTCTCTCACTCACAGCTTCAATTTCTCTCTCTCTCACTAACTCACAGCTTCTCCTTCTCTTTCTCTCACTCACTCACAGCTTCTCATTCTCTCTCTCTCTCACAGCTTCTCATTCTCTCTCTCTCTCTCACTCACACACAGCTTCTCTCTCTCTCTCTATCTCTCTCACTCACAGCTTCTCTTTCTCTCTCACTCACAGCTTTTCTTTCTCTCTCTCTCTCACTCACACACGCTTCTCTTTCTCTCTCTGTCTCTCTCACACAATTTCTCTTTCTCTCTCTCTCACTAACTCACAGCTTCTCTTTCTCTAACTCTCACTCACTCACAGCTTCTCTTTCTCTCTCTCTCTCTCCCTCACAGCTTCTCTTTCTCTCTATCTCTGACTCACAGCTTCTCTTTCTCTTTCTCTCTCTCTCACAGCTTCTCTTTCTTTCTCTCCCTCACTCACTCACAGCTTCTCTTTCTCTCTCTCTCTCACAGCTTCTCATTCTCTCTCTCTCTCTCTCACTCACAAACAGCTTCTCTCTCTCTCTAACTCTCTCACTCACAGCTTCTCTTTCTCTCTCACTCACAGCTTTTCTTTCTCTCTCTCTCTCACTCTCACACGCTTCTCTTTCTCTCTCTGTCTCTCTCACACAATTTCTCTTTCTCTCTCTCACTAACTCACAGCTTCTCTTTTCTCTAACTCTCACTCACTCACAGCTTCTCTTTCTCTCTCTCTCTCTCACTCACAGCTTCTCTTTCTCTCTCTCACTAACAGCTTCTCTTTCTCTTTCTCTCTCTCACTCACAGCTTCTCTTTCTTTCTCACCCTCACTCACTCACTCACAGCTTCTCTTTCTCTCTCTGTCTGTCTCACTCACTGCTTCTCTTTCTTTCTGTCTCACTGACTCACAGCTTCTCTCTCTCTCTCTCACTCACTCACAGCTTCTCTTTCTCTCTTTCTCTCACTCACACACAGCTTCTCTTTCTCTCTATCTCTCTCACTCACAGCTTCTCTTTTCTCTCTGTCTCTCTCATTCACATCTACTCTTTCTCTCTCTCACTCACTAACAGCTTCTCTTTCTCTCTGTCTCACTGACTCACAGCTTCTCTCTCTCTCTCACTCACTCACAGCTTCTCTTTCTCTCTTTCTCTCACTCACTCACAGCTTCTCTTTCTCTCTCTCACTCACTCACAGGTTCTATTTCTCTCTCACACACAGCTTCTCTTTCTCTCTATCTCTCTCACTCACTGCTTCTCTTTCTCTCTCTCTCACTCACTCACAGCTTCTCTCTCTCTCTCTCTCACTCACAGCTTCTCTTTCTCTCTCTCTCCCACTCACTCACAGCTTCTCTTTCTCTCACACACACACAGCTTCTCTTTCACTCTCTCTCACACACAGTTTCTCTTTCTCTCTCTCTATAACTCACTCACAACTTCTGTTTCTCTCTGTCTCTCACTCACAGCTTCAATTTTTCTCTCTCTCACTAACTCACAGCTTCTCCTTCTCTCTCTCTCACTCACAGCTTCTCTTTCTCTCTCTCACACACAGCTTCTCATTCTCTCTCTCTCACTCACACACAGCTTCTCTTTCTCTCTCTCTCTAACTCTCTCACTCACAGCTTCTCTTTCTCTCTCACTCACAGCTTTTCTTTCTCTCTCACACACTCACACTTCTCTTTCTCTCTCTGTCTCTCTCACACAGCTTCTTTTTCTCTCTCTCTCACTAACTCACAGCTTCTCTTTCTCTCTCTATCTCTCTAACTCACAGTTTCTCTTTCTCTCTCTCTCACTCACTCACAGCTTCTCTCTCTGTCTCTCTCACTCACGGCTTCTATTTCTCTCTCTCTCACTCTCACAGCTACTCTTTCTCTCTCTCTCTCACAGCTTTTCTCTCTTTCTCTCTCTCACTCACTCACAGCTTCTCTTCATCTCTCTCTCTCACTCACTCACATCTTCTATTTCTCTCTCTCTCTCTCACAGCTTCTCTTTCTCTCTATCTCTCTGACTCACAGGTTGTATTTCACTCTCTGTCTCCCTCACTCACAGCTTCTCTCTCTATCTCTCTCACTCACAGCTTCTCTTTCTCATTCTCTCTCTCACTCACAGCTTCTCTCTCTCTCTCTCACTCACAGCTTCCCTCTCTCTCTCTCTCACTCACTCACTCACAGCTTCTCTTTCTCTCTCTGTCTCTCTCCCTCACAGCTTCTCTTTCTCTCACTCTCTCCAACAGCTTCTATTGGTCTCTCTCTCTCTCACAGCTTCTCTTTCTCTCTCTCTCACTCACAGCTTCTCTTTCTCTCTCTCTCTCATTCACAGCTACTCTTTCTCTCTCTCACACACAGCTTCTCTCTCTCTCTCTCACTCACAGCTTCTCTTTCTCTCTCTTGCTCACTCACAGGTTCTATTTCTCTCTCTGTCTCCCTCACTCAAAGCTTCTCTTTCTCTCTCTCTCACACTCACAGCTTCTCTTTCGCTTTCTCTCTCTCACTCACAGCTTCTCTTTCTCTCTCTCTCTCTCACTCACAGCTTCTCTTTCTCTCTCTCTCACTCACAGCTTCTCTTTCTCTCTCTCACTCACAGCTTCTCTTTTTCTCTCTCTCTCTCACTCACAGCTTCTCTTTCTCTCTCTCTCTCACTCACAGCTTCTCGTTCTCTCTCTCTCTCACTCACAGCTTCTCTTTCTCTCTCTCTCCCTCACAGCTTCTCTTTCTCTCTATCTCTCACTCACAGCTTCTTTCTCTTTCTCTCTCTCACTCACAGCTTCTCTTTCTTTCTCTCCCTCCCTCACTCACTCACAGCTTCTCTTTCTCTCTCTGTCTCTCTCACTCACTGCTTCTCCTTCTCTCTGTCTCACTGACTCACAGCTTCTCTCTCTCTCACTCACTCACTCACAGCTTCTCTTTCTCTCTTTCTTTCTCTCACTCACACAACTTCTGTTTCTCTCTCTCTCACTCACAGCTTCAATTTCTCTCTCTCTCACTAACTCACAGCTTCTCCTTCTCTTTCTCTCACTCACTCACAGCTTCTCTTTCTCTCTCTCTCTCACAGCTTCTCATTCTCTCTCTCTCTCTCACTCACACACAGCTTCTCTCTCTCTCTCTAACTCTCTCACTCACAGCTTCTCTTTCTCTCTCACTCACAGCTTTTCTTTCTCTCTCTCTCTCACTCACACACGCTTCTCTTTCTCTCTCTGTCTCTCTCACACAATTTCTCTTTCTCTCTCTCTCACTAACTCACAGCTTCTCTTTCTCTAACTCTCACTCACTCACAGCTTCTCTTTCTCTCTCTCTCTCCCTCACAGCTTCTCTTTCTCTCTATCTCTGACTCACAGCTTCTCTTTCTCTTTCTCTCTCTCTCACAGCTTCTCTTTCTTTCTCTCCCTCACTCACTCACAGCTTCTCTTTCTCTCTCTGTCTCTCTCACTCACTGCTTCTCCTTCTCTCTGTCTCACTGACTCACAGCTTCTCTCTCTCTCTCACTCACTCACAGCTTCTCTTTCTCTCTTTCTCTCACTCACACAACTTCTGTTTCTCTCTCTCTCACTCACAGCTTCAATTTCTCTCTCTCTCACTAACTCACAGCTTCTCCTTCTCTCTCTCTCACTCACTCACAGCTTCTCTTTCTCTCTCTCTCTCACAGCTTCTCATTCTCTCTCTCTCTCACTCAAAAACCACTTCTCTCTCTCTCTAACTCTCTCACTCACAGCTTCTCTTTCTCTCTCACTCACAGCTTTTCTTTCTCTCTCTCTCTCACTCACACACGCTTCTCTTTCTCTCTCTGTCTCTCTCACACAATTTCTCTTTCTCTCTCTCACTAACTCACAGCTTCTCTTTTCTCTAACTCTCACTCACTCACAGCTTCTCTTTCTCTCTCTCTCTCTCACTCACAGCTTCTCTTTCTCTCTCTCACTAACAGCTTCTCTTTCTCTTTCTCTCTCTCACTCACAGCTTCTCTTTCTTTCTCACCCTCACTCACTCACTCACAGCTTCTCTTTCTCTCTCTGTCTGTCTCACTCACTGCTTCTCTTTCTTTCTGTCTCACTGACTCACAGCTTCTCTCTCTCTCTCTCACTCACTCACAGCTTCTCTTTCTCTCTTTCTCTCACTCACACACAGCTTCTCTTTCTCTCTATCTCTCTCACTCACAGCTTCTCTTTTCTCTCTGTCTCTCTCATTCACATCTACTCTTTCTCTCTCTCACTCACTAACAGCTTCTCTTTCTCTCTGTCTCACTGACTCACAGCTTCTCTCTCTCTCTCTCACTCACTCACAGCTTCTCTTTCTCTCTTTCTCTCACTCACTCACAGCTTCTCTTTCTCTCTCTCACTCACTCACAGGTTCTATTTCTCTCTCACACACAGCTTCTCTTTCTCTCTATCTCTCTCACTCACTGCTTCTCTTTCTCTCTCTCTCACTCACTCACAGCTTCTCTCTCTCTCTCTCTCACTCACAGCTTCTCTTTCTCTCTCTCTCCCACTCACTCACAGCTTCTCTTTCTCTCTCACACACACAGCTTCTCTTTCACTCTCTCTCACACACAGTTTCTCTTTCTCTCTCTCTATAACTCACTCACAACTTCTGTTTCTCTCTGTCTCTCACTCACAGCTTCAATTTTTCTCTCTCTCACTAACTCACAGCTTCTTCTCTCTCTCTCACTCACAGCTTCTCTTTCTCTCTCTCTCACACAGCTTCTCATTCTCTCTCTCTCACTCACACACAGCTTCTCTTTCTCTCTCTCTCTAACTCTCTCACTCACAGCTTCTCTTTCTCTCTCACTCACAGCTTTTCTTTCTCTCTCACACACTCACACTTCTCTTTCTCTCTCTGTCTCTCTCACACAGCTTCTTTTTCTCTCTCTCTCACTAACTCACAGCTTCTCTTTCTCTCTCTATCTCTCTAACTCACAGTTTCTCTTTCTCTCTCTCTCACTCACTCACAGCTTCTCTCTCTGTCTCTCTCACTCACGGCTTCTATTTCTCTCTCTCTCACTCTCACAGCTACTCTTTCTCTCTCTCTCTCACAGCTTTTCTCTCTTTCTCTCTCTCACTCACTCACAGCTTCTCTTCATCTCTCTCTCTCACTCACTCACATCTTCTATTTCTCTCTCTCTCTATCACAGCTTCTCTTTCTCTCTATCTCTCTGACTCACAGGTTGTATTTCACTCTCTGTCTCCCTCACTCACAGCTTCTCTCTCTATCTCTCTCACTCACAGCTTCTCTTTCTCATTCTCTCTCTCACTCACAGCTTCTCTCTCTCTCTCTCACTCACAGCTTCCCTCTCTCTCTCTCTCACTCACTCACTCACAGCTTCTCTTTCTCTCTCTGTCTCTCTCCCTCACAGCTTCTCTTTCTCTCACTCTCTCCAACAGCTTCTATTGGTCTCTCTCTCTCTCTCACAGCTTCTCTTTCTCTCTCTCTCACTCACAGCTTCTCTTTCTCTCTCTCTCTCATTCACAGCTACTCTTTCTCTCTCTCACACACAGCTTCTCTCTCTCTCTCTCACTCACAGCTTCTCTTTCTCTCTCTTGCTCACTCACAGGTTCTATTTCTCTCTCTGTCTCCCTCACTCAAAGCTTCTCTTTCTCTCTCTCTCACACTCACAGCTTCTCTTTCGCTTTCTCTCTCTCACTCACAGCTTCTCTTTCTCTCTCTCTCTCTCACTCACAGCTTCTCTTTCTCTCTCTCTCACTCACAGCTTCTCTTTCTCTCTCTCACTCACAGCTTCTCTTTCTCTCTCTCTCTCTCACTCACAGCTTCTCTTTCTCTCTCTCTCTCACTCACAGCTTCTCGTTCTCTCTCTCTCTCACTCACAGCTTCTCTTTCTCTCTCTCTCCCTCACAGCTTCTCTTTCTCTCTATCTCTCACTCACAGCTTCTTTCTCTTTCTCTCTCTCACTCACAGCTTCTCTTTCTTTCTCTCCCTCCCTCACTCACTCACAGCTTCTCTTTCTCTCTCTGTCTCTCTCACTCACTGCTTCTCCTTCTCTCTGTCTCACTGACTCACAGCTTCTCTCTCTCTCACTCACTCACTCACAGCTTCTCTTTCTCTCTTTCTCTCACTCACACAACTTCTGTTTCTCTCTCTCTCACTCACAGCTTCAATTTCTCTCTCTCTCACTAACTCACAGCTTCTCCTTCTCTTTCTCTCACTCACTCACAGCTTCTCTTTCTCTCTCTCTCTCACAGCTTCTCATTCTCTCTCTCTCTCTCACTCACACACAGCTTCTCTCTCTCTCTCTATCTCTCTCACTCACAGCTTCTCTTTCTCTCTCACTCACAGCTTTTCTTTCTCTCTCTCTCTCACTCACACACGCTTCTCTTTCTCTCTCTGTCTCTCTCACACAATTTCTCTTTCTCTCTCTCTCACTAACTCACAGCTTCTCTTTCTCTAACTCTCACTCACTCACAGCTTCTCTTTCTCTCTCTCTCTCTCCCTCACAGCTTCTCTTTCTCTCTATCTCTGACTCACAGCTTCTCTTTCTCTTTCTCTCTCTCTCACAGCTTCTCTTTCTTTCTCTCCCTCACTCACTCACAGCTTCTCTTTCTCTCTCTCTCTCACAGCTTCTCATTCTCTCTCTCTCTCTCTCACTCACAAACAGCTTCTCTCTCTCTCTAACTCTCTCACTCACAGCTTCTCTTTCTCTCTCACTCACAGCTTTTCTTTCTCTCTCTCTCTCACTCTCACACGCTTCTCTTTCTCTCTCTGTCTCTCTCACACAATTTCTCTTTCTCTCTCTCACTAACTCACAGCTTCTCTTTTCTCTAACTCTCACTCACTCACAGCTTCTCTTTCTCTCTCTCTCTCTCACTCACAGCTTCTCTTTCTCTCTCTCACTAACAGCTTCTCTTTCTCTTTCTCTCTCTCACTCACAGCTTCTCTTTCTTTCTCACCCTCACTCACTCACTCACAGCTTCTCTTTCTCTCTCTGTCTGTCTCACTCACTGCTTCTCTTTCTTTCTGTCTCACTGACTCACAGCTTCTCTCTCTCTCTCTCACTCACTCACAGCTTCTCTTTCTCTCTTTCTCTCACTCACACACAGCTTCTCTTTCTCTCTATCTCTCTCACTCACAGCTTCTCTTTTCTCTCTGTCTCTCTCATTCACATCTACTCTTTCTCTCTCTCACTCACTAACAGCTTCTCTTTCTCTCTGTCTCACTGACTCACAGCTTCTCTCTCTCTCTCACTCACTCACAGCTTCTCTTTCTCTCTTTCTCTCACTCACTCACAGCTTCTCTTTCTCTCTCTCACTCACTCACAGGTTCTATTTCTCTCTCACACACAGCTTCTCTTTCTCTCTATCTCTCTCACTCACTGCTTCTCTTTCTCTCTCTCTCACTCACTCACAGCTTCTCTCTCTCTCTCTCTCACTCACAGCTTCTCTTTCTCTCTCTCTCCCACTCACTCACAGCTTCTCTTTCTCTCACACACACACAGCTTCTCTTTCACTCTCTCTCACACACAGTTTCTCTTTCTCTCTCTCTATAACTCACTCACAACTTCTGTTTCTCTCTGTCTCTCACTCACAGCTTCAATTTTTCTCTCTCTCACTAACTCACAGCTTCTCCTTCTCTCTCTCTCACTCACAGCTTCTCTTTCTCTCTCTCACACACAGCTTCTCATTCTCTCTCTCTCACTCACACACAGCTTCTCTTTCTCTCTCTCTCTAACTCTCTCACTCACAGCTTCTCTTTCTCTCTCACTCACAGCTTTTCTTTCTCTCTCACACACTCACACTTCTCTTTCTCTCTCTGTCTCTCTCACACAGCTTCTTTTTCTCTCTCTCTCACTAACTCACAGCTTCTCTTTCTCTCTCTATCTCTCTAACTCACAGTTTCTCTTTCTCTCTCTCTCACTCACTCACAGCTTCTCTCTCTGTCTCTCTCACTCACGGCTTCTATTTCTCTCTCTCTCACTCTCACAGCTACTCTTTCTCTCTCTCTCTCACAGCTTTTCTCTCTTTCTCTCTCTCACTCACTCACAGCTTCTCTTCATCTCTCTCTCTCACTCACTCACATCTTCTATTTCTCTCTCTCTCTCTCACAGCTTCTCTTTCTCTCTATCTCTCTGACTCACAGGTTGTATTTCACTCTCTGTCTCCCTCACTCACAGCTTCTCTCTCTATCTCTCTCACTCACAGCTTCTCTTTCTCATTCTCTCTCTCACTCACAGCTTCTCTCTCTCTCTCTCACTCACAGCTTCCCTCTCTCTCTCTCTCACTCACTCACTCACAGCTTCTCTTTCTCTCTCTGTCTCTCTCCCTCACAGCTTCTCTTTCTCTCACTCTCTCCAACAGCTTCTATTGGTCTCTCTCTCTCTCACAGCTTCTCTTTCTCTCTCTCTCACTCACAGCTTCTCTTTCTCTCTCTCTCTCATTCACAGCTACTCTTTCTCTCTCTCACACACAGCTTCTCTCTCTCTCTCTCACTCACAGCTTCTCTTTCTCTCTCTTGCTCACTCACAGGTTCTATTTCTCTCTCTGTCTCCCTCACTCAAAGCTTCTCTTTCTCTCTCTCTCACACTCACAGCTTCTCTTTCGCTTTCTCTCTCTCACTCACAGCTTCTCTTTCTCTCTCTCTCTCTCACTCACAGCTTCTCTTTCTCTCTCTCTCACTCACAGCTTCTCTTTCTCTCTCTCACTCACAGCTTCTCTTTTTCTCTCTCTCTCTCACTCACAGCTTCTCTTTCTCTCTCTCTCTCACTCACAGCTTCTCGTTCTCTCTCTCTCTCACTCACAGCTTCTCTTTCTCTCTCTCTCCCTCACAGCTTCTCTTTCTCTCTATCTCTCACTCACAGCTTCTTTCTCTTTCTCTCTCTCACTCACAGCTTCTCTTTCTTTCTCTCCCTCCCTCACTCACTCACAGCTTCTCTTTCTCTCTCTGTCTCTCTCACTCACTGCTTCTCCTTCTCTCTGTCTCACTGACTCACAGCTTCTCTCTCTCTCACTCACTCACTCACAGCTTCTCTTTCTCTCTTTCTTTCTCTCACTCACACAACTTCTGTTTCTCTCTCTCTCACTCACAGCTTCAATTTCTCTCTCTCTCACTAACTCACAGCTTCTCCTTCTCTTTCTCTCACTCACTCACAGCTTCTCTTTCTCTCTCTCTCTCACAGCTTCTCATTCTCTCTCTCTCTCTCACTCACACACAGCTTCTCTCTCTCTCTCTAACTCTCTCACTCACAGCTTCTCTTTCTCTCTCACTCACAGCTTTTCTTTCTCTCTCTCTCTCACTCACACACGCTTCTCTTTCTCTCTCTGTCTCTCTCACACAATTTCTCTTTCTCTCTCTCTCACTAACTCACAGCTTCTCTTTCTCTAACTCTCACTCACTCACAGCTTCTCTTTCTCTCTCTCTCTCCCTCACAGCTTCTCTTTCTCTCTATCTCTGACTCACAGCTTCTCTTTCTCTTTCTCTCTCTCTCACAGCTTCTCTTTCTTTCTCTCCCTCACTCACTCACAGCTTCTCTTTCTCTCTCTGTCTCTCTCACTCACTGCTTCTCCTTCTCTCTGTCTCACTGACTCACAGCTTCTCTCTCTCTCTCACTCACTCACAGCTTCTCTTTCTCTCTTTCTCTCACTCACACAACTTCTGTTTCTCTCTCTCTCACTCACAGCTTCAATTTCTCTCTCTCTCACTAACTCACAGCTTCTCCTTCTCTCTCTCTCACTCACTCACAGCTTCTCTTTCTCTCTCTCTCTCACAGCTTCTCATTCTCTCTCTCTCTCACTCAAAAACCACTTCTCTCTCTCTCTAACTCTCTCACTCACAGCTTCTCTTTCTCTCTCACTCACAGCTTTTCTTTCTCTCTCTCTCTCACTCACACACGCTTCTCTTTCTCTCTCTGTCTCTCTCACACAATTTCTCTTTCTCTCTCTCACTAACTCACAGCTTCTCTTTTCTCTAACTCTCACTCACTCACAGCTTCTCTTTCTCTCTCTCTCTCTCACTCACAGCTTCTCTTTCTCTCTCTCACTCACAGCTTCTCTTTCTCTTTCTCTCTCTCACTCACAGCTTCTCTTTCTTTCTCACCCTCACTCACTCACTCACAGCTTCTCTTTCTCTCTCTGTCTGTCTCACTCACTGCTTCTCTTTCTTTCTGTCTCACTGACTCACAGCTTCTCTCTCTCTCTCTCACTCACTCACAGCTTCTCTTTCTCTCTTTCTCTCACTCACACACAGCTTCTCTTTCTCTCTATCTCTCTCACTCACAGCTTCTCTTTTCTCTCTGTCTCTCTCATTCACATCTACTCTTTCTCTCTCTCACTCACTAACAGCTTCTCTTTCTCTCTGTCTCACTGACTCACAGCTTCTCTCTCTCTCTCTCACTCACTCACAGCTTCTCTTTCTCTCTTTCTCTCACTCACTCACAGCTTCTCTTTCTCTCTCTCACTCACTCACAGGTTCTATTTCTCTCTCACACACAGCTTCTCTTTCTCTCTATCTCTCTCACTCACTGCTTCTCTTTCTCTCTCTCTCACTCACTCACAGCTTCTCTCTCTCTCTCTCTCACTCACAGCTTCTCTTTCTCTCTCTCTCCCACTCACTCACAGCTTCTCTTTCTCTCTCACACACACAGCTTCTCTTTCACTCTCTCTCACACACAGTTTCTCTTTCTCTCTCTCTATAACTCACTCACAACTTCTGTTTCTCTCTGTCTCTCACTCACAGCTTCAATTTTTTTCTCTCTCACTAACTCACAGCTTCTCCTTCTCTCTCTCTCACTCACAGCTTCTCTTTCTCTCTCTCACACACAGCTTCTCATTCTCTCTCTCTCACTCACACACAGCTTCTCTTTCTCTCTCTCTCTAACTCTCTCACTCACAGCTTCTCTTTCTCTCTCACTCACAGCTTTTCTTTCTCTCTCACACACTCACACTTCTCTTTCTCTCTCTGTCTCTCTCACACAGCTTCTTTCTCTCTCTCTCTCACTAACTCACAGCTTCTCTTTCTCTCTCTATCTCTCTAACTCACAGTTTCTCTTTCTCTCTCTCATTCACTCACAGCTTCTCTCTCTGTCTCTCTCACTCACGGCTTCTATTTCTCTCTCTCTCACTCTCACAGCTACTCTTTCTCTCTCTCTCTCACAGCTTTTCTCTCTTTCTCTCTCTCACTCACTCACAGCTTCTCTTCATCTCTCTCTCTCACTCACTCACATCTTCTATTTCTCTCTCTCTCTCTCACAGCTTCTCTTTCTCTCTATCTCTCTGACTCACAGGTTGTATTTCACTCTCTGTCTCCCTCACTCACAGCTTCTCTCTCTATCTCTCTCACTCACAGCTTCTCTTTCTCATTCTCTCTCTCACTCACAGCTTCTCTCTCTCTCTCTCACTCACAGCTTCCCTCTCTCTCTCTCTCACTCACTCACTCACAGCTTCTCTTTCTCTCTCTGTCTCTCTCCCTCACAGCTTCTCTTTCTCTCACTCTCTCCAACAGCTTCTATTGGTCTCTCTCTCTCTCTCACAGCTTCTCTTTCTCTCTCTCTCACTCACAGCTTCTCTTTCTCTCTCTCTCTCATTCACAGCTACTCTTTCTCTCTCTCACACACAGCTTCTCTCTCTCTCTCTCACTCACAGCTTCTCTTTCTCTCTCTTGCTCACTCACAGGTTCTATTTCTCTCTCTGTCTCCCTCACTCAAAGCTTCTCTTTCTCTCTCTCTCACACTCACAGCTTCTCTTTCGCTTTCTCTCTCTCACTCACAGCTTCTCTTTCTCTCTCTCTCTCTCACTCACAGCTTCTCTTTCTCTCTCTCTCACTCACAGCTTCTCTTTCTCTCTCTCACTCACAGCTTCTCTTTCTCTCTCTCTCTCTCACTCACAGCTTCTCTTTCTCTCTCTCTCTCACTCACAGCTTCTCGTTCTCTCTCTCTCTCACTCACAGCTTCTCTTTCTCTCTCTCTCCCTCACAGCTTCTCTTTCTCTCTATCTCTCACTCACAGCTTCTTTCTCTTTCTCTCTCTCACTCACAGCTTCTCTTTCTTTCTCTCCCTCCCTCACTCACTCACAGCTTCTCTTTCTCTCTCTGTCTCTCTCACTCACTGCTTCTCCTTCTCTCTGTCTCACTGACTCACAGCTTCTCTCTCTCTCACTCACTCACTCACAGCTTCTCTTTCTCTCTTTCTTTCTCTCACTCACACAACTTCTGTTTCTCTCTCTCTCACTCACAGCTTCAATTTCTCTCTCTCTCACTAACTCACAGCTTCTCCTTCTCTTTCTCTCACTCACTCACAGCTTCTCTTTCTCTCTCTCTCTCACAGCTTCTCATTCTCTCTCTCTCTCTCACTCACACACAGCTTCTCTCTCTCTCTCTAACTCTCTCACTCACAGCTTCTCTTTCTCTCTCACTCACAGCTTTTCTTTCTCTCTCTCTCTCACTCACACACGCTTCTCTTTCTCTCTCTGTCTCTCTCACACAATTTCTCTTTCTCTCTCTCTCACTAACTCACAGCTTCTCTTTCTCTAACTCTCACTCACTCACAGCTTCTCTTTCTCTCTCTCTCTCCCTCACAGCTTCTCTTTCTCTCTATCTCTGACTCACAGCTTCTCTTTCTCTTTCTCTCTCTCTCACAGCTTCTCTTTCTTTCTCTCCCTCACTCACTCACAGCTTCTCTTTCTCTCTCTGTCTCTCTCACTCACTGCTTCTCCTTCTCTCTGTCTCACTGACTCACAGCTTCTCTCTCTCTCTCACTCACTCACAGCTTCTCTTTCTCTCTTTCTCTCACTCACACAACTTCTGTTTCTCTCTCTCTCACTCACAGCTTCAATTTCTCTCTCTCTCACTAACTCACAGCTTCTCCTTCTCTCTCTCTCACTCACTCACAGCTTTTCTTTCTCTCTCTCTCTCACAGCTTCTCATTCTCTCTCTCTCTCACTCACAAACAGCTTCTCTCTCTCTCTAACTCTCTCACTCACAGCTTCTCTTTCTCTCTCACTCACAGCTTTTCTTTCTCTCTCTCTCTCACTCACACACGCTTCTCTTTCTCTCTCTGTCTCTCTCACACAATTTCTCTTTCTCTCTCTCACTAACACACAGCTTCTCTTTTCTCTAACTCTCACTCACTCACAGCTTCTCTTTCTCTCTCTCTCTCTCACTCACAGCTTCTCTTTCTCTCTCTCACTCACAGCTTCTCTTTCTCTTTCTCTCTCTCACTCACAGCTTCTCTTTCTTTCTCACCCTCACTCACTCACTCACAGCTTCTCTTTCTCTCTCTGTCTGTCTCACTCACTGCTTCTCTTTCTTTCTGTCTCACTGACTCACAGCTTCTCTCTCTCTCTCTCACTCACTCACAGCTTCTCTTTCTCTCTTTCTCTCACTCACACACAGCTTCTCTTTCTCTCTATCTCTCTCACTCACAGCTTCTCTTTTCTCTCTGTCTCTCTCATTCACATCTACTCTTTCTCTCTCTCACTCACTAACAGCTTCTCTTTCTCTCTGTCTCACTGACTCACAGCTTCTCTCTCTCTCTCTCACTCACTCACAGCTTCTCTTTCTCTCTTTCTCTCACTCACTCACAGCTTCTCTTTCTCTCTCTCACTCACTCACAGGTTCTATTTCTCTCTCACACACAGCTTCTCTTTCTCTCTATCTCTCTCACTCACTGCTTCTCTTTCTCTCTCTCTCACTCACTCACAGCTTCTCTCTCTCTCTCTCTCACTCACAGCTTCTCTTTCTCTCTCTCTCCCACTCACTCACAGCTTCTCTTTCTCTCTCACACACACAGCTTCTCTTTCACTCTCTCTCACACACAGTTTCTCTTTCTCTCTCTCTATAACTCACTCACAACTTCTGTTTCTCTCTGTCTCTCACTCACAGCTTCAATTTTTTTCTCTCTCACTAACTCACAGCTTCTCCTTCTCTCTCTCTCACTCACAGCTTCTCTTTCTCTCTCTCACACACAGCTTCTCATTCTCTCTCTCTCACTCACACACAGCTTCTCTTTCTCTCTCTCTCTAACTCTCTCACTCACAGCTTCTCTTTCTCTCTCACTCACAGCTTTTCTTTCTCTCTCACACACTCACACTTCTCTTTCTCTCTCTGTCTCTCTCACACAGCTTCTTTCTCTCTCTCTCTCACTAACTCACAGCTTCTCTTTCTCTCTCTATCTCTCTAACTCACAGTTTCTCTTTCTCTCTCTCTCATTCACTCACAGCTTCTCTCTCTGTCTCTCTCACTCACGGCTTCTATTTCTCTCTCTCTCACTCTCACAGCTACTCTTTCTCTCTCTCTCTCACAGCTTTTCTCTCTTTCTCTCTCTCACTCACTCACAGCTTCTCTTCATCTCTCTCTCTCACTCACTCACATCTTCTATTTCTCTCTCTCTCTCTCACAGCTTCTCTTTCTCTCTATCTCTCTGACTCACAGGTTGTATTTCACTCTCTGTCTCCCTCACTCACAGCTTCTCTCTCTATCTCTCTCACTCACAGCTTCTCTTTCTCATTCTCTCTCTCACTCACAGCTTCTCTCTCTCTCTCTCACTCACAGCTTCCCTCTCTCTCTCTCTCACTCACTCACTCACAGCTTCTCTTTCTCTCTCTGTCTCTCTCCCTCACAGCTTCTCTTTCTCTCACTCTCTCCAACAGCTTCTATTGGTCTCTCTCTCTCTCTCACAGCTTCTCTTTCTCTCTCTCTCACTCACAGCTTCTCTTTCTCTCTCTCTCTCATTCACAGCTACTCTTTCTCTCTCTCACACACAGCTTCTCTCTCTCTCTCTCACTCACAGCTTCTCTTTCTCTCTCTTGCTCACTCACAGGTTCTATTTCTCTCTCTGTCTCCCTCACTCAAAGCTTCTCTTTCTCTCTCTCTCACACTCACAGCTTCTCTTTCGCTTTCTCTCTCTCACTCACAGCTTCTCTTTCTCTCTCTCTCTCTCACTCACAGCTTCTCTTTCTCTCTCTCTCACTCACAGCTTCTCTTTCTCTCTCTCACTCACAGCTTCTCTTTCTCTCTCTCTCTCTCACTCACAGCTTCTCTTTCTCTCTCTCTCTCACTCACAGCTTCTCGTTCTCTCTCTCTCTCACTCACAGCTTCTCTTTCTCTCTCTCTCCCTCACAGCTTCTCTTTCTCTCTATCTCTCACTCACAGCTTCTTTCTCTTTCTCTCTCTCACTCACAGCTTCTCTTTCTTTCTCTCCCTCCCTCACTCACTCACAGCTTCTCTTTCTCTCTCTGTCTCTCTCACTCACTGCTTCTTCTCTCTGTCTCACTGACTCACAGCTTCTCTCTCTCTCACTCACTCACTCACAGCTTCTCTTTCTCTCTTTCTTTCTCTCACTCACACAACTTCTGTTTCTCTCTCTCTCACTCACAGCTTCAATTTCTCTCTCTCTCACTAACTCACAGATTCTCCTTCTCTTTCTCTCACTCACTCACAGCTTCTCTTTCTCTCTCTCTCTCACAGCTTCTCATTCTCTCTCTCTCTCTCACTCACACACAGCTTCTCTCTCTCTCTCTAACTCTCTCACTCACAGCTTCTCTTTCTCTCTCACTCACAGCTTTTCTTTCTCTCTCTCTCTCACTCACACACGCTTCTCTTTCTCTCTCTGTCTCTCTCACACAATTTCTCTTTCTCTCTCTCTCACTAACTCACAGCTTCTCTTTCTCTAACTCTCACTCACTCACAGCTTCTCTTTCTCTCTCTCTCTCCCTCACAGCTTCTCTTTCTCTCTATCTCTGACTCACAGCTTCTCTTTCTCTTTCTCTCTCTCTCACAGCTTCTCTTTCTTTCTCTCCCTCACTCACTCACAGCTTCTCTTTCTCTCTCTGTCTCTCTCACTCACTGCTTCTCCTTCTCTCTGTCTCACTGACTCACAGCTTCTCTCTCTCTCTCACTCACTCACAGCTTCTCTTTCTCTCTTTCTCTCACTCACACAACTTCTGTTTCTCTCTCTGTCACTCACAGCTTCAATTTCTCTCTCTCTCACTAACTCACAGCTTCTCCTTCTCTCTCTCTCACTCACTCACAGCTTCTCTTTCTCTCTCTCTCTCACAGCTTCTCATTCTCTCTCTCTCACTCACAAACAGCTTCTCTCTCTCTCTAACTCTCTCACTCACAGCTTCTCTTTCTCTCTCACTCACAGCTTTTCTTTCTCTCTCTCTCTCACTCACACACGCTTCTCTTTCTCTCTCTGTCTCTCTCACACAATTTCTCTTTCTCTCTCTCACTAACTCACAGCTTCTCTTTTCTCTAACTCTCACTCACTCACAGCTTCTCTTTCTCTCTCTCTCTCTCACTCACAGCTTCTCTTTCTCTCTCTCACTCACAGCTTCTCTTTCTCTTTCTCTCTCTCACTCACAGCTTCTCTTTCTTTCTCACCCTCACTCACTCACTCACAGCTTCTCTTTCTCTCTCTGTCTGTCTCACTCACTGCTTCTCTTTCTTTCTGTCTCACTGACTCACAGCTTCTCTCTCTCTCTCACTCACTCACAGCTTCTCTTTCTCTCTTTCTCTCACTCACACACAGCTTCTCTTTCTCTCTATCTCTCTCACTCACAGCTTCTCTTTTCTCTCTGTCTCTCTCATTCACATCTACTCTTTCTCTCTCTCACTCACTAACAGCTTCTCTTTCTCTCTGTCTCACTGACTCACAGCTTCTCTCTCTCTCTCTCACTCACTCACAGCTTCTCTTTCTCTCTTTCTCTCACTCACTCACAGCTTCTCTTTCTCTCTCTCACTCACTCACAGGTTCTATTTCTCTCTCACACACAGCTTCTCTTTCTCTCTATCTCTCTCACTCACTGCTTCTCTTTCTCTCTCTCTCACTCACTCACAGCTTCTCTCTCTCTCTCTCTCACTCACAGCTTCTCTTTCTCTCTCTCTCCCACTCACTCACAGCTTCTCTTTCTCTCTCACACACACAGCTTCTCTTTCACTCTCTCTCACACACAGTTTCTCTTTCTCTCTCTCTATAACTCACTCACAACTTCTGTTTCTCTCTGTCTCTCACTCACAGCTTCAATTTTTTTTCTCTCTCACTAACTCACAGCTTCTCCTTCTCTCTCTCTCACTCACAGCTTCTCTTTCTCTCTCTCACACACAGCTTCTCATTCTCTCTCTCTCACTCACACACAGCTTCTCTTTCTCTCTCTCTCTAACTCTCTCACTCACAGCTTCTCTTTCTCTCTCACTCACAGCTTTTCTTTCTCTCTCACACACTCACACTTCTCTTTCTCTCTCTGTCTCTCTCACACAGCTTCTTTTTCTCTCTCTCTCACTAACTCACAGCTTCTCTTTCTCTCTCTATCTCTCTAACTCACAGTTTCTCTTTCTCTCTCTCTCATTCACTCACAGCTTCTCTCTCTGTCTCTCTCACTCACGGCTTCTATTTCTCTCTCTCTCACTCTCACAGCTACTCTTTCTCTCTCTCTCTCACAGCTTTTCTCTCTTTCTCTCTCTCACTCACTCACAGCTTCTCTTCATCTCTCTCTCTCACTCACTCACATCTTCTATTTCTCTCTCTCTCTCTCACAGCTTCTCTTTCTCTCTATCTCTCTGACTCACAGGTTGTATTTCACTCTCTGTCTCCCGCACTCACAGCTTCTCTCTCTATCTCTCTCACTCACAGCTTCTCTTTCTCATTCTCTCTCTCACTCACAGCTTCTCTCTCTCTCTCTCACTCACAGCTTCCCTCTCTCTCTCTCTCACTCACTCACTCACAGCTTCTCTTTCTCTCTCTGTCTCTCTCCCTCACAGCTTCTCTTTCTCTCACTCTCTCCAACAGCTTCTATTGGTCTCTCTCTCTCACTCACAGCTTCTCCCTCTCTCTCACTCACAGCTCCTCTTTCTCTCTCACTCACAGCTTCTCTTTCTCTCTCTCTCACTCACTCACCGCTTCTCTTTTGCTCTCTCACTCACACCTTCTCTTTCTCTCTCTCTCCACACAGCTTCTCGCTCTCTCTCTCTCTAACAGTTTCTCTTTCTCTCTCTCTCTCACTCACAGCTCCGCTTTCCCTCTCTCTCACTCATTCTCCGCTTCTCTTTCACTCTCTCACTCATAGCTTCTCTTTCTCTCTCACAGCTTCTTTCTCTCTCTCTCACTCACAGTATCTCTTTCTCTCACTCTCTCACTCACTCACTCCTTCACTTTCTCTATCTCTCTCACTCATAGCTTCTCTTTCTTTCTCACTCACAACTTCTCTTTCTCTCTCTCACTCACTCAATCACTCACTCACAGCTTCTCTTTCTCTCTCTCTCTACACAGCTTCTCTTTCTCTCACTCTCTCTCTAACAGTTTCTCTTTCTCTCTCTCTCTCACTCACAGCTTCGCTTTCCCTCTCTCTCACTCATTCAACGCTTCTCTTTCACTCTGTCACTCATAGCTTCTCTTTCTCTCTCACAGCTTCTTTCTCTCTCTCTCACTCACAGTATCTCTTTCTCTCGCTCTGTCACTCACTCACTCCTTCACTTTCTCTATCTCTCTCACTCACAGCTTCTCTTTCTCTCTCTCACTCACAGCTTCTCTCTCTCTCTCTCTCACTCACAGCTTCTCTTTCTCTCTCTCTCTTGCTCACTCACAGGTTCTATTTCTCTCTCTGTCTCCCTCACTCACAGCTTCTCTTTCTCTCTTTCTCTCTCACTCACAGCTTCTCTTTTGCTTTCTCTCTCTCACTCACAGCTTCTCTTTCTCTCTCTCACTCACTCATTCTCTTTCTCTCTCTGTCTCTCTCACACAGTTTCTCATTCTCTCTCTCTCACTCACAGCTTCTATTTCTATCTCTCTCTCATTCACAGCTTCTCTTTCTCTCTCTCACTCACTCACAGCTTCTCTTTCTCTCTCTCTCTCTCACTCACTCACAGCTTCTCTTTCTCTCTCTCTCTCACTCACAGCTTCTCTTTCTCTCTCTCTCTCACCCACTCACAGCTTCTCTCTCTGTGTCTCTCTCACTCACAGCTTATCTCTCTCTCTCACACACACAGCTTCTCTTTCTCTCTCTCACACACACACAGAGCTTCTCTTTCTCTCTCTCTCACTCACTCACAGCTTCTCTTTCTCTCTGTCTCTCTCACTCACAGCTTCACTCTCTCTCTCTCACTAACTCACAGCTTCTCCTTCTCTCTCTCTCACTCACTCACAGCTTCTCTCTCTGTCTCTCTCACTCACGGCTTCTATTTCTCTCTCTCTCACTCTCACAGCTACTCTTTCTCTCTCTCTCTCACAGCTTTTCTCTCTTTCTCTCTCTCACTCACTCACAGCTTCTCTTCATCTCTCTCTCTCACTCACTCACATCTTCTATTTCTCTCTCTCTCTCTCACAGCTTCTCTTTCTCTCTATCTCTCTGACTCACAGGTTGTATTTCACTCTCTGTCTCCCGCACTCACAGCTTCTCTCTCTATCTCTCTCACTCACAGCTTCTCTTTCTCATTCTCTCTCTCACTCACAGCTTCTCTCTCTCTCTCTCACTCACAGCTTCCCTCTCTCTCTCTCTCACTCACTCACTCACAGCTTCTCTTTCTCTCTCTGTCTCTCTCCCTCACAGCTTCTCTTTCTCTCACTCTCTCCAACAGCTTCTATTGGTCTCTCTCTCTCACTCACAGCTTCTCCCTCTCTCTCACTCACAGCTCCTCTTTCTCTCTCACTCACAGCTTCTCTTTCTCTCTCTCTCACTCACTCACTGCTTCTCTTTTGCTCTCTCACTCACAGCTTCTCTTTCTCTCTCTCTCCACACAGCTTCTCGCTCTCTCTCTCTCTAACAGTTTCTCTTTCTCTCTCTCTCTCACTCACAGCTTCGCTTTCCCTCTCTCTCACTCATTCTCCGCTTCTCTTTCACTCTCTCACTCATAGCTTCTCTTTCTCTCTCACAGCTTCTTTCTCTCTCTCTCACTCACAGTATCTCTTTCTCTCACTCTCTCACTCACTCACTCCTTCACTTTCTCTATCTCTCTCACTCATAGCTTCTCTTTCTTTCTCACTCACAACTTCTCTTTCTCTCTCTCACTCACTCAATCACTCACTCACAGCTTCTCTTTCTCTCTCTCTCTACACAGCTTCTCTTTCTCTCACTCTCTCTAACAGTTTCTCTTTCTCTCTCTCTCTCACTCACAGCTTCGCTTTCCCTCTCTCTCACTCATTCAACGCTTCTCTTTCACTCTGTCACTCATAGCTTCTCTTTCTCTCTCACAGCTTCTTTCTCTCTCTCTCACTCACAGTATCTCTTTCTCTCGCTCTGTCACTCACTCACTCCTTCACTTTCTCTATCTCTCTCACTCACAGCTTCTCTTTCTCTCTCTCACTCACAGCTTCTCTCTCTCTCTCTCACTCACAGCTTCTCTTTCTCTCTCTCTCTTGCTCACTCACAGGTTCTATTTCTCTCTCTGTCTCCCTCACTCACAGCTTCTCTTTCTCTCTTTCTCTCTCACTCACAGCTTCTCTTTTGCTTTCTCTCTCTCACTCACAGCTTCTCTTTCTCTCTCTCACTCACTCATTCTCTTTCTCTCTCTGTCTCTCTCACACAGTTTCTCATTCTCTCTCTCTCACTCACAGCTTCTATTTCTATCTCTCTCTCATTCACAGCTTCTCTTTCTCTCTCTCTCACTCACTCACAGCTTCTCTTTCTCTTTCTCTCTCTCTCTCACTCACTCACAGCTTCTCTTTCTCTCTCTCTCTCACTCACAGCTTCTCTTTCTCACTCTCTCTCACCCACTCACAGCTTCTCTCTCTGTGTCTCTCTCACTCACAGCTTACCTCTCTCTCACACACACACAGCTTCTCTTTCTCTCTCTCACACACACACAGAGCTTCTCTTTCTCTCTCTCTCACTCACTCACAGCTTCTCTTTCTCTCTGTCTCTCTCACTCACAGCTTCACTCTCTCTCTCTCACTAACTCACAGCTTCTCCTTCTCTCTCTCTCACTCACTCACAGCTTCTCTCTCTCTCACACAGCTTCTCTTTCTCTCTCTCTCACTCACTCACAGCTTCTCCTTTCTTTCTCTCTCTCTCACTCACTCACAGCTTCTCTTTCTCTCTCTCTCACTCATAGCTTCTCTTTCTCTCTCTCTCACAGCTTCTCTTTCTTTTTCTCTCTCTCACTCACAGCTTCTCTTTCTCTCTCTCTCTCACTCACAGCTTCTCTTTCTCTCTCTCACTCACAGCTTCTCTTTCTCTCTCTCTCACTCACTGTAGGAATGTATCTGGTTTCTGTCTCCTGTCGCCTTTACATTTTGTAAACAAAGGCCTCTTTGTCTGCATGAGAGACAACCCTGGATTTTGGGCATGCGTAGAATAGTGAGAAGATTTCTCCTTCTTTCTCCTTATTTGGTTCTGGCTTTCTGATTGGCTGTATGTGCTTTAAGTTTTGTTTCTGATATACTCTGTTTGAATAAAGAGACGCCATTATGTTTCCTTTGTTCAGCCAAAACTGCCGCGTGTGTATGCTTTGCTCTCTCCTTTCTCTCTACCTCTGTTCCCTCCTCACACTCTGTCTAATGAAGCTGGACTCCGTTAGACTCTTCCTTTGTTTATCTGGGGCTATAAACTGCTCCGTTAAATGAGGCTGATTATCTTTACATGGATCGGATTCCTACAACTCACAGCTTCTATTTGTATCACTCTCTCATTCACAGCTTCTCTCTCTCTCTCACTCACAGCTTCTCTTTCTCTCTCTCTCTCTCACTCACATCTTCTCTTTCTCCCTCTGGCTCTCGCACGCACAGCTTATTTTTCTCTCTCTCTCACTCACAGCTTCTCTTTCTCTCTCTCACTCACTCACAGCTTCTCTTTCTCTCTCTCTCTCACTCACAGCTTTACTTTCTCTCTCTCTCTCACTAACTCACAGCTTCTCCTTCTCTCTCTCTCACTCACAGCTTCTCTCTCTCTCACTCACAGCTTCTCTTTCTCTCTATCTCTCTCACTCACTCACAGCTTCTCTTTCTCTCTCTCTCACTCACAGCTTCTCTCTCTCTCTCTCACAGCTTTTCTCTCTCTCTCTCACTCACTCACAGCTTCTCTTTCTCTCTCTCTCACTTACTCACCGCTTCTCTTTTGCTCTCTCACTCACAACTTCTCTTTCTCTCTCTCTCTCACACCTTCTCTTTCTTTCTCACTCACAACTTCTCTTTCTCTCTCTCTCTCACTCACTCACTCACTCACTCACAGCTTCTCTTTCTCTCTCTCTCCACACAGCTTCTCTTTCTCTCTCTCTCTCTCTCTAACAGTTTCTCTCTCTTACTCACTCCCTGATTTTCTCTCTCTCACACACTCACAGCTTCTCTCCCTCTCTCTCACTCACAGCTTCTCTTTCTCTCTCTCTCTCACTCACAGCTTCTCTTTCTCTCTCTCTCTCTCACTCGCAGCTTCTCGTTCTCTCTCACACACACACAGCTTCTCTTTGTCTCTCTCTCACTCACACCTTCTCATTCTCTCTCGCTCTCACTCTCAGCTTCTCTCTCTCTCTCACACACACAGCTTCTCTTTCTCTCTCACTCACTCACAGCATCTCTTTCTCTCTCTCACACACACACATCTTCTCTTTCTCTTTCTCTCTCTCTCACTCACAGCTTCTCTTGCTCTCTCTCTCTCACTCACAGCTTCTCTTTCTCTCTCTCTCACTCACAGCGTCTCTTTCTCTCACTCTCTCACTCACAGCTTCTCTCTCTCTCACACACAGCTTCTCTTTCTCTCTCTCTCATTCACAGCTTCTCTTTCTCTCTCTCTCACTCACAGCTTCTCTTTCTCTCACTCACAGCTTCTCTTTCTCTCTCTCTCTCTGTCACTCACAGCTTCTCTTTCTCTCTCACACACACAGCTTCTTTTTCTCTCTCTCTCATTCACAGCTTCTCTTTCTTTCTCTCTCCCTCACTCACAGTTTCTCTTTCTTTCTCTCTCTCTCTCACTCACAGCTTCTCTTTCTCTCTGTCTCTCACTCACAGCTTCTCTTTCTCTCTCTCTCTCTCACTCACAGTGTCTCTTTCTCTCTCTCATTCACAGCTTCTCTCTCTCTCTCACTCACAGCTTCTCTTTCTCTCTCTCTCACTCACTCACAGCTTCTCTCTCTCTCCCCCTCTCTCTCACTTACAGCTTCTCTTTCTCTCTCTCTCTCACTCACATCTCTTTCTCTCTCTCTCTCTCTCACTCACAGCTTCTCTCTCTCTTACTCACTCCCAGCTCCTCTCTCTCTCTCACTCACAGCTTCTCTCTCTCTCTTACTCCCTGATTCTCTCTCTCTCTCTCTCACTCTCAGCTTCTCTCTCTCTCTCTAACTCACAGCTTCTCTTTCTCTCTCTCTCACTCACAGCTTCTCTTTCTCTCTCTCTCACTCACAGCTTCTCATCCCCTCTCTCTCACTCACTCGCAGCTTCTCTCTTTCTCACTCTCTCTCACTTACAGCTTCTCTTTCTCTCATTCTCTCACTCACAGCTTCTCTTTCTTTCTCTCTCTCTCTCTCTCATTCACAGCTTCTCTCTCTTGCTCTTACTCACTACCAGCTTCTCTCTCTCTCACTCCCAGCTTCTCACTCTCTCTCTCGCTAACTCACAGCTTCTCTTTCTCTCTCTCTCTCTCACAGCTTCTCTTTCTCTCTCTCTCTCATACAGCTTCTCTTTCTCTCTCTCACTTACAGCTTCTCTTTCTCTCTCTCTATCTTAGCTTCTCTTTCTCTCTCTCTATCACCCACACAGCTTCTCTTTCTCTCTCTCTATCACTCACAACTTCTCTCTCTCTCTCACTCACAGCTTCTCTCACTCTCTCTCTCACTCACAGCTTCTCTTTCTCTCTCTCTCTCACTCACAGCTTCTCTCTCTCTCACAGCTTCTCTCTCTTTCTCTCTCTCACTCACAGCTTCTCTCTCTCTCTCTCACTCACAGCTTCTCTCTCTCTCTCTTACTCACTCCTAGTTCCTCTCTCTCTCACACACACAGCTTCTCACTCTCTCACTCAATCACATCTTCTCTTTCTCTCTCTCTCACTCAAATCTTCTCTTTCTCTATCTCTCTCTCTCACGCACAGCTTCTCTTTCTCTCTCACACACACACAGCTTCTCTCTCTCAAACTTACAGCATCTCTTTCTCTCTCTCTCACTCTCAGCTTCTCTTTCTCTCTCTCTATCACTCACACAGCTCTTTCTCTCTCGCTCTCGCTCACAGCTGCTCTTTCTCTCTCTCTCTCACTCACAGCTCCTCTCTCTCTCACTCACTCACAGCTTCTCTTTCTCTCTCTCTCACTCACAGCTTTTCTTTCTCTCTCTCTCTCTCACTCACAGCTTCTCATTCTCTCTCTCTCTCACTCTCAACTTCTCTTTCTCTCTCTCTCAGACACAGCTTCTCTTTCTCTCTTACTCACTCACAGCTTCTCTTTCTCTCTCTCACACACACACACAGCTTCTCTCTCACTCTCTCACTCACAGCTTCTCTCTCTCTCACTCACAGCTTCTCCTTCTCTCTCTCACTCACAGCATCTCTCTCTCTCACACTCACAGCTTCTTTTTCTCTCTCTCACCTACAGCTTATTTCTCTCTCTCTCTCACTCACAGCTTCTCTCTCACTCACTCACTCACAGCTTCTCTCTCTCTCACTCACTCACTCATAGCTTCTCTTTCTCACTCTCTCTTACTCACAGCTTCTCTTTCTCTCTCTCTAACTCACAGATTCTCTTTCTCTCTCACACACAGCTTCTTTTTCTCTCTCTCTCACTCACAGCTTCTCTGTCTCTCTCTCTCACTCAGCTTCTCTTTCTCTCTCTCTATCACTCACACAGCTTCTTTCACTCTCTCTCTCTCACTCACAGCTTCTCTTTCTCTCTCTCTCTCTCTCACTCACAGCTTCTCTCTCTCTCACACACACACAGCTTCTCTCTCTCACTTACAGCTTCTATTTCTCTCTCTCTCACACTCACAGCTTCTCTCTCTCTCTTACTCACTCCCTGATTCTCTCTCTCTCACTCACTCACAGCTTCTCTCTCTCTCACTCACAGCTTCTCTCTCTCTCACTCTCTCTCACTCACAGCTTCTCTTTCTCTCTCTCACACACACAGCTTCTCTTTCTCTCTCTCTCTCACTCACAGCTTCTCTCTCTTTCTCTCTCTCACTCACAGCTTCTCTTTCTCTCTCACTCTCTCTCTCTCACAGCTTCTCTTTCTTTCACTCTCTCACTCACAGCTTCCCTCTCTCTCTCTCACAGCTTCTCTCTCTCTCTCTTACTCACTCCCAGCTTCTCTCTCTCACACACACACAGCTTCTCACTCTCTCTCTCTCACTTACAGCTTCTCTTTCTCTCTCTCTCTCACTCACAGCTTCTCTTTCTCTCTCACACACACACAGCTTCTCTCTCTCTCACTTACAGCATCTCTTTCTCTCTCTCTCACTCTCAGCTTCTCTTTCTCTCTCTCTATCACTCACACGGATTCTCTTTCTCTCTCGCTCTCACTCACAGCTTCTCTTTCTTTCTCTCTCTCTCACTCACAGCTTCTCTCTCTCTCTTTCACTCACAGTTTCTCTTTCTCTCTCTCTCACTTACAGCTTCTATTTCTCTCTCTCTCACTCACAGCTTCCCTCTCTCTCTCTTACTCACTCCCTGATTTTCTCTCTCTCACACACTCACAGCTTTTCTCCCTCCCTCTCACTCACAGCTTCTCTTTCTCTCTCTCTCTCACTCACAGCTTCTCTCTCTCTCTCTCACTCACAGCTTCTCGTTCTCTCTCTCACACACACAGCTTCTCTTTGTCTCTCTCTCTCACTCACACCTTCTCATTCTCTCTCTCTCACTCTCAGCTTCTCTCTCTCACACACACACAGCTTCTCTTTGTCTCTCTCTCTCACTCACACCTTCTCATTCTCTCTCTCTCTCACTCTCAGCTTCTCTCTCTCACACACACACACAGCTTCTCTTTCTCTCTCACTCACTCACAGCTTCTCTTTCTCTCTCTCTCACACACACAGCTTCTTTTCTCTTTCTCTCTCTCTCACTCACAGCTTCTCTTGCTCTCTCTCTCTCACTCACAGCTTCTCGTTCTCTCTCTCTCTCACTCACAGCTTCTCTTTCTCTCACTCTCTCACTCACAGCTTCTCTCTCTCACACACACAGCTTCTCTTTCTCTCTCTCTCATTCACAGCTTCTCTTTCTCTCTCTCTCACTCACAGCTTCTCTTTCTCTCACTCACAGCTTCTCTTTCTCTCTCTCTCTGTCACTCACAGCTTCTCTTTCTCTCTCTCACACACAGCTTCTCTTTCTCTCTCTCTCATTCACAGCTTCTCTTTCTCTCTCTCTCACTCACAGCTTCTCTTTCTTTCTCTCTCTCTCTCACTCACAGCTTCTCTTTCTCTCTCTCTCTCACTCACAGCATCTCTTTCTCTCTGTCTCTCACTCACAGCTTCTCTTTCTCTCTCTCTCTCACTCACAGTGTCTCTTTCTCTCTCTCATTCACAGCTTCTCTCTCTCTCTCACTCACAGCTTCTCTTTCTCTCTCTGTCTCCCTCACTCACACCTTCTCTTTCTCTCTCTCTCTCACTCACAGCTTCTCTTTCTCTCTCTCTCTCTCTCACTCACTCAAACCTTCTCTTTCTCTCTCTCACTCACTCAGCTTCACTTTCTCTCTCTCACTGACAGCTTCTCTTTCTCTCTCTCACTCACACCTTCTCTTTCTCTCTCTCACTCACAGCTTCTCTTTCTCTCTCTCTCTCTCACTCACAGCTTCTCTTTCTCTCTCTCACACACTCAGCTTCTATCTCTCTCTCTCACTTACAGCTTCTCTTTCTCTCTCTCTCACACTCTCAGCTTCTCTTTCTCTCTCTCTATCACACACACAGCTTCTCTTTCTCTCTCTCTGTCACTCACAGCTTCTCTCCCTCTCACTAACAGCTTCTCTCTCTCTCTCTCACTCACAGCTACTCTTTCTCTCTCTCACTCACTTACACCTATTTCTCTCTCTCTCTCACTCACAGCTTCTCTCTCTCTCTCTTACTCCCTGATTCTCTCTCTCTCTCTCACTCTCAGCTTCTCTCTCTCTCTCTCTAACTCACAGCTTCTCTTTCTCTCTCTCTCACTCACAGCTTCTCTTTCTCTCTCTCTCACTCACAGCTTCTCATCCCCTCTCTCTCACTCACTCGCAGCTTCTCTGTTTCTCACTCTCTCACTTACAGCTTCTCTTTCTCTCCTTCTCTCATTCTCTCACTCACAGCTTCTCTTTCTTTCTCTCTCTCTCTCTCATTCACAGCTTCTCTCTCTTGCTCTTACTCACTCCCAGCTTCTCTCTCTCTCTCACTCACAGCTTCTCACTCTCTCTCTCACTAACTCACAGCTTCTCTTTCTCTCTCTCTCTCTCTCTCACACAGCTTCTCTTTCTCTCTCTCTCTCATACAGCTTCTCTTTCTCTCTCTCACTTACAGCTTCTCTTTCTCTCTCTATCTTAGCTTCTCTTTCTCTCTCTCTATCACCCACACAGCTTCTCTTTCTCTCTCTCTATCACTCACAACTTCTCTCTCTCTCTCTCTCACTCACAGCTTCTCTCACTCTCTCTCTCACTCACAGCTTCTCTTTCTCTCTCTCTCTCACTCACAGCTTCTCTCTCTCTCACAGCTTCTCTCTCTCTCTCTCTCTCACAGCTTCTCTCTCTCTCACTCACAGCTTCTCTCTCTCTCTCTTACTCGCTCCCAGCTCCTCTCTCTCTCACACACACAGCTTCTCACTCTCTCACTCACTCACTCACAGCTTCTCTTTCTCTCTCTCTCACTCAAATCTTCTCTTTCTCTATCTCTCTCTCACTCACAGCTTCTCTTTCTCTCTCTCACACACACAGCTTCTCTCTCTCTCACTTACAGCATCTCTTTCTCTCTCTCTCACTCTCAGCTTCTCTTTCTCTCTCTCTATCACTCACACAGCTTTCTCTCTCGCTCTCGCTCACAGCTGCTCTTTCTCTCTCTCACTCACTCACAGCTCCTCTCTCTCTCACTCACTCACAGCTTCTCTTTCTCTCTCTCACTCACAGCTTTTCTTTCTTTCTCTCTCTCTCACTCACAGCTTCTCATTCTCTCTCTCACTCTCAGCTTCTCTTTATCTCTCTCTCAGACACAGCTTCTCTTTCTCTCTTACTCACTCACAGCTTCTCTTTCTCTCTCTCACTCACAGCTTCTCCTTCTCTCTCTCACTCACAGCTTCTCTCTCTCTCACTCACAGCTTCTCTCTCTCTCACTCACTCACTCACAGCTTCTCTCTCTCTCACTCACTCACTCATAGCTTCTCTTTCTTTCTCTCTCTCTCTTACTCACAGCTTCTCTTTCTCTCTCTCTCACTCACAGATTCTCTTTCTCTCTCACACACACAGCTTCTTTTTCTCTCTCTCTCACTCACAGCTTCTCTGTCTCTCTCTCTCACTCAGCTTCTCTTTCTCTCTCTCTATCACACACACAGCTTCTTTCTCTCTCTCTCTCTCACTCAAAGCTTCTCTTTCTCTCTCTCTCTCTCTCTCTCACTCACAGCTTCTCTCTCTCTCACACACACACAGCTTCTCTCTCTCACTTACAGGTTCTATTTCTCTCTCTCACACACTCACAGCTTCTCTCTCTCTCTTACTCACTCCCTGATTCTCTCTCTCACTCACTCACAGCTTCTCTCTCTCTCACTCACAGCTTCTCTCTCTCTCTCTCTCACTCACAGCTTCTCTCTCTCTCTCTCTCACTCACAGCTTCTCTATCTCTCTCTCTCACACACAGCTTCTCTTTCTCTCTCTCTCTCATTCACAGCTTCTCTTTCTCTCTCTCTCACTCACAGCTTCTCTTTCTTTCTCTCTCTCTCTCACTCACAGCTTCTCTTTCTCTCTCTCTCTCTCTCACAGCATCTCTTTCTCTCTGTCTCTCACTCACAGCTTCTCTTTCTCTCTCTCACTCACTCACAGTGTCTCTTTCTCTCTCTCATTCACAGCTTCTCTCTCTCTCTCACTCACAGCTTCTCTTTCTCTCTCTGTCTCCCTCACTCACACCTTCTCTTTCTCTCTCTCTCTCACTCACAGCTTCTCTTTCTCTCTCTCTCTCTCACTCACTCAAACCTTCTCTTTCTCTCTCTCACTCACTCAGCTTCACTTTCTCTCTCTCACTGACAGCTTCTCTTTCTCTCTCTCACTCACACCTTCTCTTTCTCTCTCTCACTCACAGCTTCTCTTTCTCTCTCTCTCTCTCACTCACAGCTTCTCTTTCTCTCTCACACACACACAGCTTCTATCTCTCTCTCTCACTTACAGCTTCTCTTTCTCTCTCTCTCACACTCTCAGCTTCTCTTTCTCTCTCTCTATCACACACACAGCTTCTCTTTCTCTCTCTCTGTCACTCACAGCTTCTCTCCCTCTCACTAACAGCTTCTCTCTCTCTCTCTCACTCACAGCTACTCTTTCTCTCTCTCACTCACTTACACCTATTTCTCTCTCTCTCTCACTCACAGCTTCTCTCTCTCTCTCTTACTCCCTGATTCTCTCTCCCTCTCTCTCACTCTCAGCTTCTCTCTCTCTCTCTCTCTCTAACTCACAGCTTCTCTTTCTCTCTCTCTCACTCACAGCTTCTCTTTCTCTCTCTCTCACTCACAGCTTCTCATCCCCTCTCTCTCACTCACTCGCAGCTTCTCTGTTTCTCACTCTCTCACTTACAGCTTCTCTTTCTCTCATTCTCTCATTCTCTCACTCACAGCTTCTCTTTCTTTCTCTCTCTCTCTCTCATTCACAGCTTCTCTCTCTTGCTCTTACTCACTCCCAGCTTCTCTCTCTCTCACTCACAGCTTCTCACTCTCTCTCTCACTAACTCACAGCTTCTCTTTCTCTCTCTCTCTCTCTCACACAGCTTCTCTTTCTCTCTCTCTCTCATACAGCTTCTCTTTCTCTCTCTCACTTACAGCTTCTCTTTCTCTCTCTATCTTAGCTTCTCTTTCTCTCTCTCTATCACCCACACAGCTTCTCTTTCTCTCTCTCTATCACTCACAACTTCTCTCTCTCTCTCTCTCACTCACAGCTTCTCTCACTCTCTCTCTCACTCACAGCTTCTCTTTCTCTCTCTCTCTCACTCACAGCTTCTCTCTCTCTCACAGCTTCTCTCTCTCTCTCTCTCTCTCTCACAGCTTCTCTCTCTCTCACTCACAGCTTCTCTCTCTCTCTCTTACTCGCTCCCAGCTCCTCTCTCTCTCACACACACAGCTTCTCACTCTCTCACTCACTCACTCACAGCTTCTCTTTCTCTCTCTCTCACTCAAATCTTCTCTTTCTCTATCTCTCTCTCACTCACAGCTTCTCTTTCTCTCTCACACACACACAGCTTCTCTCTCTCTCACTTACAGCATCTCTTTCTCTCTCTCTCACTCTCAGCTTCTCTTTCTCTCTCTCTATCACTCACACAGCTCTTTCTCTCTCGCTCTCGCTCACAGCTGCTCTTTCTCTCTCTCACTCACTCACAGCTCCTCTCTCTCTCACTCACTCACAGCTTCTCTTTCTCTCTCTCACTCACAGCTTTTCTTTCTCTCTCTCTCTCTCACTCACAGCTTCTCATTCTCTATCTCACTCTCAGCTTCTCTTTATCTCTCTCTCAGACACAGCTTCTCTTTCTCTCTTACTCACTCACAGCTTCTCTTTCTCTCTCTCACTCACAGCTTCTCCTTCTCTCTCTCACTCACAGCTTCTCTCTCTCTCACTCACAGCTTCTCTCTCTCTCACTCACTCACTCACAGCTTCTCTCTCTCTCACTCACTCACTCATAGCTTCTCTTTCTTTCTCTCTCTCTCTTACTCACAGCTTCTCTTTCTCTCTCTCTCACTCACAGATTCTCTTTCTCTCTCACACACACAGCTTCTTTTTCTCTCTCTCTCACTCACAGCTTCTCTGTCTCTCTCTCTCACTCAGCTTCTCTTTCTCTCTCTCTATCACACACACAGCTTCTTTCTCTCTCTCTCTCTCACTCAAAGCTTCTCTTTCTCTCTCTCTCTCTCTCTCACTCACAGCTTCTCTCTCTCTCTCACACACACAGCTTCTCTCTCTCACTTACAGGTTCTATTTCTCTCTCTCTCACACTCACAGCTTCTCTCTCTCTCTTACTCACTCCCTGATTCTCTCTCTCACTCACTCACAGCTTCTCTCTCTCTCACTCACAGCTTCTCTCTCTCTCTCTCTCACTCACAGCTTCTCTCTCTCTCTCTCTCACTCACAGCTTCTCTATCTCTCTCACACACACACAGCTTCTCTTTCTCTCTCTCTCTCTCACTCACAGCTTCTCTCTCTTTCTCTCTCTCTCTCACAGCTTCTCTCTCTCTCTCTCACAGCTTCTCTCTCTCTCTCTTACTCACTCCCAGCTTCTCTCTCACACACACACAGCTTCTCACTCTCTCTCTCACTCACAGCTTCTCTTTCTCTCTCTCTCTCACTCACAGCTTCTCTTTCTCTCTCTCTCACACACAGCTTCTCTCTCTCTCACTTACAGCATCTCTTTCTCTCTCTCTCTCACTCTCAGCTTCTCTTTCTCTCTCTCTATCACTCACACAGCTTCTCTTTCTCTCTCGCTCTCACTCACAGCTTCTCTTTCTTTCTCTCTCTCTCACTCACAGCTTCTCTCTCTCTCTTTCACTCACAGTTTCTCTTTCTCTCTCTCTCACTTACAGCTTCTATTTCTCTCTCTCTCTCTCACAGCTTCCCTCTCTCTCTCTTACTCACTCCCTGATTTTCTCTCTCTCACACACTCACAGCTTTTCTCCCTCCCTCTCACTCACAGCTTCTCTTTCTCTCTCTCTCTCACTCACAGCTTCTCTCTCTCTCTCTCTCTCTCTCACTCACAGCTTCTCGTTCTCTCTCTCACACACACAGCTTCTCTTTGTCTCTCTCTCACTCACACCTTCTCATTCTCTCTCTCTCACTCTCATCTTCTCTCTCTCTCACACACACAGCTTCTCTTTCTCTCTCTCTCTCTCACACACAGCTTCTCTTTCTCTCTCACTCACTCACAGCTTCTCTTTCTCTCTCTCTCACACACACAGCTTCTCTTTCTCTTTCTCTCTCTCTCACTCACAGCTTCTATTGCTCTCTCTCTCTCACTCACAGCTTCTCTTTCTCTCTCTCTCACTCACAGCTTCTCTTTCTCTCACTCTCTCACTCACAGCTTCTCTCTCTCACACACACAGCTTCTCTTTCTCTCTCTCTCATTCACAGCTTCTCTTTCTCTCACTCACAGCTTCTCTTTCTCTCTCTCTCTGTCACTCACAGCTCTTTCTCTCTCACACACACAGCTTCTCTTCCTCTCTCTCATTCACAGCTTCTCTTTCTCTCTCTCTCACTCACAGCTTCTCTTTCTTTCTTTCTCTCTCTCACTCACAGCTTCTCTTTCTCTCTCTCTCTCACTCACAGCTTCTCTTTCTCTCTGTCTCTCACTCACAGCTTCTCTTTCTCTCTCTCTCTCACTCACAGTGTCTCTTTCTCTCTCTCATTCACAGCTTTTCTCTCTCTCTCTCTCTCACAGAGCTTCTCTATCTCTCTCTCTCTCACTCACTCACAGCTTCTCTCTCTCTCTCACTCTCACTCACATCTTCTCTTTCTTTCTCTCTCTCTCTCACTCACAGCTTCTCTCTCTCTTACTCACTCCCAGCTCCTCTCTCTCTCTCACTCACAGCTTCTCACTCACTCACTCACAGCATCTCTTTCTCTCTCTCTCACTCACAGCTTCTCTTTCTCTCTCTCTCTCTCACTCACAGCTTCTCTTTCTCTCTCACACACACACAGCTTCTCTCTCTCTCTCTCACTTACAGCTTCTCTTTCTCTCTCTCTCTCACTCTCAGCTTCTCTTTCTCTCTCTCTATCACACACACAGCTTCTCTTTCTCTCTCTCTGTCACTCACAGCTTCTCTCTCTCTCACTAACAGCTTCTCTCTCTCTCACTCACAGCTACTCTTTCTCTCTCTCACTCACTTACACCTATTTCTCTCTCTCTCTCACTCACAGCTTCTCTCTCTCTCTCTTACTCCCTGATTCTCTCTCTCTCTCTCTCACTCTCAGCTTCTCTCTCTCTCTCTCTAACTCACAGCTTCTCTTTCTCTCTCTCTCACTCACAGCTTCTCTTTCTCTCTCTCTATCTTAGCTTCTCTTTCTCTCTCTCTCTCTCACTCACAGCTTCTCTCTCTTTCTCTCTCTCTCTCACAGCTTCTCTCTCTCTCTCTCACAGCTTCTCTCTCTCTCTCTTACTCACTCCCAGCTTCTCTCTCTCACACACACAGCTTCTCACTCTCTCTCTCTCACTCACAGCTTCTCTTTCTCTCTCTCTCTCACTCACAGCTTCTCTTTCTCTCTCTCACACACACAGCTTCTCTCTCTCTCACTTACAGCATCTCTTTCTCTCTCTCTCTCACTCTCAGCTTCTCTTTCTCTCTCTCTATCACACACACAGCTTCTCTTTCTCTCTCTCTGTCACTCACAGCTTCTCTCTCTCTCACTAACAGCTTCTCTCTCTCTCACTCACAGCTACTCTTTCTCTCTCTCACTCACTTACACCTATTTCTCTCTCTCTCTCACTCACAGCTTCTCTCTCTCTCTCTTACTCCCTGATTCTCTCTCTCTCTCTCTCTCACTCTCAGCTTCTCTCTCTCTCTCTCTAACTCACAGCTTCTCTTTCTCTCTCTCACTCACAGCTTCTCTTTCTCTCTCTCTCACTCACAGCTTCTCATCCCCTCTCTCTCACTCACTCGCAGCTTCTCTCTTTCGCACTCTCTCTCACTTACAGCTTCTCTTTCTCTCATTCTCTTACTCACAGCTTCTCTTTCTTTCTCTCTCTCTCTCTTATTCACAGCTACTCTCTCTTGCTCTTACTCACTCCCAGCTTCTCTCTCTCTCTCACTCCCAGCTTCTCACTCTCTCTCTCTCGCTAACTCACAGCTTCTCTTTCTCTCTCTCTCTCTCTCACAGCTTCTCTTTCTCTCTCTCTCTCATACAGCTTCTCTTTCTCTCTCTCACTTACAGCTTCTCTTTCTCTCTCTCTATCTTAGCTTCTCTTTCTCTCTCTCTATCACCCACACAACTTCTCTTTCTCTCTCTCTATCACTCACAACTTCTCTCTCTCTCTCTCTCACTCACAGCTTCTCTCACTCTCTCTCTCACTCACAGCTTCTCTTTCTCTCTCTCTCTCACTCACAGCTTCTCTCTCTCTCACAGATTCTCTCTCTCTCTCTCTCTCACTCACAGCTTCTCTCTCTCTCACTCACAGCTTCTCACTCTCTCAATCACTCACTCACAGCTTCTCTTTCTCTCTCTCTCATTCAAATCTTCTCTTTCTCTTTCTCTCTCTCTCACTCACAGCTTCTCTTTCTCTCTCACACACACACAGCTACTCTCTCTCTCACTTACAGCATCTCTTTCTCTCTCACTCACTCTCAGCTTCTCTTTCTCTCTCTCTATCACTCACACAGCTCTTTCTCTCTCGCTCTCGCTCACAGCTTCTCTTTCTCTCTCTCTCACACAGCTTTTCTTTCTCTCTCTCTCTCACTCACAGCTTCTCATTCTCTCTCTCTCACTCTCAGCTTCTCTTTCTCTCTCTCTCAGACACAGCTTCTCTTTCTCTCTTACTCACTCACAGCTTCTCTTTCTCTCTCACACACACACACACAGCTTCTCTTTCTCTCTCTCACTCACAGCTTCTCTCTCTCTCTCACTCACAGCTTCTCCTTCTCTCTCTCACTCACAGCTTCTCTCTCTCTCTCACTCACAGCTTCTTTTTCTCTCTCTCACCTGCAGCTTATTTCTCTCTCTCTCTCACTCACAGCTTCTCTCTCACTCACTCACTCACTCACTCACAGCTTCTCTCTCTCTCACTCACTCACTCATAGCTTCTCTTTCTCTTTCTCTCTTACTCACAGCTTCTCTTTCTCTCTCTCTCACTCACAGATTCTCTTTCTCTCTCACACACACAGCTTCTTTTTCTCTCTCTCTCTCACTCACAGCTTCTCTGTCTCTCTCTCTCACTCAGCTTCTCTTTCTCTCTCTATCACACACACAGCTTCTTTCTCTCTCTCTCTCACTCACAGCTTCTCTTTCTCTCTCTCTCACTCACAGCTTCTCTCTCTCTCTCACACACACAGCTTCTCTCTCTCAATTACAGCTTCTATTTCTCTCTCTCTCACACTCACAGCTTCTCTCTCTCTCTTACTCACTCCCTGATTCTCTCTCTCTCACTCACTCACAGCTCCTCTCTCTCTCACTCACTCACAGCTTCTCTTTCTCTCTCTCACTCACAGCTTTTCTTTCTCTCTCTCTCTCACTCACAGCTTCTCATTCTCTCTCTCTCACTCTCAGCTTCTCTGTCTCTCTCTCTCACTCAGCTTCTCTTTCTCTCTCTATCACATACACAGCTTCTTTCTCTCTCTCTCTCACTCACAGCTTCTCTTTCTCTCTCTCTCTCACTCACAGCTTCTCTCTCTCTCACACACACACACAGCTTCTCTCTCTCACTTACAGCTTCTATTTCTCTCTCTCACACTCACAGCTTCTCTCTCTCTCTTACTCACTCCCTGATTCTCTCTCTCTCACTCACTCACAGCTCCTCTCTCTCTCTCACTCACTCACAGCTTCTCTTTCTCTCTCTCTCACTCACAGCTTCTCTTTCTCTCTCTCTCTCACACACAGCTTCTCTTTCTCTCTCTCACTCACAGCTTCCCTCTCTCTCTCACTCACAGCTTCTCCTTCTCTCTCTCACTCACAGCTTCTCTCTCTCTCACTCACAGCTTCTTTTTCTCTCTCTCACCTACAGCTTGTTTCTCTCTCTCTCTCACTCACAGCTTCTCTCTCTCTCACTCACTCACTCACAGCTTCTCTCTCTCTCACTCACTCACTCATAGCTTCTCTTTCTCTCTCTCTCTTACTCACAGCTTCTCTTTCTCTCTCTCACACTCACAGATTCTCTTTCTCTCACACACACACAGCTTCTTTTTCTCTCTCTCTCACTCACAGCTTCTCTGTCTCTCTCTCATTCAGCTTCTCTTTCTCTCTCTCTATCACACACACAGCTTCTTTCTCTCTCTCTCTCTCTCACTCACAGCTTCTCTGTCTCTCTCTCTCACTCAGCTTCTCTTTCTCTCTCTCTATCACACACACAGCTTCTTTCTCTCTCTCTCTCACTCACAGCTTCTCTTTCTCTCTCTCTCTCTCACTCACAGCTTCTCTCTCTCTCTCACACACACAGCTTCTCTCTCTCACTTACAGCTTCTATTTCTCTCTCACACTCACAGCTTCTCTCTCTCTCTTACTCACTCCCTGATTCTCTCTCTCTCACTCACTCACAGCTCCTCTCTCTCACTCACTCACAGCTTCTCTTTCTCTCTCTCTCACTCACAGCTTTTCTTTCTATCTCTCTCTCTCACTCACAGCTTCTCATTCTCTCTCTCTCACTCTCAGCTTCTCTTTCTCTCTCTCTCAGACACAGCTTCTCTTTCTCTCTTACTCACTCACAGCTTCTCTTTCTCTCTCTCTCTCACACACACAGCTTCTCTTTCTCTCTCTCACTCACAGCTTCTCTCTCTCTCACTCACAGCTTCTCCTTCTCTCTCTCACTCACAGCTTCTCTCTCTCTCTCTCACTCACAGCTTCTTTTTCTCTCTCTCACCTACAGCTTATTTCTCTCTCTCTCACTCACAGCTTCTCTCTCTCTCACTCACTCACTCACAGCTTCTCTCTCTCTCACTCACTCACTCATAGCTTCTCTTTCTCTCTCTCTCTTACTCACAGCTTCTCTTTCTCTCTCTCTCACTCACAGATTCTCTTTCTCTCTCACACACACAGCTTCTTTTTCTCTCTCTCTCACTGACAGCTTCTCTGTCTCTCTCTCTCACTCAGCTTCTCTTTCTCTCTCTCTATCACACACACAGCTTCTTTCTCTCTCTCTCTCACTCACAGCTTCTCTTTCTCTCTCTCTCTCACTCACAGCTTCTCTCTCTCTCTCACACACACACACAGCTTCTCTCTCTCACTTACAGCTTCTATTTCTCTCTCTCTCACACTCACAGCTTCTCTCTCTCTCTTACTCACTCCCTGATTCTCTCTCTCTCACTCACTCACAGCTTCTCTCTCTCTCACTCACAGCTTCTCTCTCTCTCTCTCTCTCACTCACAGCTTCTCTCTCTCTCTCACTCACTCACAGCTTCTCTTTCTCTCTCTCACACACACAGCTTCTCTTTCTCTCTCTCTCTCACTCACAGCTTCTCTCTCTTTCTCTCTCTCACTCACAGCTTCTCTTTCTCTCTCACTCTCTCTCTCTCACAGCTTCTCTTTCTTTCTCTCTCTCACTCACAGCTTCTCTCTCTCTCTCACAGCTTCTCTCTCTCTCTCTCTCTTACTCACTCGCAGCTTCTCTCTCTCTCACACACACAGCTTCTCTTTCTCTCTCTCTCTCACTCACAGCTTCTCTTTCTCTCTCTCTCTCACACACAGCTTCTCTCTCTCTCACTTACAGCATCTCTTTCTCTCTCTCTCTCACTCTCAGCTTCTCTTTCTCTCTCTCTATCACTCACACAGCTTCTCTTTCTCTCTCGCTCTCACTCACAGCTTCTCTTTCTTTCTCTCTCTCTCACTCACAGCTTCTCTCTCTCTCTTTCACTCACAGTTTCTCTTTCTCTCTCTCTCACTTACAGCTTCTATTTCTCTCTCTCTCACTCACAGCTTCCCTCTCTCTCTCTTACACACTCCCTGATTTTCTCTCTCACACACACTCACAGCTTTTCTCCCTCCCTCTCACTCACAGCTTCTCTTTCTCTCTCTCTCTCACTCACAGCTTCTCTCTCTCTCTCTCACTCACAGCTTCTCGTTCTCTCTCTCTCACACACAGCTTCTCTTTGTCTCTCTCTCTCACTCACACCTTCTCATTCTCTCTCTCTCACTCTCAGCTTCTCTCTCTCTCACACACACAGCTTCTCTTTGTCTCTCTCTCTCACTCACACCTTCTCATTCTCTCTCTCTCTCACTCTCAGCTTCTCTCTCTCACACACACACAGCTTCTCTTTCTCTTTCTCTCACTCACAGCTTCTCTTGCTCTCTCTCTCTCACTCACAGCTTTTCTTTCTCTCTCTCTCACTCACAGCTTCTCTTTCTCTCACTCTCTCACTCACAGCTTCTCTCTCTCACACACACAGCTTCTCTTTCTCTCTCTCTCATTCACAGCTTCTCTTTCTCTCTCTCTCTCACTCACAGCTTCTCTTTCTCTCTCTCTCTCACTCACAGCTTCTCTTTCTCTCACTCACAGCTTCTCTTTCTCTTTCTTTCTCTCTCACTCACAGTGTCTCTTTCTCTCTCTCATTCACAGCTTCTCTCTCTCTCTCTCACTCACAGGTTCTCTTTCTCTCTCTCTCTCACTCACTCACAGCTTCTCTCTCTCACTCTCTCTCACTTACAGCTTCTCTTTCTCTTACTCACTCCCAGCTCCTCTCTCTCTCTCACTCACAGCTTCTCACTCACTCACTCACTCACTCACAGCATCTCTTTCTCTCTCTCTCACTCACAGCTTCTCTCTCTCTTACTCACTCCCAGCTCCTCTCTCTCTCTCACTCACAGCTTCTCACTCACTCACTCACTCACTCACAGCATCTCTTTCTCTCTCACTCACTCACAGCTTCTCTTTCTCTCTCTCTCTCACTCACAGCTTCTCTTTCTCTCACACACACACAGCTTCTCTCTCTCTCTCACTTACAGCTTCTCTTTCTCTCTCTCTCTCTCACTCTCAGCTTCTCTTTCTCTCTCTCTATCACACACACAGCTTCTCTTTCTCTCTCTCTGTTACTCACAGCTTCTCTCTCTCTCACTAACAGCTTCTCTCTCTCTCTCTCACTCACAGCTACTCTTTCTCTCTCTCACTCACTTACACCTATTTCTCTCTCTCTCTCACTCACAGCTTCTCTCTCTCTCTTACTCCCTGATTCTCTCTCTCTCTCTCACTCTCAGCTTCTCTCTCTCTCTCTAACTCACAGCTTCTCTTTGTCTCTCTCTCACTCACAGCTTCTCTTTCTCTCTCTCTCACTCACAGCTTCTCATCCCCTCTCTCTCACTCACTCGCAGCTTCTCTCTTTCTCACTCTCTCTCACTTACAGCTTCTCTTTCTCTCATTCTCTCACTCACAGCTTCTCTTTCTTTCTCTCTCTCTCTCATTCACAGCTTCTCTCTCTTGCTCTTACTCACTCCCAGCTTCTCTCTCTCTCTCACTCACAGCTTCTCACTCTCTCTCTCGCTAACTCACAGCTTCTCTTTCTCTCTCTCTCTCTCTCTCTCACAGCTTCTCTTTCTCTCTCTCTCTCATACAGCTTCTCTTTCTCTCTCTCACTTACAGCTTCTCTTTCTCTCTCTCTATCTTAGCTTCTCTTTCTCTCTCTCTATCACTCACACAGCTTCTCTTTCTCTCTCGCTCTCACTCACAGCTTCTCTTTCTTTCTCTCTCTCTCACTCACAGCTTCTCTCTCTCTCTTTCACTCACAGTTTCTCTTTCTCTCTCTCTCACTTACAGCTTCTATTTCTCTCTCTCTCACTCACAGCTTCCCTCTCTCTCTCTTACACACTCCCTGATTTTCTCTCTCACACACACTCACAGCTTTTCTCCCTCCCTCTCACTCACAGCTTCTCTTTCTCTCTCTCTCTCACTCACAGCTTCTCTCTCTCTCTCTCTCACTCACAGCTTCTCGTTCTCTCTCTCTCACACACAGCTTCTCTTTGTCTCTCTCTCTCACTCACACCTCATTCTCTCTCTCTCACTCTCAGCTTCTCTCTCTCTCACACACACAGCTTCTCTTTGTCTCTCTCTCTCACTCACACATTCTCATTCTCTCTCTCTCTCACTCTCAGCTTCTCTCTCTCACACACACACAGCTTCTCTTTCTCTTTCTCTCACTCACAGCTTCTCTTGCTCTCTCTCTCTCACTCACAGCTTTTCTTTCTCTCTCTCTCTCACTCACAGCTTCTCTTTCTCTCACTCTCTCACTCACAGCTTCTCTCTCTCACACACACAGCTTCTCTTTCTCTCTCTCTCATTCACAGCTTATCTTTCTCTCTCTCTCTCACTCACAGCTTCTCTTTCTCTCTCTCTCTCACTCACAGCTTCTCTTTCTCTCACTCACAGCTTCTCTTTCTCTTTCTTTCTCTCTCACTCACAGTGTCTCTTTCTCTCTCTCATTCACAGCTTCTCTCTCTCTCTCTCACTCACAGGTTCTCTTTCTCTCTCTCTCTCACTCACTCACAGCTTCTCTCTCTCACTCTCTCTCACTTACAGCTTCTCTTTCTCTTACTCACTCCCAGCTCCTCTCTCTCTCTCACTCACAGCTTCTCACTCACTCACTCACTCACTCACAGCATCTCTTTCTCTCTCTCTCACTCACAGCTTCTCTCTCTTACTCACTCCCAGCTCCTCTCTCTCTCTCACTCACAGCTTCTCACTCACTCACTCACTCACTCACAGCATCTCTTTCTCTCTCACTCACTCACAGCTTCTCTTTCTCTCTCTCTCTCACTCACAGCTTCTCTTTCTCTCTCTCACACACACAGCTTCTCTCTCTCTCACTTACAGCTTCTCTTTCTCTCTCTCTCTCACTCTCAGCTTCTCTTTCTCTCTCTCTATCACACACACAGCTTCTCTTTCTCTCTCTCTGTCACTCACAGCTTCTCTCTCTCTCACTAACAGCTTCTCTCTCTCTCTCTCACTCACAGCTACTCTTTCTCTCTCTCACTCACTTACACCTATTTCTCTCTCTCTCTCACTCACAGCTTCTCTCTCTCTCTTACTCCCTGATTCTCTCTCTCTCTCTCACTCTCAGCTTCTCTCTCTCTCTCTAACTCACAGCTTCTCTTTCTCTCTCTCTCACTCACAGCTTCTCTTTCTCTCTCTCACTCACAGCTTCTCATCCCCTCTCTCTCACTCACTCGCAGCTTCTCTCTTTCTCACTCTCTCTCACTCACAGCTTCTCTTTCTTTCTCTCTCTCTCTCATTCACAGCTTCTCTCTCTTGCTCTTACTCACTCCCAGCTTCTCTCTCTCTCTCACTCACAGCTTCTCACTCTCTCTCTCGCTAACTCACAGCTTCTCTTTCTCTCTCTCTCTCTCTCTCTCACAGCTTCTCTTTCTCTCTCTCTCTCATACAGCTTCTCTTTCTCTCTCTCACTTACAGCTTCTCTTTCTCTCTCTCTATCTTAGCTTCTCTTTCTCTCTCTCTATCACTCACACAGCTTCTCTTTCTCTCTCGCTCTCACTCACAGCTTCTCTTTCTTTCTCTCTCTCTCACTCACAGCTTCTCTCTCTCTCTTTCACTCACAGTTTCTCTTTCTCTCTCTCTCACTTACAGCTTCTATTTCTCTCTCTCTCACTCACAGCTTCCCTCTCTCTCTCTTACCCACTCCCTGATTTTCTCTCTCACACACACTCACAGCTTTTCTCCCTCCCTCTCACTCACAGCTTCTCTTTCTCTCTCTCTCTCACTCACAGCTTCTCTCTCTCTCTCTCACTCATAGCTTCTCGTTCTCTCTCTCTCACACACAGCTTCTCTTTGTCTCTCTCTCTCACTCACACCTTCTCATTCTCTCTCTCTCACTCTCAGCTTCTCTCTCTCTCACACACACAGCTTCTCTTTGTCTCTCTCTCTCACTCACACCTTCTCATTCTCTCTCTCTCTCACTCTCAGCTTCTCTCTCTCACACACACACAGCTTCTCTTTCTCTTTCTCTCACTCACAGCTTCTCTTGCTCTCTCTCTCTCACTCACAGCTTTTCTTTCTCTCTCTCTCACTCACAGCTTCTCTTTCTCTCACTCTCTCACTCACAGCTTCTCTCTCTCACACACACAGCTTCTCTCTCTCACTTACAGCTTCTATTTCTCTCTCACACACACTCACAGCTTCTCTCTCTCTTACTCACTCCCTGATTCTCTCTCTCTCACTCACTCACAGCTTCTCTCTCTCTCACTCACAGCTTCTCTCTCTCTCTCACAGCTTCTCTCTCTCTCTCTCTCTCTCACTCACAGCTTCTCTTTCTCTCTCTCACACACACAGCTTCTCTTTCTCTCTCTCGCTCTCACTCACAGCTTCTCTCTCTTTCTCTCTCTCACTCACAGCTTCTCTCTCTCTCTCTCACAGCTTCTCTCTCTCTCTTACTCACTCCCAGCTTCTCTCTCTCACACACACACAGCTTCTCACTCTCTCTCTCTCACTCACAGCTTCTCTTTCTCTCTCTCTCTCTCTCACTCACAGCTTCTCTTTCTCTCTCTCACACACACAGCTTCTCTCTCTCTCACTTACAGCATCTCTTTCTCTCTCTCTCTCACTCTCAGCTTCTCTTTCTCTCTCTCTATCACTCACACAGCTTCTCTTTCTCTCTCGCTCTCACTCACAGGTTCTCTTTCTTTCTCTCTCTCTCACTCACAGCTTCTCTCTCTCTCTTTCACTCACAGTTTCTCTTTCTCTCTCTCTCACTTACAGCTTCTATTTCTCTCTCTCTCACTCACAGCTTCCCTCTCTCTCTCTTACTCACTCCCTGATTTTCTCTCTCTCACACACTCACAGCTTTTCTCCCTCCCTCTCACTCACAGCTTCTCTTTCTCTCTCTCTCTCTCACTCACAGCTTCTCTCTCTCTCACTCACTCACAGCTTCTCGTTCTCTCTCTCTCACACACAGCTTCTCTTTGTCTCTCTCTCTCACTCACACCTTCTCATTCTCTCTCTCTCACTCTCAGCTTCTCTCTCTCTCACACACACACAGCTTCTCTTTCTCTCTCTCTCTCACACACACAGCTTCTCTTTCTCTCTCACTCACTCACAGCTTCTCTTTCTCTCTCACACACACACACACAGCTTCTCTTTCTCTTTCTCTCTCTCTCACTCACAGCTTCTCTTGCTCTCTCTCTCTGACTCACAGCTTCTCTTTCTCTCTCTCTCACTCACAGCTTCTCTTTCACTCACTCTCTCACTCACAGCTTCTCTCTCTCACACACACAGCTTCTCTTTCTCTCTCTCTCATTCACAGCTTCTCTTTCTCACTCTCTCTCACTTACAGCTTCTCTTTCTCTCTCTCTCACTCACATCTTCTCTTTCTTTCTCTCTCTCTCTCTCACTCACAGCTTCTCTCTCTCTTACTCACTCCCAGCTCCTCTCTCTCTCTCACTCACAGCTTCTCACTCACTCACTCACTCACTCACAGCATCTCTTTCTCTCTCTCTCACTCACAGCTTCTCTTTCTCTCTCTCTCTCTCACTCACAGCTTCTCTTTCTCTCTCACACACACACAGCTTCTCTCTCTCTCTCACTTACAGCTTCTCTTTCTCTCTCTCTCTCTCACTCCCAGCTCCTCTCTCTCTCTCACTCACAGCTTCTCACTCACTCACTCACTCACTCACTCACAGCATCTCTTTCTCTCTCTCTCACTTACAGCTTCTCTTTCTCTCTCTCTCTCTCACTCACAGCTTCTCTTTCTCTCTCACTCACTCACAGCTCCTCTCTCTCTCACTCACTCACAGCTTCTCTTTCTCTCTCTCTCACTCACAGCTTCTCTGTCTCTCTCTCTTACTCAGCTTCTCTTTCTCTCTCTCTATCACACACACAGCTTCTTTCTCTCTCTCTCTCACTCACAGCTTCTCTTTCTCTCTCTCTCTCTCACTCACAGCTTCTCTCTCTCTCACACACACACAGCTTCTCTATCTCACTTACAGCTTCTATTTCTCTCTCTATCACACTCACAGCTTCTCTCTCTCTCTTACTCACTCCCTGATTCTCTCTCACTCACTCACAGCTCCTCTCTCTCACTCACTCACAGCTTCTCTTTCTCTCTCTCTCACTCACAGCTTTTCTTTCTATCTCTCTCTCTCACTCACAGCTTCTCATTCTCTCTCTCTCACTCTCAGCTTCTCTTTCTCTCTCTCTCAGACACAGCTTCTCTTTCTCTCTTACTCACTCACAGCTTCTCTTTCTCTCTCTCTCACCCACACACAGCTTCTCTTTCTCTCTCTCACTCACAGCTTCTCTCTCTCACTCACTCACAGCTTCTCCTTCTCTCTCTCACAGCTTCTCTCTCTCTCTCACTCACAGCTTCTTTTTCTCTCTCTCACCTACAGCTTATTTCTCTCTCTCTCTCACTCACAGCTTCTCTCTCTCTCACTCACTCACTCACAGCTTCTCTCTCTCTCACTCACTCACTCATAGCTTCTCTTTCTTTCACTCTTTCTCTTACTCACAGCTTCTCTTTCTCTCTCTCTCACTCACAGATTCTCTTTCTCTCTCACACACACAGCTTCTTTTTCTCTCTCTCTCTCACTCACAGCTTCTCTGTCTCTCTCTCTCACTCAGCTTCTCTTTCTCTCTCTCTATCACACACACAGCTTCTTTCTCTCTCTCTCTCACTCACAGCTTCTCTTTCTCTCTCTCTCTCTCTCACTCACAGCTTCTCTCTCTCTCTCACACACACAGCTTCTCTCTCTCACTTACAGCTTCTATTTCTCTCTCTCTCACACTCACAGCTTCTCTCTCTCTTACTCACTCCCTGATTCTCTCTCTCTCACTCACTCACAGCTTCTCTTTCTCTCACTCACAGCTTCTCTCTCTCTCTCACTCACAGCTTCTCTCTCTCTCTCTCTCTCTCACTCACAGCTTCTCTTTCTCTCTGTCACACACACAGCTTCTCTTTCTCTCTCTCGCTCTCACTCACAGCTTCTCTCTCTTTCTCTCTCTCACTCACAGCTTCTCTCTCTCTCTCTCACAGCTTCTCTCTCTCTCTCTTACTCACTCCCAGCTTCTCTCTCTCTCACACACACAGCTTCTCACTCTCTCTCTCTCACTCACAGCTTCTCTTTCTCTCTCTCTCTCTCACTCACAGCTTCTATTTCTCTCTCACACACACACAGCTTCTCTCTCTCTCACTTACAGCATCTCTTTCTCTCTCTCTCACTCTCAGCTTCTCTTTCTCTCTCTCTATCACTCACACAGCTTCTCTTTCTCTCTCGCTCTCACTCACAGCTTCTCTTTCTTTCTCTCTCTCTCACTCACAGCTTCTCTCTCTCTCTTTCACTCACAGTTTCTCTTTCTCTGTCTCTCACTTACAGCTTCTATTTCTCTCTCTCTCTCACTCACAGCTTCCCTCTCTCTCTCTTACTCACTCCCTGATTTTCTCTCTCTCACACACTCACAGCTTTTCTCCCTCCCTCTCACTCACAGCTTCTCTTTCTCTCTCTCTCTCTCACTCACAGCTTCTCTCTCTCTCTCACTCACTCACAGCTTCTCGTTCTCTCTCTCTCACACACAGCTTCTCTTTGTCTCTCTCTCTCACTCACACCTTCTCATTCTCTCTCTCTCACTCTCAGCTTCTCTCTCTCTCACACACACACAGCTTCTCTTTCTCTCTCTCACACACACACACAGCTTCTCTTTCTCTCTCACTCACTCACAGCTTCTCTTTCTCTCTCTCTCACACACACAGCTTCTCTTTCTCTTTCTCTCTCTCTCACTCACAGCTTCTCTTGCTCTCTCTCTCTGACTCACAGCTTCTCTTTCTCTCTCTCTCACTCACAGCTTCTCTTTCACTCACTCTCTCACTCACAGCTTCTCTCTCTCACACACACAGCTTCTCTTTCTCTCTCTCTCATTCACAGCTTCTCTTTCTCACTCTCTCTCACTTACAGCTTCTCTTTCTCTCTCTCTCACTCACATCTTCTCTTTCTTTCTCTCTCTCTCTCACTCACAGCTTCTCTCTCTCTTACTCACTCCCAGCTCCTCTCTCTCTCTCACTCACAGCTTCTCACTCACTCACTCACTCACTCACTCACAGCATCTCTTTCTCTCTCTCTCACTCACAGCTTCTCTTTCTCTCTCTCTCTCTCACTCACAGCTTCTCTTTCTCTCTCTCACACACACAGCTTCTCTCTCTCTCACTTACAGCTTCTCTTTCTCTCTCTCTCTCTCACTCTCAGCTTCTCTTTCTCTCTCTCTATCACACACACAGCTTCTCTTTCTCTCTCTCTGTCACTCACAGCTTCTCTCTCTCTCACTAACAGCTTCTCTCTCTCTCTCTCACTCACAGCTACTCTTTCTCTCTCTCACTCACTTACACCTATTTCTCTCTCTCACTCACTCACAGCTTCTCTCTCTCTCTCTTACTCCCTGATTCTCTCTCTCTCTCTCACTCTCAGCTTCTCTCTCTCTCTAACTCACAGCTTCTCTTTCTCTCTCTCTCACTCACAGCTTCTCTATCTCTCTCTCTCACTCACAGCTTCTCATCCCCTCTCTCTCACTCACTCGCAGCTTCTCTCTTTCTCACTCTCTCTCACTTACAGCTTCTCTTTCTCTCATTCTCTCACTCACAGCTTCTCTTTCTTTCTCTCTCTCTCTCATTCACAGCTTCTCTCTCTTGCTCTTACTCACTCCCAGCTTCTCTCTCTCTCACTCACAGCTTCTCTCTCTCTCTCGCTAACTCACAGCTTCTCTTTCTCTCTCTCTCTCTCTCTCTCACAGCTTCTCTTTCTCTCTCTCTCTCATACAGCTTCTCTTTCTCTCTCTCACTTACAGCTTCTCTTTCTCTCTCTCTATCTTAGCTTCTCTTTCTCTCTCTCTATCACCCACACAGCTTCTCTTTCTCTCTCTCTATCACTCACAACTTCTCTCTCTCTCTCTCACTGACAGCTTCTCTCACTCTCTCTCTCACTCACAGCTTCTCTTTCTCTCTCTCTCTCACTCACAGCTTCTCTCTCTCTCACAGCTTCTCTCTCTCTCTCTCTCACTCACAGCTTCTCTCTCTCTCTCACTCACAGCTTCTCTCTCTCTCTCTCTTACTCACTCCCAGCTCCTCTCTCTCACACACACACAGCTTCTCACTCTCTCACTCACTCACTCACAGCTTCTCTTTCTCTCTCTCTCACTCAAATCTTCTCTTTCTCTATCTCTCTCTCTCACTCACAGCTTCTCTTTCTCTCTCTCACACACACAGCTTCTCTCTCTCTCACTTACAGCATCTCTTTCTCTCTCTCTCACTCTCAGCTTCTCTTTCTCTCTCTCTATCACTCACACAGCTCTTTCTCTCTCGCTCTCGCTCACAGCTGCTCTTTCTCTCTCTCACTCACTCACAGCTCCTCTCTCTCTCACTCACTCACAGCTTCTCTTTCTCTCTCTCTCACAGCTTTTCTTTCTCTCTTTCTCTCACTCACAGCTTCTCTGTCTCTCTCTCTCACTCAGCTTCTCTTTCTCTCTCTCTATCACACACACAGCTTCTTTCTCTCTCTCTCTCTCACTCACAGCTTCTCTCTCTCTCACACACACAGCTTCGCTCTCTCACTTACAGCTTCTATTTCTCTCTCTCTCACACTCACAGCTTCTCTCTCTCTCTTACTCACTCCCTGATTCTCTCTCTCACTCACTCACAACTTCTCTCTCTCTCACTCACAGCTTCTCTCTCTCTCTCACGCACAGCTTCTCTCTCTCTCTCTCTCTCACTCACAGCTTCTCTTTCTCTCTCACACACACACAGCTTCTCTTTCTCTCTCTCTCTCACTCACAGCTTCTCTCTCTTTCTCTCTCTCTCACTCACAGCTTCTCTTTCTCTCTCATTCTCTCTCTCTCACAGCTTCTCTTTATTTCTCTCTCTCACTCACAGCTTCTCTCTCTCTCTCACAGCTTCCCTCTCTCTCTCTTACTCACTCCCAGCTTCTCTCTCTCACACACACACAGCTTCTCACTCTCTCTCTCTCACTCACAGCTTCTCTTTCTCTCTCTCTCTCACTCACAGCTTCTCTTTCTCTCTCACACACACACAGCTTCTCTCTCTCTCACTTACAGCATCTCTTTCTCTCTCTCTCTCACTCTCAGCTTCTCTTTCTCTCTCTCTATCACTCACACAGCTTCTCTTTCTCCCTCGCTCTCACTCACAGCTTCTCTTTCTTTCTCTCTCTCTCACTCACAGCTTCTCTCTCTCTCTTTCACTCACAGTTTCTCTTTCTCTCTCTCTCACTTACAGCTTCTATTTCTCTCTCTCTCTCACTCACAGCTTCCCTCTCTCTCTCTTACTCACTCCCTGATTTTCTCTCTCTCACACACTCACAGCTTTTCTCCCTCCCTCTCACTCACAGCTTCTCTTTCTCTCTCTCTCTCACTCACAGCTTCTCTCTCTCTCTCTCACTCACAGCTTCTCGTTCTCTCTCTCTCACACACAGCTTCTCTTTGTCTCTCTCTCTCACTCACACCTTCTCATTCTCTCTCTCTCACTCTCAGCTTCTCTCTCTCACACACACACAGCTTCTCTTTCTCTCTCACTCACTCACAGCTTCTCTTTCTCTCTCTCTCACACACACAGCTTCTCTTTCTCTCTCTCTCTCACTCACAGCTTCTCTTTCTCTCTCTCTCACTCACAGCTTCTCTTTCTCACTCTCTCACTCACAGCTTCTATTTCTCTCACTCTCTCACTCACAGCTTCTCTCTCTCTTTCTCTCTCTCACTCACAGCTTCTCTTTCTCTCTCACTCTCTCTCACTCACAGCTTCTCTCTCTCTCTCACTCACAGCTTCTCTCTCTCTCTCACTCACAGCTTCTCTCTCTCTCTTACTCACTCCCAGCTTCTCTCTCTCTCACACACATAGCTTCTCACTCTCTCACTCACTCGCTCACAGCTTCTCTTTCTCTCTCTCTCTCACTCAAATCTTCTCTTTCTCTATCTCTCTCTCACTCACAGCTTCTCTTTCTCTCTCTCTCACACACAGCTTCTCTCTCTCTCACTTACAGCATCTCTTTCTCTCTCACTCACTCTCAGCTTCTCTTTCTCTCTCTCTATTACTCACACAGCTCTTTCTCTCTCGCTCTCGCTCACAGCTGCTCTTTCTCTCTCTCACTCACTCATAGCTCCTCTCTCTCTCACTCACTCACAGCTTCTCTTTCTCTCTCTCTCTCACTCACAGCTTCTCTTTCTCTCTTACTCACTCGCAGCTTCTCTTTCTCTCTCTCTCTCACACACACAGCTCTTTCTCTCTCTCACTCACAGCTTCTTTCTCTCTCTCTCACTCACAGCTTCTCTCTCTCTCACTCACTCACAGCTTCTTTTTCTCTCTCTCACCTACAGCTTCTTTCTCTCTCTCTCTCAATCACAGCTTCTCTCTCTCTCACTCACTCACTCACTCACAGCTTCTCTCTCTCTCACTCACTCACTCATAGCTTCTCTTTCTCTCTCTCTCTTACTCACAGCTTCTCTTTCTCTCTCTCTCACTCACAGATTCTCTTTCTCTCTCACACACACACAGCTTCTTTTTTTCTCTCTCTCTCACTCACAGCTTCCCTGTCTCTCTCTCTCACTCAGCTTCTCTTTCTCTCTCTCTATCACACACACAGCTTCTTTCTCTCTCTCTCTCTCTCACTCACAGCTTCTCTTTCTCTCTCACACACACACTCACAGCTTCTCTCTCTCTCTCACACACACAGCTTCTCTCTCTCACTTACAGCTATTTCTCTCTCTCTCTCTCTCACAGCTTCTCTCTCTCTCTTACTCACTCCCTGATTCTCTCTCTCACACTCACTCACAGCTTCTCTCTCTCTCACTCACAGCTTCTCTCTCTCTCACTCACAGCTTCTCTCTCTCTCTCACTCACAGCTTCTCTTTCTCTCTCTCACACACACAGCTTCTCTTTCTCTCTCTCTCTTACTCACAGCTTCTCTCTCTCTCTTTCTCTCTCTCACTCACAGCTTCTCTTTCTCTCTCACTCTCTCTCACTCACAGCTTCTCTTTCTTTCTCTCTCTCACTCACAGCTTCTCTCTCTCTCTCTCTTACTCACTCCCAGCTCCTCTCTCTCTCACACACACAGCTTCTCACTCTCTCACTCACTCACTCACAGCTTCTCTTTCTCTCTCTCTCACTCAAATCTTCTCTTTCTCTATCTCTCTCTCTCACTCACAGCTTCTCTTTCTCTCTCTCTCACACACAGCTTCTCTCTCTCTCACTTACAGCATCTCTTTCTCTCTCTCTCACTCTCAGCTTCTCTTTCTCTCTCTCTATCACTCACACAGCTCTTTCTCTCTCGCTCTCGCTCACAGCTGCTCTTTCTCTCTCTCACTCACTCACAGCTCCTCTCTCTCTCACTCACTCACAGCTTCTCTTTCTCTCTCTCTCACTCACAGCTTTTCTTTCTCTCTCTCTCTCACTCACAGCTTCTCTGTCTCTCTCTCTCACTCAGCTTCTCTTTCTCTCTCTCTATCACACACACAGCTTCTTTCTCTCTCTCTCTCTCACTCACAGCTTCTCTCTCTCTCACACACACACAGCTTCTCTCTCTCACTTACAGCTTCTATTTCTCTCTCTCTCTCACACTCACAGCTTCTCTCTCTCTCTTACTCACTCCCTGATTCTCTCTCTCTCACTCACTCACAACTTCTCTCTCTCTCACTCACAGCTTCTCTCTCTCTCTCACGCACAGCTTCTCTCTCTCTCTCTCTCACTCACAGCTTCTCTTTCTCTCTCACACACACACAGCTTCTCTTTCTCTCTCTCTCTCACTCACAGCTTCTCTCTCTTTCTCTCTCTCACTCACAGCTTCTCTTTCTCTCTCATTCTCTCTCTCTCACAGCTTCTCTTTCTTTCTTTCTCTCACTCACAGCTTCTCTCTCTCTCTCACAGCTTCCCTCTCTCTCTCTTACTCACTCCCAGCTTCTCTCTCACACACACACACAGCTTCTCACTCTCTCTCTCTCACTCACAGCTTCTCTTTCTCTCTCTCTCTCTCACTCACAGCTTCTCTTTCTCTCTCACACACACACAGCTTCTCTCTCTCTCACTTACAGCATCTCTTTCTCTCTCTCTCTCACTCTCAGCTTCTCTTTCTCTCTCTCTATCACTCACACAACTTCTCTTTCTCTCTCGCTCTCACTCTCAGCTTCTCTTTCTTTCTCTCTCTCTCACTCACAGCTTCTCTCTCTCTCTTTCACTCACAGTTTCTCTTTCTCTCTCTCTCACTTACAGCTTCTATTTCTCTCTCTCTCACTCACAGCTTCTCTCTCTCTTACTCACTCCCAGCTCCTCTCTCTCTCTCACTCACAGCTTCTCACTCACTCACTCACTCACTCACTCACAGCATCTCTTTCTCTCTCTCTCACTCACAGCTTCTCTTTCTCTCTCTCTCTCTCACTCACAGCTTCTCTTTCTCTCTCTCACACACACAGCTTCTCTCTCTCTCTCACTTACAGCTTCTCTTTCTCTCTCTCTCTCTCTCACTCTCAGCTTCTCTTTCTCTCTCTCTATCACACACACAGCTTCTCTTTCTCTCTCTCTGTCACTCACAGCTTCTCTCTCTCTCACTAACAGCTTCTCTCTCTCTCTCACTCACAGCTACTCTTTCTCTCTCTCACTCACTTACACCTATTTCTCTCTCTCACTCACTCACAGCTTCTCTCTCTCTCTCTTACTCCCTGATTCTCTCTCTCTCTCTCACTCTCAGCTTCTCTCTCTCTCTCTAACTCACAGCTTCTCTTTTTCTCTCTCTCACTCACAGCTTCTCTTTCTCTCTCTCTCACTCACAGCTTCTCATCCCCTCTCTCTCACTCACTCGCAGCTTCTCTCTTTCTCACTCTCTCTCACTTACAGCTTCTCTTTCTCTCATTCTCTCACTCACAGCTTCTCTTTCTTTCTCTCTCTCTCTCATTCACAGCTTCTCTCTCTTGCTCTTACTCACTCCCAGCTTCTCTCTCTCTCTCACTCACAGCTTCTCACTCTCTCTCTCGCTAACTCACAGCTTCTCTTTCTCTCTCTCTCTCTCTCTCTCACAGCTTCTCTTTCTCTCTCTCTCTCATACAGCTTCTCTTTCTCTCTCTCACTTACAGCTTCTCTTTCTCTCTCTCTATCTTAGCTTCTCTTTCTCTCTCTCTATCACCCACACAGCTTCTCTTTCTCTCTCTCTATCACTCACAACTTCTCTCTCTCTCTCTCTCACTCAAATCTTCTCTTTCTCTATCTCTCTCTCTCACTCACAGCTTCTCTTTCTCTCTCTCTCTCACTCACAGCTTCTCTCTCTCTCACAGCTTCTCTCTCTCTCTCTCACACTCACAGCTTCTCTCTCTCTCTCACTCACAGCTTCTCTCTCTCTCTCTCTTACTCACTCCCAGCTCCTCTCTCTCACACACACACAGCTTCTCACTCTCTCACTCACTCACTCACAGCTTCTCTTTCTCTCTCTCTCACTCAAATCTTCTCTTTCTCTATCTCTCTCTCTCACTCACAGCTTCTCTTTCTCTCTCTCACACACACAGCTTCTCTCTCTCTCACTTACAGCATCTCTTTCTCTCTCTCTCACTCTCAGCTTCTCTTTCTCTCTCTCTATCACTCACACAGCTCTTTCTCTCTCGCTCTCGCTCACAGCTGCTCTTTCTCTCTCTCACTCACTCACAGCTCCTCTCTCTCTCACTCACTCACAGCTTCTCTTTCTCTCTCTCTCACTCAGCTTCTCTTTCTCTCTCTCTATCACACACACAGCTTCTTTCTCTCTCTCTCTCTCACTCACAGCTTCTCTCTCTCTTACTCACTCCCAGCTCCTCTCTCTCTCTCACTCACAGCTTCTCACTCACTCACTCACTCACTCACTCACAGCATCTCTTTCTCTCTCTCTCACTCACAGCTTCTCTTTCTCTCTCTCTCTCTCACTCACAGCTTCTCTTTCTCTCTCTCACACACACAGCTTCTCTCTCTCTCTCACTTACAGCTTCTCTTTCTCTCTCTCTCTCTCTCACTCTCAGCTTCTCTTTCTCTCTCTCTATCACACACACAGCTTCTCTTTCTCTCTCTCTGTCACTCACAGCTTCTCTCTCTCTCACTAACAGCTTCTCTCTCTCTCTCTCACTCACAGCTACTCTTTCTCTCTCTCACTCACTTACACCTATTTCTCTCTCTCACTCACTCACAGCTTCTCTCTCTCTCTCTTACTCCCTGATTCTCTCTCTCTCTCTCACTCTCAGCTTCTCTCTCTCTCTCTAACTCACAGCTTCTCTTTCTCTCTCTCTCACTCACAGCTTCTCTTTCTCTCTCTCTCACTCACAGCTTCTCATCCCCTCTCTCTCACTCACTCGCAGCTTCTCTCTTTCTCACTCTCTCTCACTTACAGCTTCTCTTTCTCTCATTCTCTCACTCACAGCTTCTCTTTCTTTCTCTCTCTCTCTCATTCACAGCTTCTCTCTCTTGCTCTTACTCACTCCCAGCTTCTCTCTCTCTCTCACTCACAGCTTCTCACTCTCTCTCTCGCTAACTCACAGCTTCTCTTTCTCTCTCTCTCTCTCTCTCTCTCACAGCTTCTCTTTCTCTCTCTCTCTCATACAGCTTCTCTTTCTCTCTCTCACTTACAGCTTCTCTTTCTCTCTCTCTATCTTAGCTTCTCTTTCTCTCTCTCTATCACCCACACAGCTTCTCTTTCTCTCTCTCTATCACTCACAACTTCTCTCTCTCTCTCTCTCACTCAAATCTTCTCTTTCTCTATCTCTCTCTCTCACTCACAGCTTCTCTTTCTCTCTCTCTCTCACTCACAGCTTCTCTCTCTCTCACAGCTTCTCTCTCTCTCTCTCACACTCACAGCTTCTCTCTCTCTCTCACTCACAGCTTCTCTCTCTCTCTCTCTTACTCACTCCCAGCTCCTCTCTCTCACACACACACAGCTTCTCACTCTCTCACTCACTCACTCACAGCTTCTCTTTCTCTCTCTCTCACTCAAATCTTCTCTTTCTCTATCTCTCTCTCTCACTCACAGCTTCTCTTTCTCTCTCTCACACACACAGCTTCTCTCTCTCTCACTTACAGCATCTCTTTCTCTCTCTCTCACTCTCAGCTTCTCTTTCTCTCTCTCTATCACTCACACAGCTCTTTCTCTCTCGCTCTCGCTCACAGCTGCTCTTTCTCTCTCTCACTCACTCACAGCTCCTCTCTCTCTCACTCACTCACAGCTTCTCTTTCTCTCTCTCTCACTCAGCTTCTCTTTCTCTCTCTCTATCACACACACAGCTTCTTTCTCTCTCTCTCTCTCACTCACAGCTTCTCTCTCTCACACACACACACAGCTTCGCTCTCTCACTTACAGCTTCTATTTCTCTCTCTCTCACACTCACAGCTTCTCTCTCTCTCTTACTCACTCCCTGATTCTCTCTCTCTCACTCACTCACAACTTCTCTCTCTCTCACTCACAGCTTCTCTCTCTCTCTCATGCACAGCTTCTCTCTCTCTCTCTCTCTCACTCACAGCTTCTCTTTCTCTCTCACACACACACAGCTTCTCTTTCTCTCTCTCTCTCACTCACAGCTTCTCTCTCTTTCTCTCTCTCTCACTCACAGCTTCTCTTTCTCTCTCATTCTCTCTCTCTCACAGCTTCTCTTTCTTTCTCTCTCTCACTCACAGCTTCTCTCTCTCTCTCACAGCTTCCCTCTCTCTCTCTTACTCACTCCCAGCTTCTCTCTCACACACACACACAGCTTCTCACTCTCTCTCTCTCACTCACAGCTTCTCTTTCTCTCTCTCTCTCTCACTCACAGCTTCTCTTTCTCTCTCACACACACACAGCTTCTCTCTCTCTCACTTACAGCATCTCTTTCTCTCTCTCTCTCACTCTCAGCTTCTCTTTCTCTCTCTCTATCACTCACACAGCTTCTCTTTCTCTCTCGCTCTCACTCACAGCTTCTCTTTCTTTCTCTCTCTCTCACTCACAGCTTCTCTCTCTCTCTTTCACTCACAGTTTCTCTTTCTCTCTCTCTCACTTACAGCTTCTATTTCTCTCTCTCTCTCACTCACAGCTTCCCTCTCTCTCTCTTACTCACTCCCTGATTTTATCTCTCTCACACACTCACAGCTTTTCTCCCTCCCTCTCACTCACAGCTTCTCTTTCTCTCTCTCTCACTCACAGCTTCTCTCTCTCTCTCTCACTCACAGCTTCTCGTTCTCTCTCTCTCACACACAGCTTCTCTTTGTCTCTCTCTCTCACTCACACCTTCTCATTCTCTCTCTCTCACTCTCAGCTTCTCTCTCTCTCACACACACAGCTTCTCTTTCTCTCTCACTCACTCACAGCTTCTCTTTCTCTCTCTCTCACACACACAGCTTCTCTTTCTCTCTCTCTCTCACTCACAGCTTCTCTTTCTCTCTCTCTCACTCACAGCTTCTCTTTCTCACTCTCTCACTCACAGCTTCTATTTCTTTCACTCTCTCACTCACAGCTTCTCTCTCTTTCTCTCTCTCACTCACAGCTTCTCTTTCTCTCTCACTCTCTCTCACTCACAGCTTCTCTCTCTCTCTCACTCACAGCTTCTCTCTCTCTCTCACTCACAGCTTCTCTCTCTCTCTTACTCACTCCCAGCTTCTCTCTCTCTCACACACATAGCTTCTCACTCTCTCACTCACTCACTCACAGCTTCTCTTTCTCTCTCTCTCTCACTCAAATCTTCTCTTTCTCTATCTCTCTCTCACTCACAGCTTCTCTTTCTCTCTCTCACACACACAGCTTCTCTCTCTCTCACTTACAGCATCTCTTTCTCTCTCACTCACTCTCAGCTTCTCTTTCTCTCTCTCTATTACTCACACAGCTCTTTCTCTCTCGCTCTCGCTCACAGCTGCTCTTTCTCTCTCTCACTCACTCATAGCTCCTCTCTCTCTCACTCACTCACAGCTTCTCTTTCTCTCTCTCTCTCACTCACAGCTTCTCTTTCTCTCTTACTCACTCACAGCTTCTCTTTCTCTCTCTCTCACACACACACAGCTCTTTCTCTCTCTCACTCACAGCTTCTTTCTCTCTCTCTCACTCACAGCTTCTCCTTCTCTCTCACTCACAGCTTCTCTCTCTCTCACTCACTCACAGCTTCTTTTTCTCTCTCTCACCTACAGCTTCTTTCTCTCTCTCTCTCAATCACAGCTTCTCTCTCTCTCACTCACTCACTCACTCACAGCTTCTCTCTCTCTCACTCACTCACTCATAGCTTCTCTTTCTCTCTCTCTCTTACTCACAGCTTCTCTTTCTCTCTCTCTCACTCACAGATTCTCTTTCTCTCTCTCACACACACAGCTTCTTTTTTTCTCTCTCTCTCACTCACAGCTTCCCTGTCTCTCTCTCTCACTCAGCTTCTCTTTCTCTCTCTCTATCACACACACAGCTTCTTTCTCTCTCTCTCTCTCACTCACAGCTTCTCTTTCTCTCTCTCACACACACTCACAGCTTCTCTCTCTCACACACACACACAGCTTCTCTCTCTCACTTACAGCTATTTCTCTCTCTCTCTCACTCACAGCTTCTCTCTCTCTCTTACTCACTCCCTGATTCTCTCTCTCTCACTCACTCACAGCTTCTCTCTCTCTCACTCACAGCTTCTCTCTCTCTCACTCACAGCTTCTCTCTCTCTCTCACTCACAGCTTCTCTTTCTCTCTCTCACACACACAGCTTCTCTTTCTCTCTCTCTCTTACTCACAGCTTCTCTCTCTCTCTTTCTCTCTCTCACTCACAGCTTCTCTTTCTCTCTCACTCTCTCTCACTCACAGCTTCTCTTTCTTTCTCTCTCTCACTCACAGCATCTCTCTCTCACACACAGCTTCTCTCTCTCTCTCTTACTCACTCCCAGCTTCTCTCTGTCACACACACAGCTTCTCACTCTCTCTCTCTATCACTCACACAGCTTCTCTTTCTCTCTCGCTCTCACTCACAGCTTCTCTCTCTCTCTCTTACTCCCTGATTCTCTCTCTCTCTCTCACTCTCAGCTTCTCTCTCTCTCTCTAACTCACAGCTTCTCTTTCTCTCTCTCTCACTCACAGCTTCTCTTTCTCTCTCTCTCACTCACAGCTTCTCATCCCCTCTCTCTCACTCACTCGCAGCTTCTCTCTTTCTCACTCTCTCTCACTTACAGCTTCTCTTTCTCTCATTCTCTCACTCACAGCTTCTCTTTCTTTCTCTCTCTCTCTCATTCACAGCTTCTCTCTCTTGCTCTTACTCACTCCCAGCTTCTCTCTCTCTCTCACTCACAGCTTCTCACTCTCTCTCTCGCTAACTCACAGCTTCTCTTTATCTCTCTCTCTCTCTCTCTCTCTCACAGCTTCTCTTTCTCTCTCTCTCTCATACAGCTTCTCTTTCTCTCTCTCACTTACAGCTTCTCTTTCTCTCTCTCTATCTTAGCTTCTCTTTCTCTCTCTCTATCACCCACACAGCTTCTCTTTCTCTCTCTCTATCACTCACAACTTCTCTCTCTCTCACTCACTGACAGCTTCTCTCACTCTCTCTCTCACTCACAGCTTCTCTTTCTCTCTCTCACACACACAGCTTCTCTCTCTCTCACTTACAGCATCTCTTTCTCTCTCTCTCACTCTCAGCTTCTCTTTCTCTCTCTCTCTCACTCACACAGCTCTTTCTCTCTCGCTCTCACTCACAGCTGCTCTTTCTCTCTCTCACTCACTCACAGCTCCTCTCTCTCTCACTCACTCACAGCTTCTCTTTCTCTCTCTCTCACTCACAGCTTTTCTTTCTCTCTCTCTCTCTCACTCACAGCTTCTCTGTCTCTCTCTCTCACTCAGCTTCTCTTTCTCTCTCTCTATCACACACACAGCTTCTTTCTCTCTCTCTCTCTCTCACTCACAGCTTCTCTCTCTCTCACACACACACAGCTTCTCTCTCTCACTTACAGCTTCTATTTCTCTCTCTCTCTCACACTCACAGCTTCTCTCTCTCTCTTACTCACTCCCTGATTCTCTCTCTCTCACTCACTCACAACTTCTCTCTCTCTCACTCACAGCTTCTCTCTCTCTCTCACGCACAGCTTCTCTCTCTCTCTCTCTCACTCACAGCTTCTCTTTCTCTCTCACACACACACAGCTTCTCTTTCTCTCTCTCTCTCACTCACAGCTTCTCTCTCTTTCTCTCTCTCACTCACAGCTTCTCTTTCTCTCTCATTCTCTCTCTCTCACAGCTTCTCTTTCTTTCTCTCTCTCACTCACAGCTTCTCTCTCTCTCTCACAGCTTCCCTCTCTCTCTCTTACTCACTCCCAGCTTCTCTCTCACACACACACACAGCTTCTCACTCTCTCTCTCTCACTCACAGCTTCTCTTTCTCTCTCTCTCTCTCACTCACAGCTTCTCTTTCTCTCTCACACACACACAGCTTCTCTCTCTCTCACTTACAGCATCTCTTTCTCTCTCTCTCTCACTCTCAGCTTCTCTTTCTCTCTCTCTATCACTCACACAACTTCTCTTTCTCTCTCGCTCTCACTCACAGCTTCTCTTTCTTTCTCTCTCTCTCACTCACAGCTTCTCTCTCTCTCTTTCACTCACAGTTTCTCTTTCTCTCTCTCTCACTTACAGCTTCTATTTCTCTCTCTCTCACTCACAGCTTCCCTCTCTCTCTCTTACTCACTCCCTGATTTTCTCTCTCTCACACACTCACAGCTTTTCTCCCTCCCTCTCACTCACAGCTTCTCTTTCTCTCTCTCTCTCACTCACAGCTTCTCTCTCTCTCTCTCACTCACAGCTTCTCGTTCTCTCTCTCTCACACACAGCTTCTCTTTGTCTCTCTCTCTCACTCACACCTTCTCATTCTCTCTCTCTCACTCTCAGCTTCTCTCTCTCACACACACACAGCTTCTCTTTCACTCTCACTCACTCACAGCTTCTCTTTCTCTCTCTCTCACACACACAGCTTCTCTTTCTCTCTCTCTCACTCACAGCTTCTCTTTCTCTCTCTCTCACTCACAGCTTCTCTTTCTCACTCTCTCACTCACAGCTTCTATTTCTCTCACTCTCTCACTCACAGCTTCTCTCTCTCTCTTTCTCTCTCTCACTCACAGCTTCTCTTTCTCTCTCACTCTCTCTCACTCACAGCTTCTCTCTCTCTCTCACTCACAGCTTCTCTCTCTCTCACTCACAGCTTCTCTCTCTCTCTTACTCACTCCCAGCTTCTCTCTCTCTCACACACATAGCTTATCACTCTCTCACTCACTCACTCACAGCTTCTCTTTCTCTCTCTCTCTCACTCAAATCTTCTCTTTCTCTATCTCTCTCTCACTCACAGCTTCTCTTTCTCTCTCTCACACACACAGCTTCTCTCTCTCTCACTTACAGCATCTCTTTCTCTCTCACTCACTCTCAGCTTCTCTTTCTCTCTCTCTATTACTCACACAGCTCTTTCTCTCTCGCTCTCGCTCACAGCTGCTCTTTCTCTCTCTCACTCACTCATAGCTCCTCTCTCTCTCACTCACTCACAGCTTCTCTTTCTCTCTCTCTCACTCACAGCTTTTCTTTCTCTCTCTCTCTCACTCACAGCTTCTCATTCTCTCTCTCTCACTCTCAGCTTCTCTTTCTCTCTCTCTCAGACACAGCTTCTCTTTCTCTCTTACTCACTCACAGCTTCTCTTTCTCTCTCTCTCTCACACACACAGCTCTTTCTCTCTCTCACTCACAGCTTCTTTTTCTCTCTCTCACCTACAGCTTCTTTCTCTCTCTCTCTCAATCACAGCTTCTCTCTCTCTCACTCACTCACTCACTCACAGCTTCTCTCTCTCTCACTCACTCACTCATAGCTTCTCTTTCTCTCTCTCTCTTACTCACAGCTTCTCTTTCTCTCTCTCTCACTCACAGATTCTCTTTCTCTCACACACACACACAGCTTCTTTTTTTCTCTCTCTCTCACTCACAGCTTCTCTGTCTCTCTCTCTCACTCAGCTTCTCTTTCTCTCTCTCTATCACACACACAGCTTCTTTCTCTCTCTCTCTCTCTCTCACTCACAGCTTCTCTTTCTCTCTCTCACACACACTCACAGCTTCTCTCTCTCACTTACAGCTATTTCTCTCTCTCTCTCACTCACAGCTTCTCTCTCTCTCTTACTCACTCCCTGATTCTCTCTCTCTCACTCACTCACAGCTTCTCTCTCTCTCACTCACAGCTTCTCTCTCTCTCTCACTCACAGCTTCTCTCTCTCTCTCACTCACAGCTTCTCTTTCTCTCTCTCTCACACACAGCTTCTCTTTCTCTCTCTCTCTTTCTCACAGCTTCTCTCTCTCTCTTTCTCTCTCTCACTCACAGCTTCTCTTTCTCTCTCACTCTCTATCACTCACAGCTTCTCTTTCTTTCTCTCTCTCACTCACAGCTTCTCTCTCTCTCACACACAGCTTCTCTCTCTCTCTCTTACTCACTCCCAGCTTCTCTCTGTCACACACACAGCTTCTCACTCTCTCTCTCTATCACTCACACAGCTTCTCTTTCTCTCTCGCTCTCACTCACAGCTTCTCTTTCTTTCTCTCTCTCTCTCACTCACAGCTTCTCTCTCTCTCTCACTCACAGCTTCTCTCCCTCTCTCTTTCACTCACAGTTTCTCTTTCTCTCACTCTCACTTACAGCTTTTATTTCTCTCTCTCTCTCACTCACAGCTTCCCTCTCTCTCTCTTACTCACTCCCTGATTTTCTCTCTCTCACACACTCACAGCTTCTCTCCCTCCCTCTCACTCACAGCTTCTCTTTCTCTCTCTCTCACTCACAGCTTCTCTTTCTCTCTCTCTCTCACTCACAGCTTCTCGTTCTCTCTCTCTAACACACAGCTTCTCTTTGTCTCTCTCTCTCACTCACACCTTCTCATTCTCTCTCTCTCACTCCCAGCTTCTCTCTCTCTCACACACACAGCTTCTCTTTCTCTCTCACTCACTCACAGCTTCTCTTTCTCTCTCTCACACACAGCTTCTCTTTCTCTCTCTCTCTCAGTCACAGCTTCACTTTCTCTCTCTCTCTCACTCAGAGCTTCTCTTTCTCTCTCTCTCACTCACAGCTTCTATTTCTCTCACTCTCTCACTCACAGCTTCTCTCTTTCTCACTCTCTCTCACTTACAGCTTCTCTTTCTCTCTCTCTCACAAACAGCTTCTCTCTCTCACTCCCTCACAGCTTCTCTTTCTCTCTCACTCACTCACAGCTTCTCGTACTCTCTCTCTCACACACACAGCTTCTCTTTCTCTCTCTCTCTCACAGCTTCTCTCTCTCTCTTACTCACTCCCAGCTTCTCTCTCTCACACACACACAGCTTCTCATTCTCTCTCTCTCACACTCACAGCTTCTCTTTCTCTCTCTCTCTCTCACTCACAGCTTTTCTTTCTCTCTCTCACACACACAGCTTCTCTCTCTCTCCCTTACAGCATCTCTTTCTCTCTCTCTCTCACTCTCAGCTTCTCTTTCTCTCTCTCTATCACTCACACAGCTTCTCGTTCTCTCTCACTCTCACTCACAGCTTCTCTTTCTCTCTTTCTCTCCCTCACAGCTTCTCTTTCTCTCTCTCTCTGTCACTCACAGCTACTCTTTCTCTCTCTCACACACAGCTTCTCTTTCTCTCACTCTCATTCACAGCTTCTCTTTCTCTCTCTCTCACTCACAGCTACTTGTTCTTTCTCTCTCTCTCTCACTCACAGCTTCTCTTTCTCTCTCTCTCACTCACAGCTTCTCTTTCTCTCTGTCTCTCACTCACAGCTTCTCTTTCGCTCTCTCTCTCTCACTCACAGCTTCTTTTTTTCTCTCTCTCATTCACAGCTTCTCTTTCTCTCTCTCTCTCACTCACAGCTTCTCTTTCTCTCTCTCCCTCACTCACAGCTTCTCTCTCTCTCTCTCTCACTCACAGCTTCTCTCTCTCTCACTCTCTCTCTCACTCACAGCTTCTCTTTCTTTCTTTCTCTCTCTCTCTCACTCACAGCTTCTCTCTCTCTTACTCACTCCCAGCTCCTCTCTCTCTCTCACTCACAGCTTCTCACTCACTCACTCACTCACAGCATCTCTTTCTCTCTCTCTCACTCACAGCTTCTCTTTCTCTCTCTCTCTCTCATTCACAGCTTCTCTTTCTCTCTCTCACACACACAGCTTCTCTCTCTCTCTCACTTACAGCTTCTCTTTCTCTCTCTCTCTCTCACTCTCAGCTTCTCTTTCTCTCTCTCTCACACACACACAGCTTCTCTTTTTCTCTCTCTGTCACTCACAGCTTCTCTCTCTCTCACTAACAGCTTCTCTCTCTCTCTCTCTCACTCACAGCTACTCTTTCTCTCTCACTCACTTACACCTATTTCTCTCTCTCTCACTCACAGCTTCTCTCTCTCTTACTCCCTGATTCTCTCTCTCTCTCTCACTCTCAGCTTCTCTCTCTCTCTCTCTAACTCACAGCTTCTCTCTCTCTCTTTCACTCACAGTTTCTCTTTCTCTCTCTCTCACTTACAGCTTCTATTTCTCTCTCTCTCTCACTCACAGCTTCCCTCTCTCTCTCTTACTCACTCCCTGATTTTCTCTCTCACACACTCACAGCTTCTCTTTCTCTCTCTCTCTCACTCACAGCTTCTCTTTCTCTCTCTCTCTCACTCACAGCTTCTCGTTCTCTCTCTCACACACACAGCTTCTCTTTGTCTCTCTCTCTCACTCACACCTTCTGATTCTCTCTCTCTCACTCTCAGCTTCTCTCTCTCTCACACACACACATCTTCTCTTTCTCTCTCACACTCACAGCTTCTCTTTCTCTCTCTCACACACACATAGCTTCTCTTTCTCTCTCTCTCACTCACAGCTTCTCTTGCTCTCTCTCTCTCACTCACAGCTTCTCTTTCTCTCTCTCTCACTCACAGCTTCTCTTTCTCTCACTCTCTCACTCACGGCTTCTCTCTCTCACACACACAGCTTCTCTTTCTCTCTCTCTCATTCACAGCTTCTCTTTCTCTCTCTCTCACTCACAGCTTCTCTTTCTCTCACTCACAGCTTCTCTTTCTCTCTCTCTCTGTCACTCACAGCTTCTCTTTCTCTCTCTCTCACACAGCTTCTCTTTCTCTCTCTCTCATTCACAGCTTCTCTTTCTCTCTTTCTCTCACTCACAGCTTCTCTTTCTCTCTCTCTCTCTCTCTCACTCACAGCTTCTCTTTCTCTCTCTCTCACTCACAGCTTCTCTTTCTCTCTGTCTCTCACTCACAGCTTCTCTTTCTTTCTCTCTCTCTCTCTCACTCAAAGCTTCTTTATCTCTCTCATTCACTGCTTCTCTTTCTCTCTCTCTCTCACTCACAGCTTCTCTTTCTCTCTCTCCTTCACTCACAGCTTCTCTCTCTCTCTCTCACTCACAGCTTCTCTCTCTCCCTCTCTCTCACAGCTTCTCTTTCTTTCTTTCTCTCTCTCACTCACAGCTTCTCTCTCTCTTACTCACTCCAAGCTTCTCACTCACTCACTCACTCACTCACAGCATCTCTTTCTCTCTCTCTCACTCACAGCTTCTCTTTCTCTCTCTCTCTCACTCACAGCTTCTCTTTCTCTCTCACACACACACAGCTTCTCTCTCTCTCTCACTTACAGCTTCTCTTTCTCTCTCTCTCTCTCACTCTCAGCTTCTCTTTCTCTCTCTCTATCACACACACAGCTTCTCTTTCTCTCTCTCTGTCACTCACAGCTTCTCTCTCTCTCACTAACAGCTTCTCTCTCTCTCTCTCTCTCACTCACAGCTACTCTTTCTCTCTCTCACTCACACCTATTTCTCTCTCTCTCTCACTCACAGCTTCTCTCTCTCTCTCTTACTCCCTGATTCTCTCTCTCACTCTCAGCTTCTCTCTCTCTCTCTCTAACTCACAGCTTCTCTTTCTCTCTCTCTCACTCACAGCTTCTCTTTCTCTCTCTCTCACTCACAGCTTCTCATCCCCTCTCTCTCACTCACTTGCAGCTTCTCTCTTTCTCACTCTCTCTCACTTACAGCTTCTCTTTCTCTTATTCTCTCACTCACAGCTTCTCTTTCTTTCTCTCTCTCTCTCATTCACAGCTTTTCTCTCTTGCTCTTACTCACTCCCAGCTTCTCTCTCTCTCACTCACAGCTTCTCACTCTCTCTCTCGCTAACTCACAGCTTCTCTCTCTCTCACAGCTTCTCTTTCTCTCTCTCTCATACAGCTTCTCTTTCTCTCTCTCACTTACAGCTTCTCTTTCTCTCTCTCTATCTTAGCTTCTCTTTCTCTCTCTCTATCACACACACAGCTTCTCTTTCTCTCTCTCTATCACTCACAGCTTCTCTCTCTCTCTCTCTCTCTCACTCACAGCTTCTCTCACTCTCTCTCTCACTCACAGCTTCTCTTTCTCTCTCTCTCTCACTCACAGCTTCTCTCTCTCTCACAGCTTCTCTTTCTCTCTCTCTCATTCACACCTTCTCTTTCTCTCTCTCTCTCACTCACAGCTTCTCTTTCTTTCTCTCTCTCTCTCTCACAGCTTCTCTTTCTCTCACTCACAGCTTCTCTTTCTCTATCTCTCTCACACAGCTTCTCTTTCTCTCTCTCTCATTCACAGCTTCTCTTTCTCTCTCTCTCACTCACAGCTTCTCTTTCTTTCTCTCTCTCTCTCACTCACAGCTTCTCTTTCTCTCTCTCTCTCACTCACAGCTTCTCTTTCTCTCTCTCTCACTCACAGCTCTTTCTCTCTCTCTCTCACTCACAGCTTCTCTCTCTCTCACTCACTCACAGCTTCTCTCTCTCTCACTCTCTTTCACTCACAGCTTCTCTTTGTTTCTTTCTCTCTCTCTCACTCACAGCTTCTCTCTCTCTCTTCCTCACTCCCAGCTTCTCTCTCTCTCACTCACTCACATCTTCTCACTCTCTCACTTACTCACAGAATCTCTTTCTCTCTCTCACTTACAGTTTCTCTTTCTCTCTCTCTCTCACTCACAGCTTCTCTCTCTCTCACACACACACAGCTTCTCTCTCTCTCTCTCACTTACAGCTTCTCTTTCTCTCTCTCTCTCACTCTCAGCTTCTCTTTCTCTCTCTCTCACACACACAGCTTCTCTTTCTCTGTCACTCACAGCTTCTCCCTCTCTCACTAACAGCTTCTCTCTCTCTCTCACTCACAGCTTCTCTTTCTCTCTCTCACTTACACCTTCTATTTCTCTCTCTCTCACTCACAACTTCTCTCTCTCTCACAGCTTCTCTCTCTTTCTCTCACTCACAGCTTCTCTTTCTATCTCTCTCACTCACAGCTTCTCTTTCTCTCTCTCTCACTCACAGCTTCTCTTTCTTTCTCTCTCTCTCTCATTCACAGCTTCTCTCTCTCTTACTCACTCCCAGCTTCTCTCTCTCTCACTCACAGCTTCTCACTCTCTCTCTCACTCACTCACAGCTTCTCTCTCTCTCTCTTACTCACTCACAGCTTCTCTCCCTCTCACTCACAGCTTCCCACTCTCTCACTCACTCACTCACAGCATCTCTTTCTCTCTCTCTCACTCACAGCTTCTATTTCTCTCTCTCTCTCACTCACAGGTTCTCTTTCTCTCTCACACACACAGCTTCTCTCTCTCATTTACAGCTTCTCTCTCTCTCACTCACTCACTCATAGCTTCTCTTTCTCTCTCTCTCTTACTCACAGCTTCTCTTTCTCTCTGTCTCTCACTCACAGCTTCTCTTTCGCTCTCTCTCTCTCACTCACAGCTTCTTTTTTTCTCTCTCTCATTCACAGCTTCTCTTTCTCTCTCTCTCTCACTCACAGCTTCTCTTTCTCTCTCTCCCTCACTCACAGCTTCTCTCTCTCTCTCTCTCACTCACAGCTTCTCTCTCTCTCACTCTCTCTCTCACTCACAGCTTCTCTTTCTTTCTTTCTCTCTCTCTCTCACTCACAGCTTCTCTCTCTCTTACTCACTCCCAGCTCCTCTCTCTCTCTCACTCACAGCTTCTCACTCACTCACTCACTCACAGCATCTCTTTCTCTCTCTCTCACTCACAGCTTCTCTTTCTCTCTCTCTCTCTCATTCACAGCTTCTCTTTCTCTCTCTCACACACACAGCTTCTCTCTCTCTCTCACTTACAGCTTCTCTTTCTCTCTCTCTCTCTCACTCTCAGCTTCTCTTTCTCTCTCTCTCACACACACACAGCTTCTCTTTTTCTCTCTCTGTCACTCACAGCTTCTCTCTCTCTCACTAACAGCTTCTCTCTCTCTCTCTCACTCACAGCTACTCTTTCTCTCTCACTCACTTACACCTATTTCTCTCTCTCTCACTCACAGCTTCTCTCTCTCTTACTCCCTGATTCTCTCTCTCTCTCTCACTCTCAGCTTCTCTCTCTCTCTCTCTAACTCACAGCTTCTCTCTCTCTCTTTCACTCACAGTTTCTCTTTCTCTCTCTCTCACTTACAGCTTCTATTTCTCTCTCTCACTCACAGCTTCCCTCTCTCTCTCTTACTCACTCCCTGATTTTCTCTCTCACACACTCACAGCTTCTCTTTCTCTCTCTCTCTCACTCACAGCTTCTCTTTCTCTCTCTCTCTCACTCACAGCTTCTCGTTCTCTCTCTCACACACACAGCTTCTCTTTGTCTCTCTCTCTCACTCACACCTTCTGATTCTCTCTCTCTCACTCTCAGCTTCTCTCTCTCTCACACACACACATCTTCTCTTTCTCTCTCACACTCACAGCTTCTCTTTCTCTCTCTCACACACACATAGCTTCTCTTTCTCTCTCTCTCACTCACAGCTTCTCTTGCTCTCTCTCTCTCACTCACAGCTTCTCTTTCTCTCTCTCTCACTCACAGCTTCTCTTTCTCTCACTCTCTCACTCACGGCTTCTCTCTCTCACACACACAGCTTCTCTTTCTCTCTCTCTCATTCACAGCTTCTCTTTCTCTCTCTCTCACTCACAGCTTCTCTTTCTCTCACTCACAGCTTCTCTTTCTCTCTCTCTCTGTCACTCACAGCTTCTCTTTCTCTCTCTCTCACACAGCTTCTCTTTCTCTCTCTCTCATTCACAGCTTCTCTTTCTCTCTTTCTCTCACTCACAGCTTCTCTTTCTCTCTCTCTCTCTCTCACTCACAGCTTCTCTTTCTCTCTCTCTCACTCACAGCTTCTCTTTCTCTCTGTCTCTCACTCACAGCTTCTCTTTCTTTCTCTCTCTCTCTCTCACTCAAAGCTTCTTTATCTCTCTCATTCACTGCTTCTCTTTCTCTCTCTCTCTCACTCACAGCTTCTCTTTCTCTCTCTCCTTCACTCACAGCTTCTCTCTCTCTCTCTCACTCACAGCTTCTCTCTCTCCCTCTCTCTCACAGCTTCTCTTTCTTTCTTTCTCTCTCTCACTCACAGCTTCTCTCTCTCTTACTCACTCCAAGCTTCTCACTCACTCACTCACTCACTCACAGCATCTCTTTCTCTCTCTCTCACTCACAGCTTCTCTTTCTCTCTCTCTCTCACTCACAGCTTCTCTTTCTCTCTCACACACACACAGCTTCTCTCTCTCTCTCACTTACAGCTTCTCTTTCTCTCTCTCTCTCTCACTCTCAGCTTCTCTTTCTCTCTCTCTATCACACACACAGCTTCTCTTTCTCTCTCTCTGTCACTCACAGCTTCTCTCTCTCACTAACAGCTTCTCTCTCTCTCTCTCTCACTCACAGCTACTCTTTCTCTCTCTCACTCACACCTATTTCTCTCTCTCTCTCACTCACAGCTTCTCTCTCTCTCTCTTACTCCCTGATTCTCTCTCTCACTCTCAGCTTCTCTCTCTCTCTCTCTAACTCACAGCTTCTCTTTCTCTCTCTCTCACTCACAGCTTCTCTTTCTCTCTCTCTCACTCACAGCTTCTCATCCCCTCTCTCTCACTCACTTGCAGCTTCTCTCTTTCTCACTCTCTCTCACTTACAGCTTCTCTTTCTCTTATTCTCTCACTCACAGCTTCTCTTTCTTTCTCTCTCTCTCTCATTCACAGCTTTTCTCTCTTGCTCTTACTCACTCCCAGCTTCTCTCTCTCTCACTCACAGCTTCTCACTCTCTCTCTCGCTAACTCACAGCTTCTCTCTCTCTCACAGCTTCTCTTTCTCTCTCTCTCATACAGCTTCTCTTTCTCTCTCTCACTTACAGCTTCTCTTTCTCTCTCTCTATCTTAGCTTCTCTTTCTCTCTCTCTATCACACACACAGCTTCTCTTTCTCTCTCTCTATCACTCACAGCTTCTCTCTCTCTCTCTCTCTCTCACTCACAGCTTCTCTCACTCTCTCTCTCACTCACAGCTTCTCTTTCTCTCTCTCTCTCACTCACAGCTTCTCTCTCTCTCACAGCTTCTCTTTCTCTCTCTCTCATTCACACCTTCTCTTTCTCTCTCTCTCTCACTCACAGCTTCTCTTTCTTTCTCTCTCTCTCTCTCACAGCTTCTCTTTCTCTCTCTCTCACTCACAGCTTCTCTTTCTCTCACTCACAGCTTCTCTTTCTCTCTCTCTCTGTCACTCACAGCTTCTCTTTCTCTCTCTCTCACACAGCTTCTCTTTCTCTCTCTCTCATTCACAGCTTCTCTTTCTCTCTTTCTCTCACTCACAGCTTCTCTTTCTCTCTCTCTCTCTCTCTCACTCACAGCTTCTCTTTCTCTCTCTCTCACTCACAGCTTCTCTTTCTCTCTGTCTCTCACTCACAGCTTCTCTTTCTTTCTCTCTCTCTCTCTCACTCAAAGCTTCTTTATCTCTCTCATTCACTGCTTCTCTTTCTCTCTCTCTCTCACTCACAGCTTCTCTTTCTCTCTCTCCTTCACTCACAGCTTCTCTCTCTCTCTCTCACTCACAGCTTCTCTCTCTCCCTCTCTCTCACAGCTTCTCTTTCTTTCTTTCTCTCTCTCACTCACAGCTTCTCTCTCTCTTACTCACTCCAAGCTTCTCACTCACTCACTCACTCACTCACAGCATCTCTTTCTCTCTCTCTCACTCACAGCTTCTCTTTCTCTCTCTCTCTCACTCACAGCTTCTCTTTCTCTCTCACACACACACAGCTTCTCTCTCTCTCTCACTTACAGCTTCTCTTTCTCTCTCTCTCTCTCACTCTCAGCTTCTCTTTCTCTCTCTCTATCACACACACAGCTTCTCTTTCTCTCTCTCTGTCACTCACAGCTTCTCTCTCTCACTAACAGCTTCTCTCTCTCTCTCTCTCTCACTCACAGCTACTCTTTCTCTCTCTCACTCACACCTATTTCTCTCTCTCTCTCACTCACAGCTTCTCTCTCTCTCTCTTACTCCCTGATTCTCTCTCTCACTCTCAGCTTCTCTCTCTCTCTCTCTAACTCACAGCTTCTCTTTCTCTCTCTCTCACTCACAGCTTCTCTTTCTCTCTCTCTCACTCACAGCTTCTCATCCCCTCTCTCTCACTCACTTGCAGCTTCTCTCTTTCTCACTCTCTCTCACTTACAGCTTCTCTTTCTCTTATTCTCTCACTCACAGCTTCTCTTTCTTTCTCTCTCTCTCTCATTCACAGCTTTTCTCTCTTGCTCTTACTCACTCCCAGCTTCTCTCTCTCTCACTCACAGCTTCTCACTCTCTCTCTCGCTAACTCACAGCTTCTCTCTCTCTCACAGCTTCTCTTTCTCTCTCTCTCATACAGCTTCTCTTTCTCTCTCTCACTTACAGCTTCTCTTTCTCTCTCTCTATCTTAGCTTCTCTTTCTCTCTCTCTATCACACACACAGCTTCTCTTTCTCTCTCTCTATCACTCACAGCTTCTCTCTCTCTCTCTCTCTCTCACTCACAGCTTCTCTCACTCTCTCTCTCACTCACAGCTTCTCTTTCTCTCTCTCTCTCACTCACAGCTTCTCTCTCTCTCACAGCTTCTCTTTCTCTCTCTCTCATTCACACCTTCTCTTTCTCTCTCTCTCTCACTCACAGCTTCTCTTTCTTTCTCTCTCTCTCTCTCACAGCTTCTCTTTCTCTCACTCACAGCTTCTCTTTCTCTATCTCTCTCACACAGCTTCTCTTTCTCTCTCTCTCATTCACAGCTTCTCTTTCTCTCTCTCTCACTCACAGCTTCTCTTTCTTTCTCTCTCTCTCTCACTCACAGCTTCTCTTTCTCTCTCTCTCTCACTCACAGCTTCTCTTTCTCTCTCTCTCACTCACAGCTCTTTCTCTCTCTCTCTCACTCACAGCTTCTCTCTCTCTCACTCACTCACAGCTTCTCTCTCTCTCACTCTCTTTCACTCACAGCTTCTCTTTGTTTCTTTCTCTCTCTCTCACTCACAGCTTCTCTCTCTCTCTTCCTCACTCCCAGCTTCTCTCTCTCTCACTCACTCACATGTTCTCACTCTCTCACTTACTCACAGAATCTCTTTCTCTCTCTCACTTACAGTTTCTCTTTCTCTCTCTCTCTCACTCACAGCTTCTCTCTCTCTCTCACACACACAGCTTCTCTCTCTCTCTCTCACTTACAGCTTCTCTTTCTCTCTCTCTCTCTCTCACTCTCAGCTTCTCTTTCTCTCTCTCTCTCACACACAGCTTCTCTTTCTCTGTCACTCACAGCTTCTCCCTCTCTCACTAACAGCTTCTCTCTCTCTCTCACTCACAGCTTCTCTTTCTCTCTCTCACTTACACCTTCTATTTCTCTCTCTCTCACTCACAACTTCTCTCTCTCTCACAGCTTCTCTCTCTTTCTCTCACTCACAGCTTCTCTTTCTATCTCTCTCACTCACAGCTTCTCTTTCTCTCTCTCTCACTCACAGCTTCTCTTTCTTTCTCTCTCTCTCTCATTCACAGCTTCTCTCTCTCTTACTCACTCCCAGCTTCTCTCTCTCTCACTCACAGCTTCTCACTCTCTCTCTCACTCACTCACAGCTTCTCTCTCTCTCTCTTACTCACTCACAGCTTCTCTCCCTCTCACTCACAGCTTCCCACTCTCTCACTCACTCACTCACAGCATCTCTTTCTCTCTCTCTCACTCACAGCTTCTATTTCTCTCTCTCTCTCACTCACAGGTTCTCTTTCTCTCTCACACACACAGCTTCTCTCTCTCATTTACAGCTTCTCTCTCTCTCACTCACTCACTCATAGCTTCTCTTTCTCTCTCTCTCTTACTCACAGCTTCTCTTTCTCTCTCTCTCACTCACAGATTCTCTTTCTCTCTCACACAAACACAGCTTCTTTTTTCTCTCTCTCTCTCTCACTCACAGCTTCTCTTTCTCTCTCTCTCACTCAGCTTCTCTTTCTCTCTCTCTATCACACACACAGCTTCTTTCTCTCTCTCTCACTCACAGCTACTCTTTCTCTCTCTCTCTCACTCACAGCTTCTCTCTCTCACACACACAGCTTCTCTCTCTCACTTACAGCTTCTATTTCTCTCTCTCTCACACTCACAGCTTCCCTCTCTCTTACTCACTCCCTGATTCTCTCTCTCTCTCTCACTCACTCACAGCTTCTCTCTCTCACTCACAGCTTCTCTCTCTCACACACACTCACAGCTTCTCTCTCTCTCACTCACAGCTTCTCTTTCTCTCTCACACACATACAGCTTCTCTTTTTCTCTCTCACTCACAGCTTCTCTCTCTCTTTCTCTCTCTCACTCACAGCTTCTCTTTCTCACTCACTCTCTCTCACTCACAGCTTCTCTCTCTCTCACTCACAGCTTCTCTCTCTCTCTCACTCACAGCTTCTCTCTCTCTCTCTTACTCACTCCCAGCCTCTCTCTCTCACACACACAGCTTCTCACTCTCTCACTCACTCACTCACAGCTTCTCTTTCTCTCTCTCACACACACAGCTTCTCTCTCTCACTCACTTACAGCATCTCTTTCTCTCTCTCTCACTCTCAGCTTCTCTTTCTCTCTCTATCACTCACACAGCTCTTTCTCTCTCGCTCTCACTCACAGCTGCTCTTTCTCTCTCTCACGCACTCACAGCTTCTCTCTCTCACTCACTCACAGCTTCTCTCTCTCTCTCTTACTCACTCCCAGCCTCTCTCTCTCACACACACAGCTTCTCACTCTCTCACTCACTCACTCACAGCTTCTCTTTCTCTCTCACACACACACAGCTTCTCTCTCTCACTCACTTACAGCATCTCTTTCTCTCTCTCTCACTCTCAGCTTCTCTTTCTCTCTCTATCACTCACACAGCTCTTTCTCTCTTGCTCTCACTCACAGCTGCTCTTTCTCTCTCTCACGCACTCACAGCGTCTCTCTCTCACTCACTCACAGCTTCTCATTCTCTCTCTCTCACTCTCAGCTTCTCTTTCTCTCTCTCTCAGACACAGCTTCTCTTTCTCTCTTACTCACTCACAGCTTCTCTTTCTCTCTCTCACACACACACAGCTTCTCTTTCTCTCTCTCACTCACAGCTTCTCTCTCTCTCACTCACAGCTTCTTCTCTCTCTCACTCACAGCTTCTCTCTCTCTCTCACTCACAACTTCTTTTTCTCTCTCTCACCTACAGCTTCTGTTTCTCTCTCTCACTCACAGCTTCTCTCTCTCTCACTCACTCACTCACAGCTTCACTCTCTCTCTCACTCACTCACTCATAGCTTCTCTCTCACACACACACAGCTTCTTTTTCTCTCTCTCTCTCACTCACAGCATCTCTGTCTCTCTCTCTCACTCAGCTTCTCTTTCTCTCTCTCTATCACACACACAGCTTCTTTCTCTCTCTCTCTCACTCACAGCTTCTCTCTCTCTCACACACACACCGCTTCTCTCTCTCACTTACAGCTTCTATTTCTCTCTCTCTCACTCACAGCTTCTCTCTCTCTCTTACTCACTCCCTGATTCTCTCTCTCTCACTCACTCACAGCTTCTCTCTCTCTCACTCACAGCTTCTCTCTCTCTCACTCACAGCTTCTCTCTCTCTCTCACTCACAGCTTCTCTTTCTCTCTCACACACACTCAGCTTCTCTTTCTCTCTCTCTCTCACTCACAGCTTCTCTTTCTCTCTCTCTCTCACTCACAGCTTCTCTTTCTCTCTCTCTGACAAACAGCTTCTCTCTCTCTCACTTACAGCATCTCTTTCTCTCTCTCTCTCACTCTCAGCTTCTCTTTCTCTCTCTCTATCACTCACACAGCTTCTCTTTCTCTCTCGCTCTCACACACAGCTTCTCTTTCTTTCTTTCTCTCTCTCTCACTCACAGCTTCTCTCTCTCTCTCACTCACAGCTTCCCTCTCTCTCTCTTACTCACTCCCTGATTTTCTGTCTCTCACACACTCACAGCTTCTCTCCCTCCCTCTCACTCACAGCTTCTCTTTCTCTCTCTCTCTCACTCACAGCTTCTCTTTCTCTCTCTCTCTCACTCACACCTTCTCATTCTCTCTCTCTCACTCTCAGCTTCTCTCTCTCTCACACACACACAGCTTCTCTTTCTCTCTCTCTCACTCACACCTTCTCATTCTCTCTCTCTCTCACTCACAGCTTCTCTCTCTCTCTCTCACTCAATAGCTTCTATTTCTCTCATTCTCTCACTCACAGCTTCTCTCTTTCTCACTCTCTCTCTCACTTACAGCTTCTCTTTCTCTCTCTCACACACACAGCTTCTCTCTCTCACTCACTCACAGCTTCTCTCTCTCACTCTCTCTCACTCACAGCTTCTCTTTCTCTCCCTCTCTCACTCACAGCTTCTCTCTCTCTCTCTCACAGCTTCTCTCTCTCTTACTCACTCCCAGCTTCTCTCTCTCACACACACACAGCTTCTCACTCTCTCTCTCACACACTCACAGCTTCTCTTTCTGTCTCTCTCACTCACAGCTTTTCTTTCTCTCTCACACACACACAGCTTCTCTCTCTCCCTTACAGCATCTCTTTCTCTCTCACACTCACTCTCAGCTTCTCTTTCTCTCTCTCTATCACTCACACAGCTTCTCTTTCTCTCTCTCTCTCACTCACAGCTTCTCTCTCTCTCTTTCACTCACAGTTTCTCTTTCTCTCTCTCTCACTTACAGCTTCTATTTCTCTCTCTCTCACTCACAGCTTCCCTCTCTCTCTCTTACTCACTCCCTGATTTTCTCTCTCACACACACTCACAGCTTCTCTCCCTCTCTCTCACTCACAGCTTCTCTTTCTCTCTCACTCACAGCTTCTCTTTCTCTCTCTCATTCAAAGCTTCTCGTTCTCTCTCTCTCACACACAGCTTCTCTTTGTCTCTCTCTCTCACTCACACCTTCTCTTTCTCTCTCTCTCACTTACAGCTTCTCTTTCTCTCTCTCTCTCACTCTCAGCTTCTCTTTCTCTCTCTATCACTCACACAGCTCTTTCTCTCTCGCTCTCGCTCACAGCTGCTCTTTCTCTCTCTCACTCACTCACAGCTTCTCTCTCTCTCACTCACTCACAGCTTCTCTTTCTCTCTTACTCACTCACAGCTTCTCTTTCTCTCTCTCTCTCACACACACAGCTTCTCTTTCTCTCTCTCACTCACAGCTTCTCTCTTTCTCACTCACAGCTTCTTCTCTCTCTCACTCACTCACTCACAGCTTCTCTCTCTCACTCACTCACTCATAGCTTCTCTTTCTCTCTCTCTCTTACTCACAGCTTCTTTTTCTCTCTCTCTCACTCACAGATTCTCTTTCTCTCTCTCACACACAGCTTCTTTTTCTCTCTCTCTCTCACTCACAGCTTCTCTGTCTCTCTCTCTCACTCAGCTTCTCTTTCTCTCTCTCTATCACACACACAGCTTCTTTCTCTCTCTCTCTCTCACTCACAGCTTCTCTTTCTCTCTCTCTCACTCACAGCTTCTCTCTCTCTCACACACACACAGCTTCTCTCTCTCACTTACAGCTATTTCTCTCTCTCACACTCACAGCTTCTCTCTCTCTCTCTTACTCACTCCCTGATTCTCTCTCTCACACTCACTCCCTGATTCTCTCTCTCTCACTCACTCACAGCTTCTCTCTCTCACTCACAGCTTCTCTCTCTCTCTCTCACACTCACAGCTTCTCTTTCTCTCTCACACACATACAGCTTCTATTTCTCTCTCTCTCTCACTCACAGCTTCTCTTTCTCTCTCACTCTCTCTCACTCACAGCTTCTCTTTCTCTCTCCCTCACTCACAGCTTCTCGCTCTCTCTCTCTCTCACAGCTTCTCTCTCTCTCTCTTACTATCTCCCAGCTTCTCTCTCTCTCACACACACATCTTCTCACTCTCTCTCTCACAAACAGCTTCTCTCTCTCTCACTTACAACATCTCTTTCTCTCTCTCTCTCTCACTCTCAGCTTCTCTTTCTCTCTCTCTATCACTCACACAGCTTCTCTTTCTCTCTCGCTCTCACTCACAGCTTCTCTTTCTTTCTCTCTCTCTCACTCACAGCTTCTCTCTCTCTCTTTCACTCACAGTTTCTCTTTCTCTCTCTCTCACTTACAGCTTCTATTAATCTCTCTCTCTCACTCACAGCTTCCCTCTCTCTCTCTTACTCACGCCCTGATTTTCTGTCTCTCACACACTCACAGCTTCTCTCCCTCCCTCTCACTCACAGCTTCTCTTTCTCTCTCTCTCTCACTCACAGCTTCTCTTTCACTCTCTCTCTCACTCACAGCTTCTCGTTCTCTCTCTCTCACACACAGCTTCTCTTTGTCTCTCTCTCTCTCACTCACACCTTCTCATTCTCTCTCTCTCTCACTCTCAGCTTCTCTCTCTCTCACACACACACAGCTTCTCTTTCTCTCTCACTCACTCACAGCTTCTCTTTCTCTCTCTCTCTCACACACAGCTTCTCTTTCTCTCTCTCTCTCACTCACAGCTTCTCTTTCTCTCTCTCTCTCACTCACAGCTTCTCTTTCTCTCTCTCACACACAATAGCTTCTATTTCTCTCACTCTCTCACTCACAGCTTCTCTCTTTCTCACTCTCTCTCACTTACAGCTTCTCTTTCCTTCTCTCTCACACACACAGCTTCTCTCTCTCTCTCACTCACAGCTTGTCTTTCTCTCTCTCTCTCACTCACAGCTTCTCTCTCTCTCACACAGCTTCTCTCTCTCTTACTCACTCCCAGCTTCTCTCTCTCACACACACACAGCTTCTCACTCTCTCTCACACACACTCACAGCTTCTCTTTCTCTCTCTCTCTCTCACTCACAGCTTTTCTTTCTCTCTCACACACACACAGCTTCTCTCTCTCTCCCTTACATCATCTCTTTCTCTCTCTCACTCACTCTCAGCTTCTCTTTCTCTTTCACTCACAGTTTCTCTTTCTCTCTCTCTCTCACTTACACCTTCTATTTCTCTCTCTCTCTCCCTCACAGCTTCCCTCTCTCTCTCTTACTCACTCCCTGATTTTCTCTCTCTCACACACTCACAGCTTCTCTCCTTCTCTCTCACTCACAGCTTCTCTTTCTCTCTCTCTCTCACTCACAGCTTCTCTTTCTCTCTCTCTCTCACTCACAGCTTCTCGTTCTCTCTCTCTCACACACAGCTTCTCTTTGTCTCTCTCTCTCACTCACACCTTCTCATTCTCTCTCTCTCTCACTCTCAGCTTCTCTCTCTCTCACACACACAGCTTCTCTTTCTCTCTCACTCACTCACAGCTTCTCTTTCTCTCTCACACACACACACAGCTTCTCTTTCTCTCTCTCTCACTCACAGCTTCTCTTGCTCTCTCTCTCTCACTCACAGCTTCTCTTTCTCTCTCTCTCACTCACAGCTTCTCTTTCTCTCACTCTCTCACTCACAGCTTCTCTCTCTCTCTCACAGCTTCTCTTTCTCTCTCTCTCATTCACAGCTTCTCTTTCTCTCTCTCTCACTCACAGCTTCTCTTTCTCTCACTCACAGCTTTTCTTTCTCTCTCTCTCTGTCACTCACAGCTTCTCTTTCTCTCTCACACACACAGCTTCTCTTTCTCTCTCTCTCATTCACAGCTTCTCTTTCTCTCTCTCTCTCACTCACAGCTTCTCTTTCTTTCTTTCTCTCTCTCTCTCACTCACAGCTTCTCTTTCTCTCTCTCTCTCACTCACAGCTTCTCTTTCTCTCTGTCTCTCACTCATAGCTTCTCTTTTTCTCTCTCTCCCTCACAGCTTCTTTTTCTCTCTCTCTCATTCACAGCTTCTCTTTCTCTCTCTCTCTCACTCACAGCTTCTCTTTCTCTCTCTCCCTCACTCACAGCTTCTCTCTCTCTCACTCACTCACAGCTCCTCTCTCTCATTCTCTCTCACTCACAGCTTCTCTTTCTTTCTTTCTCTCTCTCTCTCACTCACAGCTTCTCTCTCTCTTACTCACTCCCAGCTCCTCTCTCTCTCTCACTCACAGCTTCTCACTCTCTCACTCACTCACTCACAGCATCTCTTTCTCTCTCTCTCACTCACAGCTTCTCTTTCTCTCTCTCTCTCTCACTCACAGCTTCTCTTTCTCTCTCTCTCTCACACACAGCTTCTCTCTCTCTCTCACTTACCGCTTCTCTTTCTCTCTCTCTCTCTCACGCTCAGCTTCTCTTTCTCTCTCTCTATCACACACACAGCTTCTCTTTCTCTCTCTCTCACTCTCACTCACACCTTCTCATTCTCTCTCTCTCTCACTCACAGCTTCTCTCTCTCTCTCACTCAATAGCTTCTATTTCTCTCACTCTCTCACTCACAGCTTCTCTCTTTCTCACTCTCTCTCTCACTTACAGCTTCTCTTTCTCTCTCTCTCACACACAGCTTCTCTCTCTCACTCACTCACAGCTTCTCTCTCTCTCACTCTCTCTCACTCACAGCTTCTCTTTCTCTCCCTCTCTCACTCACAGCTTCTCTCTCTCTCTCTCACAGCTTCTCTCTCTCTTACTCACTCCCAGCTTCTCTCTCTCACACACACACAGCTTCTCACTCTCTCTCTCACACACTCACAGCTTCTCTTTCTGTCTCTCTCTCTCACTCACAGCTTTTCTTTCTCTCTCTCACACACACAGCTTCTCTCTCTCCCTTACAGCATCTCTTTCTCTCTCTCACTCACTCTCAGCTTCTCTTTCTCTCTCTCTATCACTCACACAGCTTCTCTTTCTCTCTCTCTCTCACTCACAGCTTCTCTCTCTCCCTTTCACTTACAGTTTCTCTTTCTCTCTCTCTCACTTACAGCTTCTATTTCTCTCTCTCTCAGTCACAGCTTCCCTCTCTCTCTCTTACTCACTCCCTGATTTTCTCTCTCACACACAGCTTCTCTCCCTCTCTCTCACTCACAGCTTCTCTTTCTCTCTCACTCACAGCTTCTCTTTCTCTCTCTCATTCAAAGCTTCTCATTCTCTCTCTCTCACACACAGCTTCTCTTTGTCTCTCTCTCTCACTCACACCTTCTCTTTCTCTCTCTCTCACTTACAGCTTCTCTTTCTCTCTCTCTCACTCTCAGCTTCTCTTTCTCTCTCTATCACTCACACAGCTCTTTCTCTCTCGCTCTCGCTCACAGCTGCTCTTTCTCTCTCTCACTCACTCACAGCTTCTCTCTCTCTCACTCACTCACAGCTTCTCTTTCTCTCTTACTCACTCACAGCTTCTCTTTCTCTCTCTCTCTCACACACACAGCTTCTCTTTCTCTCTCTCACTCACAGCTTCTCTCTTTCTCACTCACAGCTTCTTCTCTCTCTCACTCACTCACTCACAGCTTCTCTCTCTCACTCACTCACTCATAGCTTCTCTTTCTCTCTCTCTTACTCACAGCTTCTTTTTCTCTCTCTCTCACTCACAGATTCTCTTTCTCTCTCTCACACACAGCTTCTTTTTCTCTCTCTCTCTCACTCACAGCTTCTCTGTCTCTCTCTCTCACTCAGCTTCTCTTTCTCTCTCTCTATCACACACACAGCTTCTTTCTCTCTCTCTCTCTCACTCACAGCTTCTCTTTCTCTCTCTCTCACTCACAGCTTCTCTCTCTCTCTCACACACACAGCTTCTCTCTCTCACTTACAGCTTCTATTTCTCTCTCTCTCACTCACAGCTTCTCTCTCTCTCTCTTACTCACTCCCTGATTCTCTCTCACACACTCACTCCCTGATTCTCTCTCTCTCACTCACTCACAGCTTCTCTCTCTCTCACTCACAGCTTCTCTCTCTCTCTCTCTCACTCACAGCTTCTCTTTCTCTCTCACACACATACAGCTTCTATTTCTCTCTCTCTCTCTCACTCACAGCTTCTCTCTCTCTCTTTCTCTCTCTCACTCACAGCTTCTCTTTCTCTCTCACTCTCTCTCACTCACAGCTTCTCTTTCTCTCTCTCTCACTCACAGCTTCTCGCTCTCTCTCTCTCTCACAGCTTCTCTCTCTCTCTCTTACTATCTCCCAGCTTCTCTCTCTCTCACACACACATCTTCTCACTCTCTCTCTCACAAACAGCTTCTCTCTCTCTCACTTACAACATCTCTTTCTCTCTCTCTCTCTCACTCTCAGCTTCTCTTTCTCTCTCTCTATCACTCACACAGCTTCTCTTTCTCTCTCGCTCTCACTCACAGCTTCTCTTTCTTTCTCTCTCTCTCACTCACAGCTTCTCTCTCTCTCTTTCACTCACAGTTTCTCTTTCTCTCTCTCTCACTTACAGCTTCTATTAATCTCTCTCTCTCACTCACAGCTTCCCTCTCTCTCTCTTACTCACGCCCTGATTTTCTGTCTCTCACACACTCACAGCTTCTCTCCCTCCCTCTCACTCACAGCTTCTCTTTCTCTCTCTCTCTCACTCACAGCTTCTCTTTCACTCTCTCTCTCACTCACAGCTTCTCGTTCTCTCTCTCTCACACACAGCTTCTCTTTGTCTCTCTCTCTCTCACTCACACCTTCTCATTCTCTCTCTCTCACACTCTCAGCTTCTCTCTCTCTCACACACACACAGCTTCTCTTTCTCTCTCACTCACTCACAGCTTCTCTTTCTCTCTCTCTCTCACACACAGCTTCTCTTTCTCTCTCTCTCTCACTCACAGCTTCTCTTTCTCTCTCTCTCTCACTCACAGCTTCTCTTTCTCTCTCTCTCACACACAATAGCTTCTATTTCTCTCACTCTCTCACTCACAGCTTCTCTCTTTCTCACTCTCTCTCACTTACAGCTTCTCTTTCCTTCTCTCTCACACACACAGCTTCTCTCTCTCTCTCTCACTCACAGCTTCTCTTTCTCTCTCTCTCTCACTCACAGCTTCTCTCTCTCTCTCACAGCTTCTCTCTCTCTTACTCACTCCCAGCTTCTCTCTCTCTCACACACACAGCTTCTCACTCTCTCTCACACACACTCACAGCTTCTCTCTCTCTCTCTCTCTCTCACTCACAGCTTTTCTTTCTCTCTCTCACACACACAGCTTCTCTCTCTCTCCCTTACAGCATCTCTTTCTCTCTCTCACTCACTCTCAGCTTCTCTTTCTCTTTCACTCACAGTTTCTCTTTCTCTCACTCTCTCACTTACACCTTCTATTTCTCTCTCTCTCTCCCTCACAGCTTCCCTCTCTCTCTCTTACTCATTCCCTGATTTTCTCTCTCTCACACACTCACAGCTTCTCTTTCTCTCTCTCTCACTCACAGCTTCTCTTTCTCGCTCTCTCTCACTCACAGCTTCTCGTTCTCTCTCACACACACACAGCTTCTCTTTGTCTCTCTCTCTCACTCACACCTTCTCATTCTCTCTCTCTCTCACTCTCAGCTTCTCTCTCTCACACACACACAGCTTCTCTTTCTCTCTCACTCACTCACAGCTTCTCTTTCTCTCTCTCACACACACAGCTTCTCTTTCTCTCTCTCTCACTCACAGCTTCTCTTGCTCTCTCTCTCTCACTCACAGCTTCTCTTTCTCTCTCTCTCACTCACAGCTTCTCTTTCTCTCACTCTCTCACTCACAGCTTCTCTCTCTCACACAGCTTCTCTTTCTCTCTCTCTCATTCACAGCTTCTCTTTCTCTCTCTCTCACTCACAGCTTCTCTTTCTCTCACTCACATCTTTTCTTTCTCTCTCTCTCTGTCACTCACAGCTTCTCTTTCTCTCTCACACACACAGCTTCTCTTTCTCTCTCTCTCATTCACAGCTTCTCTTTCTCTCTCTCTCTCACTCACAGCTTCTCTTTCTTTCTCTCTCTCTCTCTCACTCACAGCTTCTCTTTCTCTCTCTCTCTCACTCACAGCTTCTCTTTCTCTCTGTCTCTCACTCATAGCTTCTCTTTTTCTCTCTCTCCCTCACAGCTTCTTTTTCTCTCTCTCTCATTCACAGCTTCTCTTTCTCTCTCTCTCTCACTCACAGCTTCTCTTTCTCTCTCTCCCTCACTCACAGCTTCTCTCTCTCTCACTCACTCACAGCTCCTCTCTCTCATTCTCTCTCACTCACAGCTTCTCTTTCTTTCTTTCTCTCTCTGTCTCACTCACAGCTTCTCTCTCTCTTACTCACTCCCAGCTCCTCTCTCTCTCTCACTCACAGCTTCTCACTCTCTCACTCACTCACTCACAGCATCTCTTTCTCTCTCTCTCACTCACAGCTTCTCTTTCTCTCTCTCTCTCACTCACAGCTTCTCTTTCTCTCTCTCTCTCACACACAGCTTCTCTCTCTCTCTCACTCACAGCTTCTCTTTCTCTCTCTCTCTCACTCACAGCTTCTCTTTCTTTCTCTCTCTCTCTCTCACAGCTTCTCTTTCTCTCTCTCTCACTCACAGCTTCTCTTTCTCTCACTCACAGCTTCTCTTTCTCTCTCTCTCTGTCACTCACAGCTTCTCTTTCTCTCTCTCTCACACAGCTTCTCTTTCTCTCTCTCTCATTCACAGCTTCTCTTTCTCTCTTTCTCTCACTCACAGCTTCTCTTTCTCTCTCTCTCTCTCTCTCACTCACAGCTTCTCTTTCTCTCTCTCTCACTCACAGCTTCTCTTTCTCTCTGTCTCTCACTCACAGCTTCTCTTTCTTTCTCTCTCTCTCTCTCACTCAAAGCTTCTTTATCTCTCTCATTCACTGCTTCTCTTTCTCTCTCTCTCTCACTCACAGCTTCTCTTTCTCTCTCTCCTTCACTCACAGCTTCTCTCTCTCTCTCTCACTCACAGCTTCTCTCTCTCCCTCTCTCTCACAGCTTCTCTTTCTTTCTTTCTCTCTCTCACTCACAGCTTCTCTCTCTCTTACTCACTCCAAGCTTCTCACTCACTCACTCACTCACTCACAGCATCTCTTTCTCTCTCTCTCACTCACAGCTTCTCTTTCTCTCTCTCTCTCACTCACAGCTTCTCTTTCTCTCTCACACACACACAGCTTCTCTCTCTCTCTCACTTACAGCTTCTCTTTCTCTCTCTCTCTCTCACTCTCAGCTTCTCTTTCTCTCTCTCTATCACACACACAGCTTCTCTTTCTCTCTCTCTGTCACTCACAGCTTCTCTCTCTCACTAACAGCTTCTCTCTCTCTCTCTCTCTCACTCACAGCTACTCTTTCTCTCTCTCACTCACACCTATTTCTCTCTCTCTCTCACTCACAGCTTCTCTCTCTCTCTCTTACTCCCTGATTCTCTCTCTCACTCTCAGCTTCTCTCTCTCTCTCTCTAACTCACAGCTTCTCTTTCTCTCTCTCTCACTCACAGCTTCTCTTTCTCTCTCTCTCACTCACAGCTTCTCATCCCCTCTCTCTCACTCACTTGCAGCTTCTCTCTTTCTCACTCTCTCTCACTTACAGCTTCTCTTTCTCTTATTCTCTCACTCACAGCTTCTCTTTCTTTCTCTCTCTCTCTCATTCACAGCTTTTCTCTCTTGCTCTTACTCACTCCCAGCTTCTCTCTCTCTCACTCACAGCTTCTCACTCTCTCTCTCGCTAACTCACAGCTTCTCTCTCTCTCACAGCTTCTCTTTCTCTCTCTCTCATACAGCTTCTCTTTCTCTCTCTCACTTACAGCTTCTCTTTCTCTCTCTCTATCTTAGCTTCTCTTTCTCTCTCTCTATCACACACACAGCTTCTCTTTCTCTCTCTCTATCACTCACAGCTTCTCTCTCTCTCTCTCTCTCTCACTCACAGCTTCTCTCACTCTCTCTCTCACTCACAGCTTCTCTTTCTCTCTCTCTCTCACTCACAGCTTCTCTCTCTCTCACAGCTTCTCTTTCTCTCTCTCTCATTCACACCTTCTCTTTCTCTCTCTCTCTCACTCACAGCTTCTCTTTCTTTCTCTCTCTCTCTCTCACAGCTTCTCTTTCTCTCACTCACAGCTTCTCTTTCTCTATCTCTCTCACACAGCTTCTCTTTCTCTCTCTCTCATTCACAGCTTCTCTTTCTCTCTCTCTCACTCACAGCTTCTCTTTCTTTCTCTCTCTCTCTCACTCACAGCTTCTCTTTCTCTCTCTCTCTCACTCACAGCTTCTCTTTCTCTCTCTCTCACTCACAGCTCTTTCTCTCTCTCTCTCACTCACAGCTTCTCTCTCTCTCACTCACTCACAGCTTCTCTCTCTCTCACTCTCTTTCACTCACAGCTTCTCTTTGTTTCTTTCTCTCTCTCTCACTCACAGCTTCTCTCTCTCTCTTCCTCACTCCCAGCTTCTCTCTCTCTCACTCACTCACATGTTCTCACTCTCTCACTTACTCACAGAATCTCTTTCTCTCTCTCACTTACAGTTTCTCTTTCTCTCTCTCTCTCACTCACAGCTTCTCTCTCTCTCTCACACACACAGCTTCTCTCTCTCTCTCTCACTTACAGCTTCTCTTTCTCTCTCTCTCTCTCTCACTCTCAGCTTCTCTTTCTCTCTCTCTCTCACACACAGCTTCTCTTTCTCTGTCACTCACAGCTTCTCCCTCTCTCACTAACAGCTTCTCTCTCTCTCTCACTCACAGCTTCTCTTTCTCTCTCTCACTTACACCTTCTATTTCTCTCTCTCTCACTCACAACTTCTCTCTCTCTCACAGCTTCTCTCTCTTTCTCTCACTCACAGCTTCTCTTTCTATCTCTCTCACTCACAGCTTCTCTTTCTCTCTCTCTCACTCACAGCTTCTCTTTCTTTCTCTCTCTCTCTCATTCACAGCTTCTCTCTCTCTTACTCACTCCCAGCTTCTCTCTCTCTCACTCACAGCTTCTCACTCTCTCTCTCACTCACTCACAGCTTCTCTCTCTCTCTCTTACTCACTCACAGCTTCTCTCCCTCTCACTCACAGCTTCCCACTCTCTCACTCACTCACTCACAGCATCTCTTTCTCTCTCTCTCACTCACAGCTTCTATTTCTCTCTCTCTCTCACTCACAGGTTCTCTTTCTCTCTCACACACACAGCTTCTCTCTCTCATTTACAGCTTCTCTCTCTCTCACTCACTCACTCATAGCTTCTCTTTCTCTCTCTCTCTTACTCACAGCTTCTCTTTCTCTCTCTCTCACTCACAGATTCTCTTTCTCTCTCACACAAACACAGCTTCTTTTTTCTCTCTCTCTCTCTCACTCACAGCTTCTCTTTCTCTCTCTCTCACTCAGCTTCTCTTTCTCTCTCTCTATCACACACACAGCTTCTTTCTCTCTCTCTCACTCACAGCTACTCTTTCTCTCTCTCTCTCACTCACAGCTTCTCTCTCTCACACACACAGCTTCTCTCTCTCACTTACAGCTTCTATTTCTCTCTCTCTCACACTCACAGCTTCCCTCTCTCTTACTCACTCCCTGATTCTCTCTCTCTCTCTCACTCACTCACAGCTTCTCTCTCTCACTCACAGCTTCTCTCTCTCACACACACTCACAGCTTCTCTCTCTCTCACTCACAGCTTCTCTTTCTCTCTCACACACATACAGCTTCTCTTTTTCTCTCTCACTCACAGCTTCTCTCTCTCTTTCTCTCTCTCACTCACAGCTTCTCTTTCTCACTCACTCTCTCTCACTCACAGCTTCTCTCTCTCTCACTCACAGCTTCTCTCTCTCTCTCACTCACAGCTTCTCTCTCTCTCTCTTACTCACTCCCAGCCTCTCTCTCTCACACACACAGCTTCTCACTCTCTCACTCACTCACTCACAGCTTCTCTTTCTCTCTCTCACACACACAGCTTCTCTCTCTCACTCACTTACAGCATCTCTTTCTCTCTCTCTCACTCTCAGCTTCTCTTTCTCTCTCTATCACTCACACAGCTCTTTCTCTCTCGCTCTCACTCACAGCTGCTCTTTCTCTCTCTCACGCACTCACAGCTTCTCTCTCTCACTCACTCACAGCTTCTCTCTCTCTCTCTTACTCACTCCCAGCCTCTCTCTCTCACACACACAGCTTCTCACTCTCTCACTCACTCACTCACAGCTTCTCTTTCTCTCTCACACACACACAGCTTCTCTCTCTCACTCACTTACAGCATCTCTTTCTCTCTCTCTCACTCTCAGCTTCTCTTTCTCTCTCTATCACTCACACAGCTCTTTCTCTCTTGCTCTCACTCACAGCTGCTCTTTCTCTCTCTCACGCACTCACAGCGTCTCTCTCTCACTCACTCACAGCTTCTCATTCTCTCTCTCTCACTCTCAGCTTCTCTTTCTCTCTCTCTCAGACACAGCTTCTCTTTCTCTCTTACTCACTCACAGCTTCTCTTTCTCTCTCTCACACACACACAGCTTCTCTTTCTCTCTCTCACTCACAGCTTCTCTCTCTCTCACTCACAGCTTCTTCTCTCTCTCACTCACAGCTTCTCTCTCTCTCTCTCACTCACAACTTCTTTTTCTCTCTCTCACCTACAGCTTCTGTTTCTCTCTCTCACTCACAGCTTCTCTCTCTCTCACTCACTCACTCACAGCTTCACTCTCTCTCTCACTCACTCACTCATAGCTTCTCTCTCACACACACACAGCTTCTTTTTCTCTCTCTCTCTCACTCACAGCATCTCTGTCTCTCTCTCTCACTCAGCTTCTCTTTCTCTCTCTCTATCACACACACAGCTTCTTTCTCTCTCTCTCTCACTCACAGCTTCTCTCTCTCACACACACACACCGCTTCTCTCTCTCACTTACAGCTTCTATTTCTCTCTCTCTCACTCACAGCTTCTCTCTCTCTCTTACTCACTCCCTGATTCTCTCTCTCTCACTCACTCACAGCTTCTCTCTCTCTCACTCACAGCTTCTCTCTCTCTCACTCACAGCTTCTCTCTCTCTCTCTCACTCACAGCTTCTCTTTCTCTCTCACACACACTCAGCTTCTCTTTCTCTCTCTCTCTCACTCACAGCTTCTCTTTCTCTCTCTCTCTCACTCACAGCTTCTCTTTCTCTCTCTCTGACAAACAGCTTCTCTCTCTCTCACTTACAGCATCTCTTTCTCTCTCTCTCTCACTCTCAGCTTCTCTTTCTCTCTCTCTATCACTCACACAGCTTCTCTTTCTCTCTCGCTCTCACACACAGCTTCTCTTTCTTTCTTTCTCTCTCTCTCACTCACAGCTTCTCTCTCTCTCTCACTCACAGCTTCCCTCTCTCTCTCTTACTCACTCCCTGATTTTCTGTCTCTCACACACTCACAGCTTCTCTCCCTCCCTCTCACTCACAGCTTCTCTTTCTCTCTCTCTCTCACTCACAGCTTCTCTTTCTCTCTCTCTCTCACTCACACCTTCTCATTCTCTCTCTCTCACTCTCAGCTTCTCTCTCTCTCACACACACACAGCTTCTCTTTCTCTCTCTCTCACTCACACCTTCTCATTCTCTCTCTCTCTCACTCACAGCTTCTCTCTCTCTCTCTCACTCAATAGCTTCTATTTCTCTCATTCTCTCACTCACAGCTTCTCTCTTTCTCACTCTCTCTCTCACTTACAGCTTCTCTTTCTCTCTCTCACACACACAGCTTCTCTCTCTCACTCACTCACAGCTTCTCTCTCTCACTCTCTCTCACTCACAGCTTCTCTTTCTCTCCCTCTCTCACTCACAGCTTCTCTCTCTCTCTCTCACAGCTTCTCTCTCTCTTACTCACTCCCAGCTTCTCTCTCTCACACACACACAGCTTCTCACTCTCTCTCTCACACACTCACAGCTTCTCTTTCTGTCTCTCTCACTCACAGCTTTTCTTTCTCTCTCACACACACACAGCTTCTCTCTCTCCCTTACAGCATCTCTTTCTCTCTCACACTCACTCTCAGCTTCTCTTTCTCTCTCTCTATCACTCACACAGCTTCTCTTTCTCTCTCTCTCTCACTCACAGCTTCTCTCTCTCTCTTTCACTCACAGTTTCTCTTTCTCTCTCTCTCACTTACAGCTTCTATTTCTCTCTCTCTCACTCACAGCTTCCCTCTCTCTCTCTTACTCACTCCCTGATTTTCTCTCTCACACACACTCACAGCTTCTCTCCCTCTCTCTCACTCACAGCTTCTCTTTCTCTCTCACTCACAGCTTCTCTTTCTCTCTCTCATTCAAAGCTTCTCGTTCTCTCTCTCTCACACACAGCTTCTCTTTGTCTCTCTCTCTCACTCACACCTTCTCTTTCTCTCTCTCTCACTTACAGCTTCTCTTTCTCTCTCTCTCTCACTCTCAGCTTCTCTTTCTCTCTCTATCACTCACACAGCTCTTTCTCTCTCGCTCTCGCTCACAGCTGCTCTTTCTCTCTCTCACTCACTCACAGCTTCTCTCTCTCTCACTCACTCACAGCTTCTCTTTCTCTCTTACTCACTCACAGCTTCTCTTTCTCTCTCTCTCTCACACACACAGCTTCTCTTTCTCTCTCTCACTCACAGCTTCTCTCTTTCTCACTCACAGCTTCTTCTCTCTCTCACTCACTCACTCACAGCTTCTCTCTCTCACTCACTCACTCATAGCTTCTCTTTCTCTCTCTCTCTTACTCACAGCTTCTTTTTCTCTCTCTCTCACTCACAGATTCTCTTTCTCTCTCTCACACACAGCTTCTTTTTCTCTCTCTCTCTCACTCACAGCTTCTCTGTCTCTCTCTCTCACTCAGCTTCTCTTTCTCTCTCTCTATCACACACACAGCTTCTTTCTCTCTCTCTCTCTCACTCACAGCTTCTCTTTCTCTCTCTCTCACTCACAGCTTCTCTCTCTCTCACACACACACAGCTTCTCTCTCTCACTTACAGCTATTTCTCTCTCTCACACTCACAGCTTCTCTCTCTCTCTCTTACTCACTCCCTGATTCTCTCTCTCACACTCACTCCCTGATTCTCTCTCTCTCACTCACTCACAGCTTCTCTCTCTCACTCACAGCTTCTCTCTCTCTCTCTCACACTCACAGCTTCTCTTTCTCTCTCACACACATACAGCTTCTATTTCTCTCTCTCTCTCACTCACAGCTTCTCTTTCTCTCTCACTCTCTCTCACTCACAGCTTCTCTTTCTCTCTCCCTCACTCACAGCTTCTCGCTCTCTCTCTCTCTCACAGCTTCTCTCTCTCTCTCTTACTATCTCCCAGCTTCTCTCTCTCTCACACACACATCTTCTCACTCTCTCTCTCACAAACAGCTTCTCTCTCTCTCACTTACAACATCTCTTTCTCTCTCTCTCTCTCACTCTCAGCTTCTCTTTCTCTCTCTCTATCACTCACACAGCTTCTCTTTCTCTCTCGCTCTCACTCACAGCTTCTCTTTCTTTCTCTCTCTCTCACTCACAGCTTCTCTCTCTCTCTTTCACTCACAGTTTCTCTTTCTCTCTCTCTCACTTACAGCTTCTATTAATCTCTCTCTCTCACTCACAGCTTCCCTCTCTCTCTCTTACTCACGCCCTGATTTTCTGTCTCTCACACACTCACAGCTTCTCTCCCTCCCTCTCACTCACAGCTTCTCTTTCTCTCTCTCTCTCACTCACAGCTTCTCTTTCACTCTCTCTCTCACTCACAGCTTCTCGTTCTCTCTCTCTCACACACAGCTTCTCTTTGTCTCTCTCTCTCTCACTCACACCTTCTCATTCTCTCTCTCTCTCACTCTCAGCTTCTCTCTCTCTCACACACACACAGCTTCTCTTTCTCTCTCACTCACTCACAGCTTCTCTTTCTCTCTCTCTCTCACACACAGCTTCTCTTTCTCTCTCTCTCTCACTCACAGCTTCTCTTTCTCTCTCTCTCTCACTCACAGCTTCTCTTTCTCTCTCTCACACACAATAGCTTCTATTTCTCTCACTCTCTCACTCACAGCTTCTCTCTTTCTCACTCTCTCTCACTTACAGCTTCTCTTTCCTTCTCTCTCACACACACAGCTTCTCTCTCTCTCTCACTCACAGCTTGTCTTTCTCTCTCTCTCTCACTCACAGCTTCTCTCTCTCTCACACAGCTTCTCTCTCTCTTACTCACTCCCAGCTTCTCTCTCTCACACACACACAGCTTCTCACTCTCTCTCACACACACTCACAGCTTCTCTTTCTCTCTCTCTCTCTCACTCACAGCTTTTCTTTCTCTCTCACACACACACAGCTTCTCTCTCTCTCCCTTACATCATCTCTTTCTCTCTCTCACTCACTCTCAGCTTCTCTTTCTCTTTCACTCACAGTTTCTCTTTCTCTCTCTCTCTCACTTACACCTTCTATTTCTCTCTCTCTCTCCCTCACAGCTTCCCTCTCTCTCTCTTACTCACTCCCTGATTTTCTCTCTCTCACACACTCACAGCTTCTCTCCTTCTCTCTCACTCACAGCTTCTCTTTCTCTCTCTCTCTCACTCACAGCTTCTCTTTCTCTCTCTCTCTCACTCACAGCTTCTCGTTCTCTCTCTCTCACACACAGCTTCTCTTTGTCTCTCTCTCTCACTCACACCTTCTCATTCTCTCTCTCTCTCACTCTCAGCTTCTCTCTCTCTCACACACACAGCTTCTCTTTCTCTCTCACTCACTCACAGCTTCTCTTTCTCTCTCACACACACACACAGCTTCTCTTTCTCTCTCTCTCACTCACAGCTTCTCTTGCTCTCTCTCTCTCACTCACAGCTTCTCTTTCTCTCTCTCTCACTCACAGCTTCTCTTTCTCTCACTCTCTCACTCACAGCTTCTCTCTCTCTCTCACAGCTTCTCTTTCTCTCTCTCTCATTCACAGCTTCTCTTTCTCTCTCTCTCACTCACAGCTTCTCTTTCTCTCACTCACAGCTTTTCTTTCTCTCTCTCTCTGTCACTCACAGCTTCTCTTTCTCTCTCACACACACAGCTTCTCTTTCTCTCTCTCTCATTCACAGCTTCTCTTTCTCTCTCTCTCTCACTCACAGCTTCTCTTTCTTTCTTTCTCTCTCTCTCTCACTCACAGCTTCTCTTTCTCTCTCTCTCTCACTCACAGCTTCTCTTTCTCTCTGTCTCTCACTCATAGCTTCTCTTTTTCTCTCTCTCCCTCACAGCTTCTTTTTCTCTCTCTCTCATTCACAGCTTCTCTTTCTCTCTCTCTCTCACTCACAGCTTCTCTTTCTCTCTCTCCCTCACTCACAGCTTCTCTCTCTCTCACTCACTCACAGCTCCTCTCTCTCATTCTCTCTCACTCACAGCTTCTCTTTCTTTCTTTCTCTCTCTCTCTCACTCACAGCTTCTCTCTCTCTTACTCACTCCCAGCTCCTCTCTCTCTCTCACTCACAGCTTCTCACTCTCTCACTCACTCACTCACAGCATCTCTTTCTCTCTCTCTCACTCACAGCTTCTCTTTCTCTCTCTCTCTCTCACTCACAGCTTCTCTTTCTCTCTCTCTCTCACACACAGCTTCTCTCTCTCTCTCACTTACCGCTTCTCTTTCTCTCTCTCTCTCTCACGCTCAGCTTCTCTTTCTCTCTCTCTATCACACACACAGCTTCTCTTTCTCTCTCTCTCACTCTCACTCACACCTTCTCATTCTCTCTCTCTCTCACTCACAGCTTCTCTCTCTCTCTCACTCAATAGCTTCTATTTCTCTCACTCTCTCACTCACAGCTTCTCTCTTTCTCACTCTCTCTCTCACTTACAGCTTCTCTTTCTCTCTCTCTCACACACAGCTTCTCTCTCTCACTCACTCACAGCTTCTCTCTCTCTCACTCTCTCTCACTCACAGCTTCTCTTTCTCTCCCTCTCTCACTCACAGCTTCTCTCTCTCTCTCTCACAGCTTCTCTCTCTCTTACTCACTCCCAGCTTCTCTCTCTCACACACACACAGCTTCTCACTCTCTCTCTCACACACTCACAGCTTCTCTTTCTGTCTCTCTCTCTCACTCACAGCTTTTCTTTCTCTCTCTCACACACACAGCTTCTCTCTCTCCCTTACAGCATCTCTTTCTCTCTCTCACTCACTCTCAGCTTCTCTTTCTCTCTCTCTATCACTCACACAGCTTCTCTTTCTCTCTCTCTCTCACTCACAGCTTCTCTCTCTCCCTTTCACTTACAGTTTCTCTTTCTCTCTCTCTCACTTACAGCTTCTATTTCTCTCTCTCTCAGTCACAGCTTCCCTCTCTCTCTCTTACTCACTCCCTGATTTTCTCTCTCACACACAGCTTCTCTCCCTCTCTCTCACTCACAGCTTCTCTTTCTCTCTCACTCACAGCTTCTCTTTCTCTCTCTCATTCAAAGCTTCTCATTCTCTCTCTCTCACACACAGCTTCTCTTTGTCTCTCTCTCTCACTCACACCTTCTCTTTCTCTCTCTCTCACTTACAGCTTCTCTTTCTCTCTCTCTCACTCTCAGCTTCTCTTTCTCTCTCTATCACTCACACAGCTCTTTCTCTCTCGCTCTCGCTCACAGCTGCTCTTTCTCTCTCTCACTCACTCACAGCTTCTCTCTCTCTCACTCACTCACAGCTTCTCTTTCTCTCTTACTCACTCACAGCTTCTCTTTCTCTCTCTCTCTCACACACACAGCTTCTCTTTCTCTCTCTCACTCACAGCTTCTCTCTTTCTCACTCACAGCTTCTTCTCTCTCTCACTCACTCACTCACAGCTTCTCTCTCTCACTCACTCACTCATAGCTTCTCTTTCTCTCTCTCTTACTCACAGCTTCTTTTTCTCTCTCTCTCACTCACAGATTCTCTTTCTCTCTCTCACACACAGCTTCTTTTTCTCTCTCTCTCTCACTCACAGCTTCTCTGTCTCTCTCTCTCACTCAGCTTCTCTTTCTCTCTCTCTATCACACACACAGCTTCTTTCTCTCTCTCTCTCTCACTCACAGCTTCTCTTTCTCTCTCTCTCACTCACAGCTTCTCTCTCTCTCTCACACACACAGCTTCTCTCTCTCACTTACAGCTTCTATTTCTCTCTCTCTCACTCACAGCTTCTCTCTCTCTCTCTTACTCACTCCCTGATTCTCTCTCACACACTCACTCCCTGATTCTCTCTCTCTCACTCACTCACAGCTTCTCTCTCTCTCACTCACAGCTTCTCTCTCTCTCTCTCTCACTCACAGCTTCTCTTTCTCTCTCACACACATACAGCTTCTATTTCTCTCTCTCTCTCTCACTCACAGCTTCTCTCTCTCTCTTTCTCTCTCTCACTCACAGCTTCTCTTTCTCTCTCACTCTCTCTCACTCACAGCTTCTCTTTCTCTCTCTCTCACTCACAGCTTCTCGCTCTCTCTCTCTCTCACAGCTTCTCTCTCTCTCTCTTACTATCTCCCAGCTTCTCTCTCTCTCACACACACATCTTCTCACTCTCTCTCTCACAAACAGCTTCTCTCTCTCTCACTTACAACATCTCTTTCTCTCTCTCTCTCTCACTCTCAGCTTCTCTTTCTCTCTCTCTATCACTCACACAGCTTCTCTTTCTCTCTCGCTCTCACTCACAGCTTCTCTTTCTTTCTCTCTCTCTCACTCACAGCTTCTCTCTCTCTCTTTCACTCACAGTTTCTCTTTCTCTCTCTCTCACTTACAGCTTCTATTAATCTCTCTCTCTCACTCACAGCTTCCCTCTCTCTCTCTTACTCACGCCCTGATTTTCTGTCTCTCACACACTCACAGCTTCTCTCCCTCCCTCTCACTCACAGCTTCTCTTTCTCTCTCTCTCTCACTCACAGCTTCTCTTTCACTCTCTCTCTCACTCACAGCTTCTCGTTCTCTCTCTCTCACACACAGCTTCTCTTTGTCTCTCTCTCTCTCACTCACACCTTCTCATTCTCTCTCTCTCACACTCTCAGCTTCTCTCTCTCTCACACACACACAGCTTCTCTTTCTCTCTCACTCACTCACAGCTTCTCTTTCTCTCTCTCTCTCACACACAGCTTCTCTTTCTCTCTCTCTCTCACTCACAGCTTCTCTTTCTCTCTCTCTCTCACTCACAGCTTCTCTTTCTCTCTCTCTCACACACAATAGCTTCTATTTCTCTCACTCTCTCACTCACAGCTTCTCTCTTTCTCACTCTCTCTCACTTACAGCTTCTCTTTCCTTCTCTCTCACACACACAGCTTCTCTCTCTCTCTCTCACTCACAGCTTCTCTTTCTCTCTCTCTCTCACTCACAGCTTCTCTCTCTCTCTCACAGCTTCTCTCTCTCTTACTCACTCCCAGCTTCTCTCTCTCTCACACACACAGCTTCTCACTCTCTCTCACACACACTCACAGCTTCTCTCTCTCTCTCTCTCTCTCACTCACAGCTTTTCTTTCTCTCTCTCACACACACAGCTTCTCTCTCTCTCCCTTACAGCATCTCTTTCTCTCTCTCACTCACTCTCAGCTTCTCTTTCTCTTTCACTCACAGTTTCTCTTTCTCTCACTCTCTCACTTACACCTTCTATTTCTCTCTCTCTCTCCCTCACAGCTTCCCTCTCTCTCTCTTACTCATTCCCTGATTTTCTCTCTCTCACACACTCACAGCTTCTCTTTCTCTCTCTCTCACTCACAGCTTCTCTTTCTCGCTCTCTCTCACTCACAGCTTCTCGTTCTCTCTCACACACACACAGCTTCTCTTTGTCTCTCTCTCTCACTCACACCTTCTCATTCTCTCTCTCTCTCACTCTCAGCTTCTCTCTCTCACACACACACAGCTTCTCTTTCTCTCTCACTCACTCACAGCTTCTCTTTCTCTCTCTCACACACACAGCTTCTCTTTCTCTCTCTCTCACTCACAGCTTCTCTTGCTCTCTCTCTCTCACTCACAGCTTCTCTTTCTCTCTCTCTCACTCACAGCTTCTCTTTCTCTCACTCTCTCACTCACAGCTTCTCTCTCTCACACAGCTTCTCTTTCTCTCTCTCTCATTCACAGCTTCTCTTTCTCTCTCTCTCACTCACAGCTTCTCTTTCTCTCACTCACATCTTTTCTTTCTCTCTCTCTCTGTCACTCACAGCTTCTCTTTCTCTCTCACACACACAGCTTCTCTTTCTCTCTCTCTCATTCACAGCTTCTCTTTCTCTCTCTCTCTCACTCACAGCTTCTCTTTCTTTCTCTCTCTCTCTCTCACTCACAGCTTCTCTTTCTCTCTCTCTCTCACTCACAGCTTCTCTTTCTCTCTGTCTCTCACTCATAGCTTCTCTTTTTCTCTCTCTCCCTCACAGCTTCTTTTTCTCTCTCTCTCATTCACAGCTTCTCTTTCTCTCTCTCTCTCACTCACAGCTTCTCTTTCTCTCTCTCCCTCACTCACAGCTTCTCTCTCTCTCACTCACTCACAGCTCCTCTCTCTCATTCTCTCTCACTCACAGCTTCTCTTTCTTTCTTTCTCTCTCTGTCTCACTCACAGCTTCTCTCTCTCTTACTCACTCCCAGCTCCTCTCTCTCTCTCACTCACAGCTTCTCACTCTCTCACTCACTCACTCACAGCATCTCTTTCTCTCTCTCTCACTCACAGCTTCTCTTTCTCTCTCTCTCTCACTCACAGCTTCTCTTTCTCTCTCTCTCTCACACACAGCTTCTCTCTCTCTCTCACTTACAGCTTCTCTTTCTCTCTCTCTCTCACGCTCAGCTTCTCTTTCTCTCTCTCTATCACACACACAGCTTCTCTTTCTCTCTCTCTGTCACTCACAGCTTCTCTCTCTCACTAACAGCTTCTCTCTCTCTCTCACTGAAAGCTTCTCTTTCTCTCTCTCACTCACTTACACCTATTTCTCTCTCTCTCTCACTCACAGCTTCTCTTTCTCTCTCTCTCTCACTCACAGCTTCTCTCTCTCTCACACAGCTTCTCATTCTCGCTCTCTCATTCACAGCTTCTCTTTCTCTCTCTCTCTCTCACTCACTCACAGCTTCTCTTTCTCACTCTCTCTCACTCACAGCTTCTCTTTCTCACTCTCTCTCACTCACAGCTTCTCTTTCTCTATCTCTCTCACACAGCTTCTCTTTCTCTCTCTCTCATTCACAGCTTCTCTTTCTCTCTCTCACTCACAGCTTCTCTTTCTTTCTCTCTCTCTCTCCCAAGCTTCTCTCTCTCTCACACACCTTCTCTCTCTCTCTCACTCACAGCTCTTTCTCTCTCTCTCTCACTCACAGCTTCTCTCTCTCTCTCACTCACTCACAACTTCTCTCTCTCACTCTCTCTCACTCACAGCTTCTCTTTCTTTCTTTCTCTCTCTCTCACTCACAGCTTCTCTCTCTCTCTTACTCACTCCCAGCTTCTCTCTCTCTCACTCACTCACATCTTCTCACTCTCTCACTTACTCACAGCATCTCTTTCTCTCTCTCACTTACAGCTTCTCTTTCTCTCTCTCTCTCACTCACAGCTTCTCTTTCTCTCTCACACACACACAGCTTCTCTCTCTCTCTCACTTACAGCTTCTCTCTCTCTTTCACTCACAGTTTCTCTTTCTCTCTCTCTCACTTACAGCTTCTATTTCTCTCTCTCTCTCACTCACATCTTCCCTCTCTCTCTCTTACTCACTCCCTGATTTTCTCTCTCTCACACACTCACAGCTTCTCTCCCTCTCTCTCACTCACAACTTCTCTTTCTCTCTCTCTCTCATTCACAGCTTCTCTTTCTCTCTCTCTCACTCACAGCTTCTCGTTCTCTCTCTCTCACACACAGCTTCTCTGTCTCTCTCTCTCACTCACACCTTCTGATTCTCTCTCTCTCACTCTCAGCTTCTCTCTCTCTCACACACAGCTTCTCTTTCTCTCTCACTCACTCACAGCTTCTCTTTCTCTCTCTCACACACACACAGCTTCTCTTTTTCTCTCTCGCACTCACAGCTTCTCTTGCTCTCTCTCTCTCACTCACAGCTTCTCTTTCTCTCTCTCTCACTCACAGCTTCTCTTTCTTTCACTCACAGCTTCTCTTTCTCTCTCTCTGTCACTCACAGCTTCTCTTTCTCTCTCTCTCACACACAGCTTCTCTTTCTCTCTCTCTCATTCACAGCTTCTCTTTCTCTCTCTCTCTCACTCACAGCTTCTCTTTCTTTCATTCTCTCTCTCACTCACAGCTTCTCTTTCTCTCGCTCCCTCACTCACAGCTTCTCTCTCTCTCACTCACAGCTTCTCTCTCTATTACTCACTCCCAGCTCCTCTCTCTCTCTCTCACTCACAGCTTCTCACTCTCTCACTCACTCACTCACAGCATCTCTTTCTCTCTCACTCTCACTCACAGCTTCTCTTTCTCTCTCTCTCACTCACAGCTTCTCTCTCTCTCTCTCTCTCACTTACAGCTTCTCTTTCTCTCTCTCTCTCACGCTCAGCTTCTCTTTCACTCTCTCTACCACACACACAGCTTCTCTATCTGTCTCTCTGTCACTCACAGCTTCTCTCTCTCACACACGCACAGCTTCTCACTCTCTCTCTCTCACTCACGGCTTCTCTTTCTCTCTCTCTCTCTCACTCACGGCTTCTCTTTGTCTCTCTCACACACACAGCTTCTCTCTCTCTCCCTTACAGCATCTCTTTCTCTATCTCTCTCACTCTCAGCTTCTCTTTCTCTCTCTCTATCACTCACACAGCTTCTCTTTCTCTCTCGCTCTCACTCACAGCTTCTCTTTCTCTCTCTCTCTCTCATTCACAGCTTCTCTCTCTCTCTTACACTCACAGTTTCTCTTTCTCTCTCTCTCACTTACAGCTTCTATTTCTCTCTCTCTCTCACTCACAGCTTCCCTCTCTCTCTCTTACTCACTCCCTGATTTTCTCTCTCTCACACACTCACAGCTTCTCTCCCTCTCTCTCACTCACAGCTTCTCTTTCTCTCTCTCTCTCTAACTCACAGCTTCTCTTTCTCTCTCTCTCTCACTCACAACTTCTCATTCTCTCTCTCACACACACAGCTTCTCTTTGTCTCCCTCTCTCACTCACACCTTCTCATTCTCTCTCTCTCTCAGCTTCTCTCTCTCTCACATACACAGCTTCTTTTTCTCTCTCACTCACTCACAGCTTCTCTTTCTCTCTCTCACACACACAGCTTCTCTTTCTCTCTCTCTCACACACACAGCTTCTCTTTCTCTCTCTCTCACTCACAGCTTCTCTTTCTCTCACTCTCTCACTCACAGCTTCTCTCTCTCTCTCACAGCTTCTCTTTCTCTCTCTCTCATTCACAGCTTCTCTTTCTCTCTCTCTCTCACTCACAGCTTCTCTTTCTCTCACTCACAGCTTCTCTTTCTCTCTCTCTATGTCACTCACAGCTTCTCTTTCTCTCTCTCTCTTACACAGCTTCTCTTTCTCTCTCTCTCATTCACAGCTTCTCTTTCTCTCTCTCTCACTCACAGCTTCTCTTTCTTTCTCTCTCTCTCACTCACAGCTTCTCTTTCTCTCTCTCTCTCACTCACAGCTTCTCTTTCTCTCTGTCTCTCACTCACAGCTTCGCTTTCTCTCTCTCTCTCACTCACAGCTTCTCTTTCTCTCTCTCTCATTCACAGCTTCTCTTTCTCTCTCTCTCTCACTCACAACTTCTCTTTCTCTCTCTCCCTCACTCACAGCTTCTCTCTCTCTCTCACTCACAGCTTCTCTTTCTTTCTCTCTCTCTCTCATTCACAGCTTCTCTCTCTCTTATTCACTCCCAGCTTCTCTCTCTCTCTCACTCACAGCTTCTCACTCTCTCTCTCACTCACTCACAGCTTCTCTCTCTCACTCACTCACTCACAGCTTCTCTCTCTCTCCCTCACTCACAGCTTCCCACTCTCTCACTCACTCACTCACTCACAGCATCTCTTTCTCTCTCTCTCTCACTCACAGCTTCTCTCTCTCTCTTTCACTCACAGTTTCTCTTTCTCTCTCTCTCACTTACAGCTTCTATTTCTCTCTCTCTCACTCACAGCTTCTCTTTCTCTCTCTCTCAATCATTCACCGCTTCTCTTACACTCTCTCACTCACAGCTTCTCTTTCTCTCTCACACCTTCTCTTTCTCTCTCTCTCACTCACAGCTTCTCTTTCTCTCGCTCTCTCACTCACTCAAACCTTCTCTTTCTCTATCTCTCTCACTCACTCAGCTTCTGTTTCTCTCTCACTCACAGCTTCTCTTTCTCTCTCTCTCTCACTCACAGTTTCTCTTTCTCTCTCTCTCACTCACAGGTTCTATTTCACTCTCTGTCTCCCTCACTCACAGCTTCTCTATCTATCTCACTCTCTCACTCACAGCTTCTCTTTCTCTCTCTCACTCACAGCTTCTCTTTCTCTCTCTATCTCTCTCTCACTCACAGCTTCTCTTTCTCTCTCTCTCAATAACTCACAGCTTCTCTCTCTCTCTCACTCACTCACAGCTTCTCTTTCTCTCTCTCTCTCACTCATAGCTTCTCTTTCTCTCTCTCTCTCACTCACTCACAGCTTCTCAATCTCTCTCTGTCTCTCTCATTCACAGCTTCTCTTTCTCTTTCTCTCACTAACTCACAGCTTCTCTTTCTCTCTCTCTTACAGCTTCTCTTTCTCTCTCTCTCTCTCTCACTCACTCACAGCTTCTCTTTCTCTCTCTCTCACTCACTCACAGCTAATATTTCTCTCTCTCACACACACAGCTTCACTTTTTCTGTATCTCTCTCACTCACAGCTTCTCCTTTCTTTCTCTCTCTCTCACTCACAGCTTCTCTTTCTCTCTCTCTCACTCACAGCTTCTCTTTCTCTCTCACACACACAGCTTCTCTTTCTCTCTCTCTCACTCACAGCTTCTCTTTCTCTCACTCTCTCACTCACAGCTTCTCTCTCTCTCTCTCACAGCTTCTCTTTCTCTCTCTCTCATTCACAGCTTCTCTTTCTCTCTCTCTCTCACTCACAGCTTCTCTTTCTCTCACTCACAGCTTCTCTTTCTCTCTCTCTATGTCACTCACAGCTTCTCTTTCTCTCTCTCTCTTACACAGCTTCTCTTTCTCTCTCTCTCATTCACAGCTTCTCTTTCTCTCTCTCTCACTCACAGCTTCTCTTTCTTTCTCTCTCTCTCTCACTCACAGCTTCTCTTTCTCTCTCTCTCTCACTCACAGCTTCTCTTTCTCTCTGTCTCTCACTCACAGCTTCGCTTCCTCTCTCTCTCTCACTCACAGCTTCTCTTTTTCTCTCTCTCCCTCACAGCTTCTTTTTCTCTCTCTCTCATTCACAGCTTCTCTTTCTCTCTCTCTCTCACTCACAGCTTCTCTTTCTCTCTCTCCCTCACTCACAGCTTCTCTCTCTCTCTCTCACTCACAGCTCCTCTCTCTCATTCTCTCTCACTCACAGCTTCTCTCTCTCTCTCTCTCTCTCTCTCACGCTCAGCTTCTCTTTCTCTCTCTCTATCACACACACAGCTTCTCTTTCTCTCTCTCACTCACTTACACCTATTTCTCTCTCTCTCTCACTCACAGCTTCTCTTTCTCTCTCTCTCTCACTCACAGCTTCTCTCTCTCTCACACAGCTTCTCATTCTCGCTCTCTCATTCACAGCTTCTCTTTCTCTCTCTCTCTCACTCACAGCTTCTCTTTCTCACTCTCTCTCACTCACAGCTTCTCTTTCTCACTCTCTCTCACTCACAGCTTCTCTTTCTCTATCTCTCTCACACAGCTTCTCTTTCTCTCTCTCTCATTCACAGCTTCTCTTTCTCTCTCTCTCACTCACAGCTTCTCTTTCTTTCTCTCTCTCTCACTCACAGCTTCTCTCTCTCTCTCACACCTTCTCTCTCTCTCTCTCACTCACAGCTCTTTCTCTCTCTCTCTCACTCACAGCTTCTCTCTCTCTCACTCACTCACAGCTTCTCTCTCACTCTCTCTCACTCACAGCTTCTCTTTCTTTCTTTCTCTCTCTCTCACTCACAGCTTCTCTCTCTCTCTTACTCACTCCCAGCTTCTCTCTCTCTCACTCACTCACATCTTCTCACTCTCTCACTTACTCACAGCATCTCTTTCTCTCTCTCACTTACAGCTTCTCTTTCTCTCTCTCTCTCACTCACAGCTTCTCTTTCTCTCTCTCACACACACAGCTTCTCTCTCTCTCTCACTTACAGCTTCTCTCTCTCTCTTTCACTCACAGTTTCTCTTTCTCTCTCTCTCACTTACAGCTTCTATTTCTCTCTCTCTCTCACTCACAGCTTCCCTCTCTCTCTCTTACTCACTCCCTGATTTTCTCTCTCGCACACACTCACAGCTTCTCTCCCTCTCTCTCACTCACAACTTCTCTTTCTCTCTCTCTCTCACTCACAGCTTCTCTTTCTCTCTCTCTCTCACTCACAGCTTCTCGTTCTCTCTCTCTCACACACAGCTTCTCTTTGTCTCTCTCTCTCACTCACACCTTCTCATTCTCTCTCTCACTCTCAGCTTCTCTCTCTCACACACACAGCTTCTCTTTCTCTCTCACTCACTCACAGCTTCTCTTTCTCTCTCTCACACACACACAGCTTCTCTTTTTCTCTCTCTCACTCACAGCTTCTCTTGCTCTCTCTCTCACTCACAGCTTCTCTTTCTCTCTCTCTCACTCACAGCTTCTCTTTCTCTCACTCTCTCACACAGCTTCTCTCTCTCTCTCACACAGATTCTCTTTCTCCCTCTCTCATTCACAGCTTCTCTTTCTATCTATCTCTCACTCACAGCTTCTCTTTCTTTCACTCACAGCTTCTCTTTCTCTCTCTCTCTGTCACTCACAGCTTCTCTTTCTCTCTCTCTCACACACAGCTTCTCTTTCTCTCTCTCTCATTCACAGCTTCTCTTTCTCTCTCTCTCTCTCTCACTCACAGCTTCTCTTTCTTTCATTCTCTCTCTCACTCACAGCTTCTCTTTCTCTCGCTCCCTCACTCACAGCTTCTCTCTCTCTCACTCCCAGCTTCTCTCTCTATTACTCACTCCCAGCTCCTCTCTCTCTCTCTCACTCACAGCTTCTCACTCTCTCACTCACTCACTCACAGCATCTCTTTCTCTCTCACTCTCACTCACAGCTTCTCTTTCTCTCTCTCTCACTCACAGCTTCTCTCTCTCTCTCTCACTTACAGCTTCTCTTTCTCTCTCTCTCTCATGCTCAGCTTCTCTTTCTCTCTCTCTATCACACACACAGCTTCTCTTTCTGTCTCTCTGTCACTCACAGCTTCTCTCTCTCTCACACGCACAGCTTCTCACTCTCTCTCTCTCACTCACAGCTTCTCTTTCTCTCTCTCTCTCTCACTCACAGCTTCTCTTTGTCTCTCTCACACACACAGCTTCTCTCTCTCTCCCTTACAGCATCTCTTTCTCTATCTCTCTCACTCTCAGCTTCTCTTTCTCTCTCTCTATCACTCACACAGCTTCTCTTTCTCTCTCGCTCTCACTCACAGCTTCTCTTTCTCTCTCTCTCTCTCATTCACAGCTTCTCTCTCTCTCTTACACTCACAGTTTCTCTTTTTCTCTCTCTCACTTACAGCTTCTATTTCTCTCTCTCTCTCACTCACAGCTTCCCTCTCTCTCTCTTACTCACTCCCTGATTTTCTCTCTCTCACACACTCACAGCTTCTCTCCCTCTCTCTCACTCACAGCTTCTCTTTCTCTCTCACTCACTCACAGCTTCACTTTCTCTCTCTCACACACACACAGCTTCTCTTTTTCTCTCTCTCACTCACAGCTTCTCTTGCTCTCTCTCTCTCACTCACAGCTTCTCTTTCTCTCTCACTCACTCACAGCTTCTCTTTCTCTCACTCTCTCACACAGCTTCTCTCTCTCTCTCACACAGATTCTCTTCCTCCCTCTCTCATTCACAGCTTCTCTTTCTATCTCTCTCTCACTCACAGCTTCTCTTTCTTTCACTCACAGCTTCTCTTTCTCTCTGTCACTCACAGCTTCTCTCTCTCTCTCTCACAGCTTCTCTTTCTCTCTCTCTCATTCACAGCTTCTCTTTCTCTCTCTCTCTCACTCACAGCTTCTCTTTCTCTCACTCACAGCTTCTCTTTCTCTCTCTCTATGTCACTCACAGCTTCTCTTTCTCTCTCTCTCTTACACAGCTTCTCTTTCTCTCTCTCTCATTCACAGCTTCTCTTTCTCTCTCTCTCACTCACAGCTTCTCTTTCTTTCTCTCTCTCTCTCACTCACAGCTTCTCTTTCTCTCTCTCTCACTCACAGCTTCTCTTTCTCTCTGTCTCTCACTCACAGCTTCGCTTTCTCTCTCTCTCTCACTCACAGCTTCTCTTTCTCTCTCTCTCATTCACAGCTTCTCTTTCTCTCTCTCTCTCACTCACAGCTTCTCTTTCTCTCTCTCCCTCACTCACAGCTTCTCTCTCTCTCTCACTCACAGCTTCTCTTTCTTTCTCTCTCTCTCTCATTCACAGCTTCTCTCTCTCTTATTCACTCCCAGCTTCTCTCTCTCTCACTCACAGCTTCTCAGTCTCTCTCTAACTCACTCACAGCTTCTCTCTCTCACTCACTCACTCACAGCTTCTCTCTCTCTCCCTCACTCACAGCTTCCCACTCTCTCACTCACTCACTCACTCACAGCATCTCTTTCTCTCTCTCTCTCACTCACAGCTTCTCTCTCTCTCTTTCACTCACAGTTTCTCTTTCTCTCTCTCTCACTTACAGCTTCTATTTCTCTCTCTCTCTCACTCACAGCTTCTCTTTCACTCTCTCTCTCAATCATTCACCGCTTCTCTTTCACTCTCTCACTCACAGCTTCTCTTTCTCTCTCACACCTTCTCTTTCTCTCTCTCTCACTCACAGCTTCTCTTTCTCTCGCTCTCTCACTCACTCAAACCTTCTCTTTCTCTATCTCTCTCACTCACTCAGCTTCTGTTTCTCTCTCACTCACAGCTTCTCTTTCTCTCTCTCTCTCACTCACAGTTTCTCTTTCTCTCTCTCTCACTCACAGGTTCTATTTCACTCTCTGTCTCCCTCACTCACAGCTTCTCTATCTATCTCACTCTCTCACTCACAGCTTCTCTTTCTCTCTCTCACTCACAGCTTCTCTTTCTCTCTCTATCTCTCTCTCACTCACAGCTTCTCTTTCTCTCTCTCTCAATAACTCACAGCTTCTCTCTCTCTCTCACTCACTCACAGCTTCTCTTTCTCTCTCTCTCTCACTCACAGCTTCTCTTTCTCTCTCTCTCTCACTCACTCACAGCTTCTCAATCTCTCTCTGTCTCTCTCATTCACAGCTTCTCTTTCTCTTTCTCTCACTAACTCACAGCTTCTCTTTCTCTCTCTCTTACAGCTTCTCTTTCTCTCTCTCTCTCTCTCACTCACTCACAGCTTCTCTTTCTCTCTCTCTCACTCACTCACAGCTTCTCTTTCTCTCTCTCTGTCACTCACAGCTTCTCTCTCTCACTAACAGCTTCTCTCTCTCTCTCTCACTGACAGCTTCTCTTTCTCTCTCTCACTCACTTACACCTATTTCTCTCTCTCTCTCACTCACAGCTTCTCTTTCTCTCTCTCTCTCACTCACAGCTTCTCTCTCTCTCACACAGCTTCTCATTCTCGCTCTCTCATTCACAGCTTCTCTTTCTCTCTCTCTCTCACTCACAGCTTCTCTTTCTCACTCTCTCTCACTCACAGCTTCTCTTTCTCACTCTCTCTCACTCACAGCTTCTCTTTCTCTATCTCTCTCACACAGCTTCTCTTTCTCTCTCTCTCATTCACAGCTTCTCTTTCTCTCTCTCTCACTCACAGCTTCTCTTTCTTTCTCTCTCTCTCACTCACAGCTTCTCTCTCTCTCTCACACCTTCTCTCTCTCTCTCTCACTCACAGCTCTTTCTCTCTCTCTCTCACTCACAGCTTCTCTCTCTCTCACTCACTCACAGCTTCTCTCTCACTCTCTCTCACTCACAGCTTCTCTTTCTTTCTTTCTCTCTCTCTCACTCACAGCTTCTCTCTCTCTCTTACTCACTCCCAGCTTCTCTCTCTCTCACTCACTCACATCTTCTCACTCTCTCACTTACTCACAGCATCTCTTTCTCTCTCTCACTTACAGCTTCTCTTTCTCTCTCTCTCTCACTCACAGCTTCTCTTTCTCTCTCTCACACACACAGCTTCTCTCTCTCTCTCACTTACAGCTTCTCTCTCTCTCTTTCACTCACAGTTTCTCTTTCTCTCTCTCTCACTTACAGCTTCTATTTCTCTCTCTCTCTCACTCACAGCTTCCCTCTCTCTCTCTTACTCACTCCCTGATTTTCTCTCTCTCACACACTCACAGCTTCTCTCCCTCTCTCTCACTCACAACTTCTCTTTCTCTCTCTCTCTCACTCACAGCTTCTCTTTCTCTCTCTCTCTCACTCACAGCTTCTCGTTCTCTCTCTCTCACACACAGCTTCTCTTTGTCTCTCTCTCTCACTCACACCTTCTCATTCTCTCTCTCACTCTCAGCTTCTCTCTCTCACACACACAGCTTCTCTTTCTCTCTCACTCACTCACAGCTTCTCTTTCTCTCTCTCTCACACACACAGCTTCTCTTTTTCTCTCTCTCACTCACAGCTTCTCTTGCTCTCTCTCTCACTCACAGCTTCTCTTTCTCTCTCTCTCACTCACAGCTTCTCTTTCTCTCACTCTCTCACACAGCTTCTCTCTCTCTCTCACACAGATTCTCTTTCTCCCTCTCTCATTCACAGCTTCTCTTTCTATCTATCTCTCACTCACAGCTTCTCTTTCTTTCACTCACAGCTTCTCTTTCTCTCTCTCTGTCACTCACAGCTTCTCTTTCTCTCTCTCTCACACACAGCTTCTCTTTCTCTCTCTCTCATTCACAGCTTCTCTTTCTCTCTCTCTCTCTCACTCACAGCTTCTCTTTCTTTCATTCTCTCTCTCACTCACAGCTTCTCTTTCTCTCGCTCCCTCACTCACAGCTTCTCTCTCTCTCACTCACAGCTTCTCTCTCTATTACTCACTCCCAGCTCCTCTCTCTCTCACTCACAGCTTCTCACTCTCTCACTCACTCACTCACAGCATCTCTTTCTCTCTCACTCTCACTCACAGCTTCTCTTTCTCTCTCTCTCACTCACAGCTTCTCTCTCTCTCTCTCTCACTTACAGCTTCTCTTTCTCTCTCTCTCTCACGCTCAGCTTCTCTTTCTCTCTCTCTATCACACACACAGCTTCTCTTTCTGTCTCTCTGTCACTCACAGCTTCTCTCTCTCTCACACGCACAGCTTCTCACTCTCTCTCTCTCACTCACAGCTTCTCTTTCTCTCTCTCTCTCTCACTCACAGCTTCTCTTTGTCTCTCTCACACACACAGCTTCTCTCTCTCTCCCTTACAGCATCTCTTTCTCTATCTCTCTCACTCTCAGCTTCTCTTTCTCTCTCTCTATCACTCACACAGCTTCTCTTTCTCTCTCGCTCTCACTCACAGCTTCTCTTTCTCTCTCTCTCTCTCATTCACAGCTTCTCTCTCTCTCTTACACTCACAGTTTCTCTTTTTCTCTCTCTCACTTACAGCTTCTATTTCTCTCTCTCTCTCACTCACAGCTTCCCTCTCTCTCTCTTACTCACTCCCTGATTTTCTCTCTCTCACACACTCACAGCTTCTCTCCCTCTCTCTCACTCACAGCTTCTCTTTCTCTCTCACTCACTCACAGCTTCTCTTTCTCTCTCTCACGCACACACAGCTTCTCTTTTTCTCTCTCTCACTCACAGCTTCTCTTGCTCTCTCTCTCTCACTCACAGCTTCTCTTTCTCTCTCACTCACTCACAGCTTCTCTTTCTCTCACTCTCTCACACAGCTTCTCTCTCTCTCACACACAGATTCTCTTCCTCCCTCTCTCATTCACAGCTTCTCTTTCTATCTCTCTCTCACTCACAGCTTCTCTTTCTTTCACTCACAGCTTCTCTTTCTCTCTGTCACTCACAGCTTCTCTCTCTCTCTCTCACAGCTTCTCTTTCTCTCTCTCTCATTCACAGCTTCTCTTTCTCTCTCTCTCACTCACAGCTTCTCTTTCTCTCACTCACAGCTTCTCTTTCTCTCTCTCTATGTCACTCACAGCTTCTCTTTCTCTCTCTCTCTTAGACAGCTTCTCTTTCTCTCTCTCTCATTCACAGCTTCTCTTTCTCTCTCTCTCACTCACAGCTTCTCTTTCTTTCTCTCTCTCTCTCACTCACAGCTTCTCTTTCTCTCTCTCTCTCACTCACAGCTTCTCTTTCTCTCTGTCTCTCACTCACAGCTTCGCTTTCTCTCTCTCTCTCACTCACAGCTTCTCTTTCTCTCTCTCTCATTCACAGCTTCTCTTTCTCTCTCTCTCTCACTCACAGCTTCTCTTTCTCTCTCTCCCTCACTCACAGCTTCTCTCTCTCTCTCACTCACAGCTTCTCTTTCTTTCTCTCTCTCTCTCATTCACAGCTTCTCTCTCTCTTATTCACTCCCAGCTTCTCTCTCTCTCACTCACAGCTTCTCAGTCTCTCTCTCACTCACTCACAGCTTCTCTCTCTCACTCACTCACTCACAGCTTCTCTCTCTCTCCCTCACTCACAGCTTCCCACTCTCTCACTCACTCACTCACTCACAGCATCTCTTTCTCTCTCTCTCTCACTCACAGCTTCTCTCTCTCTCTTTCACTCACAGTTTCTCTTTCTCTCTCTCTCACTTACAGCTTCTATTTCCGTCTCTCACTCACAGCTTCTCTTTCACTCTCTCTCTCAATCATTCACCGCTTCTCTTTCACTCTCTCACTCACAGCTTCTCTTTCTCTCTCACACCTTCTCTTTCTCTCTCTCTCACTCACAGCTTCTCTTTCTCTCGCTCTCTCACTCACTCAAACCTTCTCTTTCTCTATCTCTCTCACTCACTCAGCTTCTGTTTCTCTCTCACTCACAGCTTCTCTTTCTCTCTCTCTCTCACTCACAGTTTCTCTTTCTCTCTCTCTCACTCACAGGTTCTATTTCACTCTCTGTCTCCCTCACTCACAGCTTCTCTATCTATCTCACTCTCTCACTCACAGCTTCTCTTTCTCTCTCTCACTCACAGCTTCTCTTTCTCTCTCTATCTCTCTCTCACTCACAGCTTCTCTTTCTCTCTCTCTCAATAACTCACAGCTTCTCTCTCTCTCTCACTCACTCACAGCTTCTCTTTCTCTCTCTCTCTCACTCACAGCTTCTCTTTCTCTCTCTCTCTCACTCACTCACAGCTTCTCAATCTCTCTCTGTCTCTCTCATTCACAGCTTCTCTTTCTCTTTCTCTCACTAACTCACAGCTTCTCTTTCTCTCTCTCTTACAGCTTCTCTTTCTCTCTCTCTCTCTCTCTCACTCACTCACAGCTTCTCTTTCTCTCTCTCTCACTCACTCACAGCTAATATTTCTCTCTCTCACACACACAGCTTCACTTTTTCTCTATCTCTCTCACTCACAGCTTCTTTCTTTCTCTCTCTCTCACTCACAGCTTCTCTTTCTCTCTCACTCACTCACAGCTTCTCTTTCTCTCTCACACACACAGCTTCTCTTTCTCTTTCTCTCTCTCACTCACAGCTTCTCTCTCTCTCACACACAGCTTCTCTTTCTCTCTATCTGTCACTCACAGCTTCTCTTTCTCTCTCTCTCACTCACAGCTTCTATTTCTATCTATCTCTCATTCACAGCTTCTCTCTCTCTCTCTCTCTCTCTAACCCACAGCTTCTTTTTCTCTCTCTCTCACTCACTCACAGCTTCTCTTTCTCTCTCTCTCTCTCACTCACTCACAGCTCCTCTTTCTCTCTCTCTCTCACTCACAGCTTCTCTTTCTCTCTCTCTCACTCACAGCTTCTATTTCTCTCTCACACACACACACACAGCTTCTCTTTCTCTCTCTCTCTCACTCACAGCTTCTCTTTCTCTTTCTCTCTCTCACTCACAGCTCTTTCTCTCTCTATCTCTCTCTCACTCACAGCTTCTCTTTCTCTCTCTCTCAATAACTCACAGCTTCTCTCTCTCTCTCTCTCACTCACTCACAGCTTCTCTTTTTCTCTCTTTCTCTCTCACAGCTTCTCTTTCTCTCTCTCTCTCACTCACTCACAGCTTCTCAATCTCTCTCTGTCTCTCTCATTCACAGCTTCTCTTTCTCTTTCTCTCACTTACTCACAGCTTCTCTTTCTCTCTCTCTCACAGCTTCTCTTTCTCTCTCTCTCTCTCACTCACTCACAGCTACTATTTCTCTCTCTCACTCACAGCTTCTCTTTCTATCTCTCTCAATCATTCACTTCTTCTCTCTCTCTCTCACAGCTTCTCTTTCTCTCTCTCTCATACAGCTTCTCTTTCTCGCTCTCACTTACAGCTTCTCTTTCTCTCTCTCTACCTTAGCTTCTCTTTCTCTCTCTCTATCACAGACACAACTTCTCTTTCTCTCTCTCTATCACTCACAGCTTCTCTCTCTCTCTCTCACTCACAGCTTCTCTCACTCTCTCTCTCACTCACAGCTTCTCTTTCTCTCTCTCTCTCACTCACACCTTCTCTCTCTCTCACAGCTTCTCTTTCTCTCTCTCTCATTCACACCTCCTCTTTCTCTCTCTCTCTCACTCACAGCTTCTCTTTCTCTCTCTCTCTCTCACTCACAGCTTCAATTTCTCTCACTCACAGCTTCTCTTTCTCTATCTCTCTCACACAGCTTCACTTTCTCTCTCTCTCATTCACAGCTTCTCTTTCTCTCTCTCTCTCACTCACAGCTTCTCTTTCTTTCTCTCTCTCTCACTCACAGCTTCTCTTTCTCTCTCTCTCTCACTCACAGCTTCTCTTTCTCTCTCTCTCACTCACAGCTCTTTCTCTCTCTCTCTCACTCACAGCTTCTCTCTCTCTCACTCACTCCCAGCTTCTCTCTCTCTCACTCTCTCTCACTCACAGCTTCTCTTTCTTTCTTTCTTTCTCTCTCTCTCACTCACAGCTTCTCTCTCTCTGTTCCTCACTCCCAGTTTCTCTCTCTCTCACTCACTCACATCTTCTCACTCTCTCACTTACTCACAGAATCTCTTTCTCTCTCTCACTTACAGTTTCTCTTTCTCTCTCTCACACTCACAGCTTCTCTTTCTCTCTCACACACACACAGCTTCTCTCTCTCTCTCTCACTTACAGCTTCTCTTTCTCTCTCTCTCACTCACAGCTTCTCATCCCCTCTCTCTCACTCACTTGCAGCTTCTCTCTTTCTCACTCTCTCTCACTTACAGCTTCTCTTTCTCTCATTCTCTCACTCACAGCTTCTCTTTCTTTCTCTCTCTCTCATTCACAGCTTTTCTCTCTTGCTCTTACTCACTCCCAGCTTCTCTCTCTCTCACTCACAGCTTCTCACTCTCTCTCTCTCGCTAACTCACAGCTTCTCTCTCTCTCACAGCTTCTCTTTCTCTCTCTCTCATACAGCTTCTCTTTCTCTCTCTCTATCTTAGCTTCTCTTTCTCTCTCTCTATCACACACACAGCTTCTCTTTCTCTCTCTCTATCACTCACAGCTTCTCTCTCTCTCTCTCTCACTCACAGCTTCTCTCACTCTCTCTCTCACTCACAGCTTCTCTTTCTCTCTCTCTCTCACTCACAGCTTCTCTCTCTCTCACAGCTTCTCTTTCTCTCTCTCTCATTCACACCTTCTCTTTCTCTCTCTCTCTCACTCACAGCTTCTCTTTCTTTCTCTCTCTCTCACTCACAGCTTCTCTTTCTCTCACTCACAGCTTCTCTTTCTCTATCTCTCTCACACAGCTTCTCTTTCTCTCTCTCTCATTCACAGCTTCTCTTTCTCTCTCTCTCACTCACAGCTTCTCTTTCTTTCTCTCTCTCTCTCACTCACAGCTTCTCTTTCTCTCTCTCTCTCTCACTCACAGCTTCTCTTTCTCTCTCTCTCACTCACAGCTCTTTCTCTCTCTCTCTCACTCACAGCTTCTCTCTCTCTCACTCACTCACAGCTTCTCTCTCTCTCACTCTCTCTCACTCACAGCTTCTCTTTCTTTCTTTCTCTCTCTCTCACTCACAGCTTCTCTCTCTCTCTTCCTCTCCCAGCTTCTCTCTCTCACACTCACTCACATCTTCTCACTCTCTCACTTACTCACAGAATCTCTTTCTCTCTCTCACTTACAGTTTCTCTTTCTCTCTCTCTCTCACTCACAGCTTCTCTCTCTCTCTCAAACACACAGCTTCTCTCTCTCTCTCTCTCACTTACAGCTTCTCTTTCTCTCTCTCTCTCTCACTCTCAGCTTCTCTTTCTCTCTCTCTCTCACACACAGCTTCTCTTTCTCTGTCACTCACAGCTTCTCCCTCTCTCACTAACAGCTTCTCTCTCTCTCTCACTCACAGCTTCTCTTTCTCTCTCTCACTTACACCTTCTATTTCTCTCTCTCTCTCACTCACTTCTCTCTCTCTCACAGCTTCTCTCTCTTTCTCTCACTCACAGCTTCTCTTTCTATCTCTCTCACTCACAGCTTCTTTTTCTCTCTCTCTCACTCACAGCTTCTCTTTCTTTCTCTCTCTCTCATTCACAGCTTCTCTCTCTCTTACTCACTCCCAGCTTCTCTCTCTCTCACTCACAGCTTCTCACTCTCTCTCTCACTCACTCACAGCTTCTCTCTCTCTCTCTTACTCACTCACAGCTTCTCTCCCTCTCACTCACAGCTTCCCACTCTCTCACTCACTCACTCACAGCATCTCTTTCTCTCTCTCTCACTCACAGCTTCTATTTCTCTCTCTCTCTCACTCACAGGTTCTCTTTCTCTCTCACACACACAGCTTCTCTCTCTCTCACTTACAGCTTCTCTCTCTCTCACTCACTCACTCACTCATAGCTTCTCTTTCTCTCTCTCTCTTACTCACAGCTTCTCTTTCTCTCTCACACAAACACAGCTTCTTTTTTCTCTCTCTCTCTCTCACTCACAGCTTCTCGTTCTCTCTCTCTCACTCAGCTTCTCTTTCTCTCTCTCTATCACACACACAGCTTCTTTCTCTCTCTCTCACTCACAGCTACTCTTTCTCTCTCTCTCTCACTCACAGCTTCTCTCTCTCACACACACAGCTTCTCTCTCTCACTTACAGCTTCTATTTCTCTCTCTCTCACACTCACAGCTTCCCTCTCTCTTACTCACTCCCTGATTCTCTCTCTCTCTCTCTCACTCACTCACAGCTTCTCTCTCTCTCACACACTCACAGCTTCTCTCTCTCTCACTCACAGCTTCTCTTTCTCTCTCACACACATACAGCTTCTCTTTTTCTCTCTCACTCACAGCTTCTCTCTCTCTTTCTCTCTCTCACTCACAGCTTCTCTTTCTCACTCACTCTCTCTCACTCACAGCTTCTCTCTCTCTCTCACTCACAGCTTCTCTCTCTCTCTCACTCACAGCTTCTCTCTCTCTCTCTTACTCACTCCCAGCCTCTCTCTCTCACACACACAGCTTCTCACTCTCTCACTCACTCACTCACAGCTTCTCTTTCTCTCTCTCACACACACAGCTTCTCTCTCTCACTCACTTACAGCATCTCTTTCTCTCTCTCTCACTCTCAGCTTCTCTTTCTCTCTCTATCACTCACACAGCTCTTTCTCTCTCGCTCTCACTCACAGCTGCTCTTTCTCTCTCTCACGCACTCACAGCTTCTCTCTCTCACTCACTCACAGCTTCTCTCTCTCTCTCTTACTCACTCCCAGCCTCTCTCTCTCACACACACAGCTTCTCACTCTCTCACTCACTCACTCACAGCTTCTCTTTCTCTCTCACACACACACAGCTTCTCTCTCTCACTCACTTACAGCATCTCTTTCTCTCTCTCTCACTCTCAGCTTCTCTTTCTCTCTCTATCACTCACACAGCTCTTTCTCTCTTGCTCTCACTCACAGCTGCTCTTTCTCTCTCTCACGCACTCACAGCTTCTCTCTCTCACTCACTCACAGCTTCTCATTCTCTCTCTCTCACTCTCAGCTTCTCTTTCTCTCTCTCTCAGACACAGCTTCTCTTTCTCTCTTACTCACTCACAGCTTCTCTTTCTCTCTCACACACACACACAGCTTCTCTTTCTCTCTCTCACTCACAGCTTCTCTCTCTCTCACTCACAGCTTCTTCTCTCTCTCACTCACAGCTTCTCTCTCTCTCTCTCACTCACAACTTCTTTTTCTCTCTCTCACCTACAGCTTCTGTTTCTCTCTCTCACTCACAGCTTCTCTCTCTCTCACTCACTCACTCACAGCTTCACTCTCTCTCTCACTCACTCACTCATAGCTTCTCTCTCTCACACACACAGCTTCTTTTTCTCTCTCTCTCTCACTCACAGCATCTCTGTCTCTCTCTCTCACTCAGCTTCTCTTTCTCTCTCTCTATCACACACACAGCTTCTTTCTCTCTCTCTCTCACTCACAGCTTCTCTCTCTCTCACACACACACCGCTTCTCTCTCTCACTTACAGCTTCTATTTCTCTCTCTCTCACTCACAGCTTCTCTCTCTCTCTTACTCACTCCCTGATTCTCTCTCTCTCACTCACTCACAGCTTCTCTCTCTCTCACTCACAGCTTCTCTCTCTCTCACTCACAGCTTCTCTCTCTCTCTCTCACTCACAGCTTCTCTTTCTCTCTCACACACACTCAGCTTCTCTTTCTCTCTCTCTCTCACTCACAGCTTCTCTTTCTCTCTCTCTCTCACTCACAGCTTCTCTTTCTCTCTCTCTGACAAACAGCTTCTCTCTCTCTCACTTACAGCATCTCTTTCTCTCTCTCTCTCACTCTCAGCTTCTCTTTCTCTCTCTCTATCACTCACACAGCTTCTCTTTCTCTCTCGCTCTCACACACAGCTTCTCTTTCTTTCTCTCTCTCTCACTCACAGCTTCTCTCTCTCTCTCACTCACAGCTTCCCTCTCTCTCTCTTACTCACTCCCTGATTTTCTGTCTCTCACACACTCACAGCTTCTCTCCCTCCCTCTCACTCACAGCTTCTCTTTCTCTCTCTCTCTCACTCACAGCTTCTCTTTCTCTCTCTCTCTCACTCACACCTTCTCATTCTCTCTCTCTCACTCTCAGCTTCTCTCTCTCTCACACACACACAGCTTCTCTTTCTCTCTCTCTCACTCACACCTTCTCATTCTCTCTCTCTCTCACTCACAGCTTCTCTCTCTCTCTCACTCAATAGCTTCTATTTCTCTCACTCTCTCACTCACAGCTTCTCTCTTTCTCACTCTCTCTCTCACTTACAGCTTCTCTTTCTCTCTCTCACACACAGCTTCTCTCTCTCACTCACTCACAGCTTCTCTCTCTCTCACTCTCTCTCACTCACAGCTTCTCTTTCTCTCCCTCTCTCACTCACAGCTCCTCTCTCTCTCTCACAGCTTCTCTCTCTCTTACTCACTTCCAGCTTCTCTCTCTCTCACACACACAGCTTCTCACTCTCTCTCTCACACACTCACAGCTTCTCTTTCTGTCTCTCTCTCTCACTCACAGCTTTTCTTTCTCTCTCACACACACACAGCTTCTCTCTCTCCCTTACAGCATCTCTTTCTCTCTCTCACTCACTCTCAGCTTCTCTTTCTCTCTCTCTATCACTCACACAGCTTCTCTTTCTCTCTCTCTCTCACTCACAGCTTCTCTCTTTCACTCACAGTTTCTCTTTCTCTCTCTCTCACTTACAGCTTCTATTTCTCTCTCTCTCACTCACAGCTTCCCTCTCTCTCTCTTACTCACTCCCTGATTTTCTCTCTCACACACACTCACAACTTCTCTCCCTCTCTCTCACTCACAGCTTCTCTTTCTCTCTCACTCACAGCTTCTCTTTCTCTCTCTCATTCAAAGCTTCTCGTTCTCTCTCTCTCACACACAGCTTCTCTTTGTCTCTCTCTCTCACTCACACCTTCTCTTTCTCTCTCTCTCACTTACAGCTTCTCTTTCTCTCTCTCTCTCACTCTCAGCTTCTCTTTCTCTCTCTATCACTCACACAGCTCTTTCTCTCTCGCTCTCGCTCACAGCTGCTCTTTCTCTCTCTTACTCACTCACAGCTTCTCTCTCTCTCACTCACTCACAGCTTCTCTTTCTCTCTTACTCACTCACAGCTTCTCTTTCTCTCTCTCTCTCACACACACAGCTTCTCTTTCTCTCTCTCACTCACAGCTTCTCTCTTTCTCACTCACAGCTTCTTCTCTCTCTCACTCACTCACTCACAGCTTCTCTCTCTCACTCACTCACTCATAGCTTCTCTTTCTCTCTCTCTCTTACTCACAGCTTCTTTTTCTCTCTCTCTCACTCACAGATTCTCTTTCTCTCTCTCACTCACTCTCAGCTTCTCTTTCTCTTTCACTCACAGTTTCTCTTTCTCTCTCTCTCTCACTTACACCTTCTATTTCTCTCTCTCTCTCCCTCACAGCTTCCCTCTCTCTCTCTTACTCACTCCCTGATTTTCTCTCTCTCACACACTCACAGCTTCTCTCCTTCTCTCTCACTCACAGCTTCTCTTTCTCTCTCTCTCTCACTCACAGCTTCTCTTTCTCTCTCTCTCTCACTCACAGCTTCTCGTTCTCTCTCTCTCACACACAGCTTCTCTTTGTCTCTCTCTCTCACTCACACCTTCTCATTCTCTCTCTCTCTCACTCTCAGCTTCTCTCTCTCTCACACACACAGCTTCTCTTTCTCTCTCACTCACTCACAGCTTCTCTTTCTCTCACACACACACACACACAGCTTCTCTTTCTCTCTCTCTCACTCACAGCTTCTCTTGCTCTCTCTCTCTCACTCACAGCTTCTCTTTCTCTCTCTCTCACTCACAGCTTCTCTTTCTCTCACTCTCTCACTCACAGCTTCTCTCTCTCTCTCACAGCTTCTCTTTCTCTCTCTCTCATTCACAGCTTCTCTTTCTCTCTCTCTCACTCACAGCTTCTCTTTCTCTCACTCACAGCTTTTCTTTCTCTCTCTCTCTGTCACTCACAGCTTCTCTTTCTCTCTCACACTCACAGCTTCTCTTTCTCTCTCTCTCATTCACAGCTTCTCTTTCTCTCTCTCTCACTCACAGCTTCTCTTTCTTTCTCTCTCTCTCTCACTCACAGCTTCTCTTTCTCTCTCTCTCACTCACAGCTTCTCTTTCTCTCTGTCTCTCACTCATAGCTTCTCTTTCTCTCTCTCTCCCTCACAGCTTCTTTTTCTCTCTCTCTCATTCACAGCTTCTCTTTCTCTCTCTCTCTCACTCACAGCTTCTCTTTCTCTCTCTCCCTCACTCACAGCTTCTCTCTCTCTCACTCACTCACAGCTCCTCTCTCTCATTCTCTCTCACTCACAGCTTCTCTTTCTTTCTTTCTCTCTCTCTCTCACTCACAGCTTCTCTTTCTCTTACTCACTCCCAGCTCCTCTCTCTCTCTCACTCACAGCTTCTCACTCTCTCACTCACTCACTCACAGCATCTCTTTCTCTCTCTCTCACTCACAGCTTCTCTTTCTCTCTCTCTCTCACTCACAGCTTCTCTTTCTCTCTCTCTCTCACACACAGCTTCTCTCTCTCTCTCACTTACAGCTTCTCTTTCTCTCTCTCTCTCACGCTCAGCTTCTCTTTCTCTCTCTCTATCACACACACAGCTTCTCTTTCTCTCTCTCTGTCACTCACAGCTTCTCTCTCTCACTAACAGCTTCTCTCTCTCTCTCTCACTGACAGCTTCTCTTTCTCTCTCTCACTCACTTACACCTATTTCTCTCTCTCTCTCACTCACAGCTTCTCTTTCTCTCTCTCTCTCACTCACAGCTTCTCTCTCTCTCACACAGCTTCTCATTCTCGCTCTCTCATTCACAGCTTCTCTTTCTCTCTCTCTCTCTCACTCACAGCTTCTCTTTCTCACTCTCTCTCACTCACAGCTTCTCTTTCTCACTCTCTCTCACTCACAGCTTCTCTTTCTCTATTTAATTTAATTTAATTTAATTTAATTGTCACATTTATATACCGCTCACTCGGCCAAAGCCAACTCAGGGCGGTTCACAATAAAAATTAAAAAACACATGTTAAAAACAGTTAAAACTACCCACCCCCTAAAAACAAGGGCTGCAGGATCCAAAGGCACCATGGGGAAGAGTTCTTCTACACCAACCACCCAATGGAGGTTACCCTTCCACCTGCACCCCACACTTGACCCGCCAGCCAGGTTTTAAGTTCTTTTCTGAAAGGCAGCAATTCCGTCCGGAGACGTAGCTCTGTTGGCAGGAGGTTCCAGAGGGCCGGCGCAGACACGGAGAAGGCTCTCTTCCTTGTGCCAGAGAGGCGAGCCCCTCTGGCTGATGGAACAATTAGAGAGCCCTTCCGGTCCGCTCTGGTTGGACGGACAGACGTCCTCAGGGCGATGCGGTCTCTTAGGTAACCCGGCCCACTACCATATAGGGCTTTAAAGGTCAAAACCAGCACCTTGAATTGCACCCGGAGACAAACTGGCAACCAGTGCAGCTCCCGGAGCAGTGGCAAAGCATGGGCATAACGCCCACACCCCATCACCACCCTGGCTGCTGCATTCTGGACCAGCTGTAGCCTCCGAATGGTCGTCAAGGGCAGCCCCATGTAGAGCGCATTGCAATAATCTAGTCTGGAGGTGACCAGAGCGTGAGTGACCATGAGCAAGGAGTCCCGGTCCAGGAGTGGGCGCAACTGGCGAATCACCCGAAGTTGGGCGAAAGCCCTCCTGGTCACAGCCGCCACCTGTTCTTCTAGCAGTAGCCGCGAATCCAGGAGGACCCCCAAGTTGCGCACCGGGTCTGTCTGGGGCAAAATAGCCCCATCCAGAACCAAAGATGGTAGCTCCCGGGTTAACGCAGGACCCCTTATCCATAGCCACTCAGTCTTGCTGGGATTCAGTTGTAGCCCGTTAGCCCCCATCCAGACCCCAACAGCTTCCAGGCACCTGGAAAGGACTTTGATGGCATCACTGGGGTCCCCATGGGCCAAGATGTACAACTGAGTGTCATCCGCGTACTGATGGTACCGCACCCCATGGGAACGAATGATCTCACCCAGCGGCTTCATGTAGATGTTAAATAGGAGAGGAGAGAGCACCGAGCCCTGAGGCACCCCCCATTTGAGGGGCCTAGGACTCGACCTCTCACTCTCCAACCACACCGACTGGGTCCGACCCCTCAGAAATGAGGAAAACCAGGACCACACAGTGCCCTGGATTCCCAATCCTTGGAGCCGTTCCAGAAGGATACCGTGGTCAACGGTATCGAAAGCCGCTGAGAGGTCAAGAAGAGCAAGGACGGATGGGTGATCACCGTCCCGCTCCCGCCAGAGATCATCCATCAGTGCGACCAATGCCGTCTCGGTACCATATCCAGGCCTGAATCCTGACTGAAAGGGGTCCAGGTAATCCGCTTCATCCAGTACCCCCTGCAGCCGACGCGCCACTGCCTTCTCCAACACCTTCCCTATCTCTCTCACACAGCTTCTCTTTCTCTCTCTCTCATTCACAGCTTCTCTTTCTCTCTCTCACTCACAGCTTCTCTTTCTTTCTCTCTCTCTCTCACTCACAGCTTCTCTCTCTCTCTCACACCTTCTCTCTCTCTCTCACTCACAGCTCTTTCTCTCTCTCTCTCACTCACTCACAGCTTCTCTCTCTCACTCTCTCTCACTCACAGCTTCTCTTTCTTTCTTTCTCTCTCTCTCACTCACAGCTTCTCTCTCTCTCTTACTCACTCCCAGCTTCTCTCTCTCTCACTCACTCACATCTTCTCACTCTCTCACTTACTCACAGCATCTCTTTCTCTCTCTCACTTACAGCTTCTCTTTCTCTCTCTCTCTCACTCACAGCTTCTCTTTCTCTCTCACACACACACAGCTTCTCTCTCTCTCTCACTTACAGCTTCTCTCTCTCTCTTTCACTCACAGTTTCTCTTTCTCTCTCTCTCACTTACAGCTTCTATTTCTCTCTCTCTCTCACTCACAGCTTCCCTCTCTCTCTCTTACTCACTCCCTGATTTTCTCTCTCTCACACACTCACAGCTTCTCTCCCTCTCTCTCACTCACAACTTCTCTTTCTCTCTCTCTCTCACTCACAGCTTCTCTTTCTCTCTCTCTCTCACTCACAGCTTCTCATTCTCTCTCTCTCACACACAGCTTCTCTGTCTCTCTCTCTCACTCACACCTTCTCATTCTCTCTCTCTCACTCTCAGCTTCTCTCTCTCTCACACACAGCTTCTCTTTCTCTCTCACTCACTCACAGCTTCTCTTTCTCTCTCTCTCACACACACAGCTTCTCTTTTTCTCTCTCTCACTCACAGCTTCTCTTGCTCTCTCTCTCTCACTCACAGCTTCTCTTTCTCTCTCACTCACTCACAGCTTCTCTTTCTCTCACTCTCTCACACAGCTTCTCTCTCTCACACAGATTCTCTTTCTCCCTCTCTCATTCACAGCTTCTCTTTCTATCTCTCTCTCACTCACAGCTTCTCTTTCTTTCACTCACAACTTCTCTTTCTCTCCGTCTGTCACTCACAGCTTCTCTTTCTCTCTCTCTCTCACACAGCTTCTCTTTCTCTCTCTCTCATTCACACCTTCTCTTTCTCTCTCTCTCTCACTCACAGCTTCTCTTTCTTTCATTCTCTCTCTCACTCACAGCTTCTCTTTGTCTCGCTCCCTCACTCACAGCTTCTCTCTCTCTCACTCACAGCTTCTCTCTCTATTACTCACTCACAGCTCCTCTCTCTCTCTCTCACTCACAGCTTCTCACTCTCTCACTCACTCACTCACAGCATCTCTTTCTCTCTCACTCTCACTCACAGCTTCTCTTTCTCTCTCTCTCACTCACAGCTTCTCTCTCTCTCTCTCTCTCACTTACAGCTTCTCTTTCTCTCTCTCTCTCACGCTCAGCTTCTCTTTCTCTCTCTCTATCACTCACACAGCTTCTCTTTCTCTCTCGCTCTCACTCACAGCTTCTCTTTCTCTCTCTCTCTCTCATTCACAGCTTCTCTCTCTCTCTTACACTCACAGTTTCTCTTTCTCTCTCTCTCACTTACAGCTTCTATTTCTCTCTCTCTCTCACTCACAGCTTCCCTCTCTCTCTCTTACTCACTCCCTGATTTTCTCTCTCTCACACACTCACAGCTTCTCTCCCTCTCTCTCACTCACAGCTTCTCTTTCTCTCTCTCTCTCTAACTCACAGCTTCTCTTTCTCTCTCTCTCTCACTCACAACTTCTCATTCTCTCTCTCACACACACAGCTTCTCTTTGTCTCTCTCTCTCACTCACACCTTCTCATTCTCTCTCTCTCTCACTCTCAGCTTCTCTCTCTCTCACATACACAGCTTCTTTTTCTCTCTCTCTCTCTCACAGCTTCTCTTTCTCTCTCTCTCATTCACAGCTTCTCTTTCTCTCTCTCTCTCACTCACAGCTTCTCTTTCTCTCACTCACAGCTTCTCTTTCTCTCTCTCTATGTCACTCACAGCTTCTCTTTCTCTCTCTCTCTTACACAGCTTCTCTTTCTCTCTCTCTCATTCACAGCTTCTCTTTCTCTCTCTCTCACTCACAGCTTCTCTTTCTTTCTCTCTCTCTCACTCACAGCTTCTCTTTCTCTCTCTCTCTCACTCACAGCTTCTCTTTCTCTCTGTCTCTCACTCACAGCTTCGCTTTCTCTCTCTCTCTCACTCACAGCTTCTCTTTCTCTCTCTCTCATTCACAGCTTCTCTTTCTCTCTCTCTCTCACTCACAACTTCTCTTTCTCTCTCTCCCTCACTCACAGCTTCTCTCTCTCTCTCACTCACAGCTTCTCTTTCTTTCTCTCTCTCTCTCATTCACAGCTTCTCTCTCTCTTATTCACTCCCAGCTTCTCTCTCTCTCTCACTAACAGCTTCTCACTCTCTCTCTCACTCACTCACAGCTTCTCTCTCTCACTCACTCACTCACAGCTTCTCTCTCTCTCCCTCACTCACAGCTTCCCACTCTCTCACTCACTCACTCACTCACTCACAGCATCTCTTTCTCTCTCTCTCTCACTCACAGCTTCTCTCTCTCTCTTTCACTCACAGTTTCTCTTTCTCTCTCTCTCACTTACAGCTTCTATTTCTCTCTCTCTCTCACTCACAGCTTCTCTTTCTCTCTCTCTCAATCATTCACCGCTTCTCTTACACTCTCTCACTAGCAGCTTCTCTTTCTCTCTCACACCTTCTCTTTCTCTCTCTCTCACTCACAGCTTCTCTTTCTCTCGCTCTCTCACTCACTCAAACCTTCTCTTTCTCTATCTCTCTCACTCACTCAGCTTCTGTTTCTCTCTCACTCACAGCTTCTCTTTCTCTCTCTCTCTCACTCACAGTTTCTCTTTCTCTCTCTCTCACTCACAGGTTCTATTTCACTCTCTGTCTCCCTCACTCACAGCTTCTCTATCTATCTCACTCTCTCACTCACAGCTTCTCTTTCTCTCTCTCACTCACAGCTTCTCTTTCTCTCTCTATCTCTCTCTCACTCACAGCTTCTCTTTCTCTCTCTCTCAATAACTCACAGCTTCTCTCTCTCTCTCACTCACTCACAGCTTCTCTTTCTCTCTCTCTCTCACTCATAGCTTCTCTTTCTCTCTCTCTCTCACTCACTCACAGCTTCTCAATCTCTCTCTGTCTCTCTCATTCACAGCTTCTCTTTCTCTTTCTCTCACTAACTCACAGCTTCTCTTTCTCTCTCTCTTACAGCTTCTCTTTCTCTCTCTCTCTCTCTCACTCACTCACAGCTTCTCTTTCTCTCTCTCTCACTCACTCACAGCTAATATTTCTCTCTCTCACACACACAGCTTCACTTTTTCTCTATCTCTCTCACTCACAGCTTCTCCTTTCTTTCTCTCTCTCTCACTCACAGCTTCTCTTTCTCTCTCTCTCACTCACAGCTTCTCTTTCTCTCACACACACACAGCTTCTCTTTCTCTCTCTCTCACTCACAGCTTCACTTTCTCTCACTCTCTCACTCACAGCTTCTCTCTCTCTCTCTCACAGCTTCTCTTTCTCTCTCTCTCATTCACAGCTTCTCTTTCTCTCTCTCTCTCACTCACAGCTTCTCTTTCTCTCACTCACAGCTTCTCTTTCTCTCTCTCTATGTCACTCACAGCTTCTCTTTCTCTCTCTCTCTTACACAGCTTCTCTTTCTCTCTCTCTCATTCACAGCTTCTCTTTCTCTCTCTCTCACTCACAGCTTCTCTTTCTTTCTCTCTCTCTCTCACTCACAGCTTCTCTTTCTCTCTCTCTCTCACTCACAGCTTCTCTTTCTCTCTGTCTCTCACTCACAGCTTCGCTTCCTCTCTCTCTCTCACTCACAGCTTCTCTTTTTCTCTCTCTCCCTCACAGCTTCTTTTTCTCTCTCTCTCATTCACAGCTTCTCTTTCTCTCTCTCTCTCACTCACAGCTTCTCTTTCTCTCTCTCCCTCACTCACAGCTTCTCTCTCTCTCTCTCACTCACAGCTCCTCTCTCTCATTCTCTCTCACTCACAGCTTCTCTTTCTTTCTTTCTCTCTCTCACTCACTCACAGCTTCTCTCTCTCTTACTCACTCCCAGCTCCTCTCTCTCTCTCACTCACAGCTTCTCACTCTCTCACTCACTCACTCACAGCATCTCTTTCTCTCTCTCTCACTCACAGCTTCTCTTTCTCTCTCTCTCTCAATCACAGCTTCTCTTTCTCTCTCTCTCACACACACAGCTTCTCTCTCTCTCTCACTTACAGCTTCTCTCTCTCTCTCTCTCTCTCACGCTCAGCTTCTCTTTCTCTCTCTCTATCACACACACAGCTTCTCTTTCTCTCTCTCTGTCACTCACAGCTTCTCTCTCTCACTAACAGCTTCTCTCTCTCTCTCTCACTGACAGCTTCTCTTTCTCTCTCTCACTCACTTACACCTATTTCTCTCTCTCTCTCACTCACAGCTTCTCTTTCTCTCTCTCTCTCACTCACAGCTTCTCTCTCTCTCACACAGCTTCTCATTCTCGCTCTCTCATTCACAGCTTCTCTTTCTCTCTCTCTCTCACTCACAGCTTCTCTTTCTCACTCTCTCTCACTCACAGCTTCTCTTTCTCACTCTCTCTCACTCACAGCTTCTCTTTATCTATCTCTCTCACACAGCTTCTCTTTCTCTCTCTCTCATTCACAGCTTCTCTTTCTCTCTCTCTCACTCACAGCTTCTCTTTCTTTCTCTCTCTCTCACTCACAGCTTCTCTCTCTCTCTCACACCTTCTCTCTCTCTCTCTCACTCACAGCTCTTTCTCTCTCTCTCTCACTCACAGCTTCTCTCTCTCTCACTCACTCACAGCTTCTCTCTCACTCTCTCTCACTCACAGCTTCTCTTTCTTTCTTTCTCTCTCTCTCACTCACAGCTTCTCTCTCTCTCTTACTCACTCCCAGCTTCTCTCTCTCTCACTCACTCACATCTTCTCACTCTCTCACTTACTCACAGCATCTCTTTCTCTCTCTCACTTACAGCTTCTCTTTCTCTCTCTCTCTCACTCACAGCTTCTCTTTCTCTCTCACACACACACAGCTTCTCTCTCTCTCTCACTTACAGCTTCTCTCTCTCTCTTTCACTCACAGTTTCTCTTTCTCTCTCTCTCACTTACAGCTTCTATTTCTCTCTCTCTCTCACTCACAGCTTCCCTCTCTCTCTCACACAGATTCTCTTTCTCTCTCTCACACACACACAGCTTCTCTTTTTCTCTCTCTCACTCACAGCTTCTCTTGCTCTCTCTCTCACTCACAGCTTCTCTTTCTCTCTCTCTCACTCACAGCTTCTCTTTCTCTCACTCTCTCACACAGCTTCTCTCTCTCTCTCACACAGATTCTCTTTCTCCCTCTCTCATTCACAGCTTCTCTTTCTATCTATCTCTCACTCACAGCTTCTCTTTCTTTCACTCACAGCTTCTCTTTCTCTCTCTCTGTCACTCACAGCTTCTCTTTCTCTCTCTCTCTCACACAGCTTCTCTTTCTCTCTCTCTCATTCACAGCTTCTCTTTCTCTCTCTCTCTCACTCACAGCTTCTCTTTCTTTCATTCTCTCTCTCACTCACAGCTTCTCTTTCTCTCGCTCCCTCACTCACAGCTTCTCTCTCTCTCACTCACAGCTTCTCTCTCTATTACTCACTCCCAGCTCCTCTCTCTCTCTCACTCACAGCTTCTCACTCTCTCACTCACTCACTCACAGCATCTCTTTCTCTCTCACTCTCACTCACAGCTTCTCTTTCTCTCTCTCTCACTCACAGCTTCTCTCTCTCTCTCTCTCACTTACAGCTTCTCTTTCTCTCTCTCTCTCACGCTCAGCTTCTCTTTCTCTCTCTCTATCACACACACAGCCTCTCTTTCTGTCTCTCTGTCACTCACAGCTTCTCTCTCTCTCACACGCACAGCTTCTCACTCTCTCTCTCTCACTCACAGCTTCTCTTTCTCTCTCTCTCTCTCACTCACAGCTTCTCTTTGTCTCTCTCACACACACAGCTTCTCTCTCTCTCCCTTACAGCATCTCTTTCTCTGTCTCTCTCACTCTCAGCTTCTCTTTCTCTCTCTCTATCACTCACACAGCTTCTCTTTCTCTCTCGCTCTCACTCACAGCTTCTCTTTCTCTCTCTCTCTCTCATTCACAGCTTCTCTCTCTCTCTTACACTCACAGTTTCTCTTTCTCTCTCTCTCACTTACAGCTTCTATTTCTCTCTCTCTCTCACTCACAGCTTCCCTCTCTCTCTCTTACTCACTCCCTGATTTTCTCTCTCTCACACACTCACAGCTTCTCTCCCTCTCTCTCACTCACAGCTTCTCTTTCTCTCTCACTCACTCACAGCTTCTCTTTCTCTCTCTCTCACACACACAGCTTCTCTTTTTCTCTCTCTCACTCACAGCTTCTCTTGCTCTCTCTCTCTCACTCACAGCTTCTCTTTCTCTCTCACTCACTCACAGTTTCTCTTTCTCTCACTCTCTCACACAGCTTCTCTCTCTCTCTCTCACAGATTCTCTTTCTCCCTCTCTCATTCACAGCTTCTCTTTCTATCTCTCTCTCACTCACAGCTTCTCTTTCTTTCACTCACAGCTTCTCTTTCTCTCTGTCACTCACAGCTTGTCTCTCTCTCTCACACAGCTTCTCTTTCTCTCTCTCTCATTCACAGCTTCTCTTTCTCTCTCTCTCTCACTCACAGCTTCTCTTTCTCTCACTCACAGCTTCTCTTTCTCTCTCTCTATGTCACTCACAGCTTCTCTTTCTCTCTCTCTCTTACACAGCTTCTCTTTCTCTCTCTCATTCACAGCTTCTCTTTCTCTCTCTCTCACTCACAGCTTCTCTTTCTTTCTCTCTCTCTCACTCACAGCTTCTCTTTCTCTCTGTCTCTCACTCACAGCTTCGCTTTCTCTCTCTCTCTCACTCACAGCTTCTCTTTCTCTCTCTCTCATTCACAGCTTCTCTTTCTCTCTCTCTCTCACTCACAGCTTCTCTTTCTCTCTCTCCCTCACTCACAGCTTCTCTCTCTCTCTCACTCACAGCTTCTCTTTCTTCCTCTCTCTCTCTCATTCACATCTTCTCTCTCTCTTATTCACTCCCAGCTTCTCTCTCTCTCTCACTCACAGCTTCTCAGTCTCTCTCTCACTCACTCACAGCTTCTCTCTCTCACTCACTCACTCACAGCTTCTCTCTCTCTCCCTCACTCACAGCTTCCCACTCTCTCACTCACTCACTCACTCACAGCATCTCTTTCTCTCTCTCTCTCACTCACAGCTTCTCTCTCTCTATTTCACTCACAGTTTCTCTTTCTCTCTCTCTCACTTACAGCTTCTATTTCTCTCTCTCTCTCACTCACAGCTTCTCTTTCACTCTCTCTCTCAATCATTCACCGCTTCTCTTTCACTCTCTCACTCACAGCTTCTCTTTCTCTCTCACACCTTCTCTTTCTCTCTCTCTCACTCACAGCTTCTCTTTCTCTCGCTCTCTCACTCACTCAAACCTTCTCTTTCTCTATCTCTCTCACTCACTCAGCTTCTGTTTCTCTCTCACTCACAGCTTCTCTTTCTCTCTCTCTCTCACTCACAGTTTCTCTTTCTCTCTCTCTCACTCACAGGTTCTATTTCACTCTCTGTCTCCCTCACTCACAGCTTCTCTATCTATCTCACTCTCTCACTCACAGCTTCTCTTTCTCTCTCTCACTCACAGCTTCTCTTTCTCTCTCTATCTCTCTCTCACTCACAGCTTCTCTTTCTCTCTCTCTCAATAACTCACAGCTTCTCTCTCTCTCTCACTCACTCACAGCTTCTCTCTCTCTCTCTCTCACTCACAGCTTCTCTTTCTCTCTCTCTCTCACTCACTCACAGCTTCTCTTTCTCTCTCTCTCTCTCACTCACTCACAGCTCCTCTTTCTCTCTCTCTCTCTCACTCACAGCTTCTCTTTCTCTCTCTCTCACTCACAGCTTCTATTTCTCTCTCACACACACACACAGCTTCTCTTTCTCTCTCTCTCTCACTCACAGCTTCTCTTTCTCTTTCTCTCTCTCACTCACAGCTCTTTCTCTCTCTATCTCTCTCTCACTCACAGCTTCTCTTTCTCTCTCTCTCAATAACTCACAGCTTCTCTCTCTCTCTCACTCACTCACAGCTTCTCTTTTTCTCTCTTTCTCTCTCACAGCTTCTCTCTCTCTCTCTCTCTCTCACTCACTCACAGCTTCTCAATCTCTCTCTGTCTCTCTCATTCACAGCTTCTCTTTCTCTTTCTCTCACTTACTCACAGCTTCTCTTTCTCTCTCTCTCACAGCTTCTCTTTCTCTCTCTCTCTCTCACTCACTCACAGCTACTATTTCTCTCTCTCACTCACAGCTTCTCTTTCTATCTCTCTCAATCATTCACCGCTTCTCTCTCTCTCTCTCACAGCTTCTCTTTCTCTCTCTCTCATACAGCTTCTCTTTCTCTCTCTCACTTACAGCTTCTCTTTCTCTCTCTCTATCTTACCTTCTCTTTCTCTCTCTCTATCACAGACACAACTTCTCTTTCTCTCTCTCTATCACTCACAGCTTCTCTCTCTCTCTCTCTCACTCACAGCTTATCTCACTCTCTCTCTCACTCACAGCTTCTCTTTCTCTCTCTCTCTCACTCACAGCTTCTCTCTCTCTCACAGCTTCTCTTTCTCTCTCTCTCATTCACACCTTCTCTTTCTCTCTCTCTCTCACTCACAGCTTCTCTTTCTCTCTCTCTCTCTCACTCACAGCTTCAATTTCTCTCACTCACAGCTTCTCTTTCTCTATCTCTCTCACACAGCTTCACTTTCTCTCTCTCTCATTCACAGCTTCTCTTTCTCTCTCTCTCTCACTCACAGCTTCTCTTTCTTTCTCTCTCTCTCTCACTCACAGCTTCTCTTTCTCTCTCTCTCACTCACAGCTTCTTTCTCTCGCTCTCTCACTCACTCAAACCTTCTCTTTCTCTATCTCTCTCACTCACTCAGCTTCTGTTTCTCTCTCACTCACAGCTTCTCTTTCTCTCTCTCTCTCACTCACAGTTTCTCTTTCTCTCTCTCTCACTCACAGGTTCTATTTCACTCTCTGTCTCCCTCACTCACAGCTTCTCTATCTATCTCACTCTCTCACTCACAGCTTCTCTTTCTCTCTCTCACTCACAGCTTCTCTTTCTCTCTCTATCTCTCTCTCACTCACAGCTTCTCTTTCTCTCTCTCTCAATAACTCACAGCTTCTCTCTCTCTCTCACTCACTCACAGCTTCTCTCTCTCTCTCTCTCACTCACAGCTTCTCTTTCTCTCTCTCTCTCACTCACTCACAGCTTCTCAATCTCTCTCTGTCTCTCTCATTCACAGCTTCTCTTTCTCTTTCTCTCACTAACTCACAGCTTCTCTTTCTCTCTCTCTTACAGCTTCTCTTTCTCTCTCTCTCTCTCTCACTCACTCACAGCTTCTCTTTCTCTCTCTCTCACTCACTCACAGCTAATATTTCTCTCTCTCACACACACAGCTTCACTTTTTCTCTATCTCTCTCACTCACAGCTTCTTTCTTTCTCTCTCTCTCACTCACAGCTTCTCTTTCTCTCTCTCTCACTCACAGCTTCTCTTTCTCTCTCACACACACAGCTTCTCTTTCTCTTTCTCTCTCTCACTCACAGCTTCTCTCTCTCTCACACACACAGCTTCTCTTTCTCTCTATCTGTCACTCACAGCTTCTCTTTCTCTCTCTCTCACTCACAGCTTCTATTTCTATCTATCTCTCATTCACAGCTTCTCTCTCTCTCTCTCTCTCTCTAACCCACAGCTTCTTTTTCTCTCTCTCTCACTCACTCACAGCTTCTCTTTCTCTCTCTCTCTCTCACTCACTCACAGCTCCTCTTTCTCTCTCTCTCTCTCACTCACAGCTTCTCTTTCTCTCTCTCTCACTCACAGCTTCTATTTCTCTCTCACACACACACACAGCTTCTCTTTCTCTCTCTCTCTCACTCACAGCTTCTCTTTCTCTTTCTCTCTCTCACTCACAGCTCTTTCTCTCTCTATCTCTCTCTCACTCACAGCTTCTCTTTCTCTCTCTCTCAATAACTCACAGCTTCTCTCTCTCTCTCTCACTCACTCACAGCTTCTCTTTTTCTCTCTTTCTCTCTCACAGCTTCTCTCTCTCTCTCTCTCTCTCACTCACTCACAGCTTCTCAATCTCTCTCTGTCTCTCTCATTCACAGCTTCTCTTTCTCTTTCTCTCACTTACTCACAGCTTCTCTTTCTCTCTCTCTCACAGCTTCTCTTTCTCTCTCTCTCTCTCACTCACTCACAGCTACTATTTCTCTCTCTCACTCACAGCTTCTCTTTCTATCTCTCTCAATCATTCACCGCTTCTCTCTCTCTCTCTCACAGCTTCTCTTTCTCTCTCTCTCATACAGCTTCTCTTTCTCTCTCTCACTTACAGCTTCTCTTTCTCTCTCTCTATCTTACCTTCTCTTTCTCTCTCTCTATCACAGACACAACTTCTCTTTCTCTCTCTCTATCACTCACAGCTTCTCTCTCTCTCTCTCTCACTCACAGCTTATCTCACTCTCTCTCTCACTCACAGCTTCTCTTTCTCTCTCTCTCTCACTCACAGCTTCTCTCTCTCTCACAGCTTCTCTTTCTCTCTCTCTCATTCACACCTTCTCTTTCTCTCTCTCTCACTCACAGCTTCTCTTTCTCTCTCTCTCTCTCACTCACAGCTTCAATTTCTCTCACTCACAGCTTCTCTTTCTCTATCTCTCTCACACAGCTTCACTTTCTCTCTCTCTCATTCACAGCTTCTCTTTCTCTCTCTCTCTCACTCACAGCTTCTCTTTCTTTCTCTCTCTCTCTCACTCACAGCTTCTCTTTCTCTCTCTCTCACTCACAGCTTCTCTTTCTCTCGCTCTCTCACTCACTCAAACCTTCTCTTTCTCTATCTCTCTCACTCACTCAGCTTCTGTTTCTCTCTCACTCACAGCTTCTCTTTCTCTCTCTCTCTCACTCACAGTTTCTCTTTCTCTCTCTCTCACTCACAGGTTCTATTTCACTCTCTGTCTCCCTCACTCACAGCTTCTCTATCTATCTCACTCTCTCACTCACAGCTTCTCTTTCTCTCTCTCACTCACAGCTTCTCTTTCTCTCTCTATCTCTCTCTCACTCACAGCTTCTCTTTCTCTCTCTCTCAATAACTCACAGCTTCTCTCTCTCTCTCACTCACTCACAGCTTCTCTCTCTCTCTCTCTCACTCACAGCTTCTCTTTCTCTCTCTCTCTCACTCACTCACAGCTTCTCAATCTCTCTCTGTCTCTCTCATTCACAGCTTCTCTTTCTCTTTCTCTCACTAACTCACAGCTTCTCTTTCTCTCTCTCTTACAGCTTCTCTTTCTCTCTCTCTCTCTCTCACTCACTCACAGCTTCTCTTTCTCTCTCTCTCACTCACTCACAGCTAATATTTCTCTCTCTCACACACACAGCTTCACTTTTTCTCTATCTCTCTCACTCACAGCTTCTTTCTTTCTCTCTCTCTCACTCACAGCTTCTCTTTCTCTCTCTCTCACTCACAGCTTCTCTTTCTCTCTCACACACACAGCTTCTCTTTCTCTTTCTCTCTCTCACTCACAGCTTCTCTCTCTCACACACACACAGCTTCTCTTTCTCTCTATCTGTCACTCACAGCTTCTCTTTCTCTCTCTCTCACTCACAGCTTCTATTTCTATCTATCTCTCATTCACAGCTTCTCTCTCTCTCTCTCTCTCTCTAACCCACAGCTTCTTTTTCTCTCTCTCTCACTCACTCACAGCTTCTCTTTCTCTCTCTCTCTCTCACTCACTCACAGCTCCTCTTTCTCTCTCTCTCTCTCACTCACAGCTTCTCTTTCTCTCTCTCTCACTCACAGCTTCTATTTCTCTCTCACACACACACACAGCTTCTCTTTCTCTCTCTCTCTCACTCACAGCTTCTCTTTCTCTTTCTCTCTCTCACTCACAGCTCTTTCTCTCTCTATCTCTCTCTCACTCACAGCTTCTCTTTCTCTCTCTCTCAATAACTCACAGCTTCTCTCTCTCTCTCTCACTCACTCACAGCTTCTCTTTTTCTCTCTTTCTCTCTCACAGCTTCTCTCTCTCTCTCTCTCTCTCACTCACTCACAGCTTCTCAATCTCTCTCTGTCTCTCTCATTCACAGCTTCTCTTTCTCTTTCTCTCACTTACTCACAGCTTCTCTTTCTCTCTCTCTCACAGCTTCTCTTTCTCTCTCTCTCTCTCACTCACTCACAGCTACTATTTCTCTCTCTCACTCACAGCTTCTCTTTCTATCTCTCTCAATCATTCACCGCTTCTCTCTCTCTCTCTCACAGCTTCTCTTTCTCTCTCTCTCATACAGCTTCTCTTTCTCTCTCTCACTTACAGCTTCTCTTTCTCTCTCTCTATCTTACCTTCTCTTTCTCTCTCTCTATCACAGACACAACTTCTCTTTCTCTCTCTCTATCACTCACAGCTTCTCTCTCTCTCTCTCTCACTCACAGCTTATCTCACTCTCTCTCTCACTCACAGCTTCTCTTTCTCTCTCTCTCTCACTCACAGCTTCTCTCTCTCTCACAGCTTCTCTTTCTCTCTCTCTCATTCACACCTTCTCTTTCTCTCTCTCTCTCACTCACAGCTTCTCTTTCTCTCTCTCTCTCTCACTCACAGCTTCAATTTCTCTCACTCACAGCTTCTCTTTCTCTATCTCTCTCACACAGCTTCACTTTCTCTCTCTCTCATTCACAGCTTCTCTTTCTCTCACTCTCTCACACAGCTTCTCTCTCTCTCTCTCACAGATTCTCTTTCTCCCTCTCTCATTCACAGCTTCTCTTTCTATCTCTCTCTCACTCACAGCTTCTCTTTCTTTCACTCACAGCTTCTCTTTCTCTCTGTCACTCACAGCTTGTCTCTCTCTCTCACACAGCTTCTCTTTCTCTCTCTCTCATTCACAGCTTCTCTTTCTCTCTCTCTCTCACTCACAGCTTCTCTTTCTCTCACTCACAGCTTCTCTTTCTCTCTCTCTATGTCACTCACAGCTTCTCTTTCTCTCTCTCTCTTACACAGCTTCTCTTTCTCTCTCTCTCATTCACAGCTTCTCTTTCTCTCTCTCTCACTCACAGCTTCTCTTTCTTTCTCTCTCTCTCACTCACAGCTTCTCTTTCTCTCTGTCTCTCACTCACAGCTTCGCTTTCTCTCTCTCTCTCACTCACAGCTTCTCTTTCTCTCTCTCTCATTCACAGCTTCTCTTTCTCTCTCTCTCTCACTCACAGCTTCTCTTTCTCTCTCTCCCTCACTCACAGCTTCTCTCTCTCTCTCACTCACAGCTTCTCTTTCTTTCTCTCTCTCTCTCATTCACATCTTCTCTCTCTCTTATTCACTCCCAGCTTCTCTCTCTCTCTCACTCACAGCTTCTCAGTCTCTCTCTCACTCACTCACAGCTTCTCTCTCTCACTCACTCACTCACAGCTTCTCTCTCTCTCCCTCACTGACAGCTTCCCACTCTCTCACTCACTCACTCACTCACAGCATCTCTTTCTCTCTCTCTCTCACTCACAGCTTCTCTCTCTCTATTTCACTCACAGTTTCTCTTTCTCTCTCTCTCACTTACAGCTTCTATTTCTCTCTCTCTCTCACTCACAGCTTCTCTTTCACTCTCTCTCTCAATCATTCACCGCTTCTCTTTCACTCTCTCACTCACAGCTTCTCTTTCTCTCTCACACCTTCTCTTTCTCTCTCTCTCACTCACAGCTTCTCTTTCTCTCGCTCTCTCACTCACTCAAACCTTCTCTTTCTCTATCTCTCTCACTCACTCAGCTTCTGTTTCTCTCTCACTCACAGCTTCTCTTTCTCTCTCTCTCTCACTCACAGTTTCTCTTTCTCTCTCTCTCACTCACAGGTTCTATTTCACTCTCTGTCTCCCTCACTCACAGCTTCTCTATCTATCTCACTCTCTCACTCACAGCTTCTCTTTCTCTCTCTCACTCACAGCTTCTCTTTCTCTCTCTATCTCTCTCTCACTCACAGCTTCTCTTTCTCTCTCTCTCAATAACTCACAGCTTCTCTCTCTCTCTCACTCACTCACAGCTTCTCTCTCTCTCTCTCTCACTCACAGCTTCTCTTTCTCTCTCTCTCTCACTCACTCACAGCTTCTCAATCTCTCTCTGTCTCTCTCATTCACAGCTTCTCTTTCTCTTTCTCTCACTAACTCACAGCTTCTCTTTCTCTCTCTCTTACAGCTTCTCTTTCTCTCTCTCTCTCTCTCACTCACTCACAGCTTCTCTTTCTCTCTCTCTCACTCACTCACAGCTAATATTTCTCTCTCTCACACACACAGCTTCACTTTTTCTCTATCTCTCTCACTCACAGCTTCTTTCTTTCTCTCTCTCTCACTCACAGCTTCTCTTTCTCTCTCTCTCACTCACAGCTTCTCTTTCTCTCTCACACACACAGCTTCTCTTTCTCTTTCTCTCTCTCACTCACAGCTTCTCTCTCTCTCACACACACAGCTTCTCTTTCTCTCTATCTGTCACTCACAGCTTCTCTTTCTCTCTCTCTCACTCACAGCTTCTATTTCTATCTATCTCTCATTCACAGCTTCTCTCTCTCTCTCTCTCTCTCTAACCCACAGCTTCTTTTTCTCTCTCTCTCACTCACTCACAGCTTCTCTTTCTCTCTCTCTCTCTCACTCACTCACAGCTCCTCTTTCTCTCTCTCTCTCTCACTCACAGCTTCTCTTTCTCTCTCTCTCACTCACAGCTTCTATTTCTCTCTCACACACACACACAGCTTCTCTTTCTCTCTCTCTCTCACTCACAGCTTCTCTTTCTCTTTCTCTCTCTCACTCACAGCTCTTTCTCTCTCTATCTCTCTCTCACTCACAGCTTCTCTTTCTCTCTCTCTCAATAACTCACAGCTTCTCTCTCTCTCTCTCACTCACTCACAGCTTCTCTTTTTCTCTCTTTCTCTCTCACAGCTTCTCTCTCTCTCTCTCTCTCACTCACTCACAGCTTCTCAATCTCTCTCTGTCTCTCTCATTCACAGCTTCTCTTTCTCTTTCTCTCACTTACTCACAGCTTCTCTTTCTCTCTCTCTCACAGCTTCTCTTTCTCTCTCTCTCTCTCACTCACTCACAGCTACTATTTCTCTCTCTCACTCACAGCTTCTCTTTCTATCTCTCTCAATCATTCACCGCTTCTCTCTCTCTCTCTCACAGCTTCTCTTTCTCTCTCTCTCATACAGCTTCTCTTTCTCTCTCTCACTTACAGCTTCTCTTTCTCTCTCTCTATCTTACCTTCTCTTTCTCTCTCTCTATCACAGACACAACTTCTCTTTCTCTCTCTCTATCACTCACAGCTTCTCTCTCTCTCTCTCTCACTCACAGCTTATCTCACTCTCTCTCTCACTCACAGCTTCTCTTTCTCTCTCTCTCTCACTCACAGCTTCTCTCTCTCTCACAGCTTCTCTTTCTCTCTCTCTCATTCACACCTTCTCTTTCTCTCTCTCTCTCACTCACAGCTTCTCTTTCTCTCTCTCTCTCTCACTCACAGCTTCAATTTCTCTCACTCACAGCTTCTCTTTCTCTATCTCTCTCACACAGCTTCACTTTCTCTCTCTCTCATTCACAGCTTCTCTTTCTCTCTCTCTCTCACTCACAGCTTCTCTTTCTTTCTCTCTCTCTCTCACTCACAGCTTCTCTTTCTCTCTCTCTCACTCACAGCTTCTCTTTCTCTCTCTCTCACTCACAGCTCTTTCTCTCTCTCTCTCACTCACAGCTTCTCTCTCTCTCACTCACTCACATCTTCTCACTCTCTCACTTACTCACAGAATCTCTTTCTCTCTCTCACTTACAGTTTCTCTTTCTCTCTCTCTCTCACTCACAGCTTCTCTTTCTCTCTCTCTCTCACACACAGCTTCTCTTTCTCTGTCACTCACAGCTTCTCTTTCTTTCTTTCTCTCTCTCTCACTCACAGCTTCTCTCTCTCTCTTCCTCACTCCCAGTTTCTCTCTCTCTCACTCACTCACATCTTCTCACTCTCTCACTTACTCACAGAATCTCTTTCTCTCTCTCACTTACAGTTTCTCTTTCTCTCTCTCTCTCACTCACAGCTTCTCTTTCTCTCTCTCTCTCACACACAGCTTCTCTTTCTCTGTCACTCACAGCTTCTCCCTCTCTCACTAACAGCTTCTCTCTCTCTCTCACTCACAGCTTCTCTTTCTCTCTCTCACTTACACCTTCTATTTCTCTCTCTCTCTCACTCACAACTTCTTTCTCTCATACTCCCTGATTCTCTCTCTCTCTCTCTCTCACAGCTTCTCTCTCTTTCTCTCACTCACAGCTTCTCTTTCTATCTCTCTCACTCACAGCTTCTCTTTCTCTCTCACTCACAGCTTCTCTTTCTTTCTCTCTCTCTCTCATTCACAGCTTCTCTCTCTTACTCACTCCCAGCTTCTCTCTCTCTCACTCACAGCTTCTCACTCTCTCTCTCACTCACTCACAGCTTCTCTCTCTCTCTCTTACTCACTCACAGCTTCTCTCCCTCTCACTCACAGCTTCCCACTCTCTCACTCACTCACTCACAGCATCTCTTTCTCTCTCTCTCACTCACAGCTTCTATTTCTCTCTCTCTCTCACTCACAGGTTCTCTTTCTCTCTCACACACACAGCTTCTCTCTCTCTCACTTACAGCTTCTCTCTCTCTCACTCACTCACTCATAGCTTCTCTTTCTCTCTCTCTCTTACTCACAGCTTCTCTTTCTCTCTCTCTCACTCACAGATTCTCTTTCTCTCTCACACAAACACAGCTTCTTTTTCTCTCTCTCTCTCTCACTCACAGCTTCTCTCTCTCACACACACAGCTTCTCTCTCTCACTTACAGTTTCTATTTCTCTCTCTCTCTCACTCACAGCTTCTCTCTCTCTCTTACTCACTCCCTGATTCTCTCTCTCACACACTCACAGCTTCTCTCTCTCACTCCCAGCTTCTCTCTCTCTCACTCACTCACAGCTTCTCTCTCTCTCACTCACAGCTTCTCTTTCTCTCACACACACACACAGCTTCTCTTTCTCTCTCTCACTCACAGCTTCTCTCTCTCTTTCTCTCTCTCACTCACAGCTTCTATTTCTATCTCACTCTCTCTCACTCACAGCTTCTCTCTCTCTCACTCACAGCTTCTCTCTCTCTCACTCACAGCTTCTCTCTCTCTCTCTTACTCACTCCCAGCTTCTCTCTCTCACACACACAGCTTCTCACTCTCTCACTCACTCACTCACAGCTTCTCTTTCTCTCTCTCACACACACAGCTTCTCTCTCTCACTCACTTACAGCATCTCTTTCTCTCTCTCTCACTCTCAGCTTCTCTTTCTCTCTCTATCACTCACACAGCTCTTTCTCTCTCGCTCTCGCTCACAGCTGCTCTTTCTCTCTCTCACGCACTCACAGCTTCTCTCTCTCACTCACTCACAGCTTCTCATTCTCTCTCTCTCACTCTCAGCTTCTCTTTCTCTCTCTCTCAGACACAGCTTCTCTTTCTCTCTTACTCACTCACAGGTTCTCTTTCTCTCTCACACACACACACAGCTTCTCTTTCTCTCTCTCACTCACAGCTTCTCTCTCTCTCACTCACAGCTTCTTCTCTCTCTCACTCACAGCTTCTCTCTCTCTCACTCCCTCACAACTTCTTTTTCTCTCTCTCACCTACAGCTTCTGTTTCTCTCTCTCACTCACAGCTTCTCTCTCTCTCACTCACTCACTCACAGCTTCACTCTCTCTCTCACTCACTCACTCATAGCTTCTCTCTCTCTCACACACAGCTTCTTTTCCTCTCTCTCTCTCACTCACAGCATCACTGTCTCTCTCTCTCACTCAGCTTCTCTTTCTCTCTCTCTATCACACACACAGCTTCTTTCTCTCTCTCTCTCACTCACAGCTTCTCTCTCTCTCTCACACACACCGCTTCTCTCTCTCACTTACAGCTTCTATTTCTCTCTCTCTCACTCACAGCTTCTCTCTCTCTCTTACTCACTCCCTGATTCTCTCTCTCTCACTCACTCACAGCTTCTCTCTCTCTCTCACTCACAGCTTCTCTCTCTCTCACTCACAGCTTCTCTCTCTCTCACTCACAGCTTCTCTCTCTCTCTCTCACTCACAGCTTCTCTCTCTCTCTTTCTCTCTCTCACTCACAGCTTCTCTTTCTCTCTCACTCTCTCTCACTCACAGCTTCCCTTTCTCTCTCTCACTCACAGCTTCTCACTCTCTCTCTCTCTCACAGCTTCTCTCTCTCTCTCTTACTCACTCCCAGCTTCTCTCTCTCTCACACACACAGCTTCTCACTCTCTCTCTCTCTCACTAACAGCTTCTCTTTCTCTCTCTCTCTCTCACTCACAGCTTCTCTCTCTCTCTCTCACAAACAGCTTCTCTCTCTCTCACTTACAGCATCTCTTTCTCTCTCTCTCTCACTCGCAGCTTCTCTTTCTCTCTCTCTATCACTCACACAGCTTCTCTTTCTCTCTCGCTCTCACACACAGCTTCTCTTTCTTTCTCTCTCTCTCACTCACAGCTTCTCTCTCTCTCTCACTCACAGCTTCCCTCTCTCTCTCTTACTCACTCCCTGATTTTCTGTCTCTCACACACTCACAGCTTCTCTCCCTCCCTCTCACTCACAGCTTCTCTTTCTCTCTCTCTCTCACTCACAGCTTCTCTTTCTCTCTCTCTCTCACTCACACCTTCTCATTCTCTCTCTCTCACTCTCAGTTTCTCTCTCTCACACACACACACACAGCTTCTCTTTCTCTCTCTCTCACTCACACCTTCTCATTCTCTCTCTCTCTCACTCACAGCTTCTCTCTCTCTCTCACTCAATAGCTTCTATTTCTCTCACTCTCTCACTCACAGCTTCTCTCTTTCTCACTCTCTCTCACTTACAGCTTCTCTTTCTCTCTCTCACACACACAGCTTCTCTCTCTCACTCACTCACAGCTTCTCTCTCTCTCACTCTCTCTCACTCACAGCTTCTCTTTGTCTCTCTCTCTCACTCACAGCTTCTCTCTCTCTCTCTCAGCTTCTCTCTCTCTTACTCACTCCCAGGTTCTCTCTCTCTCACACACACAGCTTCTCACTCTCTCTCTCTCACACACTCACAGCTACTCTTTCTCTCTCTCTCTCTCACTCACAGCTTTTCTTTCTCTCTCTCACACACACAGCTTCTCTCTCTCCCTTACAGCATCTCTTTCTCTCTCTCACTCACTCTCAGCTTCTCTTTCTCTCTCTCTATCACTCTTACAGCTTCTCTTTCTCTCTCTCTCTCACTCACAGCTTCTCTCTCTCTCTTTCACTCACAGTTTCTCTTTCTCTCTCTCTCACTTACAGCTTCTATTTCTCTCTCTCTCTCACTCACAGCTTCCCTCTCTCTCTCTTACTCACTCCCTGATTTTCTCTCTCACACACACTCACAGCTTCTCTCCCTCTCTCTCACTCACAGCTTCTCTTTCTCTCTCACTCACAGCTTCTATGTCTCTCTCTCACTCACAGCTTCTCGTTCTCTCTCACACACACACAGCTTCTCTTTGTCTCTCTCTCTCTCACTCACACCTTCTCTTTCTCTCTCTCTCACTTACAGCATCTCTTTCTCTCTCTCTCTCACTCTCAGCTTCTCTTTCTCTCTCTATCACTCACACAGCTCTTTCTCTCTCGCTCTCGCTCACAGCTGCTCTTTCTCTCTCTCACTCACTCACAGCTTCTCTCTCTCTCACTCACTCACAGCTTCTCTTTCTCTCTTACTCACTCACAGCTTCTCTTTCTCTCTCTCACACACACACACAGCTTCTCTTTCTCTCTCTCACTCACAGCTTCTCTCTTTCTCACTCACAGCTTCTTCTCTCTCTCACTCACTCACTCACTCACAGCTTCTCTCTCTCACTCACTCACTCATAGCTTCTCTTTCTCTCTCTCTCTTACTCACAGCTTCTCTTTCTCTCTCTCTCTCACTCACAGATTCTCTTTCTCTCTCACACACACAGCTTCTTTTTCTCTCTCTCTCTCACTCACATCTTCTCTGTCTCTCTCTCTCTCACTCAGCTTCTCTTTCTCTCTCTCTATCACACACACAGCTTCTTTCTCTCTCTCTCTCTCACTCACAGCTTCTCTTTCTCTCTCTCTCACTCACAGCTTCTCTCTCTCTCACACACACACAGCTTCTCTCTCTCACTTACAGCTTCTATTTCTCTCTCTCTCACTCACAGCTTCTCTCTCTCTCTCTTACTCACTCCCTGATTCTCTCTCTCTCACTCACTCCCTGATTCTCTCTCTCTCACTCACTCACAGCTTCTCTCTCTCTCACTCACAGCTTCTCTCTCTGTCTCTCTCACTCACAGCTTCTCTTTCTCTCTCACACACATACAGCTTCTCTTTCTCTCTCTCTCTCACTCACAGCTTCTCTCTCTCTCTTTCTCTCTCTCACTCACAGCTTCTCTTTCTCTCTCACTCTCTCTCACTCACAGCTTCTCTTTCTCTCTCTCTCACTCACAGCTTCTCGCTCTCTCTCTCTCTCACAGCTTCTCTCTCTCTCTCTTACTATCTCCCAGCTTCACTCTCTCTCACACACACATCTTCTCACTCTCTCTCTCACAAACAGCTTCTCTCTCTCTCACTTACAACATCTCTTTCTCTCTCTCTCTCTCACTCTCAGCTTCTCTTTCTCTCTCTCTATCACTCACACAGCTTCTCTTTCTCTCTCGCTCTCACTCACAGCTTCTCTTTCTTTCTCTCTCTCTCTCACTCACAGCTTCTCTCTCTCTCTTTCACTCACAGTTTCTCTTTCTCTCTCTCTCACTTACAGCTTCTATTTCTCTCTCTCTCTCACTCACAGCTTCCCTCTCTCTCTCTTACTCACGCCCTGATTTTCTGTCTCTCACACACTCACAGCTTCTCTCCCTCCCTCTCACTCACAGCTTCTCTTTCTCTCTCTCTCTCACTCACAGCTTCTCTTTCACTCTCTCTCTCACTCACAGCTTCTCGTTCTCTCTCTCTCACACACAGCTTCTCTTTGTCTCTCTCTCTCACTCACACCTTCTCATTCTCTCTCTCTCTCACTCTCAGCTTCTCTCTCTCTCACACACACACAGCTTCTCTTTCTCTCTCACTCACTCACAGCTTCTCTTTCTCTCTCTCTCTCACACACAGCTTCTCTTTCTCTCTCTCTCTCACTCACAGCTTCTCTTTCTCTCTCTCTCTCACTCACAGCTTCTCTTTTTCTCTCACACACACAATAGCTTCTATTTCTCTCACTCTCTCACTCACAGCTTCTCTCTTTCTCACTCTCTCTCACTTACAGCTTCTCTTTCGTTCTCTCTCACACACACAGCTTCTCTCTCTCTCTCACTCACAGCTTCTCTTTCTCTCTCTCTCTCACTCACAGCTTCTCTCTCTCTCTCACAGCTTCTCTCTCTCTTACTCACTCCCAGCTTCTCTCTCTCTCTCACACACAGCTTCTCACTCTCTCTCTCTCTCACACTCACAGCTTCTCTTTCTCTCTCTCTCACTCACAGCTTTTCTTTCTCTCTCTCACACACACAGCTTCTCTCTCTCTCCCTTACAGCATCTCTTTCTCTCTCTCACTCACTCTCAGCTTCTCTTTCTCTCTCTATCACTCACACAGCTTCTCTTTCTCTCTCACTCTCACTCACAGCTTCTCTTTCTCTCTCTCTCTCACTCACAGCTTCTCTCTCTCTTTCACTCACAGTTTCTCTTTCTCTCTCTCTCACTTACACCTTCTATTTCTCTCTCTCTCTCACTCACAGCTTCCCTCTCTCTCTCTTACTCACTCCCTGATTTTCTCTCTCTCACACACTCACAGCTTCTCTCCTTCTCTCTCACACAGCTTCTCTTTCTCTCTCTCTCACTCACAGCTTCTCTTTCTCTCTCTCTCTCACTCACAGCTTCTCGTTCTCTCTCTCACACACACAGCTTCTCTTTGTCTCTCTCTCTCACTCACACCTTCTCATTCTCTCTCTCTCTCACTCTCAGCTTCTCTCTCTCACACACACACAGCTTCTCTTTCTCTCTCACTCACTCACAGCTTCTCTTTCTCTCTCACACACACACACAGCTTCTCTTCCTCTCTCTCTCACTCACAGCTTCTCTTGCTCTCTCTCTCTCACTCACAGCTTCTCTTTCTCTCTCTCTCACTCACAGCTTCTCTTTCTCTCACTCTCTCACTCACAGCTTCTCTCTCTCTCACAGCTTCTCTTTCTCTCTCTCTCATTCACAGCTTCTCTTTCTCTCTCTCTCTCACTCACAGCTTCTCTTTCTCTCACTCACAGCTTCTCTTTCTCTCTCTCTCTGTCACTCACAGCTTCTCTTTCTCTCTCACACACACAGCTTCTCTTTCTCTCTCTCTCATTCACAGCTTCTCTTTCTCTCTCTCTCTCACTCACAGCTTCTCTTTCTTTCTCTCTCTCTCTCTCACTCACAGCTTCTCTTTCTCTCTCTCTCTCACTCACAGCTTCTCTTTCTCTCTGTCTCTCACTCATAGCTTCTCTTTTTTTTTCTCTCTCTCCCTCACAGCTTCTTCTTCTCTCTCTCTCATTCACAGCTTCTCTTTCTCTCTCTCTCTCACTCACAGCTTCTCTTTCTCTCTCTCCCTCACTCACAGCTTCTCTCTCTCTCTCTCACTCACAGCTCCTCTCTCTCATTCTCTCTCACTCACAGCTTCTCTTTCTTTCTTTCTCTCTCTCTCTCACTCACAGCTTCTCTCTCTCTTACTCACTCCCAGCTCCTCTCTCTCTCTCACTCACAGCTTCTCACTCTCTCACTCACTCACTCACAGCATCTCTTTCTCTCTCTCTCACTCACAGCTTCTCTTTCTCTCTCTCTCTCACTCACAGCTTCTCTTTCTCTCTCTCACACACACAGCTTCTCTCTCTCTCACTTACAGCTTCTCTTTCTCTCTCTCTCTCTCACGCTCAGCTTCTCTTTCTCTCTCTCTATCACACTCACAGCTTCTCTCTCTCACTAACAGCTTCTCTCTCTCTTTCTCACTGACAGCTTCTCTTTCTCTCTCTCACTCACTTACACCTATTTCTCTCTCTCTCACTCACAGCTTCTCTTTCTCTCTCTCTCTCTCACTCACAGCTTCTCTCTCTCTCACACAGCTTCTCATTCTCGCTCTCTCATTCACAGCTTCTCTCTCTCTCACTCTCTCTCACTCACAGCTTCTCTTTGTCTCTCTCTCTCACTCACAGCTTCTCTCTCTCTCTCACAGCTTCTCTCTCTCTTACTCACTCCCAGCTTCTCTCTCTCACACACACACAGCTTCTCACTCTCTCTCTCACACACTCACAGCTTCTCTTTCTCTCTCTCTCTCTCACTCACAGCTTTTCTTTCTCTCTCTCACACACACAGCTTCTCTCTCTCCCTTACAGCATCTCTTTCTCTCTCTCACTCACTCTCAGCTTCTCTTTCTCTCTCTCTATCACTCACACAGCTTCTCTTTCTCTCTCTCTCACTCACAGCTTCTCTCTCTCTCTTTCACTCACAGTTTCTCTTTCTCTCTCTCTCACTTACAGCTTCTATTTCTCTCTCTCTCTCACTCACAGCTTCCCTCTCTCTCTCTTACTCACTCCCTGATTTTCTCTCTCACACACACTCACAGCTTCTCTCCCTCTCTCTCACTCACAGCTTCTCTTTCTCTCTCACTCACAGCTTCTATTTCTCTCTCTCACTCACAGCTTCTCGTTCTCTCTCACACACACACAGCTTCTCTTTGTCTCTCTCTCTCACTCACTCCTTCTCTTTCTCTCTCTCTCACTTCCAGCATCTCTTTCTCTCTCTCTCTCACTCTCAGCTTCTCTTTCTCTCTCTATCACTCACACAGCTCTTTCTCTCTCGCTCTCACTCACAGCTGCTCTTTCTCTCTCTCACTCACTCACAGCTTCTCTCTCACTCACTCACTCACAGCTTCTCTTTCTCTCTTACTCACTCACAGCTTCTCTTTCTCTCTCTCTCACACACGCACAGCTTCTCTTTCTCTCTCTCACTCACAGCTTCTCTCTTTCTCACTCACAGCTTCTTCTCTCTCTCACTCACTCACTCACAGCTTCTCTCTCTCACTCACTCACTCATAGCTTCTCTTTCTCTCTCTCTCTTACTCACAGCTTCTCTTTCTCTCTCTCACTCACAGATTCTCTTTCTCTCTCACACACACAGCTTCTTTTTCTCTCTCTCTCTCACTCACAGCTTCTTTGTCTCTCTCTCTCTCACTCAGCTTCTCTTTCTCTCTCTCTATCACACACACAGCTTCTCTCTCTCTCTCTCACTCACAGCTTCTCTTTCTCTCTCTCTCACTCACAGCTTCTCTCTCTGTCACACACACACAGCTTCTCTCTCTCACTTACAGCTTCTATTTCTCTCTCTCTCACTCACAGCTTCTCTCTCTCTCTTACTCACTCCCTGATTCTCTCTCTCTCACTCACTCCCTGATTCTCTCTCTCTCACTCACTCACAGCTTCTCTCTCTCTCACTCACAGCTTCTCTCTCTGTCTCTCTCACTCACAGCTTCTCTTTCTCTCTCACACACATACAGCTTCTCTTTCTCTCTCTCTCTCACTCACAGCTTCTCTCTCTCTCTTTCTCTCTCTCACTCACAGCTTCTCTTTCTCTCTCACTCTCTCTCACTCACAGCTTCTCTTTCTCTCTCTCTCACTCACAGCTTCTCTCTTTCTCACTCTCTCTCACTTACAGCTTCTCTTTCGTTCTCTCTCACACACACAGCTTCTCTCTCTCTCTCACTCACAGCTTCTCTTTCTCTCTCTCTCTCACTCACAGCTTCTCTCTCTCTCTCACAGCTTCTCTCTCTCTTACTCACTCCCAGCTTCTCTCTCTCTCTCACACACAGCTTCTCACTCTCTCTCTCTCTCACACTCACAGCTTCTCTTTCTCTCTCTCTCACTCACAGCTTTTCTTTCTCTCTCTCTCACACACAGCTTCTCTCTCTCTCCCTTACAGCATCTCTTTCTCTCTCTCACTCACTCTCAGCTTCTCTTTCTCTCTCTATCACTCACACAGCTTCTCTTTCTCTCTCACTCTCACTCACAGCTTCTCTTTCTCTCTCTCTCTCACTCACAGCTTCTCTCTCTCTTTCACTCACAGTTTCTCTTTCTCTCTCTCTCACTTACACCTTCTATTTCTCTCTCTCTCTCACTCACAGCTTCCCTCTCTCTCTCTTACTCACTCCCTGATTTTCTCTCTCTCACACACTCACAGCTTCTCTCCTTCTCTCTCACACAGCTTCTCTTTCTCTCTCTCTCACTCACAGCTTCTCTTTCTCTCTCTCTCTCACTCACAGCTTCTCGTTCTCTCTCTCACACACACAGCTTCTCTTTGTCTCTCTCTCTCACTCACACCTTCTCATTCTCTCTCTCTCTCACTCTCAGCTTCTCTCTCTCTCACACACACAGCTTCTCTTTCTCTCTCACTCACTCACAGCTTCTCTTTCTCTCTCTCACACACACACAGCTTCTCTTTCTCTCTCTCTCACTCACAGCTTCTCTTGCTCTCTCTCTCTCACTCACAGCTTCTCTTTCTCTCTCTCTCACTCACAGCTTCTCTTTCTCTCACTCTCTCACTCACAGCTTCTCTCTCTCTCACAGCTTCTCTTTCTCTCTCTCTCATTCACAGCTTCTCTTTCTCTCTCTCTCTCACTCACAGCTTCTCTTTCTCTCACTCACAGCTTCTCTTTCTCTCTCTCTCTGTCACTCACAGCTTCTCTTTCTCTCTCACACACACAGCTTCTCTTTCTCTCTCTCTCATTCACAGCTTCTCTTTCTCTCTCTCTCTCACTCACAGCTTCTCTTTCTTTCTCTCTCTCTCTCTCACTCACAGCTTCTCTTTCTCTCTCTCTCTCACTCACAGCTTCTCTTTCTCTCTGTCTCTCACTCATAGCTTCTCTTTTTTTCTCTCTCTCCCTCACAGCTTCTTCTTCTCTCTCTCTCATTCACAGCTTCTCTTTCTCTCTCTCTCTCACTCACAGCTTCTCTTTCTCTCTCTCCCTCACTCACAGCTTCTCTCTCTCTCTCTCACTCACAGCTCCTCTCTCTCATTCTCTCTCACTCACAGCTTCTCTTTCTTTCTTTCTCTCTCTCTCTCACTCACAGCTTCTCTCTCTCTTACTCACTCCCAGCTCCTCTCTCTCTCTCACTCACAGCTTCTCACTCTCTCACTCACTCACTCACAGCATCTCTTTCTCTCTCTCTCACTCACAGCTTCTCTTTCTCTCTCTCTCTCACTCACAGCTTCTCTTTCTCTCTCTCACACACACACAGCTTCTCTCTCTCTCACTTACAGCTTCTCTTTCTCTCTCTCTCTCTCACGCTCAGCTTCTCTTTCTCTCTCTCTATCACACTCACAGCTTCTCTCTCTCACTAACAGCTTCTCTCTCTCTTTCTCACTGACAGCTTCTCTTTCTCTCTCTCACTCACTTACACCTATTTCTCTCTCTCTCACTCACAGCTTCTCTTTCTCTCTCTCTCTCTCACTCACAGCTTCTCTCTCTCACACACAGCTTCTCATTCTCGCTCTCTCATTCACAGCTTCTCTCTCTCTCACTCTCTCTCACTCACAGCTTCTCTTTGTCTCTCTCTCTCACTCACAGCTTCTCTCTCTCTCTCACAGCTTCTCTCTCTCTTACTCACTCCCAGCTTCTCTCTCTCTCACACACACAGCTTCTCACTCTCTCTCTCACACACTCACAGCTTCTCTTTCTCTCTCTCTCTCTCACTCACAGCTTTTCTTTCTCTCTCTCACACACACAGCTTCTCTCTCTCCCTTACAGCATCTCTTTCTCTCTCTCACTCACTCTCAGCTTCTCTTTCTCTCTCTCTATCACTCACACAGCTTCTCTTTCTCTCTCTCTCACTCACAGCTTCTCTCTCTCTCTTTCACTCACAGTTTCTCTTTCTCTCTCTCTCACTTACAGCTTCTATTTCTCTCTCTCTCTCACTCACAGCTTCCCTCTCTCTCTCTTACTCACTCCCTGATTTTCTCTCTCACACACACTCACAGCTTCTCTCCCTCTCTCTCACTCACAGCTTCTCTTTCTCTCTCACTCACAGCTTCTATTTCTCTCTCTCACTCACAGCTTCTCGTTCTCTCTCACACACACACAGCTTCTCTTTGTCTCTCTCTCTCACTCACTCCTTCTCTTTCTCTCTCTCTCACTTCCAGCATCTCTTTCTCTCTCTCTCTCACTCTCAGCTTCTCTTTCTCTCTCTATCACTCACACAGCTCTTTCTCTCTCGCTCTCACTCACAGCTGCTCTTTCTCTCTCTCACTCACTCACAGCTTCTCTCTCACTCACTCACTCACAGCTTCTCTTTCTCTCTTACTCACTCACAGCTTCTCTTTCTCTCTCTCTCACACACGCACAGCTTCTCTTTCTCTCTCTCACTCACAGCTTCTCTCTTTCTCACTCACAGCTTCTTCTCTCTCTCACTCACTCACTCACAGCTTCTCTCTCTCACTCACTCACTCATAGCTTCTCTTTCTCTCTCTCTCTTACTCACAGCTTCTCTTTCTCTCTCTCACTCACAGATTCTCTTTCTCTCTCACACACACAGCTTCTTTTTCTCTCTCTCTCTCACTCACAGCTTCTTTGTCTCTCTCTCTCTCACTCAGCTTCTCTTTCTCTCTCTCTATCACACACACAGCTTCTCTCTCTCTCTCTCTCACTCACAGCTTCTCTTTCTCTCTCTCTCACTCACAGCTTCTCTCTCTGTCACACACACACAGCTTCTCTCTCTCACTTACAGCTTCTATTTCTCTCTCTCTCACTCACAGCTTCTCTCTCTCTCTTACTCACTCCCTGATTCTCTCTCTCTCACTCACTCCCTGATTCTCTCTCTCTCACTCACTCACAGCTTCTCTCTCTCTCACTCACAGCTTCTCTCTCTGTCTCTCTCACTCACAGCTTCTCTTTCTCTCTCACACACATACAGCTTCTCTTTCTCTCTCTCTCTCACTCACAGCTTCTCTCTCTCTCTTTCTCTCTCTCACTCACAGCTTCTCTTTCTCTCTCACTCTCTCTCACTCACAGCTTCTCTTTCTCTCTCTCTCACTCACAGCTTCTCGCTCTCTCTCTCTCTCACAGCTTCTCTCTCTCTCTCTTACTATCTCCCAGCTTCACTCTCTCTCTCACACACATCTTCTCACTCTCTCTCTCACAAACAGCTTCTCTCTCTCTCACTTACAACATCTCTTTCTCTCTCTCTCTCTCACTGTCAGCTTCTCTTTCTCTCTCTCTATCACTCACACAGCTTCTCTTTCTCTCTCGCTCTCACTCACAGCTTCTCTTTCTTTCTTTCTCTCTCTCTCTCACTCACAGCTTCTCTCTCTCTCTTTCACTCACAGTTTCTCTTTCTCTCTCTCTCACTTACAGCTTCTATTTCTCTCTCTCTCACTCACAGCTTCCCTCTCTCTCTCTTACTCACGCCCTGATTTTCTGTCTCTCACACACTCACAGCTTCTCTCCCTCCCTCTCACTCACAGCTTCTCTTTCTCTCTCTCTCTCACTCACAGCTTCTCTTTCACTCTCTCTCACTCACAGCTTCTCGTTCTCTCTCTCTCACACACAGCTTCTCTTTCTCTCTCTCTCTCACTCACAGCTTCTCTTTCTCTCTCTCTCTCACTCACAGCTTCTCTTTCTCTCTCTCACACACAATAGCTTCTATTTCTCTCACTCTCTCACTCACAGCTTCTCTCTTTCTCACTCTCTCTCACTTACAGCTTCTCTTTCGTTCTCTCTCACACACACAGCTTCTCTCTCTCTCTCACTCACAGCTTCTCTTTCTCTCTCTCTCTCACTCACAGCTTCTCTCTCTCTCACAGCTTCTCTCTCTTACTCACTCCCAGCTTCTCTCTCTCTCTCAATCACAGCTTCTCACTCTCTCTCTCTCACACTCACAGCTTCTCTTTCTCTCTCTCTCACTCACAGCTTTTCTTTCTCTCTGTCACACACACAGCTTCTCTCTCTCCCTTACAGCATCTCTTTCTCTCTCTCACTCACTCTCAGCTTCTCTTTCTCTCTCTCTATCACTCACACAGCTTCTCTTTCTCTCTCTCTCACTCACAGCTTCTCTCTCTCTCTTTCACTCACAGTTTCTCTTTCTCTCTCTCTCACTTACAGCTTCTATTTCTCTCTCTCTCTCACTCACAGCTTCCCTCTCTCTCTCTTACTCACTCCCTGATTTTCTCTCTCACACACACTCACAGCTTCTCTCCCTCTCTCTCACTCACAGCTTCTCTTTCTCTCTCACTCACAGCTTCTATTTCTCTCTCTCACTCACAGCTTCTCGTTCTCTCTCACACACACACAGCTTCTCTTTGTCTCTCTCTCTCACTCACACCTTCTCTTTCTCTCTCTCTCACTTCCAGCATCACTTTCTCTCTCTCTCTCACTCTCAGCTTCTCTTTCTCTCTCTATCACTCACACAGCTCTTTCTCTCTCGCTCTCACTCACAGCTGCTCTTTCTCTCTCTCACTCACTCACAGCTTCTCTCTCACTCACTCACTCACAGCTTCTCTTTCTCTCTTACTCACTCACAGCTTCTCTTTCTCTCTCTCACACACACACAGCTTCTCTTTCTCTCTCTCACTCACAGCTTCTCTCTTTCTCACTCACAGCTTCTTCTCTCTCTCACTCACTCACTCACAGCTTCTCTCTCTCACTCACTCATAGCTTCTCTTTCTCTCTCTCTCTTACTCACAGCTTCTCTTTCTCTCTCTCTCACTCACAGATTCTCTTTCTCTCTCACACACACAGCTTCTTTTTCTCTCTCTCTCTCACTCACAGCTTCTTTGTCTCTCTCTCTCTCACTCAGCTTCTCTTTCTCTCTCTCTATCACACACACAGCTTCTCTCTCTCTCTCTCTCACTCACAGCTTCTCTTTCTCTCTCTCTCACTCACAGCTTCTCTCTCTGTCACACACACACAGCTTCTCTCTCTCACTTACAGCTTCTATTTCTCTCTCTCTCACTCACAGCTTCTCTCTCTCTCTCTTACTCACTCCCTGATTCTCTCTCTCTCACTCACTCCCTGATTCTCTCTCTCTCACTCACTCACAGCTTCTCTCTCTCTCACTCACAGCTTCTCTCTCTGTCTCTCTCACTCACAGCTTCTCTTTCTCTCTCACACACATACAGCTTCTCTTTCTCTCTCTCTCTCACTCACAGCTTCTCTCTCTCTCTTTCTCTCTCTCACTCACAGCTTCTCTTTCTCTCTCACTCTCTCTCACTCACAGCTTCTCTTTCTCTCTCTCTCACTCACAGCTTCTCGCTCTCTCTCTCTCTCACAGCTTCTCTCTCTCTCTCTTACTATCTCCCAGCTTCACTCTCTCTCTCACACACATCTTCTCACTCTCTCTCTCACAAACAGCTTCTCTCTCTCTCACTTACAACATCTCTTTCTCTCTCTCTCTCACTCTCAGCTTCTCTTTCTCTCTCTCTATCACTCACACAGCTTCTCTTTCTCTCTCGCTCTCACTCACAGCTTCTCTTTCTTTCTCTCTCTCTCTCACTCACAGCTTCTCTCTCTCTCTTTCACTCACAGTTTCTCTTTCTCTCTCTCTCACTTACAGCTTCTATTTCTCTCTCTCTCTCACTCACAGCTTCCCTCTCTCTCTCTTACTCACGCCCTGATTTTCTGTCTCTCACACACTCACAGCTTCTCTCCCTCCCTTTCACTCACAGCTTCTCTTTCTCTCTCTCTCTCACTCACAGCTTCTCTTTCACTCTCTCTCTCACTCACAGCTTCTCGTTCTCTCTCTCTCACACACAGCTTCTCTTTCTCTCTCTCTCTCACTCACAGCTTCTCTTTCTCTCTCTCTCTCACTCACAGCTTCTCTTTCTCTCTCTCACACACAATAGCTTCTATTTCTCTCACTCTCTCACTCACAGCTTCTCTCTTTCTCACTCTCTCTCACTTACAGCTTCTCTTTCGTTCTCTCTCACACACACAGCTTCTCTCTCTCTCTCACTCACAGCTTCTCTTTCTCTCTCTCTCTCACTCACAGCTTCTCTCTCTCTCACACAGCTTCTCTCTCTCTTACTCACTCCCAGCTTCTCTCTCTCTCTCAATCACAGCTTCTCACTCTCTCTCTCTCACACTCACAGCTTCTCTTTCTCTCTCTCTCCCTCACAGCTTTTCTTTCTCTCTGTCACACACACAGCTTCTCTCTCTCTCCCTTACAGCATCTCTTTCTCTCTCTCACTCACTCTCAGCTTCTCTTTCTCTCTCTATCACTCACACAGCTTCTCTTTCTCTCTCTCTCTCACTCACAGCTTCTCTTTCTCTCTCTCTCTCACTCACAGCTTCTCGTTCTATCTCTCTCACACACACAGCTTCTCTTTGACTCTCTCTCTCACTCACACCTTCTCATTCTCTCTCTCTCTCACTCTCAGCTTCTCTCTCTCACACACACACAGCTTCTCTTTCTCTCTCACTCACTCACAGCTTCTCTTTCTCTCTCACACACACACACAGCTTCTCTTTCTCTCTCTCTCACAGCTTCTCTTGCTCTCTCTCTCTCACTCACAGCTTCTCTTTCTCTCTCTCTCACTCACAGCTTCTCTTTCTCTCACTCTCTCACTCACAGCTTCTCTCTCTCTCTCACAGCTTCTCTTTCTCTCGCTCTCATTCACAGCTTCTCTTTCTCTCTCTCTCTCACTCACAGCTTCTCTTTCTCTCACTCACAGCTTCTCTTTCTCTCTCTCTCTGTCACTCACAGCTTCTCTTTCTCTCTCACACACACAGCTTCTCTTTCTCTCTCTCTCATTCACAGCTTCTCTTTCTCTCTCTCTCTCACTCACAGCTTCTCTTTCTTTCTCTCTCTCTCTCTCACTCACAGCTTCTCTTTCTCTCTCTCTCTCACTCACAGCTTCTCTTTCTCTCTGTCTCTCACTCATAGCTTCTCTTTTTTTCTCTCTCTCTCCCTCACAGCTTCTTCTTCTCTCTCTCTCATTCACAGCTTCTCTTTCTCTCTCTCTCTCACTCACAGCTTCTCTTTCTCTCTCTCCCTCACTCACAGCTTCTCTCTCTCTCTCACTCACAGCTCCTCTCTCTCATTCTCTCTCACTCACAGCTTCTCTTTCTTTCTTTCTCTCTCTCTCTCACTCACAGCTTCTCTCTCTCTTACTCACTCCCAGCTCCTCTCTCTCTCTCACTCACAGCTTCTCACTCTCTCACTCACTCACTCACAGCATCTCTTTCTCTCTCTCTCACTCACAGCTTCTCTTTCTCTCTCTCTCTCACTCACAGCTTCTCTTTCTCTCTCACACACACACACAGCTTCTCTCTCTCTCTCACACTTACAGCTTCTCTTTCTCTCTCTCTCTCTCACGCTCAGCTTCTCTTTCTCTCTCTCTATCACACACAGCTTCTCTTTCTCTCTCTCTGTCACTCACAGCTTCTCTCTCTCACTAACAGTTTCTCTCTCTCTCTCTCACTGACAGCTTCTCTTTCTCTCTCTCACTCACTTACACCTATTTCTCTCTCTCTCTCACTCACAGCTTCTCTCTCTCTCTCTCTCTCTCTCTCTCACTCACAGCTTCTCTCTCTCTCACACAGCTTCTCATTCTCGCTCTCTCATTCACAGCTTCTCTTTCTCTCTCTCTCTCACTCACAGCTTCTCTTTCTCACTCTCTCTCACTCACAGCTTCTCTTTCTCTCACTCACAGCTTCTCTTTCTCTATCTCTCTCACACAGCTTCTCTTTCTCTCTCTCTCATTCACAGCTTCTCTTTCTCTCTCTCTCACTCACAGGTTCTCTTTCTTTCTCTCTCTCTCTCTCACTCACAGCTTCTCTCTCTCTCACACACACACCTTCTCTCTCTCTCTCTCACTCACAGCTCTTTCTCTCTCTCTCTCTCTCACTCACAGCTTCTCTCTCTCTCTCACTCACTCACAGCTTCTCTCTCTCTCACTCTCTCTCACTCACAGCTTCTCTTTCTTTCTTTCTCTCTCTCTCACTCACAGCTTCTCTCTCTCTCTTACTCACTCCCAGCTTCTCTCTCTCTCACTCACTCACATCTTCTCACTCTCTCACTTACTCACAGCATCTCTTTATCTCTCTCACTTACAGCTTCTCTTTCTCTCTCTCTCTCACTCACAGCTTCTCTTTCTCTCTCACACACACACAGCTTCTCTCTCTCTCTCACTTACAGCTTCTCTCTCTCTCTTTCACTCACAGTTTCTCTTTCTCTCTCTCTCACTTACAGCTTCTATTTCTCTCTCTCTCTCACTCACAGCTTCCCTCTCTCTCTCTTACTCACTCCCTGATTTTATCTCTCTCACACACTCACAGCTTCTCTCCCTCTCTCTCACTCACAACTTCTCTTTCTCTCTCTCTCTCACTCACAGCTTCTCTTTCTCTCTCTCTCTCACTCACAGCTTCTCGTTCTCTCTCTCTCACACACAGCTTCTCTTTGTCTCTCTCTCTCACTCACACCTTCTCATTCTCTCTCTCTCACTCTCAGCTTCTCTCTCTCTCACACACAGCTTCTCTTTCTCTCTCACTCACAGCTTCTCTTTCTCTCTCTCACACACACACAGCTTCTCTTTTTCACTCTCTCACTCACAGCTTCTCTTGCTCTCTCTCTCACTCACAGCTTCTCTTTCTCTCTCACTCACTCACAGCTTCTCTTTCTCTCACTCTCTCACTCACAGCTTCTCTCTCTCTCTCACAGCTTCTCTTTCTCACTCTCTCATTCACAGCTTCTCTTTCTATCTCTCTCTCACTCACAGCTTCTCTTTCTTTCACTCACAGCTTCTCTTTCTCTCTCTCTGTTACTCACAGCTTCTCTTTCTCTCTCTCTCTCACACAGCTTCTCTTTCTCTCTCTCTCATTCACAGCTTCTCTTTCTCTCTCTCTCACTCACAGCTTCTCTTTCTTTCATTCTCTCTCTCACTCACAGCTTCTCTTTCTCTCGCTCCCTCACTCACAGCTTCTCTCTCTCTCACTCACAGCTTCTCTCTCTATTACTCACTCCCAGCTCCTCTCTCTCTCTCTCACTCACAGCTTCTCACTCTCTCACTCACTCACTCACAGCTTCTCTTTCTCTCTCTCTCTCACTCACAGCTTCTCTCTCTCTCTCTCACTTACAGCTTCTCTTTCTCTCTCTCTCTCACGCTCAGCTTCTCTTTCTCTCTCTCTATCACACACACAGCTTCTCTTTCTGTCTCTCTGTCACTCACAGCTTCTCTCTCTCACACACACACAGCTTCTCACTCTCTCTCTCTCACACACTCACAGCTTCTCTTTCTCTCTCTCTCACTCACAGCTTCTCTTTGTCTCTCTCTCACACACAGCTTCTCTCTCTCTCCCTTACAGCATCTCTTTCTCTATCTCTCTCACTCTCAGCTTCTCTTTCTCTCTCTCTATCACTCACACAGCTTCTCTTTCTCTCTCGCTCTCACTCACAGCTTCTCTTTCTCTCTCTCTCTCTCACTCACAGCTTCTCTCTCTCTCTTACACTCACAGTTTCTCTTTCTCTCTCTCTCACTTACAGCTTCTATTTCTCTCTCTCTCTCACTCACAGCTTCCCTCTCTCTCTCTTACTCACTCCCTGATTTTCTCTCTCTCACACACTCACAGCTTCTCTCCCTCTCTCTCACTCACAGCTTCTCTTTCTCTCTCTCTCTCTAACTCACAGCTTCTCTTTCTCTCTCTCTCTCACTCTCAACTTCTCATTCTCTCTCTCACACACACAGCTTCTCTTTGTCTCTCTCTCACTCACACCTTCTCATTCTCTCTCTCTCTCACTCTCAGCTTCTCTCTCTCTCACACACACAGCTTCTCTTTCTCTCTCACTCTCTCACAGCTTCTCTTTCTCTCTCTCTCATTCACAGCTTCTCTTTCTCTCTCCCTCACTCACAGCTTCTCTTTCTCTCACTTACAGCTTCTCTTTCTCTCTCTCTATGTCACTCACAGCTTCTCTTTCTCTCTCTCTCTTACACAGCTTCTCTTTCTCTCTCTCTCATTCACAACTTCTCTTTCTCTCTCTCTCTCACTCACAGCTTCTCTTTCTTTCTCTCTCTCTCTCACTCACAGCTTCTCTTTCTCTCTCTCTCTCACTCACAGCTTCTCTTTCTCTCTCTCTCATTCACAGCTTCTCTTTCCCTCTCTCTCTCACTCACAGCTTCTCTTTCTCTCTCTCCCTCACTCACAGCTTCTCTCTCTCTCTCACTCACAGCTTCTCTTTCTTTCTCTCTCTCTCATTCACAGCTTCTCTCTCTCTTATTCACTCCCAGCTTCTCTCTCTCTCACTCACAGCTTCTCACTCTCTCTCTCACTCACTCACAGCTTCTCTCTCTCTCACTCACTCACAGCTTCTCTCTCTCTCTTACTCACTCCCAGCTTCTCTCTCTCTCACTCACTCACATCGTCTCACTCTCTCACTTACTCACAGCATCTCTTTCTCTCTCTCACTTACAGCTTCTCTTTCTCTCTCTCTATCACTCACAGCTTCTCTTTCTCTCTCTCACACACACAGCTTCTCTCTCTCTCTCACTTACAGCTTCTCTCTCTCTCTTTCACTCACAGTTTCCCTTTCTCTCTCTCTCACTTACAGCTTCTATTTCTCTCTCTCTCTCACTCACAGCTTCCCTCTCTCTCTCACTCACTCCCTGATTTTCTCTCTCTCACACACTCACAGCTTCTCTCCCTCTCTCTCACTCACAACTTCTCTTTCTCTCTCTCTCTCACTCACAGCTTCTCTTTCTCTCTCTCTCTCACTCACAGCTTCTCGTTCTCTCTCTCTCACACACAGCTTCTCTTTGTCTCTCTCTCTCACTCACACCTTCTCATTCTCTCTCTCTCACTCTCAGCTTCTCTCTCTCACACACACAGCTTCTCTTTCTCTCTCACTCACTCACAGCTTCTCTTTCTCTCTCTCACACACACACAGCTTCTCTTTTTCTCTCTCTCACTCACAGCTTCTCTTGCTCTCTCTCTCTCACTCACAGCTTCTCTTTCTCTCTCACTCACTCACAGCTTCTCTTTCTCTCACTCTCTCACTCACAGCTTCTCTCTCTCTCTCTCACAGCTTCTCTTTCTCCCTCTCTCATTCACAGCTTCTCTTTCTATCTCTCTCTCACTCACAGCTTCTCTTTCTTTCACTCACAGCTTCTCTTTCTCTCTCTCTGTCACTCACAGCTTCTCTTTCTCTCTCTCACACACACAGCTTCTCTTTCTCTCTCTCTCATTCACAGCTTCTTTTTCTCTCTCTCTCTCACTCACAGCTTCTCTTTCTTTCATTCTCTCTCTCACTCACAGCTTCTCTTTCTCTCGCTCCCTCACTCACAGCTTCTCTCTCTCTCACTCACAGCTTCTCTCTCTATTACTCACTCCCAGCTCCTCTCTCTCTCTCTCACTCACAGCTTCTCACTCTCTCACTCACTCACTCACAGCATCTCTTTCTCTCTCACTCTCACTCACAGCTTCTCTTTCTCTCTCTCTCTCACTCACAGCTACTCTCTCTCTCTCTCTCACTTACAGCTTCTCTTTCTCTCTCTCTCTCACGCTCAGCTTCTCTTTCTCTCTCTCTATCACACACACAGCTTCTCTTTCTGTCTCTCTGTCACTCACAGCTTCTCTCTCACACACACACACAGCTTCTCACTCTCTCTCTCTCACTCACAGCTTCACTTTCTCTCTCTCTCTCTCACTCACAGCTTCTCTTTGTCTCTCTCACACACACAGCTTCTCTCTCTCTCCCTTACAGCATCTCTTTCTCTATCTCTCTCACTCTCAGCTTCTCTTTCTCTCTCTCTATCACTCACACAGCTTCTCTTTCTCTCTCACTCTCACTCACAGCTTCTCTTTCTCTCTCTCTCTCTCACTCACAGCTTCTCTCTCTCTCTTACACTCACAGTTTCTCTTTCTCTCTCTTACTCACTCCCTGATTTTCTCTCTCTCACACACTCACAGCTTCTCTCCCTCTCTCTCACTCACAGCTTCTATTTCTCTCTCTCTCACTCACAGCTTCCCTCTCTCTCTCTTACTCACTCCCTGATTTTCTCTCTCTCACACACTCACAGCTTCTCTCCCTCTCTCTCACTCACAGCTTCTCTTTCTCTCTCTAACTCACAGCTTCTCTTTCTCTCTCTCTCTCACTCACAACTTCTCATTCTCTCTCTCACACACACAGCTTCTCTTTGTCTCTCTCTCTCACTCACACCTTCTCATTCTCTCTCTCTCTCACTCTCAGCTTCTCTCTCTCTCACACACACAGCTTCTCTTTCTCTCTCACTCACTCACAGCTTCTCTTTCTCTCTCTCTCACACACAGCTTCTCTTTCTCTCTCTCTCTCTCACACAGCTTCTCTTTCTCTCTCTCACTCACAGCTTCTCTTTCTCTCACTCTCTCACTCACATCTTCTCTCTCTCTCACAGCTTCTCTTTCTCTCTCTCTCATTCACAGCTTCTCTTTCTCTCTCTCTCTCACTCACAGCTTCTCTTTCTCTCTCACACACACAGCTTCTCTTTCTCTTTCTCTCTCACTCACAGCTTCTCTTTCTCTCTCTCTATGTCACTCACAGCTTCTCTTTCTCTCTCTCTCTTACACAGCTTCTCTTTCTCTCTCTCTCATTCACAGCTTCTCTTTCTCTCTCTCTCACTCACAGCTTCTCTTTCTTTCTCTCTCTCTCTCACTCACAGCTTCTCTTTCTCTCTCTCTCACTCACAGCTTCTCTTTCTCTCTGTCTCTCACTCACAGCTTCGCTTTCTCTCTCTCTCTCACTCACAGCTTCTCTTTCTCTCTCTCATTCACAGCTTCTCTTTCTCTCTCTCTCTCACACAGCTTCTCTTTCTCTCTCTCCCTCACTCACAGCTTCTCTCTCTCTCTCACTCACAGCTTCTCTTTCTTTCTCTCTCTCTCATTCACAGCTTCTCTCTCTCTTATTCACTCCCAGCTTCTCTCTCTCTCTCTCACTCACAGCTTCTCACTCTCTCTCTCACTCACTCACAGCTTCTCTCTCTCACTCACTCACTCACAGCTTCTCTCTCTCTCTCTCACTCACAGCTTCCCACTCTCTCACTCACTCACTCACAGCATCTCTTTCTCTCTCTCTCTCACTCACAGCTTCTCTCTCTCTCTTTCACTCACAGTTTCTCTTTCTCTCTCTCTCACTTACAGCTTCTATTTCTCTCTCTCTCTCACTCACAGCTTCTCTTTCTCTCTCTCTCAATCATTCACCGCTTCTCTTTCACTCTCTCACTCACAGCTTCTCTTTCTCTCTCACACCTTCTCTTTCTCTCTCTCTCACTCACAGCTTCTCTTTCTCTCGCTCTCTCGCTCACTCAAACCTTCTCTTTCTCTATCTCTCTCACTCACTCAGCTTCTGTTTCTCTCTCACTCACAGCTTCTCTTTCTCTCTCTCACTCACAGTTTCTCTTTCTCTCTCTCTCACTCACAGGTTCTATTTCACTCTCTGTCTCCCTCACTCACAGCTTCTCTATTTCTCTCACTCTCTCACTCACAGCTTCTCTTTCTCTCTCTCTCTCACAGCTTCTCTCTCTCTCTCTCACTCACAGCTTCTCTTTCTCTCTCTTGCTCACTCACAGGTTCTATTTCTCTCTCTGTCTCCCTCACTCAAAGCTTCTCTTTCTCTCTCTCTCTCTCACTCACAGCTTCTCTTTCGCTTTCTCTCTCTCACTCACAGCTTCTCTTTCTCTCTCTCTCTCACTCACAGCTTCTCTTTCTCTCTCACTCACAGCTTCTCTTTCTCTCTCTCACTCACAGCTTCTCTTTCTCTCTCTCTCTCTCACTCACAGCTTCTCTTTCTCTCTCTCTCTCTCACTCACAGCTTCTCTTTCTCTCTCTCTCCCTCACAGCTTCTCTTTCTCTCTATCTCTCACTCACAGCTTCTCTTTCTCTTTCTCTCTCTCACTCACAGCTTCTCTTTCTTTCTCTCCCTCACTCACTCACTCACAGCTTCTCTTTCTCTCTCTGTCTCTCTCACTCACTGCTTCTCCTTCTCTCTGTCTCACTGACTCACAGCTTCTCTCTCTCTCTCTCACTAACTCACAGGTTCTCCTTCTCTCTCTCTCACTCACTCACAGCTTCTCTTTCTCTCTCTCTCTCACAGCTTCTCATTCTCTCTCTCTCTCACTCACACACAGCTTCTCTCTCTCTCTCTCTAACTCTCTCACTCACAGCTTCTCTTTCTCTCTCACTCACAGCTTTTCTTTCTCTCTCTCTCTCACTCACACACGCTTCTCTTTCTCTCTCACTCACAGCTTTTCTTTCTTTCTCTCTCTCACTCACACACGCTTCTCTTTCTCTCTCTGTCTCTCTCACACAATTTCTCTTTCTCTCTCTCTCACTAACTCACAGCTTCTCTCTGTCTCTCTCACTCACAGCTTCTATTTCTCTCTCTCTCACTAACTCACAGCTTCTCTTTCTCTCTCTCTCTCACAGCTTTTCTCTCTCTCTCTCTCACTCACTCACAGCTTCTCTTTCTCTCTCTCTCTCACTCACTCACATCTTCTATTTCTCTCTCACAGCTTCTCTTTCTCTCTATCTCTCTCACTCACAGCTTCTCTTTTCTCTCTCTCACTCACAGCTTCTCTTTCTCTCTCTCTCTCTCACTCGCAGCTTCTCTTTCTCTCTCTCACTCACAGCTTCTCTCTCTCTCCCTCACAGCTTCTCTTTCTCTCTCTCTCCCTCACAGCTCCTCTTTCTCTCTCTCTCTAACAGCTTCTATTGGTCTCTCTCTCTCACTCACAGCTTCTCTCTCTCTCACTCACTCACAGCTTCTCTTTCTCTCTCACTCACAGCTTCTCTTTCTCTCTCTCTCTCACTCACTCACCGCTTCTCTTTTGCTCTCTCACTCACAGCTTCTCTTTCTCTCTCACACACACAGCTTCTCTTTCTGTCTCACTCACAACTTCTCTTTCTCTCTCTCATTCACTCAATCACTCACTCACAGCTTCTCTTTCTCTCTCTCTCTACACAGCTTCTCTTTCTCTCTCTCTCTAACAGTTTCTCTTTCTCTCTCTCTCTCACTCACAGCTTCACTTTCCCTCTCTCTCACTCATTCACCGCTCTCTTTCACTCTCTCACTCATAGCTTCTCTTTCTCTCTCACAGCTTCTTTCTCTCTCTCTCACTCACAGTATCTCTTTCTCTCGCTCTGTCACTCACTCACTCCTTCACTTTCTCTATCTCTCTCACTCACAGCTTCTCTTTCTCTCTCTCACTCACAGCTTCTCTCTCTCTCTCACTCACAGCTTCTCTTTCTCTCTCTCTCTTGCTCACTCACAGGTTCTATTTCTCTCTCTGTCTCCCTCACTCACAGCTTCTCTTTCTCTCTTTCTCTCTCACTCACAGCTTCTCTTTTGCTTTCTCTCTCTCACTCACAGCTTCTCTTTCTCTCTCTCTCACTCACAGCTTCTCTTTCTCTCTCTCTCTCTCACTCACAGCTTCTCTTTCTCTCTCTCTCTCATTCACAGCTACTCTTTCTCTCTCTCACACAGCTTCTCTCTCTCTCTCTCACAGCTTCTCTTTCTCTCTCTCTCTTGCTCACTCACAGGTTCTATTTCTCTCTCTGTCTCCCTCACTCACAGCTTCTCTTTCTCTCTCTCTCTCACTCACAGCTTCTCTTTTGCTTTCTCTCTCTCACTCACAGCTTCTCTTTCTCTCTCTCTCTCTCTCACTCCCAGCTTCTCTCTCTCTCTCACAGCTTCTCTTTCTCTCTCTAACTCCCAGCTTCTCTCTCTCTCTCTCACACAGCTTCTCTTTCTCTCTCTAACTCATAACTTCTCTTTCTCTCTCACAGCTTCTTTCTCTCTCTCTCACTCACAGTATCTCTTTCTCTCGCTCTCTCACTCACTCAAACCTTACTTTCTCTATCTCTCTCACTCATAGCTTCTCTTTCTCTCTCTCACTCACAGCTTCTCTCTCTCTCTCTCTCTCTCACGCACAGCTTCTCTTTCTCTCTCTCTCTCACTCACAGCTTCTCTTTTACTTCCTCTCTCTCACTCACAGCTTCTCTTTTTTTCTCTCTCTCTCACAGGTTCTCTTTCTCTCTCTCTCTCACTCACTCACCGCTTCTCTTTTGCTCTCTCACTCACAGCTTCTCTTTCTCTCTCACACACACTTCTCTTTCTCTCTCTCACTCACTCACTCACTCACTCACAGCTTCTCTTTCTCTCTCTCTCTACACAGCTTCTCTTTCTCTCTCTCTCTAACAGTTTCTCTTTCTCTCTCTCTCTCACTCACAGCTTCGCTTTCCCTCTCTCTCACTCATTCACCGCTTCTCTTTCACTCTCTCACTCATAGCTTCTCTTTCTCTCACACAGCTTCTTTCTCTCTCTCTCACTCACAGTATCTCTTTCTCTCGCTCTCTCACTCACAGCTTCTCTTTTCTCTCTCTCTCACTCACTCACAGCTTCTCTTTCTCTCTCTCTCCCTCACAGCTTCTCTTTCTCTCTCTCTCTCTCTCTCTCACTCACAGCTTCTCTTTCTCTTTCTCTCTCTCACTCATAGCTTCTCTTTCTTTCTCTCCCTCACTCACTCACTCACAGCTTCTCTTTCTCTCTCTGTCTGTCTCACTCACTGCTTCTCTTTCTCTCTGTCTCACTGACTCACAGCTTCTCTCTCTCTCTCTCACTCACTCACAGCTTCTCTTTCTCTCTTTCTCTCACTCACTCACAGCTTCTCTTTCTCTCTCTCACACTCACTCACAGGTTCTATTTCTCTCTCACACATTGCTTCTCTTTCTCTATCTCTCTCACTCACAGCTTCTCTTTTCTCTCTCTCTCTCTCATTCACAGCTACTCTTTCTCTCTCACTCACTAACAGCTTCTCTTTCTCTCTCTGTCTCTCTCACTCACTGCTTCTCTTTCTCTCTCTCTCACTCACTCACAGCTTCTCTCTCTCTCTCTCTTTCACTCACAGCTTCTCTTTCTCTCTCTCTCTCACTCACTCACAGCTTCTCTTTCTCTCTCACACACACAGCTTCTCTTTCACTCTCTCTCTCACACACAGTTTCTCTTTCTCTCTCTCTGTAACTCACTCACAACTTCTGTTTCTCTCTGTCTCTCACTCACAGCTTCAATTTCTCTCTCTCACTAACTCACAGCTTCTCCTTCTCTCTCTCTCACTCACAGCTTCTCTTTCTCTCTCTCTCACAGCTTCTCATTCTCTCTCTCTCTCACTCACACACGCTTCTCTTTCTCTCTCTGTCTCTCTCACACAATTTCTCTTTCTCTCTCTCTCACTAACTCACAGCTTCTCTTTCTCTAACTCTCACTCACTCACAGCTTCTCTTTCTCTCTCTCACTCACAGCTTCTCTTTCTCTCTCTATCTCTCTAACCCACAGCTTCTCTTTCTCTCTCTCTCACTCACTCACAGCTTCTCTCTCTGTCTCTCTCACTCACGGCTTCTATTTCTCTCTCTCTCACTCTCACAGCTACTCTTTCTCTCTCTCTCACAGCTTTTCTCTCTTTCTCTCTCTCACTCACTCACATCTATTTCTCTCTCTCTCTCACAGCTTCTCTTTCTCTCTATCTCTCTGAATCACAGGTTCTATTTCACTCTCTGTCTCCCTCACTCACAGCTTCTCTCTCTATCTCTCTCACTCACAGCTTCTCTTTCTCATTCTCTCTCTCACTCACAGCTTCTCTCTCTCTCTCTCTCACTCACAGCTTCCCCCCTCTCTCTCACACACACTCACTCACAGCTTCTCTTTCTCTCTCTGTCTCTCTCCCTCACAGCTTCTCTTTCTCTCTCTCTCTCTAACAGCTTCTATTGGTCTCTCTCTCTCACTCACAGCTTCTCTCTCTCTCTCACTCACAGCTTCTCTTTCTCTCTCACTCACAGCTTCTCTTTCTCTCTCTCTCACTCACTCACCGCTTCTCTTTTGCTCTCTCACTCACAGCTTCTCTTTCTCTCTCTCTCCACACAGCTTCTCTCTCTCTCTCTAACAGTTTCTCTTTCTCTCTCTCTCACACTCACAGCTTCGCTTTCCCTCTCTCTCACTCATTCACCGCTTCTCTTTCACTCTCTCACTCATAGCTTCTCTTTCTCTCTCACAGCTTCTTTCTCTCTCTCTCACTCACAGTATCTCTTTCTCTCACTCTCTCACTCACTCAAACCTTCACTTTCTCTATCTCTCTCACTCATAGCTTCTTTTTCTCTCTCTCACTCACAGCTTCTCTCTCTCTCACTCACAGCTTCTCTTTCTCTCTCTCTCTTGCTCACTCACAGGTTCTATTTCTCTCTCTATCTCCCTCACTCACAGCTTCTCTTTCTCTCTCTCTCTCACTCACAGCTTTTTTGCTTTCTCTCTTTCACTCACAGCTTCTCTTTCTCTCTCTCTCTCACTCACAGATTCTCTTTCTCTCTCTCTCTCACTCACAGATTCTCTTTCTCTCTCTCATTCACAGCTACTCTTTCTCTCTCTCTCTCACAGCTTCTCTCTCTCTCACTCACTCACAGCTTCTCTTTCTCTCTCTCTCTCACTCACAGATTCTCTTTCTCTCTCTCATTCACAGCTACTCTTTCTCTCTCTCACTCACAGCTTCTCTTTCTCTCTCACACACACAGCTTCTCTTTCACTCTCTCTCTCACACACAGTTTCTCTTTCTCTCTCTCTATAACTCACTCACAACTTCTGTTTCTCTCTGTCTCTCACTCACAGCTTCAATTTCTCTCTCTCACTAACTCACAGCTTCTCCTTCTCTCTCTCTCACTCACAGCTTCTCTTTCTCTCTCTCTCACAGCTTCTCATTCTCTCTCTCTCTCACTCACACACGCTTCTCTTTCTCTCTCTGTCTCTCTCACACAATTTCTCTTTCTCTCTCTCTCACTAACTCACAGCTTCTCTTTCTCTAACTCTCACTCACTCACAGCTTCTCTTTCTCTCTCTCACTCACAGCTTCTCTTTCTCTCTCTATCTCTCTAACCCACAGCTTCTCTTTCTCTCTCTCTCACTCACTCACAGCTTCTCTCTCTGTCTCTCTCACTCACGGCTTCTATTTCTCTCTCTCTCACTCTCACAGCTACTCTTTCTCTCTCTCTCACAGCTTTTCTCTCTTTCTCTCTCTCACTCACTCACAGCTTCTCTTTATCTCTCTCTCTCACTCACTCACATCTATTTCTCTCTCTCTCTCACAGCTTCTCTTTCTCTCTATCTCTCTGAATCACAGGTTCTATTTCACTCTCTGTCTCCCTCACTCACAGCTTCTCTCTCTATCTCTCTCACTCACAGCTTCTCTTTCTCATTCTCTCTCTCACTCACAGCTTCTCTCTCTCTCTCTCTCACACTCACAGCTTCCCCCCTCTCTCTCACACACACTCACTCACAGCTTCTCTTTCTCTCTCTGTCTCTCTCCCTCACAGCTTCTCTTTCTCTCTCTCTCTAACAGCTTCTATTGGTCTCTCTCTCTCACTCACAGCTTCTCTCTCTCTCTCACTCACAGCTTCTCTTTCTCTCTCACTCACAGCTTCTCTTTCTCTCTCTCTCACTCACTCACCGCTTCTCTTTTGCTCTCTCACTCACAGCTTCTCTTTCTCTCTCTCTCCACACAGCTTCTCTCTCTCTCTCTAACAGTTTCTCTTTCTCTCTCTCACACACTCACAGCTTCGCTTTCCCTCTCTCTCACTCATTCACCGCTTCTCTTTCACTCTCTCACTCATAGCTTCTCTTTCTCTCTCACAGCTTCTTTCTCTCTCTCTCACTCACAGTATCTCTTTCTCTCACTCTCTCACTCACTCAAACCTTCACTTTCTCTATCTCTCTCACTCATAGCTTCTTTTTCTCTCTCTCACTCACAGCTTCTCTCTCTCTCACTCACAGCTTCTCTTTCTCTCTCTCTCTTGCTCACTCACAGGTTCTATTTCTCTCTCTATCTCCCTCACTCACAGCTTCTCTTTCTCTCTCTCTCTCTCTCACTCACAGCTTTTTTGCTTTCTCTCTTTCACTCACAGCCTCTCTTTCTCTCTCTCTCTCACTCACAGCTTCTCTTTCTCTCTCTCTCTCACTCACAGATTCTCTTTCTCTCTCTCATTCACAGCTACTCTTCCTCTCTCTCTCTCACAGCTTCTCTCTCTCTCTCTCACTCACAGCTTCTCTTTCTCTCTCTCTCTTGCTCACTCACAGCTTCTATTTCTCTCTCTGTCTCCCTCACTCAAAGCTTCTCTTTCTCTCTCTCTCACTCACAGCTTCTCTTTCGCTTTCTCTCTCTCACTCACAGCTTCTCTTTCTCTCTCTCTCTCACTCACAGCATCTTTTTCTCTCTCTCTCTCTCTCACTCACAGCTTCTCTTTCTCTCTCTCACTCACAGCTTCTCTTTCTCTCTCTCTCTCTCACTCACAGCTTCTCTTTCTCTCTCTCTCTCACTCACAGCTTCTCTTTCTCTCTCTCTCTCTCACTCACATCTTCTATTTCTCACTCTCTCACAGCTTCTCTTTCTCTCTATATCTCTCAGTCACAGCTTCTCTTTTCTCTTTCTCTCTCTCACTCACAGCTTCTCTTTCTTTCTCTCCCTCACTCACTCACTCACAGCTTCTCTTTCTCTCTCTGTCTCTCTCACTCACTGCTTCTCTTTCTCTCTGTCTCACTGACTCACAGCTTCTCTCTCTCTCTCACTCACTCACTTCTCTTTCTCTCTTTCTGTCACTAACTCACAAATTCTGTTTCTCTCTCTCTCACTAACTCACAGCTTCTCCTTCTCTCTCTCTGACTCACTCACAGCTTCTCTCTCTCTCTCTCACAGCTTCTCATTCTCTCTCTCTCTCACACACAGCTTCTCTTTCTCTCTCTCTCTAACTCTCTCACTCACAGCTTCTCTTTCTCTCTCCCTCACAGCTTTTTCTTTCTCTCTCTCTCACTCACTCACGCTTCTCTTTCTCACTCTGTCTCTCTCACACAGCTTCTCTTTCTCTCTCTCTCACTAACTCACAGCTTTTCTTTCTCTAACTCTCACTCACTCACAGCTTCTCTTTCTCTCTCTCTCTCTCACTCACAGCTTCTCTCTCTCTCTCTCTCTCTCACTCACTCACAGCTTCTCTCTCTCTGTGTCTCTCACTCACGGCTTCTATTTCTCTCTCTCTCTCTCACTCACAGCTTCTCTTTCTCTCTCTCTCCCACTCACTCACATCTTCTATTTCTCTCTCTTTCTCACAGCTTCTCTTTCTCTCTATCTCTCTCACTCACAGCTTCTCTTTCTCTCTCTCACTCACAGCTTCTCTTTCTCTCTCTATCTCTCTAACCCACAGCTTCTCTTTCTCTCTCTCTCACTCACTCACAGCTTCTCTCTCTGTCTCTCTCACTCACGGCTTCTATTTCTCTCTCTCTCACTCTCACAGCTACTCTTTCTCTCTCTCTCACAGCTTTTCTCTCTTTCTCTCTCTCACTCACTCACAGCTTCTCTTTATCTCTCTCTCTCACTCACTCACATCTATTTCTCTCTCTCTCTCACAGCTTCTCTTTCTCTCTATCTCTCTGAATCACAGGTTCTATTTCACTCTCTGTCTCCCTCACTCACAGCTTCTCTCTCTATCTCTCTCACTCACAGCTTCTCTTTCTCATTCTCTCTCTCACTCACAGCTTCTCTCTCTCTCTCTCTCTCACTCACAGCTTCCCCCCTCTCTCTCACACACACTCACTCACAGCTTCTCTTTCTCTCTCTGTCTCTCTCCCTCACAGCTTCTCTTTCTCTCTCTCTCTCTAACAGCTTCTATTGGTCTCTCTCTCTCTCACTCACAGCTTCTCTCTCTCTCTCACTCACAGCTTCTCTTTCTCTCTCACTCACAGCTTCTCTTTCTCTCTCTCTCACTCACTCACCACTTCTCTTTTGCTCTCTCACTCACAGCTTCTCTTTCTCTCTCTCTCCACACAGCTTCTCTCTCTCTCTCTAACAGTTTCTCTTTCTCTCTCTCTCACACTCACAGCTTCGCTTTCCCTCTCTCTCACTCATTCACCGCTTCTCTTTCACTCTCTCACTCATAGCTTCTCTTTCTCTCTCACAGCTTCTTTCTCTCTCTCTCACTCACAGTATCTCTTTCTCTCACTCTCTCACTCACTCAAACCTTCACTTTCTCTATCTCTCTCACTCATAGCTTCTTTTTCTCTCTCTCACTCACAGCTTCTCTCTCTCTCACTCACAGCTTCTCTTTCTCTCTCTCTCTTGCTCACTCACAGGTTCTATTTCTCTCTCTATCTCCCTCACTCACAGCTTCTCTTTCTCTCTCTCTCTCACTCACAGCTTTTTTGCTTTCTCTCTTTCACTCACAGCTTCTCTTTCTCTCTCTCTCTCACTCACAGCTTCTCTTTCTCTCTCTCTCTCACTCACAGATTCTCTTTCTCTCTCTCATTCACAGCTACTCTTTCTCTCTCTCTCTCACAGCTTCTCTCTCTCTCTCTCACTCACAGCTTCTCTTTCTCTCTCTCTCTCACTCACAGATTCTCTTTCTCTCTCTCATTCACAGCTACTCTTTCTCTCTCTCACTCACAGCTTCTCTTTCTCTCTCACACACACAGCTTCTCTTTCACTCTCTCTCTCACACACAGTTTCTCTTTCTCTCTCTCTATAACTCACTCACAACTTCTGTTTCTCTCTGTCTCTCACTCACAGCTTCAATTTCTCTCTCTCACTAACTCACAGCTTCTCCTTCTCTCTCTCTCACTCACAGCTTCTCTTTCTCTCTCTCTCACAGCTTCTCATTCTCTCTCTCTCTCACTCACACACGCTTCTCTTTCTCTCTCTGTCTCTCTCACACAATTTCTCTTTCTCTCTCTCTCACTAACTCACAGCTTCTCTTTCTCTAACTCTCACTCACTCACAGCTTCTCTTTCTCTCTCTCACTCACAGCTTCTCTTTCTCTCTCTATCTCTCTAACCCACAGCTTCTCTTTCTCTCTCTCTCACTCACTCACAGCTTCTCTCTCTGTCTCTCTCACTCACGGCTTCATTTTCTCTCTCTCTCACTCTCACAGCTACTCTTTCTCTCTCTCTCACAGCTTTTCTCTCTTTCTCTCTCTCACTCACTCACAGCTTCTCTTTATCTCTCTCTCTCACTCACTCACATCTATTTCTCTCTCTCTCTCACAGCTTCTCTTTCTCTCTATCTCTCTGAATCACAGGTTCTATTTCACTCTCTGTCTCCCTCACTCACAGCTTCTCTCTCTATCTCTCTCACTCACAGCTTCTCTTTCTCATTCTCTCTCTCACTCACAGCTTCTCTCTCTCTCTCTCTCTCACTCACAGCTTCCCCCCTCTCTCTCACACACACTCACTCACAGCTTCTCTTTCTCTCTCTGTCTCTCTCCCTCACAGCTTCTCTTTCTCTCTCTCTCTCTAACAGCTTCTATTGGTCTCTCTCTCTCTCACTCACAGCTTCTCTCTCTCTCTCACTCACAGCTTCTCTTTCTCTCTCACTCACAGCTTCTCTTTCTCTCTCTCTCACTCACTCACCGCTTCTCTTTTGCTCTCTCACTCACAGCTTCTCTTTCTCTCTCTCTCCACACAGCTTCTCTCTCTCTCTCTAACAGTTTCTCTTTCTCTCTCTCACACACTCACAGCTTCGCTTTCCCTCTCTCTCACTCATTCACCGCTTCTCTTTCACTCTCTCACTCATAGCTTCTCTTTCTCTCTCACAGCTTCTTTCTCTCTCTCTCACTCACAGTATCTCTTTCTCTCACTCTCTCACTCACTCAAACCTTCACTTTCTCTATCTCTCTCACTCATAGCTTCTTTTTCTCTCTCTCACTCACAGCTTCTCTCTCTCTCACTCACAGCTTCTCTTTCTCTCTCTCTCTTGCTCACTCACAGGTTCTATTTCTCTCTCTATCTCCCTCACTCACAGCTTCTCTTTCTCTCTCTCTCTCACTCACAGCTTTTTTGCTTTCTCTCTTTCACTCACAGCTTCTCTTTCTCTCTCTCTCTCACTCACAGCTTCTCTTTCTCTCTCTCTCTCACTCACAGATTCTCTTTCTCTCTCTCATTCACAGCTACTCTTTCTCTCTCTCTCTCACAGCTTCTCTCTCTCTCTCTCACTCACAGCTTCTCTTTCTCTCTCTCTCTTGCTCACTCACAGCTTCTATTTCTCTCTCTGTCTCCCTCACTCAAAGCTTCTCTTTCTCTCTCTCTCACTCACAGCTTCTCTTTCGCTTTCTCTCTCTCACTCACAGCTTCTCTTTCTCTCTCTCTCTCACTCACAGCATCTTTTTCTCTCTCTCTCTCTCTCACTCACAGCTTCTCTTTCTCTCTCTCACTCACAGCTTCTCTTTCTCTCTCTCTCTCTCACTCACAGCTTCTCTTTCTCTCTCTCTCTCTCACTCACAGCTTCTCTTTCTCTCTCTCTCTCTCACTCACATCTTCTATTTCTCACTCTCTCACAGCTTCTCTTTCTCTATATATCTCTCAGTCACAGCTTCTCTTTTCTCTTTCTCTCTCTCACTCACAGCTTCTCTTTCTTTCTCTCCCTCACTCACTCACTCACAGCTTCTCTTTCTCTCTCTGTCTCTCTCACTCACTGCTTCTCTTTCTCTCTGTCTCACTGACTCACAGCTTCTCTCTCTCTCTCTCACTCACTCACTTCTCTTTCTCTCTTTCTGTCACTAACTCACAAATTCTGTTTCTCTCTCTCTCACTAACTCACAGCTTCTCCTTCTCTCTCTCTGACTCACTCACAGCTTCTCTCTCTCTCTCTCACAGCTTCTCATTCTCTCTCTCACACACACACAGCTTCTCTTTCTCTCTCTCTCTAACTCTCTCACTCACAGCTTCTCTTTCTCTCTCCCTCACAGCTTTTCTTTCTCTCTCTCTCACTCACTCACGCTTCTCTTTCTCACTCTGTCTCTCTCACACAGCTTCTCTTTCTCTCTCTCTCACTAACTCACAGCTTTTCTTTCTCTAACTCTCACTCACTCACAGCTTCTCTTTCTCTCTCTCTCTCTCACTCACAGCTTCTCTCTCTCTCTCTCTCTCTCACTCACTCACAGCTTCTCTCTCTCTGTGTCTCTCACTCACGGCTTCTATTTCTCTCTCTCTCTCTCACTCACAGCTTCTCTTTCTCTCTCTCTCCCACTCACTCACATCTTCTATTTCTCTCTCTTTCTCACAGCTTCTCTTTCTCTCTATCTCTCTCACTCACAGCTTCTCTTTTCTCTCTCACGCACTCACAGCTTCTCTTTCTCTCTCTCTCCCTCACAGCTTCTCTTTCTCTCTCTCTCTCTCACTCACAGCTTCTCTTTCTCTCTCTCACTCACAGCTTCTCTCTCTCTCTCTCTCCCTCACAGCTTCTCTTTCTCTCTCTCTCACTCACAGCTTCTCTCTCTCTCACTCACTCACAGCTTCTCTTTCTCACTCTCTCTCTCTCATTCACAGCTACTCTTTCTCTCTCTCACACAGCTTCTCTCTCTCTCTCACACACACAGCTTCTCTTTCTCTCCCTCTCTTGCTCACTAACAGGTTCTATTTCTCTCTCTGTCTCCCTCACTCACAGCTTCTCTTTCTCTCTCTCTCTCTCACTCACAGCTTCTCTTTCGCTTTCTCTCTCTCACTCACAGCTTCTCTTTCTCTCTCTCACTCACAGCTTCTCTCTCTCTCTCACTCACAACTTCTCTTTCTCTCTCTCACTCACAGCTTCTCTTTCTCTCTCTCTCTCTCACTCACAGCTTCTCTCTCTCACACACACACACACAGCTTCTCTTTCTCTCTATCTCTCTCACTCTCAGCTTCTCTTTTCTCTCTCTCTCACTCACTCACAGCTTCTCTTTTTCTCTCTCTCCCTCACAGCTTCTCCTTCTCTCTCTCTCTCACTCACAGCTTCTCTTTCTCTCTCTCTCTCACTCACTCACAGCTTCTCTCTCTCTGTCTCTCTCACTCACAGCTTCTATTTCTCTCTCACTCACAGCTTCTCTTTCTCTCTCTCTCCCACTCACTCACATCTTCTATTTCTCTCTCTTTCTCACAGCTTCTCTTTCTCTCTATCTCTCTCACTCACAGCTTCTCTTTTCTCTCTCACGCACTCACAGCTTCTCTTTCTCTCTCTCTCCCTCACAGCTTCTCTTTCTCTCTCTCTCTCTCTCACTCACAGCTTCTCTTTCTCTCTCTCACTCACAGCTTCTCTCTCTCTCTCTCCCTCACAGCTTCTCTTTCTCTCTCTCTCACTCACAGCTTCTCTCTCTCTCTCTCTCACTCACAGCTTCTCTTTCTCTCTCTCTCTCTCATTCACAGCTACTCTTACTCTCTCTCTCACAGCTTCTCTCTCTCTCACACACACACAGCTTCTCTTTCTCTCTCTCTCTTGCTCACTAACAGGTTCTATTTCTCTCTCTGTCTCCCTCACTCACAGCTTCTCTTTCTCTCTCTCTCTCTCACTCACAGCTTCTCTTTCTCTCTCTCTCTCTCACTCACAGCTTCTCTTTCTCTCTCTCTCTCTCTCACTCACATCTTCTATTTCTCACTCTCTCACAGCTTCTCTTTCTCTATATATCTCTCAGTCACAGCTTCTCTTTTCTCTTTCTCTCTCTCACTCACAGCTTCTCTTTCTTTCTCTCCCTCACTCACTCACTCACAGCTTCTCTTTCTCTCTCTGTCTCTCTCACTCACTGCTTCTCTTTCTCTCTGTCTCACTGACTCACAGCTTCTCTCTCTCTCTCTCACTCACTCACTTCTCTTTCTCTCTTTCTGTCACTAACTCACAAATTCTGTTTCTCTCTCTCTCACTAACTCACAGCTTCTCCTTCTCTCTCTCTGACTCACTCACAGCTTCTCTCTCTCTCTCTCACAGCTTCTCATTCTCTCTCTCTCACACACACAGCTTCTCTTTCTCTCTCTCTCTAACTCTCTCACTCACAGCTTCTCTTTCTCTCTCCCTCACAGCTTTTCTTTCTCTCTCTCTCACTCACTCACGCTTCTCTTTCTCACTCTGTCTCTCTCACACAGCTTCTCTTTCTCTCTCTCTCACTAACTCACAGCTTTTCTTTCTCTAACTCTCACTCACTCACAGCTTCTCTTTCTCTCTCTCTCTCTCACTCACAGCTTCTCTCTCTCTCTCTCTCTCTCACTCACTCACAGCTTCTCTCTCTCTGTGTCTCTCACTCACGGCTTCTATTTCTCTCTCTCTCTCTCACTCACAGCTTCTCTTTCTCTCTCTCTCCCACTCACTCACATCTTCTATTTCTCTCTCTTTCTCACAGCTTCTCTTTCTCTCTATCTCTCTCACTCACAGCTTCTCTTTCTCTCTCTCTCTCACTCACAGCTTCTCTTTCTCTCTCTCTCATTCACAGCTACTCTTTCTCTCTCTCTCACAGCTTCTCTCTCTCTCTCTCACTCACAGCTTCTCTTTCTCTCTCTCTCTTGCTCACTCACAGGTTCTATTTCTCTCACTGTCTCCCTCACTCACAGCTTCTCTCTCTCTCTCTCTCACTCACAGCTTCTCTTTCGCTTTCTCTCACTCACTCACAGCTTCTCTTTCTGTCTCTCTCACTCACAGCTTCTCTTTCTCTCTCTCTCTCTCAATCACAGCTTCTCTTTCTCTCTCTCTCTCTCACTCACATCTTCTATTTCTCTCTCTCACACAGCTTCTCTTTCTCTCTATCTCTCTCACTCACAGCTTCTCTTTCTCTCTCTCTCACTCACTCACAGCTTCTCTTTCTCTCTCTCTCCATCACAGCTTCTCTTTCTCTCTCTCTCTCACTCACAGCTTCTCTTTCTCTCTCTCACTCACAGCTTCTCTTTCACTTTCTCTCACTCACTCACAGCTTCTCTTTCTGTCTCTCTCACTCACAGCTTCTCTTTCTCTCTCTCTCTCTCACTCACAGCTTCTCTTTCTCTCTCTCTCTCTCTAATTCACAGCTTCTCTTTCTCTCTCTCTCTCACTCACATCTTCTATTTCTCTCTCTCTCACAGCTTCTCTTTCTCTCTATCTCTCTCACTCACCGCTTCTCTTTCTCTCTCTCTCACTCACTCACAGCTTCTCTTTCTCTCTCTCTTCCTCACAGCTTCTCTTTCTCTCTCTCTCTCTCACTCACAGCTTCTCTTTCTTTCTCTCCCTCCCTCACTCACTCACAGCTTCTCTTTCTCTCTCTGTCTCTCTCAATTACTGCTTCTCTTTCTCTCTGTCAAACTGACTCACAGCTTCTCTCTCTCTCCCTCACTCACTCACAGCTTCTCTTTCTCTCTTTCTGTCACTCACTCACAACTTCTGTTTCTCTCTGTCTCTCACTCACAGCTTCAATTTCTCTCTCTCTCACTAATTCACAGCTTCTCCTTCTCTCTCTCTCACACACTCACAGCTTCTCTTTCTCTCTCCCTCACAGCTTTTCTTTCTCTCTCTCTCACTCACTCACGCTTCTCTTTCTCACTCTGTCTCTCTCACACAGCTTCTCTTTCTCTCTCTCTCACTAACTCACAGCTTCTCTTTCTCTAACTCTCACTCACTCACAGCTTCTCTTTCTCTCTCTCTCTCTCACACACAGCTTCTCTTTCTCTCTCTCTCTCACTCACTCACAGCTTCTCTCTCTCTGTCTCTCTCACTCACGGCTTCTATTTCCCCCTCTCTCACTAACTCACAGCTTCTCTTTCTCTCTATCTCTCTCACTCACGGCTTCTCTTTTCTCTCTCTCACTCAATCACAGCTTCTCTTTCTCTCTCTCTCCCTCACAGCTTCTCTTTCTCTCTCTCTCTCTCTCTCACTCACAGCTTCTGTTTTTCTCTCTCACTCACAGCTTCTCTTTCTCTCTCTCTCTCCCTCACAGCTTCTCTTTCTCTCTCTCTCTCTAACAGCTTCTATTGGTCTCTCTCTCTCTCACTCACAGCTTCTCTCTCTCTCTCTCACACACACAGCTTCTCTTTCTCTCTCACTCACAGCTTCTCTTTCTCTCTCTCACACAGCTTCTCTTTCTTTCTCACTCACAACTTCTCCTTCTCTCTCTCACTCACTCAATCACTCACTCACAGCTTCTCTTTCTCTCTCTCCACACAGCTTCTCTCTCTCTCTAACAGTCTCTCTCTCTCTCTCACTCACAGCTTCGCTTTCCCTTTCTCTCACTCATTCACCGCTTCTCTTTCACTCTCTCACTCATAGCTTCTCTTTCTCTCTCACAGCTTCTTTCTCTCTCTCTCACTCACAGCTTCTCTTTCTCTCTCTCTCTTGCTCACTCACAGGTTCTATTTCTCTCTCTCCCTCACTCACAGGTTCTATTTCTCTCTCTCCTTCACTCACAGCTTCTCTTTCTCTCTCTCTCTCTCACTCACAGCTTCTCTTTTGCTTTCTCTCTCTCACTCACAGCTTCTCTTTCTCTCTCTCTCTCACTCACAGCTTCTCTTTCTCTCTCTCTCTCATTCACAGGTACTCTTACTCTCTCTCTCACAGCTTCTCTCTCTCTCTCTCACTCACAGCTTCTCTTTCTCTCTCTCTCTTGCTCACTCAGAGGTTCGATTTCTCTCACTGTCTCCCTCACTCACAGCTTCTCTTTGTCTCTCTCTCCCTCACTCACAGCTTATCTTTCGCTTTCTCTCACTCACTCACAGCTTCTCTTTCTCTCTCTCTCTCTCAAACTCACAGCTTCTCTTTCTCTCTCTCTCTCACTCACAGCTTCTCTTTCTCTCTCTCACTCACAGCTTCTCTTTCTCTCTCTCTCTCTCTCACTCACAGCTTCTCTTTCTCTCTCTCTCTCTCACACACAGCTTCTCTTTCTCTCTCTCTCTCACTCACATCTTCTATTTCTCTCTCTCTCACAGCTTCTCTTTCTCTCTATATCTCTCACTCACAGCTTCTCTTTTCTCTCTCTCTCGCACTCACTCACAGCTTCTCTTTCTCTCTCTCTCCGTCACATCTTCTCTTTCTCTCTCTCTCTCACTCACAGCTTCTCTTTCTCTTTCTCTCTCTCACTCACAGCTTCTCTTTCTTTCTTTCTCTCCCTCACTCACAGCTCCTCTCTCTGTCTCTCTAAATCACAGCTTCTCTTTCTTTCTCTCTCTTTCACTCACAGCTTCTTTTTCTCTCTCTCTCACTCACTCACAGCTTCTCTTCCTCTCTCTCTCTCACTCACAGCTTCTCATTATCTCTCTCTCTCACTCACATCTCTTTCTCTCTCTCACTCACTCACAGCTTCTCTTTCTCTCTCTCTCACTCACAGATTCACTTTTGCTCTCTCTCTCACTCACTCACAGCTTCTCTCTCTCACTCACTCTCTCACAGCTTCTCTCTCTCTCACTCACATCTTCTCTTTCTCTCTCTTTCACTCACAGCTTCTTTTTCTCTCTCTCTCACTCACTCACAGCTTCTCTTCCTCTCTCTCTCTCACTCACAGCTTCTCATTATCTCTCTCTCTCACTCACATCTCTTTCTCTCACTCACTCACTCACAGCTTCTCTCTCTCTCACTCACTTACAGCTTCTCTCTCTCACTCACTCACAGCTTCTCTTTCTCTCACTCTCTCTCACACTCACAGCTTCTCTATCTCTCTCTCTCACTCAAGCTTCTCTTTCTCTCTCTCTCACTCACAGCTTCTCTTTCTCTCTCTCTCTCACTCACAGCTTCTCTCACTCTCTCTCACACTCACAGCTACTCTTTCTATCTGTCTCTCATTCACAGCTTCTCTTTCTCCCTCTCTCTCTCACTCACAGCTTCTCTCTCTCACTCACTCACAGCTTCTCTTTCTTTCTCTCTCTCTTGCTCACAGCTTCTCTTTCTCTCTCTCTCTCACTCACAGCTTCTCTTTCTCTCTCTCTCACTCACAGCTTCTCTCACTCTCTCTCACACTCACAGCTTCTCTTTTTTCCCTCTCTCAGTCACAGCTTCTATTTCTCTCTCTCTCTCACTCACAGCTTCTCTCTCTCTCACTCACATCTTCTCTTTCTCTCTCTTTCACTCACAGCTTCTCTTTCTCTCTCTCTCTCACTCACAGCTTCTCTTTCTCTCTCTCACTCACTCACAGCTTCTCTTTCTCTCTCTCTCACTCACAGCTTCTCTTTCTTTGTCTCTCTAAATCACAGCTTCTTTTTCTTTATCTCTCTCTCACTCACTGCTTCTCTTTCTCTCTCTCTCTCACTCACAGCTTTTCTTTCTCTATTTCTCACTCACAGCTTCTCTTTCTCTCTCTCTCACTCACAGCTTCTCTTTCTTTCTCTCTCTCACTCACATGTTCTCTTTCTCTCTCTCACTCACTCACAGCTTCTCTTTCTTTATCTCTCTCTAACTCACAGCTTCTCTTTCTGTCTCTCTCTCTCACTCACAGCTTCTCTTTCTCTCTCTCTCTCACTCACAGCTTCTCTTTCTCTCTCTCTCACTCACTCACAGCTTCTCTTTCTCTCTCTCTCTCTCTCACTCACAGCTTCTCATTTTCTCTATTTCACACTCACATCTTCTCTTTCTCTAGCTATCTCACTCACAGCTTCTCTTTCTCTCTCTCACTCACTCACAGCTTCTCTCTCTCACTCACTCACAGCTTCTCTTTTTCTCTCTCTCTCACTCACAGCTTCTCTTTCTTTCTCTCTCTCTCACTCACAGCTTCTCTTTCTCTCTCTCTCACTCACTCACAGCTTCTCTTTCTCTCTCTCTCTCACTCACAGCTTCTCTTTCTCTCTCTCTCTCTCACTCACAGCTTCTCTATCTTTCTCTCTCTCTCAATCACAGCTTCTCTTTCTTTCTCTCTCTCTCTCTCACTCACAGCTTCTCTCTCTCTCTCACTCACAGCTTCTCGTTATCTCTCTCTCTCACTCACATCTTCTCTTTCTCTCTCTCTCTTACTCACAGCTTCTTTTTTTCACTCTCTCACTCACAGCTTCTCTTTCTTTCTCTCTCTAACTCACAGCTTCTCTTTCTCTCTCTCTCTCACTCACAGCTTCTCTTTCTCTCTCTCTCTATCACTCACAGCTTCTCTTTCTTTCTCTCTCTCTCACTCACTGCATCTCTTTCTCTCTCTCTCTCTCTCACTCACAGCTTATCATTCTCTCTCTGTCTCACTCACAGCTTCTCTTTCTCTGTCTCTCTCTAACTCACAGCTTCTCTTTCTCTCTCTCTCTTACTCGCAGCTTCTTTTTCTCTCTCTCTCACTCACAGCTTCTCTTTCTTTCTCTCTCTCACTCACAGCTTCTCTTTCTCTCTCTCGCTCACTCACAGCTTCTCTCTCTCACTCACATCTTCTCTTTCTCTCTCTTTCACTCACAGCTTCTTTTCCTCTCTCTCTCACTCACTCACAGCTTCTCTTCCTCTCTCTCTCTCACTCACAGCTTCTCATTATCTCTCTCTCTCACTCACATCTCTTTCTCTCTCTCTCTCACTCACAGCTTCTCTTTCTCTCTCTCTCACTCACAGCTTCACTTTCGCTCTCTCTCTCACTCACTCACAGCTTCTCTCTCTCACTCACTCACTCACAGCTTCTCTCTCTCTCACTCACATCTTCTCTTTCTCTCTCTTTCACTCACAGCTTCTTTTTCTCTCTCTCTCACTCACTCACAGCTTCTCTTCCTCTCTCTCTCTCACTCACAGCTTCTCATTATCTCTCTCTCTCACTCACATCTCTTTCTCTCTCTCTCTCACTCACAGCTTCTCTTTCTCTCTCTCTCACTCACATCTTCTCTTTCTCTCTCTATCTCACTCACAGCTTCTCTCACTCTCTCTCACACTCACAGCTTCTCTTTCTATCTCTCTCTCATTTACAGCTTCTCTTTCTCTTTCTCTCTCTCACTCACAGCTTCTCTTTCTTTCTCTCCCTCACTCACTCACTCACTCACAGCTTCTCTTTCTCTCTGTCTCACTGACTCACAGCTTCTCTCTCTCTCTCACTCACTCACAGCTTCTCTTTCTCTCTTTCTCTCACTCACTCACAGCTTCTCTTTCTCTCTCTCACTCACTCACTCACTCACAGGTTCTATTTCTCTCTCTCACACACAGCTTCTCTTTCTCTCTATCTCGCTCACTCACAGCTTCTCTTTTCTCTCTCTCTCTCTCATTCACAGCTACTCTTTCTCTCTCTCACTCACTCACAGCTTCTCTTTCTCTCTCTTTCTCTCTCACTCACTGCTTCTCTTTCTCTCTCTCTCACTCACTCACAGCTTCTGTCTTTCTCTCACTCACTCACAGCTTCTCTTTCTCTCTCTCTCTCATTCACTCACAGCTTCTCTCTCTCTGTCTCTCTCACTCACAGCTTCTCTTTCTCTCTCACACACACAGCTTCTCTTTCTCTCTCTCTCTCTCACACAGCTTCTCTTTCTCTCTCTCTCTCTAACTCACTCACAACTTCTGTTTCTCTCTGTCTCTCACTCACAGCTTCAATTTCTCTCTCTCTCACTAACTCACTGCTTCTCCTTCTCTCTCTCTCACTCACTCACAGCTTCTCTCTCTCTCTCTCTAACAGCTTCTCATTCTCTCACTCACACACAGCTTCTCTTTCTCTCTCTCTCTAACTCTCTCACTCACAGCTTCTCTTTCTCTCTCACTCACAGCTTTTCTTTCTCTCTCTCTCTCACTCACTCATGCTTCTCTTTCTCTCTCTGTCTCTCTCACACAGCTTCTCTTTCTCTCTCTCTCACTAACTCACAGCTTCTCTTTCTCTAACTCTCACTCACTCACAGCTTCTCTTTCTCTCTCTCTCTCTCTCACTCACAGCTTCTCTTTCTCTCTCTCTCCCTCTCACTCACTCACAGCTTCTCTCTCTGTCTCTCTCACTCACGGCTTCTATTTCTCTCTCTCTCACTAACTCACAGCTTCTCTTTCTCTCTCACACACACAGCTTTTCTCTCTCTCTCTCACTCACTCACAGCTTCTCTCTCTCTCTCACTCACTCACATCTTCTATTTCTCTCTCTTTCTCACAGCTTCTCTTTCTCTCTATCTCTCTCACTCACAGCTTCTCTTTTCTCTCTCTCACTCACTCACAGCTTCTCTTTCTTTCTCTATCCCTCACAGCTTCTCTCTCTCTCTCTCTCTCTCACTCACAGCTTCTCTTTCTCTCTCTCACTCACAGCTTCTCTTTCTCTCTCTCTCTCTCTCTAACAGCTTCTATTGGTCTCTCTCTCACTCACAGCTTCTCTCTCTCTCTCTCTCTCACTCACAGCTTCTCTTTCTCTCTCACTCACAGCTTCTCTCTCTCTCTCTCTCACTCACTCACCGCTTCTCTTTTGCTCTCTCACTCACAGCTTCTCTTTCTCTCTCTCACACAGCTTCTCTTTCTTTCTCACTCACAACTTCTCTTTCTCTCTCTCACTCACTCAATCACTCACTCACAGCTTCTCTTTCTCTCTCTCTCCACACAGCTTCTCTCTCTCTCTCTCTAACAGACTCTCTCTCTCTCTCTCTCTCACTCACAGCTTCGCTTTCCCTTTCTCTCACTCATTCACGGCTTCTCTTTCACTCTCTCACTCATAGCTTCTCTTTCTCTCTCACAGCTTTTTTCTCTCTCTCTCACTCACAGTTTCTCTTTCTCTCTCTCTCTTGCTCACTCACAGGTTCTATTTCTCTCTCTCCCTCACTCACAGGTTCTATTTCTCTCTCTCCCTCACTCACAGCTTCTCTTTTGCTTTCTCTCTCTCACTCACAGCTTCTCTTTCCTCTCTCTCACTCACTCACAGCTTCTCTTTCTTTCTCTCTCCCTCACAGCTTCTCTCTCTCTCTCTCTCTCACTCACAGCTTCTCTTTCTCTCTCTCACTCACAGCTTCTCTTTCTCTCTCTCTCTAACAGCTTCTATTGGTCTCTCTCTCACTCACAGCTTCTCTCTCTCTCTCTCACTCACAGCTTCTCTTTCTCTCTCACTCACAGCTTCTCTCTCTCTCTCTCACTCACTCACCACTTCTCTTTTACTCTCTCACTCACAGCTTCTCTTTCTCTCTCTCACACAGCTTCTCTTTCTTTCTCACTCACAACTTCTCTTTCTCTCTCTCACTCACTCAATCACTCACTCACAGCTTCTCTTTCTCTCTCTCTCCACACAGCTTCTCTCTCTCTCTCTAACAGACTCTCTCTCTCTCTCTCACTCACTCACAGCTTCGCTTTCCCTTTCTCTCACTCATTCACGGCTTCTCTTTCACTCTCTCACTCATAGCTTCTCTTTCTCTCTCACAGCTTCTTTCTCTCTCTCTCACTCACAGTTTCTCTTTCTCTCTCTCTCTTGCTCACTCACAGGTTCTATTTCTCTCTCTCCCTCACTCACAGGTTCTATTTCTCTCTCTCCCTCACTCACAGCTTCTCTTTTGCTTTCTCTCTCTCACTCACAGCTTCTCTTTTTCTCTCTCTCTCTCTCACTCACAGCTTCTCTTTCTCTCTCTCTCTCATTCACAGCTACTCTTTCTCTCTCACACACACACAGCTTCTCTCTCTCTCTCACTCACAGCTTCTCTTTCTCTCTCTCTCTTGCTCACTCACAGGTTCTATTTCTCTCACTGTCTCCCTCACTCACAGCTTCTCTCTCTCTCTCTCTCACTCACAGCTTCTCTTTCGTTTTCTCTCACTCACTCACAGCTTCTCTTTCTCTCTCTCACTCACAGCTTCTCTTTCTCTCTCTCTCTCTCACTCACAGCTTCTCTTTCTCTCTCTCTCTCACTCACATCTTCTCTTTCTCTCTCTCACACAGCTTCTCTTTCTCTCTATCTCTCTCACTCACAGCTTCTCTTTTCTCTCTCTCTCACTCACTCACAGCTTCTCTTTCTCTCTCTCTCCCTCACAGCTTCTCTTTCTCTGTCTCTCTCACTCACAGCTTCTCTTTCTCTTTCTCTCTCTCACTCACAGCTTCTCTTTCTTTCTCTCCCTCAATCACTCACTCACAGCTTCTCTCTCTCACTCACAGCTTCTCTTTCTCTCTCTCACACAGCTTCTCTTTCTTTCTCACTCACAACTTCTCTTTCTCTCTCTCACTCACTCAATCACTCACTCACAGCTTCTCTTTCTCTCTCTCTCCACACAGCTTCTCTCTCTCTCTCTAACAGACTCTCTCTCTCTCTCTCTCACTCACTCACAGCTTCACTTTCCCTTTCTCTCACTCATTCACGGCTTCTCTTTCACTCTCTCACTCATAGCTTCTCTTTCTCTCTCACAGCTTCTTTCTCTCTCTCTCACTCACAGTTTCTCTTTCTCTCTCTGTCTCTCTCACTTACTGCTTCTCTTTCTCTCTGTCTCACTGACTCACAGCTTCTCTCTCTCTCCCTCCCTCACTCACAGCTTCTCTTTCTCTCTTTCTGTCACTCACTCACAACTTCTGTTTCTCTCTGTCTCTCACTCACAGCTTCAATTTCTCTCTCTCTCACTAATTCACAGCTTCTCCTTCTCTCTCTCACGCACTCACAGCTTCTCTTTCTCTCTCTCACGCACAGCTTCTCATTTTCTCTCTCTCTCTCTCACTCACACACAGCTTCTCTTACTCTCTCTCTCTCTAACTCTCTCACACAGCTTCTCTTTCTCTCTCCCTCACAGCTTTTCTTTCTCTCTCTCACTCACTCACGCTTCTCTTTCTCACTCTCTCTCTCTCTTTCACTCACAGCTTCTCTTTCTCTCTCTCTCTCACTCACATCTTCTCTTTCTCTCTCTTTCACTCACAGCTTCTTTTTCTCTCTCTCTCACTCACTCACAGCTTCTCTTCCTCTCTCTCTCTCACTCACAGCTTCTCATTATCTCTCTCTCTCACTCACATCTCTTTCTCTCACTCACTCACTCACAGCTTCTCTCTCTCTCACTCACTTACAGCTTCTCTCTCTCACTCACTCACAGCTTCTCTTTCTCTCACTCTCTCTCACACTCACAGCTTCTCTATCTCTCTCTCTCACTCAAGCTTCTCTTTCTCTCTCTCTCACTCACAGCTTCTCTTTCTCTCTCTCTCTCACTCACAGCTTCTCTCACTCTCTCTCACACTCACAGCTACTCTTTCTATCTGTCTCTCATTCACAGCTTCTCTTTCTCCCTCTCTCACTCACAGCTTCTCTCTCTCACTCACTCACAGCTTCTCTTTCTTTCTCTCTCTCTTGCTCACAGCTTCTCTTTCTCTCTCTCTCTCACTCACAGCTTCTCTTTCTCTCTCTCTCACTCACAGCTTCTCTCACTCTCTCTCACACTCACAGCTTCTCTTTTTTCCCTCTCTCAGTCACAGCTTCTATTTCTCTCTCTCTCTCACTCACAGCTTCTCTCTCTCTAACTCACATCTTCTCTTTCTCTCTCTTTCACTCACAGCTTCTCTTTCTCTCTCTCTCTCACTCACAGCTTCTCTTTCTCTCTCTCACTCACTCACAGCTTCTCTTTCTCTCTCTCTCACTCACAGCTTCTCTTTCTTTGTCTCTCTAAATCACAGCTTCTTTTTCTTTATCTCTCTCTCACTCACTGCTTCTCTTTCTCTCTCTCTCTCACTCACAGCTTCTCTTTCTCTCTCTCTCTCACTCACTCACAGCGTCTCTCTCTCTGTCTCTCTCTCTCTCTCTCACTCACAGCTTCGCTTTTTTTCTTTCTCTCACTCATTCACCGCTTCTCTTTCACTCTCTCACTCATAGCTTCTCTTTCTCTCTCACAGCTTCTTTCTCTCTCACTCACTCACAGCTTCTCTTTCTCTCTCTCTCTTGCTCACTCACAGGTTCTATTTCTCTCTCTCCCTCACTCACAGGTTCTATTTCTCTCTCTCCCTCACTCACAGCTTCTCTTTCTCTCTCTCTCTCTCACTCACAGCTTCTCTTTTGCTTTCTCTCTCTCACACACAGCTTCTCTTTCTCTCTCTCTCTCTCACTCACAGTTTCTCTTTCTCTCTCTCTCTCATTCACAGCTACTCTTACTCTCTCTCTCAAAGCTTCTATCTCTCTCACTCACAGCTTCTCTTTCTCTCTCTCTCTTGCTCACTCACACGTTCTATTTCTCTCACTGTCTCCCTCACTCACAGCTTCTCTTTCTCTCTCTCTCTCTCACTCACAGCTTCTCTTTCGCTTTCTCTCACTCACTCACAGCTTCTCTTTCTCTCTCTCTCTCACACACTCACAGCTTCTCTTTCTCTCTCTCTCACTCACAGCTTCTCTTTCTCTCTCTCACTCACAGCTTCTCTTTCTCTCTCTCTCTCACTCACAGCTTCTCTTTCTCTCTCTCTCTCTCACTCACAGCTTCTCTTTCTCTCTCTGTCTCTCACTCACATCTTCTATTTCTCTCTCACACACAGCTTCCCTTTCTCTCTCTCTCTCTCACTCACAGCTTCTCTTTTCTCTCTCTCTCACTCACAGCTTCTCTTTCTCTCTCTCTCTCACTCACAGCTTCTCTTTCTCTTTCTCTCTCTCACTCACAGATTATCTTTCTTTCTCTCCCTCACTCACAGCTTCTCTCTCTGTCTCTCTCACTCACTGCTTCTCTTTCTCTCTGTCTCACTGACTCACAGCTTCTCTCTCTCACTCACTCACTCACTCACAGCTTCTCTTTCTCTCTTTCTCTCACTCACTCACAGCTTCCCTTTCTCTCTCTCTCTCACTCACTCACAGGTTCTATTTCTCTCTATCACACACAGCTTCTTTTTCTCGCTATCTCTGTCACTCACAGCTTCTCTTTTCTCTCTCTCTCTCATTCACAGCTACTCTTTTTCTCTCACTCACTCACAGCTTCTCTTTCTCTCTCACACACACAGCTTTTCTCTCTCTCACTCACTCACTCACAGCTTCCCCATGGTGCCTTTGGATCCTGCAGCCCTTGTTTTAAGGGGGTGGGTAGTTTTAACTGTTTTAACTGTTTTAACTTGTGTTTTTAATCTTTATTGTGAACCGCCCTGAGTTGGCTTTGGCCGAGTGAGCGGTATATAAATGTGATAATTAAATTAAATAAATTAAATTAAAATCTTCTATTTCTCTCTCTTTCTCACAGCTTCTCTTTCTCTCTATCTCTCTCACTCACAGCTTCTCTTTTCTCTCTCTCACTCACTCACAGCTTCTCTTTCTCTCTCTCTCACTCACAGCTTCTCTTTCTCTCTCTCTCTCTCACTCACAGCTTCTCTTTTTCTCTCTCACTCACAGCTTCTCTTTCTCTCTCTCTCCCTCACAGCTTCTCTTTCCCTCTCTCTCTAACAGCTTCTATTGGTCTCTCTCTCTCACTCACAGCTTCTCTCTCTCTCACTCACTCACAGCTTCCCTTTCTCTCTCACTCACAGCTTCTCTTTCTCTCTCTCACACAGCTTCTCTTTCTTTCTCACTCACAACTTCTCTTTCTCTCTCTCACTCACTCAATCACTCACTCACAGCTTCTCTTTCTCTCTCTCCACACAGCTTCTCTCTCTCTCTCTCTCTCTAACAGTCTCTCTCTCTCTCTCTCTCACTCACAGCTTCGCTTTCCCTTTCTCTCACTCATTCACCGCTTCTCTTTCACTCTCTCACTCATAGCTTCTCTTTCTCTCTCACAGCTTCTTTCTCTCTCTCTCACTCACAGCTTCTCTTTCTCTCTCTCTCTTGCTCACTCACAGGTTCTATTTCTCTCACTGTCTCCCTCACTCACAGCTTCTCTTTCTCTCTATCTCTCTCACTCACAGCTTCTCTTTCGCTTTCTCTCACTCACTCACAGCTTCTCTTTCTCTCTCTCACTCACAGCTTCTCTTTCTCTCTCTCTCTCACTCACAGCTTCTCTTTCTCTCTCTCTCACTCACATCTTCTATTTCTCTCTCTCACACAGCTTCTCTTTCTCTCTATCTTTCTCACTCACAGCTTCTCTTTTCTCTCTCTCTCACTCACTCACAGCTTCTATTTCTCTCTCTCTCCCTCACAGCTTCTCTTTCTCTCTCTCTCTCTCTCTCACTCACAGCTTCTCTTTCTCTTTCTCTCTCTCACACACAGCTTCTCTTTCTTTCTCTCCCTCACTCACTCACTCACAGCTTCTCTTTCTCTCTCTGTCTCTCTCACTTACTGCTTCTCTTTCTCTCTGTCTCACTGACTCACAGCTTCTCTCTCTCTCCCTCACTCACTCACAGCTTCTCTTTCTCTCTTTCTTTCTGTCACTCACTCACAACTTCTGTTTCTCTCTGTCTCTCTCTCACAGCTTCAATTTCTCTCTCTCTCACTAATTCACAGCTTCTCCTTCTCTCTCTCACGCACTCACAGCTTCTCTTTCTCTCTCTCTCACACAGCTTCTCATTCTCTCTCTCTCTCACTCACACACAGCTTCTCTTTCTCTCTCTCTCTAACTCTCTCACTCACAGCTTCTCTTTCTCTCTCCCTCACAGCTTTTCTTTCTCTCTCTCTCACTAACTCACGCTTCTCTTTCTCACTCTGTCTCTCTCACACAGCTTCTCTTTCTCTCTCTCTCACTAACTCACAGCTTCTCTTTCTCTAACTCTCACTCACTCACAGCTTCTCTTTCTCTCTCTCTCTCACTCACAGCTTCTCTTTCTCTCTCTCTCTCACTCACTCACAGCTTCTCTCTCTCTGTCTCTCTCACTCACGGCTTCTATTTCTCTCTCTCACTAACTCACAGCTTCTCTTTCTCTCTCACACACACAGCTTTTCTCTCTCTCTCACTCACTCACAGCTTCTCTCTCTCTCACACACACTCACTCACATCTTCTATTTCTCTCTCTTTCTCACAGCTTCTCTTTCTCTCTATCTCTCTCACTCACAGCTTCTCTTTTCTCTCTCTCACTCACTCACAGCTTCTCTTTCTCTCTCTCTCCCTCACAGCTTCTCTTTCTCTCTCTCTCACTCACAGCTTCTCTTTTTCTCTCTCACTCACAGCTTCTCTTTCTCTCTCTCTCCCTCACAGCTTCTCTTTCTCTCTCTCTCTCTAACTGCTTCTATTGGTCTCTCTCTCTCTCACTCACAGCTTCTCTCTCTCTCTCACTCACAGCTTCTCTTTCTCTCTCTCACACAGCTTCTCTTTCTTTCTCACTCACAACTTCTCTTTCTCTCTCTCACTCACTCAATCACTCACTCACAGCTTCTCTTTCTCTCTCTCTCCACACAGCTTCTCTCTCTCTCTCTAACAGTCTCTCTCTCTCTCTCTCACTCACAGCTTTGCTTTCCCTTTCTCTCACTGATTCACCGCTTCTCTTTCACTCTCTCACTCATAGCTTCTCTTTCTCTCTCACAGCTTCTTTCTCTCTCTCTCACTCACAGCTTCTCTTTCTCTCTCTCTCTCACTCACTCACAGCTACTATTTCTCTCTCACACACACACAGCTTCACTTTTTCTCTATCTCTCTCACTCACAGCTTCTCCTTTCTTTCTCTCTCTCTCTCACTCACAGCTTCTCTTTCTCTCTCTCTAACTCACAGCTTCTCTTTCTCTCTCACACACACAGCTTCTCTTTCTCTTTCTCTCTCACTCACAGCTTCTCTCTCTCTCTCTCTCACAGCTTCTCTTTCTCTCTATCTGTCACTCACAGCTTCTCTTTCTCTCTCTCTCACTCACAGCTTCTATTTCTATCTCTCTCTCATTCACAGCTTCTCTCTCTCTCTCTCTCTCACCCACAGCTTCTTTTTCTCTCTCTTTCACTCACTCACAGCTTCTCTTTCTCTCTCTAGCTCTCACACTCACAGCTTCTCTTTCTCTCTCTCTCACTCACTCACAGCTTCTCTTTCTCTCTCTCTCTCTCACTCACTCACAGACTCTCTTTCTCTCTCTCTCACTCACAGCTTCTCTTTCTCTCTCTCTCTCACCCACTCACAGCTTCTCTCTCTCTGTCTCTCTCACTCACAGCTTATCTCTCTCTCACACACACACAGCTTCTCTTTCTCTCTCTCACACACACACAGAGCTTCTCTTTCTCTCTCTCACTCACTCACAGCTTCTCTTTCTCTCTGTCTCTCTCACTCACAGCTTCACTCTCTCTCTCTCACTAACTCACAGCTTCTCCTTCTCTCTCTCTCTCACTCACTCACAGCTTCTCTCTCACAGCTTCTCATTCTCTCTCTCTCACTCACACACAGCTTCTCTTTCTCTCTCTCTCTAACTCTCTCACTCACAGCTTCTCTTTCTCTCTCTCTCACTCACAGCTTCTCTTTCTCTCTCTCTCACTCACAGCTTTTCTTTCTTTCTCTCACTCACATTTTCTCTTTCTCTCTCAGTCTCTCTCACACAGCTTCTCTCTCTCTCTCTCTCACACAGCTTCTATTTCTATCTCTCTCTCATTCACAGCTTCTCTCTCTCTCTCTCTCTCTCACCCACAGCTTCTTTTTCTCTCTCACACACTCACTCACAGCTTCTCTTTCTCTCTCTGGCTCTCACACTCACAGCTTCTCTTTCTCTCTCTCTCACTCACTCACAGCTTCTCTTTCTCTCTCTCTCTCACTCACTCACAGCTTCTCTTTCTCTCTCTCTCTCACCCACTCACAGCTTCTCTCTCTCTGTCTCTCTCACTCACAGCTTATCTCTCTCTCACACACACACAGCTTCTCTCTCTCTCTCACACACACACACAGAGCTTCTCTTTCTCTCTCTCTCACTCACTCACAGCTTCTCTTTCTCTCTGTCTCTCTCACTCACAGCTTCACTCTCTCTCTCTCACTAACTCACAGCTTCTCCTTCTCTCTCTCACTCACTCACAGCTTCTCTCTCTCTCTCACAGCTTCTCATTCTCTCTCTCTCACTCACACACAGCTTCTATTTCTCTCTCTCTCTAACTCTCTCACTCACAGCTTCTCTTTCTCACTCTCTCACTCACAGCTTCTCTTTCTCTCTCTCTCACTCACAGCTTCTCTTTCTCTCTCTCTCACAGCTTCTCTTTCTTTTTCTCTCTCTCACTCACAGCTTCTCTTTCTCTCTCTCTCTCACTCACAGCTTCTCTTTCTCTCTCTCTCTCTCACAGCTTCTCTTTCTCTCTCTCTCACTCACTGTAGGAATGTATCTGGTTTCTGTCTCCTGTCGCCTTTACATTTTGTAAACAAAGGCCTCTTTGTCTGCATGAGAGACAACGCTGGATTTTGGGCATGCGTAGAATAGTGAGAAGATTTCTCCTTCTTTCTCCTTATTTGGTTCTGGCTTTCTGATTGGCAGTATGTGCTTTAAGTTTTGTTTCTGATATACTCTGTTTGAATAAAGAGACGCCATTTTGTTTCCATTGTCCAGCCAAAACTGTCGTGTGTGTATGCTTTGCTCTCTCCTTTCTCTCTACCTCTGTTCCCTCCTCACACTCTGTCTAATGAAGCTGGACTCCGTTAGACTCTTCCTTTGTTTATCTGGGGCTATAAACTGCTCCGTTAAATGAGGCTGATTATCTTTACATGGATCGGATTCCTACAACTCACAGCTTCTATTTGTATCTCTCTCTCATTCACAGCTTCTCTCCCTCTCTCACTCACAGCTTCTCTTTCTCTCTCTCTCTCTCACTCACATCTTCTCTTTCTCCCTCTGGCTCTCGCACGCACAGCTTCTTTTTCTCTCTCTCTCACTCACTCACAGCTTCTCTTTCTCTCTCTCACTCACTCACAGCTTCTCTTTCTCTCTCTCTCTCACTCACAGCTTCAATTTCTCTCTCTCACTCACTCACTCACTCACAGCTTCTCTTTCTCTCTCACTCCACACAGCTTCTCTTTCTCTCTCTCTCTCTAACAGTTTCTCTTTCTCACTCTCTCACTCACCGCTTCGCTTTCCCTCTCTCTCACTCATTCACCGCTTCTCTTTCACTCTCTCACTCATAACTTCTCTTTCTCTCTCACAGCTTCTTTCCCTCTCTCTCACTCACAGTATATCTTTCTCTCGCTCTCTCACTCACTCAAACCTTCACTTTCTCTATCTCTCTCACTCATAGCTTCTCTTTCTCTCTCTCACTCACAGCTTCTCTCTCTCTCTCTCACTCACAGCTTCTCTTTCTCTCTCTCTCTTGCTCACTCACAGGTTCTATTTCTCTCTCTGTCTCCCTCACTCACAGCGTCTCTTTCTCTCTCTCTCACTCACAGCTTCTCTTTTGCTTTCTCTCTCTCACCAACAGCTTCTCTTTCTCTCTCTCTCTCTCTCTCACAGCTTCTCTTTCTCTCTCTCTCTCACTCACAGCTTCTCTTTCTCTCTCTCTCTCATTCACAGCTACTCTTTCTCTCTCTCACACACAGCTTCATTCTCTCTCTCTCACTCACAGCTTCTCTTTCTCTCTCTTGCTCACTCACAGGTTCTATTTCTCTCTCTGTCTCCCTCACTCAAAGCTTCTCTTTCTCTCTCTCTCACACTCACAGCTTCTCTTTCGCTTTCTCTCTCTCACTCACAGCTTCTCTTTCTCTCTCTCTCTCTCACTCACAGCTTCTCTTTCTCTCTCTCTCACTCACAGCTTCTCTTTCTCTCTCTCACTCACAGCTTCTCTTTCTCTCTCTCTCTCTCACTCACAGCTTCTCTTTCTCTCTCTCTCTCACTCACAGCTTCTCGTTCTCTCTCTCTCTCACTCACAGCTTCTCTTTCTCTCTCTCCCTCACAGCTTCTCTTTCTCTCTATCTCTCACTCACAGCTTCTTTCTCTTTCTCTCTCTCACTCACAGCTTCTCTTTCTTTCTCTCCCTCACTCACTCACTCACAGCTTCTCTTTCTCTCTGTCTCACTGACTCACAGCTTCTCTCTCTCTCACTCACTCACTCACAGCTTCTCTTTCTCTCTTTCTCTCACTCACACAACTTCTGTTTCTCTCTCTCTCACTCACAGCTTCAATTTCTCTCTCTCTCACTAACTCACAGCTTCTCCTTCTCTTTCTCTCACTCACTCACAGCTTCTCTTTCTCTCTCTCTCTCACAGCTTCTCATTCTCTCTCTCTCTCTCACTCACACACAGCTTCTCTCTCTCTCTCTAACTCTCTCACTCACAGCTTCTCTTTCTCTCTCACTCACAGCTTTTCTTTCTCTCTCTCTCTCACTCACACACGCTTCTCTTTCTCTCTCTGTCTCTCTCACACAATTTCTCTTTCTCTCTCTCTCACTAACTCACAGCTTCTCTTTCTCTAACTCTCACTCACTCACAGCTTCTCTTTCTCTCTCTCTCTCTCCCTCACAGCTTCTCTTTCTCTCTATCTCTGACTCACAGCTTCTCTTTCTCTTTCTCTCTCTCTCACAGCTTCTCTTTCTTTCTCTCCCTCACTCACTCACAGCTTCTCTTTCTCTCTCTCTCTCACAGCTTCTCATTCTCTCTCTCTCTCTCACTCACAAACAGCTTCTCTCTCTCTCTAACTCTCTCACTCACAGCTTCTCTTTCTCTCTCACTCACAGCTTTTATTTCTCTCTCTCTCTCACTCACACACGCTTCTCTTTCTCTCTCTGTCTCTCTCACACAATTTCTCTTTCTCTCTCTCACTAACTCACAGCTTCTCTTTTCTCTAACTCTCACTCACTCACAGCTTCTCTTTCTCTCTCTCTCTCTCACTCACAGCTTCTCTTTCTCTCTCTCACTAACAGCTTCTCTTTCTCTTTCTCTCTCTCACTCACAGCTTCTCTTTCTTTCTCACCCTCACTCACTCACTCACAGCTTCTCTTTCTCTCTCTGTCTGTCTCACTCACTGCTTCTCTTTCTTTCTGTCTCACTGACTCACAGCTTCTCTCTCTCTCTCTCACTCACTCACAGCTTCTCTTTCTCTCTTTCTCTCATTCACACACAGCTTCTCTTTCTCTCTATCTCTCTCACTCACAGCTTCTCTTTTCTCTCTGTCTCTCTCATTCACATCTACTCTTTCTCTCTCTCACTCACTAACAGCTTCTCTTTCTCTCTGTCTCACTGACTCACAGCTTCTCTCTCTCTCTCTCACTCACTCACAGCTTCTCTTTCTCTCTTTCTCTCACTCACTCACAGCTTCTCTTTCTCTCTCTCACTCACTCACAGGTTCTATTTCTCTCTCACACACAGCTTCTCTTTCTCTCTATCTCTCTCACTCACTGCTTCTCTTTCTCTCTCTCTCACTCACTCACAGCTTCTCTCTCTCTCTCTCTCACTCACAGCTTCTCTTTCTCTCTCTCTCCCACTCACTCACAGCTTCTCTTTCTCTCTCACACACACAGCTTCTCTTTAACTCTCTCTCACACACAGTTTCTCTTTCTCTCTCTCTATAACTCACTCACAACTTCTGTTTCTCTCTGTCTCTCACTCACAGCTTCAATTTTTCTCTCTCTCACTAACTCACAGCTTCTCCTTCTCTCTCTCTCACTCACAGCTTCTCTTTCTCTCTCTCTCACACAGCTTCTCATTCTCTCTCTCTCACTCACACACAGCTTCTCTTTCTCTCTCTCTCTAACTCTCTCACTCACAGCTTCTCTTTCTCTCTCACTCACAGCTTTTCTTTCTCTCTCACACACTCACACTTCTCTTTCTCTCTCTGTCTCTCTCACACAGCTTCTTTTTCTCTCTCTCTCACTAACTCACAGCTTCTCTTTCTCTCTCTATCTCTCTAACTCACAGTTTCTCTTTCGCTCTCTCTCACTCACTCACAGCTTCTCTCTCTGTCTCTCTCACTCACGGCTTCTATTTCTCTCTCTCTCACTCTCACAGCTACTCTTTCTCTCTCTCTCTCACAGCTTTTCTCTCTTTCTCTCTCTCACTCACTCACAGCTTCTCTTCATCTCTCTCTCTCACTCACTCACATCTTCTATTTCTCTCTCTCTCTCACAGCTTCTCTTTCTCTCTATCTCTCTGACTCACAGGTTGTATTTCACTCTCTGTCTCCCTCACTCACAGCTTCTCTCTCTATCTCTCTCACTCACAGCTTCTCTTTCTCATTCTCTCTCTCACTCACAGCTTCTCTCTCTCTCTCTCACTCACAGCTTCCCTCTCTCTCTCTCTCACTCACTCACTCACAGCTTCTCTTTCTCTCTCTGTCTCTCTCCCTCACAGCTTCTCTTTCTCTCACTCTCTCCAACAGCTTCTATTGGTCTCTCTCTCTCTCTCACAGCTTCTCTTTCTCTCTCACTCACAGCTTCTCTTTCTCTCTCTCTCTCATTCACAGCTACTCTTTCTCTCTCACACACACAGCTTCTCTCTCTCTCTCTCACTCACAGCTTCTCTTTCTCTCTCTTGCTCACTCACAGGTTCTATTTCTCTCTCTGTCTCCCTCACTCAAAGCTTCTCTTTCTCTCTCTCTCACACTCACAGCTTCTCTTTCGCTTTCTCTCTCTCACTCACAGCTTCTCTTTCTCTCTCTCTCTCTCACTCACAGCTTCTCTTTCTCTCTCTCTCACTCACAGCTTCTCTTTCTCTCTCTCACTCACAGCTTCTCTTTCTCTCTCTCTCTCTCACTCACAGCTTCTCTTTCTCTCTCTCTCTCACTCACAGCTTCTCGTTCTCTCTCTCTCTCACTCACAGCTTCTCTTTCTCTCTCTCTCCCTCACAGCTTCTCTTTCTCTCTATCTCTCACTCACAGCTTCTTTCTCTTTCTCTCTCTCACTCACAGCTTCTCTTTCTTTCTCTCCCTCCCTCACTCACTCACAGCTTCTCTTTCTCTCTCTGTCTCTCTCACTCACTGCTTCTCCTTCTCTCTGTCTCACTGACTCACAGCTTCTCTCTCTCTCACTCACTCACTCACAGCTTCTCTTTCTCTCTTTCTCTCACTCACACAACTTCTGTTTCTCTCTCTCTCACTCACAGCTTCAATTTCTCTCTCTCTCACTAACTCACAGCTTCTCCTTCTCTTTCTCTCACTCACTCACAGCTTCTCTTTCTCTCTCTCTCTCACAGCTTCTCATTCTCTCTCTCTCTCTCACTCACACACAGCTTCTCTCTCTCTCTCATTCACAGCTACTCTTTCTCTCTCTCACACACAGCTTCTCTCTCTCTCTCACTCACAGCTTCTCTTTCTCTCTCTTGCTCACTCACAGGTTCTATTTCTCTCTCTGTCTCCCTCACTCAAAGCTTCTCTTTCTCTCTCTCTCACACTCACAGCTTCTCTTTCGCTTTCTCTCTCTCACTCACAGCTTCTCTTTCTCTCTCTCTCTCTCACTCACAGCTTCTCTTTCTCTCTCTCTCACTCACAGCTTCTCTTTCTCTCTCTCACTCACAGCTTCTCTTTATCTCTCTCTCTCTCACTCACAGCTTCTCTTTCTCTCTCTCTCTCTCACTCACAGCTTCTCGTTCTCTCTCTCTCTCACTCACAGCTTCTCTTTCTCTCTCTCTCCCTCACAGCTTCTCTTTCTCTCTATCTCTCACTCACAGCTTCTTTCTCTTTCTCTCTCTCACTCACAGATTCTCTTTCTTTCTCTCCCTCCCTCACTCACTCACAGCTTCTCTTTCTCTCTCTGTCTCTCTCACTCACTGCTTCTCCTTCTCTCTGTCTCACTGACTCACAGCTTCTCTCTCTCTCACTCACTCACTCACAGCTTCTCTTTCTCTCTTTCTCTCACTCACACAACTTCTGTTTCTCTCTCTCTCACTCACAGCTTCAATTTCTCTCTCTCTCACTAACTCACAGCTTCTCCTTCTCTTTCTCTCACTCACTCACAGCTTCTCTTTCTCTCTCTCTCTCACAGCTTCTCATTCTCTCTCTCTCTCTCACTCACACACAGCTTCTCTCTCTCTCTCTAACTCTCTCACTCACAGCTTCTCTTTCTCTCTCACTCACAGCTTTTCTTTCTCTCTCTCTCTCACTCACACACGCTTCTCTTTCTCTCTCTGTCTCTCTCACACAATTTCTCTTTCTCTCTCTCTCACTAACTCACAGCTTCTCTTTCTCTAACTCTCACTCACTCACAGCTTCTCTTTCTCTCTCTCTCTCCCTCACAGCTTCTCTTTCTCTCTATCTCTGACTCACAGCTTCTCTTTCTCTTTCTCTCTCTCTCACAGCTTCTCTTTCTTTCTCTCCCTCACTCACTCACAGCTTCTCTTTCTCTCTCTCTCTCACAGCTTCTCATTCTCTCTCTCTCTCTCACTCACAAACAGCTTCTCTCTAACTCTCTCACTCACAGCTTCTCTTTCTCTCTCACTCACAGCTTTTCTTTCTCTCTCTCTCTCACTCACACACGCTTCTCTTTCTCTCTCTGTCTCTCTCACACAATTTCTCTTTCTCTCTCTCACTAACTCACAGCTTCTCTTTTCTCTAACTCTCACTCACTCACAGCTTCTCTTTCTCTCTCTCTCTCTCACTCACAGCTTCTCTTTCTCTCTCTCACTAACAGCTTCTCTTTCTCTTTCTCTCTCTCACTCACAGCTTCTCTTTCTTTCTCACCCTCACTCACTCACTCACAGCTTCTCTTTCTCTCTCTGTCTGTCTCACTCACTGCTTCTCTTTCTTTCTGTCTCACTGACTCACAGCTTCTCTCTCTCTCTCTCACTCACTCACAGCTTCTCTTTCTCTCTTTCTCTCACTCACACACAGCTTCTCTTTCTCTCTATCTCTCTCACTCACAGCTTCTCTTTTCTCTCTGTCTCTCTCATTCACATCTACTCTTTCTCTCTCTCACTCACTAACAGCTTCTCTTTCTCTCTGTCTCACTGACTCACAGCTTCTCTCTCTCTCTCTCACTCACTCACAGCTTCTCTTTCTCTCTTTCTCTCACTCACTCACAGCTTCTCTTTCTCTCTCTCACTCACTCACAGGTTCTATTTCTCTCTCACACACAGCTTCTCTTTCTCTCCATCTCTCTCACTCACTGCTTCTCTTTCTCTCTCTCTCACTCACTCACAGCTTCTCTCTCCCTCTCTCTCTCACTCACAGCTTCTCTTTCTCTCTCTCTCCCACTCACTCACAGCTTCTCTTTCTCTCTCACTCACAGCTTCTCTTTCTCATTCTCTCTCTCACTCACAGCTTCTCTCTCTCTCTCTCACTCACAGCTTCCCTCTCTCTCTCTCTCACTCACTCACTCACAGCTTCTCTTTCTCTCTCTGTCTCTCTCCCTCACAGCTTCTCTTTCTCTCACTCTCTCCAACAGCTTCTATTGGTCTCTCTCTCTCCCTCACAGCTTCTCTTTCTCTCACTCTCTCCAACAGCTTCTCTTTCTCTCTCTCTCTCTCTCACAGCTTCTCTTTCTCTCTCTCTCACTCACAGCTTCTCTTTCTCTCTCTCTCTCATTCACAGCTACTCTTTCTCTCTCTCACACACAGCTTCTCTCTCTCTCTCTCACTCACAGCTTCTCTTTCTCTCTCTTGCTCACTCACAGGTTCTATTTCTCTCTCTGTCTCCCTCACTCAAAGCTTCTCTTTCTCTCTCTCTCACACTCACAGCTTCTCTTTCGCTTTCTCTCTCTCACTCACAGCTTCTCTTTCTCTCTCTCTCTCACTCACAGCTTCTCTTTCTCTCTCTCTCACTCACAGCTTCTCTTTCTCTCTCTCACTCACAGCTTCTCTTTCTCTCTCTCTCTCTCACTCACAGCTTCTCTTTCTCTCTCTCTCTCACTCACAGCTTCTCGTTCTCTCTCTCTCTCACTCACAGCTTCTCTTTCTCTCTGTCTCCCTCACAGCTTCTCTTTCTCGCTATCTCTCACTCACAGCTTCTTTCTCTTTCTCTCTCTCACTCACAGCTTCTCTTTCTCTCTCTGTCTCTCTCACTCACTGCTTCTCCTTCTCTCTGTCTCACTGACTCACAGCTTCTCTCTCTCTCACTCACTCACTCACAGCTTCTCTTTCTCTCTTTCTTTCACACACTCACACAACTTCTGTTTCTCTCTCTCTCACTCACAGCTTCAATTTCTCTCTCTCTCACTAACTCACAGCTTCTCCTTCTCTTTCTCTCACTCACTCACAGCTTCTCTTTCTCTCTCTCTCTCACAGCTTCTCATTCTCTCTCTCTCTCTCACTCACACACAGCTTCTCTCTCTCTCTCTAACTCTCTCACTCACAGCTTCTCTTTCTCTCTCACTCACAGCTTTTCTTTCTCTCTCTCTCACTCACACACGCTTCTCTTTCTCTCTCTGTCTCTCTCACACAATTTCTCTTTCTCTCTCTCTCACTAACTCACAGCTTCTCTTTCTCTAACTCTCACTCACTCACAGCTTCTCTTTCTCTCTCTCTCTCTCCCTCACAGCTTCTCTTTCTCTCTATCTCTGACTCACAGCTTCTCTTTCTCTTTCTCTCTCTCTCACAGCTTCTCTTTCTTTCTCTCCCTCACTCACTCACAGCTTCTCTTTCTCTCTAACTCTCTCACTCACAGCTTCTCTTTCTCTCTCACTCACAGCTTTTCTTTCTCTCTCTCTCTCACTCACAGCTTCTCTTTCTCTCTCTCACTCACAGCTTCTCTTTCTCTTTCTCTCTCTCACTCACAGCTTCTCTTTCTTTCTCACCCTCACTCACTCACTCACAGCTTCTCTTTCTCTCTCTGTCTGTCTCACTCACTGCTTCTCTTTCTTTCTGTCTCACTGACTCACAGCTTCTCTCTCTCTCTCTCACTCACTCACAGCTTCTCTTTCTCTCTTTCTCTCACTCACACACAGCTTCTCTTTCTCTCTATCTCTCTCACTCACAGCTTCTCTTTTCTCTCTGTCTCTCTCATTCACATCTACTCTTTCTCTCTCTCACTCACTAACAGCTTCTCTTTCTCTCTGTCTCACTGACTCACAGCTTCTCTCTCTCTCTCTCACTCACTCACAGCTTCTCTTTCTCTCACTCACTCACAGCTTCTCTTTCTCTCTCTCACTCACTCACAGGTTCTATTTCTCTCTCACACACAGCTTCTCTTTCTCTCTATCTCTCTCACTCACTGCTTCTCTTTCTCTCTCTCTCACTCACTCACAGCTTCTCTCTCTCTCTCTCTCACTCACAGCTTCTCTTTCTCTCTCTCTCCCACTCACTCACAGCTTCTCTTTCTCTCTCACACACACAGCTTCTCTTTCACTCTCTCTCACACACAGTTTCTCTTTCTCTCTCTCTATAACTCACTCACAACTTCTGTTTCTCTCTGTCTCTCACTCACAGCTTCAATTTTTCTCTCTCTCACTAACTCACAGCTTCTCCTTCTCTCTCTCTCACTCACAGCTTCTCTTTCTCTCTCTCTCACACAGCTTCTCATTCTCTCTCTCACTCACACACAGCTTCTCTTTCTCTCTCTCTCTAACTCTCTCACTCACAGCTTCTCTTTCTCTCTCACTCACAGCTTTTCTTTCTCTCTCACACACTCACACTTCTCTTTCTCTCTCTGTCTCTCTCACACAGCTTCTTTTTCTCTCTCTCTCACTAACTCACAGCTTCTCTTTCTCTCTCCATCTCTCTAACTCACAGTTTCTCTTTCTCTCTCTCTCACTCACTCACAGCTTCTCTCTCTGTCTCTCTCACTCACGGCTTCTATTTCTCTCTCTCTCACTCTCACAGCTACTCTTTCTCTCTCTCTCACACAGCTTTTCTCTCTTTCTCTCTCTCACTCACTCACAGCTTCTCTTCATCTCTCTCTCTCACTCACTCACATCTTCTATTTCTCTCTCTCTCTCTCACAGCTTCTCTTTCTCTCTATCTCTCTGACTCACAGGTTGTATTTCACTCTCTGTCTCCCTCACTCACAGCTTCTCTCTCTATCTCTCTCACTCACAGCTTCTCTTTCTCATTCTCTCTCTCACTCACAGCTTCTCTCTCTCTCTCTCACTCACAGCTTCCCTCTCTCTCTCTCTCACTCACTCACTCACAGCTTCTCTTTCTCTCTCTGTCTCTCTCCCTCACAGCTTCTCTTTCTCTCACTCTCTCCAACAGCTTCTATTGGTCTCTCTCTCTCACTCACAGCTTCTCCCTCTCTCTCACTCACAGCTCCTCTTTCTCTCTCACTCACAGCTTCTCTTTCTCTCTCTCTCACTCACTCACCGCTTCTCTTTTGCTCTCTCACTCACAGCTTCTCTTTCTCTCTCTCTCCACACAGCTTCTCACTCTCTCTCTCTCTAACAGTTTCTCTTTCTCTCTCTCTCTCACTCACAGCTTCGCTTTCCCTCTCTCTCACTCATTCAACGCTTCTCTTTCACTCTGTCACTCATAGCTTCTCTTTCTCTCTCACAGCTTCTTTCTCTCTCTCTCACTCACAGTATCTCTTTCTCTCGCTCTGTCACTCACTCACTCCTTCACTTTCTCTATCTCTCTCACTCACAGCTTCTCTTTCTCTCTCTCACTCACAGCTTCTCTCTCTCTCTCTCACTCACAGCTTCTCTTTCTCCCTCTCTCTTGCTCACTCACAGGTTCTATTTCTCTCTCTGTCTCCCTCACTCACAGCTTCTCTTTCTCTCTTTCTCTCTCACTCACAGCTTCTCTTTTGCTTTCTCTCTCTCACTCACAGCTTCTCTTTCTCTCTCTCACTCACTCATTCTCTTTCTCTCTCTGTCTCTCTCACACAGTTTCTCATTCTCTCTCTCTCACTCACAGCTTCTATTTCTATCTCTCTCTCATTCACAGCTTCTCTTTCTCTCTCTCTCACTCACTCACAGCTTCTCTTTCTCTCTCTCTCTCTCACTCACTCACTCACAGCTTCTCTTTCTCTCTCTCTCTCACTCACAGCTTCTCTTTCTCTCTCTCTCTCACCCACTCACAGCTTCTCTCTGTGTGTCTCTCTCACTCACAGCTTATCTCTCTCTCACACACACACAGCTTCTCTTTCTCTCTCTCTCACACACACAGAGCTTCTCTTTCTCTCTCTCTCACTCACTCACAGCTTCTCTTTCTCTCTGTCTCTCTCACTCACAGCTTCACTCTCTCTCTCACTAACTCACAGCTTCTCCTTCTCTCTCTCTCACTCACTCACAGCTTCTCTCTCTCTCACACAGCTTCTCTTTCTCTCTCTCTCACTCAAACACAGCTTCTCCTTTCTTTCTCTCTCTCTCACTCACTCACAGCTTCTCTTTCTCTCTCTCTCACTCATAGCTTCTCTTTCTCTCTCTCTCACAGCTTCTCTTTCTTTTTCTCTCTCTCACTCACAGCTTCTCTTTCTCTCTCTCTCTCACTCACAGCTTCTCTTTCTCTCTCTCACTCACAGCTTCTCTTTCTCTCTCTCTCACTCACTGTAGGAATGTATCTGGTTTCTGTCTCCTGTCGCCTTTACATTTTGTAAACAAAGGCCTCTTTGTCTGCATGAGAGACAACCCTGGATTTTGGGCATGCGTAGAATAGTGAGAAGATTTCTCCTTCTTTCTCCTTATTTGGTTCTGGCTTTCTGATTGGCTGTATGTGCTTTAAGTTTTGTTTCTGATATACTCTGTTTGAATAAAGAGACGCCATTATGTTTCCTTTGTTCAGCCAAAACTGCCGCGTGTGTATGCTTTGCTCTCTCCTTTCTCTCTACCTCTGTTCCCTCCTCACACTCTGTCTAATGAAGCTGGACTCCGTTAGACTCTTCCTTTGTTTATCTGGGGCTATAAACTGCTCCGTTAAATGAGGCTGATTATCTTTACATGGATCGGATTCCTACAACTCACAGCTTCTATTTGTATCACTCTCTCATTCACAGCTTCTCTCTCTCTCTCACTCACAGCTTCTCTTTCTCTCTCTCTCTCTCACTCACATCTTCTCTTTCTCCCTCTGGCTCTCGCACGCACAGCTTCTTTTTCTCTCTCTCTCACTCACAGCTTCTCTTTCTCTCTCTCACTCACTCACAGCTTCTCTTTCTCTCTCTCTCTCACTCACAGCTTTACTTTCTCTCTCTCTCTCACTAACTCACAGCTTCTCCTTCTCTCTCTCTCACTCACAGCTTCTCTCTCTCTCACTCACAGCTTCTCTTTCTCTCTCTCTCTCACTCACATCTTCTCTTTCTCTCTCTCACTCACAGCTTTTCTTTCTCTCTCTCACTCTCATGCTTCTCTTTCTCTCTCTGTCTCTCTCACACAGCTTCTCTTTCTCTCTCTCTCACTAACTCACAGCTTCTCTTTCTCTCACTCACTCACTCACAGCTACTATTTCTCCCTCTCACACACACAGCTTCACTTTCTCTCTATCTCTCTCACTCACTCACAGCTTCTCTTTCTCTCTCTCTCACTCACAGCTTCTCTCTCTCTCTCTCACAGCTTTTCTCTCTCTCTCTCACTCACTCACAGCTTCTCTTTCTCTCTCTCTCACTTACTCACCGCTTCTCTTTTGCTCTCTCACTCACAACTTCTCTTTCTCTCTCTCTCTCACACCTTATCTTTCTTTCTCACTCACAACTTCTCTTTCTCTCTCTCACTCACTCACTCACTCACTCACTCACAGCTTCTCTTTCTCTCTCTCTCCACACAGCTTCTCTTTCTCTCTCTCTCTCTCTCTCTAACAGTTTCTCTCTCTTACTCACTCCCTGATTTTCTCTCTCTCACACACTCACAGCTTCTCTCCCTCTCTCTCACTCACAGCTTCTCTTTCTCTCTCTCTCTCACTCACAGCTTCTCTTTCTCTCTCTCTCTCACTCGCAGCTTCTCGTTCTCTCTCACACACACACAGCTTCTCTTTGTCTCTCTCTCACTCACACCTTCTCATTCTCTCTCTCTCTCACTCTCAGCTTCTCTCTCTCTCACACACACACAGCTTCTCTTTCTCTCTCACTCACTCACAGCTTCTCTTTCTCTCTCTCACACACACACATCTTCTCTTTCTCTTTCTCTCTCTCTCACTCACAGCTTCTCTTGCTCTCTCTCTCTCACTCACAGCTTCTCTTTCTCTCTCTCTCACTCACAGCGTCTCTTTCTCTCACTCTCTCACTCACAGCTTCTCTCTCTCACACACACAGCTTCTCTTTCTCTCTCTCTCATTCACAGCTTCTCTTTCTCTCTCTCTCTCACTCACAGCTTCTCTTTCTCTCACTCACAGCTTCTCTTTCTCTCTCTCTCTCTCTCTGTCACTCACAGCTTCTCTTTCTCTCTCACACACACAGCTTCTTTTTCTCTCTCTCTCATTCACAGCTTCTCTTTCTTTCTCTCTCCCTCACTCACAGTTTCTCTTTCTTTCTCTCTCTCTCTCACTCACAGCTTCTCTTTCTCTCTGTCTCTCACTCACAGCTTCTCTTTCTCTCTCTCTCTCTCACTCACAGTGTCTCTTTCTCTCTCTCATTCACAGCTTCTCTCTCTCTCTCACTCACAGCTTCTCTTTCTCTCTCTCTCACTCACTCACAGCTTCTCTCTCTCTCCCCCTCTCTCTCACTTACAGCTTCTCTTTCTCTCTCTCTCTCACTCACATCTCTTTCTCTCTCTCTCTCTCTCTCACTCACAGCTTCTCTCTCTCTTACTCACTCCCAGCTCCTCTCTCTCTCTCACTCACAGCTTCTCTCTCTCTCTTACTCCCTGATTCTCTCTCTCTCTCTCACTCTCAGCTTCTCTCTCTCTCTCTAACTCACAGCTTCTCTTTCTCTCTCTCTCACTCACAGCTTCTCTTTCTCTCTCTCTCACTCACAGCTTCTCATCCCCTCTCTCTCACTCACTCGCAGCTTCTCTCTTTCTCACTCTCTCTCACTTACAGCTTCTCTTTCTCTCATTCTCTCACTCACAGCTTCTCTTTCTTTCTCTCTCTCTCTCTCTCATTCACAGCTTCTCTCTCTTGCTCTTACTCACTACCAGCTTCTCTCTCTCTCACTCCCAGCTTCTCACTCTCTCTCTCGCTAACTCACAGCTTCTCTTTCTCTCTCTCTCTCTCACAGCTTCTCTTTCTCTCTCTCTCTCATACAGCTTCTCTTTCTCTCTCTCACTTACAGCTTCTCTTTCTCTCTCTCTATCTTAGCTTCTCTTTCTCTCTCTCTATCACCCACACAGCTTCTCTTTCTCTCTCTCTATCACTCACAACTTCTCTCTCTCTCACTCACAGCTTCTCTCACTCTCTCTCTCACTCACAGCTTCTCTTTCTCTCTCTCTCTCACTCACAGCTTCTCTCTCTCTCACAGCTTCTCTCTCTTTCTCTCTCTCACTCACAGCTTCTCTCTCTCTCTCTCACTCACAGCTTCTCTCTCTCTCTCTTACTCACTCCTAGTTCCTCTCTCTCTCACACACACAGCTTCTCACTCTCTCACTCAATCACAGCTTCTCTTTCTCTCTCTCTCACTCAAATCTTCTCTTTCTCTATCTCTCTCTCTCACGCACAGCTTCTCTTTCTCTCTCACACACACACAGCTTCTCTCTCTCAAACTTACAGCATCTCTTTCTCTCTCTCTCACTCTCAGCTTCTCTTTCTCTCTCTCTATCACTCACACAGCTCTTTCTCTCTCGCTCTCGCTCACAGCTGCTCTTTCTCTCTCTCTCACTCACAGCTCCTCTCTCTCTCACTCACTCACAGCTTCTCTTTCTCTCTCTCTCACTCACAGCTTTTCTTTCTCTCTCTCTCTCTCACTCACAGCTTCTCATTCTCTCTCTCTCTCACTCTCAACTTCTCTTTCTCTCTCTCTCAGACACAGCTTCTCTTTCTCTCTTACTCACTCACAGCTTCTCTTTCTCTCTCTCTCTCACACACACAGCTTCTCTCTCACTCTCTCACTCACAGCTTCTCTCTCTCTCACTCACAGCTTCTCCTTCTCTCTCTCACTCACAGCATCTCTCTCTCTCACACTCACAGCTTCTTTTTCTCTCTCTCACCTACAGCTTATTTCTCTCTCTCTCTCACTCACAGCTTCTCTCTCACTCACTCACTCACAGCTTCTCTCTCTCTCACTCACTCACTCATAGCTTCTCTTTCTCTCTCTCTTACTCACAGCTTCTCTTTCTCTCTCTCTAACTCACAGATTCTCTTTCTCTCTCACACACACAGCTTCTTTTTCTCTCTCTCTCACTCACAGCTTCTCTGTCTCTCTCTCTCACTCAGCTTCTCTTTCTCTCTCTCTATCACACACACAGCTTCTTTCACTCTCTCTCTCTCACTCACAGCTTCTCTTTCTCTCTCTCTCTCTCTCACTCACAGCTTCTCTCTCTCTCACACACACACAGCTTCTCTCTCTCACTTACAGCTTCTATTTCTCTCTCTCTCACACTCACAGCTTCTCTCTCTCTCTTACTCACTCCCTGATTCTCTCTCTCTCACTCACTCACAGCTTCTCTCTCTCTCACTCACAGCTTCTCTCTCTCTCACTCTCTCTCACTCACAGCTTCTCTTTCTCTCTCTCACACACACAGCTTCTCTTTCTCTCTCTCTCTCACTCACAGCTTCTCTCTCTTTCTCTCTCTCACTCACAGCTTCTCTTTCTCTCTCACTCTCTCTCTCTCACAGCTTCTCTTTCTTTCACTCTCTCACTCACAGCTTCCCTCTCTCTCTCTCACAGCTTCTCTCTCTCTCTCTTACTCACTCCCAGCTTCTCTCTCTCACACACACACAGCTTCTCACTCTCTCTCTCTCACTTACAGCTTCTCTTTCTCTCTCTCTCTCACTCACAGCTTCTCTTTCTCTCTCTCACACACACAGCTTCTCTCTCTCTCACTTACAGCATCTCTTTCTCTCTCTCTCACTCTCAGCTTCTCTTTCTCTCTCTCTATCACTCACACGGATTCTCTTTCTCTCTCGCTCTCACTCACAGCTTCTCTTTCTTTCTCTCTCTCTCACTCACAGCTTCGCTCTCTCTCTTTCACTCACAGTTTCTCTTTCTCTCTCTCTCACTTACAGCTTCTATTTCTCTCTCTCTCACTCACAGCTTCCCTCTCTCTCTCTTACTCACTCCCTGATTTTCTCTCTCACACACACTCACAGCTTTTCTCCCTCCCTCTCACTCACAGCTTCTCTTTCTCTCTCTCTCTCACTCACAGCTTCTCTCTCTCTCTCTCACTCACAGCTTCTCGTTCTCTCTCTCACACACACAGCTTCTCTTTGTCTCTCTCTCTCACTCACACCTTCTCATTCTCTCTCTCTCACTCTCAGCTTCTCTCTCTCACACACACACAGCTTCTCTTTGTCTCTCTCTCTCACTCACACCTTCTCATTCTCTCACTCTCTCACTCTCAGCTTCTCTCTCTCTCACACACACACAGCTTCTCTTTCTCTCTCACTCACTCACAGCTTCTCTTTCTCTCTCTCTCACACACACAGCTACTTTTCTCTTTCTCTCTCTCTCACTCACAGCTTCTCTTGCTCTCTCTCTCTCACTCACAGCTTCTCTTTCTCTCTCTCTCTCACTCACAGCTTCTCTTTCTCTCACTCTCTCACTCACAGCTTCTCTCTCACACACACACAGCTTCTCTTTCTCTCTCTCTCATTCACAGCTTCTCTTTCTCTCTCTCTCACTCACATCTTCTCTTTCTCTCACTCACAGCTTCTCTTTCTCTCTCTCTCTGTCACTCACAGCTTCTCTTTCTCTCTCTCACACACAGCTTCTCTTTCTCTCTCTCTCATTCACAGCTTCTCTTTCTCTCTCTCTCACTCACAGCTTCTCTTTCTTTCTCTCTCTCTCTCACTCACAGCTTCTCTTTCTCTCTCTCTCTCACTCACAGCATCTCTTTCTCTCTGTCTCTCACTCACAGCTTCTCTTTCTCTCTCTCTCTCACTCACAGTGTCTCTTTCTCTCTCTCATTCACAGCTTCTCTCTCTCTCTCACTCACAGCTTCTCTTTCTCTCTGTCTCCCTCACTCACACCTTCTCTTTCTCTCTCTCTCTCACTCACAGCTTCTCTTTCTCTCTCTCTCTCTCACTCACTCAAACCTTCTCTTTCTCTCTCTCACTCACTCAGCTTCACTTTCTCTCTCTCACTGACAGCTTCTCTTTCTCTCTCTCACTCACACCTTCTCTTTCTCTCTCTCACTCACAGCTTCTCTTTCTCTCTCTCTCTCTCACTCACAGCTTCTCTTTCTCTCTCTCACACACACAGCTTCTATCTCTCTCTCTCACTTACAGCTTCTCTTTCTCTCTCTCTCACACTCTCAGCTTCTCTTTCTCTCTCTCTATCACACACACAGCTTCTCTTTCTCTCTCTCTGTCACTCACAGCTTCTCTCCCTCTCACTAACAGCTTCTCTCTCTCTCTCTCACTCACAGCTACTCTTTCTCTCTCTCACTCACTTACACCTATTTCTCTCTCTCTCTCACTCACAGCTTCTCTCTCTCTCTTACTCCCTGATTCTCTCTCTCTCTCTCTCACTCTCAGCTTCTCTCTCTCTCTCTCTAACTCACAGCTTCTCTTTCTCTCTCTCTCACTCACAGCTTCTCTTTCTCTCTCTCTCACTCACAGCTTCTCATCCCCTCTCTCTCACTCACTCGCAGCTTCTCTGTTTCTCACTCTCTCACTTACAGCTTCTCTTTCTCTCATTCTCTCATTCTCTCACTCACAGCTTCTCTTTCTTTCTCTCTCTCTCTCATTCACAGCTTCTCTCTCTTGCTCTTACTCACTCCCAGCTTCTCTCTCTCTCTCACTCACAGCTTCTCACTCTCTCTCTCACTAACTCACAGCTTCTCTTTCTCTCTCTCTCTCTCTCTCACACAGCTTCTCTTTCTCTCTCTCTCTCATACAGCTTCTCTTTCTCTCTCTCACTTACAGCTTCTCTTTCTCTCTCTATCTTAGCTTCTCTTTCTCTCTCTCTATCACCCACACAGCTTCTCTTTCTCTCTCTCTATCACTCACAACTTCTCTCTCTCTCACTCACAGCTTCTCTCACTCTCTCTCTCACTCACAGCTTCTCTTTCTCTCTCTCTCTCACTCACAGCTTCTCTCTCTCTCACAGCTTCTCTCTCTCTCTCTCTCTCTCACAGCTTCTCTCTCTCTCACTCACAGCTTCTCTCTCTCTCTCTTACTCGCTCCCAGCTCCTCTCTCTCTCACACACACAGCTTCTCACTCTCTCACTCACTCACTCACAGCTTCTCTTTCTCTCTCTCTCACTCAAATCTTCTCTTTCTCTATCTCTCTCTCACTCACAGCTTCTCTTTCTCTCTCACACACACACAGCTTCTCTCTCTCTCACTTACAGCATCTCTTTCTCTCTCTCTCACTCTCAGCTTCTCTTTCTCTCTCTCTATCACTCACACAGCTCTTTCTCTCTCGCTCTCGCTCACAGCTGCTCTTTCCCTCTCTCACTCACTCACAGCTCCTCTCTCTCTCACTCACTCACAGCTTCTCTTTCTCTCTCTCACTCACAGCTTTTCTTTCTTTCTCTCGCTCTCGCTCACAGCTTCTCTTTCTCTCTTACTCACTCACAGCTTCTCTTTCTCTCTCTCACTCACAGCTTCTCCTTCTCTCTCTCACTCACAGCTTCTCTCTCTCTCACTCACAGCTTCTCTCTCTCTCACTCACTCACTCACAGCTTCTCTCTCTCTCACTCACTCACTCATAGCTTCTCTTTCTTTCTCTCTCTCTCTTACTCACAGCTTCTCTTTCTCTCTCTCTCACTCACAGATTCTCTTTCTCTCTCACACACACAGCTTCTTTTTCTCTCTCTCTCACTCACAGCTTCTCTGTCTCTCTCTCTCACTCAGCTTCTCTTTCTCTCTCTCTATCACACACACAGCTTCTTTCTCTCTCTCTCTCTCACTCAAAGCTTCTCTTTCTCTCTCTCTCTCTCTCTCTCACTCACAGCTTCTCTCTCTCTCTCACACACACAGCTTCTCTCTCTCACTTACAGGTTCTATTTCTCTCTCTCTCACACTCACAGCTTCTCTCTCTCTCTTACTCACTCCCTGATTCTCTCTCTCACTCACTCACAGCTTCTCTCTCTCTCACTCACAGCTTCTCTCTCTCTCTCTCTCACTCACAGCTTCTCTCTCTCTCTCTCTCACTCACAGCTTCTCTATCTCTCTCACACACACACAGCTTCTCTTTCTCTCTCTCTCTCTCACTCACAGCTTCTCTCTCTTTCTCTCTCTCTCTCACAGCTTCTCTCTCTCTCTCTCACAGCTTCTCTCTCTCTCTCTTACTCACTCCCAGCTTCTCTCTCTCACACACACAGCTTCTCACTCTCTCTCTCTCACTCACAGCTTCTCTTTCTCTCTCTCTCTCACTCACAGCTTCTCTTTCTCTCTCTCACACACACAGCTTCTCTCTCTCTCACTTACAGCATCTCTTTCTCTCTCTCTCTCACTCTCAGCTTCTCTTTCTCTCTCTCTATCACTCACACAGCTTCTCTTTCTCTCTCGCTCTCACTCACAGCTTCTCTTTCTTTCTCTCTCTCTCACTCACAGCTTCTCTCTCTCTCTTTCACTCACAGTTTCTCTTTCTCTCTCTCTCACTTACAGCTTCTATTTCTCTCTCTCTCTCTCACAGCTTCCCTCTCTCTCTCTTACTCCCTGATTTTCTCTCTCTCACACACTCACAGCTTTTCTCCCTCCCTCTCACTCACAGCTTCTCTTTCTCTCTCTCTCACTCACAGCTTCTCGTTCTCTCTCTCACACACACAGCTTCTCTTTGTCTCTCTCTCACTCACACCTTCTCATTCTCTCTCTCTCACTCTCATCTTCTCTCTCTCACACACACACAGCTTCTCTTTCTCTCTCTCTCTCTCTCACACACAGCTTCTCTTTCTCTCTCACTCACTCACAGCTTCTCTTTCTCTCTCTCTCACACACACAGCTTCTCTTTCTCTTTCTCTCTCTCTCACTCACAGCTTCTATTGCTCTCTCTCTCTCACTCACAGCTTCTCTTTCTCTCTCTCTCACTCACAGCTTCTCTTTCTCTCACTCTCTCACTCACAGCTTCTCTCTCTCACACACACAGCTTCTCTTTCTCTCTCTCTCATTCACAGCTTCTCTTTCTCTCTCTCTCACTCACAGCTTCTCTTTCTCTCACTCACAGCTTCTCTTTCTCTCTCTCTCTGTCACTCACAGCTCTTTCTCTCTCACACACACAGCTTCTCTTCCTCTCTCTCATTCACAGCTTCTCTTTCTCTCTTTCTCACTCACAGCTTCTCTTTCTTTCTTTCTCTCTCTCACTCACAGCTTCTCTTTCTCTCTCTCTCTCACTCACAGCTTCTCTTTCTCTCTGTTTCTCACTCACAGCTTCTCTTTCTCTCTCTCTCTCACTCACAGTGTCTCTTTCTCTCTCTCATTCACAGCTTCTCTCTTTCTCTCTCTCTCACTCAGAGCTTCTCTATCTCTCTCTCACTCACTCACTCACAGCTTCTCTCTCTCTCACTCTCACTCACATCTTCTCTTTCTTTCTCTCTCTCTCTCACTCACAGCTTCTCTCTCTCTTACTCACTCCCAGCTCCTCTCTCTCTCTCACTCACAGCTTCTCACTCACTCACTCACAGCATCTCTTTCTCTCTCTCTCACTCACTCACAGCTTCTCTTTCTCTCTCACACACACACAGCTTCTCTCTCTCTCTCTCTCTCACTTACAGCTTCTCTTTCTCTCTCTCTCTCACTCTCAGCTTCTCTTTCTCTCTCTCTATCACACACACAGCTTCTCTTTCTCTCTCTCTCTCACTCACAGCTTCTCTTTCTCTCTCTCTATCTTAGCTTCTCTTTCTCTCTCTCTCTCTCACTCACAGCTTCTCTCTCTTTCTCTCTCTCTCTCACAGCTTCTCTCTCTCTCTCTCACAGCTTCTCTCTCTCTCTCTTACTCACTCCCAGCTTCTCTCTCTCACACACACAGCTTCTCACTCTCTCTCTCTCACTCTCAGCTTCTCTTTCTCTCTCTCTATCACTCACACAGCTTCTCTTTCTCTCTCGCTCTCACTCACAGCTTCTCTTTCTTTCTCTCTCTCTCACTCACAGCTTCTCTCTCTCTCTTTCACTCACAGTTTCTCTTTCTCTCTCTCTCACTTACAGCTTCTATTTCTCTCTCTCTCTCTCACAGCTTCCCTCTCTCTCTCTTACTCACTCCCTGATTTTCTCTCTCACACACACTCACAGCTTTTCTCCCTCCCTCTCACTCACAGCTTCTCTTTCTCTCTCTCTCTCACTCACAGCTTCTCTCTCTCTCTCTCACTCACAGCTTCTCGTTCTCTCTCTCACACACACAGCTTCTCTTTGTCTCTCTCTCACTCACACCTTCTCATTCTCTCTCTCTCACTCTCAGCTTCTCTCTCTCACACACACACAGCTTCTCTTTCTCTCTCTCTCTCTCACACAGCTTCTCTTTCTCTCTCACTCACTCACAGCTTCTCTTTCTCTCTCTCTCATACACACAGCTTCTCTTTCTCTTTCTCTCTCTCTCACTCACAGCTTCTATTGCTCTCTCTCTCTCACTCACAGCTTCTCTTTCTCTCTCTCTCACTCACAGCTTCTCTTTCTCTCACTCTCTCACTCACAGCTTCTCTCTCTCTCACACACAGCTTCTCTTTCTCTCTCTCTCATTCACAGCTTCTCTTTCTCTCTCTCTCACTCACAGCTTCTCTTTCTCTCACTCACAGCTTCTCTTTCTCTCTCTCTCTGTCACTCACAGCTCTTTCTCTCTCACACACACAGCTTCTCTTCCTCTCTCTCATTCACAGCTTCTCTTTCTCTCTCTCTCACTCACAGCTTCTCTTTCTTTCTCTCTCTCTCTCACTCACAGCTTCTCTTTCTCTCTCTCTCTCACTCACAGCTTCTCTTTCTCTCTGTCTCTCACTCACAGCTTCTCTTTCTCTCTCTCTCACTCACAGTGTCTCTTTCTCTCTCTCATTCACAGCTTCTCTCTCTCTCTCTCTCACTCAGAGCTTCTCTATCTCTCTCTCTCTCACTCACTCACAGCTTCTCTCTCTCTCACTCTCACTCACATCTTCTCTTTCTTTCTCTCTCTCTCACTCACAGCTTCTCTCTCTCTTACTCACTCCCAGCTCCTCTCTCTCTCTCACTCACAGCTTCTCACTCACTCACTCACAGCATCTCTTTCTCTCTCTCTCACTCACAGCTTCTCTTTCCCTCTCTCTCTCTCACTCACAGCTTCTCTTTCTCTCTCTCTCTCTCACTCTCAGCTTCTCTTTCTCTCTCTCTATCACACACACAGCTTCTCTTTCTCTCTCTCTGTCACTCACAGCTTCTCTCTCTCTCACTAACAGCTTCTCTCTCTCTCACTCACAGCTACTCTTTCTCTCTCTCACTCACTTACACCTATTTCTCTCTCTCTCACTCACAGCTTCTCTCTCTCTCTTACTCCCTGATTCTCTCTCTCTCTCTCTCACACTCTCAGCTTCTCTCTCTCTCTCTCTAACTCACAGCTTCTCTTTCTCTCTCTCTCACTCACAGCTTCTCTTTCTCTCTCTCTCACTCACAGCTTCTCATCCCCTCTCTCTCACTCACTCGCAGCTTCTCTCTTTCTCACTCTCTCTCACTTACAGCTTCTCTTTCTCTCATTCTCTCACTCACAGCTTCTCTTTCTTTCTCTCTCTCTCTCTCATTCACAGCTACTCTCTCTTGCTCTTACTCACTCCCAGCTTCTCTCTCTCTCACTCCCAGCTTCTCACTCTCTCTCTCTCGCTAACTCACAGCTTCTCTTTCTCTCTCTCTCTCTCTCTCACAGCTTCTCTTTCTCTCTCTCTCTCATACAGCTTCTCTTTCTCTCTCTCACTTACAGCTTCTCTTTCTCTCTCTCTATCTTAGCTTCTCTTTCTCTCTCTCTATCACCCACACAACTTCTCTTTCTCTCTCTCTATCACTCACAACTTCTCTCTCTCTCTCTCTCTCTCACTCACAGCTTCTCTCACTCTCTCTCTCACTCACAGCTTCTCTTTCTCTCTCTCTCACTCACAGCTTCTCTCTCTCTCACAGATTCTCTCTCTCTCTCTCTCTCACTCACAGCTTCTCTCTCTCTCTCACTCACAGCTTCTCACTCTCTCAATCACTCACTCACAGCTTCTCTTTCTCTCTCTCTCATTCAAATCTTCTCTTTCTCTTTCTCTCTCTCTCACTCACAGCTTCTCTTTCTCTCTCACACACACACAGCTACACTCTCTCTCACTTACAGCATCTCTTTCTCTCTCACTCACTCTCAGCTTCTCTTTCTCTCTCTCTATCACTCACACAGCTCTTTCTCTCTCGCTCTCGCTCACAGCTTCTCTTTCTCTCTCTCTCACTCACAGCTTTTCTTTCTCTCTCTCTCTCACTCACAGCTTCTCATTCTCTCTCTCTCACTCTCAGCTTCTCTTTCTCTCTCTCTCAGACACAGCTTCTCTTTCTCTCTTACTCACTCACAGCTTCTCTTTCTCTCTCTCACACACACACACAGCTTCTCTTTCTCTCTCTCACTCACAGCTTCTCTCTCTCTCTCTCACTCACAGCTTCTCCTTCTCTCTCTCACTCACAGCTTCTCTCTCTCTCTCTCACTCACAGCTTCTTTTTCTCTCTCTCACCTGCAGCTTATTTCTCTCTCTCTCTCACTCACAGCTTCTCTCTCACTCACTCACTCACTCACTCACTCACAGCTTCTCTCTCTCTCACTCACTCACTCATAGCTTCTCTTTCTCTTTCTCTCTTACTCACAGCTTCTCTTTCTCTCTCTCTCACTCACAGATTCTCTTTCTCTCTCACACACACAGCTTCTTTTTCTCTCTCTCTCTCACTCACAGCTTCTCTGTCTCTCTCTCTCACTCAGCTTCTCTTTCTCTCTCTCTCACTCACAGCTTCTCTCTCTCTCTCACACACACACACAGCTTCTCTCTCTCACTTACAGCTTCTATTTCTCTCTCTCTCACACTCACAGCTTCTCTCTCTCTCTTACTCACTCCCTGATTCTCTCTCTCTCACTCACTCACAGCTCCTCTCTCTCTCACTCACTCACAGCTTATCTTTCTCTCTCTCACTCACAGCTTTTCTTTCTCTCTCTCTCTCACTCACAGCTTCTCATTCTCTCTCTCTCACTCTCAGCTTCTCTGTCTCTCTCTCTCACTCAGCTTCTCTTTCTCTCTCTATCACACACACAGCTTCTTTCTCTCTCTCTCTCACTCACAGCTTCTCTTTCTCTCTCTCTCACTCACAGCTTCTCTCTCTCTCACACACAGCTTCTCTCTCTCACTTACAGCTTCTATTTCTCTCTCTCTCACACTCACAGCTTCTCTCTCTCTTACTCCCTCCCTGATTCTCTCTCACTCACTCACTCACAGCTCCTCTCTCTCTCACTCACTCACAGCTTCTCTTTCTCTCTCTCTCACTCACAGCTTCTCTTTCTCTCTCTCTCTCTCACACACAGCTTCTCTTTCTCTCTCTCACTCACAGCTTCTCTCTCTCTCTCACTCACAGCTTCTCCTTCTCTCTCTCACTCACAGCTTCTCTCTCTCTCACTCACAGCTTCTTTTTCTCTCTCTCACCTACAGCTTGTTTCTCTCTCTCTCTCACTCACAGCTTCTCTCTCTCTCACTCACTCACTCACAGCTTCTCTCTCTCTCACTCACTCACTCATAGCTTCTCTTTCTCTCTCTCTCTTACTCACAGCTTCTCTTTCTCTCTCTCACACTCACAGATTCTCTTTCTCTCACACACACACAGCTTCTTTTTCAAACTCTCTCTCACTCACAGCTTCTCTGTCTCTCTCTCACTCAGCTTCTCTTTCTCTCTCTCTATCACACACACAGCTTCTTTCTCTCTCTCTCTCTCACTCACAGCTTCTCTGTCTCTCTCTCTCACTCAGCTTCTCTTTCTCTCTCTCTATCACACACACAGCTTCTTTCTCTCTCTCTCTCACTCACAGCTTCTCTTTCTCTCTCTCTCTCTCACTCACAGCTTCTCTCTCTCTCACACACACACAGCTTCTCTCTCTCACTTACAGCTTCTATTTCTCTCTCTCTCACACTCACAGCTTCTCTCTCTCTCTTACTCACTCCCTGATTCTCTCTCTCTCACTCACTCACAGCTCCTCTCTCTCACTCACTCACAGCTTCTCTTTCTCTCTCTCTCACTCACAGCTTTTCTTTCTATCTCTCTCTCTCACTCACAGCTTCTCATTCTCTCTCTCTCACTCTCAGCTTCTCTTTCTCTCTCTCTCAGACACAGCTTCTCTTTCTCTCTTACTCACTCACAGCTTCTCTTTCTCTCTCTCTCTCACACACACAGCTTCTCTTTCTCTCTCTCACTCACAGCTTCTCTCTCTCTCACTCACAGCTTCTCCTTCTCTCTCTCACTCACAGCTTCTCTCTCTCTCTCTCACTCACAGCTTCTTTTTCTCTCTCTCACCTACAGCTTATTTCTCTCTCTCTCTCACTCACAGCTTCTCTCTCTCTCACTCACTCACTCACAGCTTCTCTCTCTCTCACTCACTCACTCATAGCTTCTCTTTCTCTCTCTCTCTTACTCACAGCTTCTCTTTCTCTCTCTCTCACTCACAGCTTCTCTTTCTCTCACACACACACAGCTTCTTTTTCTCTCTCTCTCACTCACAGCTTCTCTGTCTCTCTCTCTCACTCAGCTTCTCTTTCTCTCTCTCTATCACACACACAGCTTCTTTCTCTCTCTCTCTCACTCACAGCTTCTCTTTCTCTCTCTCACTCACAGCTTCTCTCTCTCTCACACACACACAGCTTCTCTCTCTCACTTACAGCTTCTATTTCTCTCTCTCTCACACTCACAGCTTCTCTCTCTCTCTTACTCACTCCCTGATTCTCTCTCTCTCACTCACTCACAGCTTTTCTCTCTCTCACTCACAGCTTCTCTCTCTCTCTCTCTCTCACTCACAGCTTCTCTCTCTCTCTCTCTCTCACTCACAGCTTCTCTTTCTCTCTCTCACACACACAGCTTCTCTTTCTCTCTCTCTCTCTCACTCACAGCTTCTCTCTCTTTCTCTCTCTCACTCACAGCTTCTCTTTCTCTCTCACTCTCTCTCTCTCACAGCTTCTCTTTCTTTCTCTCTCTCACTCACAGCTTCTCTCTCTCTCTCACACAGCTTCTCTCTCTCTCTCTCTCTTACTCACTCGCAGCTTCTCTCTCTCACACACACACAGCTTCTCTTTCTCTCTCTCTCTCACTCACAGCTTCTCTTTCTCTCTCTCTCACACACACAGCTTCTCTCTCTCTCACTTACAGCATCTCTTTCTCTCTCTCTCTCACTCTCAGCTTCTCTTTCTCTCTCTCTATCACTCACACAGCTTCTCTTTCTCTCTCGCTCTCACTCACAGCTTCTCTTTCTTTCTCTCTCTCTCACTCACAGCTTCTCTCTCTCTCTTTCACTCACAGTTTCTCTTTCTCTCTCTCTCACTTACAGCTTCTATTTCTCTCTCTCTCACTCACAGCTTCCCTCTCTCTCTCTTACACACTCCCTGATTTTCTCTCTCACACACACTCACAGCTTTTCTCCCTCCCTCTCACTCACAGCTTCTCTTTCTCTCTCTCTCTCACTCACAACTTCTCTCTCTCTCTCTCACTCACAGCTTCTCGTTCTCTCTCTCTCACACACAGCTTCTCTTTGTCTCTCTCTCTCACTCACACCTTCTCATTCTCTCTCTCTCACTCTCAGCTTCTCTCTCTCTCACACACACAGCTTCTCTTTGTCTCTCTCTCTCACTCACACCTTCTCATTCTCTCTCTCTCTCACTCTCAGCTTCTCTCTCTCACACACACACAGCTTCTCTTTCTCTTTCTCTCACTCACAGCTTCTCTTGCTCTCTCTCTCTCACTCACAGCTTTTCTTTCTCTCTCTCTCACTCACAGCTTCTCTTTCTCTCACTCTCTCACTCACAGCTTCTCTCTCTCACACACACAGCTTCTCTTTCTCTCTCTCTCATTCACAGCTTCTCTTTCTCTCTCTCTCTCACTCACAGCTTCTCTTTCTCTCTCTCTCTCACTCACAGCTTCTCTTTCTCTCTTTCTCTCACTCACAGCTTCTCTTTCTCTTTCTTTCTCTCTCACTCACAGTGTCTCTTTCTCTCTCTCATTCACAGCTTCTCTCTCTCTCTCTCACTCACAGGTTCTCTTTCTCTCTCTCTCTCACTCACTCACAGCTTCTCTCTCTCACTCTCTCTCACTTACAGCTTCTCTTTCTCTCTCTCTCTCACTCACTCACATCTTCTCTTTCTTTCTCTCTCTCTCTCTCACTCACAGCTTCTCTCTCTCTTACTCACTCCCAGCTCCTCTCTCTCTCTCACTCACAGCTTCTCACTCACTCACTCACTCACTCACAGCATCTCTTTCTCTCTCACTCACTCACAGCTTCTCTTTCTCTCTCTCTCTCACTCACAGCTTCTCTTTCTCTCTCACACACACACAGCTTCTCTCTCTCTCACTTACAGCTTCTCTTTCTCTCTCTCTCTCTCACTCTCAGCTTCTCTTTCTCTCTCTCTATCACTCACACAGCTTCTCTTTCTCTCTCGCTCTCACTCACAGCTTCTCTTTCTTTCTCTCTCTCTCACTCACAGCTTCTCTCTCTCTCTTTCACTCACAGTTTCTCTTTCTCTCTCTCTCACTTACAGCTTCTATTTCTCTCTCTCTCACTCACAGCTTCCCTCTCTCTCTCTTACACACTCCCTGATTTTCTCTCTCACACACACTCACAGCTTTTCTCCCTCCCTCTCACTCACAGCTTCTCTTTCTCTCTCTCTCTCACTCACAACTTCTCTCTCTCTCTCTCACTCACAGCTTCTCGTTCTCTCTCTCTCACACACAGCTTCTCTTTGTCTCTCTCTCTCACTCACACCTTCTCATTCTCTCTCTCTCACTCTCAGCTTCTCTCTCTCTCACACACACAGCTTCTCTTTGTCTCTCTCTCTCACTCACACCTTCTCATTCTCTCTCTCTCTCACTCTCAGCTTCTCTCTCTCACACACACACAGCTTCTCTTTCTCTTTCTCTCACTCACAGCTTCTCTTGCTCTCTCTCTCTCACTCACAGCTTTTCTTTCTCTCTCTCTCACTCACAGCTTCTCTTTCTCTCACTCTCTCACTCACAGCTTCTCTCTCTCACACACACAGCTTCTCTTTCTCTCTCTCTCATTCACAGCTTCTCTTTCTCTCTCTCTCTCACTCACAGCTTCTCTTTCTCTCTCTCTCTCACTCACAGCTTCTCTTTCTCTCTTTCTCTCACTCACAGCTTCTCTTTCTCTTTCTTTCTCTCTCACTCACAGTGTCTCTTTCTCTCTCTCATTCACAGCTTCTCTCTCTCTCTCTCACTCACAGGTTCTCTTTCTCTCTCTCTCTCACTCACTCACAGCTTCTCTCTCTCACTCTCTCTCACTTACAGCTTCTCTTTCTCTCTCTCTCTCACTCACTCACATCTTCTCTTTCTTTCTCTCTCTCTCTCTCACTCACAGCTTCTCTCTCTCTTACTCACTCCCAGCTCCTCTCTCTCTCTCACTCACAGCTTCTCACTCACTCACTCACTCACTCACAGCATCTCTTTCTCTCTCACTCACTCACAGCTTCTCTTTCTCTCTCTCTCTCACTCACAGCTTCTCTTTCTCTCTCACACACACACAGCTTCTCTCTCTCTCACTTACAGCTTCTCTTTCTCTCTCTCTCTCTCACTCTCAGCTTCTCTTTCTCTCTCTCTATCACACACACAGCTTCTCTTTCTCTCTCTCTGTCACTCACAGCTTCTCTCTCTCTCACTAACAGCTTCTCTCTCTCTCTCTCACTCACAGCTACTCTTTCTCTCTCTCACTCACTTACACCTATTTCTCTCTCTCTCTCACTCACAGCTTCTCTCTCTCTTACTCCCTGATTCTCTCTCTCTCTCTCACTCTCAGCTTCTCTCTCTCTCTCTAACTCACAGCTTCTCTTTCTCTCTCTCTCACTCACAGCTTCTCTTTCTCTCTCTCTCACTCACAGCTTCTCATCCCCTCTCTCTCACTCACTCGCAGCTTCTCTCTTTCTCACTCTCTCTCACTTACAGCTTCTCTTTCTCTCATTCTCTCACTCACAGCTTCTCTTTCTTTCTCTCTCTCTCTCATTCACAGCTTCTCTCTCTTGCTCTTACTCACTCCCAGCTTCTCTCTCTCTCACTCACAGCTTCTCACTCTCTCTCTCGCTAACTCACAGCTTCTCTTTCTCTCTCTCTCTCTCTCTCACAGCTTCTCTTTCTCTCTCTCTCTCATACAGCTTCTCTTTCTCTCTCTCACTTACAGCTTCTCTTTCTCTCTCTCTATCTTAGCTTCTCTTTCTCTCTCTCTATCACCCACACAGCTTCTCTTTCTCTCTCTCTATCACTCACAACTTCTCTCTCTCTCTCTCTCACTGACAGCTTCTCTCACTCTCTCTCTCACTCACAGCTTCTCTTTCTCTCTCTCTCTCACTCACAGCTTCTCTCTCTCACACAGCTTCTCTCTCTCTCTCTTACTCACTCCCAGCTCCTCTCTCTCACACACACACAGCTTCTCACTCTCTCACTCACTCACTCACAGCTTCTCTTTCTCTCTCTCTCACTCAAATCTTCTCTTTCTCTATCTCTCTCTCTCACTCACAGCTTCTCTTTCTCTCTCTCTCACACACAGCTTCTCTCTCTCTCACTTACAGCATCTCTTTCTCTCTCTCTCACTCTCAGCTTCTCTTTCTCTCTCTCTATCACTCACACAGCTCTTTCTCTCTCGCTCTCGCTCACAGCTGCTCTTTCTCTCTCTCACTCACTCACAGCTCCTCTCTCTCACTCACTCACAGCTTCTCTTTCTCTCTCTCTCACTCACAGCTTTTCTTTCTATCTCTCTCTCTCACTCACAGCTTCTCATTCTCTCTCTCTCACTCTCAGCTTCTCTTTCTCTCTCTCTCAGACACAGCTTCTCTTTCTCTCTTACTCACTCACAGCTTCTCTTTCTCTCTCTCTCTCACACACACAGCTTCTCTTTCTCTCTCTCACTCACAGCTTCTCTCTCTCTCACTCACAGCTTCTCCTTCTCTCTCTCACTCACAGCTTCTCTCTCTCTCTCTCACTCACAGCTTCTTTTTCTCTCTCTCACCTACAGCTTATTTCTCTCTCTCTCTCACTCACAGCTTCTCTCTCTCTCACTCACTCACTCACAGCTTCTCTCTCTCTCACTCACTCACTCATAGCTTCTCTTTCTCTCTCTCTCTTACTCACAGCTTCTCTTTCTCTCTCTCTCACTCACAGATTCTCTTTCTCTCACACACACACAGCTTCTTTTTCTCTCTCTCTCACTCACAGCTTCTCTGTCTCTCTCTCTCACTCAGCTTCTCTTTCTCTCTCTCTATCACACACACAGCTTCTTTCTCTCTCTCTCTCACTCACAGCTTCTCTTTCTCTCTCTCTCTCACTCACAGCTTCTCTCTCTCTCACACACACACAGCTTCTCTCTCTCACTTACAGCTTCTATTTCTCTCTCTCTCACACTCACAGCTTCTCTCTCTCTCTTACTCACTCCCTGATTCTCTCTCTCTCACTCACTCACAGCTTCTCTCTCTCTCACTCACAGCTTCTCTCTCTCTCTCTCTCACTCACAGCTTCTCTTTCTCTCTCTCACACACACAGCTTCTCTTTCTCTCTCTCTCTCTCACTCACAGCTTCTCTCTCTTTCTCTCTCTCACTCACAGCTTCTCTTTCGCTCTCACTCTCTCTCTCTCACAGCTTCTCTTTCTTTCTCTCTCTCACTCACAGCTTCTCTCTCTCTCACACACAGCTTCTCTCTCTCTCTCTCTCTTACTCACTCGCAGCTTCTCTCTCTCTCACACACACAGCTTCTCTTTCTCTCTCTCTCTCACTCACAGCTTCTCTTTCTCTCTCTCTCACACACACAGCTTCTCTCTCTCTCACTTACAGCATCTCTTTCTCTCTCTCTCTCACTCTCAGCTTCTCTTTCTCTCTCTCTATCACTCACACAGCTTCTCTTTCTCTCTCGCTCTCACTCACAGCTTCTCTTTCTTTCTCTCTCTCTCACTCACAGCTTCTCTCTCTCTCTTTCACTCACAGTTTCTCTTTCTCTCTCTCTCACTTACAGCTTCTATTTCTCTCTCTCTCACTCACAGCTTCCCTCTCTCTCTCTTACACACTCCCTGATTTTCTCTCTCACACACACTCACAGCTTTTCTCCCTCCCTCTCACTCACAGCTTCTCTTTCTCTCTCTCTCTCACTCACAACTTCTCTCTCTCTCTCTCACTCACAGCTTCTCGTTCTCTCTCTCTCACACACAGCTTCTCTTTGTCTCTCTCTCTCACTCACACCTTCTCATTCTCTCTCTCTCACTCTCAGCTTCTCTCTCTCTCACACACACAGCTTCTCTTTCTCTCTCTCTCTCACTCACAGCTTCTCTTTCTCTCTCTCACACACACACAGCTTCTCTTTCTCTCTCTCTCTCACTCACAGCTTCTCTTTCTCTCTCTCTCACACACACAGCTTCTCTCTCTCTCACTTACAGCATCTCTTTCTCTCTCTCTCTCACTCTCAGCTTCTCTTTCTCTCTCTCTATCACTCACACAGCTTCTCTTTCTCTCTCGCTCTCACTCACAGCTTCTCTTTCTTTCTCTCTCTCTCACTCACAGCTTCTCTCTCTCTCTTTCACTCACAGTTTCTCTTTCTCTCTCTCTCACTTACAGCTTCTATTTCTCTCTCTCTCACTCACAGCTTCCCTCTCTCTCTCTTACACACTCCCTGATTTTCTCTCTCACACACACTCACAGCTTTTCTCCCTCCCTCTCACTCACAGCTTCTCTTTCTCTCTCTCTCTCACTCACTTCTCTCTCTCTCTCTCACTCACAGCTTCTCGTTCTCTCTCTCTCACACACAGCTTCTCTTTGTCTCTCTCTCTCACTCACACCTTCTCATTCTCTCTCTCTCACTCTCAGCTTCTCTCTCTCACACACACACAGCTTCTCTTTGTCTCTCTCTCTCACTCACACCTTCTCATTCTCTCTCTCTCTCACTCTCAGCTTCTCTCTCACACACACACACAGCTTCTCTTTCTCTTTCTCTCACTCACAGCTTCTCTTGCTCTCTCTCTCTCACTCACAGCTTTTCTTTCTCTCTCTCTCACTCACAGCTTCTCTTTCTCTCACTCTCTCACTCACAGCTTCTCTCTCTCACACACACAGCTTCTCTTTCTCTCTCTCTCATTCACAGCTTCTCTTTCTCTCTCTCTCTCACTCACAGCTTCTCTTTCTCTCTCTCTCTCACTCACAGCTTCTCTTTCTCTCTTTCTCTCACTCACAGCTTCTCTTTCTCTTTCTTTCTCTCTCACTCACAGTGTCTCTTTCTCTCTCTCATTCACAGCTTCTCTCTCTCTCTCTCACTCACAGGTTCTCTTTCTCTCTCTCTCTCACTCACTCACAGCTTCTCTCTCTCACTCTCTCTCACTTACAGCTTCTCTTTCTCTCTCTCTCTCACTCACTCACATCTTCTCTTTCTTTCTCTCTCTCTCTCTCACTCACAGCTTCTCTCTCTCTTACTCACTCCCAGCTCCTCTCTCTCTCTCACTCACAGCTTCTCACTCACTCACTCACTCACTCACAGCATCTCTTTCTCTCTCACTCACTCACAGCTTCTCTTTCTCTCTCTCTCTCACTCACAGCTTCTCTTTCTCTCTCACACCTTCTCTTTCTCTCTCTCTCCCTCACAGCTTCTCTTTCTCTCGCTCTCTCACTCACTCAAACCTTCTCTTTCTCTATCTCTCTCACTCACTCAGCTTCTGTTTCTCTCTCACTCACAGCTTCTCTTTCTCTCTCTCTCTCACTCACAGTTTCTCTTTCTCTCTCTCTCACTCACAGGTTCTATTTCACTCTCTGTCTCCCTCACTCACAGCTTCTCTATCTATCTCACTCTCTCACTCACAGCTTCTCTTTCTCTCTCTCACTCACAGCTTCTCTTTCTCTCTCTATCTCTCTCTCACTCACAGCTTCTCTTTCTCTCTCTCTCAATAACTCACAGCTTCTCTCTCTCTCTCACTCACTCACAGCTTCTCTTTCTCTCTCTCTCTCACTCATAGCTTCTCTTTCTCTCTCTCTCTCACTCACTCACAGCTTCTCAATCTCTCTCTGTCTCTCTCATTCACAGCTTCTCTTTCTCTTTCTCTCACTAACTCACAGCTTCTCTTTCTCTCTCTCTTACAGCTTCTCTTTCTCTCTCTCTCTCTCTCACTCACTCACAGCTTCTCTTTCTCTCTCTCTCACTCACTCACAGCTAATATTTCTCTCTCTCACACACACAGCTTCACTTTTTCTGTATCTCTCTCACTCACAGCTTCTCCTTTCTTTCTCTCTCTCTCACTCACAGCTTCTCTTTCTCTCTCTCTCACTCACAGCTTCTCTTTCTCTCTCACACACACAGCTTCTCTTTCTCTCTCTCTCACTCACAGCTTCTCTTTCTCTCACTCTCTCACTCACAGCTTCTCTCTCTCTCTCTCACAGCTTCTCTTTCTCTCTCTCTCATTCACAGCTTCTCTTTCTCTCTCTCTCTCACTCACAGCTTCTCTTTCTCTCACTCACAGCTTCTCTTTCTCTCTCTCTATGTCACTCACAGCTTCTCTTTCTCTCTCTCTCTTACACAGCTTCTCTTTCTCTCTCTCTCATTCACAGCTTCTCTTTCTCTCTCTCTCACTCACAGCTTCTCTTTCTTTCGCTCTCTCTCTCACTCACAGCTTCTCTTTCTCTCTCTCTCTCACTCACAGCTTCTCTTTCTCTCTGTCTCTCACTCACAGCTTCGCTTCCTCTCTCTTTCTCACTCACAGCTTCTCTTTTTCTCTCTCTCCCTCACAGCTTCTTTTTCTCTCTCTCTCATTCACAGCTTCTCTTTCTCTCTCTCTCTCACTCACAGCTTCTCTTTCTCTCTCTCCCTCACTCACAGCTTCTCTCTCTCTCTCTCACTCACAGCTCCTCTCTCTCATTCTCTCTCACTCACAGCTTCTCTTTCTTTCTTTCTCTCTCTCACTCACTCACAGCTTCTCTCTCTCTTACTCACTCCCAGCTCCTCTCTCTCTCACTCACAGCTTCTCACTCTCTCACTCACTCACTCACAGCATCTCTTTCTCTCTCTCTCACTCACAGCTTCTCTTTCTCTCTCTCTCTCACTCACAGCTTCTCTTTCTCTCTCTCTCTCACACACAGCTTCTCTCTCTCTCTCACTTACAGCTTCTCTCTCTCTCTCTCTCTCTCACGCTCAGCTTCTCTTTCTCTCTCTCTATCACACACACAGCTTCTCTTTCTCTCTCTCTGTCACTCACAGCTTCTCTCTCTCACTAACAGCTTCTCTCTCTCTCACTCACTGACAGCTTCTCTTTCTCTCTCTCACTCACTTACACCTATTTCTCTCTCTCTCTCACTCACAGCTTCTCTTTCTCTCTCTCTCTCACTCACAGCTTCTCTCTCTCTCACACGGCTTCTCATTCTCGCTCTCTCATTCACAGCTTCTCTTTCTCTCTCTCTCTCACTCACAGCTTCTCTTTCTCACTCTCTCTCACTCACAGCTTCTCTTTCTCACTCTCTCTCACTCACAGCTTCTCTTTCTCTATCTCTCTCACACAGCTTCTCTTTCTCTCTCTCTCATTCACAGCTTCTCTTTCTCTCTCTCTCACTCACAGCTTCTCTTTCTTTCTTTCTCTCTCTCTCACTCACAGCTTCTCTCTCTCTCTCACACCTTCTCTCTCTCTCTCTCACTCACAGCTCTTTCTCTCTCTCTCTCACTCACAGCTTCTCTCTCTCTCACTCACTCACAGCTTCTCTCTCACTCTCTCTCACTCACAGCTTCTCTTTCTTTCTTTCTCTCTCTCTCACTCACAGCTTCTCTCTCTCTCTTACTCACTCCCAGCTTCTCTCTCTCTCACTCACTCACATCTTCTCACTCTCTCACTTACTCACAGCATCTCTTTCTCTCTCTCACTTACAGCTTCTCTTTCTCTCTCTCTCTCACTCACAGCTTCTCTTTCTCTCTCTCACACACACAGCTTCTCTCTCTCTCTCACTTACAGCTTCTCTCTCTCTCTTTCACTCACAGTTTCTCTTTCTCTCTCTCTCACTTACAGCTTCTATTTCTCTCTCTCTCTCACTCACAGCTTCCCTCTCTCTCTCTTACTCACTCCCTGATTTTCTCTCTCTCACACACTCACAGCTTCTCTCCCTCTCTCTCACTCACAACTTCTCTTTCTCTCTCTCTCTCACTCACAGCTTCTCTTTCTCTCTCTCTCTCACTCACAGCTTCTCGTTCTCTCTCTCTCACACACAGCTTCTCTTTGTCTCTCTCTCTCACTCACACCTTCTCATTCTCTCTCTCACTCTCAGCTTCTCTCTCTCTCACACACAGCTTCTCTTTCTCTCTCACTCACTCACAGCTTCTCTTTCTCTCTCTCACACACACACAGCTTCTCTTTTTCTCTCTCTCACTCACAGCTTCTCTTGCTCTCTCTCTCACTCACAGCTTCTCTTTCTCTCTCTCTCACTCACAGCTTCTCTTTCTCTCACTCTCTCACACAGCTTCTCTCTCTCTCTCTCACAGATTCTCTTTCTCCCTCTCTCATTCACAGCTTCTCTTTCTATCTATCTCTCACTCACAGCTTCTCTTTCTTTCACTCACAGCTTCTCTTTCTCTCTCTCTGTCACTCACAGCTTCTCTTTCTCTCTCTCTCTCACACACAGCTTCTCTTTCTCTCTCTCTCATTCACAGCTTCTCTTTCTCTCTCTCTCTCACTCACAGCTTCTCTTTCTTTCATTCTCTCTCTCACTCACAGCTTCTCTTTCTCTCGCTCCCTCACTCACAGCTTCTCTCTCTCTCACTCACAGCTTCTCTCTCTCTCTCTCTCACTTACAGCTTCTCTTTCTCTCTCTCTCTCACGCTCAGCTTCTCTTTCTCTCTCTCTATCACACACACAGCTTCTCTTTCTGTCTCTCTGTCACTCACAGCTTCTCTCTCTCTCACATGCACAGCTTCTCACTCTCTCTCTCTCACTCACAGCTTCTCTTTCTCTCTCTCTCTCTCACTCACAGCTTCTCTTTGTCTCTCTCACACACACAGCTTCTCTCTCTCTCCCTTACAGCATCTCTTTCTCTATCTCTCTCACTCCCAGCTTCTCTTTCTCTCTCTCTATCACTCACACAGCTTCTCTTTCTCTCTCGCTCTCACTCACAGCTTCTCTTTCTCTCTCTCTCTCTCATTCACAGCTTCTCTCTCTCTCTTACACTCACAGTTTCTCTTTTTCTCTCTCTCACTTACAGCTTCTATTTCTCTCTCTCTCTCACTCACAGCTTCCCTCTCTCTCTCTTACTCACTCCCTGATTTTCTCTCTCTCACACACTCACAGCTTCTCTCCCTCTCTCTCACTCACAGCTTCTCTTTCTCTCTCACTCACTCACAGCTTCTCTTTCTCTCTCTCACACACACACAGCTTCTCTTTTTCTCTCTCTCACTCACAGCTTCTCTTGCTCTCTCTCTCTCACTCACAGCTTCTCTTTCTCTCTCACTCACTCACAGCTTCTCTTTCTCTCACTCTCTCACACAGCTTCTCTCTCTCTCTCTCACAGATTCTCTTCCTCCCTCTCTCATTCACAGCTTCTCTTTCTATCTCTCTCTCACTCACAGCTTCTCTTTCTTTCACTCACAGCTTCTCTTTCTCTCTGTCACTCACAGCTTCTCTCTCTCTCTCTCACAGCTTCTCTTTCTCTCTCTCTCATTCACAGCTTCTCTTTCTCTCTCTCTCTCACTCACAGCTTCTCTTTCTCTCACTCACAGCTTCTCTTTCTCTCTCTCTATGTCACTCACAGCTTCTCTTTCTCTCTCTCTCTTACACAGCTTCTCTTTCTCTCTCTCTCATTCACAGCTTCTCTTTCTCTCTCTCTCACTCACAGCTTCTCTTTCTTTCTCTCTCTCTCTCACTCACAGCTTCTCTTTCTCTCTCTCTCTCACTCACAGCTTCTCTTTCTCTCTGTCTCTCACTCACAGCTTCGCTTTCTCTCTCTCTCTCACTCACAGCTTCTCTTTCTCTCTCTCTCATTCACAGCTTCTCTTTCTCTCTCTCTCTCACTCACAGCTTCTCTTTCTCTCTCTCCCTCACTCACAGCTTCTCTCTCTCACTCACAGCTTCTCTTTCTTTCTCTCTCTCTCTCATTCACAGCTTCTCTCTCTCTTATTCACTCCCAGCTTCTCTCTCTCTCACTCACAGCTTCTCAGTCTCTCTCTCACTCACTCACAGCTTCTCTCTCTCACTCACTCACTCACAGCTTCTCTCTCTCTCCCTCACTCACAGCTTCCCACTCTCTCACTCACTCACTCACTCACAGCATCTCTTTCTCTCTCTCTCTCACTCACAGCTTCTCTCTCTCTCTTTCACTCACAGTTTCTCTTTCTCTCTCTCTCACTTACAGCTTCTATTTCTCTCTCTCTCTCACTCACAGCTTCTCTTTCACTCTCTCTCTCAATCATTCACCGCTTCTCTTTCACTCTCTCACTCACAGCTTCTCTTTCTCTCTCACACCTTCTCTTTCTCTCTCTCTCACTCACAGCTTCTCTTTCTCTCGCTCTCTCACTCACTCAAACCTTCTCTTTCTCTATCTCTCTCACTCACTCAGCTTCTGTTTCTCTCTCACTCACAGCTTCTCTTTCTCTCTCTCTCTCACTCACAGTTTCTCTTTCTCTCTCTCTCACTCACAGGTTCTATTTCACTCTCTGTCTCCCTCACTCACAGCTTCTCTATCTATCTCACTCTCTCACTCACAGCTTCTCTTTCTCTCTCTCACTCACAGCTTCTCTTTCTCTCTCTATCTCTCTCTCACTCACAGCTTCTCTTTCTCTCTCTCTCAATAACTCACAGCTTCTCTCTCTCTCACTCACTCACAGCTTCTCTTTCTCTCTCTCTCTCACTCACAGCTTCTCTTTCTCTCTCTCTCTCACTCACTCACAGCTTCTCAATCTCTCTCTGTCTCTCTCATTCACAGCTTCTCTTTCTCTTTCTCTCACTAACTCACAGCTTCTCTTTCTCTCTCTCTTACAGCTTCTCTTTCTCTCTCTCTCTCTCTCACTCACTCACAGCTTCTCTTTCTCTCTCTCTCACTCACTCACAGCTAATATTTCTCTCTCTCACACACACAGCTTCACTTTTTCTCTATCTCTCTCACTCACAGCTTCTTTCTTTCTCTCTCTCTCACTCACAGCTTCTCTTTCTCTCTCTCTCACTGACAGCTTCTCTTTCTCTCTCACACACACAGCTTCTCTTTCTCTTTCTCTCTCTCACTCACAGCTTCTCTCTCTCACACACACACAGCTTCTCTTTCTCTCTATCTGTCACTCACAGCTTCTCTTTCTCTCTCTCTCACTCACAGCTTCTATTTCTATCTATCTCTCATTCACAGCTTCTCTCTCTCTCTCTCTCTCTAACCCACAGCTTCTTTTTCTCTCTCTCTCATTCACTCACAGCTTCTCTTTCTCTCTCTCTCTCTCTCACTCACTCACAGCTCCTCTTTCTCTCTCTCTCTCTCACTCACAGCTTCTCTTTCTCTCTCTCTCACTCACAGCTTCTATTTCTCTCTCTCTCACACACACACAGCTTCTCTTTCTCTCTCTCTCTCACTCACAGCTTCTCTTTCTCTTTCTCTCTCTCACTCTCAGCTCTTTCTCTCTATCTCTCTCTCACTCACAGCTTCTCTTTCTCTCTCTCTCAATAACTCACAGATTCTCTCTCTCTCTCTCTCTCACTCACTCACAGCTTCTCTCTTTCTCTCTTTCTCTCTCACAGCTTCTCTTTCTCTCTCTCTCTCACTCACTCACAGCTTCTCAATCTCTCTCTGTCTCTCTCATTCACAGCTTCTCTTTCTCTTTCTCTCACTTACTCACAGCTTCTCTTTCTCTCTCTCTCACAGCTTCTCTTTCTCTCTCTCTCTCACTCACTCACAGCTACTATTTCTCTCTCTCACTCACAGCTTCTCTTTCTATCTCTCTCAATCATTCACCGCTTCTCTCTCTCTCTCTCACAGCTTCTCTTTCTCTCTCTCTCATACAGCTTCTCTTTCTCTCTCTCACTTACAGCTTCTCTTTCTCTCTCTCTATCTTAGCTTCTCTTTCTCTCTCTCTATCACAGACACAACTTCTCTTTCTCTCTCTCTATCACTCACAGCTTCTCTCTCTCTCTCTCTCACTCACAGCTTCTCTCACTCTCTCTCTCACTCACAGCTTCTCTTTCTCTCTCTCTCTCACTCACACCTTCACTCTCTCTCACAGCTTCTCTTTCTCTCTCTCTCATTCACACCTCCTCTTTCTCTCTCTCTCTCACTCACAGCTTCTCTTTCTCTCTCTCTCTCACTCACAGCTTCAATTTCTCTCACTCACAGCTTCTCTTTCTCTATCTCTCTCACACAGCTTCACTTTCTCTCTCTCTCATTCACAGCTTCTCTTTCTCTCTCTCTCTCACTCACAGCTTCTCTTTCTTTCTCTCTCTCTCTCACTCACAGCTTCTCTTTCTCTCTCTCTCTCACTCACAGCTTCTCTTTCTCTCTCTCTCACTCACAGCTCTTTCTCTCTCTCTCTCACTCACAGCTTCTCTCTCTCTCACTCACTCCCAGCTTCTCTCTCTCTCACTCTCTCTCACTCACAGCTTCTCTTTCTTTCTTTCTCTCTCTCTCACTCACAGCTTCTCTCTCTCTGTTCCTCACTCACAGTTTCTCTCTCTCTCACTCACTCACATCTTCTCACTCTCTCACTTACTCACAGAATCTCTTTCTCTCTCTCACTTACAGTTTCTCTTTCTCTCTCTCTCACTCACAGCTTCTCTTTCTCTCTCTCTCACACACACAGCTTCTCTCTCTCTCTCTCACTTACAGCTTCTCTTTCTCTCTCTCTCTCACTCTCAGCTTCTCTTTCTCTCTCTCTCTCACACACAGCTTCTCTTTCTCTGTCACTCACAGCTTCTCCCTCTCTCACTAACAGCTTCTCTCTCTCTCTCACTCACAGCTTCTCTTTCTCTCTCTCACTTACACCTTCTATTTCTCTCTCTCTCTCACTCACAACTTCTTTCTCTCATACTCCCTGATTCTCTCTCTCTCTCTCTCTCTCACAGCTTCTCTCTCTTTCTCTCACTCACAGCTTCTCTTTCTCTCTCTCTCACTCACAGCTTCTCATCCCCTCTCTCTCACTCACTTGCAGCTTCTCTCTTTCTCACTCTCTCTCACTTACAGCTTCTCTTTCTCTCATTCTCTCACTCACAGCTTCTCTTTCTTTCTCTCTCTCTCTCATTCACAGCTTTTCTCTCTTGCTCTTACTCACTCCCAGCTTCTCTCTCTCTCACTCACAGCTTCTCACTCTCTCTCTCTCGCTAACTCACAGCTTCTCTCTCTCTCACAGCTTCTCTTTCTCTCTCTCTCATACAGCTTCTCTTTCTCTCTCTCACTTACAGCTTCTCTTTCTCTCTCTCTATCTTAGCTTCTCTTTCTCTCTCTCGATCACACACACAGCTTCTCTTTCTCTCTCTCTATCACTCACAGCTTCTCTCTCTCTCTCTCTCACTCACAGCTTCTCTCACTCTCTCTCTCACTCACAGCTTCTCTTTCTCTCTCTCTCTCACTCACAGCTTCTCTCTCTCTCACAGCTTCTCTTTCTCTCTCTCTCATTCACACCTTCTCTTTCTCTCTCTCTCTCACTCACAGCTTCTCTTTCTTTCTCTCTCTCTCACTCACAGCTTCTCTTTCTCTCACTCACAGCTTCTCTTTCTCTATCTCTCTCACACAGCTTCTCTTTCTCTCTCTCTCATTCACAGCTTCTCTTTCTCTCTCTCTCACTCACAGCTTCTCTTTCTTTCTCTCTCTCTCTCACTCACAGCTTCTCTTTCTCTCTCTCTCTCTCTCTCACTCACAGCTTCTCTTTCTCTCTCTCTCACTCACAGCTCTTTCTCTCTCTCTCTCACTCACAGCTTCTCTCTCTCTCACTCACTCACAGCTTCTCTCTCTCTCACTCTCTCTCACTCACAGCTTCTCTTTCTTTCTTTCTCTCTCTCTCACTCACAGCTTCTCTCTCTCTCTTCCTCTCCCAGCTTCTCTCTCTCTCACTCACTCACATCTTCTCACTCTCTCACTTACTCACAGAATCTCTTTCTCTCTCTCACTTACAGTTTCTCTTTCTCTCTCTCTCTCACTCACAGCTTCTCTCTCTCTCTCAAACACACAGCTTCTCTCTCTCTCTCACTTACAGCTTCTCTTTCTCTCTCTCTCTCTCACTCTCAGCTTCTCTTTCTCTCTCTCTCTCACACACAGCTTCTCTTTCTCTGTCACTCACAGCTTCTCCCTCTCTCACTAACAGCTTCTCTCTCTCTCTCACTCACAGCTTCTCTTTCTCTCTCTCGCTTACACCTTCTATTTCTCTCTCTCTCTCACTCACAACTTCTCTCTCTCTCACAGCTTCTCTCTCTTTCTCTCACTCACAGCTTCTCTTTCTATCTCTCTCACTCACAGCTTCTCTTTCTCTCTCTCTCACTCACAGCTTCTCTTTCTTTCTCTCTCTCTCATTCACAGCTTCTCTCTCTCTTACTCACTCCCAGCTTCTCTCTCTCTCACTCACAGCTTCTCACTCTCTCTCTCACTCACTCACAGCTTCTCTCTCTCTCTCTTACTCACTCACAGCTTCTCTCCCTCTCACTCACAGCTTCCCACTCTCTCACTCACTCACTCACAGCATCTCTTTCTCTCTCTCTCACTCACAGCTTCTATTTCTCTCTCTCTCTCACTCACAGGTTCTCTTTCTCTCTCACACACACAGCTTCTCTCTCTCTCACTTACAGCTTCTCTCTCTCTCACTCACTCACTCATAGCTTCTCTTTCTCTCTCTCTCTTACTCACAGCTTCTCTTTCTCTCTCACACAAACACAGCTTCTTTTTTCTCTCTCTCTCTCTCACTCACAGCTTCTCGTTCTCTCTCTCTCACTCAGCTTCTCTTTCTCTCTCTCTATCACACACACAGCTTCTTTCTCTCTCTCTCACTCACAGCTACTCTTTCTCTCTCTCTCTCACTCACAGCTTCTCTCTCTCACACACACAGCTTCTCTCTCTCACTTACAGCTTCTATTTCTCTCTCTCTCACACTCACAGCTTCCCTCTCTCTTACTCACTCCCTGATTCTCTCTCTCTCTCTCTCTCTCACTCACTCACAGCTTCTCTCTCTCACTCACAGCTTCTCTCTCTCACACACTCACAGCTTCTCTCTGTCTCACTCACAGCTTCTCTTTCTCTCTCACACACATACAGCTTCTCTTTTTCTCTCTCACTCACAGCTTCTCTCTCTCTTTCTCTCTCTCACTCACAGCTTCTCTTTCTCACTCACTCTCTCTCACTCACAGCTTCTCTCTCTCTCTCACTCACAGCTTCTCTCTCTCTCTCACTCACAGCTTCTCTCTCTCTCTCTTACTCACTCCCAGCCTCTCTCTCTCACACACACAGCTTCTCACTCTTTCACTCACTCACTCACAGCTTCTCTTTCTCTCTCACACACACACAGCTTCTCTCTCTCACTCACTTACAGCATCTCTTTCTCTCTCTCTCACTCTCAGCTTCTCTTTCTCTCTCTATCACTCACACAGCTCTTTCTCTCTCGCTCTCACTCACAGCTGCTCTTTCTCTCTCTCACGCACTCACAGCTTCTCTCTCTCACTCACTCACAGCTTCTCTCTCTCTCTCTTACTCACTCCCAGCCTCTCTCTCTCACACACACAGCTTCTCACTCTCTCTCTCACTCACTCACAGCTTCTCTTTCTCTCTCACACACACACAGCTTCTCTCTCTCACTCACTTACAGCATCTCTTTCTCTCTCTCTCACTCTCAGCTTCTCTTTCTCTCTCTATCACTCACACAGCTCTTTCTCTCTTGCTCTCACTCACAGCTGCTCTTTCTCTCTCTCACGCACTCACAGCTTCTCTCTCTCACTCACTCACAGCTTCTCATTCTCTCTCTCTCACTCTCAGCTTCTCTTTCTCTCTCTCTCAGACACAGCTTCTCTTTCTCTCTTACTCACTCACAGCTTCTCTTTCTCTCTCACACACACACACAGCTTCTCTTTCTCTCTCTCACTCACAGCTTCTCTCTCTCTCACTCACAGCTTCTTCTCTCTCTCACTCACAGCTTCTCTCTCTCTCACTCACAACTTCTTTTTCTCTCTCTCACCTACAGCTTCTGTTTCTCTCTCTCACTCACAGCTTCTCTCTCTCTCACTCACTCACAGCTTCACTCTCTCTCTCACTCACTCACTCATAGCTTCTCTCTCTCACACACACAGCTTCTTTTTCTCTCTCTCTCTCACTCACAGCATCTCTGTCTCTCTCTCTCACTCAGCTTCTCTTTCTCTCTCTCTATCACACACACAGCTTCTTTCTCTCTCTCTCTCACTCACAGCTTCTCTCTCTCACACACACACACCGCTTCTCTCTCTCACTTACAGCTTCTATTTCTCTCTCTCTCACTCACAGCTTCTCTCTCTCTCTTACTCACTCCCTGATTCTCTCTCTCTCACTCACTCACAGCTTCTCTCTCTCACTCACAGCTTCTCTCTCTCTCACTCACAGCTTCTCTCTCTCTCTCTCACTCACAGCTTCTCTTTCTCTCTCACACACACTCAGCTTCTCTTTCTCTCTCTCTCTCACTCACAGCTTCTCTTTCTCTCTCTCTCTCACTCACAGCTTCTCTTTCTCTCTCTCTGACAAACAGCTTCTCTCTCTCTCACTTACAGCATCTCTTTCTCTCTCTCTCTCACTCTCAGCTTCTCTTTCTCTCTCTCTATCACTCACACAGCTTCTCTTTCTCTCTCGCTCTCACACACAGCTTCTCTTTCTTTCTCTCTCTCTCACTCACAGCTTCTCTCTCTCTCTCACTCACAGCTTCCCTCTCTCTCTCTTACTCACTCCCTGATTTTCTGTCTCTCACACACTCACAGCTTCTCTCCCTCCCTCTCACTCACAGCTTCTCTTTCTCTCTCTCTCTCACTCACAGCTTCTCTTTCTCTCTCTCTCTCACTCACACCTTCTCATTCTCTCTCTCTCACTCTCAGCTTCTCTCTCTCTCAAACACACACAGCTTCTCTTTCTCTCTCTCTCACTCACACCTTCTCATTCTCTCTCTCTCTCACTCACAGCTTCTCTCTCTCTCTCACTCAATAGCTTCTATTTCTCTCACTCTCTCACTCACAGCTTCTCTCTTTCTCACTCTCTCTCTCACTTACAGCTTCTCTTTCTCTCTCTCTCACACACAGCTTCTCTCTCTCACTCACTCACAGCTTCTCTCTCTCTCACTCTCTCTCACTCACAGCTTCTCTTTCTCTCCCTCTCTCACTCACAGCTTCTCTCTCTCTCTCTCTCACAGCTTCTCTCTCTCTTACTCACTCCCAGCTTCTCTCTCTCTCACACACACAGCTTCTCACTCTCTCTCTCACACACTCACAGCTTCTCTTTCTGTCTCTCTCTCTCACTCACAGCTTTTCTTTCTCTCTCTCACACACACAGCTTCTCTCTCTCCCTTACAGCATCTCTTTCTCTCTCTCACTCACTCTCAGCTTCTCTTTCTCTCTCTATCACTCACACAGCTTCTCTTTCTCTCTCTCTCTCACTCACAGCTTCTCTCTCTCTCTTTCACTCACAGTTTCTCTTTCTCTCTCTCTCACTTACAGCTTCTATTTCTCTCTCTCCCACTCACAGCTTCCCTCTCTCTCTCTTACTCACTCCCTGATTTTCTCTCTCACACACACTCACAGCTTCTCTCCCTCTCTCTCACTCACAGCTTCTCTTTCTGTCTCACTCACAGCTTCTCTTTCTCTCTCTCATTCAAAGCTTCTCGTTCTCTCTCTCTCACACACAGCTTCTCTTTGTCTCTCTCTCTCACTCACACCTTCTCTTTCTCTCTCTCTCACTTACAGCTTCTCTTTCTCTCTCTCTCTCACTCTCAGCTTCTCTTTCTCTCTCTATCACTCACACAGCTCTTTCTCTCTCGCTCTCGCTCACAGCTGCTCTTTCTCTCTCTTACTCACTCACAGCTTCTCTCTCTCTCACTCACTCACAGCTTCTCTTTCTCTCTTACTCACTCACAGCTTCTCTTTCTCTCTCTCTCTCACACACACAGCTTCTCTTTCTCTCTCTCACTCACAGCTTCTCTCTTTCTCACTCACAGCTTCTTCTCTCTCTCACTCACTCACTCACAGCTTCTCTCTCTCACTCACTCACTCATAGCTTCTCTTTCTCTCTCTCTCTTACTCACAGCTTCTTTTTCTCTCTCTCTCACTCACAGATTCTCTTTCTCTCTCTCACACACAGCTTCTTTTTCTCTCTCTCTCTCACTCACAGCTTCTCTGTCTCTCTCTCTCACTCAGCTTCTCTTTCTCTCTCTCTATCACACACACAGCTTCTTTCTCTCTCTCTCTCTCACTCACAGCTTCTCTTTCTCTCTCTCTCACTCACAGCTTCTCTCTCTCTCTCTTACTCACTCCCTGATTCTCTCTCACACACTCACTCCCTGATTCTCTCTCTCTCACTCACTCACAGCTTCTCTCTCTCTCACTCACAGCTTCTCTCTCTCTCTCTCTCACTCACAGCTTCTCTTTCTCTCTCTCACACATACAGCTTCTATTTCTCTCTCTCTCTCTCACTCACAGCTTCTCTCTCTCTCTTTCTCTCTCTCACTCACAGCTTCTCTTTCTCTCTCACTCTCTCTCACTCACAGCTTCTCTTTCTTTCTCTCTCACTCACAGCTTCTCGCTCTCTCTCTCTCTCACAGCTTCTCTCTCTCTCTCTTACTATCTCCCAGCTTCTCTCTCTCACACACACACATCTTCTCACTCTCTCTCTCACAAACAGCTTCTCTCTCTCTCACTTACAACATCTCTTTCTCTCTCTCTCTCTCACTCTCAGCTTCTCTTTCTCTCTCTCTATCACTCACACAGCTTCTCTTTCTCTCTCGCTCTCACTCACAGCTTCTCTTTCTTTCTCTCTCTCTCACTCACAGCTTCTCTCTCTCTCTTTCACTCACAGTTTCTCTTTCTCTCTCTCTCACTTACAGCTTCTATTAATCTCTCTCTCTCACTCACAGCTTCCCTCTCTCTCTCTTACTCACGCCCTGATTTTCTGTCTCTCACACACTCACAGCTTCTCTCCCTCCCTCTCACTCACAGCTTCTCTTTCTCTCTCTCTCTCACTCACAGCTTCTCTTTCACTCTCTCTCTCACTCACAGCTTCTCGTTCTCTCTCTCACACACACAGCTTCTCTTTGTCTCTCTCTCTCACTCACACCTTCTCATTCTCTCTCTCTCTCACTCTCAGCTTCTCTCTCTCTCTCTCACACACAGCTTCTCTTTCTCTCTCACTCACTCACAGCTTCTCTTTCTCTCTCTCTCTCACACACAGCTTCTCTTTCTCTCTCTCTCTCACTCACAGCTTCTCTTTCTCTCTCTCTCTCACTCACAGCTTCTCTTTCTCTCTCTCACACACAATAGCTTCTATTTCTCTCACTCTCTCACTCACAGCTTCTCTCTTTCTCACTCTCTCTCACTTACAGCTTCTCTTTCCTTCTCTCTCTCACACACAGCTTCTCTCTCTCTCTCTCACTCACAGCTTCTCTTTCTCTCTCTCTCTCAATCACAGCTTCTCTCTCTCTCACAGCTTCTCTCTCTCTTACTCTCTCCCAGCTTCTCTCTCTCTCACACACACAGCTTCTCACTCTCTCTCACACACACTCACAGCTTCTCTTTCTCTCTCTCTCTCTCACTCACAGCTTTTCTTTCTCTCTCACACACACACAGCTTCTCTCTCTCTCCCTTACAGCATCTCTTTCTCTCTCTCACTCACTCTCAGCTTCTCTTTCTCTTTCACTCACAGTTTCTCTTTCTCTCTCTCTCTCACTTACACCTTCTATTTCTCTCTCTCTCTCCCTCACAGCTTCCCTCTCTCTCTCTTACTCACTCCCTGATTTTCTCTCTCTCACACACTCACAGCTTCTCTCCTTCTCTCTCACTCACAGCTTCTCTTTCTCTCTCTCTCTCACTCACAGCTTCTCTTTCTCTCTCTCTCTCACTCACAGCTTCTCGTTCTCTCTCTCACACACACAGCTTCTCTTTGTCTCTCTCTCACTCACACCTTCTCATTCTCTCTCTCTCTCACTCTCAGCTTCTCTCTCTCTCACACACACAGCTTCTCTTTCTCTCTCACTCACTCACAGCTTCTCTTTCTCTCTCACACACACACACAGCTTCTCTTTCTCTCTCTCTCACTCACAGCTTCTCTTGCTCTCTCTCTCTCACTCACAGCTTCTCTTTCTCTCTCTCTCACTCACAGCTTCTCTTTCTCTCACTCTCTCACTCACAGCTTCTCTCTCTCTCTCACAGCTTCTCTTTCTCACTCTCTCACTCACAGCTTCTCTTTCTCTCTCTCTCACTCACAGCTTCTCTTTCTCTCACTCACAGCTTTTCTTTCTCTCTCTCTCTGTCACTCACAGCTTCTCTTTCTCTCTCACACTCACAGCTTCTCTTTCTCTCTCTCTCATTCACAGCTTCTCTTTCTCTCTCTCTCTCACTCACAGCTTCTCTTTCTTTCTCTCTCTCTCTCACTCACAGCTTCTCTTTCTCTCTCTCTCACTCACAGCTTCTCTTTCTCTCTGTCTCTCACTCATAGCTTCTCTTTCTCTCTCTCTCCCTCACAGCTTCTTTTTCTCTCTCTCTCATTCACAGCTTCTCTTTCTCTCTCTCTCTCACTCACAGCTTCTCTTTCTCTCTCTCCCTCACTCACAGCTTCTCTCTCTCTCACTCACTCACAGCTCCTCTCTCTCATTCTCTCTCACTCACAGCTTCTCTTTCTTTCTTTCTCTCTCTCTCTCACTCACAGCTTCTCTTTCTCTTACTCACTCCCAGCTCCTCTCTCTCTCTCACTCACAGCTTCTCACTCTCTCACTCACTCACTCACAGCATCTCTTTCTCTCTCTCTCACTCACAGCTTCTCTTTCTCTCTCTCTCTCACTCACAGCTTCTCTTTCTCTCTCTCTCTCACACACAGCTTCTCTCTCTCTCACTTACAGCTTCTCTTTCTCTCTCTCTCTCTCACGCTCAGCTTCTCTTTCTCTCTCTCTATCACACACACAGCTTCTCTTTCTCTCTCTCTGTCACTCACAGCTTCTCTCTCTCACTAACAGCTTCTCTCTCTCTCTCTCACTGACAGCTTCTCTTTCTCTCTCTCACTCACTTACACCTATTTCTCTCTCTCTCTCACTCACAGCTTCTCTTTCTCTCTCTCTCTCACTCACAGCTTCTCTCTCTCACACAGCTTCTCATTCTCGCTCTCTCATTCACAGCTTCTCTTTCTCTCTCTCTCTCTCACTCACAGCTTCTCTTTCTCACTCTCTCTCACTCACAGCTTCTCTTTCTCACTCTCTCTCACTCACAGCTTCTCTTTCTCTATCTCTCTCACACAGCTTCTCTTTCTCTCTCTCTCATTCACAGCTTCTCTTTCTCTCTCTCACTCACAGCTTCTCTTTCTTTCTCTCTCTCTCTCACTCACAGCTTCTCTCTCTCTCTCACACCTTCTCTCTCTCTCTCACTCACAGCTCTTTCTCTCTCTCTCTCACTCACAGCTTCTCTCTCTCTCTCACTCACTCACAGCTTCTCTCTCTCACTCTCTCTCACTCACAGCTTCTCTTTCTTTCTTTCTCTCTCTCTCACTCACAGCTTCTCTCTCTCTCTTACTCACTCCCAGCTTCTCTCTCTCTCACTCACTCACATCTTCTCACTCTCTCACTTACTCACAGCATCTCTTTCTCTCTCTCACTTACAGCTTCTCTTTCTCTCTCTCTCACTCACAGCTTCTCTTTCTCTCTCACACACACACAGCTTCTCTCTCTCTCTCACTTACAGCTTCTCTCTCTCTCTTTCACTCACAGTTTCTCTTTCTCTCTCTCTCACTTACAGCTTCTATTTCTCTCTCTCTCTCACTCACAGCTTGCCTCTCTCTCTCTTACTCACTCCCTGATTTTCTCTCTCTCACACACTCACAGCTTCTCTCCCTCTCTCTCACTCACAACTTCTCTTTCTCTCTCTCTCTCACTCACAGCTTCTCTTTCTCTCTCTCTCTCACTCACAGCTTCTCATTCTCTCTCTCTCACACACAGCTTCTCTGTCTCTCTCTCTCACTCACACCTTCTCATTCTCTCTCTCTCACTCTCAGCTTCTCTCTCTCTCACACACAGCTTCTCTTTCTCTCTCACTCACTCACAGCTTCTCTTTCTCTCTCTCACACACACACAGCTTCTCTTTTTCTCTCTCTCACTCACAGCTTCTCTTGCTCTCTCTCTCTCACTCACAGCTTCTCTTTCTCTCTCACTCACTCACAGCTTCTCTTTCTCTCACTCTCTCACACAGCTTCTCTCTCTCACACAGATTCTCTTTCTCCCTCTCTCATTCACAGCTTCTCTTTCTATCTCTCTCTCACTCACAGCTTCTCTTTCTTTCACTCACAGCTTCTCTTTCTCTCTCTCTGTCACTCACAGCTTCTCTTTCTCTCTCTCTCTCTCACACAGCTTCTCTTTCTCTCTCTCTCATTCACAGCTTCTCTTTCTCTCTCTCTCTCACTCACAGCTTCTCTTTCTTTCATTCTCTCTCTCACAGCTTCTCTTTGTCTCGCTCCCTCACTCACAGCTTCTCTCTCTCTCACTCACAGCTTCTCTCTCTATTACTCACTCCCAGCTCCTCTCTCTCTCTCTCACTCACAGCTTCTCACTCTCTCACTCACTCACTCACAGCATCTCTTTCTCTCTCACTCTCACTCACAGCTTCTCTTTCTCTCTCTCTCACTCACAGCTTCTCTCTCTCTCTCTCTCACTTACAGCTTCTCTTTCTCTCTCTCTCTCACGCTCAGCTTCTCTTTCTCTCTCTCTACCACACACACAGCTTCTCTATCTGTCTCTCTGTCACTCACAGCTTCTCTCTCTCTCACACGCACAGCTTCTCACTCTCTCTCTCTCACTCACGGCTTCTCTTTCTCTCTCTCTCTCTCACTCACGGCTTCTCTTTGTCTCTCTCACACACACAGCTTCTCTCTCTCTCCCTTACAGCATCTCTTTCTCTATCTCTCTCACTCTCAGCTTCTCTTTCTCTCTCTCTATCACTCACACAGCTTCTCTTTCTCTCTCGCTCTCACTCACAGCTTCTCTTTCTCTCTCTCTCTCTCATTCACAGCTTCTCTCTCTCTCTTACACTCACAGTTTCTCTTTCTCTCTCTCTCACTTACAGCTTCTATTTCTCTCTCTCTCTCACTCACAGCTTCCCTCTCTCTCTCTTACTCACTCCCTGATTTTCTCTCTCTCACACACTCACAGCTTCTCTCCCTCTCTCTCACTCACAGCTTCTCTTTCTCTCTCTCTCTCTAACTCACAGCTTCTCTTTCTCTCTCTCTCTCACTCACAACTTCTCATTCTCTCTCTCACACACACAGCTTCTCTTTGTCTCTCTCTCTCACTCACACCTTCTCATTCTCTCTCTCTCTCACTCTCAGCTTCTCTCTCTCTCACATACACAGCTTCTTTTTCTCTCTCTCTCACAGCTTCTCTTTCTCTCTCTCTCATTCACAGCTTCTCTTTCTCTCTCTCTCTCACTCACAGCTTCTCTTTCTCTCACTCACAGCTTCTCTTTCTCTCTCTCTATGTCACTCACAGCTTCTCTTTCTCTCTCTCTCTTACACAGCTTCTCTTTCTCTCTCTCTCATTCACAGCTTCTCTTTCTCTCTCTCTCACTCACAGCTTCTCTTTCTTTCTCTCTCTCTCACTCACAGCTTCTCTTTCTCTCTCTCTCTCACTCACAGCTTCTCTTTCTCTCTGTCTCTCACTCACAGCTTCGCTTTCTCTCTCTCTCTCACTCACAGCTTCTCTTTCTCTCTCTCTCATTCACAGCTTCTCTTTCTCTCTCTCTCTCACTCACAACTTCTCTTTCTCTCTCTCCCTCACTCACAGCTTCTCTCTCTCTCTCACTCACAGCTTCTCTTTCTTTCTCTCTCTCTCTCATTCACAGCTTCTCTCTCTCTTATTCACTCCCAGCTTCTCTCTCTCTCTCACTCACAGCTTCTCACTCTCTCTCTCACTCACTCACAGCTTCTCTCTCTCACTCACTCACTCACAGCTTCTCTCTCTCTCCCTCACTCACAGCTTCCCACTCTCTCACTCACTCACTCACTCACAGCATCTCTTTCTCTCTCTCTCTCACTCACAGCTTCTCTCTCTCTCTTTCACTCACAGTTTCTCTTTCTCTCTCTCTCACTTACAGCTTCTATTTCTCTCTCTCTCTCACTCACAGCTTCTCTTTCTCTCTCTCTCAATCATTCACCGCTTCTCTTACACTCTCTCACTCACAGCTTCTCTTTCTCTCTCATACCTTCTCTTTCTCTCTCTCTCACTCACAGCTTCTCTTTCTCTCGCTCTCTCACTCACTCAAACCTTCTCTTTCTCTATCTCTCTCACTCACTCAGCTTCTGTTTCTCTCTCACTCACAGCTTCTCTTTCTCTCTCTCTCTCACTCACAGTTTCTCTTTCTCTCTCTCTCACTCACAGGTTCTATTTCACTCTCTGTCTCCCTCACACACAGCTTCTCTATCTATCTCACTCTCTCACTCACAGCTTCTCTTTCTCTCTCTCACTCACAGCTTCTCTTTCTCTCTCTATCTCTCTCTCACTCACAGCTTCTCTTTCTCTCTCTCTCAATAACTCACAGCTTCTCTCTCTCTCACTCACTCACAGCTTCTCTTTCTCTCTCTCTCTCACTCATAGCTTCTCTTTCTCTCTCTCTCTCACTCACTCACAGCTTCTCAATCTCTCTCTGTCTCTCTCATTCACAGCTTCTCTTTCTCTTTCTCTCACTAACTCACAGCTTCTCTTTCTCTCTCTCTTACAGCTTCTCTTTCTCTCTCTCTCTCTCTCACTCACTCACAGCTTCTCTTTCTCTCTCTCTCTCTAACTCACAGCTTCTCTTTCTCTCTCTCTCTCACTCACAACTTCTCATTCTCTCTCTCACACACACAGCTTCTCTTTGTCTCTCTCTCTCACTCACACCTTCTCTTTCTTTCATTCTCTCTCTCACTCACAGCTTCTCTTTGTCTCGCTCCCTCACTCACAGCTTCTCTCTCTCTCACTCACAGCTTCTCTCTCTATTACTCACTCCCAGCTCCTCTCTCTCTCTCTCACTCACAGCTTCTCACTCTCTCACTCACTCACTCACAGCATCTCTTTCTCTCTCACTCTCACTCACAGCTTCTCTTTCTCTCTCTCTCACTCACAGCTTCTCTCTCTCTCTCTCTCTCACTTACAGCTTCTCTTTCTCTCTCTCTCTCACGCTCAGCTTCTCTTTCTCTCTCTCTACCACACACACAGCTTCTCTATCTGTCTCTCTGTCACTCACAGCTTCTCTCTCTCTCACACGCACAGCTTCTCACTCTCTCTCTCTCATTTACGGCTTCTCTTTCTCTCTCTCTCTCTCACTCACGGCTTCTCTTTGTCTCTCTCACACACACAGCTTCTCTCTCTCTCCCTTACAGCATCTCTTTCTCTATCTCTCTCACTCTCAGCTTCTCTTTCTCTCTCTCTATCACTCACACAGCTTCTCTTTCTCTCTCGCTCTCACTCACAGCTTCTCTTTCTCTCTCTCTCTCTCATTCACAGCTTCTCTCTCTCTCTTACACTCACAGTTTCTCTTTCTCTCTCTCTCACTTACAGCTTCTATTTCTCTCTCTCTCTCACTCACAGCTTCCCTCTCTCTCTCTTACTCACTCCCTGATTTTCTCTCTCTCACACACTCACAGCTTCTCTCCCTCTCTCTCACTCACAGCTTCTCTTTCTCTCTCTCTCTCTAACTCACAGCTTCTCTTTCTCTCTCTCTCTCACTCACAACTTCTCATTCTCTCTCTCACACACACAGCTTCTCTTTGTCTCTCTCTCTCACTCACACCTTCTCATTCTCTCTCTCTCTCACTCTCAGCTTCTCTCTCTCTCACATACACAGCTTCTTTTTCTCTCTCTCTCTCACAGCTTCTCTTTCTCTCTCTCTCATTCACAGCTTCTCTTTCTCTCTCTCTCTCACTCACAGCTTCTCTTTCTCTCACTCACAGCTTCTCTTTCTCTCTCTCTATGTCACTCACAGCTTCTCTTTCTCTCTCTCTCTTACACAGCTTCTCTTTCTCTCTCTCTCATTCACAGCTTCTCTTTCTCTCTCTCTCACTCACAGCTTCTCTTTCTTTCTCTCTCTCTCACTCACAGCTTCTCTTTCTCTCTCTCTCTCACTCACAGCTTCTCTTTCTCTCTGTCTCTCACTCACAGCTTCGCTTTCTCTCTCTCTCTCACTCACAGCTTCTCTTTCTCTCTCTCTCATTCACAGCTTCTCTTTCTCTCTCTCTCTCACTCACTTCTCTTTCTCTCCCTCACTCACAGCTTCTCTCTCTCTCTCACTCACAGCTTCTCTTTCTTTCTCTCTCTCTCTCATTCACAGCTTCTCTCTCTCTTATTCACTCCCAGCTTCTCTCTCTCTCTCACTCACAGCTTCTCACTCTCTCTCTCTCTCACTCACAGCTTCTCTCTCTCACTCACTCACTCACAGCTTCTCTCTCTCTCCCTCACTCACAGCTTCCCACTCTCTCACTCACTCACTCACTCACAGCATCTCTTTCTCTCTCTCTCTCACTCACAGCTTCTCTCTCTCTCTTTCACTCACAGTTTCTCTTTCTCTCTCTCTCACTTACAGCTTCTATTTCTCTCTCTCTCACTCACAGCTTCTCTTTCTCTCTCTCTCAATCATTCACCGCTTCTCTTACACTCTCTCACTCACAGCTTCTCTTTCTCTCTCACACCTTCTCTTTCTCTCTCTCTCACTCACAGCTTCTCTTTCTCTCGCTCTCTCACTCACTCAAACCTTCTCTTTCTCTATCTCTCTCACTCACTCAGCTTCTGTTTCTCTCTCACTCACAGCTTCTCTTTCTCTCTCTCTCTCACTCACAGTTTCTCTTTCTCTCTCTCTCACTCACAGGTTCTATTTCACTCTCTGTCTCCCTCACACACAGCTTCTCTATCTATCTCACTCTCTCACTCACAGCTTCTCTTTCTCTCTCTCACTCACAGCTTCTCTTTCTCTCTCTATCTCTCTCTCACTCACAGCTTCTCTTTCTCTCTCTCTCAATAACTCACAGCTTCTCTCTCTCTCTCACTCACTCACAGCTTCTCTTTCTCTCTCTCTCTCACTCATAGCTTCTCTTTCTCTCTCTCTCTCACTCACTCACAGCTTCTCAATCTCTCTCTGTCTCTCTCATTCACAGCTTCTCTTTCTCTTTCTCTCACTAACTCACAGCTTCTCTTTCTCTCTCTCTTACAGCTTCTCTTTCTCTCTCTCTCTCTCTCACTCACTCACAGCTTCTCTTTCTCTCTCTCTCTCTAACTCACAGCTTCTCTTTCTCTCTCTCTCACTCACAACTTCTCATTCTCTCTCTCACACACACAGCTTCTCTTTGTCTCTCTCTCTCACTCACACCTTCTCATTCTCTCTCTCTCTCACTCTCAGCTTCTCTCTCTCTCACATACACAGCTTCTTTTTCTCTCTCTCTCTCACAGCTTCTCTTTCTCTCTCTCTCATTCACAGCTTCTCTTTCTCTCTCTCTCTCACTCACAGCTTCTCTTTCTCTCACTCACAGCTTCTCTTTCTCTCTCTCTATGTCACTCACAGCTTCTCTTTCTCTCTCTCTTACACAGCTTCTCTTTCTCTCTCTCTCATTCACAGCTTCTCTTTCTCTCTCTCTCACTCACAGCTTCTCTTTCTTTCTCTCTCTCTCACTCACAGCTTCTCTTTCTCTCTCTCTCTCACTCACAGCTTCTCTTTCTCTCTGTCTCTCACTCACAGCTTCGCTTTCTCTCTCTCTCTCACTCACAGCTTCTCTTTCTCTCTCTCTCATTCACAGCTTCTCTTTCTCTCTCTCTCTCACTCACAACTTCTCTTTCTCTCTGTCCCTCACTCACAGCTTCTCTCTCTCTCTCACTCACAGCTTCTTTCTTTCTCTCTCTCTCTCATTCACAGCTTCTCTCTCTCTTATTCACTCCCAGCTTCTCTCTCTCTCTCACTCACAGCTTCTCACTCTCTCTCTCACTCACTCACAGCTTCTCTCTCTCACTCACTCACTCACAGCTTCTCTCTCTCTCCCTCACTCACAGCTTCCCACTCTCTCACTCACTCACTCACTCACAGCATCTCTTTCTCTCTCTCTCTCACTCACAGCTTCTCTCTCTCTCTTTCACTCACAGTTTCTCTTTCTCTCTCTCTCACTTACAGCTTCTATTTCTCTCTCTCTCTCACTCACAGCTTCTCTTTCTCTCTCTCTCAATCATTCACCGCTTCTCTTACACTCTCTCACTCACAGCTTCTCTTTCTCTCTCACACCTTCTCTTTCTCTCTCTCTCACTCACAGCTTCTCTTTCTCTCGTTCTCTCACTCACTCAAACCTTCTCTTTCTCTATCTCTCTCACTCACTCAGCTTCTGTTTCTCTCTCACTCACAGCTTCTCTTTCTCTCTCTCTCTCACTCACAGTTTCTCTTTCTCTCTCTCTCACTCACAGGTTCTATTTCACTCTCTGTCTCCCTCACACACAGCTTCTCTATCTATCTCACTCTCTCACTCACAGCTTCTCTTTCTCTCTCTCACTCACAGCTTCTCTTTCTCTCTCTATCTCTCTCTCACTCACAGCTTCTCTTTCTCTCTCTCTCAATAACTCACAGCTTCTCTCTCTCTCTCACTCACTCACAGCTTCTCTTTCTCTCTCTCTCACTCATAGCTTCTCTTTCTATCTCTCTCTCACTCACTCACAGCTTCTCAATCTCTCTCTGTCTCTCTCATTCACAGCTTCTCTTTCTCTTTCTCTCACTAACTCACAGCTTCTCTTTCTCTCTCTCTTACAGATTCTCTTTCTCTCTCTCTCTCTCTCACTCACTCACAGCTTCTCTTTCTCTCTCTCTCTCTAACTCACAGCTTCTCTTTCTCTCTCTCTCTCACTCACAACTTCTCATTCTCTCTCTCACACACACAGCTTCTCTTTGTCTCTCTCTCTCACTCACACCTTCTCATTCTCTCTCTCTCTCACTCTCAGCTTCTCTCTCTCTCACATACACAGCTTCTTTTTCTCTCTCTCTCTCACAGCTTCTCTTTCTCTCTCTCTCATTCACAGCTTCTCTTTCTCTCTCTCTCTCACTCACAGCTTCTCTTTCTCTCACTCACAGCTTCTCTTTCTCTCTCTCTATGTCACTCACAGCTTCTCTTTCTCTCTCTCTCTTACACAGCTTCTCTTTCTCTCTCTCTCATTCACAGCTTCTCTTTCTCTCTCTCTCACTCACAGTTTCTCTTTCTTTCTCTCTCTCTCACTCACAGCTTCTCTTTCTCTCTCTCTCTCACTCACAGCTTCTCTTTCTCTCTGTCTCTCACTCACAGCTTCGCTTTCTCTCTCTCTCTCACTCACAGCTTCTCTTTCTCTCTCTCTCATTCACAGCTTCTCTTTCTCTCTCTCTCTCACTCACAACTTCTCTTTCTCTCTGTCCCTCACTCACAGCTTCTCTCTCTCTCTCACTCACAGCTTCTCTTTCTTTCTCTCTCTCTCTCATTCACAGCTTCTCTCTCTCTTATTCACTCCCAGCTTCTCTCTCTCTCTCACTCACAGCTTCTCACTCTCTCTCTCACTCACTCACAGCTTCTCTCTCTCACTCACTCACTCACAGCTTCTCTCTCTCTCCCTCACTCACAGCTTCCCACTCTCTCACTCACTCACTCACTCACAGCATCTCTTTCTCTCTCTCTCTCACTCACAGCTTCTCTCTCTCTCTTTCACTCACAGTTTCTCTTTCTCTCTCTCTCACTTACAGCTTCTATTTCTCTCTCTCTCTCACTCACAGCTTCTCTTTCTCTCTCTCTCAATCATTCACCGCTTCTCTTACACTCTCTCACTCACAGCTTCTCTTTCTCTCTCACACCTTCTCTTTCTCTCTCTCTCACTCACAGCTTCTCTTTCTCTCGCTCTCTCACTCACTCAAACCTTCTCTTTCTCTATCTCTCTCACTCACTCAGCTTCTGTTTCTCTCTCACTCACAGCTTCTCTTTCTCTCTCTCTCTCACTCACAGTTTCTCTTTCTCTCTCTCTCACTCACAGGTTCTATTTCACTCTCTGTCTCCCTCACACACAGCTTCTCTATCTATCTCACTCTCTCACTCACAGCTTCTCTTTCTCTCTCTCACTCACAGCTTCTCTTTCTCTCTCTATCTCTCTCTCACTCACAGCTTCTCTTTCTCTCTCTCTCAATAACTCACAGCTTCTCTCTCTCTCTCACTCACTCACAGCTTCTCTTTCTCTCTCTCTCTCACTCATAGCTTCTCTTTCTCTCTCTCTCTCACTCACTCACAGCTTCTCAATCTCTCTCTGTCTCTCTCATTCACAGCTTCTCTTTCTCTTTCTCTCACTAACTCACAGCTTCTCTTTCTCTCTCTCTTACAGCTTCTCTTTCTCTCTTTCTCTCTCTCACTCACTCACAGCTTCTCTTTCTCTCTCTCTCACTCACTCACAGCTAATATTTCTCTCTCTCACACACACAGCTTCACTTTTTCTCTATCTCTCTCACTCACAGCTTCTCCTTTCTTTCTCTCTCTCTCACTCACAGCTTCTCTTTCTCTCTCTCTCACTCACAGCTTCTCTTTCTCTCTCACACACACAGCTTCTCTTTCTCTCTCTCTCACTCACAGCTTCTCTTTCTCTCACTCTCTCACTCACAGCTTCTCTCTCTCTCTCACAGCTTCTCTTTCTCTCTCTCTCATTCACAGCTTCTCTTTCTCTCTCTCTCTCACTCACAGCTTCTCTTTCTCTCACTCACAGCTTCTCTTTCTCTCTCTCTATGTCACTCACAGCTTCTCTTTCTCTCTCTCTCTTACACAGCTTCTCTTTCTCTCTCTCTCATTCACAGCTTCTCTTTCTCTCTCTCTCACTCACAGCTTCTCTTTCTTTCTCTCTCTCTCTCACTCACAGCTTCTCTTTCTCTCTCTCTCTCACTCACAGCTTCTCTTTCTCTCTGTCTCTCACTCACAGCTTCGCTTCCTCTCTCTCTCTCACTCACAGCTTCTCTTTTTCTCTCTCTCCCTCACAGCTTCTTTTTCTCTCTCTCTCATTCACAGCTTCTCTTTCTCTCTCTCTCTCACTCACAGCTTCTCTTTCTCTCTCTCCCTCACTCACAGCTTCTCTCTCTCTCTCTCACTCACAGCTCCTCTCTCTCATTCTCTCTCACTCACAGCTTCTCTTTCTTTCTTTCTCTCTCTCACTCACTCACAGCTTCTCTCTCTCTTACTCACTCCCAGCTCCTCTCTCTCTCTCACTCACAGCTTCTCACTCTCTCACTCACTCACTCACAGCATCTCTTTCTCTCTCTCTCACTCACAGCTTCTCTTTCTCTCTCTCTCTCACTCACAGCTTCTCTTTCTCTCTCTCTCACACACACAGCTTCTCTCTCTCTCACTTACAGCTTCTCTCTCTCTCTCCCTCACGCTCAGCTTCTCTTTCTCTCTCTCTATCACACACACAGCTTCTCTTTCTCTCTCTCTGTCACTCACAGCTTCTCTCTCTCACTAACAGCTTCTCTCTCTCTCTCTCACTGACAGCTTCTCTTTCTCTCTCTCACTCACTTACACCTATTTCTCTCTCTCTCTCACTCACAGCTTCTCTTTCTCTCTCTCTCTCACTCACAGCTTCTCTCTCTCTCACACAGCTTCTCATTCTCGCTCTCTCATTCACAGCTTCTCTTTCTCTCTCTCTCTCACTCACAGCTTCTCTTTCTCACTCTCTCTCACTCACAGCTTCTCTTTCTCACTCTCTCTCACTCACAGCTTCTCTTTCTCTATCTCTCTCACACAGCTTCTCTTTCTCTCTCTCTCATTCACAGCTTCTCTTTCTCTCTCTCTCACTCACAGCTTCTCTTTCTTTCTCTCTCTCTCACTCACAGCTTCTCTCTCTCTCACACCTTCTCTCTCTCTCTCTCACTCACAGCTCTTTCTCTCTCTCACTCACTCACAGCTTCTCTCTCTCTCACTCACTCACAGCTTCTCTCTCACTCTCTCTCACTCACAGCTTCTCTTTCTTTCTTTCTCTCTCTCTCACTCACAGCTTCTCTCTCTCTCTTACTCACTCCCAGCTTCTCTCTCTCTCACTCACTCACATCTTCTCACTCTCTCACTTACTCACAGCATCTCTTTCTCTCTCTCACTTACAGCTTCTCTTTCTCTCTCTCTCTCACTCACAGCTTCTCTTTCTCTCTCTCACACACACAGCTTCTCTCTCTCTCTCACTTACAGCTTCTCTCTCTCTCTTTCACTCACAGTTTCTCTTTCTCTCTCTCTCACTTACAGCTTCTATTTCTCTCTCTCTCTCACTCACAGCTTCCCTCTCTCTCTCACACAGATTCTCTTTCTCTCTCTCACACACACACAGCTTCTCTTTTTCTCTCTCTCACTCACAGCTTCTCTTGCTCTCTCTCTCACTCACAGCTTCTCTTTCTCTCTCTCTCACTCACAGCTTCTCTTTCTCTCACTCTCTCACACAGCTTCTCTCTCTCTCTCACACAGATTCTCTTTCTCCCTCTCTCATTCACAGCTTCTCTTTCTATCTATCTCTCACTCACAGCTTCTCTTTCTTTCACTCACAGCTTCTCTTTCTCTCTCTCTGTCACTCACAGCTTCTCTTTCTCTCTCTCTCTCACACAGCTTCTCTTTCTCTCTCTCTCACTCACAGCTTCTCTTTCTCTCTCACACACACACAGCTTCTCTCTCTCTCTCACTTACAGCTTCTCTCTCTCTCTTTCACTCACAGTTTCTCTTTCTCTCTCTCTCACTTACAGCTTCTATTTCTCTCTCTCTCTCACTCACAGCTTCCCTCTCTCTCTCACACAGATTCTCTTTCTCTCTCACACACACACACAGCTTCTCTTTTTCTCTCTCTCACTCACAGCTTCTCTTGCTCTCTCTCTCACTCACAGCTTCTCTTTCTCTCTCTCTCACTCACAGCTTCTCTTTCTCTCACTCTCTCACACAGCTTCTCTCTCTCACACACACAGATTCTCTTTCTCCCTCTCTCATTCACAGCTTCTCTTTCTATCTATCTCTCACTCACAGCTTCTCTTTCTTTCACTCACAGCTTCTCTTTCTCTCTCTCTGTCACTCACAGCTTCTCTTTCTCTCTCTCTCTCACACAGCTTCTCTTTCTCTCTCTCTCATTCACAGCTTCTCTTTCTCTCTCTCTCTCACTCACAGCTTCTCTTTCTTTCATTCTCTCTCTCACTCACAGCTTCTCTTTCTCTCGCTCCCTCACTCACAGCTTCTCTCTCTCTCACTCACAGCTTCTCTCTCTATTACTCACTCCCAGCTCCTCTCTCTCTCTCACTCACAGCTTCTCTTGCTCTCTCTCTCACTCACAGCTTCTCTTTCTCTCTCTCTCACTCACAGCTTCTCTTTCTCTCACTCTCTCACACAGCTTCTCTCTCTCTCTCACACAGATTCTCTTTCTCCCTCTCTCATTCACAGCTTCTCTTTCTATCTATCTCTCACTCACAGCTTCTCTTTCTTTCACTCACAGCTTCTCTTTCTCTCTCTCTGTCACTCACAGCTTCTCTTTCTCTCTCTCTCTCACACAGCTTCTCTTTCTCTCTCTCTCATTCACAGCTTCTCTTTCTCTCTCTCTCTCACTCACAGCTTCTCTTTCTTTCATTCTCTCTCTCACTCACAGCTTCTCTTTCTCTCGCTCCCTCACTCCCAGCTTCTCTCTCTCTCACTCACAGCTTCTCTCTCTATTACTCACTCCCAGCTCCTCTCTCACTCTCACTCACAGCTTCTCTTTCTCTCTCTCTCACTCACAGCTTCTCTCTCTCTCTCTCTCACTTACAGCTTCTCTTTCTCTCTCTCTCTCACGCTCAGCTTCTCTTTCTCTCTCTCTATCACACACACAGCCTCTCTTTCTGTCTCTCTGTCACTCACAGCTTCTCTCTCTCTCACACGCACAGCTTCTCACTCTCTCTCTCTCACTCACAGCTTCTCTTTCTCTCTCTCTCTCTCACTCACAGCTTCTCTTTGTCTCTCTCACACACACAGCTTCTCTCTCTCTCCCTTACAGCATCTCTTTCTCTATCTCTCTCACTCTCAGCTTCTCTTTCTCTCTCTCTATCACTCACACAGCTTCTCTTTCTCTCTCGCTCTCACTCACAGCTTCTCTTTCTCTCTCTCTCTCTCATTCACAGCTTCTCTTTCTCTCTTACACTCACAGTTTCTCTTTCTCTCTCTCTCACTTACAGCTTCTATTTCTCTCTCTCTCTCACTCACAGCTTCCCTCTCTCTCTCTTACTCACTCCCTGATTTTCTCTCTCTCACACACTCACAGCTTCTCTCCCTCTCTCTCACTCACAGCTTCTCTTTCTCTCTCACTCACTCACAGCTTCTCTTTCTCTCTCTCTCACACACACAGCTTCTCTTTTTCTCTCTCTCACTCACAGCTTCTCTTGCTCTCTCTCTCTCACTCACAGCTTCTCTTTCTCTCTCACTCACTCACAGCTTCTCTTTCTCTCACTCTCTCACACAGCTTCTCTCTCTCTCTCTCACAGATTCTCTTTCTCCCTCTCTCATTCACAGCTTCTCTTTCTATCTCTCTCTCACTCACAGCTTCTCTTTATTTCACTCACAGCTTCTCTTTCTCTCTGTCACTCACAGCTTCTCTCTCTCTCTCACACAGCTTCTCTTTCTCTCTCTCTCATTCACAGCTTCTCTTTCTCTCTCTCTCTCACTCACAGCTTCTCTTTCTCTCACTCACAGCTTCTCTTTCTCTCTCTCTATGTCACTCACAGCTTCTCTTTCTCTCTCTCTTACACAGCTTCTCTTTCTCTCTCTCTCATTCACAGCTTCTCTTTCTCTCTCTCTCACTCACAGCTTCTCTTTCTTTCTCTCTCTCTCTCACTCACAGCTTCTCTTTCTCTCTCTCTCTCACTCACAGCTTCTCTTTCTCTCTGTCTCTCACTCACAGCTTCGCTTTCTCTCTCTCTCTCACTCACAGCTTCTCTTTCTCTCTCTCTCATTCACAGCTTCTCTTTCTCTCTCTCTCTCACTCACAGCTTCTCTTTCTCTCTCTCCCTCACTCACAGCTTCTCTCTCTCTCTCACTCACAGCTTCTCTTTCTTTCTCTCTCTCTCTCATTCACAGCTTCTCTCTCTCTTATTCACTCCCAGCTTCTCTCTCTCTCTCACTCACAGCTTCTCAGTCTCTCTCTCACTCACTCACAGCTTCTCTCTCTCACTCACTCACTCACAGCTTCTCTCTCTCTCCCTCACTCACAGCTTCCCACTCTCTCACTCACTCACTCACTCACAGCATCTCTTTCTCTCTCTCTCTCACTCACAGCTTCTCTCTCTCTCTTTCACTCACAGTTTCTCTTTCTCTCTCTCTCACTTACAGCTTCTATTTCTCTCTCTCTCTCTCACTCACAGCTTCTCTTTCACTCTCTCTCTCAATCATTCACCGCTTCTCTTTCACTCTCTCACTCACAGCTTCTCTTTCTCTCTCACACCTTCTCTTTCTCTCTCTCTCACTCACAGCTTCTCTTTCTCTCGCTCTCTCACTCACTCAAACCTTCTCTTTCTCTATCTCTCTCACTCACTCAGCTTCTGTTTCTCTCTCACTCACAGCTTCTCTTTCTCTCTCTCTCTCACTCACAGTTTCTCTTTCTCTCTCTCTCACTCACAGGTTCTATTTCACTCTCTGTCTCCCTCACTCACAGCTTCTCTATCTATCTCACTCTCTCACTCACAGCTTCTCTTTCTCTCTCTCACTCACAGCTTCTCTTTCTCTCTCTATCTCTCTCTCACTCACAGCTTCTCTTTCTCTCTCTCTCAATAACTCACAGCTTCTCTCTCTCTCTCACTCACTCACAGCTTCTCTTTCTCTCTCTCTCTCACTCACAGCTTCTCTTTCTCTCTCTCTCTCACTCACTCACAGCTTCTCAATCTCTCTCTGTCTCTCTCATTCACAGCTTCTCTTTCTCTTTCTCTCACTAACTCACAGCTTCTCTTTCTCTCTCTCTTACAGCTTCTCTTTCTCTCTCTCTCTCTCTCACTCACTCACAGCTTCTCTTTCTCTCTCTCTCACTCACTCACAGCTAATATTTCTCTCTCTCACACACACAGCTTCACTTTTTCTCTATCTCTCTCACTCACAGCTTCTTTCTTTCTCTCTCTCTCACTCACAGCTTCTCTTTCTCTCTCTCTCACTCACAGCTTCTCTTTCTCTCTCACACACACAGCTTCTCTTTCTCTTTCTCTCTCTCACTCACAGCTTCTCTCTCTCTCACACACACAGCTTCTCTTTCTCTCTATCTGTCACTCACAGCTTCTCTTTCTCTCTCTCTCACTCACAGCTTCTATTTCTATCTATCTCTCATTCACAGCTTCTCTCTCTCTCTCTCTCTCTCTAACCCACAGCTTCTTTTTCTCTCTCTCTCACTCACTCACAGCTTCTCTTTCTCTCTCTCTCTCTCACTCACTCACAGCTCCTCTTTCTCTCTCTCTCTCACTCACAGCTTCTCTTTCTCTCTCTCTCACTCACAGCTTCTATTTCTCTCTCACACACACACACACAGCTTCTCTTTCTCTCTCTCTCTCACTCACAGCTTCTCTTTCTCTTTCTCTCTCTCACTCACAGCTCTTTCTCTCTCTATCTCTCTCTCACTCACAGCTTCTCTTTCTCTCTCTCTCAATAACTCACAGCTTCTCTCTCTCTCTCTCACTCACTCACAGCTTCTCTTTTTCTCTCTTTCTCTCTCACAGCTTCTCTCTCTCTCTCTCTCACTCACTCACAGCTTCTCAATCTCTCTCTGTCTCTCTCATTCACAGCTTCTCTTTCTCTTTCTCTCACTTACTCACAGCTTCTCTTTCTCTCTCTCTCACAGCTTCTCTTTCTCTCTCTCTCTCTCACTCACTCACAGCTACTATTTCTCTCTCTCACTCACAGCTTCTCTTTCTATCTCTCTCAATCATTCACCGCTTCTCTCTCTCTCTCTCACAGCTTCTCTTTCTCTCTCTCTCATACAGCTTCTCTTTCTCTCTCTCACTTACAGCTTCTCTTTCTCTCTCTCTATCTTAGCTTCTCTTTCTCTCTCTCTATCACAGACACAACTTCTCTTTCTCTCTCTCTATCACTCACAGCTTCTCTCTCTCTCTCACTCACAGCTTCTCTCACTCTCTCTCTCACTCACAGCTTCTCTTTCTCTCTCTCTCTCACTCACAGCTTCTCTCTCTCTCACAGCTTCTCTTTCTCTCTCTCTCATTCACACCTTCTCTTTCTCTCTCTCTCTCACTCACAGCTTCTCTTTCTCTCTCTCTCTCTCTCTCTCACTCACAGCTTCAATTTCTCTCACTCACAGCTTCTCTTTCTCTATCTCTCTCACACAGCTTCACTTTCTCTCTCTCTCATTCACAGCTTCTCTTTCTCTCTCTCTCTCACTCACAGCTTCTCTTTCTTTCTCTCTCTCTCTCACTCACAGCTTCTCTTTCTCTCTCTCTCTCACTCACAGCTTCTCTTTCTCTCTCTCTCACTCACAGCTCTTTCTCTCTCTCTCTCACTCACAGCTTCTCTCTCTCTCACTCACTCCCAGCTTCTCTCTCTCTCACTCTCTCTCACTCACAGCTTCTCTTTCTTTCTTTCTCTCTCTCTCACTCACAGCTTCTCTCTCTCTCTTCCTCACTCCCAGTTTCTCTCTCTCTCACTCACTCACATCTTCTCACTCTCTCACTTACTCACAGAATCTCTTTCTCTCTCTCACTTACAGTTTCTCTTTCTCTCTCTCTCTCACTCACAGCTTCTCTTTCTCTCTCTCTCACACACACAGCTTCTCTTTCTCTGTCACTCACAGCTTCTCCCTCTCTCACTAACAGCTTCTCTCTCTCTCTCACTCACAGCTTCTCTTTCTCTCTCTCACTTACACCTTCTATTTCTCTCTCTCTCTCACTCACAACTTCTTTCTCTCATACTCCCTGATTCTCTCTCTCTCTCTCTCTCTCACAGCTTCTCTCTCTTTCTCTCACTCACAGCTTCTCTTTCTATCTCTCTCACTCACAGCTTCTCTTTCTCTCTCTCTCACTCACAGCTTCTCTTTCTTTCTCTCTCTCTCTCATTCACAGCTTCTCTCTCTCTTACTCACTCCCAGCTTCTCTCTCTCTCACTCACAGCTTCTCACTCTCTCTCTCACTCACTCACACCTTCTCTCTCTCTCTCTTACTCACTCACAGCTTCTCTCCCTCTCACTCACAGCTTCCCACTCTCTCACTCACTCACTCACAGCATCTCTTTCTCTCTCTCTCACTCACAGCTTCTATTTCTCTCTCTCTCTCACTCACAGCTTCTCTTTCTCTCTCACACACACAGCTTCTCTCTCTCTCACTTACAGCTTCTCTCTCTCTCACTCACTCACTCATAGCTTCTCTTTCTCTCTCTCTCTTACTCACAGCTTCTCTTTCTCTCTCTCTCACTCACAGATTCTCTTTCTCTCTCACACAAACACAGCTTCTTTTTCTCTCTCTCTCTCTCTCACTCACAGCTTCTCTCTCTCACACACACAGCTTCTCTCTCTCACTTACAGTTTCTATTTCTCTCTCTCTCTCACTCACAGCTTCTCTCTCTCTCTTACTCACTCCCTGATTCTCTCTCTCACACACTCACAGCTTCTCTCTCTCACTCCCAGCTTCTCTCTCTCTCATTCCCTCACAGCTTCTCTCTCTCTCACTCACAGCTTCTCTTTCTCTCTCTCACTCACAGCTTCTCTCTCTCTTTCTCTCTCTCACTCACAGCTTCTATTTCTCTCTCACTCTCTCTCACTCACAGCTTCTCTCTCTCTCTCACTCACAGCTTCTCTCTCTCTCACTCACAGCTTCTCTCTCTCTCTCTTACTCACTCCCAGCTTCTCTCTCACACACACACAGCTTCTCACTCTCTCACTCACTCACTCACAGCTTCTCTTTCTCTCTCTCACACACACAGCTTCTCTCTCTCACTCACTTACAGCATCTCTTTCTCTCTCTCTCACTCTCAGCTTCTCTTTCTCTCTCTATCACTCACACAGCTCTTTCTCTCTCGCTCTCGCTCACAGCTGCTCTTTCTCTCTCTCACGCACTCACAGCTTCTCTCTCTCACTCACTCACAGCTTCTCATTCTCTCTCTCTCACTCTCAGCTTCTCTTTCTCTCTCTCTCAGACACACACAGCTTCTCTTTCTCTCTCTCACTCACAGCTTCTCTCTCTCTCACTCACAGCTTCTTCTCTCTCTCACTCACAGCTTCTCTCTCTCTCACTCACTCACAACTTCTTTTTCTCTCTCTCACCTACAGCTTCTGTTTCTCTCTCTCACTCACAGCTTCTCTCTCTCTCACTCACTCACTCACAGCTTCACTCTCTCTCTCACTCACTCACTCATAGCTTCTCTCTCTCTCACACACAGCTTCTTTTCCTCTCTCTCTCTCACTCACAGCATCACTGTCTCTCTCTCTCACTCAGCTTCTCTTTCTCTCTCTCTATCACACACACAGCTTCTTTCTCTCTCTCTCTCACTCACAGCTTCTCTCTCTCTCTCTCACACACACCGCTTCTCTCTCTCACTTACAGCTTCTATTTCTCTCTCTCTCACTCACAGCTTCTCTCTCTCTCTTACTCACTCCCTGATTCTCTCTCTCTCACTCACTCACAGCTTCTCTCTCTCTCTCACTCACAGCTTCTCTCTCTCTCACTCACAGCTTCTCTCTCTCTCACTCACAGCTTCTCTCTCTCTCTCTCACTCACAGCTTCTCTTTCTCTCTCTCACACACTCACCTTCTCTTTCTCTCTCTCTCTCTCACTCACAGCTTCTCTCTCTCTCTTTCTCTCTCTCACTCACAGCTTCTCTTTCTCTCTCACTCTCTCTCACTCACAGCTTCCATTTCTCTCTCTCACTCACAGCTTCTCACTCTCTCTCTCTCTCACAGCTTCTCTCTCTCTCTCTTACTCACTCCCAGCTTCTCTCTCTCACACACACACAGCTTCTCACTCTCTCTCTCTCTCACTCACAGCTTCTCTTTCTCTCTCTCTCTCTCACTCACAGCTTCTCTCTCTCTCTCTCACAAACAGCTTCTCTCTCTCTCACTTACAGCATCTCTTTCTCTCTCTCTCTCACTCGCAGCTTCTCTTTCTCTCTCTCTATCACTCACACAGCTTCTCTTTCTCTCTCGCTCTCACACACAGCTTCTCTTTCTTTCTCTCTCTCTCACTCACAGCTTCTCTCTCTCTCTCACTCACAGCTTCCCTCTCTCTCTCTTACTCACTCCCTGATTTTCTGTCTCTCACACACTCACAGCTTCTCTCCCTCCCTCTCACTCACAGCTTCTCTTTCTCTCTCTCTCTCACTCACAGCTTCTCTTTCTCTCTCTCACTCACACCTTCTCATTCTCTCTCTCTCACTCTCAGTTTCTCTCTCTCACACACACACACAGCTTCTCTTTCTCTCTCTCTCACTCACACCTTCTCATTCTCTCTCTCTCTCACTCACAGCTTCTCTCTCTCTCTCTCACTCAATAGCTTCTATTTCTCTCACTCTCTCACTCACAGCTTCTCTCTTTCTCACTCTCTCTCACTTACAGCTTCTCTTTCTCTCTCTCTCACACACAGCTTCTCTCTCTCACTCACTCACAGCTTCTCTCTCTCTCACTCTCTCTCACTCACAGCTTCTCTTTGTCTCACTCTCTCACTCACAGCTTCTCTCTCTCTCTCACAGCTTCTCTCTCTCTTACTCACTCCCAGCTTCTCTCTCTCTCACACACACAGCTTCTCACTCTCTCTCTCTCACACACTCACAGCTACTCTCTCTCTCTCTCTCTCTCACTCACAGCTTTTCTTTCTCTCTCTCACACACACAGCTTCTCTCTCTCCCTTACAGCATCTCTTTCTCTCTCTCACTCACTCTCAGCTTCTCTTTCTCTCTCTCTATCACTCACACAGCTTCTCTTTCTCTCTCTCTCTCACTCACAGCTTCTCTCTCTCTCTTTCACTCACAGTTTCTCTTTCTCTCTCTCTCACTTACAGCTTCTATTTCTCTCTCTCTCTCACTCACAGCTTCCCTCTCTCTCTCTTACTCACTCCCTGATTTTCTCTCTCACACACACTCACAGCTTCTCTCCCTCTCTCTCACTCACAGCTTCTCTTTCTCTCTCACTCACAGCTTCTATTTCTCTCTCTCACTCACAGCCTCTTGTTCTCTCTCACACACACACAGCTTCTCTTTGTCTCTCTCTCTCACTCACACCTTCTCTTTCTCTCTCTCTCACTTACAGCATCTCTTTCTCTCTCTCTCTCACTCTCAGCTTCTCTTTCTCTCTCTATCACTCACACAGCTCTTTCTCTCTCGCTCTCGCTCACAGCTGCTCTTTCTCTCTCTCACTCACTCACAGCTTCTCTCTCTCTCACTCACTCACAGCTTCTCTTTCTCTCTTACTCACTCACAGCTTCTCTTTCTCTCTCTCACACACACACACAGCTTCTCTTTCTCTCTCTCACTCACAGCTTCTCTCTTTCTCACTCACAGCTTCTTCTCTCTCTCACTCACTCACTCACAGCTTCTCTCTCTCACTCACTCACTCATAGCTTCTCTTTCTCTCTCTCTCTTACTCACAGCTTCTCTTTCTCTCTCTCTCTCTCACTCACAGATTCTCTTTCTCTCTCACACACACAGCTTCTTTTTCTCTCTCTCTCTCACTCACAGCTTCTCTGTCTCTCTCTCTCACTCAGCTTCTCTTTCTCTCTCTCTATCACACACACAGCTTCTTTCTCTCTCTCTCTCTCACTCACAGCTTCTCTTTCTCTCTCTCTCACTCACAGCTTCTCTCTCTCTCACACACACACAGCTTCTCTCTCTCACTTACAGCTTCTATTTCTCTCTCTCTCACTCACAGCTTCTCTCTCTCTCTCTTACTCACTCCCTGATTCTCTCTCTCTCACTCACTCCCTGATTCTCTCTCTCTCACTCACTCACAGCTTCTCTCTCTCTCACTCACAGCTTCTCTCTCTGTCTCTCTCACTCACAGCTTCTCTTTCTCTCTCACACACATACAGCTTCTCTTTCTCTCTCTCTCTCACTCACAGCTTCTCTCTCTCTCTTTCTCTCTCTCACTCACAGCTTCTCTTTCTCTCTCACTCTCTCTCACTCACAGCTTCTCTTTCTCTCTCTCTCACTCACAGCTTCTCGCTCTCTCTCTCTCTCACAGCTTCTCTCTCTCTCTCTTACTATCTCCCAGCTTCACTCTCTCTCACACACACATCTTCTCACTCTCTCTCTCACAAACAGCTTCTCTCTCTCTCACTTACAACATCTCTTTCTCTCTCTCTCTCTCACTCTCAGCTTCTCTTTCTCTCTCTCTATCACTCACACAGCTTCTCTTTCTCTCTCGCTCTCACTCACAGCTTCTCTTTCTTTCTCTCTCTCTCTCACTCACAGCTTCTCTCTCTCTCTTTCACTCACAGTTTCTCTTTCTCTCTCTCTCACTTACAGCTTCTATTTCTCTCTCTCTCTCACTCACAGCTTCCCTCTCTCTCTCTTACTCACGCCCTGATTTTCTGTCTCTCACACACTCACAGCTTCTCGTTCACTCTCTCTCACACACAGCTTCTCTTTGTCTCTCTCTCTCACTCACACCTTCTCATTCTCTCTCTCTCTCACTCTCAGCTTCTCTCTCTCTCACACACACACAGCTTCTCTTTCTCTCTCACTCACTCACAGCTTCTCTTTCTCTCTCTCTCTCACACACAGCTTCTCTTTCTCTCTCTCTCACTCACAGCTTCTCTTTCTCTCTCTCTCTCACTCACAGCTTCTCTTTTTCTCTCACACACACAATAGCTTCTATTTCTCTCACTCTCTCACTCACAGCTTCTCTCTTTCTCACTCTCTCTCACTTACAGCTTCTCTTTCGTTCTCTCTCACACACACAGCTTCTCTCTCTCTCTCACTCACAGCTTCTCTTTCTCTCTCTCTCTCACTCACAGCTTCTCTCTCTCTCTCACAGCTTCTCTCTCTCTTACTCACTCCCAGCTTCTCTCTCTCTCTCACACACAGCTTCTCACTCTCTCTCTCTCACACTCACAGCTTCTCTTTCTCTCTCTCTCACTCACAGCTTTTCTTTCTCTCTCTCACACACACAGCTTCTCTCTCTCTCCCTTACAGCATCTCTTTCTCTCTCTCACTCACTCTCAGCTTCTCTTTCTCTCTCTATCACTCACACAGCTTCTCTTTCTCTCTCACTCTCACTCACAGCTTCTCTTTCTCTCTCTCTCTCACTCACAGCTTCTCTCTCTCTTTCACTCACAGTTTCTCTTTCTCTCTCTCTCACTTACACCTTCTATTTCTCTCTCTCTCTCACTCACAGCTTCCCTCTCTCTCTCTTACTCACTCCCTGATTTTCTCTCTCTCACACACTCACAGCTTCTCTCCTTCTCTCTCACTCACAGCTTCTCTTTCTCTCTCTCTCTCACTCACAGCTTCTCTTTCTCTCTCTCTCTCACTCACAGCTTCTCGTTCTCTCTCTCACACACACAGCTTCTCTTTGTCTCTCTCTCTCACTCACACCTTCTCATTCTCTCTCTCTCTCACTCTCAGCTTCTCTCTCTCTCACACACACAGCTTCTCTTTCTCTCTCACTCACTCACAGCTTCTCTTTCTCTCTCACACACACACACAGCTTCTCTTTCTCTCTCTCTCACTCACAGCTTCTCTTGCTCTCTCTCTCTCACTCACAGCTTCTCTTTCTCTCTCTCTCACTCACAGCTTCTCTTTCTCTCACTCTCTCACACAGCTTCTCTCTCTCTCACAGCTTCTCTTTCTCTCTCTCTCATTCACAGCTTCTCTTTCTCTCTCTCTCTCACTCACAGCTTCTCTTTCTCTCACTCACAGCTTCTCTTTCTCTCTCTCTCTGTCACTCACAGCTTCTCTTTCTCTCTCACACACACAGCTTCTCTTTCTCTCTCTCTCATTCACAGCTTCTCTTTCTCTCTCTCTCTCACTCACAGCTTCTCTTTCTTTCTCTCTCTCTCTCACTCACAGCTTCTCTTTCTCTCTCTCTCTCACTCACAGCTTCTCTTTCTCTCTGTCTCTCACTCATAGCTTCTCTTTTTTTCTCTCTCTCTCCCTCACAGCTTCTTCTTCTCTCTCTCTCATTCACAGCTTCTCTTTCTCTCTCTCTCTCACTCACAGCTTCTCTTTCTCTCTCTCCCTCACTCACAGCTTCTCTCTCTCTCTCTCACTCACAGCTCCTCTCTCTCATTCTCTCTCACTCACAGCTTCTCTTTCTTTCTTTCTCTCTCTCTCTCACTCACAGCTTCTCTCTCTCTTACTCACTCCCAGCTCCTCTCTCTCTCTCACTCACAGCTTCTCACTCTCTCACTCACTCACTCACAGCATCTCTTTCTCTCTCTCTCACTCACAGCTTCTCTTTCTCTCTCTCTCTCACTCACAGCTTCTCTTTCTCTCTCTCACACACACACAGCTTCTCTCTCTCTCTCTCACTTACAGCTTCTCTTTCTCTCTCTCTCTCTCACGCTCAGCTTCTCTTTCTCTCTCTCTATCACACACACAGCTTCTCTTTCTCTCTCTCTGTCACTCACAGCTTCTCTCTCTCACTAACAGCTTCTCTCTCTCTCTCTCACTGACAGCTTCTCTTTCTCTCTCTCACTCACTTACACCTATTTCTCTCTCTCTCACTCACAGCTTCTCTTTCTCTCTCTCTCTCTCACTCACAGCTTCTCTCTCTCTCACACAGCTTCTCATTCTCGCTCTCTCATTCACAGCTTCTCTCTCTCTCACTCTCTCTCACTCACAGCTTCTCTTTGTCTCTCTCTCTCACTCACAGCTTCTCTCTCTCTCTCACAGCTTCTCTCTCTCTTACTCACTCCCAGCTTCTCTCTCTCTCACACACACAGCTTCTCACTCTCTCTCTCACACACTCACAGCTTCTCTCTCTCTCACTCACAGCTTTTCTTTCTCTCTCTCACACATACAGCTTCTCTCTCTCCCTTACAGCATCTCTTTCTCTCTCTCACTCACTCTCAGCTTCTCTTTCTCTCTCTCTATCACTCACACAGCTTCTCTTTCTCTCTCTCTCACTCACAGCTTCTCTCTCTCTTTCACTCACAGTTTCTCTTTCTCTCTCTCTCACTTACAGCTTCTATTTCTCTCTCTCTCTCACTCACAGCTTCCCTCTCTCTCTCTTACTCACTCCCTGATTTTCTCTCTCACACACACTCACAGCTTCTCTTCCTCTCTCTCACTCACAGCTTCTCTTTCTCTCTCACTCACAGCTTTTATTTCTCTCTCTCACTCACAGCTTCTCGTTCTCTCTCACACACACACAGCTTCTCTTTGTCTCTCTCTCTCACTCACACCTTCTCTTTCTCTCTCTCTCACTTCCAGCATCTCTTTCTCTCTCTCTCTCACTCTCAGCTTCTCTTTCTCTCTCTATCACTCACACAGCTCTTTCTCTCTCGCTCTCACTCACAGCTGCTCTTTCTCTCTCTCACTCACTCACAGCTTCTCTCTCACTCACTCACTCACAGCTTCTCTTTCTCTCTTACTCACTCACAGCTTCTCTTTCTCTCTCTCTCACACACACACAGCTTCTCTTTCTCTCTCTCACTCACAGCTTCTCTCTTTCTCACTCACAGCTTCTTCTCTCTCTCACTCACTCACTCACAGCTTCTCTCTCTCACTCACTCACTCATAGCTTCTCTTTCTCTCTCTCTCTTACTCACAGCTTCTCTTTCTCTCTCTCTCTCACTCACAGATTCTCTTTCTCTCTCACACACACAGCTTCTTTTTCTCTCTCTCTCTCATTCACAGCTTCTCTTTCTCTCTCTCTCTCACTCACAGCTTCTCTTTCTTTCATTCTCTCTCTCACTCACAGCTTCTCTTTCTCTCGCTCCCTCACTCACAGCTTCTCTCTCTCTCACTCACAGCTTCTCTCTCTATTACTCACTCCCAGCTCCTCTCTCTCTCTCACTCACAGCTTCTCACTCTCTCACTCACTCACTCACAGCATCTCTTTCTCTCTCACTCTCACTCACAGCTTCTCTTTCTCTCTCTCTCACTCACAGCTTCTCTCTCTCTCTCTCTCACTTACAGCTTCTCTTTCTCTCTCTCTCTCACGCTCAGCTTCTCTTTCTCTCTCTCTATCACACACACAGCCTCTCTTTCTGTCTCTCTGTCACTCACAGCTTCTCTCTCTCTCACACGCACAGCTTCTCACTCTCTCTCTCTCACTCACAGCTTCTCTTTCTCTCTCTCTCTCTCACTCACAGCTTCTCTTTGTCTCTCTCACACACACAGCTTCTCTCTCTCTCCCTTACAGCATCTCTTTCTCTGTCTCTCTCACTCTCAGCTTCTCTTTCTCTCTCTCTATCACTCACACAGCTTCTCTTTCTCTCTCGCTCTCACTCACAGCTTCTCTTTCTCTCTCTCTCTCTCATTCACAGCTTCTCTCTCTCTCTTACACTCACAGTTTCTCTTTCTCTCTCTCTCACTTACAGCTTCTATTTCTCTCTCTCTCTCACTCACAGCTTCCCTCTCTCTCTCTTACTCACTCCCTGATTTTCTCTCTCTCACACACTCACAGCTTCTCTCCCTCTCTCTCACTCACAGCTTCTCTTTCTCTCTCACTCACTCACAGCTTCTCTTTCTCTCTCTCTCACACACACAGCTTCTCTTTTTCTCTCTCTCACTCACAGCTTCTCTTGCTCTCTCTCTCTCACTCACAGCTTCTCTTTCTCTCTCACTCACTCACAGCTTCTCTTTCTCTCACTCTCTCACACAGCTTCTCTCTCTCTCTCTCACAGATTCTCTTTCTCCCTCTCTCATTCACAGCTTCTCTTTCTATCTCTCTCTCACTCACAGCTTCTCTTTCTTTCACTCACAGCTTCTCTTTCTCTCTGTCACTCACAGCTTGTCTCTCTCTCTCACACAGCTTCTCTTTCTCTCTCTCTCATTCACAGCTTCTCTTTCTCTCTCTCTCTCACTCACAGCTTCTCTTTCTCTCACTCACAGCTTCTCTTTCTCTCTCTCTATGTCACTCACAGCTTCTCTTTCTCTCTCTCTCTTACACAGCTTCTCTTTCTCTCTCTCTCATTCACAGCTTCTCTTTCTCTCTCTCTCACTCACAGCTTCTCTTTCTTTCTCTCTCTCTCACTCACAGCTTCTCTTTCTCTCTGTCTCTCACTCACAGCTTCGCTTTCTCTCTCTCTCTCACTCACAGCTTCTCTTTCTCTCTCTCTCATTCACAGCTTCTCTTTCTCTCTCTCTCTCACTCACAGCTTCTCTTTCTCTCTCTCCCTCACTCACAGCTTCTCTCTCTCTCACTCACAGCTTCTCTTTCTTTCTCTCTCTCTCTCATTCACATCTTCTCTCTCTCTTATTCACTCCCAGCTTCTCTCTCTCTCTCACTCACAGCTTCTCAGTCTCTCTCTCACTCACTCACAGCTTCTCTCTCTCACTCACTCACTCACAGCTTCTCTCTCTCTCCCTCACTCACAGCTTCCCACTCTCTCACTCACTCACTCACTCACAGCATCTCTTTCTCTCTCTCTCTCACTCACAGCTTCTCTCTCTCTATTTCACTCACAGTTTCTCTTTCTCTCTCTCTCACTTACAGCTTCTATTTCTCTCTCTCTCTCACTCACAGCTTCTCTTTCACTCTCTCTCTCAATCATTCACCGCTTCTCTTTCACTCTCTCACTCACAGCTTCTCTTTCTCTCTCACACCTTCTCTTTCTCTCTCTCTCACTCACAGCTTCTCTTTCTCTCGCTCTCTCACTCACTCAAACCTTCTCTTTCTCTATCTCTCTCACTCACTCAGCTTCTGTTTCTCTCTCACTCACAGCTTCTCTTTCTCTCTCTCTCTCACTCACAGTTTCTCTTTCTCTCTCTCTCACTCACAGGTTCTATTTCACTCTCTGTCTCCCTCACTCACAGCTTCTCTATCTATCTCACTCTCTCACTCACAGCTTCTCTTTCTCTCTCTCACTCACAGCTTCTCTTTCTCTCTCTATCTCTCTCTCACTCACAGCTTCTCTTTCTCTCTCTCTCAATAACTCACAGCTTCTCTCTCTCTCACTCACTCACAGCTTCTCTCTCTCTCTCTCTCACTCACAGCTTCTCTTTCTCTCTCTCTCTCACTCACTCACAGCTTCTCTTTCTCTCTCTCTCTCTCACTCACTCACAGCTCCTCTTTCTCTCTCTCTCTCTCACTCACAGCTTCTCTTTCTCTCTCTCTCACTCACAGCTTCTATTTCTCTCTCACACACACACACAGCTTCTCTTTCTCTCTCTCTCTCACTCACAGCTTCTCTTTCTCTTTCTCTCTCTCACTCACAGCTCTTTCTCTCTCTATCTCTCTCTCACTCACAGCTTCTCTTTCTCTCTCTCTCAATAACTCACAGCTTCTCTCTCTCTCTCTCACTCACTCACAGCTTCTCTTTTTCTCTCTTTCTCTCTCACAGCTTCTCTCTCTCTCTCTCTCTCTCACTCACTCACAGCTTCTCAATCTCTCTCTGTCTCTCTCATTCACAGCTTCTCTTTCTCTTTCTCTCACTTACTCACAGCTTCTCTTTCTCTCTCTCTCACAGCTTCTCTTTCTCTCTCTCTCTCTCACTCACTCACAGCTACTATTTCTCTCTCTCACTCACAGCTTCTCTTTCTATCTCTCTCAATCATTCACCGCTTCTCTCTCTCTCTCTCACAGCTTCTCTTTCTCTCTCTCTCATACAGCTTCTCTTTCTCTCTCTCACTTACAGCTTCTCTTTCTCTCTCTCTATCTTACCTTCTCTTTCTCTCTCTCTATCACAGACACAACTTCTCTTTCTCTCTCTCTATCACTCACAGCTTCTCTCTCTCTCTCTCTCACTCACAGCTTATCTCACTCTCTCTCTCACTCACAGCTTCTCTTTCTCTCTCTCTCTCACTCACAGCTTCTCTCTCTCTCACAGCTTCTCTTTCTCTCTCTCTCATTCACACCTTCTCTTTCTCTCTCTCTCTCACTCACAGCTTCTCTTTCTCTCTCTCTCTCTCACTCACAGCTTCAATTTCTCTCACTCACAGCTTCTCTTTCTCTATCTCTCTCACACAGCTTCACTTTCTCTCTCTCTCATTCACAGCTTCTCTTTCTCTCTCTCTCTCACTCACAGCTTCTCTTTCTTTCTCTCTCTCTCTCACTCACAGCTTCTCTTTCTCTCTCTCTCACTCACAGCTTCTCTTTCTCTCGCTCTCTCACTCACTCAAACCTTCTCTTTCTCTATCTCTCTCACTCACTCAGCTTCTGTTTCTCTCTCACTCACAGCTTCTCTTTCTCTCTCTCTCTCACTCACAGTTTCTCTTTCTCTCTCTCTCACTCACAGGTTCTATTTCACTCTCTGTCTCCCTCACTCACAGCTTCTCTATCTATCTCACTCTCTCACTCACAGCTTCTCTTTCTCTCTCTCACTCACAGCTTCTCTTTCTCTCTCTATCTCTCTCTCACTCACAGCTTCTCTTTCTCTCTCTCTCAATAACTCACAGCTTCTCTCTCTCTCTCACTCACTCACAGCTTCTCTCTCTCTCTCTCTCACTCACAGCTTCTCTTTCTCTCTCTCTCTCACTCACTCACAGCTTCTCAATCTCTCTCTGTCTCTCTCATTCACAGCTTCTCTTTCTCTTTCTCTCACTAACTCACAGCTTCTCTTTCTCTCTCTCTTACAGCTTCTCTTTCTCTCTCTCTCTCTCTCACTCACTCACAGCTTCTCTTTCTCTCTCTCTCACTCACTCACAGCTAATATTTCTCTCTCTCACACACACAGCTTCACTTTTTCTCTATCTCTCTCACTCACAGCTTCTTTCTTTCTCTCTCTCTCACTCACAGCTTCTCTTTCTCTCTCTCTCACTCACAGCTTCTCTTTCTCTCTCACACACACAGCTTCTCTTTCTCTTTCTCTCTCTCACTCACAGCTTCTCTCTCTCACACACACACAGCTTCTCTTTCTCTCTATCTGTCACTCACAGCTTCTCTTTCTCTCTCTCTCACTCACAGCTTCTATTTCTATCTATCTCTCATTCACAGCTTCTCTCTCTCTCTCTCTCTCTAACCCACAGCTTCTTTTTCTCTCTCTCTCACTCACTCACAGCTTCTCTTTCTCTCTCTCTCTCTCACTCACTCACAGCTCCTCTTTCTCTCTCTCTCTCTCACTCACAGCTTCTCTTTCTCTCTCTCTCACTCACAGCTTCTATTTCTCTCTCACACACACACACAGCTTCTCTTTCTCTCTCTCTCTCACTCACAGCTTCTCTTTCTCTTTCTCTCTCTCACTCACAGCTCTTTCTCTCTCTATCTCTCTCTCACTCACAGCTTCTCTTTCTCTCTCTCTCAATAACTCACAGCTTCTCTCTCTCTCTCTCACTCACTCACAGCTTCTCTTTTTCTCTCTTTCTCTCTCACAGCTTCTCTCTCTCTCTCTCTCTCTCTCTCACTCACTCACAGCTTCTCAATCTCTCTCTGTCTCTCTCATTCACAGCTTCTCTTTCTCTTTCTCTCACTTACTCACAGCTTCTCTTTCTCTCTCTCTCACAGCTTCTCTTTCTCTCTCTCTCTCTCACTCACTCACAGCTACTATTTCTCTCTCTCACTCACAGCTTCTCTTTCTATCTCTCTCAATCATTCACCGCTTCTCTCTCTCTCTCTCACAGCTTCTCTTTCTCTCTCTCTCATACAGCTTCTCTTTCTCTCTCTCACTTACAGCTTCTCTTTCTCTCTCTCTATCTTACCTTCTCTTTCTCTCTCTCTATCACAGACACAACTTCTCTTTCTCTCTCTCTATCACTCACAGCTTCTCTCTCTCTCTCTCTCACTCACAGCTTATCTCACTCTCTCTCTCACTCACAGCTTCTCTTTCTCTCTCTCTCTCACTCACAGCTTCTCTCTCTCTCACAGCTTCTCTTTCTCTCTCTCTCATTCACACCTTCTCTTTCTCTCTCTCTCTCACTCACAGCTTCTCTTTCTCTCTCTCTCTCTCACTCACAGCTTCAATTTCTCTCACTCACAGCTTCTCTTTCTCTATCTCTCTCACACAGCTTCACTTTCTCTCTCTCTCATTCACAGCTTCTCTTTCTCTCACTCTCTCACACAGCTTCTCTCTCTCTCTCTCACAGATTCTCTTTCTCCCTCTCTCATTCACAGCTTCTCTTTCTATCTCTCTCTCACTCACAGCTTCTCTTTCTTTCACTCACAGCTTCTCTTTCTCTCTGTCACTCACAGCTTGTCTCTCTCTCTCACACAGCTTCTCTTTCTCTCTCTCTCATTCACAGCTTCTCTTTCTCTCTCTCTCTCACTCACAGCTTCTCTTTCTCTCACTCACAGCTTCTCTTTCTCTCTCTCTATGTCACTCACAGCTTCTCTTTCTCTCTCTCTCTTACACAGCTTCTCTTTCTCTCTCTCTCATTCACAGCTTCTCTTTCTCTCTCTCTCACTCACAGCTTCTCTTTCTTTCTCTCTCTCTCACTCACAGCTTCTCTTTCTCTCTGTCTCTCACTCACAGCTTCGCTTTCTCTCTCTCTCACTCACAGCTTCTCTTTCTCTCTCTCTCATTCACAGCTTCTCTTTCTCTCTCTCTCTCACTCACAGCTTCTCTTTCTCTCTCTCCCTCACTCACAGCTTCTCTCTCTCTCTCACTCACAGCTTCTCTTTCTTTCTCTCTCTCTCTCATTCACATCTTCTCTCTCTCTTATTCACTCCCAGCTTCTCTCTCTCTCTCACTCACAGCTTCTCAGTCTCTCTCTCACTCACTCACAGCTTCTCTCTCTCACTCACTCACTCACAGCTTCTCTCTCTCTCCCTCACTCACAGCTTCCCACTCTCTCACTCACTCACTCACTCACAGCATCTCTTTCTCTCTCTCTCTCACTCACAGCTTCTCTCTCTCTATTTCACTCACAGTTTCTCTTTCTCTCTCTCTCACTTACAGCTTCTATTTCTCTCTCTCTCTCACTCACAGCTTCTCTTTCACTCTCTCTCTCAATCATTCACCGCTTCTCTTTCACTCTCTCACTCACAGCTTCTCTTTCTCTCTCACACCTTCTCTTTCTCTCTCTCTCACTCACAGCTTCTCTTTCTCTCGCTCTCTCACTCACTCAAACCTTCTCTTTCTCTATCTCTCTCACTCACTCAGCTTCTGTTTCTCTCTCACTCACAGCTTCTCTTTCTCTCTCTCTCTCACTCACAGTTTCTCTTTCTCTCTCTCTCACTCACAGGTTCTATTTCACTCTCTGTCTCCCTCACTCACAGCTTCTCTATCTATCTCACTCTCTCACTCACAGCTTCTCTTTCTCTCTCTCACTCACAGCTTCTCTTTCTCTCTCTATCTCTCTCTCACTCACAGCTTCTCTTTCTCTCTCTCTCAATAACTCACAGCTTCTCTCTCTCTCTCACTCACTCACAGCTTCTCTCTCTCTCTCTCTCACTCACAGCTTCTCTTTCTCTCTCTCTCTCACTCACTCACAGCTTCTCAATCTCTCTCTGTCTCTCTCATTCACAGCTTCTCTTTCTCTTTCTCTCACTAACTCACAGCTTCTCTTTCTCTCTCTCTTACAGCTTCTCTTTCTCTCTCTCTCTCTCACTCACTCACAGCTTCTCTTTCTCTCTCTCTCACTCACTCACAGCTAATATTTCTCTCTCTCACACACACAGCTTCACTTTTTCTCTATCTCTCTCACTCACAGCTTCTTTCTTTCTCTCTCTCTCACTCACAGCTTCTCTTTCTCTCTCTCTCACTCACAGCTTCTCTTTCTCTCTCACACACACAGCTTCTCTTTCTCTTTCTCTCTCTCACTCACAGCTTCTCTCTCTCTCACACACACAGCTTCTCTTTCTCTCTATCTGTCACTCACAGCTTCTCTTTCTCTCTCTCTCACTCACAGCTTCTATTTCTATCTATCTCTCATTCACAGCTTCTCTCTCTCTCTCTCTCTCTCTAACCCACAGCTTCTTTTTCTCTCTCTCTCACTCACTCACAGCTTCTCTTTCTCTCTCTCTCTCTCACTCACTCACAGCTCCTCTTTCTCTCTCTCTCTCTCACTCACAGCTTCTCTTTCTCTCTCTCTCACTCACAGCTTCTATTTCTCTCTCACACACACACACAGCTTCTCTTTCTCTCTCTCTCTCACTCACAGCTTCTCTTTCTCTTTCTCTCTCTCACTCACAGCTCTTTCTCTCTCTATCTCTCTCTCACTCACAGCTTCTCTTTCTCTCTCTCTCAATAACTCACAGCTTCTCTCTCTCTCTCTCACTCACTCACAGCTTCTCTTTTTCTCTCTTTCTCTCTCACAGCTTCTCTCTCTCTCTCTCTCTCACTCACTCACAGCTTCTCAATCTCTCTCTGTCTCTCTCATTCACAGCTTCTCTTTCTCTTTCTCTCACTTACTCACAGCTTCTCTTTCTCTCTCTCACACAGCTTCTCTTTCTCTCTCTCTCTCTCACTCACTCACAGCTACTATTTCTCTCTCTCACTCACAGCTTCTCTTTCTATCTCTCTCAATCATTCACCGCTTCTCTCTCTCTCTCTCACAGCTTCTCTTTCTCTCTCTCTCATACAGCTTCTCTTTCTCTCTCTCACTTACAGCTTCTCTTTCTCTCTCTCTATCTTACCTTCTCTTTCTCTCTCTCTATCACAGACACAACTTCTCTTTCTCTCTCTCTATCACTCACAGCTTCTCTCTCTCTCTCTCTCACTCACAGCTTATCTCACTCTCTCTCTCACTCACAGCTTCTCTTTCTCTCTCTCTCTCACTCACAGCTTCTCTCTCTCTCACAGCTTCTCTTTCTCTCTCTCTCATTCACACCTTCTCTTTCTCTCTCTCTCTCACTCACAGCTTCTCTTTCTCTCTCTCTCTCTCACTCACAGCTTCAATTTCTCTCACTCACAGCTTCTCTTTCTCTATCTCTCTCACACAGCTTCACTTTCTCTCTCTCTCATTCACAGCTTCTCTTTCTCTCTCTCTCTCACTCACAGCTTCTCTTTCTTTCTCTCTCTCTCTCACTCACAGCTTCTCTTTCTCTCTCTCTCACTCACAGCTTCTCTTTCTCTCTCTCTCACTCACAGCTCTTTCTCTCTCTCTCTCACTCACAGCTTCTCTCTCTCTCACTCACTCCCAGCTTCTCTCTCTCTCACTCTCTCTCACTCACAGCTTCTCTTTCTTTCTTTCTCTCTCTCTCACTCACAGCTTCTCTCTCTCTCTTCCTCACTCCCAGTTTCTCTCTCTCTCACTCACTCACATCTTCTCACTCTCTCACTTACTCACAGAATCTCTTTCTCTCTCTCACTTACAGTTTCTCTTTCTCTCTCTCTCTCACTCACAGCTTCTCTTTCTCTCTCTCTCTCACACACAGCTTCTCTTTCTCTGTCACTCACAGCTTCTCCCTCTCTCACTAACAGCTTCTCTCTCTCTCTCACTCACAGCTTCTCTTTCTCTCTCACACACACCTTCTATTTCTCTCTCTCTCTCACTCACAACTTCTTTCTCTCATACTCCCTGATTCTCTCTCTCTCTCTCTCTCTCACAGCTTCTCTCTCTTTCTCTCACTCACAGCTTCTCTTTCTATCTCTCTCACTCACAGCTTCTCTTTCTCTCTCACTCACAGCTTCTCTTTCTTTCTCTCTCTCTCTCATTCACAGCTTCTCTCTCTTACTCACTCCCAGCTTCTCTCTCTCTCACTCACAGCTTCTCACTCTCTCTCTCACTCACTCACAGCTTCTCTCTCTCTCTCTTACTCACTCACAGCTTCTCTCCCTCTCACTCACAGCTTCCCACTCTCTCACTCACTCACTCACAGCATCTCTTTCTCTCTCTCTCACTCACAGCTTCTATTTCTCTCTCTCTCTCACTCACAGGTTCTCTTTCTCTCTCACACACACAGCTTCTCTCTCTCTCACTTACAGCTTCTCTCTCTCTCACTCACTCACTCATAGCTTCTCTTTCTCTCTCTCTCTTACTCACAGCTTCTCTTTCTCTCTCTCTCACTCACAGATTCTCTTTCTCTCTCACACAAACACAGCTTCTTTTTCTCTCTCTCTCTCACTCACAGCTTCTCTCTCTCACACACACAGCTTCTCTCTCTCACTTACAGTTTCTATTTCTCTCTCTCTCTCACTCACAGCTTCTCTCTCTCTCTTACTCACTCCCTGATTCTCTCTCTCACACACTCACAGCTTCTCTCTCTCACTCCCAGCTTCTCTCTCTCTCACTCACTCACAGCTTCTCTCTCTCTCACTCACAGCTTCTCTTTCTCTCACACACACACACAGCTTCTCTTTCTCTCTCTCACTCACAGCTTCTCTCTCTCTTTCTCTCTCTCACTCACAGCTTCTATTTCTATCTCACTCTCTCTCACTCACAGCTTCTCTCTCTCTCACTCACAGCTTCTCTCTCTCTCACTCACAGCTTCTCTCTCTCTCTCTTACTCACTCCCAGCTTCTCTCTCTCACACACACAGCTTCTCACTCTCTCACTCACTCACTCACAGCTTCTCTTTCTCTCTCTCACACACACAGCTTCTCTCTCTCACTCACTTACAGCATCTCTTTCTCTCTCTCTCACTCTCAGCTTCTCTTTCTCTCTCTATCACTCACACAGCTCTTTCTCTCTCGCTCTCGCTCACAGCTGCTCTTTCTCTCTCTCACGCACTCACAGCTTCTCTCTCTCACTCACTCACAGCTTCTCATTCTCTCTCTCTCACTCTCAGCTTCTCTTTCTCTCTCTCTCAGACACAGCTTCTCTTTCTCTCTTACTCACTCACAGGTTCTCTTTCTCTCTCACACACACACACAGCTTCTCTTTCTCTCTCTCACTCACAGCTTCTCTCTCTCTCACTCACAGCTTCTTCTCTCTCTCACTCACAGCTTCTCTCTCTCTCACTCCCTCACAACTTCTTTTTCTCTCTCTCACCTACAGCTTCTGTTTCTCTCTCTCACTCACAGCTTCTCTCTCTCTCACTCACTCACTCACAGCTTCACTCTCTCTCTCACTCACTCACTCATAGCTTCTCTCTCTCTCACACACAGCTTCTTTTCCTCTCTCTCTCTCACTCACAGCATCACTGTCTCTCTCTCTCACTCAGCTTCTCTTTCTCTCTCTCTATCACACACACAGCTTCTTTCTCTCTCTCTCTCACTCACAGCTTCTCTCTCTCTCTCACACACACCGCTTCTCTCTCTCACTTACAGCTTCTATTTCTCTCTCTCTCACTCACAGCTTCTCTCTCTCTCTTACTCACTCCCTGATTCTCTCTCTCTCACTCACTCACAGCTTCTCTCTCTCTCTCACTCACAGCTTCTCTCTCTCTCACTCACAGCTTCTCTCTCTCTCACTCACAGCTTCTCTCTCTCTCTCTCACTCACAGCTTCTCTTTCTCTCTCTCACACACTCACCTTCTCTTTCTCTCTCTCTCTCTCACTCACAGCTTCTCTCTCTCTCTTTCTCTCTCTCACTCACAGCTTCTCTTTCTCTCTCACTCTCTCTCACTCACAGCTTCCCTTTCTCTCTCTCACTCACAGCTTCTCACTCTCTCTCTCTCTCACAGCTTCTCTCTCTCTCTCTTACTCACTCCCAGCTTCTCTCTCTCTCACACACACAGCTTCTCACTCTCTCTCTCTCTCACTAACAGCTTCTCTTTCTCTCTCTCTCTCTCACTCACAGCTTCTCTCTCTCTCTCTCACAAACAGCTTCTCTCTCTCTCACTTACAGCATCTCTTTCTCTCTCTCTCTCACTCGCAGCTTCTCTTTCTCTCTCTCTATCACTCACACAGCTTCTCTTTCTCTCTCGCTCTCACACACAGCTTCTCTTTCTTTCTCTCTCTCTCACTCACAGCTTCTCTCTCTCTCTCACTCACAGCTTCCCTCTCTCTCTCTTACTCACTCCCTGATTTTCTGTCTCTCACACACTCACAGCTTCTCTCCCTCCCTCTCACTCACAGCTTCTCTTTCTCTCTCTCTCTCACTCACAGCTTCTCTTTCTCTCTCTCTCTCACTCACACCTTCTCATTCTCTCTCTCTCACTCTCAGTTTCTCTCTCTCACACACACACACACAGCTTCTCTTTCTCTCTCTCTCACTCACACCTTCTCATTCTCTCTCTCTCTCACTCACAGCTTCTCTCTCTCTCTCTCACTCAATAGCTTCTATTTCTCTCACTCTCTCACTCACAGCTTCTCTCTTTCTCACTCTCTCTCACTTACAGCTTCTCTTTCTCTCTCTCACACACACAGCTTCTCTCTCTCACTCACTCACAGCTTCTCTCTCTCTCACTCTCTCTCACTCACAGCTTCTCTTTGTCTCTCTCTCTCACTCACAGCTTCTCTCTCTCTCTCACAGCTTCTCTCTCTCTTACTCACTCCCAGCTTCTCTCTCTCTCACACACACAGCTTCTCACTCTCTCTCTCTCACACACTCACAGCTACTCTTTCTCTCTCTCTCTCTCACTCACAGCTTTTCTTTCTCTCTCTCTCACACACAGCTTCTCTCTCTCCCTTACAGCATCTCTTTCTCTCTCTCACTCACTCTCAGCTTCTCTTTCTCTCTCTCTATCACTCACACAGCTTCTCTTTCTCTCTCTCTCTCACTCACAGCTTCTCTCTCTCTCTTTCACTCACAGTTTCTCTTTCTCTCTCTCTCACTTACAGCTTCTATTTCTCTCTCTCTCTCACTCACAGCTTCCCTCTCTCTCTCTTACTCACTCCCTGATTTTCTCTCTCACACACACTCACAGCTTCTCTCCCTCTCTCTCACTCACAGCTTCTCTTTCTCTCTCACTCACAGCTTCTATGTCTCTCTCTCACTCACAGCTTCTCGTTCTCTCTCACACACACACAGCTTCTCTTTGTCTCTCTCTCTCACTCACACCTTCTCTTTCTCTCTCTCTCACTTACAGCATCTCTTTCTCTCTCTCTCTCACTCTCAGCTTCTCTTTCTCTCTCTATCACTCACACAGCTCTTTCTCTCTCGCTCTCGCTCACAGCTGCTCTTTCTCTCTCTCACTCACTCACAGCTTCTCTCTCTCTCACTCACTCACAGCTTCTCTTTCTCTCTTACTCACTCACAGCTTCTCTTTCTCTCTCTCACACACACACACAGCTTCTCTTTCTCTCTCTCACTCACAGCTTCTCTCTTTCTCACTCACAGCTTCTTCTCTCTCTCACTCACTCACTCACTCACAGCTTCTCTCTCTCACTCACTCACTCATAGCTTCTCTTTCTCTCTCTCTCTTACTCACAGCTTCTCTTTCTCTCTCTCTCTCACTCACAGATTCTCTTTCTCTCTCACACACACAGCTTCTTTTTCTCTCTCTCTCTCACTCACATCTTCTCTGTCTCTCTCTCTCTCACTCAGCTTCTCTTTCTCTCTCTCTATCACACACACAGCTTCTTTCTCTCTCTCTCTCTCACTCACAGCTTCTCTTTCTCTCTCTCTCACTCACAGCTTCTCTCTCTCTCACACACACACAGCTTCTCTCTCTCACTTACAGCTTCTATTTCTCTCTCTCTCACTCACAGCTTCTCTCTCTCTCTCTTACTCACTCCCTGATTCTCTCTCTCTCACTCACTCCCTGATTCTCTCTCTCTCACTCACTCACAGCTTCTCTCTCTCTCACTCACAGCTTCTCTCTCTGTCTCTCTCACTCACAGCTTCTCTTTCTCTCTCACACACATACAGCTTCTCTTTCTCTCTCTCTCTCACTCACAGCTTCTCTCTCTCTCTTTCTCTCTCTCACTCACAGCTTCTCTTTCTCTCTCACTCTCTCTCACTCACAGCTTCTCTTTCTCTCTCTCTCACTCACAGCTTCTCGCTCTCTCTCTCTCTCACAGCTTCTCTCTCTCTCTCTTACTATCTCCCAGCTTCACTCTCTCTCACACACACATCTTCTCACTCTCTCTCTCACAAACAGCTTCTCTCTCTCTCACTTACAACATCTCTTTCTCTCTCTCTCTCTCACTCTCAGCTTCTCTTTCTCTCTCTCTATCACTCACACAGCTTCTCTTTCTCTCTCGCTCTCACTCACAGCTTCTCTTTCTTTCTCTCTCTCTCTCACTCACAGCTTCTCTCTCTCTCTTTCACTCACAGTTTCTCTTTCTCTCTCTCTCACTTACAGCTTCTATTTCTCTCTCTCTCTCACTCACAGCTTCCCTCTCTCTCTCTTACTCACGCCCTGATTTTCTGTCTCTCACACACTCACAGCTTCTCTCCCTGCCTCTCACTCACAGCTTCTCTTTCTCTCTCTCTCTCACTCACAGCTTCTCTTTCACTCTCTCTCTCACTCACAGCTTCTCGTTCTCTCTCTCTCACACACAGCTTCTCTTTGTCTCTCTCTCTCACTCACACCTTCTCATTCTCTCTCTCTCTCACTCTCAGCTTCTCTCTCTCTCACACACACACAGCTTCTCTTTCTCTCTCACTCACTCACAGCTTCTCTTTCTCTCTCTCTCTCACACACAGCTTCTCTTTCTCTCTCTCTCTCACTCACAGCTTCTCTTTCTCTCTCTCTCTCACTCACAGCTTCTCTTTTTCTCTCACACACACAATAGCTTCTATTTCTCTCACTCTCTCACTCACAGCTTCTCTCTTTCTCACTCTCTCTCACTTACAGCTTCTCTTTCGTTCTCTCTCACACACACAGCTTCTCTCTCTCTCTCACTCACAGCTTCTCTTTCTCTCTCTCTCTCACTCACAGCTTCTCTCTCTCTCTCACAGCTTCTCTCTCTCTTACTCACTCCCAGCTTCTCTCTCTCTCTCACACACAGCTTCTCACTCTCTCTCTCTCTCACACTCACAGCTTCTCTTTCTCTCTCTCTCACTCACAGCTTTTCTTTCTCTCTCTCACACACACAGCTTCTCTCTCTCTCCCTTACAGCATCTCTTTCTCTCTCTCACTCACTCTCAGCTTCTCTTTCTCTCTCTATCACTCACACAGCTTCTCTTTCTCTCTCACTCTCACTCACAGCTTCTCTTTCTCTCTCTCTCTCACTCACAGCTTCTCTCTCTCTTTCACTCACAGTTTCTCTTTCTCTCTCTCTCACTTACACCTTCTATTTCTCTCTCTCTCTCACTCACAGCTTCCCTCTCTCTCTCTTACTCACTCCCTGATTTTCTCTCTCTCACACACTCACAGCTTCTCTCCTTCTCTCTCACACAGCTTCTCTTTCTCTCTCTCTCACTCACAGCTTCTCTTTCTCTCTCTCTCTCACTCACAGCTTCTCGTTCTCTCTCTCACACACACAGCTTCTCTTTGTCTCTCTCTCTCACTCACACCTTCTCATTCTCTCTCTCTCTCACTCTCAGCTTCTCTCTCTCTCACACACACAGCTTCTCTTTCTCTCTCACTCACTCACAGCTTCTCTTTCTCTCTCACACACACACACAGCTTCTCTTTCTCTCTCTCTCACTCACAGCTTCTCTTGCTCTCTCTCTCTCACTCACAGCTTCTCTTTCTCTCTCTCTCACTCACAGCTTCTCTTTCTCTCACTCTCTCACTCACAGCTTCTCTCTCTCTCACAGCTTCTCTTTCTCTCTCTCTCATTCACAGCTTCTCTTTCTCTCTCTCTCTCACTCACAGCTTCTCTTTCTCTCACTCACAGCTTCTCTTTCTCTCTCTCTCTGTCACTCACAGCTTCTCTTTCTCTCTCACACACACAGCTTCTCTTTCTCTCTCTCTCATTCACAGCTTCTCTTTCTCTCTCTCTCTCACTCACAGCTTCTCTTTCTTTCTCTCTCTCTCTCTCACTCACAGCTTCTCTCTCTCTCTCTCTCTCACTCACAGCTTCTCTTTCTCTCTGTCTCTCACTCATAGCTTCTCTTTTTTTTTCTCTCTCTCCCTCACAGCTTCTTCTTCTCTCTCTCTCATTCACAGCTTCTCTTTCTCTCTCTCTCTCACTCACAGCTTCTCTTTCTCTCTCTCCCTCACTCACAGCTTCTCTCTCTCTCTCTCACTCACAGCTCCTCTCTCTCATTCTCTCTCACTCACAGCTTCTCTTTCTTTCTTTCTCTCTCTCTCTCACTCACAGCTTCTCTCTCTCTTACTCACTCCCAGCTCCTCTCTCTCTCTCACTCACAGCTTCTCACTCTCTCACTCACTCACTCACAGCATCTCTTTCTCTCTCTCTCACTCACAGCTTCTCTTTCTCTCTCTCTCTCACTCACAGCTTCTCTTTCTCTCTCTCACACACACAGCTTCTCTCTCTCTCACTTACAGCTTCTCTTTCTCTCTCTCTCTCTCACGCTCAGCTTCTCTTTCTCTCTCTCTATCACACTCACAGCTTCTCTCTCTCACTAACAGCTTCTCTCTCTCTTTCTCACTGACAGCTTCTCTTTCTCTCTCTCACTCACTTACACCTATTTCTCTCTCTCTCACTCACAGCTTCTCTTTCTCTCTCTCTCTCTCACTCACAGCTTCTCTCTCTCTCTCACACAGCTTCTCATTCTCGCTCTCTCATTCACAGCTTCTCTCTCTCTCACTCTCTCTCACTCACAGCTTCTCTTTGTCTCTCTCTCTCACTCACAGCTTCTCTCTCTCTCTCACAGCTTCTCTCTCTCTTACTCACTCCCAGCTTCTCTCTCTCTCACACACACAGCTTCTCACTCTCTCTCTCACACACTCACAGCTTCTCTTTCTCTCTCTCTCTCTCACTCACAGCTTTTCTTTCTCTCTCTCACACACACAGCTTCTCTCTCTCCCTTACAGCATCTCTTTCTCTCTCTCACTCACTCTCAGCTTCTCTTTCTCTCTCTCTATCACTCACACAGCTTCTCTTTCTCTCTCTCTCACTCACAGCTTCTCTCTCTCTCTTTCACTCACAGTTTCTCTTTCTCTCTCTCTCACTTACAGCTTCTATTTCTCTCTCTCTCTCACTCACAGCTTCCCTCTCTCTCTCTTACTCACTCCCTGATTTTCTCTCTCACACACACTCACAGCTTCTCTCCCTCTCTCTCACTCACAGCTTCTCTTTCTCTCTCACTCACAGCTTCTATTTCTCTCTCTCACTCACAGCTTCTCGTTCTCTCTCACACACACACAGCTTCTCTTTGTCTCTCTCTCTCACTCACTCCTTCTCTTTCTCTCTCTCTCACTTCCAGCATCTCTTTCTCTCTCTCTCTCACTCTCAGCTTCTCTTTCTCTCTCTATCACTCACACAGCTCTTTCTCTCTCGCTCTCACTCACAGCTGCTCTTTCTCTCTCTCACTCACTCACAGCTTCTCTCTCACTCACTCACTCACAGCTTCTCTTTCTCTCTTGCTCACTCACAGCTTCTCTTTCTCTCTCTCTCACACACGCACAGCTTCTCTTTCTCTCTCTCACTCACAGCTTCTCTCTTTCTCACTCACAGCTTCTTCTCTCTCTCACTCACTCACTCACAGCTTCTCTCTCTCACTCACTCACTCATAGCTTCTCTTTCTCTCTCTCTCTTACTCACAGCTTCTCTTTCTCTCTCTCACTCACAGATTCTCTTTCTCTCTCACACACACAGCTTCTTTTTCTCTCTCTCTCTCACTCACAGCTTCTTTGTCTCTCTCTCTCTCACTCAGCTTCTCTTTCTCTCTCTATCACACACACAGCTTCTCTCTCTCTCTCTCACTCACAGCTTCTCTTTCTCTCTCTCTCACTCACAGCTTCTCTCTCTGTCACACACACACAGCTTCTCTCTCTCACTTACAGCTTCTATTTCTCTCTCTCTCACTCACAGCTTCTCTCTCTCTCTTACTCACTCCCTGATTCTCTCTCTCTCACTCACTCCCTGATTCTCTCTCTCTCACTCACTCACAGCTTCTCTCTCTCTCACTCACAGCTTCTCTCTCTGTCTCTCTCACTCACAGCTTCTCTTTCTCTCTCACACACATACAGCTTCTCTTTCTCTCTCTCTCTCACTCACAGCTTCTCTCTCTCTCTTTCTCTCTCTCACTCACAGCTTCTCTTTCTCTCTCACTCTCTCTCACTCACAGCTTCTCTTTCTCTCTCTCTCACTCACAGCTTCTCTCTTTCTCACTCTCTCTCACTTACAGCTTCTCTTTCGTTCTCTCTCACACACACAGCTTCTCTCTCTCTCTCACTCACAGCTTCTCTTTCTCTCTCTCTCTCACTCACAGCTTCTCTCTCTCTCTCACAGCTTCTCTCTCTCTTACTCACTCCCAGCTTCTCTCTCTCTCTCACACACAGCTTCTCACTCTCTCTCTCTCTCACACTCACAGCTTCTCTTTCTCTCTCTCTCACTCACAGCTTTTCTTTCTCTCTCTCACACACACAGCTTCTCTCTCTCTCCCTTACAGCATCTCTTTCTCTCTCTCACTCACTCTCAGCTTCTCTTTCTCTCTCTATCACTCACACAGCTTCTCTTTCTCTCTCACTCTCACTCATAGCTTCTCTTTCTCTCTCTCTCTCACTCACAGCTTCTCTCTCTCTTTCACTCACAGTTTCTCTTTCTCTCTCTCTCACTTACACCTTCTATTTCTCTCTCTCTCTCACTCACAGCTTCCCTCTCTCTCTCTTACTCACTCCCTGATTTTCTCTCTCTCACACACTCACAGCTTCTCTCCTTCTCTCTCACACAGCTTCTCTTTCTCTCTCTCTCACTCACAGCTTCTCTTTCTCTCTCTCTCTCACTCACAGCTTCTCGTTCTCTCTCTCACACACACAGCTTCTCTTTGTCTCTCTCTCTCACTCACACCTTCTCATTCTCTCTCTCTCTCACTCTCAGCTTCTCTCTCTCTCACACACACAGCTTCTCTTTCTCTCTCACTCACTCACAGCTTCTCTTTCTCTCTCTCACACACACACAGCTTCTCTTTCTCTCTCTCTCACTCACAGCTTCTCTTGCTCTCTCTCTCTCACTCACAGCTTCTCTTTCTCTCTCTCTCACTCACAGCTTCTCTTTCTCTCACTCTCTCACTCACAGCTTCTCTCTCTCTCACAGCTTCTCTTTCTCTCTCTCTCATTCACAGCTTCTCTTTCTCTCTCTCTCTCACTCACAGCTTCTCTTTCTCTCACTCACAGCTTCTCTTTCTCTCTCTCTCTGTCACTCACAGCTTCTCTTTCTCTCTCACACACACAGCTTCTCTTTCTCTCTCTCTCATTCACAGCTTCTCTTTCTCTCTCTCTCTCACTCACAGCTTCTCTTTCTTTCTCTCTCTCTCTCTCACTCACAGCTTCTCTTTCTCTCTCTCTCTCACTCACAGCTTCTCTTTCTCTCTGTCTCTCACTCATAGCTTCTCTTTTTTTCTCTCTCTCCCTCACAGCTTCTTCTTCTCTCTCTCTCATTCACAGCTTCTCTTTCTCTCTCTCTCTCACTCACAGCTTCTCTTTCTCTCTCTCCCTCACTCACAGCTTCTCTCTCTCTCTCTCACTCACAGCTCCTCTCTCTCATTCTCTCTCACTCACAGCTTCTCTTTCTTTCTTTCTCTCTCTCTCTCACTCACAGCTTCTCTCTCTCTTACTCACTCCCAGCTCCTCTCTCTCTCTCACTCACAGCTTCTCACTCTCTCACTCACTCACTCACAGCATCTCTTTCTCTCTCTCTCACTCACAGCTTCTCTTTCTCTCTCTCTCTCACTCACAGCTTCTCTTTCTCTCTCTCACACACACACAGCTTCTCTCTCTCTCACTTACAGCTTCTCTTTCTCTCTCTCTCTCTCACGCTCAGCTTCTCTTTCTCTCTCTCTATCACTCACACAGCTCTTTCTCTCTCGCTCTCACTCACAGCTGCTCTTTCTCTCTCTCACTCACTCACAGCTTCTCTCTCACTCACTCACTCACAGCTTCTCTTTCTCTCTTACTCACTCACAGCTTCTCTTTCTCTCTCTCTCACACACGCACAGCTTCTCTTTCTCTCTCTCACTCACAGCTTCTCTCTTTCTCACTCACAGCTTCTTCTCTCTCTCACTCACTCACTCACAGCTTCTCTCTCTCACTCACTCACTCATAGCTTCTCTTTCTCTCTCTCTCTTACTCACAGCTTCTCTTTCTCTCTCTCACTCACAGATTCTCTTTCTCTCTCACACACACAGCTTCTTTTTCTCTCTCTCTCTCACTCACAGCTTCTTTGTCTCTCTCTCTCTCACTCAGCTTCTCTTTCTCTCTCTCTATCACACACACAGCTTCTCTCTCTCTCTCTCTCACTCACAGCTTCTCTTTCTCTCTCTCTCACTCACAGCTTCTCTCTCTGTCACACACACACAGCTTCTCTCTCTCACTTACAGCTTCTATTTCTCTCTCTCTCACTCACAGCTTCTCTCTCTCTCTTACTCACTCCCTGATTCTCTCTCTCTCACTCACTCCCTGATTCTCTCTCTCTCACTCACTCACAGCTTCTCTCTCTCTCACTCACAGCTTCTCTCTCTGTCTCTCTCACTCACAGCTTCTCTTTCTCTCTCACACACATACAGCTTCTCTTTCTCTCTCTCTCTCACTCACAGCTTCTCTCTCTCTCTTTCTCTCTCTCACTCACAGCTTCTCTTTCTCTCTCACTCTCTCTCACTCACAGCTTCTCTTTCTCTCTCTCTCACTCACAGCTTCTCGCTCTCTCTCTCTCTCACAGCTTCTCTCTCTCTCTCTTACTATCTCCCAGCTTCACTCTCTCTCTCACACACATCTTCTCACTCTCTCTCTCACAAACAGCTTCTCTCTCTCTCACTTACAACATCTCTTTCTCTCTCTCTCTCTCACTGTCAGCTTCTCTTTCTCTCTCTCTATCACTCACACAGCTTCTCTTTCTCTCTCGCTCTCACTCACAGCTTCTCTTTCTTTCTCTCTCTCTCTCACTCACAGCTTCTCTCTCTCTCTTTCACTCACAGTTTCTCTTTCTCTCTCTCTCACTTACAGCTTCTATTTCTCTCTCTCTCACTCACAGCTTCCCTCTCTCTCTCTTACTCACGCCCTGATTTTCTGTCTCTCACACACTCACAGCTTCTCTCCCTCCCTCTCACTCACAGCTTCTCTTTCTCTCTCTCTCTCACTCACAGCTTCTCTTTCACTCTCTCTCACTCACAGCTTCTCGTTCTCTCTCTCTCACACACAGCTTCTCTTTCTCTCTCTCTCTCACTCACAGCTTCTCTTTCTCTCTCTCTCTCACTCACAGCTTCTCTTTCTCTCTCTCACACACAATAGCTTCTATTTCTCTCACTCTCTCACTCACAGCTTCTCTCTTTCTCACTCTCTCTCACTTACAGCTTCTCTTTCGCTCTCTCTCACACACACAGCTTCTCTCTCTCTCTCACTCACAGCTTCTCTTTCTCTCTCTCTCTCACTCACAGCTTCTCTCTCTCTCTCACAGCTTCTCTCTCTTACTCACTCCCAGCTTCTCTCTCTCTCTCAATCACAGCTTCTCACTCTCTCTCTCTCACACTCACAGCTTCTCTTTCTCTCTCTCTCACTCACAGCTTTTCTTTCTCTCTGTCACACACACAGCTTCTCTCTCTCCCTTACAGCATCTCTTTCTCTCTCTCACTCACTCTCAGCTTCTCTTTCTCTCTCTCTATCACTCACACAGCTTCTCTTTCTCTCTCTCTCACTCACAGCTTCTCTCTCTCTCTTTCACTCACAGTTTCTCTTTCTCTCTCTCTCACTTACAGCTTCTATTTCTCTCTCTCTCTCACTCACAGCTTCCCTCTCTCTCTCTTACTCACTCCCTGATTTTCTCTCTCACACACACTCACAGCTTCTCTCCCTCTCTCTCACTCACAGCTTCTCTTTCTCTCTCACTCACAGCTTCTATTTCTCTCTCTCACTCACAGCTTCTCGTTCTCTCTCACACACACACAGCTTCTCTTTGTCTCTCTCTCTCACTCACACCTTCTCTTTCTCTCTCTCTCACTTCCAGCATCACTTTCTCTCTCTCTCTCACTCTCAGCTTCTCTTTCTCTCTCTATCACTCACACAGCTCTTTCTCTCTCGCTCTCACTCACAGCTGCTCTTTCTCTCTCTCACTCACTCACAGCTTCTCTCTCACTCACTCACTCACAGCTTCTCTTTCTCTCTTACTCACTCACAGCTTCTCTTTCTCTCTCTCACACACACACACAGCTTCTCTTTCTCTCTCTCACTCACAGCTTCTCTCTTTCTCACTCACAGCTTCTTCTCTCTCTCACTCACTCACTCACAGCTTCTCTCTCTCACTCACTCATAGCTTCTCTTTCTCTCTCTCTCTTACTCACAGCTTCTCTTTCTCTCTCTCTCACTCACAGATTCTCTTTCTCTCTCACACACACAGCTTCTTTTTCTCTCTCTCTCTCACTCACAGCTTCTTTGTCTCTCTCTCTCTCACTCAGCTTCTCTTTCTCTCTCTCTATCACACACACAGCTTCTCTCTCTCTCTCTCTCACTCACAGCTTCTCTTTCTCTCTCTCTCACTCACAGCTTCTCTCTCTGTCACACACACACAGCTTCTCTCTCTCACTTACAGCTTCTATTTCTCTCTCTCTCACTCACAGCTTCTCTCTCTCTCTCTTACTCACTCCCTGATTCTCTCTCTCTCACTCACTCCCTGATTCTCTCTCTCTCACTCACTCACAGCTTCTCTCTCTCTCACTCACAGCTTCTCTCTCTGTCTCTCTCACTCACAGCTTCTCTTTCTCTCTCACACACATACAGCTTCTCTTTCTCTCTCTCTCTCACTCACAGCTTCTCTCTCTCTCTTTCTCTCTCTCACTCACAGCTTCTCTTTCTCTCTCACTCTCTCTCACTCACAGCTTCTCTTTCTCTCTCTCTCACTCACAGCTTCTCGCTCTCTCTCTCTCTCACAGCTTCTCTCTCTCTCTCTTACTATCTCCCAGCTTCACTCTCTCTCTCACACACATCTTCTCACTCTCTCTCTCACAAACAGCTTCTCTCTCTCTCACTTACAACATCTCTTTCTCTCTCTCTCTCACTCTCAGCTTCTCTTTCTCTCTCTCTATCACTCACACAGCTTCTCTTTCTCTCTCGCTCTCACTCACAGCTTCTCTTTCTTTCTCTCTCTCTCTCACTCACAGCTTCTCTCTCTCTCTTTCACTCACAGTTTCTCTTTCTCTCTCTCTCACTTACAGCTTCTATTTCTCTCTCTCTCTCACTCACAGCTTCCCTCTCTCTCTCTTACTCACGCCCTGATTTTCTGTCTCTCACACACTCACAGCTTCTCTCCCTCCCTTTCACTCACAGCTTCTCTTTCTCTCTCTCTCTCACTCACAGCTTCTCTTTCACTCTCTCTCTCACTCACAGCTTCTCGTTCTCTCTCTCTCACACACAGCTTCTCTTTCTCTCTCTCTCTCACTCACAGCTTCTCTTTCTCTCTCTCTCTCACTCACAGCTTCTCTTTCTCTCTCTCACACACAATAGCTTCTATTTCTCTCACTCTCTCACTCACAGCTTCTCTCTTTCTCACTCTCTCTCACTTACAGCTTCTCTTTCGTTCTCTCTCACACACACAGCTTCTCTCTCTCTCTCACTCACAGCTTCTCTTTCTCTCTCTCTCTCACTCACAGCTTCTCTCTCTCTCACACAGCTTCTCTCTCTCTTACTCACTCCCAGCTTCTCTCTCTCTCTCAATCACAGCTTCTCACTCTCTCTCTCTCACACTCACAGCTTCTCTTTCTCTCTCTCTCCCTCACAGCTTTTCTTTCTCTCTGTCACACACACAGCTTCTCTCTCTCTCCCTTACAGCATCTCTTTCTCTCTCTCACTCACTCTCAGCTTCTCTTTCTCTCTCTATCACTCACACAGCTTCTCTTTCTCTCTCTCTCTCACTCACAGCTTCTCTTTCTCTCTCTCTCTCACTCACAGCTTCTCGTTCTATCTCTCTCACACACACAGCTTCTCTTTGACTCTCTCTCTCACTCACACCTTCTCATTCTCTCTCTCTCTCACTCTCAGCTTCTCTCTCTCACACACACACAGCTTCTCTTTCTCTCTCACTCACTCACAGCTTCTCTTTCTCTCTCACACACACACACAGCTTCTCTTTCTCTCTCTCTCACAGCTTCTCTTGCTCTCTCTCTCTCACTCACAGCTTCTCTTTCTCTCTCTCTCACTCACAGCTTCTCTTTCTCTCACTCTCTCACTCACAGCTTCTCTCTCTCTCTCACAGCTTCTCTTTCTCTCGCTCTCATTCACAGCTTCTCTTTCTCTCTCTCTCTCACTCACAGCTTCTCTTTCTCTCACTCACAGCTTCTCTTTCTCTCTCTCTCTGTCACTCACAGCTTCTCTTTCTCTCTCACACACACAGCTTCTCTTTCTCTCTCTCTCATTCACAGCTTCTCTTTCTCTCTCTCTCTCACTCACAGCTTCTCTTTCTTTCTCTCTCTCTCTCTCACTCACAGCTTCTCTTTCTCTCTCTCTCTCACTCACAGCTTCTCTTTCTCTCTGTCTCTCACTCATAGCTTCTCTTTTTTTCTCTCTCTCTCCCTCACAGCTTCTTCTTCTCTCTCTCTCATTCACAGCTTCTCTTTCTCTCTCTCTCTCACTCACAGCTTCTCTTTCTCTCTCTCCCTCACTCACAGCTTCTCTCTCTCTCTCACTCACAGCTCCTCTCTCTCATTCTCTCTCACTCACAGCTTCTCTTTCTTTCTTTCTCTCTCTCTCTCACTCACAGCTTCTCTCTCTCTTACTCACTCCCAGCTCCTCTCTCTCTCTCACTCACAGCTTCTCACTCTCTCACTCACTCACTCACAGCATCTCTTTCTCTCTCTCTCACTCACAGCTTCTCTTTCTCTCTCTCTCTCACTCACAGCTTCTCTTTCTCTCTCTCACACACACACAGCTTCTCTCTCTCTCTCACACTTACAGCTTCTCTTTCTCTCTCTCTCTCTCACGCTCAGCTTCTCTTTCTCTCTCTCTATCACACACAGCTTCTCTTTCTCTCTCTCTGTCACTCACAGCTTCTCTCTCTCACTAACAGTTTCTCTCTCTCTCTCACTGACAGCTTCTCTTTCTCTCTCTCACTCACTTACACCTATTTCTCTCTCTCTCTCACTCACAGCTTCTCTCTCTCTCTCTCTCTCTCACTCACAGCTTCTCTCTCTCTCACACAGCTTCTCATTCTCGCTCTCTCATTCACAGCTTCTCTTTCTCTCTCTCTCTCACTCACAGCTTCTCTTTCTCACTCTCTCTCACTCACAGCTTCTCTTTCTCTCACTCACAGCTTCTCTTTCTCTATCTCTCTCACACAGCTTCTCTTTCTCTCTCTCTCAATCACAGCTTCTCTTTCTCTCTCTCTCACTCACAGGTTCTCTTTCTTTCTCTCTCTCTCTCTCACTCACAGCTTCTCTCTCTCTCTCACTCACTCACAGCTTCTCTCTCTCTCACTCTCTCTCACTCACAGCTTCTCTTTCTTTCTTTCTCTCTCTCTCACTCACAGCTTCTCTCTCTCTCTTACTCACTCCCAGCTTCTCTCTCTCTCACTCACTCACATCTTCTCACTCTCTCACTTACTCACAGCATCTCTTTATCTCTCTCACTTACAGCTTCTCTTTCTCTCTCTCTCTCACTCACAGCTTCTCTTTCTCTCTCACACACACACAGCTTCTCTCTCTCTCTCACTTACAGCTTCTCTCTCTCTCTTTCACTCACAGTTTCTCTTTCTCTCTCTCTCACTTACAGCTTCTATTTCTCTCTCTCTCTCACTCACAGCTTCCCTCTCTCTCTCTTACTCACTCCCTGATTTTATCTCTCTCACACACTCACAGCTTCTCTCCCTCTCTCTCACTCACAACTTCTCTTTCTCTCTCTCTCTCACTCACAGCTTCTCTTTCTCTCTCTCTCTCACTCACAGCTTCTCGTTCTCTCTCTCTCACACACAGCTTCTCTTTGTCTCTCTCTCTCACTCACACCTTCTCATTCTCTCTCTCTCACTCTCAGCTTCTCTCTCTCACACACACAGCTTCTCTTTCTCTCTCACTCACAGCTTCTCTTTCTCTCTCTCACACACACACAGCTTCTCTTTTTCACTCTCTCACTCACAGCTTCTCTTGCTCTCTCTCTCACTCACAGCTTCTCTTTCTCTCTCACTCACTCACAGCTTCTCTTTCTCTCACTCTCTCACTCACAGCTTCTCTCTCTCTCTCACAGCTTCTCTTTCTCCCTCTCTCATTCACAGCTTCTCTTTCTATCTCTCTCTCACTCACAGCTTCTCTTTCTTTCACTCACAGCTTCTCTTTCTCTCTCTCTGTTACTCACAGCTTCTCTTTCTCTCTCTCTCTCACACAGCTTCTCTTTCTCTCTCTCTCATTCACAGCTTCTCTTTCTCTCTCTCTCACTCACAGCTTCTCTTTCTTTCATTCTCTCTCTCACTCACAGCTTCTCTTTCTCTCGCTCCCTCACTCACAGCTTCTCTCTCTCTCACTCACAGCTTCTCTCTCTATTACTCACTCCCAGCTCCTCTCTCTCTCTCTCACTCACAGCTTCTCACTCTCTCACTCACTCACTCACAGCTTCTCTTTCTCTCTCTCTCTCACTCACAGCTTCTCTCTCTCTCTCTCACTTACAGCTTCTCTTTCTCTCTCTCTCTCACGCTCAGCTTCTCTTTCTCTCTCTCTATCACACACACAGCTTCTCTTTCTGTCTCTCTGTCACTCACAGCTTCTCTCTCTCACACACACACAGCTTCTCACTCTCTCTCTCTCACACACTCACAGCTTCTCTTTCTCTCTCTCTCACTCACAGCTTCTCTTTGTCTCTCTCTCACACACAGCTTCTCTCTCTCTCCCTTACAGCATCTCTTTCTCTATCTCTCTCACTCTCAGCTTCTCTTTCTCTCTCTCTATCACTCACACAGCTTCTCTTTCTCTCTCGCTCTCACTCACAGCTTCTCTTTCTCTCTCTCTCTCTCACTCACAGCTTCTCTCTCTCTCTTACACTCACAGTTTCTCTTTCTCTCTCTCTCACTTACAGCTTCTATTTCTCTCTCTCTCTCACTCACAGCTTCCCTCTCTCTCTCTTACTCACTCCCTGATTTTCTCTCTCTCACACACTCACAGCTTCTCTCCCTCTCTCTCACTCACAGCTTCTCTTTCTCTCTCTCTCTCTAACTCACAGCTTCTCTTTCTCTCTCTCTCTCACTCACAACTTCTCATTCTCTCTCTCACACACACAGCTTCTCTTTGTCTCTCTCTCACTCACACCTTCTCATTCTCTCTCTCTCTCACTCTCAGCTTCTCTCTCTCTCACACACACAGCTTCTCTTTCTCTCTCACTCTCTCACAGCTTCTCTTTCTCTCTCTCTCATTCACAGCTTCTCTTTCTCTCTCCCTCACTCACAGCTTCTCTTTCTCTCACTTACAGCTTCTCTTTCTCTCTCTCTATGTCACTCACAGCTTCTCTTTCTCTCTCTCTCTTACACAGCTTCTCTTTCTCTCTCTCTCATTCACAACTTCTCTTTCTCTCTCTCTCTCACTCACAGCTTCTCTTTCTTTCTCTCTCTCTCTCACTCACAGCTTCTCTTTCTCTCTCTCTCTCACTCACAGCTTCTCTTTCTCTCTCTCTCATTCACAGCTTCTCTTTCCCTCTCTCTCTCACTCACAGCTTCTCTTTCTCTCTCTCCCTCACTCACAGCTTCTCTCTCTCTCTCACTCACAGCTTCTCTTTCTTTCTCTCTCTCTCATTCACAGCTTCTCTCTCTCTTATTCACTCCCAGCTTCTCTCTCTCTCACTCACAGCTTCTCACTCTCTCTCTCACTCACTCACAGCTTCTCTCTCTCTCACTCACTCACAGCTTCTCTCTCTCTCTTACTCACTCCCAGCTTCTCTCTCTCTCACTCACTCACATCGTCTCACTCTCTCACTTACTCACAGCATCTCTTTCTCTCTCTCACTTACAGCTTCTCTTTCTCTCTCTCTATCACTCACAGCTTCTCTTTCTCTCTCTCACACACACAGCTTCTCTCTCTCTCTCACTTACAGCTTCTCTCTCTCTCTTTCACTCACAGTTTCCCTTTCTCTCTCTCTCACTTACAGCTTCTATTTCTCTCTCTCTCTCACTCACAGCTTCCCTCTCTCTCTCACTCACTCCCTGATTTTCTCTCTCTCACACACTCACAGCTTCTCTCCCTCTCTCTCACTCACAACTTCTCTTTCTCTCTCTCTCTCACTCACAGCTTCTCTTTCTCTCTCTCTCTCACTCACAGCTTCTCGTTCTCTCTCTCTCACACACAGCTTCTCTTTGTCTCTCTCTCTCACTCACACCTTCTCATTCTCTCTCTCTCACTCTCAGCTTCTCTCTCTCACACACACAGCTTCTCTTTCTCTCTCACTCACTCACAGCTTCTCTTTCTCTCTCTCACACACACACAGCTTCTCTTTTTCTCTCTCTCACTCACAGCTTCTCTTGCTCTCTCTCTCTCACTCACAGCTTCTCTTTCTCTCTCACTCACTCACAGCTTCTCTTTCTCTCACTCTCTCACTCACAGCTTCTCTCTCTCTCTCTCACAGCTTCTCTTTCTCCCTCTCTCATTCACAGCTTCTCTTTCTATCTCTCTCTCACTCACAGCTTCTCTTTCTTTCACTCACAGCTTCTCTTTCTCTCTCTCTGTCACTCACAGCTTCTCTTTCTCTCTCACACACACACAGCTTCTCTTTCTCTCTCTCTCATTCACAGCTTCTTTTTCTCTCTCTCTCTCACTCACAGCTTCTCTTTCTTTCATTCTCTCTCTCACTCACAGCTTCTCTTTCTCTCGCTCCCTCACTCACAGCTTCTCTCTCTCTCACTCACAGCTTCTCTCTCTATTACTCACTCCCAGCTCCTCTCTCTCTCTCTCACTCACAGCTTCTCACTCTCTCACTCACTCACTCACAGCATCTCTTTCTCTCTCACTCTCACTCACAGCTTCTCTTTCTCTCTCTCTCTCACTCACAGCTACTCTCTCTCTCTCTCTCACTTACAGCTTCTCTTTCTCTCTCTCTCTCACGCTCAGCTTCTCTTTCTCTCTCTCTATCACACACACAGCTTCTCTTTCTGTCTCTCTGTCACTCACAGCTTCTCTCTCACACACACACACAGCTTCTCACTCTCTCTCTCTCACTCACAGCTTCACTTTCTCTCTCTCTCTCTCACTCACAGCTTCTCTTTGTCTCTCTCACACACACAGCTTCTCTCTCTCTCCCTTACAGCATCTCTTTCTCTATCTCTCTCACTCTCAGCTTCTCTTTCTCTCTCTCTATCACTCACACAGCTTCTCTTTCTCTCTCACTCTCACTCACAGCTTCTCTTTCTCTCTCTCTCTCTCTCTCACTCACAGCTTCTCTCTCTCTCTTACACTCACAGTTTCTCTTTCTCTCTCTTACTCACTCCCTGATTTTCTCTCTCTCACACACTCACAGCTTCTCTCCCTCTCTCTCACTCACAGCTTCTATTTCTCTCTCTCTCACTCACAGCTTCCCTCTCTCTCTCTTACTCACTCCCTGATTTTCTCTCTCTCACACACTCACAGCTTCTCTCCCTCTCTCTCACTCACAGCTTCTCTTTCTCTCTCTAACTCACAGCTTCTCTTTCTCTCTCTCTCTCACTCACAACTTCTCATTCTCTCTCTCACACACACAGCTTCTCTTTGTCTCTCTCTCTCACTCACACCTTCTCATTCTCTCTCTCTCTCACTCTCAGCTTCTCTCTCTCTCACACACACAGCTTCTCTTTCTCTCTCACTCACTCACAGCTTCTCTTTCTCTCTCTCTCACACACAGCTTCTCTTTCTCTCTCTCTCTCTCACACAGCTTCTCTTTCTCTCTCTCACTCACAGCTTCTCTTTCTCTCACTCTCTCACTCACATCTTCTCTCTCTCTCTCTCACAGCTTCTCTTTCTCTCTCTCTCATTCACAGCTTCTCTTTCTCTCTCTCTCTCACTCACAGCTTCTCTTTCTCTCTCACACACACAGCTTCTCTTTCTCTTTCTCTCTCACTCACAGCTTCTCTTTCTCTCTCTCTATGTCACTCACAGCTTCTCTTTCTCTCTCTCTCTTACACAGCTTCTCTTTCTCTCTCTCTCATTCACAGCTTCTCTTTCTCTCTCTCTCACTCACAGCTTCTCTTTCTTTCTCTCTCTCTCTCACTCACAGCTTCTCTTTCTCTCTCTCTCACTCACAGCTTCTCTTTCTCTCTGTCTCTCACTCACAGCTTCGCTTTCTCTCTCTCTCTCACTCACAGCTTCTCTTTCTCTCTCTCTCATTCACAGCTTCTCTTTCTCTCTCTCTCTCACACAGCTTCTCTTTCTCTCTCTCCCTCACTCACAGCTTCTCTCTCTCTCTCACTCACAGCTTCTCTTTCTTTCTCTCTCTCTCATTCACAGCTTCTCTCTCTCTTATTCACTCCCAGCTTCTCTCTCTCTCTCTCACTCACAGCTTCTCACTCTCTCTCTCACTCACTCACAGCTTCTCTCTCTCACTCACTCACTCACAGCTTCTCTCTCTCTCTCTCACTCACAGCTTCCCACTCTCTCACTCACTCACTCACAGCATCTCTTTCTCTCTCTCTCTCACTCACAGCTTCTCTCTCTCTCTTTCACTCACAGTTTCTCTTTCTCTCTCTCTCACTTACAGCTTCTATTTCTCTCTCTCTCTCACTCACAGCTTCTCTTTCTCTCTCTCTCAATCATTCACCGCTTCTCTTTCACTCTCTCACTCACAGCTTCTCTTTCTCTCTCACACCTTCTCTTTCTCTCTCTCTCACTCACAGCTTCTCTTTCTCTCGCTCTCTCACTCACTCAAACCTTCTCTTTCTCTATCTCTCTCACTCACTCAGCTTCTGTTTCTCTCTCACTCACAGCTTCTCTTTCTCTCTCTCACTCACAGTTTCTCTTTCTCTCTCTCTCACTCACAGGTTCTATTTCACTCTCTGTCTCCCTCACTCACAGCTTCTCTATTTCTCTCACTCTCTCACTCACAGCTTCTCTTTCTCTCTCTCTCTCACAGCTTCTCTCTCTCTCTCTCACTCACAGCTTCTCTTTCTCTCTCTTGCTCACTCACAGGTTCTATTTCTCTCTCTGTCTCCCTCACTCAAAGCTTCTCTTTCTCTCTCTCTCTCTCACTCACAGCTTCTCTTTCGCTTTCTCTCTCTCACTCACAGCTTCTCTTTCTCTCTCTCTCTCACTCACAGCTTCTCTTTCTCTCTCACTCACAGCTTCTCTTTCTCTCTCTCACTCACAGCTTCTCTTTCTCTCTCTCTCTCTCACTCACAGCTTCTCTTTCTCTCTCTCTCTCTCACTCACAGCTTCTCTTTCTCTCTCTCTCCCTCACAGCTTCTCTTTCTCTCTATCTCTCACTCACAGCTTCTCTTTCTCTTTCTCTCTCTCACTCACAGCTTCTCTTTCTTTCTCTCCCTCACTCACTCACTCACAGCTTCTCTTTCTCTCTCTGTCTCTCTCACTCACTGCTTCTCCTTCTCTCTGTCTCACTGACTCACAGCTTCTCTCTCTCTCTCTCACTAACTCACAGGTTCTCCTTCTCTCTCTCTCACTCACTCACAGCTTCTCTTTCTCTCTCTCTCTCACAGCTTCTCATTCTCTCTCTCTCTCACTCACACACAGCTTCTCTCTCTCTCTCTCTAACTCTCTCACTCACAGCTTCTCTTTCTCTCTCACTCACAGCTTTTCTTTCTCTCTCTCTCTCACTCACACACGCTTCTCTTTCTCTCTCACTCACAGCTTTTCTTTCTTTCTCTCTCTCACTCACACACGCTTCTCTTTCTCTCTCTGTCTCTCTCACACAATTTCTCTTTCTCTCTCTCTCACTAACTCACAGCTTCTCTCTGTCTCTCTCACTCACAGCTTCTATTTCTCTCTCTCTCACTAACTCACAGCTTCTCTTTCTCTCTCTCTCTCACAGCTTTTCTCTCTCTCTCTCTCACTCACTCACAGCTTCTCTTTCTCTCTCTCTCTCACTCACTCACATCTTCTATTTCTCTCTCACAGCTTCTCTTTCTCTCTATCTCTCTCACTCACAGCTTCTCTTTTCTCTCTCTCACTCACAGCTTCTCTTTCTCTCTCTCTCTCTCACTCGCAGCTTCTCTTTCTCTCTCTCACTCACAGCTTCTCTCTCTCTCCCTCACAGCTTCTCTTTCTCTCTCTCTCCCTCACAGCTCCTCTTTCTCTCTCTCTCTAACAGCTTCTATTGGTCTCTCTCTCTCACTCACAGCTTCTCTCTCTCTCACTCACTCACAGCTTCTCTTTCTCTCTCACTCACAGCTTCTCTTTCTCTCTCTCTCTCACTCACTCACCGCTTCTCTTTTGCTCTCTCACTCACAGCTTCTCTTTCTCTCTCACACACACAGCTTCTCTTTCTGTCTCACTCACAACTTCTCTTTCTCTCTCTCATTCACTCAATCACTCACTCACAGCTTCTCTTTCTCTCTCTCTCTACACAGCTTCTCTTTCTCTCTCTCTCTAACAGTTTCTCTTTCTCTCTCTCTCTCACTCACAGCTTCACTTTCCCTCTCTCTCACTCATTCACCGCTCTCTTTCACTCTCTCACTCATAGCTTCTCTTTCTCTCTCACAGCTTCTTTCTCTCTCTCTCACTCACAGTATCTCTTTCTCTCGCTCTGTCACTCACTCACTCCTTCACTTTCTCTATCTCTCTCACTCACAGCTTCTCTTTCTCTCTCTCACTCACAGCTTCTCTCTCTCTCTCACTCACAGCTTCTCTTTCTCTCTCTCTCTTGCTCACTCACAGGTTCTATTTCTCTCTCTGTCTCCCTCACTCACAGCTTCTCTTTCTCTCTTTCTCTCTCACTCACAGCTTCTCTTTTGCTTTCTCTCTCTCACTCACAGCTTCTCTTTCTCTCTCTCTCACTCACAGCTTCTCTTTCTCTCTCTCTCTCTCACTCACAGCTTCTCTTTCTCTCTCTCTCTCATTCACAGCTACTCTTTCTCTCTCTCACACAGCTTCTCTCTCTCTCTCTCACAGCTTCTCTTTCTCTCTCTCTCTTGCTCACTCACAGGTTCTATTTCTCTCTCTGTCTCCCTCACTCACAGCTTCTCTTTCTCTCTCTCTCTCACTCACAGCTTCTCTTTTGCTTTCTCTCTCTCACTCACAGCTTCTCTTTCTCTCTCTCTCTCTCTCACTCCCAGCTTCTCTCTCTCTCTCACAGCTTCTCTTTCTCTCTCTAACTCCCAGCTTCTCTCTCTCTCTCTCACACAGCTTCTCTTTCTCTCTCTAACTCATAACTTCTCTTTCTCTCTCACAGCTTCTTTCTCTCTCTCTCACTCACAGTATCTCTTTCTCTCGCTCTCTCACTCACTCAAACCTTACTTTCTCTATCTCTCTCACTCATAGCTTCTCTTTCTCTCTCTCACTCACAGCTTCTCTCTCTCTCTCTCTCTCTCACGCACAGCTTCTCTTTCTCTCTCTCTCTCACTCACAGCTTCTCTTTTACTTCCTCTCTCTCACTCACAGCTTCTCTTTTTTTCTCTCTCTCTCACAGGTTCTCTTTCTCTCTCTCTCTCACTCACTCACCGCTTCTCTTTTGCTCTCTCACTCACAGCTTCTCTTTCTCTCTCACACACACTTCTCTTTCTCTCTCTCACTCACTCACTCACTCACTCACAGCTTCTCTTTCTCTCTCTCTCTACACAGCTTCTCTTTCTCTCTCTCTCTAACAGTTTCTCTTTCTCTCTCTCTCTCACTCACAGCTTCGCTTTCCCTCTCTCTCACTCATTCACCGCTTCTCTTTCACTCTCTCACTCATAGCTTCTCTTTCTCTCACACAGCTTCTTTCTCTCTCTCTCACTCACAGTATCTCTTTCTCTCGCTCTCTCACTCACAGCTTCTCTTTTCTCTCTCTCTCACTCACTCACAGCTTCTCTTTCTCTCTCTCTCCCTCACAGCTTCTCTTTCTCTCTCTCTCTCTCTCTCTCACTCACAGCTTCTCTTTCTCTTTCTCTCTCTCACTCATAGCTTCTCTTTCTTTCTCTCCCTCACTCACTCACTCACAGCTTCTCTTTCTCTCTCTGTCTGTCTCACTCACTGCTTCTCTTTCTCTCTGTCTCACTGACTCACAGCTTCTCTCTCTCTCTCTCACTCACTCACAGCTTCTCTTTCTCTCTTTCTCTCACTCACTCACAGCTTCTCTTTCTCTCTCTCACACTCACTCACAGGTTCTATTTCTCTCTCACACATTGCTTCTCTTTCTCTATCTCTCTCACTCACAGCTTCTCTTTTCTCTCTCTCTCTCTCATTCACAGCTACTCTTTCTCTCTCACTCACTAACAGCTTCTCTTTCTCTCTCTGTCTCTCTCACTCACTGCTTCTCTTTCTCTCTCTCTCACTCACTCACAGCTTCTCTCTCTCTCTCTTTCACTCACAGCTTCTCTTTCTCTCTCTCTCTCACTCACTCACAGCTTCTCTTTCTCTCTCACACACACAGCTTCTCTTTCACTCTCTCTCTCACACACAGTTTCTCTTTCTCTCTCTCTGTAACTCACTCACAACTTCTGTTTCTCTCTGTCTCTCACTCACATCTTCAATTTCTCTCTCTCACTAACTCACAGCTTCTCCTTCTCTCTCTCTCACTCACAGCTTCTCTTTCTCTCTCTCTCACAGCTTCTCATTCTCTCTCTCTCTCACTCACACACGCTTCTCTTTCTCTCTCTGTCTCTCTCACACAATTTCTCTTTCTCTCTCTCTCACTAACTCACAGCTTCTCTTTCTCTAACTCTCACTCACTCACAGCTTCTCTTTCTCTCTCTCACTCACAGCTTCTCTTTCTCTCTCTATCTCTCTAACCCACAGCTTCTCTTTCTCTCTCTCTCACTCACTCACAGCTTCTCTCTCTGTCTCTCTCACTCACGGCTTCTATTTCTCTCTCTCTCACTCTCACAGCTACTCTTTCTCTCTCTCTCACAGCTTTTCTCTCTTTCTCTCTCTCACTCACTCACATCTATTTCTCTCTCTCTCTCACAGCTTCTCTTTCTCTCTATCTCTCTGAATCACAGGTTCTATTTCACTCTCTGTCTCCCTCACTCACAGCTTCTCTCTCTATCTCTCTCACTCACAGCTTCTCTTTCTCATTCTCTCTCTCACTCACAGCTTCTCTCTCTCTCTCTCTCACTCACAGCTTCCCCCCTCTCTCTCACACACACTCACTCACAGCTTCTCTTTCTCTCTCTGTCTCTCTCCCTCACAGCTTCTCTTTCTCTCTCTCTCTCTAACAGCTTCTATTGGTCTCTCTCTCTCTCACTCACAGCTTCTCTCTCTCTCTCACTCACAGCTTCTCTTTCTCTCTCACTCACAGCTTCTCTTTCTCTCTCTCTCACTCACTCACCGCTTCTCTTTTGCTCTCTCACTCACAGCTTCTCTTTCTCTCTCTCCACACAGCTTCTCTCTCTCTCTCTAACAGTTTCTCTTTCTCTCTCTCTCACACTCACAGCTTCGCTTTCCCTCTCTCTCACTCATTCACCGCTTCTCTTTCACTCTCTCACTCATAGCTTCTCTTTCTCTCTCACAGCTTCTTTCTCTCTCTCTCACTCACAGTATCTCTTTCTCTCACTCTCTCACTCACTCAAACCTTCACTTTCTCTATCTCTCTCACTCATAGCTTCTTTTTCTCTCTCTCACTCACAGCTTCTCTCTCTCTCACTCACAGCTTCTCTTTCTCTCTCTCTCTTGCTCACTCACAGGTTCTATTTCTCTCTCTATCTCCCTCACTCACAGCTTCTCTTTCTCTCTCTCTCTCACTCACAGCTTTTTTGCTTTCTCTCTTTCACTCACAGCTTCTCTTTCTCTCTCTCTCTCACTCACAGATTCTCTTTCTCTCTCTCTCTCACTCACAGATTCTCTTTCTCTCTCTCATTCACAGCTACTCTTTCTCTCTCTCTCTCACAGCTTCTCTCTCTCTCACTCACTCACAGCTTCTCTTTCTCTCTCTCTCTCACTCACAGATTCTCTTTCTCTCTCTCATTCACAGCTACTCTTTCTCTCTCTCACTCACAGCTTCTCTTTCTCTCTCACACACACAGCTTCTCTTTCACTCTCTCTCTCACACACAGTTTCTCTTTCTCTCTCTCTATAACTCACTCACAACTTCTGTTTCTCTCTGTCTCTCACTCACAGCTTCAATTTCTCTCTCTCACTAACTCACAGCTTCTCCTTCTCTCTCTCTCACTCACAGCTTCTCTTTCTCTCTCTCTCACAGCTTCTCATTCTCTCTCTCTCTCACTCACACACGCTTCTCTTTCTCTCTCTGTCTCTCTCACACAATTTCTCTTTCTCTCTCTCTCACTAACTCACAGCTTCTCTTTCTCTAACTCTCACTCACTCACAGCTTCTCTTTCTCTCTCTCACTCACAGCTTCTCTTTCTCTCTCTATCTCTCTAACCCACAGCTTCTCTTTCTCTCTCTCTCACTCACTCACAGCTTCTCTCTCTGTCTCTCTCACTCACGGCTTCTATTTCTCTCTCTCTCACTCTCACAGCTACTCTTTCTCTCTCTCTCACAGCTTTTCTCTCTTTCTCTCTCTCACTCACTCACAGCTTCTCTTTATCTCTCTCTCTCACTCACTCACATCTATTTCTCTCTCTCTCTCACAGCTTCTCTTTCTCTCTATCTCTCTGAATCACAGGTTCTATTTCACTCTCTGTCTCCCTCACTCACAGCTTCTCTCTCTATCTCTCTCACTCACAGCTTCTCTTTCTCATTCTCTCTCTCACTCACAGCTTCTCTCTCTCTCTCTCTCTCACTCACAGCTTCCCCCCTCTCTCTCACACACACTCACTCACAGCTTCTCTTTCTCTCTCTGTCTCTCTCCCTCACAGCTTCTCTTTCTCTCTCTCTCTAACAGCTTCTATTGGTCTCTCTCTCTCACTCACAGCTTCTCTCTCTCTCTCACTCACAGCTTCTCTTTCTCTCTCACTCACAGCTTCTCTTTCTCTCTCTCTCACTCACTCACCGCTTCTCTTTTGCTCTCTCACTCACAGCTTCTCTTTCTCTCTCTCTCCACACAGCTTCTCTCTCTCTCTCTAACAGTTTCTCTTTCTCTCTCTCACACACTCACAGCTTCGCTTTCCCTCTCTCTCACTCATTCACCGCTTCTCTTTCACTCTCTCACTCATAGCTTCTCTTTCTCTCTCACAGCTTCTTTCTCTCTCTCTCACTCACAGTATCTCTTTCTCTCACTCTCTCACTCACTCAAACCTTCACTTTCTCTATCTCTCTCACTCATAGCTTCTTTTTCTCTCTCTCACTCACAGCTTCTCTCTCTCTCACTCACAGCTTCTCTTTCTCTCTCTCTCTTGCTCACTCACAGGTTCTATTTCTCTCTCTATCTCCCTCACTCACAGCTTCTCTTTCTCTCTCTCTCTCTCTCACTCACAGCTTTTTTGCTTTCTCTCTTTCACTCACAGCCTCTCTTTCTCTCTCTCTCTCACTCACAGCTTCTCTTTCTCTCTCTCTCTCACTCACAGATTCTCTTTCTCTCTCTCATTCACAGCTACTCTTCCTCTCTCTCTCTCACAGCTTCTCTCTCTCTCTCTCACTCACAGCTTCTCTTTCTCTCTCTCTCTTGCTCACTCACAGCTTCTATTTCTCTCTCTGTCTCCCTCACTCAAAGCTTCTCTTTCTCTCTCTCTCACTCACAGCTTCTCTTTCGCTTTCTCTCTCTCACTCACAGCTTCTCTTTCTCTCTCTCTCTCACTCACAGCATCTTTTTCTCTCTCTCTCTCTCTCACTCACAGCTTCTCTTTCTCTCTCTCACTCACAGCTTCTCTTTCTCTCTCTCTCTCACTCACAGCTTCTCTTTCTCTCTCTCTCTCACTCACAGCTTCTCTTTCTCTCTCTCTCTCTCTCACTCACATCTTCTATTTCTCACTCTCTCACAGCTTCTCTTTCTCTCTATATCTCTCAGTCACAGCTTCTCTTTTCTCTTTCTCTCTCTCACTCACAGCTTCTCTTTCTTTCTCTCCCTCACTCACTCACTCACAGCTTCTCTTTCTCTCTCTGTCTCTCTCACTCACTGCTTCTCTTTCTCTCTGTCTCACTGACTCACAGCTTCTCTCTCTCTCTCACTCACTCACTTCTCTTTCTCTCTTTCTGTCACTAACTCACAAATTCTGTTTCTCTCTCTCTCACTAACTCACAGCTTCTCCTTCTCTCTCTCTGACTCACTCACAGCTTCTCTCTCTCTCTCTCACAGCTTCTCATTCTCTCTCTCTCTCACACACAGCTTCTCTTTCTCTCTCTCTCTAACTCTCTCACTCACAGCTTCTCTTTCTCTCTCCCTCACAGCTTTTTCTTTCTCTCTCTCTCACTCACTCACGCTTCTCTTTCTCACTCTGTCTCTCTCACACAGCTTCTCTTTCTCTCTCTCTCACTAACTCACAGCTTTTCTTTCTCTAACTCTCACTCACTCACAGCTTCTCTTTCTCTCTCTCTCTCTCACTCACAGCTTCTCTCTCTCTCTCTCTCTCTCACTCACTCACAGCTTCTCTCTCTCTGTGTCTCTCACTCACGGCTTCTATTTCTCTCTCTCTCTCTCACTCACAGCTTCTCTTTCTCTCTCTCTCCCACTCACTCACATCTTCTATTTCTCTCTCTTTCTCACAGCTTCTCTTTCTCTCTATCTCTCTCACTCACAGCTTCTCTTTCTCTCTCTCACTCACAGCTTCTCTTTCTCTCTCTATCTCTCTAACCCACAGCTTCTCTTTCTCTCTCTCTCACTCACTCACAGCTTCTCTCTCTGTCTCTCTCACTCACGGCTTCTATTTCTCTCTCTCTCACTCTCACAGCTACTCTTTCTCTCTCTCTCACAGCTTTTCTCTCTTTCTCTCTCTCACTCACTCACAGCTTCTCTTTATCTCTCTCTCTCACTCACTCACATCTATTTCTCTCTCTCTCTCACAGCTTCTCTTTCTCTCTATCTCTCTGAATCACAGGTTCTATTTCACTCTCTGTCTCCCTCACTCACAGCTTCTCTCTCTATCTCTCTCACTCACAGCTTCTCTTTCTCATTCTCTCTCTCACTCACAGCTTCTCTCTCTCTCTCTCTCTCACTCACAGCTTCCCCCCTCTCTCTCACACACACTCACTCACAGCTTCTCTTTCTCTCTCTGTCTCTCTCCCTCACAGCTTCTCTTTCTCTCTCTCTCTCTAACAGCTTCTATTGGTCTCTCTCTCTCTCACTCACAGCTTCTCTCTCTCTCTCACTCACAGCTTCTCTTTCTCTCTCACTCACAGCTTCTCTTTCTCTCTCTCTCACTCACTCACCGCTTCTCTTTTGCTCTCTCACTCACAGCTTCTCTTTCTCTCTCTCTCCACACAGCTTCTCTCTCTCTCTCTAACAGTTTCTCTTTCTCTCTCTCTCACACTCACAGCTTCGCTTTCCCTCTCTCTCACTCATTCACCGCTTCTCTTTCACTCTCTCACTCATAGCTTCTCTTTCTCTCTCACAGCTTCTTTCTCTCTCTCTCACTCACAGTATCTCTTTCTCTCACTCTCTCACTCACTCAAACCTTCACTTTCTCTATCTCTCTCACTCATAGCTTCTTTTTCTCTCTCTCACTCACAGCTTCTCTCTCTCTCACTCACAGCTTCTCTTTCTCTCTCTCTCTTGCTCACTCACAGGTTCTATTTCTCTCTCTATCTCCCTCACTCACAGCTTCTCTTTCTCTCTCTCTCTCACTCACAGCTTTTTTGCTTTCTCTCTTTCACTCACAGCTTCTCTTTCTCTCTCTCTCTCACTCACAGCTTCTCTTTCTCTCTCTCTCTCACTCACAGATTCTCTTTCTCTCTCTCATTCACAGCTACTCTTTCTCTCTCTCTCTCACAGCTTCTCTCTCTCTCTCTCACTCACAGCTTCTCTTTCTCTCTCTCTCTCACTCACAGATTCTCTTTCTCTCTCTCATTCACAGCTACTCTTTCTCTCTCTCACTCACAGCTTCTCTTTCTCTCTCACACACACAGCTTCTCTTTCACTCTCTCTCTCTCACACAGTTTCTCTTTCTCTCTCTCTATAACTCACTCACAACTTCTGTTTCTCTCTGTCTCTCACTCACAGCTTCAATTTCTCTCTCTCACTAACTCACAGCTTCTCCTTCTCTCTCTCTCACTCACAGCTTCTCTTTCTCTCTCTCTCACAGCTTCTCATTCTCTCTCTCTCTCACTCACACACGCTTCTCTTTCTCTCTCTGTCTCTCTCACACAATTTCTCTTTCTCTCTCTCTCACTAACTCACAGCTTCTCTTTCTCTAACTCTCACTCACTCACAGCTTCTCTTTCTCTCTCTCACTCACAGCTTCTCTTTCTCTCTCTATCTCTCTAACCCACAGCTTCTCTTTCTCTCTCTCTCACTCACTCACAGCTTCTCTCTCTGTCTCTCTCACTCACGGCTTCATTTTCTCTCTCTCTCACTCTCACAGCTACTCTTTCTCTCTCTCTCACAGCTTTTCTCTCTTTCTCTCTCTCACTCACTCACAGCTTCTCTTTATCTCTCTCTCTCACTCACTCACATCTATTTCTCTCTCTCTCTCACAGCTTCTCTTTCTCTCTATCTCTCTGAATCACAGGTTCTATTTCACTCTCTGTCTCCCTCACTCACAGCTTCCCTCTCTATCTCTCTCACTCACAGCTTCTCTTTCTCATTCTCTCTCTCACTCACAGCTTCTCTCTCTCTCTCTCTCTCACTCACAGCTTCCCCCCTCTCTCTCACACACACTCACTCACAGCTTCTCTTTCTCTCTCTGTCTCTCTCCCTCACAGCTTCTCTTTCTCTCTCTCTCTCTAACAGCTTCTATTGGTCTCTCTCTCTCTCACTCACAGCTTCTCTCTCTCTCTCACTCACAGCTTCTCTTTCTCTCTCACTCACAGCTTCTCTTTCTCTCTCTCTCACTCACTCACCGCTTCTCTTTTGCTCTCTCACTCACAGCTTCTCTTTCTCTCTCTCTCCACACAGCTTCTCTCTCTCTCTCTAACAGTTTCTCTTTCTCTCTCTCACACACTCACAGCTTCGCTTTCCCTCTCTCTCACTCATTCACCGCTTCTCTTTCACTCTCTCACTCATAGCTTCTCTTTCTCTCTCACAGCTTCTTTCTCTCTCTCTCACTCACAGTATCTCTTTCTCTCACTCTCTCACTCACTCAAACCTTCACTTTCTCTATCTCTCTCACTCATAGCTTCTTTTTCTCTCTCTCACTCACAGCTTCTCTCTCTCTCACTCACAGCTTCTCTTTCTCTCTCTCTCTTGCTCACTCACAGGTTCTATTTCTCTCTCTATCTCCCTCACTCACAGCTTCTCTTTCTCTCTCTCTCTCACTCACAGCTTTTTTGCTTTCTCTCTTTCACTCACAGCTTCTCTTTCTCTCTCTCTCTCACTCACAGCTTCTCTTTCTCTCTCTCTCTCACTCACAGATTCTCTTTCTCTCTCTCATTCACAGCTACTCTTTCTCTCTCTCTCTCACAGCTTCTCTCTCTCTCTCTCACTCACAGCTTCTCTTTCTCTCTCTCTCTTGCTCACTCACAGCTTCTATTTCTCTCTCTGTCTCCCTCACTCAAAGCTTCTCTTTCTCTCTCTCTCACTCACAGCTTCTCTTTCGCTTTCTCTCTCTCACTCACAGCTTCTCTTTCTCTCTCTCTCTCACTCACAGCATCTTTTTCTCTCTCTCTCTCTCTCACTCACAGCTTCTCTTTCTCTCTCTCACTCACAGCTTCTCTTTCTCTCTCTCTCTCTCACTCACAGCTTCTCTTTCTCTCTCTCTCTCTCACTCACAGCTTCTCTTTCTCTCTCTCTCTCTCTCACTCACATCTTCTATTTCTCACTCTCTCACAGCTTCTCTTTCTCTATATATCTCTCAGTCACAGCTTCTCTTTTCTCTTTCTCTCTCTCACTCACAGCTTCTCTTTCTTTCTCTCCCTCACTCACTCACTCACAGCTTCTCTTTCTCTCTCTGTCTCTCTCACTCACTGCTTCTCTTTCTCTCTGTCTCACTGACTCACAGCTTCTCTCTCTCTCTCTCACTCACTCACTTCTCTTTCTCTCTTTCTGTCACTAACTCACAAATTCTGTTTCTCTCTCTCTCACTAACTCACAGCTTCTCCTTCTCTCTCTCTGACTCACTCACAGCTTCTCTCTCTCTCTCTCACAGCTTCTCATTCTCTCTCTCTCACACACACAGCTTCTCTTTCTCTCTCTCTCTAACTCTCTCACTCACAGCTTCTCTTTCTCTCTCCCTCACAGCTTTTCTTTCTCTCTCTCTCACTCACTCACGCTTCTCTTTCTCACTCTGTCTCTCTCACACAGCTTCTCTTTCTCTCTCTCTCACTAACTCACAGCTTTTCTTTCTCTAACTCTCACTCACTCACAGCTTCTCTTTCTCTCTCTCTCTCTCACTCACAGCTTCTCTCTCTCTCTCTCTCTCTCACTCACTCACAGCTTCTCTCTCTCTGTGTCTCTCACTCACGGCTTCTATTTCTCTCTCTCTCTCTCACTCACAGCTTCTCTTTCTCTCTCTCTCCCACTCACTCACATCTTCTATTTCTCTCTCTTTCTCACAGCTTCTCTTTCTCTCTATCTCTCTCACTCACAGCTTCTCTTTTCTCTCTCACGCACTCACAGCTTCTCTTTCTCTCTCTCTCCCTCACAGCTTCTCTTTCTCTCTCTCTCTCTCACTCACAGCTTCTCTTTCTCTCTCTCACTCACAGCTTCTCTCTCTCTCTCTCTCCCTCACAGCTTCTCTTTCTCTCTCTCTCACTCACAGCTTCTCTCTCTCTCACTCACTCACAGCTTCTCTTTCTCACTCTCTCTCTCTCATTCACAGCTACTCTTTCTCTCTCTCACACAGCTTCTCTCTCTCTCTCACACACACAGCTTCTCTTTCTCTCCCTCTCTTGCTCACTAACAGGTTCTATTTCTCTCTCTGTCTCCCTCACTCACAGCTTCTCTTTCTCTCTCTCTCTCTCACTCACAGCTTCTCTTTCGCTTTCTCTCTCTCACTCACAGCTTCTCTTTCTCTCTCTCACTCACAGCTTCTCTCTCTCTCTCACTCACAACTTCTCTTTCTCTCTCTCACTCACAGCTTCTCTTTCTCTCTCTCTCTCTCACTCACAGCTTCTCTCTCTCACACACACACACACAGCTTCTCTTTCTCTCTATCTCTCTCACTCTCAGCTTCTCTTTTCTCTCTCTCTCACTCACTCACAGCTTCTCTTTTTCTCTCTCTCCCTCACAGCTTCTCCTTCTCTCTCTCTCTCACTCACAGCTTCTCTTTCTCTCTCTCTCTCACTCACTCACAGCTTCTCTCTCTCTGTCTCTCTCACTCACAGCTTCTATTTCTCTCTCACTCACAGCTTCTCTTTCTCTCTCTCTCCCACTCACTCACATCTTCTATTTCTCTCTCTTTCTCACAGCTTCTCTTTCTCTCTATCTCTCTCACTCACAGCTTCTCTTTTCTCTCTCACGCACTCACAGCTTCTCTTTCTCTCTCTCTCCCTCACAGCTTCTCTTTCTCTCTCTCTCTCTCTCACTCACAGCTTCTCTTTCTCTCTCTCACTCACAGCTTCTCTCTCTCTCTCTCCCTCACAGCTTCTCTTTCTCTCTCTCTCACTCACAGCTTCTCTCTCTCTCTCTCTCACTCACAGCTTCTCTTTCTCTCTCTCTCTCTCATTCACAGCTACTCTTACTCTCTCTCTCACAGCTTCTCTCTCTCTCACACACACACAGCTTCTCTTTCTCTCTCTCTCTTGCTCACTAACAGGTTCTATTTCTCTCTCTGTCTCCCTCACTCACAGCTTCTCTTTCTCTCTCTCTCTCTCACTCACAGCTTCTCTTTCTCTCTCTCTCTCTCACTCACAGCTTCTCTTTCTCTCTCTCTCTCTCTCACTCACATCTTCTATTTCTCACTCTCTCACAGCTTCTCTTTCTCTATATATATCTCAGTCACAGCTTCTCTTTTCTCTTTCTCTCTCTCACTCACAGCTTCTCTTTCTTTCTCTCCCTCACTCACTCACTCACAGCTTCTCTTTCTCTCTCTGTCTCTCTCACTCACTGCTTCTCTTTCTCTCTGTCTCACTGACTCACAGCTTCTCTCTCTCTCTCTCTCACTCACTCACTTCTCTTTCTCTCTTTCTGTCACTAACTCACAAATTCTGTTTCTCTCTCTCTCACTAACTCACAGCTTCTCCTTCTCTCTCTCTGACTCACTCACAGCTTCTCTCTCTCTCTCTCACAGCTTCTCATTCTCTCTCTCTCACACACACAGCTTCTCTTTCTCTCTCTCTCTAACTCTCTCACTCACAGCTTCTCTTTCTCTCTCCCTCACAGCTTTTCTTTCTCTCTCTCTCACTCACTCACGCTTCTCTTTCTCACTCTGTCTCTCTCACACAGCTTCTCTTTCTCTCTCTCTCACTAACTCACAGCTTTTCTTTCTCTAACTCTCACTCACTCACAGCTTCTCTTTCTCTCTCTCTCTCTCACTCACAGCTTCTCTCTCTCTCTCTCTCTCTCACTCACTCACAGCTTCTCTCTCTCTGTGTCTCTCACTCACGGCTTCTATTTCTCTCTCTCTCTCTCACTCACAGCTTCTCTTTCTCTCTCTCTCCCACTCACTCACATCTTCTATTTCTCTCTCTTTCTCACAGCTTCTCTTTCTCTCTATCTCTCTCACTCACAGCTTCTCTTTCTCTCTCTCTCTCACTCACAGCTTCTCTTTCTCTCTCTCTCATTCACAGCTACTCTTTCTCTCTCTCTCACAGCTTCTCTCTCTCTCTCTCACTCACAGCTTCTCTTTCTCTCTCTCTCTTGCTCACTCACAGGTTCTATTTCTCTCACTGTCTCCCTCACTCACAGCTTCTCTCTCTCTCTCTCTCTCACTCACAGCTTCTCTTTCGCTTTCTCTCACTCACTCACAGCTTCTCTTTCTGTCTCTCTCACTCACAGCTTCTCTTTCTCTCTCTCTCTCTCTCAATCACAGCTTCTCTTTCTCTCTCTCTCTCTCACTCACATCTTCTATTTCTCTCTCTCACACAGCTTCTCTTTCTCTCTATCTCTCTCACTCACAGCTTCTCTTTCTCTCTCTCTCACTCACTCACAGCTTCTCTTTCTCTCTCTCTCCATCACAGCTTCTCTTTCTCTCTCTCTCTCACTCACAGCTTCTCTTTCTCTCTCTCACTCACAGCTTCTCTTTCACTTTCTCTCACTCACTCACAGCTTCTCTTTCTGTCTCTCTCACTCACAGCTTCTCTTTCTCTCTCTCTCTCTCACTCACAGCTTCTCTTTCTCTCTCTCTCTCTCTAATTCACAGCTTCTCTTTCTCTCTCTCTCTCACTCACATCTTCTATTTCTCTCTCTCTCACAGCTTCTCTTTCTCTCTATCTCTCTCACTCACCGCTTCTCTTTCTCTCTCTCTCACTCACTCACAGCTTCTCTTTCTCTCTCTCTTCCTCACAGCTTCTCTTTCTCTCTCTCTCTCTCACTCACAGCTTCTCTTTCTTTCTCTCCCTCCCTCACTCACTCACAGCTTCTCTTTCTCTCTCTGTCTCTCTCAATTACTGCTTCTCTTTCTCTCTGTCAAACTGACTCACAGCTTCTCTCTCTCTCCCTCACTCACTCACAGCTTCTCTTTCTCTCTTTCTGTCACTCACTCACAACTTCTGTTTCTCTCTGTCTCTCACTCACAGCTTCAATTTCTCTCTCTCTCACTAATTCACAGCTTCTCCTTCTCTCTCTCTCACACACTCACAGCTTCTCTTTCTCTCTCCCTCACAGCTTTTCTTTCTCTCTCTCTCACTCACTCACGCTTCTCTTTCTCACTCTGTCTCTCTCACACAGCTTCTCTTTCTCTCTCTCTCACTAACTCACAGCTTCTCTTTCTCTAACTCTCACTCACTCACAGCTTCTCTTTCTCTCTCTCTCTCTCACACACAGCTTCTCTTTCTCTCTCTCTCTCACTCACTCACAGCTTCTCTCTCTCTGTCTCTCTCACTCACGGCTTCTATTTCCCCCTCTCTCACTAACTCACAGCTTCTCTTTCTCTCTATCTCTCTCACTCACGGCTTCTCTTTTCTCTCTCTCACTCAATCACAGCTTCTCTTTCTCTCTCTCTCCCTCACAGCTTCTCTTTCTCTCTCTCTCTCTCTCTCACTCACAGCTTCTGTTTTTCTCTCTCACTCACAGCTTCTCTTTCTCTCTCTCTCTCCCTCACAGCTTCTCTTTCTCTCTCTCTCTCTAACAGCTTCTATTGGTCTCTCTCTCTCTCACTCACAGCTTCTCTCTCTCTCTCTCTCACACACAGCTTCTCTTTCTCTCTCACTCACAGCTTCTCTTTCTCTCTCTCACACAGCTTCTCTTTCTTTCTCACTCACAACTTCTCCTTCTCTCTCTCACTCACTCAATCACTCACTCACAGCTTCTCTTTCTCTCTCTCCACACAGCTTCTCTCTCTCTCTAACAGTCTCTCTCTCTCTCTCTCACTCACAGCTTCGCTTTCCCTTTCTCTCACTCATTCACCGCTTCTCTTTCACTCTCTCACTCATAGCTTCTCTTTCTCTCTCACAGCTTCTTTCTCTCTCTCTCACTCACAGCTTCTCTTTCTCTCTCTCTCTTGCTCACTCACAGGTTCTATTTCTCTCTCTCCCTCACTCACAGGTTCTATTTCTCTCTCTCCTTCACTCACAGCTTCTCTTTCTCTCTCTCTCTCTCACTCACAGCTTCTCTTTTGCTTTCTCTCTCTCACTCACAGCTTCTCTTTCTCTCTCTCTCTCACTCACAGCTTCTCTTTCTCTCTCTCTCTCATTCACAGGTACTCTTACTCTCTCTCTCACAGCTTCTCTCTCTCTCTCTCACTCACAGCTTCTCTTTCTCTCTCTCTCTTGCTCACTCACAGGTTCGATTTCTCTCACTGTCTCCCTCACTCACAGCTTCTCTTTGTCTCTCTCTCCCTCACTCACAGCTTATCTTTCGCTTTCTCTCACTCACTCACAGCTTCTCTTTCTCTCTCTCTCTCTCAAACTCACAGCTTCTCTTTCTCTCTCTCTCTCACTCACAGCTTCTCTTTCTCTCTCTCACTCACAGCTTCTCTTTCTCTCTCTCTCTCTCTCACTCACAGCTTCTCTTTCTCTCTCTCTCTCTCACACACACAGCTTCTCTTTCTCTCTCTCTCTCACTCACATCTTCTATTTCTCTCTCTCTCACAGCTTCTCTTTCTCTCTATATCTCTCACTCACAGCTTCTCTTTTCTCTCTCTCGCACTCACTCACAGCTTCTCTTTCTCTCTCTCTCCGTCACATCTTCTCTTTCTCTCTCTCTCTCACTCACAGCTTCTCTTTCTCTTTCTCTCTCTCACTCACAGCTTCTCTTTCTTTCTTTCTCTCCCTCACTCACAGCTCCTCTCTCTGTCTCTCTAAATCACAGCTTCTCTTTCTTTCTCTCTCTTTCACTCACAGCTTCTTTTTCTCTCTCTCTCACTCACTCACAGCTTCTCTTCCTCTCTCTCTCTCACTCACAGCTTCTCATTATCTCTCTCTCTCACTCACATCTCTTTCTCTCTCTCACTCACTCACAGCTTCTCTTTCTCTCTCTCTCACTCACAGATTCACTTTTGCTCTCTCTCTCACTCACTCACAGCTTCTCTCTCTCACTCACTCTCTCACAGCTTCTCTCTCTCTCACTCACATCTTCTCTTTCTCTCTCTTTCACTCACAGCTTCTTTTTCTCTCTCTCTCACTCACTCACAGCTTCTCTTCCTCTCTCTCTCTCACTCACAGCTTCTCATTATCTCTCTCTCTCACTCACATCTCTTTCTCTCACTCACTCACTCACAGCTTCTCTCTCTCTCACTCACTTACAGCTTCTCTCTCTCACTCACTCACAGCTTCTCTTTCTCTCACTCTCTCTCACACTCACAGCTTCTCTATCTCTCTCTCTCACTCAAGCTTCTCTTTCTCTCTCTCTCACTCACAGCTTCTCTTTCTCTCTCTCTCTCACTCACAGCTTCTCTCACTCTCTCTCACACTCACAGCTACTCTTTCTATCTGTCTCTCATTCACAGCTTCTCTTTCTCCCTCTCTCTCTCACTCACAGCTTCTCTCTCTCACTCACTCACAGCTTCTCTTTCTTTCTCTCTCTCTTGCTCACAGCTTCTCTTTCTCTCTCTCTCTCACTCACAGCTTCTCTTTCTCTCTCTCTCACTCACAGCTTCTCTCACTCTCTCTCACACTCACAGCTTCTCTTTTTTCCCTCTCTCAGTCACAGCTTCTATTTCTCTCTCTCTCTCACTCACAGCTTCTCTCTCTCTCACTCACATCTTCTCTTTCTCTCTCTTTCACTCACAGCTTCTCTTTCTCTCTCTCTCTCACTCACAGCTTCTCTTTCTCTCTCTCACTCACTCACAGCTTCTCTTTCTCTCTCTCTCACTCACAGCTTCTCTTTCTTTGTCTCTCTAAATCACAGCTTCTTTTTCTTTATCTCTCTCTCACTCACTGCTTCTCTTTCTCTCTCTCTCTCACTCACAGCTTTTCTTTCTCTATTTCTCACTCACAGCTTCTCTTTCTCTCTCTCTCACTCACAGCTTCTCTTTCTTTCTCTCTCTCACTCACATGTTCTCTTTCTCTCTCTCACTCACTCACAGCTTCTCTTTCTTTATCTCTCTCTAACTCACAGCTTCTCTTTCTGTCTCTCTCTCTCACTCACAGCTTCTCTTTCTCTCTCTCTCTCACTCACAGCTTCTCTTTCTCTCTCTCTCACTCACTCACAGCTTCTCTTTCTCTCTCTCTCTCTCTCACTCACAGCTTCTCATTTTCTCTCTTTCACACTCACATCTTCTCTTTCTCTAGCTATCTCACTCACAGCTTCTCTTTCTCTCTCTCACTCACTCACAGCTTCTCTCTCTCACTCACTCACAGCTTCTCTTTTTCTCTCTCTCTCACTCACAGCTTCTCTTTCTTTCTCTCTCTCTCACTCACAGCTTCTCTTTCTCTCTCTCTCACTCACTCACAGCTTCTCTTTCTCTCTCTCTCTCACTCACAGCTTCTCTTTCTCTCTCTCTCTCTCACTCACAGCTTCTCTATCTTTCTCTCTCTCTCAATCACAGCTTCTCTTTCTCTCTCTCTCTCTCACTCACAGCTTCTCTCTCTCTCTCACTCACAGCTTCTCGTTATCTCTCTCTCTCACTCACATCTTCTCTTTCTCTCTCTCTCTTACTCACAGCTTCTTTTTTTCACTCTCTCACTCACAGCTTCTCTTTCTTTCTCTCTCTAACTCACAGCTTCTCTTTCTCTCTCTCTCTCACTCACAGCTTCTCTTTCTCTCTCTCTCTATCACTCACAGCTTCTCTTTCTTTCTCTCTCTCTCACTCACTGCGTCTCTTTCTCTCTCTCTCTCTCTCACTCACAGCTTATCATTCTCTCTCTGTCTCACTCACAGCTTCTCTTTCTCTGTCTCTCTCTAACTCACAGCTTCTCTTTCTCTCTCTCTCTTACTCGCAGCTTCTTTTTCTCTCTCTCTCACTCACAGCTTCTCTTTCTTTCTCTCTCTCACTCACAGCTTCTCTTTCTCTCTCTCGCTCACTCACAGCTTCTCTCTCTCACTCACATCTTCTCTTTCTCTCTCTTTCACTCACAGCTTCTTTTCCTCTCTCTCTCACTCACTCACAGCTTCTCTTCCTCTCTCTCTCTCACTCACAGCTTCTCATTATCTCTCTCTCTCACTCACATCTCTTTCTCTCTCTCTCTCACTCACAGCTTCTCTTTCTCTCTCTCTCACTCACAGCTTCACTTTCGCTCTCTCTCTCACTCACTCACAGCTTCTCTCTCTCACTCACTCACTCACAGCTTCTCTCTCTCTCACTCACATCTTCTCTTTCTCTCTCTTTCACTCACAGCTTCTTTTTCTCTCTCTCTCACTCACTCACAGCTTCTCTTCCTCTCTCTCTCTCACTCACAGCTTCTCATTATCTCTCTCTCTCACTCACATCTCTTTCTCTCTCTCTCTCACTCACAGCTTCTCTTTCTCTCTCTCTCACTCACATCTTCTCTTTCTCTCTCTATCTCACTCACAGCTTCTCTCACTCTCTCTCACACTCACAGCTTCTCTTTCTATCTCTCTCTCATTTACAGCTTCTCTTTCTCTTTCTCTCTCTCACTCACAGCTTCTCTTTCTTTCTCTCCCTCACTCACTCACTCACTCACAGCTTCTCTTTCTCTCTGTCTCACTGACTCACAGCTTCTCTCTCTCTCTCACTCACTCACAGCTTCTCTTTCTCTCTTTCTCTCACTCACTCACAGCTTCTCTTTCTCTCTCTCACTCACTCACTCACTCACAGGTTCTATTTCTCTCTCTCACACACAGCTTCTCTTTCTCTCTATCTCGCTCACTCACAGCTTCTCTTTTCTCTCTCTCTCTCTCATTCACAGCTACTCTTTCTCTCTCTCACTCACTCACAGCTTCTCTTTCTCTCTCTTTCTCTCTCACTCACTGCTTCTCTTTCTCTCTCTCTCACTCACTCACAGCTTCTCTCTTTCTCTCACTCACTCACAGCTTCTCTTTCTCTCTCTCTCTCATTCACTCACAGCTTCTCTCTCTCTGTCTCTCTCACTCACAGCTTCTCTTTCTCTCTCACACACACAGCTTCTCTTTCTCTCTCTCTCTCTCACACAGCTTCTCTTTCTCTCTCTCTCTCTAACTCACTCACAACTTCTGTTTCTCTCTGTCTCTCACTCACAGCTTCAATTTCTCTCTCTCTCACTAACTCACTGCTTCTCCTTCTCTCTCTCTCACTCACTCACAGCTTCTCTCTCTCTCTCTCTAACAGCTTCTCATTCTCTCACTCACACACAGCTTCTCTTTCTCTCTCTCTCTAACTCTCTCACTCACAGCTTCTCTTTCTCTCTCACTCACAGCTTTTCTTTCTCTCTCTCTCTCACTCACTCATGCTTCTCTTTCTCTCTCTGTCTCTCTCACACAGCTTCTCTTTCTCTCTCTCTCACTAACTCACAGCTTCTCTTTCTCTAACTCTCACTCACTCACAGCTTCTCTTTCTCTCTCTCTCTCTCTCACTCACAGCTTCTCTTTCTCTCTCTCTCCCTCTCACTCACTCACAGCTTCTCTCTCTGTCTCTCTCACTCACGGCTTCTATTTCTCTCTCTCTCACTAACTCACAGCTTCTCTTTCTCTCTCACACACACAGCTTTTCTCTCTCTCTCTCACTCACTCACAGCTTCTCTCTCTCTCTCACTCACTCACATCTTCTATTTCTCTCTCTTTCTCACAGCTTCTCTTTCTCTCTATCTCTCTCACTCACAGCTTCTCTTTTCTCTCTCTCACTCACTCACAGCTTCTCTTTCTTTCTCTATCCCTCACAGCTTCTCTCTCTCTCTCTCTCTCTCACTCACAGCTTCTCTTTCTCTCTCTCACTCACAGCTTCTCTTTCTCTCTCTCTCTCTCTCTAACAGCTTCTATTGGTCTCTCTCTCACTCACAGCTTCTCTCTCTCTCTCTCTCTCACTCACAGCTTCTCTTTCTCTCTCACTCACAGCTTCTCTCTCTCTCTCTCTCACTCACTCACCGCTTCTCTTTTGCTCTCTCACTCACAGCTTCTCTTTCTCTCTCTCACACAGCTTCTCTTTCTTTCTCACTCACAACTTCTCTTTCTCTCTCTCACTCACTCAATCACTCACTCACAGCTTCTCTTTCTCTCTCTCTCCACACAGCTTCTCTCTCTCTCTCTCTAACAGACTCTCTCTCTCTCTCTCTCTCACTCACAGCTTCGCTTTCCCTTTCTCTCACTCATTCACGGCTTCTCTTTCACTCTCTCACTCATAGCTTCTCTTTCTCTCTCACAGCTTTTTTCTCTCTCTCTCACTCACAGTTTCTCTTTCTCTCTCTCTCTTGCTCACTCACAGGTTCTATTTCTCTCTCTCCCTCACTCACAGGTTCTATTTCTCTCTCTCCCTCACTCACAGCTTCTCTTTTGCTTTCTCTCTCTCACTCACAGCTTCTCTTTTCTCTCTCTCACTCACTCACAGCTTCTCTTTCTTTCTCTCTCCCTCACAGCTTCTCTCTCTCTCTCTCTCTCACTCACAGCTTCTCTTTCTCTCTCTCACTCACAGCTTCTCTTTCTCTCTCTCTCTAACAGCTTCTATTGGTCTCTCTCTCACTCACAGCTTCTCTCTCTCTCTCTCACTCACAGCTTCTCTTTCTCTCTCACTCACAGCTTCTCTCTCTCTCTCTCACTCACTCACCACTTCTCTTTTACTCTCTCACTCACAGCTTCTCTTTCTCTCTCTCACACAGCTTCTCTTTCTTTCTCACTCACAACTTCTCTTTCTCTCTCTCACTCACTCAATCACTCACTCACAGCTTCTCTTTCTCTCTCTCTCCACACAGCTTCTCTCTCTCTCTCTAACAGACTCTCTCTCTCTCTCTCACTCACTCACAGCTTCGCTTTCCCTTTCTCTCACTCATTCACGGCTTCTCTTTCACTCTCTCACTCATAGCTTCTCTTTCTCTCTCACAGCTTCTTTCTCTCTCTCTCACTCACAGTTTCTCTTTCTCTCTCTCTCTTGCTCACTCACAGGTTCTATTTCTCTCTCTCCCTCACTCACAGGTTCTATTTCTCTCTCTCCCTCACTCACAGCTTCTCTTTTGCTTTCTCTCTCTCACTCACAGCTTCTCTTTTTCTCTCTCTCTCTCTCACTCACAGCTTCTCTTTCTCTCTCTCTCTCATTCACAGCTACTCTTTCTCTCTCACACACACACAGCTTCTCTCTCTCTCTCACTCACAGCTTCTCTTTCTCTCTCTCTCTTGCTCACTCACAGGTTCTATTTCTCTCACTGTCTCCCTCACTCACAGCTTCTCTCTCTCTCTCTCTCTCACTCACAGCTTCTCTTTCGTTTTCTCTCACTCACTCACAGCTTCTCTTTCTCTCTCTCACTCACAGCTTCTCTTTCTCTCTCTCTCTCTCACTCACAGCTTCTCTTTCTCTCTCTCTCTCACTCACATCTTCTCTTTCTCTCTCTCACACAGCTTCTCTTTCTCTCTATCTCTCTCACTCACAGCTTCTCTTTTCTCTCTCTCTCACTCACTCACAGCTTCTCTTTCTCTCTCTCTCCCTCACAGCTTCTCTTTCTCTGTCTCTCTCACTCACAGCTTCTCTTTCTCTTTCTCTCTCTCACTCACAGCTTCTCTTTCTTTCTCTCCCTCAATCACTCACTCACAGCTTCTCTCTCTCACTCACAGCTTCTCTTTCTCTCTCTCACACAGCTTCTCTTTCTTTCTCACTCACAACTTCTCTTTCTCTCTCTCACTCACTCAATCACTCACTCACAGCTTCTCTTTCTCTCTCTCTCCACACAGCTTCTCTCTCTCTCTCTAACAGACTCTCTCTCTCTCTCTCTCACTCACTCACAGCTTCACTTTCCCTTTCTCTCACTCATTCACGGCTTCTCTTTCACTCTCTCACTCATAGCTTCTCTTTCTCTCTCACAGCTTCTTTCTCTCTCTCTCACTCACAGTTTCTCTTTCTCTCTCTGTCTCTCTCACTTACTGCTTCTCTTTCTCTCTGTCTCACTGACTCACAGCTTCTCTCTCTCTCCCTCCCTCACTCACAGCTTCTCTTTCTCTCTTTCTGTCACTCACTCACAACTTCTGTTTCTCTCTGTCTCTCACTCACAGCTTCAATTTCTCTCTCTCTCACTAATTCACAGCTTCTCCTTCTCTCTCTCACGCACTCACAGCTTCTCTTTCTCTCTCTCACGCACAGCTTCTCATTTTCTCTCTCTCTCTCTCACTCACACACAGCTTCTCTTACTCTCTCTCTCTCTAACTCTCTCACACAGCTTCTCTTTCTCTCTCCCTCACAGCTTTTCTTTCTCTCTCTCACTCACTCACGCTTCTCTTTCTCACTCTCTCTCTCTCTTTCACTCACAGCTTCTCTTTCTCTCTCTCTCTCACTCACATCTTCTCTTTCTCTCTCTTTCACTCACAGCTTCTTTTTCTCTCTCTCTCACTCACTCACAGCTTCTCTTCCTCTCTCTCTCTCACTCACAGCTTCTCATTATCTCTCTCTCTCACTCACATCTCTTTCTCTCACTCACTCACTCACAGCTTCTCTCTCTCTCACTCACTTACAGCTTCTCTCTCTCACTCACTCACAGCTTCTCTTTCTCTCACTCTCTCTCACACTCACAGCTTCTCTATCTCTCTCTCTCACTCAAGCTTCTCTTTCTCTCTCTCTCACTCACAGCTTCTCTTTCTCTCTCTCTCTCACTCACAGCTTCTCTCACTCTCTCTCACACTCACAGCTACTCTTTCTATCTGTCTCTCATTCACAGCTTCTCTTTCTCCCTCTCTCTCTCACTCACAGCTTCTCTCTCTCACTCACTCACAGCTTCTCTTTCTTTCTCTCTCTCTTGCTCACAGCTTCTCTTTCTCTCTCTCTCACTCACAGCTTCTCTTTCTCTCTCTCTCACTCACAGCTTCTCTCACTCTCTCTCACACTCACAGCTTCTCTTTTTTCCCTCTCTCAGTCACAGCTTCTATTTCTCTCTCTCTCTCACTCACAGCTTCTCTCTCTCTAACTCACATCTTCTCTTTCTCTCTCTTTCACTCACAGCTTCTCTTTCTCTCTCTCTCTCGCTCACAGCTTCTCTTTCTCTCTCTCACTCACTCACAGCTTCTCTTTCTCTCTCTCTCACTCACAGCTTCTCTTTCTTTGTCTCTCTAAATCACAGCTTCTTTTTCTTTATCTCTCTCTCACTCACTGCTTCTCTTTCTCTCTCTCTCTCACTCACAGCTTCTCTTTCTATCTCTCTCTCACTCACTCACAGCGTCTCTCTCTCTGTCTCTCTCTCTCTCTCTCACTCACAGCTTCGCTTTTTTTCTTTCTCTCACTCATTCACCGCTTCTCTTTCACTCTCTCACTCATAGCTTCTCTTTCTCTCTCACAGCTTCTTTCTCTCTCACTCACTCACAGCTTCTCTTTCTCTCTCTCTCTTGCTCACTCACAGGTTCTATTTCTCTCTCTCCCTCACTCACAGGTTCTATTTCTCTCTCTCCCTCACTCACAGCTTCTCTTTCTCTCTCTCTCTCTCACTCACAGCTTCTCTTTTGCTTTCTCTCTCTCACACACAGCTTCTCTTTCTCTCTCTCTCTCTCACTCACAGTTTCTCTTTCTCTCTCTCTCTCATTCACAGCTACTCTTACTCTCTCTCTCAAAGCTTCTATCTCTCTCACTCACAGCTTCTCTTTCTCTCTCTCTCTTGCTCACTCACACGTTCTATTTCTCTCACTGTCTCCCTCACTCACAGCTTCTCTTTCTCTCTCTCTCTCTCACTCACAGCTTCTCTTTCGCTTTCTCTCACTCACAGCTTCTCTTTCTCTCTCTCACTCACAGCTTCTCTTTCTCTCTCTCTCTCACTCACAGCTTCTCTTTCTCTCTCTCTCTCTCACTCACAGCTTCTCTTTCTCTCTCTGTCTCTCACTCACATCTTCTATTTCTCTCTCACACACAGCTTCCCTTTCTCTCTCTCTCTCTCACTCACAGCTTCTCTTTTCTCTCTCTCTCACTCACAGCTTCTCTTTCTCTCTCTCTCTCACTCACAGCTTCTCTTTCTCTTTCTCTCTCTCACTCACAGATTATCTTTCTTTCTCTCCCTCACTCACAGCTTCTCTCTCTGTCTCTCTCACTCACTGCTTCTCTTTCTCTCTGTCTCACTGACTCACAGCTTCTCTCTCTCACTCACTCACTCACTCACAGCTTCTCTTTCTCTCTTTCTCTCACTCACTCACAGCTTCCCTTTCTCTCTCTCTCTCACTCACTCACAGGTTCTATTTCTCTCTATCACACACAGCTTCTTTTTCTCGCTATCTCTGTCACTCACAGCTTCTCTTTTCTCTCTCTCTCTCATTCACAGCTACTCTTTTTCTCTCACTCACTCACAGCTTCTCTTTCTCTCTCACACACACAGCTTTTCTCTCTCTCACTCACTCACTCACAGCTTCTCTCTCTCTCTCACTCACTCACGCCATTGGGTGGTTGGTGTAGAAGAACTCTTCCCCATGGTGCCTTTGGATCCTGCAGCCCTTGTTTTAAGGGGGTGGGTAGTTTTAACTGTTTTAACTGTTTTAACTTGTGTTTTTAATCTTTATTGTGAACCGCCCTGAGTTGGCTTTGGCCGAGTGAGCGGTATATAAATGTGATAATTAAATTAAATAAATTAAATTAAAATCTTCTATTTCTCTCTCTTTCTCACAGCTTCTCTTTCTCTCTATCTCTCTCACTCACAGCTTCTCTTTTCTCTCTCTCACTCACTCACAGCTTCTCTTTCTCTCTCTCTCACTCACAGCTTCTCTTTCTCTCTCTCTCTCTCACTCACAGCTTCTCTTTTTCTCTCTCACTCACAGCTTCTCTTTCTCTCTCTCTCCCTCACAGCTTCTCTTTCTCTCTCTCTCTAACAGCTTCTATTGGTCTCTCTCTCTCACTCACAGCTTCTCTCTCTCTCACTCACTCACAGCTTCCCTTTCTCTCTCACTCACAGCTTCTCTTTCTCTCTCTCACACAGCTTCTCTTTCTTTCTCACTCACAACTTCTCTTTCTCTCTCTCACTCACTCAATCACTCACTCACAGCTTCTCTTTCTCTCTCTCCACACAGCTTCTCTCTCTCTCTCTCTCTCTAACAGTCTCTCTCTCTCTCTCTCTCACTCACAGCTTCGCTTTCCCTTTCTCTCACTCATTCACCGCTTCTCTTTCACTCTCTCACTCATAGCTTCTCTTTCTCTCTCACAGCTTCTTTCTCTCTCTCTCACTCACAGCTTCTCTTTCTCTCTCTCTCTTGCTCACTCACAGGTTCTATTTCTCTCACTGTCTCCCTCACTCACAGCTTCTCTTTCTCTCTATCTCTCTCACTCACAGCTTCTCTTTCGCTTTCTCTCACTCACTCACAGCTTCTCTTTCTCTCTCTCACTCACAGCTTCTCTTTCTCTCTCTCTCTCACTCACAGCTTCTCTTTCTCTCTCTCTCACTCACATCTTCTATTTCTCTCTCTCACACAGCTTCTCTTTCTCTCTATCTTTCTCACTCACAGCTTCTCTTTTCTCTCTCTCTCACTCACTCACAGCTTCTATTTCTCTCTCTCTCCCTCACAGCTTCTCTTTCTCTCTCTCTCTCTCTCTCACTCACAGCTTCTCTTTCTCTTTCTCTCTCTCACACACAGCTTCTCTTTCTTTCTCTCCCTCACTCACTCACTCACAGCTTCTCTTTCTCTCTCTGTCTCTCTCACTTACTGCTTCTCTTTCTCTCTGTCTCACTGACTCACAGCTTCTCTCTCTCTCCCTCACTCACTCACAGCTTCTCTTTCTCTCTTTCTTTCTGTCACTCACTCACAACTTCTGTTTCTCTCTGTCTCTCTCTCACAGCTTCAATTTCTCTCTCTCTCACTAATTCACAGCTTCTCCTTCTCTCTCTCACGCACTCACAGCTTCTCTTTCTCTCTCTCTCACACAGCTTCTCATTCTCTCTCTCTCTCACTCACACACAGCTTCTCTTTCTCTCTCTCTCTAACTCTCTCACTCACAGCTTCTCTTTCTCTCTCCCTCACAGCTTTTCTTTCTCTCTCTCTCACTAACTCACGCTTCTCTTTCTCACTCTGTCTCTCTCACACAGCTTCTCTTTCTCTCTCTCTCACTAACTCACAGCTTCTCTTTCTCTAACTCTCACTCACTCACAGCTTCTCTTTCTCTCTCTCTCTCACTCACAGCTTCTCTTTCTCTCTCTCTCTCACTCACTCACAGCTTCTCTCTCTCTGTCTCTCTCACTCACGGCTTCTATTTCTCTCTCTCACTAACTCACAGCTTCTCTTTCTCTCTCACACACACAGCTTTTCTCTCTCTCTCACTCACTCACAGCTTCTCTCTCTCTCACACACACTCACTCACATCTTCTATTTCTCTCTCTTTCTCACAGCTTCTCTTTCTCTCTATCTCTCTCACTCACAGCTTCTCTTTTCTCTCTCTCACTCACTCACAGCTTCTCTTTCTCTCTCTCTCCCTCACAGCTTCTCTTTCTCTCTCTCTCACTCACAGCTTCTCTTTTTCTCTCTCACTCACAGCTTCTCTTTCTCTCTCTCTCCCTCACAGCTTCTCTTTCTCTCTCTCTCTCTAGCTGCTTCTATTGGTCTCTCTCTCTCTCACTCACAGCTTCTCTCTCTCTCTCACTCACAGCTTCTCTTTCTCTCTCTCACACAGCTTCTCTTTCTTTCTCACTCACAACTTCTCTTTCTCTCTCTCACTCACTCAATCACTCACTCACAGCTTCTCTTTCTCTCTCTCTCCACACAGCTTCTCTCTCTCTCTCTAACAGTCTCTCTCTCTCTCTCTCACTCACAGCTTTGCTTTCCCTTTCTCTCACTGATTCACCGCTTCTCTTTCACTCTCTCACTCATAGCTTCTCTTTCTCTCTCACAGCTTCTTTCTCTCTCTCTCACTCACAGCTTCTCTTTCTCTCTCTCTCTCACTCACTCACAGCTACTATTTCTCTCTCACACACACACAGCTTCACTTTTTCTCTATCTCTCTCACTCACAGCTTCTCCTTTCTTTCTCTCTCTCTCTCACTCACAGCTTCTCTTTCTCTCTCTCTAACTCACAGCTTCTCTTTCTCTCTCACACACACAGCTTCTCTTTCTCTTTCTCTCTCACTCACAGCTTCTCTCTCTCTCTCTCTCACAGCTTCTCTTTCTCTCTATCTGTCACTCACAGCTTCTCTTTCTCTCTCTCTCACTCACAGCTTCTATTTCTATCTCTCTCTCATTCACAGCTTCTCTCTCTCTCTCTCTCTCACCCACAGCTTCTTTTTCTCTCTCTTTCACTCACTCACAGCTTCTCTTTCTCTCTCTAGCTCTCACACTCACAGCTTCTCTTTCTCTCTCTCTCACTCACTCACAGCTTCTCTTTCTCTCTCTCTCTCTCACTCACTCACAGACTCTCTTTCTCTCTCTCTCACTCACAGCTTCTCTTTCTCTCTCTCTCTCACCCACTCACAGCTTCTCTCTCTCTGTCTCTCTCACTCACAGCTTATCTCTCTCTCACACACACACAGCTTCTCTTTCTCTCTCTCACACACACACAGAGCTTCTCTTTCTCTCTCTCACTCACTCACAGCTTCTCTTTCTCTCTGTCTCTCTCACTCACAGCTTCACTCTCTCTCTCTCACTAACTCACAGCTTCTCCTTCTCTCTCTCTCTCACTCACTCACAGCTTCTCTCTCACAGCTTCTCATTCTCTCTCTCTCACTCACACACAGCTTCTCTTTCTCTCTCTCTCTAACTCTCTCACTCACAGCTTCTCTTTCTCTCTCTCTCACTCACAGCTTCTCTTTCTCTCTCTCTCACTCACAGCTTTTCTTTCTTTCTCTCACTCACATTTTCTCTTTCTCTCTCAGTCTCTCTCACACAGCTTCTCTCTCTCTCTCTCACACACAGCTTCTATTTCTATCTCTCTCTCATTCACAGCTTCTCTCTCTCTCTCTCTCTCTCACCCACAGCTTCTTTTTCTCTCTCACACACTCACTCACAGCTTCTCTTTCTCTCTCTGGCTCTCACACTCACAGCTTCTCTTTCTCTCTCTCTCACTCACTCACAGCTTCTCTTTCTCTCTCTCTCTCACTCACTCACAGCTTCTCTTTCTCTCTCTCTCTCACCCACTCACAGCTTCTCTCTCTCTGTCTCTCTCACTCACAGCTTATCTCTCTCTCACACACACACAGCTTCTCTCTCTCTCACACACACACACAGAGCTTCTCTTTCTCTCTCTCTCACTCACTCACAGCTTCTCTTTCTCTCTGTCTCTCTCACTCACAGCTTCACTCTCTCTCTCTCACTAACTCACAGCTTCTCCTTCTCTCTCTCACTCACTCACAGCTTCTCTCTCTCTCTCACAGCTTCTCATTCTCTCTCTCTCACTCACACACAGCTTCTATTTCTCTCTCTCTCTAACTCTCTCACTCACAGCTTCTCTTTCTCACTCTCTCACTCACAGCTTCTCTTTCTCTCTCTCTCACTCACAGCTTCTCTTTCTCTCTCTCTCACAGCTTCTCTTTCTTTTTCTCTCTCTCACTCACAGCTTCTCTTTCTCTCTCTCTCTCACTCACAGCTTCTCTTTCTCTCTCTCTCTCTCACAGCTTCTCTTTCTCTCTCTCTCACTCACTGTAGGAATGTATCTGGTTTCTGTCTCCTGTCGCCTTTACATTTTGTAAACAAAGGCCTCTTTGTCTGCATGAGAGACAACGCTGGATTTTGGGCATGCGTAGAATAGTGAGAAGATTTCTCCTTCTTTCTCCTTATTTGGTTCTGGCTTTCTGATTGGCAGTATGTGCTTTAAGTTTTGTTTCTGATATACTCTGTTTGAATAAAGAGACGCCATTTTGTTTCCATTGTCCAGCCAAAACTGTCGTGTGTGTATGCTTTGCTCTCTCCTTTCTCTCTACCTCTGTTCCCTCCTCACACTCTGTCTAATGAAGCTGGACTCCGTTAGACTCTTCCTTTGTTTATCTGGGGCTATAAACTGCTCCGTTAAATGAGGCTGATTATCTTTACATGGATCGGATTCCTACAACTCACAGCTTCTATTTGTATCTCTCTCTCATTCACAGCTTCTCTCCCTCTCTCACTCACAGCTTCTCTTTCTCTCTCTCTCTCTCACTCACATCTTCTCTTTCTCCCTCTGGCTCTCGCACGCACAGCTTCTTTTTCTCTCTCTCTCACTCACTCACAGCTTCTCTTTCTCTCTCTCACTCACTCACAGCTTCTCTTTCTCTCTCTCTCTCACTCACAGCTTCAATTTCTCTCTCTCACTCACTCACTCACTCACAGCTTCTCTTTCTCTCTCACTCCACACAGCTTCTCTTTCTCTCTCTCTCTCTAACAGTTTCTCTTTCTCACTCTCTCACTCACCGCTTCGCTTTCCCTCTCTCTCACTCATTCACCGCTTCTCTTTCACTCTCTCACTCATAACTTCTCTTTCTCTCTCACAGCTTCTTTCCCTCTCTCTCACTCACAGTATATCTTTCTCTCGCTCTCTCACTCACTCAAACCTTCACTTTCTCTATCTCTCTCACTCATAGCTTCTCTTTCTCTCTCTCACTCACAGCTTCTCTCTCTCTCTCTCACTCACAGCTTCTCTTTCTCTCTCTCTCTTGCTCACTCACAGGTTCTATTTCTCTCTCTGTCTCCCTCACTCACAGCGTCTCTTTCTCTCTCTCTCACTCACAGCTTCTCTTTTGCTTTCTCTCTCTCACCAACAGCTTCTCTTTCTCTCTCTCTCTCTCTCTCACAGCTTCTCTTTCTCTCTCTCTCTCACTCACAGCTTCTCTTTCTCTCTCTCTCTCATTCACAGCTACTCTTTCTCTCTCTCACACACAGCTTCATTCTCTCTCTCTCACTCACAGCTTCTCTTTCTCTCTCTTGCTCACTCACAGGTTCTATTTCTCTCTCTGTCTCCCTCACTCAAAGCTTCTCTTTCTCTCTCTCTCACACTCACAGCTTCTCTTTCGCTTTCTCTCTCTCACTCACAGCTTCTCTTTCTCTCTCTCTCTCTCACTCACAGCTTCTCTTTCTCTCTCTCTCACTCACAGCTTCTCTTTCTCTCTCTCACTCACAGCTTCTCTTTCTCTCTCTCTCTCTCACTCACAGCTTCTCTTTCTCTCTCTCTCTCACTCACAGCTTCTCGTTCTCTCTCTCTCTCACTCACAGCTTCTCTTTCTCTCTCTCCCTCACAGCATCTCTTTCTCTCTATCTCTCACTCACAGCTTCTTTCTCTTTCTCTCTCTCACTCACAGCTTCTCTTTCTTTCTCTCCCTCACTCACTCACTCACAGCTTCTCTTTCTCTCTGTCTCACTGACTCACAGCTTCTCTCTCTCTCACTCACTCACTCACAGCTTCTCTTTCTCTCTTTCTCTCACTCACACAACTTCTGTTTCTCTCTCTCTCACTCACAGCTTCAATTTCTCTCTCTCTCACTAACTCACAGCTTCTCCTTCTCTTTCTCTCACTCACTCACAGCTTCTCTTTCTCTCTCTCTCTCACAGCTTCTCATTCTCTCTCTCTCTCACTCACACACAGCTTCTCTCTCTCTCTCTAACTCTCTCACTCACAGCTTCTCTTTCTCTCTCACTCACAGCTTTTCTTTCTCTCTCTCTCTCACTCACACACGCTTCTCTTTCTCTCTCTGTCTCTCTCACACAATTTCTCTTTCTCTCTCTCTCACTAACTCACAGCTTCTCTTTCTCTAACTCTCACTCACTCACAGCTTCTCTTTCTCTCTCTCTCTCTCCCTCACAGCTTCTCTTTCTCTCTATCTCTGACTCACAGCTTCTCTTTCTCTTTCTCTCTCTCTCACAGCTTCTCTTTCTTTCTCTCCCTCACTCACTCACAGCTTCTCTTTCTCTCTCTCTCTCACAGCTTCTCATTCTCTCTCTCTCTCTCACTCACAAACAGCTTCTCTCTCTCTCTAACTCTCTCACTCACAGCTTCTCTTTCTCTCTCACTCACAGCTTTTATTTCTCTCTCTCTCTCACTCACACACGCTTCTCTTTCTCTCTCTGTCTCTCTCACACAATTTCTCTTTCTCTCTCTCACTAACTCACAGCTTCTCTTTTCTCTAACTCTCACTCACTCACAGCTTCTCTTTCTCTCTCTCTCTCTCACTCACAGCTTCTCTTTCTCTCTCTCACTAACAGCTTCTCTTTCTCTTTCTCTCTCTCACTCACAGCTTCTCTTTCTTTCTCACCCTCACTCACTCACTCACAGCTTCTCTTTCTCTCTCTGTCTGTCTCACTCACTGCTTCTCTTTCTTTCTGTCTCACTGACTCACAGCTTCTCTCTCTCTCTCTCACTCACTCACAGCTTCTCTTTCTCTCTTTCTCTCATTCACACACAGCTTCTCTTTCTCTCTATCTCTCTCACTCACAGCTTCTCTTTTCTCTCTGTCTCTCTCATTCACATCTACTCTTTCTCTCTCTCACTCACTAACAGCTTCTCTTTCTCTCTGTCTCACTGACTCACAGCTTCTCTCTCTCTCTCTCACTCACTCACAGCTTCTCTTTCTCTCTTTCTCTCACTCACTCACAGCTTCTCTTTCTCTCTCTCACTCACTCACAGGTTCTATTTCTCTCTCACACACAGCTTCTCTTTCTCTCTATCTCTCTCACTCACTGCTTCTCTTTCTCTCTCTCTCACTCACTCACAGCTTCTCTCTCTCTCTCTCTCACTCACAGCTTCTCTTTCTCTCTCTCTCCCACTCACTCACAGCTTCTCTTTCTCTCTCACACACACAGCTTCTCTTTAACTCTCTCTCACACACAGTTTCTCTTTCTCTCTCTCTATAACTCACTCACAACTTCTGTTTCTCTCTGTCTCTCACTCACAGCTTCAATTTTTCTCTCTCTCACTAACTCACAGCTTCTCCTTCTCTCTCTCTCACTCACAGCTTCTCTTTCTCTCTCTCTCACACAGCTTCTCATTCTCTCTCTCTCACTCACACACAGCTTCTCTTTCTCTCTCTCTCTAACTCTCTCACTCACAGCTTCTCTTTCTCTCTCACTCACAGCTTTTCTTTCTCTCTCACACACTCACACTTCTCTTTCTCTCTCTGTCTCTCTCACACAGCTTCTTTTTCTCTCTCTCTCACTAACTCACAGCTTCTCTTTCTCTCTCTATCTCTCTAACTCACAGTTTCTCTTTCGCTCTCTCTCACTCACTCACAGCTTCTCTCTCTGTCTCTCTCACTCACGGCTTCTATTTCTCTCTCTCTCACTCTCACAGCTACTCTTTCTCTCTCTCTCTCACAGCTTTTCTCTCTTTCTCTCTCTCACTCACTCACAGCTTCTCTTCATCTCTCTCTCTCACTCACTCACATCTTCTATTTCTCTCTCTCTCTCACAGCTTCTCTTTCTCTCTATCTCTCTGACTCACAGGTTGTATTTCACTCTCTGTCTCCCTCACTCACAGCTTCTCTCTCTATCTCTCTCACTCACAGCTTCTCTTTCTCATTCTCTCTCTCACTCACAGCTTCTCTCTCTCTCTCTCACTCACAGCTTCCCTCTCTCTCTCTCTCACTCACTCACTCACAGCTTCTCTTTCTCTCTCTGTCTCTCTCCCTCACAGCTTCTCTTTCTCTCACTCTCTCCAACAGCTTCTATTGGTCTCTCTCTCTCTCTCACAGCTTCTCTTTCTCTCTCACTCACAGCTTCTCTTTCTCTCTCTCTCTCATTCACAGCTACTCTTTCTCTCTCACACACACAGCTTCTCTCTCTCTCTCTCACTCACAGCTTCTCTTTCTCTCTCTTGCTCACTCACAGGTTCTATTTCTCTCTCTGTCTCCCTCACTCAAAGCTTCTCTTTCTCTCTCTCTCACACTCACAGCTTCTCTTTCGCTTTCTCTCTCTCACTCACAGCTTCTCTTTCTCTCTCTCTCTCTCACTCACAGCTTCTCTTTCTCTCTCTCTCACTCACAGCTTCTCTTTCTCTCTCTCACTCACAGCTTCTCTTTCTCTCTCTCTCTCTCACTCACAGCTTCTCTTTCTCTCTCTCTCTCACTCACAGCTTCTCGTTCTCTCTCTCTCTCACTCACAGCTTCTCTTTCTCTCTCTCTCCCTCACAGCTTCTCTTTCTCTCTATCTCTCACTCACAGCTTCTTTCTCTTTCTCTCTCTCACTCACAGCTTCTCTTTCTTTCTCTCCCTCCCTCACTCACTCACAGCTTCTCTTTCTCTCTCTGTCTCTCTCACTCACTGCTTCTCCTTCTCTCTGTCTCACTGACTCACAGCTTCTCTCTCTCTCACTCACTCACTCACAGCTTCTCTTTCTCTCTTTCTCTCACTCACACAACTTCTGTTTCTCTCTCTCTCACTCACAGCTTCAATTTCTCTCTCTCTCACTAACTCACAGCTTCTCCTTCTCTTTCTCTCACTCACTCACAGCTTCTCTTTCTCTCTCTCTCTCACAGCTTCTCATTCTCTCTCTCTCTCTCACTCACACACAGCTTCTCTCTCTCTCTCATTCACAGCTACTCTTTCTCTCTCTCACACACAGCTTCTCTCTCTCTCTCTCACTCACAGCTTCTCTTTCTCTCTCTTGCTCACTCACAGGTTCTATTTCTCTCTCTGTCTCCCTCACTCAAAGCTTCTCTTTCTCTCTCTCTCACACTCACAGCTTCTCTTTCGCTTTCTCTCTCTCACTCACAGCTTCTCTTTCTCTCTCTCTCTCTCACTCACAGCTTCTCTTTCTCTCTCTCTCACTCACAGCTTCTCTTTCTCTCTCTCACTCACAGCTTCTCTTTATCTCTCTCTCTCTCACTCACAGCTTCTCTTTCTCTCTCTCTCTCACTCACAGCTTCTCGTTCTCTCTCTCTCTCACTCACAGCTTCTCTTTCTCTCTCTCTCCCTCACAGCTTCTCTTTCTCTCTATCTCTCACTCACAGCTTCTTTCTCTTTCTCTCTCTCACTCACAGCTTCTCTTTCTTTCTCTCCCTCCCTCACTCACTCACAGCTTCTCTTTCTCTCTCTGTCTCTCTCACTCACTGCTTCTCCTTCTCTCTGTCTCACTGACTCACAGCTTCTCTCTCTCTCACTCACTCACTCACAGCTTCTCTTTCTCTCTTTCTCTCACTCACACAACTTCTGTTTCTCTCTCTCTCACTCACAGCTTCAATTTCTCTCTCTCTCACTAACTCACAGCTTCTCCTTCTCTTTCTCTCACTCACTCACAGCTTCTCTTTCTCTCTCTCTCTCACAGCTTCTCATTCTCTCTCTCTCTCTCACTCACACACAGCTTCTCTCTCTCTCTCTAACTCTCTCACTCACAGCTTCTCTTTCTCTCTCACTCACAGCTTTTCTTTCTCTCTCTCTCTCACTCACACACGCTTCTCTTTCTCTCTCTGTCTCTCTCACACAATTTCTCTTTCTCTCTCTCTCACTAACTCACAGCTTCTCTTTCTCTAACTCTCACTCACTCACAGCTTCTCTTTCTCTCTCTCTCTCCCTCACAGCTTCTCTTTCTCTCTATCTCTGACTCACAGCTTCTCTTTCTCTTTCTCTCTCTCTCACAGCTTCTCTTTCTTTCTCTCCCTCACTCACTCACAGCTTCTCTTTCTCTCTCTCTCTCACAGCTTCTCATTCTCTCTCTCTCTCTCACTCACAAACAGCTTCTCTCTAACTCTCTCACTCACAGCTTCTCTTTCTCTCTCACTCACAGCTTTTCTTTCTCTCTCTCTCTCACTCACACACGCTTCTCTTTCTCTCTCTGTCTCTCTCACACAATTTCTCTTTCTCTCTCTCACTAACTCACAGCTTCTCTTTTCTCTAACTCTCACTCACTCACAGCTTCTCTTTCTCTCTCTCTCTCTCACTCACAGCTTCTCTTTCTCTCTCTCACTAACAGCTTCTCTTTCTCTTTCTCTCTCTCACTCACAGCTTCTCTTTCTTTCTCACCCTCACTCACTCACTCACAGCTTCTCTTTCTCTCTCTGTCTGTCTCACTCACTGCTTCTCTTTCTTTCTGTCTCACTGACTCACAGCTTCTCTCTCTCTCTCTCACTCACTCACAGCTTCTCTTTCTCTCTTTCTCTCACTCACACACAGCTTCTCTTTCTCTCTATCTCTCTCACTCACAGCTTCTCTTTTCTCTCTGTCTCTCTCATTCACATCTACTCTTTCTCTCTCTCACTCACTAACAGCTTCTCTTTCTCTCTGTCTCACTGACTCACAGCTTCTCTCTCTCTCTCTCACTCACTCACAGCTTCTCTTTCTCTCTTTCTCTCACTCACTCACAGCTTCTCTTTCTCTCTCTCACTCACTCACAGGTTCTATTTCTCTCTCACACACAGCTTCTCTTTCTCTCCATCTCTCTCACTCACTGCTTCTCTTTCTCTCTCTCTCACTCACTCACAGCTTCTCTCTCTCTCTCTCTCTCACTCACAGCTTCTCTTTCTCTCTCTCTCCCACTCACTCACAGCTTCTCTTTCTCTCTCACTCACAGCTTCTCTTTCTCATTCTCTCTCTCACTCACAGCTTCTCTCTCTCTCTCTCACTCACAGCTTCCCTCTCTCTCTCTCTCACTCACTCACTCACAGCTTCTCTTTCTCTCTCTGTCTCTCTCCCTCACAGCTTCTCTTTCTCTCACTCTCTCCAACAGCTTCTATTGGTCTCTCTCTCTCCCTCACAGCTTCTCTTTCTCTCACTCTCTCCAACAGCTTCTCTTTCTCTCTCTCTCTCTCTCACAGCTTCTCTTTCTCTCTCTCTCACTCACAGCTTCTCTTTCTCTCTCTCTCTCATTCACAGCTACACTTTCTCTCTCTCACACACAGCTTCTCTCTCTCTCTCTCACTCACAGCTTCTCTTTCTCTCTCTTGCTCACTCACAGGTTCTATTTCTCTCTCTGTCTCCCTCACTCAAAGCTTCTCTTTCTCTCTCTCTCACACTCACAGCTTCTCTTTCGCTTTCTCTCTCTCACTCACAGCTTCTCTTTCTCTCTCTCTCTCACTCACAGCTTCTCTTTCTCTCTCTCTCACTCACAGCTTCTCTTTCTCTCTCTCACTCACAGCTTCTCTTTCTCTCTCTCTCTCTCACTCACAGCTTCTCTTTCTCTCTCTCTCTCACTCACAGCTTCTCGTTCTCTCTCTCTCTCACTCACAGCTTCTCTTTCTCTCTGTCTCCCTCACAGCTTCTCTTTCTCGCTATCTCTCACTCACAGCTTCTTTCTCTTTCTCTCTCTCACTCACAGCTTCTCTTTCTCTCTCTGTCTCTCTCACTCACTGCTTCTCCTTCTCTCTGTCTCACTGACTCACAGCTTCTCTCTCTCTCACTCACTCACTCACAGCTTCTCTTTCTCTCTTTCTTTCACACACTCACACAACTTCTGTTTCTCTCTCTCTCACTCACAGCTTCAATTTCTCTCTCTCTCACTAACTCACAGCTTCTCCTTCTCTTTCTCTCACTCACTCACAGCTTCTCTTTCTCTCTCTCTCTCACAGCTTCTCATTCTCTCTCTCTCTCTCACTCACACACAGCTTCTCTCTCTCTCTCTAACTCTCTCACTCACAGCTTCTCTTTCTCTCTCACTCACAGCTTTTCTTTCTCTCTCTCTCACTCACACACGCTTCTCTTTCTCTCTCTGTCTCTCTCACACAATTTCTCTTTCTCTCTCTCTCACTAACTCACAGCTTCTCTTTCTCTAACTCTCACTCACTCACAGCTTCTCTTTCTCTCTCTCTCTCTCCCTCACAGCTTCTCTTTCTCTCTATCTCTGACTCACAGCTTCTCTTTCTCTTTCTCTCTCTCTCACAGCTTCTCTTTCTTTCTCTCCCTCACTCACTCACAGCTTCTCTTTCTCTCTAACTCTCTCACTCACAGCTTCTCTTTCTCTCTCACTCACAGCTTTTCTTTCTCTCTCTCTCTCACTCACAGCTTCTCTTTCTCTCTCTCACTCACAGCTTCTCTTTCTCTTTCTCTCTCTCACTCACAGCTTCTCTTTCTTTCTCACCCTCACTCACTCACTCACAGCTTCTCTTTCTCTCTCTGTCTGTCTCACTCACTGCTTCTCTTTCTTTCTGTCTCACTGACTCACAGCTTCTCTCTCTCTCTCTCACTCACTCACAGCTTCTCTTTCTCTCTTTCTCTCACTCACACACAGCTTCTCTTTCTCTCTATCTCTCTCACTCACAGCTTCTCTTTTCTCTCTGTCTCTCTCATTCACATCTACTCTTTCTCTCTCTCACTCACTAACAGCTTCTCTTTCTCTCTGTCTCACTGACTCACAGCTTCTCTCTCTCTCTCTCACTCACTCACAGCTTCTCTTTCTCTCACTCACTCACAGCTTCTCTTTCTCTCTCTCACTCACTCACAGGTTCTATTTCTCTCTCACACACAGCTTCTCTTTCTCTCTATCTCTCTCACTCACTGCTTCTCTTTCTCTCTCTCTCACTCACTCACAGCTTCTCTCTCTCTCTCTCACTCACAGCTTCTCTTTCTCTCTCTCTCCCACTCACTCACAGCTTCTCTTTCTCTCTCACACACACAGCTTCTCTTTCACTCTCTCTCACACACAGTTTCTCTTTCTCTCTCTCTATAACTCACTCACAACTTCTGTTTCTCTCTGTCTCTCACTCACAGCTTCAATTTTTCTCTCTCTCACTAACTCACAGCTTCTCCTTCTCTCTCTCTCACTCACAGCTTCTCTTTCTCTCTCTCTCACACAGCTTCTCATTCTCTCTCTCACTCACACACAGCTTCTCTTTCTCTCTCTCTCTAACTCTCTCACTCACAGCTTCTCTTTCTCTCTCACTCACAGCTTTTCTTTCTCTCTCACACACTCACACATCTCTTTCTCTCTCTGTCTCTCTCACACAGCTTCTTTTTCTCTCTCTCTCACTAACTCACAGCTTCTCTTTCTCTCTCCATCTCTCTAACTCACAGTTTCTCTCTCTGTCTCTCTCACTCACGGCTTCTATTTCTCTCTCTCTCACTCTCACAGCTACTCTTTCTCTCTCTCTCACACAGCTTTTCTCTCTTTCTCTCTCTCACTCACTCACAGCTTCTCTTCATCTCTCTCTCTCACTCACTCACATCTTCTATTTCTCTCTCTCTCTCTCACAGCTTCTCTTTCTCTCTATCTCTCTGACTCACAGGTTGTATTTCACTCTCTGTCTCCCTCACTCACAGCTTCTCTCTCTATCTCTCTCACTCACAGCTTCTCTTTCTCATTCTCTCTCTCACTCACAGCTTCTCTCTCTCTCTCTCACTCACAGCTTCCCTCTCTCTCTCTCTCACTCACTCACTCACAGCTTCTCTTTCTCTCTCTGTCTCTCTCCCTCACAGCTTCTCTTTCTCTCACTCTCTCCAACAGCTTCTATTGGTCTCTCTCTCTCACTCACAGCTTCTCCCTCTCTCTCACTCACAGCTCCTCTTTCTCTCTCACTCACAGCTTCTCTTTCTCTCTCTCTCACTCACTCACCGCTTCTCTTTTGCTCTCTCACTCACAGCTTCTCTTTCTCTCTCTCTCCACACAGCTTCTCACTCTCTCTCTCTCTAACAGTTTCTCTTTCTCTCTCTCTCTCACTCACAGCTTCGCTTTCCCTCTCTCTCACTCATTCAACGCTTCTCTTTCACTCTGTCACTCATAGCTTCTCTTTCTCTCTCACAGCTTCTTTCTCTCTCTCTCACTCACAGTATCTCTTTCTCTCGCTCTGTCACTCACTCACTCCTTCACTTTCTCTATCTCTCTCACTCACAGCTTCTCTTTCTCTCTCTCACTCACAGCTTCTCTCTCTCTCTCTCACTCACAGCTTCTCTTTCTCCCTCTCTCTTGCTCACTCACAGGTTCTATTTCTCTCTCTGTCTCCCTCACTCACAGCTTCTCTTTCTCTCTTTCTCTCTCACTCACAGCTTCTCTTTTGCTTTCTCTCTCTCACTCACAGCTTCTCTTTCTCTCTCTCACTCACTCATTCTCTTTCTCTCTCTGTCTCTCTCACACAGTTTCTCATTCTCTCTCTCTCACTCACAGCTTCTATTTCTATCTCTCTCTCATTCACAGCTTCTCTTTCTCTCTCTCTCACTCACTCACAGCTTCTCTTTCTCTCTCTCTCTCTCACTCACTCACTCACAGCTTCTCTTTCTCTCTCTCTCTCACTCACAGCTTCTCTTTCTCTCTCTCTCTCACCCACTCACAGCTTCTCTCTGTGTGTCTCTCTCACTCACAGCTTATCTCTCTCTCACACACACACAGCTTCTCTTTCTCTCTCTCACACACACACAGAGCTTCTCTTTCTCTCTCTCTCACTCACTCACAGCTTCTCTTTCTCTCTGTCTCTCTCACTCACAGCTTCACTCTCTCTCTCTCACTAACTCACAGCTTCTCCTTCTCTCTCTCTCACTCACTCACAGCTTCTCTCTCTCTCACACAGCTTCTCTTTCTCTCTCTCTCACTCAAACACAGCTTCTCCTTTCTTTCTCTCTCTCTCACTCACTCACAGCTTCTCTTTCTCTCTCTCTCACTCATAGCTTCTCTTTCTCTCTCTCTCACAGCTTCTCTTTCTTTTTCTCTCTCTCACTCACAGCTTCTCTTTCTCTCTCTCTCTCACTCACAGCTTCTCTTTCTCTCTCTCACTCACAGCTTCTCTTTCTCTCTCTCTCACTCACTGTAGGAATGTATCTGGTTTCTGTCTCCTGTCGCCTTTACATTTTGTAAACAAAGGCCTCTTTGTCTGCATGAGAGACAACCCTGGATTTTGGGCATGCGTAGAATAGTGAGAAGATTTCTCCTTCTTTCTCCTTATTTGGTTCTGGCTTTCTGATTGGCTGTATGTGCTTTAAGTTTTGTTTCTGATATACTCTGTTTGAATAAAGAGACGCCATTATGTTTCCTTTGTTCAGCCAAAACTGCCGCGTGTGTATGCTTTGCTCTCTCCTTTCTCTCTACCTCTGTTCCCTCCTCACACTCTGTCTAATGAAGCTGGACTCCGTTAGACTCTTCCTTTGTTTATCTGGGGCTATAAACTGCTCCGTTAAATGAGGCTGATTATCTTTACATGGATCGGATTCCTACAACTCACAGCTTCTATTTGTATCACTCTCTCATTCACAGCTTCTCTCTCTCTCTCACTCACAGCTTCTCTTTCTCTCTCTCTCTCTCACTCACATCTTCTCTTTCTCCCTCTGGCTCTCGCACGCACAGCTTCTTTTTCTCTCTCTCTCACTCACAGCTTCTCTTTCTCTCTCTCACTCACTCACAGCTTCTCTTTCTCTCTCTCTCTCACTCACAGCTTTACTTTCTCTCTCTCTCTCACTAACTCACAGCTTCTCCTTCTCTCTCTCTCACTCACAGCTTCTCTCTCTCTCACTCACAGCTTCTCTTTCTCTCTCTCTCTCACTCACATCTTCTCTTTCTCTCTCTCACTCACAGCTTTTCTTTCTCTCTCTCACTCTCATGCTTCTCTTTCTCTCTCTGTCTCTCTCACACAGCTTCTCTTTCTCTCTCTCTCACTAACTCACAGCTTCTCTTTCTCTCACTCACTCACTCACAGCTACTATTTCTCCCTCTCACACACACAGCTTCACTTTCTCTCTATCTCTCTCACTCACTCACAGCTTCTCTTTCTCTCTCTCTCACTCACAGCTTCTCTCTCTCTCTCTCACAGCTTTTCTCTCTCTCTCTCACTCACTCACAGCTTCTCTTTCTCTCTCTCTCACTTACTCACCGCTTCTCTTTTGCTCTCTCACTCACAACTTCTCTTTCTCTCTCTCTCTCACACCTTATCTTTCTTTCTCACTCACAACTTCTCTTTCTCTCTCTCACTCACTCACTCACTCACTCAGTCACAGCTTCTCTTTCTCTCTCTCTCCACACAACTTCTCTTTCTCTCTCTCTCTCTCTCTCTCTAACAGTTTCTCTCTCTTACTCACTCCCTGATTTTCTCTCTCTCACACACTCACAGCTTCTCTCCCTCTCTCTCACTCACAGCTTCTCTTTCTCTCTCTCTCTCACTCACAGCTTCTCTTTCTCTCTCTCTCTCACTCGCAGCTTCTCGTTCTCTCTCACACACACACAGCTTCTCTTTGTCTCTCTCTCACTCACACCTTCTCATTCTCTCTCTCTCTCACTCTCAGCTTCTCTCTCTCTCACACACACACAGCTTCTCTTTCTCTCTCACTCACTCACAGCTTCTCTTTCTCTCTCTCACACACACACATCTTCTCTTTCTCTTTCTCTCTCTCTCACTCACAGCTTCTCTTGCTCTCTCTCTCTCACTCACAGCTTCTCTTTCTCTCTCTCTCACTCACAGCGTCTCTTTCTCTCACTCTCTCACTCACAGCTTCTCTCTCTCACACACACAGCTTCTCTTTCTCTCTCTCTCATTCACAGCTTCTCTTTCTCTCTCTCTCTCACTCACAGCTTCTCTTTCTCTCACTCACAGCTTCTCTTTCTCTCTCTCTCTCTCTGTCACTCACAGCTTCTCTTTCTCTCTCACACACACAGCTTCTTTTTCTCTCTCTCTCATTCACAGCTTCTCTTTCTTTCTCTCTCCCTCACTCACAGTTTCTCTTTCTTTCTCTCTCTCTCTCACTCACAGCTTCTCTTTCTCTCTGTCTCTCACTCACAGCTTCTCTTTCTCTCTCTCTCTCTCACTCACAGTGTCTCTTTCTCTCTCTCATTCACAGCTTCTCTCTCTCTCTCACTCACAGCTTCTCTTTCTCTCTCTCTCACTCACTCACAGCTTCTCTCTCTCTCCCCCTCTCTCTCACTTACAGCTTCTCTTTCTCTCTCTCTCTCACTCACATCTCTTTCTCTCTCTCTCTCTCTCTCACTCACAGCTTCTCTCTCTCTTACTCACTCCCAGCTCCTCTCTCTCTCTCACTCACAGCTTCTCTCTCTCTCTTACTCCCTGATTCTCTCTCTCTCTCTCTCACTCTCAGCTTCTCTCTCTCTCTCTAACTCACAGCTTCTCTTTCTCTCTCTCTCACTCACAGCTTCTCTTTCTCTCTCTCTCACTCACAGCTTCTCATCCCCTCTCTCTCACTCACTCGCAGCTTCTCTCTTTCTCACTCTCTCTCACTTACAGCTTCTCTTTCTCTCATTCTCTCACTCACAGCTTCTCTTTCTTTCTCTCTCTCTCTCTCTCATTCACAGCTTCTCTCTCTTGCTCTTACTCACTACCAGCTTCTCTCTCTCTCACTCCCAGCTTCTCACTCTCTCTCTCGCTAACTCACAGCTTCTCTTTCTCTCTCTCTCTCTCACAGCTTCTCTTTCTCTCTCTCTCTCATACAGCTTCTCTTTCTCTCTCTCACTTACAGCTTCTCTTTCTCTCTCTCTATCTTAGCTTCTCTTTCTCTCTCTCTATCACCCACACAGCTTCTCTTTCTCTCTCTCTATCACTCACAACTTCTCTCTCTCTCACTCACAGCTTCTCTCACTCTCTCTCTCACTCACAGCTTCTCTTTCTCTCTCTCTCTCACTCACAGCTTCTCTCTCTCTCACAGCTTCTCTCTCTTTCTCTCTCTCACTCACAGCTTCTCTCTCTCTCTCTCACTCACAGCTTCTCTCTCTCTCTCTTACTCACTCCTAGTTCCTCTCTCTCTCACACACACAGCTTCTCACTCTCTCACTCAATCACAGCTTCTCTTTCTCTCTCTCTCACTCAAATCTTCTCTTTCTCTATCTCTCTCTCTCACGCACAGCTTCTCTTTCTCTCTCACACACACACAGCTTCTCTCTCTCAAACTTACAGCATCTCTTTCTCTCTCTCTCACTCTCAGCTTCTCTTTCTCTCTCTCTATCACTCACACAGCTCTTTCTCTCTCGCTCTCGCTCACAGCTGCTCTTTCTCTCTCTCTCACTCACAGCTCCTCTCTCTCTCACTCACTCACAGCTTCTCTTTCTCTCTCTCTCACTCACAGCTTTTCTTTCTCTCTCTCTCTCTCACTCACAGCTTCTCATTCTCTCTCTCTCTCACTCTCAACTTCTCTTTCTCTCTCTCTCAGACACAGCTTCTCTTTCTCTCTTACTCACTCACAGCTTCTCTTTCTCTCTCTCTCTCACACACACAGCTTCTCTCTCACTCTCTCACTCACAGCTTCTCTCTCTCTCACTCACAGCTTCTCCTTCTCTCTCTCACTCACAGCATCTCTCTCTCTCACACTCACAGCTTCTTTTTCTCTCTCTCACCTACAGCTTATTTCTCTCTCTCTCTCACTCACAGCTTCTCTCTCACTCACTCACTCACAGCTTCTCTCTCTCTCACTCACTCACTCATAGCTTCTCTTTCTCTCTCTCTTACTCACAGCTTCTCTTTCTCTCTCTCTAACTCACAGATTCTCTTTCTCTCTCACACACACAGCTTCTTTTTCTCTCTCTCTCACTCACAGCTTCTCTGTCTCTCTCTCTCACTCAGCTTCTCTTTCTCTCTCTCTATCTCACACACAGCTTCTTTCACTCTCTCTCTCTCACTCACAGCTTCTCTTTCTCTCTCTCTCTCTCTCACTCACAGCTTCTCTCTCTCTCACACACACACAGCTTCTCTCTCTCACTTACAGCTTCTATTTCTCTCTCTCTCACACTCACAGCTTCTCTCTCTCTCTTACTCACTCCCTGATTCTCTCTCTCTCACTCACTCACAGCTTCTCTCTCTCTCACTCACAGCTTCTCTCTCTCTCACTCTCTCTCACTCACAGCTTCTCTTTCTCTCTCTCACACACACAGCTTCTCTTTCTCTCTCTCTCTCACTCACAGCTTCTCTCTCTTTCTCTCTCTCACTCACAGCTTCTCTTTCTCTCTCACTCTCTCTCTCTCACAGCTTCTCTTTCTTTCACTCTCTCACTCACAGCTTCCCTCTCTCTCTCTCACAGCTTCTCTCTCTCTCTCTTACTCACTCCCAGCTTCTCTCTCTCACACACACACAGCTTCTCACTCTCTCTCTCTCACTTACAGCTTCTCTTTCTCTCTCTCTCTCACTCACAGCTTCTCTTTCTCTCTCTCACACACACAGCTTCTCTCTCTCTCACTTACAGCATCTCTTTCTCTCTCTCTCACTCTCAGCTTCTCTTTCTCTCTCTCTATCACTCACACGGATTCTCTTTCTCTCTCGCTCTCACTCACAGCTTCTCTTTCTTTCTCTCTCTCTCACTCACAGCTTCGCTCTCTCTCTTTCACTCACAGTTTCTCTTTCTCTCTCTCTCACTTACAGCTTCTATTTCTCTCTCTCTCACTCACAGCTTCCCTCTCTCTCTCTTACTCACTCCCTGATTTTCTCTCTCACACACACTCACAGCTTTTCTCCCTCCCTCTCACTCACAGCTTCTCTTTCTCTCTCTCTCTCACTCACAGCTTCTCTCTCTCTCTCTCACTCACAGCTTCTCGTTCTCTCTCTCACACACACAGCTTCTCTTTGTCTCTCTCTCTCACTCACACCTTCTCATTCTCTCTCTCTCACTCTCAGCTTCTCTCTCTCACACACACACAGCTTCTCTTTGTCTCTCTCTCTCACTCACACCTTCTCATTCTCTCACTCTCTCACTCTCAGCTTCTCTCTCTCTCACACACACACAGCTTCTCTTTCTCTCTCACTCACTCACAGCTTCTCTTTCTCTCTCTCTCACACACACAGCTACTTTTCTCTTTCTCTCTCTCTCACTCACAGCTTCTCTTGCTCTCTCTCTCTCACTCACAGCTTCTCTTTCTCTCTCTCTCTCACTCACAGCTTCTCTTTCTCTCACTCTCTCACTCACAGCTTCTCTCTCACACACACACAGCTTCTCTTTCTCTCTCTCTCATTCACAGCTTCTCTTTCTCTCTCTCTCACTCACATCTTCTCTTTCTCTCACTCACAGCTTCTCTTTCTCTCTCTCTCTGTCACTCACAGCTTCTCTTTCTCTCTCTCACACACAGCTTCTCTTTCTCTCTCTCTCATTCACAGCTTCTCTTTCTCTCTCTCTCACTCACAGCTTCTCTTTCTTTCTCTCTCTCTCTCACTCACAGCTTCTCTTTCTCTCTCTCTCTCACTCACAGCATCTCTTTCTCTCTGTCTCTCACTCACAGCTTCTCTTTCTCTCTCTCTCTCACTCACAGTGTCTCTTTCTCTCTCTCATTCACAGCTTCTCTCTCTCTCTCTCACTCACAGCTTCTCTTTCTCTCTGTCTCCCTCACTCACACCTTCTCTTTCTCTCTCTCTCTCACTCACAGCTTCTCTTTCTCTCTCTCTCTCTCACTCACTCAAACCTTCTCTTTCTCTCTCTCACTCACTCAGCTTCACTTTCTCTCTCTCACTGACAGCTTCTCTTTCTCTCTCTCACTCACACCTTCTCTTTCTCTCTCTCACTCACAGCTTCTCTTTCTCTCTCTCTCTCTCACTCACAGCTTCTCTTTCTCTCTCTCACACACACAGCTTCTATCTCTCTCTCTCACTTACAGCTTCTCTTTCTCTCTCTCTCACACTCTCAGCTTCTCTTTCTCTCTCTCTATCACACACACAGCTTCTCTTTCTCTCTCTCTGTCACTCACAGCTTCTCTCCCTCTCACTAACAGCTTCTCTCTCTCTCTCTCACTCACAGCTACTCTTTCTCTCTCTCACTCACTTACACCTATTTCTCTCTCTCTCTCACTCACAGCTTCTCTCTCTCTCTTACTCCCTGATTCTCTCTCTCTCTCTCTCACTCTCAGCTTCTCTCTCTCTCTCTCTAACTCACAGCTTCTCTTTCTCTCTCTCTCACTCACAGCTTCTCTTTCTCTCTCTCTCACTCACAGCTTCTCATCCCCTCTCTCTCACTCACTCGCAGCTTCTCTGTTTCTCACTCTCTCACTTACAGCTTCTCTTTCTCTCATTCTCTCATTCTCTCACTCACAGCTTCTCTTTCTTTCTCTCTCTCTCTCATTCACAGCTTCTCTCTCTTGCTCTTACTCACTCCCAGCTTCTCTCTCTCTCTCACTCACAGCTTCTCACTCTCTCTCTCACTAACTCACAGCTTCTCTTTCTCTCTCTCTCTCTCTCTCACACAGCTTCTCTTTCTCTCTCTCTCTCATACAGCTTCTCTTTCTCTCTCTCACTTACAGCTTCTCTTTCTCTCTCTATCTTAGCTTCTCTTTCTCTCTCTCTATCACCCACACAGCTTCTCTTTCTCTCTCTCTATCACTCACAACTTCTCTCTCTCTCACTCACAGCTTCTCTCACTCTCTCTCTCACTCACAGCTTCTCTTTCTCTCTCTCTCTCACTCACAGCTTCTCTCTCTCTCACAGCTTCTCTCTCTCTCTCTCTCTCACAGCTTCTCTCTCTCTCACTCACAGCTTCTCTCTCTCTCTCTTACTCGCTCCCAGCTCCTCTCTCTCTCACACACACAGCTTCTCACTCTCTCACTCACTCACTCACAGCTTCTCTTTCTCTCTCTCTCACTCAAATCTTCTCTTTCTCTATCTCTCTCTCACTCACAGCTTCTCTTTCTCTCTCACACACACACAGCTTCTCTCTCTCTCACTTACAGCATCTCTTTCTCTCTCTCTCACTCTCAGCTTCTCTTTCTCTCTCTCTATCACTCACACAGCTCTTTCTCTCTCGCTCTCGCTCACAGCTGCTCTTTCCCTCTCTCACTCACTCACAGCTCCTCTCTCTCTCACTCACTCACAGCTTCTCTTTCTCTCTCTCACTCACAGCTTTTCTTTCTTTCTCTCGCTCTCGCTCACAGCTTCTCTTTCTCTCTTACTCACTCACAGCTTCTCTTTCTCTCTCTCACTCACAGCTTCTCCTTCTCTCTCTCACTCACAGCTTCTCTCTCTCTCACTCACAGCTTCTCTCTCTCTCACTCACTCACTCACAGCTTCTCTCTCTCTCACTCACTCACTCATAGCTTCTCTTTCTTTCTCTCTCTCTCTTACTCACAGCTTCTCTTTCTCTCTCTCTCACTCACAGATTCTCTTTCTCTCTCACACACACAGCTTCTTTTTCTCTCTCTCTCACTCACAGCTTCTCTGTCTCTCTCTCTCACTCAGCTTCTCTTTCTCTCTCTCTATCACACACACAGCTTCTTTCTCTCTCTCTCTCTCACTCAAAGCTTCTCTTTCTCTCTCTCTCTCTCTCTCTCACTCACAGCTTCTCTCTCTCTCTCACACACACAGCTTCTCTCTCTCACTTACAGGTTCTATTTCTCTCTCTCTCACACTCACAGCTTCTCTCTCTCTCTTACTCACTCCCTGATTCTCTCTCTCACTCACTCACAGCTTCTCTCTCTCTCACTCACAGCTTCTCTCTCTCTCTCTCTCACTCACAGCTTCTCTCTCTCTCTCTCTCACTCACAGCTTCTCTATCTCTCTCACACACACACAGCTTCTCTTTCTCTCTCTCTCTCTCACTCACAGCTTCTCTCTCTTTCTCTCTCTCTCTCACAGCTTCTCTCTCTCTCTCTCACAGCTTCTCTCTCTCTCTCTTACTCACTCCCAGCTTCTCTCTCTCACACACACAGCTTCTCACTCTCTCTCTCTCACTCACAGCTTCTCTTTCTCTCTCTCTCTCACTCACAGCTTCTCTTTCTCTCTCTCACACACACAGCTTCTCTCTCTCTCACTTACAGCATCTCTTTCTCTCTCTCTCTCACTCTCAGCTTCTCTTTCTCTCTCTCTATCACTCACACAGCTTCTCTTTCTCTCTCGCTCTCACTCACAGCTTCTCTTTCTTTCTCTCTCTCTCACTCACAGCTTCTCTCTCTCTCTTTCACTCACAGTTTCTCTTTCTCTCTCTCTCACTTACAGCTTCTATTTCTCTCTCTCTCTCTCACAGCTTCCCTCTCTCTCTCTTACTCCCTGATTTTCTCTCTCTCACACACTCACAGCTTTTCTCCCTCCCTCTCACTCACAGCTTCTCTTTCTCTCTCTCTCACTCACAGCTTCTCTCTCTCTCTCTCACTCACAGCTTCTCGTTCTCTCTCTCACACACACAGCTTCTCTTTGTCTCTCTCTCACTCACACCTTCTCATTCTCTCTCTCTCACTCTCATCTTCTCTCTCTCACACACACACAGCTTCTCTTTCTCTCTCTCTCTCTCTCACACACAGCTTCTCTTTCTCTCTCACTCACTCACAGCTTCTCTTTCTCTCTCTCTCACACACACAGCTTCTCTTTCTCTTTCTCTCTCTCTCACTCACAGCTTCTATTGCTCTCTCTCTCTCACTCACAGCTTCTCTTTCTCTCTCTCTCACTCACAGCTTCTCTTTCTCTCACTCTCTCACTCACAGCTTCTCTCTCTCACACACACAGCTTCTCTTTCTCTCTCTCTCATTCACAGCTTCTCTTTCTCTCTCTCTCACTCACAGCTTCTCTTTCTCTCACTCACAGCTTCTCTTTCTCTCTCTCTCTGTCACTCACAGCTCTTTCTCTCTCACACACACAGCTTCTCTTCCTCTCTCTCATTCACAGCTTCTCTTTCTCTCTTTCTCACTCACAGCTTCTCTTTCTTTCTTTCTCTCTCTCACTCACAGCTTCTCTTTCTCTCTCTCTCTCACTCACAGCTTCTCTTTCTCTCTGTTTCTCACTCACAGCTTCTCTTTCTCTCTCTCTCTCACTCACAGTGTCTCTTTCTCTCTCTCATTCACAGCTTCTCTCTCTCTCTCTCTCTCACTCAGAGCTTCTCTATCTCTCTCTCACTCACTCACTCACAGCTTCTCTCTCTCTCACTCTCACTCACATCTTCTCTTTCTTTCTCTCTCTCTCTCACTCACAGCTTCTCTCTCTCTTACTCACTCCCAGCTCCTCTCTCTCTCTCACTCACAGCTTCTCACTCACTCACTCACAGCATCTCTTTCTCTCTCTCTCACTCACTCACAGCTTCTCTTTCTCTCTCACACACACACAGCTTCTCTCTCTCTCTCTCTCTCACTTACAGCTTCTCTTTCTCTCTCTCTCTCTCACTCTCAGCTTCTCTTTCTCTCTCTCTATCACACACACAGCTTCTCTTTCTCTCTCTCTCTCACTCACAGCTTCTCTTTCTCTCTCTCTATCTTAGCTTCTCTTTCTCTCTCTCTCTCTCACTCACAGCTTCTCTCTCTTTCTCTCTCTCTCTCACAGCTTCTCTCTCTCTCTCTCACAGCTTCTCTCTCTCTCTCTTACTCACTCCCAGCTTCTCTCTCTCACACACACAGCTTCTCACTCTCTCTCTCTCACTCTCAGCTTCTCTTTCTCTCTCTCTATCACTCACACAGCTTCTCTTTCTCTCTCGCTCTCACTCACAGCTTCTCTTTCTTTCTCTCTCTCTCACTCACAGCTTCTCTCTCTCTCTTTCACTCACAGTTTCTCTTTCTCTCTCTCTCACTTACAGCTTCTATTTCTCTCTCTCTCTCTCACAGCTTCCCTCTCTCTCTCTTACTCACTCCCTGATTTTCTCTCTCTCACACACTCACAGCTTTTCTCCCTCCCTCTCACTCACAGCTTCTCTTTCTCTCTCTCTCTCACTCACAGCTTCTCTCTCTCTCTCTCACTCACAGCTTCTCGTTCTCTCTCTCACACACACAGCTTCTCTTTGTCTCTCTCTCACTCACACCTTCTCATTCTCTCTCTCTCACTCTCAGCTTCTCTCTCTCACACACACACAGCTTCTCTTTCTCTCTCTCTCTCTCACACACAGCTTCTCTTTCTCTCTCACTCACTCACAGCTTCTCTTTCTCTCTCTCTCATACACACAGCTTCTCTTTCTCTTTCTCTCTCTCTCACTCACAGCTTCTATTGCTCTCTCTCTCTCACTCACAGCTTCTCTTTCTCTCTCTCTCACTCACAGCTTCTCTTTCTCTCACTCTCTCACTCACAGCTTCTCTCTCTCTCACACACAGCTTCTCTTTCTCTCTCTCTCATTCACAGCTTCTCTTTCTCTCTCTCTCACTCACAGCTTCTCTTTCTCTCACTCACAGCTTCTCTTTCTCTCTCTCTCTGTCACTCACAGCTCTTTCTCTCTCACACACACAGCTTCTCTTCCTCTCTCTCATTCACAGCTTCTCTTTCTCTCTCTCTCACTCACAGCTTCTCTTTCTTTCTCTCTCTCTCTCACTCACAGCTTCTCTTTCTCTCTCTCTCACTCACAGTGTCTCTTTCTCTCTCTCATTCACAGCTTCTCTCTTTCTCTCTCTCACTCAGAGCTTCTCTATCTCTCTCTCTCTCACTCACTCACAGCTTCTCTCTCTCTCACTCTCACTCACATCTTCTCTTTCTTTCTCTCTCTCTCACTCACAGCTTCTCTCTCTCTTACTCACTCCCAGCTCCTCTCTCTCTCTCACTCACAGCTTCTCACTCACTCACTCACAGCATCTCTTTCTCTCTCTCTCACTCACAGCTTCTCTTTCCCTCTCTCTCTCTCACTCACAGCTTCTCTTTCTCTCTCTCTCTCTCACTCTCAGCTTCTCTTTCTCTCTCTCTATCACACACACAGCTTCTCTTTCTCTCTCTCTGTCACTCACAGCTTCTCTCTCTCTCACTAACAGCTTCTCTCTCTCTCACTCACAGCTACTCTTTCTCTCTCTCACTCACTTACACCTATTTCTCTCTCTCTCACTCACAGCTTCTCTCTCTCTCTTACTCCCTGATTCTCTCTCTCTCTCTCTCACACTCTCAGCTTCTCTCTCTCTCTCTCTAACTCACAGCTTCTCTTTCTCTCTCTCTCACTCACAGCTTCTCTTTCTCTCTCTCTCACTCACAGCTTCTCATCCCCTCTCTCTCACTCACTCGCAGCTTCTCTCTTTCTCACTCTCTCTCACTTACAGCTTCTCTTTCTCTCATTCTCTCACTCACAGCTTCTCTTTCTTTCTCTCTCTCTCTCTCATTCACAGCTACTCTCTCTTGCTCTTACTCACTCCCAGCTTCTCTCTCTCTCACTCCCAGCTTCTCACTCTCTCTCTCTCGCTAACTCACAGCTTCTCTTTCTCTCTCTCTCTCTCTCTCACAGCTTCTCTTTCTCTCTCTCTCTCATACAGCTTCTCTTTCTCTCTCTCACTTACAGCTTCTCTTTCTCTCTCTCTATCTTAGCTTCTCTTTCTCTCTCTCTATCACCCACACAACTTCTCTTTCTCTCTCTCTATCACTCACAACTTCTCTCTCTCTCTCTCTCTCTCACTCACAGCTTCTCTCACTCTCTCTCTCACTCACAGCTTCTCTTTCTCTCTCTCTCACTCACAGCTTCTCTCTCTCTCACAGATTCTCTCTCTCTCTCTCTCACTCACAGCTTCTCTCTCTCTCTCACTCACAGCTTCTCACTCTCTCAATCACTCACTCACAGCTTCTCTTTCTCTCTCTCTCATTCAAATCTTCTCTTTCTCTTTCTCTCTCTCTCACTCACAGCTTCTCTTTCTCTCTCACACACACACAGCTACACTCTCTCTCACTTACAGCATCTCTTTCTCTCTCACTCACTCTCAGCTTCTCTTTCTCTCTCTCTATCACTCACACAGCTCTTTCTCTCTCGCTCTCGCTCACAGCTTCTCTTTCTCTCTCTCTCACTCACAGCTTTTCTTTCTCTCTCTCTCTCACTCACAGCTTCTCATTCTCTCTCTCTCACTCTCAGCTTCTCTTTCTCTCTCTCTCAGACACAGCTTCTCTTTCTCTCTTACTCACTCACAGCTTCTCTTTCTCTCTCTCACACACACACACAGCTTCTCTTTCTCTCTCTCACTCACAGCTTCTCTCTCTCTCTCTCACTCACAGCTTCTCCTTCTCTCTCTCACTCACAGCTTCTCTCTCTCTCTCTCACTCACAGCTTCTTTTTCTCTCTCTCACCTGCAGCTTATTTCTCTCTCTCTCTCACTCACAGCTTCTCTCTCACTCACTCACTCACTCACTCACAGCTTCTCTCTCTCTCACTCACTCACTCATAGCTTCTCTTTCTCTTTCTCTCTTACTCACAGCTTCTCTTTCTCTCTCTCTCACTCACAGATTCTCTTTCTCTCTCACACACACAGCTTCTTTTTCTCTCTCTCTCTCACTCACAGCTTCTCTGTCTCTCTCTCTCACTCAGCTTCTCTTTCTCTCTCTCTCACTCACAGCTTCTCTCTCTCTCTCACACACACACACAGCTTCTCTCTCTCACTTACAGCTTCTATTTCTCTCTCTCTCACACTCACAGCTTCTCTCTCTCTCTTACTCACTCCCTGATTCTCTCTCTCTCACTCACTCACAGCTCCTCTCTCTCTCACTCACTCACAGCTTATCTTTCTCTCTCTCACTCACAGCTTTTCTTTCTCTCTCTCTCTCACTCACAGCTTCTCATTCTCTCTCTCTCACTCTCAGCTTCTCTGTCTCTCTCTCTCACTCAGCTTCTCTTTCTCTCTCTATCACACACACAGCTTCTTTCTCTCTCTCTCTCACTCACAGCTTCTCTTTCTCTCTCTCTCACTCACAGCTTCTCTCTCTCTCACACACAGCTTCTCTCTCTCACTTACAGCTTCTATTTCTCTCTCTCTCACACTCACAGCTTCTCTCTCTCTCTTACTCCCTCCCTGATTCTCTCTCACTCACTCAGTCACAGCTCCTCTCTCTCTCACTCACTCACAGCTTCTCTTTCTCTCTCTCTCACTCACAGCTTCTCTTTCTCTCTCTCTCTCTCACACACAGCTTCTCTTTCTCTCTCTCACTCACAGCTTCTCTCTCTCTCTCACTCACAGCTTCTCCTTCTCTCTCTCACTCACAGCTTCTCTCTCTCTCACACACAGCTTCTTTTTCTCTCTCTCACCTACAGCTTGTTTCTCTCTCTCTCTCACTCACAGCTTCTCTCTCTCTCACTCACTCACTCACAGCTTCTCTCTCTCTCACTCACTCACTCATAGCTTCTCTTTCTCTCTCTCTCTTACTCACAGCTTCTCTTTCTCTCTCTCACACTCACAGATTCTCTTTCTCTCACACACACACAGCTTCTTTTTCAAACTCTCTCTCACTCACAGCTTCTCTGTCTCTCTCTCACTCAGCTTCTCTTTCTCTCTCTCTATCACACACACAGCTTCTTTCTCTCTCTCTCTCTCACTCACAGCTTCTCTGTCTCTCTCTCTCACTCAGCTTCTCTTTCTCTCTCTCTATCACACACACAGCTTCTTTCTCTCTCTCTCTCACTCACAGCTTCTCTTTCTCTCTCTCTCTCTCACTCACAGCTTCTCTCTCTCTCACACACACACAGCTTCTCTCTCTCACTTACAGCTTCTATTTCTCTCTCTCTCACACTCACAGCTTCTCTCTCTCTCTTACTCACTCCCTGATTCTCTCTCTCTCACTCACTCACAGCTCCTCTCTCTCACTCACTCACAGCTTCTCTTTCTCTCTCTCTCACTCACAGCTTTTCTTTCTATCTCTCTCTCTCACTCACAGCTTCTCATTCTCTCTCTCTCACTCTCAGCTTCTCTTTCTCTCTCTCTCAGACACAGCTTCTCTTTCTCTCTTACTCACTCACAGCTTCTCTTTCTCTCTCTCTCACACACACACAGCTTCTCTTTCTCTCTCTCACTCACAGCTTCTCTCTCTCTCACTCACAGCTTCTCCTTCTCTCTCTCACTCACAGCTTCTCTCTCTCTCTCTCACTCACAGCTTCTTTTTCTCTCTCTCACCTACAGCTTATTTCTCTCTCTCTCTCACTCACAGCTTCTCTCTCTCTCACTCACTCACTCACAGCTTCTCTCTCTCTCACTCACTCACTCATAGCTTCTCTTTCTCTCTCTCTCTTACTCACAGCTTCTCTTTCTCTCTCTCTCACTCACAGATTCTCTTTCTCTCACACACACACAGCTTCTTTTTCTCTCTCTCTCACTCACAGCTTCTCTGTCTCTCTCTCTCACTCAGCTTCTCTTTCTCTCTCTCTATCACACACACAGCTTCTTTCTCTCTCTCTCTCACTCACAGCTTCTCTTTCTCTCTCTCACTCACAGCTTCTCTCTCTCTCACACACACACAGCTTCTCTCTCTCACTTACAGCTTCTATTTCTCTCTCTCTCACACTCACAGCTTCTCTCTCTCTCTTACTCACTCCCTGATTCTCTCTCTCTCACTCACTCACAGCTTTTCTCTCTCTCACTCACAGCTTCTCTCTCTCTCTCTCTCTCACTCACAGCTTCTCTCTCTCTCTCTCTCTCACTCACAGCTTCTCTTTCTCTCTCTCACACACACAGCTTCTCTTTCTCTCTCTCTCTCTCACTCACAGCTTCTCTCTCTTTCTCTCTCTCACTCACAGCTTCTCTTTCTCTCTCACTCTCTCTCTTTCTCACAGCTTCTCTTTCTTTCTCTCTCTCACTCACAGCTTCTCTCTCTCTCTCACACAGCTTCTCTCTCTCTCTCTCTCTTACTCACTCGCAGCTTCTCTCTCTCTCACACACACAGCTTCTCTTTCTCTCTCTCTCTCACTCACAGCTTCTCTTTCTCTCTCTCTCACACACACAGCTTCTCTCTCTCTCACTTACAGCATCTCTTTCTCTCTCTCTCTCACTCTCAGCTTCTCTTTCTCTCTCTCTATCACTCACACAGCTTCTCTTTCTCTCTCGCTCTCACTCACAGCTTCTCTTTCTTTCTCTCTCTCTCACTCACAGCTTCTCTCTCTCTCTTTCACTCACAGTTTCTCTTTCTCTCTCTCTCACTTACAGCTTCTATTTCTCTCTCTCTCACTCACAGCTTCCCTCTCTCTCTCTTACACACTCCCTGATTTTCTCTCTCACACACACTCACAGCTTTTCTCCCTCCCTCTCACTCACAGCTTCTCTTTCTCTCTCTCTCTCACTCACAACTTCTCTCTCTCTCTCTCACTCACAGCTTCTCGTTCTCTCTCTCTCACACACAGCTTCTCTTTGTCTCTCTCTCTCACTCACACCTTCTCATTCTCTCTCTCTCACTCTCAGCTTCTCTCTCTCTCACACACACAGCTTCTCTTTGTCTCTCTCTCTCACTCACACCTTCTCATTCTCTCTCTCTCTCACTCTCAGCTTCTCTCTCTCACACACACACAGCTTCTCTTTCTCTTTCTCTCACTCACAGCTTCTCTTGCTCTCTCTCTCTCACTCACAGCTTTTCTTTCTCTCTCTCTCACTCACAGCTTCTCTTTCTCTCACTCTCTCACTCACAGCTTCTCTCTCTCACACACACAGCTTCTCTTTCTCTCTCTCTCATTCACAGCTTCTCTTTCTCTCTCTCTCTCACTCACAGCTTCTCTTTCTCTCTCTCTCTCACTCACAGCTTCTCTTTCTCTCTTTCTCTCACTCACAGCTTCTCTTTCTCTTTCTTTCTCTCTCACTCACAGTGTCTCTTTCTCTCTCTCATTCACAGCTTCTCTCTCTCTCTCTCACTCACAGGTTCTCTTTCTCTCTCTCTCTCACTCACTCACAGCTTCTCTCTCTCACTCTCTCTCACTTACAGCTTCTCTTTCTCTCTCTCTCTCACTCACTCACATCTTCTCTTTCTTTCTCTCTCTCTCTCTCACTCACAGCTTCCCTCTCTCTTACTCACTCCCAGCTCCTCTCTCTCTCTCACTCACAGCTTCTCACTCACTCACTCACTCACTCACAGCATCTCTTTCTCTCTCACTCACTCACAGCTTCTCTTTCTCTCTCTCTCTCACTCACAGCTTCTCTTTCTCTCTCACACACACACAGCTTCTCTCTCTCTCACTTACAGCTTCTCTTTCTCTCTCTCTCTCTCACTCTCAGCTTCTCTTTCTCTCTCTCTATCACACACACAGCTTCTCTTTCTCTCTCTCTGTCACTCACAGCTTCTCTCTCTCTCACTAACAGCTTCTCTCTCTCTCTCTCACTCACAGCTACTCTTTCTCTCTCTCACTCACTTACACCTATTTCTCTCTCTCTCTCACTCACAGCTTCTCTCTCTCTTACTCCCTGATTCTCTCTCTCTCTCTCACTCTCAGCTTCTCTCTCTCTCTCTAACTCACAGCTTCTCTTTCTCTCTCTCTCACTCACAGCTTCTCTTTCTCTCTCTCTCACTCACAGCTTCTCATCCCCTCTCTCTCACTCACTCGCAGCTTCTCTCTTTCTCACTCTCTCTCACTTACAGCTTCTCTTTCTCTCATTCTCTCACTCACAGCTTCTCTTTCTTTCTCTCTCTCTCTCATTCACAGCTTCTCTCTCTTGCTCTTACTCACTCCCAGCTTCTCTCTCTCTCACTCACAGCTTCTCACTCTCTCTCTCGCTAACTCACAGCTTCTCTTTCTCTCTCTCTCTCTCTCTCTCACAGCTTCTCTTTCTCTCTCTCTCTCATACAGCTTCTCTTTCTCTCTCTCACTTACAGCTTCTCTTTCTCTCTCTCTATCTTAGCTTCTCTTTCTCTCTCTCTATCACCCACACAGCTTCTCTTTCTCTCTCTCTATCACTCACAACTTCTCTCTCTCTCTCTCTCACTGACAGCTTCTCTCACTCTCTCTCTCACTCACAGCTTCTCTTTCTCTCTCTCTCTCACTCACAGCTTCTCTCTCTCTCACAGCTTCTCTCTCTCTCTCTTACTCACTCCCAGCTCCTCTCTCTCACACACACACAGCTTCTCACTCTCTCACTCACTCACTCACAGCTTCTCTTTCTCTTTCTCTCACTCAAATCTTCTCTTTCTCTATCTCTCTCTCTCACTCACAGCTTCTCTTTCTCTCTCTCACACACACAGCTTCTCTCTCTCTCACTTACAGCATCTCTTTCTCTCTCTCTCACTCTCAGCTTCTCTTTCTCTCTCTCTATCACTCACACAGCTCTTTCTCTCTCGCTCTCGCTCACAGCTGCTCTTTCTCTCTCTCACTCACTCACAGCTCCTCTCTCTCACTCACTCACAGCTTCTCTTTCTCTCTCTCTCACTCACAGCTTTTCTTTCTATCTCTCTCTCTCACTCACAGCTTCTCATTCTCTCTCTCTCACTCTCAGCTTCTCTTTCTCTCTCTCTCAGACACAGCTTCTCTTTCTCTCTTACTCACTCACAGCTTCTCTTTCTCTCTCTCTCTCACACACACAGCTTCTCTTTCTCTCTCTCACTCACAGCTTCTCTCTCTCTCACTCACAGCTTCTCCTTCTCTCTCTCACTCACAGCTTCTCTCTCTCTCTCTCACTCACAGCTTCTTTTTCTCTCTCTCACCTACAGCTTATTTCTCTCTCTCTCTCACTCACAGCTTCTCTCTCTCTCACTCACTCACTCACAGCTTCTCTCTCTCTCACTCACTCACTCATAGCTTCTCTTTCTCTCTCTCTCTTACTCACAGCTTCTCTTTCTCTCTCTCTCACTCACAGATTCTCTTTCTCTCACACACACACAGCTTCTTTTTCTCTCTCTCTCACTCACAGCTTCTCTGTCTCTCTCTCTCACTCAGCTTCTCTTTCTCTCTCTCTATCACACACACAGCTTCTTTCTCTCTCTCTCTCACTCACAGCTTCTCTTTCTCTCTCTCTCTCACTCACAGCTTCTCTCTCTCTCACACACACACAGCTTCTCTCTCTCACTTACAGCTTCTATTTCTCTCTCTCTCACACTCACAGCTTCTCTCTCTCTCTTACTCACTCCCTGATTCTCTCTCTCTCACTCACTCACAGCTTCTCTCTCTCTCACTCACAGCTTCTCTCTCTCTCTCTCTCACTCACAGCTTCTCTTTCTCTCTCTCACACACACAGCTTCTCTTTCTCTCTCTCTCTCTCACTCACAGCTTCTCTCTCTTTCTCTCTCTCACTCACAGCTTCTCTTTCTCTCTCACTCTCTCTCTCTCACAGCTTCTCTTTCTTTCTCTCTCTCACTCACAGCTTCTCTCTCTCACACACACAGCTTCTCTCTCTCTCTCTCTCTTACTCACTCGCAGCTTCTCTCTCTCTCACACACACAGCTTCTCTTTCTCTCTCTCTCTCACTCACAGCTTCTCTTTCTCTCTCTCTCACACACACAGCTTCTCTCTCTCTCACTTACAGCATCTCTTTCTCTCTCTCTCTCACTCTCAGCTTCTCTTTCTCTCTCTCTATCACTCACACAGCTTCTCTTTCTCTCTCGCTCTCACTCACAGCTTCTCTTTCTTTCTCTCTCTCTCACTCACAGCTTCTCTCTCTCTCTTTCACTCACAGTTTCTCTTTCTCTCTCTCTCACTTACAGCTTCTATTTCTCTCTCTCTCACTCACAGCTTCCCTCTCTCTCTCTTACACACTCCCTGATTTTCTCTCTCACACACACTCACAGCTTTTCTCCCTCCCTCTCACTCACAGCTTCTCTTTCTCTCTCTCTCTCACTCACAACTTCTCTCTCTCTCTCTCACTCACAGCTTCTCGTTCTCTCTCTCTCACACACAGCTTCTCTTTGTCTCTCTCTCTCACTCACACCTTCTCATTCTCTCTCTCTCACTCTCAGCTTCTCTCTCTCTCACACACACAGCTTCTCTTTGTCTCTCTCTCTCACTCACACCTTCTCATTCTCTCTCTCTCTCACTCTCAGCTTCTCTCTCTCACACACACACAGCTTCTCTTTCTCTTTCTCTCACTCACAGCTTCTCTTGCTCTCTCTCTCTCACTCACAGCTTTTCTTTCTCTCTCTCTCACTCACAGCTTCTCTTTCTCTCACTCTCTCACTCACAGCTTCTCTCTCTCACACACACAGCTTCTCTTTCTCTCTCTCTCATTCACAGCTTCTCTTTCTCTCTCTCTCTCACTCACAGCTTCTCTTTCTCTCTCTCTCTCACTCACAGCTTCTCTTTCTCTCTTTCTCTCACTCACAGCTTCTCTTTCTCTTTCTTTCTCTCTCACTCACAGTGTCTCTTTCTCTCTCTCATTCACAGCTTCTCTCTCTCTCTCTCACTCACAGGTTCTCTTTCTCTCTCTCTCTCACTCACTCACAGCTTCTCTCTCTCACTCTCTCTCACTTACAGCTTCTCTTTCTCTCTCTCTCTCACTCACTCACATCTTCTCTTTCTTTCTCTCTCTCTCTCTCACTCACAGCTTCCCTCTCTCTTACTCACTCCCAGCTCCTCTCTCTCTCTCACTCACAGCTTCTCACTCACTCACTCACTCACTCACAGCATCTCTTTCTCTCTCACTCACTCACAGCTTCTCTTTCTCTCTCTCTCTCACTCACAGCTTCTCTTTCTCTCTCACACACACACAGCTTCTCTCTCTCTCACTTACAGCTTCTCTTTCTCTCTCTCTCTCTCACTCTCAGCTTCTCTTTCTCTCTCTCTATCACACACACAGCTTCTCTTTCTCTCTCTCTGTCACTCACAGCTTCTCTCTCTCTCACTAACAGCTTCTCTCTCTCTCTCTCACTCACAGCTACTCTTTCTCTCTCTCACTCACTTACACCTATTTCTCTCTCTCTCTCACTCACAGCTTCTCTCTCTCTTACTCCCTGATTCTCTCTCTCTCTCTCACTCTCAGCTTCTCTCTCTCTCTCTAACTCACAGCTTCTCTTTCTCTCTCTCTCACTCACAGCTTCTCTTTCTCTCTCTCTCACTCACAGCTTCTCATCCCCTCTCTCTCACTCACTCGCAGCTTCTCTCTTTCTCACTCTCTCTCACTTACAGCTTCTCTTTCTCTCATTCTCTCACTCACAGCTTCTCTTTCTTTCTCTCTCTCTCTCATTCACAGCTTCTCTCTCTTGCTCTTACTCACTCCCAGCTTCTCTCTCTCACTCACAGCTTCTCACTCTCTCTCTCGCTAACTCACAGCTTCTCTTTCTCTCTCTCTCTCTCTCTCTCACAGCTTCTCTTTCTCTCTCTCTCTCATACAGCTTCTCTTTCTCTCTCTCACTTACAGCTTCTCTTTCTCTCTCTCTATCTTAGCTTCTCTTTCTCTCTCTCTATCACCCACACAGCTTCTCTTTCTCTCTCTCTATCACTCACAACTTCTCTCTCTCTCTCTCTCACTGACAGCTTCTCTCACTCTCTCTCTCACTCACAGCTTCTCTTTCTCTCTCTCTCTCACTCACAGCTTCTCTCTCTCTCACAGCTTCTCTCTCTCTCTCTTACTCACTCCCAGCTCCTCTCTCTCACACACACACAGCTTCTCACTCTCTCACTCACTCACTCACAGCTTCTCTTTCTCTTTCTCTCACTCAAATCTTCTCTTTCTCTATCTCTCTCTCTCACTCACAGCTTCTCTTTCTCTCTCTCACACACACAGCTTCTCTCTCTCTCACTTACAGCATCTCTTTCTCTCTCTCTCACTCTCAGCTTCTCTTTCTCTCTCTCTATCACTCACACAGCTCTTTCTCTCTCGCTCTCGCTCACAGCTGCTCTTTCTCTCTCTCACTCACTCACAGCTCCTCTCTCTCACTCACTCACAGCTTCTCTTTCTCTCTCTCTCACTCACAGCTTTTCTTTCTATCTCTCTCTCTCACTCACAGCTTCTCATTCTCTCTCTCTCACTCTCAGCTTCTCTTTCTCTCTCTCTCAGACACAGCTTCTCTTTCTCTCTTACTCACTCACAGCTTCTCTTTCTCTCTCTCTCTCACACACACAGCTTCTCTTTCTCTCTCTCACTCACAGCTTCTCTCTCTCTCACTCACAGCTTCTCCTTCTCTCTCTCACTCACAGCTTCTCTCTCTCTCTCTCACTCACAGCTTCTTTTTCTCTCTCTCACCTACAGCTTATTTCTCTCTCTCTCTCACTCACAGCTTCTCTCTCTCTCACTCACTCACTCACAGCTTCTCTCTCTCTCACTCACTCACTCATAGCTTCTCTTTCTCTCTCTCTCTTACTCACAGCTTCTCTTTCTCTCTCTCTCACTCACAGATTCTCTTTCTCTCACACACACACAGCTTCTTTTTCTCTCTCTCTCACTCACAGCTTCTCTGTCTCTCTCTCTCACTCAGCTTCTCTTTCTCTCTCTCTATCACACACACAGCTTCTTTCTCTCTCTCTCTCACTCACAGCTTCTCTTTCTCTCTCTCTCTCACTCACAGCTTCTCTCTCTCTCACACACACACAGCTTCTCTCTCTCACTTACAGCTTCTATTTCTCTCTCTCTCACACTCACAGCTTCTCTCTCTCTCTTACTCACTCCCTGATTCTCTCTCTCTCACTCACTCACAGCTTCTCTCTCTCTCACTCACAGCTTCTCTCTCTCTCTCTCTCACTCACAGCTTCTCTTTCTCTCTCTCACACACACAGCTTCTCTTTCTCTCTCTCTCTCTCACTCACAGCTTCTCTCTCTTTCTCTCTCTCACTCACAGCTTCTCTTTCTCTCTCACTCTCTCTCTCTCACAGCTTCTCTTTCTTTCTCTCTCTCACTCACAGCTTCTCTCTCTCACACACACAGCTTCTCTCTCTCTCTCTCTCTTACTCACTCGCAGCTTCTCTCTCTCTCACACACACAGCTTCTCTTTCTCTCTCTCTCTCACTCACAGCTTCTCTTTCTCTCTCTCTCACACACACAGCTTCTCTCTCTCTCACTTACAGCATCTCTTTCTCTCTCTCTCTCACTCTCAGCTTCTCTTTCTCTCTCTCTATCACTCACACAGCTTCTCTTTCTCTCTCGCTCTCACTCACAGCTTCTCTTTCTTTCTCTCTCTCTCACTCACAGCTTCTCTCTCTCTCTTTCACTCACAGTTTCTCTTTCTCTCTCTCTCACTTACAGCTTCTATTTCTCTCTCTCTCACTCACAGCTTCCCTCTCTCTCTCTTACACACTCCCTGATTTTCTCTCTCACACACACTCACAGCTTTTCTCCCTCCCTCTCACTCACAGCTTCTCTTTCTCTCTCTCTCTCACTCACAACTTCTCTCTCTCTCTCTCACTCACAGCTTCTCGTTCTCTCTCTCTCACACACAGCTTCTCTTTGTCTCTCTCTCTCACTCACACCTTCTCATTCTCTCTCTCTCACTCTCAGCTTCTCTCTCTCTCACACACACAGCTTCTCTTTCTCTCTCTCTCTCACTCACAGCTTCTCTTTCTCTCTCTCACACACACACAGCTTCTCTTTCTCTCTCTCTCTCACTCACAGCTTCTCTTTCTCTCTCTCTCACACACACAGCTTCTCTCTCTCTCACTTACAGCATCTCTTTCTCTCTCTCTCTCACTCTCAGCTTCTCTTTCTCTCTCTCTATCACTCACACAGCTTCTCTTTCTCTCTCGCTCTCACTCACAGCTTCTCTTTCTTTCTCTCTCTCTCACTCACAGCTTCTCTCTCTCTCTTTCACTCACAGTTTCTCTTTCTCTCTCTCTCACTTACAGCTTCTATTTCTCTCTCTCTCACTCACAGCTTCCCTCTCTCTCTCTTACACACTCCCTGATTTTCTCTCTCACACACACTCACAGCTTTTCTCCCTCCCTCTCACTCACAGCTTCTCTTTCTCTCTCTCTCTCACTCACTTCTCTCTCTCTCTCTCACTCACAGCTTCTCGTTCTCTCTCTCTCACACACAGCTTCTCTTTGTCCCTCTCTCTCACTCACACCTTCTCATTCTCTCTCTCTCACTCTCAGCTTCTCTCTCTCACACACACACAGCTTCTCTTTGTCTCTCTCTCTCACTCACACCTTCTCATTCTCTCTCTCTCTCACTCTCAGCTTCTCTCTCTCACACACACACAGCTTCTCTTTCTCTTTCTCTCACTCACAGCTTCTCTTGCTCTCTCTCTCTCACTCACAGCTTTTCTTTCTCTCTCTCTCACTCACAGCTTCTCTTTCTCTCACTCTCTCACTCACAGCTTCTCTCTCTCACACACACAGCTTCTCTTTCTCTCTCTCTCATTCACAGCTTCTCTTTCTCTCTCTCTCTCACTCACAGCTTCTCTTTCTCTCTCTCTCTCACTCACAGCTTCTCTTTCTCTCTTTCTCTCACTCACAGCTTCTCTTTCTCTTTCTTTCTCTCTCACTCACAGTGTCTCTTTCTCTCTCTCATTCACAGCTTCTCTCTCTCTCTCTCACTCACAGGTTCTCTTTCTCTCTCTCTCTCACTCACTCACAGCTTCTCTCTCTCACTCTCTCTCACTTACAGCTTCTCTTTCTCTCTCTCTCTCACTCACTCACATCTTCTCTTTCTTTCTCTCTCTCTCTCTCACTCACAGCTTCTCTCTCTCTTACTCACTCCCAGCTCCTCTCTCTCTCTCACTCACAGCTTCTCACTCACTCACTCACTCACTCACAGCATCTCTTTCTCTCTCACTCACTCACAGCTTCTCTTTCTCTCTCTCTCTCACTCACAGCTTCTCTTTCTCTCTCACACACACACAGCTTCTCTCTCTCTCTCACTTACAGCTTCTCTTTCTCTCTCTCTCTCTCACTCTCAGCTTCTCTTTCTCTCTCTCTATCACACACACAGCTTCTCTTTCTCTCTCTCTGTCACTCACAGCTTCTCTCTCTCTCACTAACAGCTTCTCTCTCTCTCTCTCACTCACAGCTACTTTTTCTCTCTCTCACTCACTTACACCTATTTCTCTCTCTCTCTCACTCACAGCTTCTCTCTCTCTCTTACTCCCTGATTCTCTCTCTCTCTCTCACTCTCAGCTTCTCTCTCTCTCTCTAACTCACAGCTTCTCTTTCTCTCTCTCTCACTCACAGCTTCTCTTTCTCTCTCTCTCACTCACAGCTTCTCATCCCCTCTCTCTCACTCACTCGCAGCTTCTCTCTTTCTCACTCTCTCTCACTTACAGCTTCTCTTTCTCTCATTCTCTCACTCACAGCTTCTCTTTCTTTCTCTCTCTCTCTCATTCACAGCTTCTCTCTCTTGCTCTTACTCACTCCCAGCTTCTCTCTCTCTCTCACTCACAGCTTCTCACTCTCTCTCTCGCTAACTCACAGCTTCTCTTTCTCTCTCTCTCTCTCTCTCTCTCTCACAGCTTCTCTTTCTCTCTCTCTCTCATACAGCTTCTCTTTCTCTCTCTCACTTACAGCTTCTCTTTCTCTCTCTCTATCTTAGCTTCTCTTTCTCTCTCTCTATCACCCACACAGCTTCTCTTTCTCTCTCTCTATCACTCACAACTTCTCTCTCTCTCTCTCTCACTGACAGCTTCTCTCACTCTCTCTCTCACTCACAGCTTCTCTTTCTCTCTCTCTCTCACTCACAGCTTCTCTCTCTCTCACAGCTTCTCTCTCTCTCTCTTACTCACTCCCAGCTCCTCTCTCTCACACACACACAGCTTCTCACTCTCTCACTCACTCACTCACAGCTTCTCTTTCTCTCTCTCTCACTCAAATCTTCTCTTTCTCTATCTCTCTCTCTCACTCACACCTTCTCTTTCTCTCTCTCACACACACAGCTTCTCTCTCTCTCACTTACAGCATCTCTTTCTCTCTCTCTCACTCTCAGCTTCTCTTTCTCTCTCTCTATCACTCACACAGCTCTTTCTCTCTCGCTCTCGCTCACAGCTGCTCTTTCTCTCTCTCACTCACTCACAGCTCCTCTCTCTCTCACTCACTCACAGCTTCTCTTTCTCTCTCTCTCACTCACAGCTTCTCTGTCTCTCTCTCTTACTCAGCTTCTCTTTCTCTCTCTCTATCACACACACATCTTCTTTCTCTCTCTCTCTCACTCACAGCTTCTCTTTCTCTCTCTCTCTCTCACTCACAGCTTCTCTCTCTCTCTCACACACACAGCTTCTCTCTCTCACTTACAGCTTCTATTTCTCTCTCTCTCACACTCACAGCTTCTCTCTCTCTCTTACTCACTCCCTGATTCTCTCTCTCTCACTCACTCACAGCTCCTCTCTCTCACTCACTCACAGCTTCTCTTTCTCTCTCTCTCACTCACAGCTTTTCTTTCTATCTCTCTCTCTCACTCACAGCTTCTCATTCTCTCTCTCTCACTCTCAGCTTCTCTTTCTCTCTCTCTCACCCACACACAGCTTCTCTTTCTCTCTCACACACACACAGCTTCTCTCTCTCTCTCACTCACAGCTTCTCTGTCTCTCTCTCACTCAGCTTCTCTTTCTCTCTCTCTATCACACACACAGCTTCTTTCTCTCTCTCTCTCACTCACAGCTTCTCTTTCTCTCTCTCTCTCTCTCACTCACAGCTTCTCTCTCTCACACACACACACAGCTTCTCTCTCTCACTTACAGCTTCTATTTCTCTCTCTCACACACTCACAGCTTCTCTCTCTCTTACTCACTCCCTGATTCTCTCTCTCTCACTCACTCACAGCTTCTCTCTCTCTCACTCACAGCTTCTCTCTCTCTCTCTCACAGCTTCTCTCTCTCTCTCTCTCTCTCTCACTCACAGCTTCTCTTTCTCTCTCTCACACACACAGCTTCTCTTTCTCTCTCTCGCTCTCACTCACAGCTTCTCTCTCTTTCTCTCTCTCACTCACAGCTTCTCTCTCTCTCTCTCACAGCTTCTCTCTCTCTCTTACTCACTCCCAGCTTCTCTCTCACACACACACACAGCTTCTCACTCTCTCTCTCTCACTCACAGCTTCTCTCTCTCTCTCTCTCTCTCACTCACAGCTTCTCTTTCTCTCTCACACACACACAGCTTCTCTCTCTCTCACTTACAGCATCTCTTTCTCTCTCTCTCTCACTCTCAGCTTCTCTTTCTCTCTCTCTATCACTCACACAGCTTCTCTTTCTCTCTCGCTCTCACTCACAGGTTCTCTTTCTTTCTCTCTCTCTCACTCACAGCTTCTCTCTCTCTCTTTCACTCACAGTTTCTCTTTCTCTCTCTCTCACTTACAGCTTCTATTTCTCTCTCTCTCACTCACAGCTTCCCTCTCTCTCTCTTACTCACTCCCTGATTTTCTCTCTCTCACACACTCACAGCTTTTCTCCCTCCCTCTCACTCACAGCTTCTCTTTCTCTCTCTCTCTCTCACTCACAGCTTCTCTCTCTCTCACTCACTCACAGCTTCTCGTTCTCTCTCTCTCACACACAGCTTCTCTTTGTCTCTCTCTCTCACTCACACCTTCTCATTCTCTCTCTCTCACTCTCAGCTTCTCTCTCTCTCACACACACACAGCTTCTCTTTCTCTCTCTCTCACACACACACAGCTTCTCTTTCTCTCTCACTCACTCACAGCTTCTCTTTCTCTCTCTCACACACACACAACTTCTCTTTCTCTTTCTCTCTCTCACACTCACAGCTTCTCTTGCTCTCTCTCTCTGACTCACAGCTTCTCTTTCTCTCTCTCTCACTCACAGCTTCTCTTTCACTCACTCTCTCACTCACAGCTTCTCTCTCTCACACACACAGCTTCTCTTTCTCTCTCTCTCATTCACAGCTTCTCTTTCTCACTCTCTCTCACTTACAGCTTCTCTTTCTCTCTCTCTCACTCACATCTTCTCTTTCTTTCTCTCTCTCTCTCTCACTCACAGCTTCTCTCTCTCTTACTCACTCCCAGCTCCTCTCTCTCTCTCACTCACAGCTTCTCACTCACTCACTCACTCACTCACAGCATCTCTTTCTCTCTCTCTCACTCACAGCTTCTCTTTCTCTCTCTCTCTCTCACTCACAGCTTCTCTTTCTCTCTCACACACACACAGCTTCTCTCTCTCTCTCACTTACAGCTTCTCTTTCTCTCTCTCTCTCTCACTCTCAGCTTCTCTTTCTCTCTCTCTATCACACACACAGCTTCTCTTTCTCTCTCTCTGTCACTCACAGCTACTCTCTCTCACTCACTCACAGCTCCTCTCTCTCACTCACTCACAGCTTCTCTTTCTCTCTCTCTCACTCACAGCTTTTCTTTCTATCTCTCTCTCTCACTCACAGCTTCTCATTCTCTCTCTCTCACTCTCAGCTTCTCTTTCTCTCTCTCTCAGACACAGCTTCTCTTTCTCTCTTACTCACTCACAGCTTCTCTTTCTCTCTCTCTCACCCACACACAGCTTCTCTTTCTCTCTCACACACACACAGCTTCTCTCTCTCTCTCACTCACAGCTTCTCTGTCTCTCTCTCTCTCACTCAGCTTCTCTTTCTCTCTCTCTATCACACACACAGCTTCTTTCTCTCTCTCTCTCACTCACAGCTTCTCTTTCTCTCTCTCTCTCTCACTCACAGCTTCTCTCTCTCACACACACACACAGCTTCTCTCTCTCACACACAGCTTCTCTTTGTCTCTCTCTCTCACTCACACCTTCTCATTCTCTCTCTCTCACTCTCAGCTTCTCTCTCTCTCACACACACACAGCTTCTCTTTCTCTCTCACTCACTCACAGCTTCTCTTTCTCTCTCTCACACACACACAGCTTCTCTTTCTCTTTCTCTCTCTCTCACTCACAGCTTCTCTTGCTCTCTCTCTGACTCACAGCTTCTCTTTCTCTCTCTCTCACTCACAGCTTCTCTTTCACTCACTCTCTCACTCACAGCTTCTCTCTCTCACACACACAGCTTCTCTTTCTCTCTCTCTATCTTAGCTTCTCTTTCTCTCTCTCTATCACCCACACAGCTTCTCTTTCTCTCTCTCTATCACTCACAACTTCTCTCTCTCTCTCTCTCACTGACAGCTTCTCTCACTCTCTCTCTCACTCACAGCTTCTCTTTCTCTCTCTCTCTCACTCACAGCTTCTCTCTCTCTCACAGCTTCTCTCTCTCTCTCTCTCACAGCTTCTCTCTCTCTCTCACTCACAGCTTCTCTCTCTCTCTCTCTTACTCACTCCCAGCTCCTTTCTCTCACACACACACAGCTTCTCACTCTCTCACTCACTCACTCACAGCTTCTCTTTCTCTCTCTCTCACTCAAATCTTCTCTTTCTCTATCTCTCTCTCTCACTCACAGCTTCTCTTTCTCTCTCACACACACACAGCTTCTCTCTCTCTCACTTACAGCATCTCTTTCTCTCTCTCTCACTCTCAGCTTCTCTTTCTCTCTCTCTATCACTCACACAGCTCTTTCTCTCTCGCTCTCGCTCACAGCTGCTCTTTCTCTCTCTCACTCACTCACAGCTCCTCTCTCTCTCACTCACTCACAGCTTCTCTTTCTCTCTCTCTCACTCACAGCTTCTCTGTCTCTCTCTCTTACTCAGCTTCTCTTTCTCTCTCTCTATCACACACACAGCTTCTTTCTCTCTCTCTCTCACTCACAGCTTCTCTTTCTCTCTCTCTCTCACTCACAGCTTCTCTCTCTCACACACACACACAGCTTCTCTCTCTCACTTACAGCTTCTATTTCTCTCTCTCTCACACTCACAGCTTCTCTCTCTCTCTTTCTCACTCCCTGATTCTCTCTCTCTCACTCACTCACAGCTCCTCTCTCTCACTCACTCACAGCTTCTCTTTCTCTCTCTCTCACTCACAGCTTTTCTTTCTATCTCTCTCTCTCACTCACAGCTTCTCATTCTCTCTCTCTCACTCTCAGCTTCTCTTTCTCTCTCTCTCAGACACAGCTTCTCTTTCTCTCTTACTCACTCACAGCTTCTCTTTCTCTCTCTCTCACCCACACACAGCTTCTCTTTCTCTCTCTCACTCACAGCTTCTCTCTCTCACTCACTCACAGCTTCTCCTTCTCTCTCTCACAGCTTCTCTCTCTCTCTCACTCACAGCTTCTTTTTCTCTCTCTCACCTACAGCTTATTTCTCTCTCTCTCACTCACAGCTTCTCTCTCTCTCACTCACTCACTCACAGCTTCTCTCTCTCTCACTCACTCACTCATAGCTTCTCTTTCTTTCACTCTTTCTCTTACTCACAGCTTCTCTTTCTCTCTCTCTCACTCACAGATTCTCTTTCTCTCTCACACACACAGCTTCTTTTTCTCTCTCTCTCTCACTCACAGCTTCTCTGTCTCTCTCTCTCACTCAGCTTCTCTTTCTCTCTCTCTATCACACACACAGCTTCTTTCTCTCTCTCACTCACTCACAGCTTCTCTTTCTCTCTCTCTCTCTCTCACTCACAGCTTCTCTCTCTCTCACACACACACAGCTTCTCTCTCTCACTTACAGCTTCTATTTCTCTCTCTCTCACACTCACAGCTTCTCTCTCTCTTACTCACTCCCTGATTCTCTCTCTCTCACTCACTCACAGCTTCTCTTTCTCTCACTCACAGCTTCTCTCTCTCTCTCACTCACAGCTTCTCTCTCTCTCTCTCTCTCTCACAGCTTCTCTTTCTCTCTCTCACACACACAGCTTCTCTTTCTCTCTCTCGCTCTCACTCACAGCTTCTCTCTCTTTCTCTCTCTCACTCACAGCTTCTCTCTCTCTCTCTCACACAGCTTCTCTCTCTCTCTTACTCACTCCCAGCTTCTCTCTCTCTCACACACACAGCTTCTCACTCTCTCTCTCTCACTCACAGCTTCTCTTTCTCTCTCTCTCTCTCACTCACAGCTTCTCTTTCTCTCTCACACACACACAGCTTCTCTCTCTCTCACTTACAGCACCTCTTTCTCTCTCTCTCTCACTCTCAGCTTCTCTTTCTCTCTCTCTATCACTCACACAGCTTCTCTTTCTCTCTCGCTCTCACTCACAGCTTCTCTTTCTTTCTCTCTCTCTCACTCACAGCTTCTCTCTCTCTCTTTCACTCACAGTTTCTCTTTCTCTCTCTCTCACTTACAGCTTCTATTTCTCTCTCTCTCTCACTCACAGCTTCCCTCTCTCTCTCTTACTCACTCCCTGATTTTCTCTCTCTCACACACTCACAGCTTTTCTCCCTCCCTCTCACTCACAGCTTCTCTTTCTCTCTCTCTCTCTCACTCACAGCTTCTCTCTCTCTCTCACTCACTCACAGCTTCTCGTTCTCTCTCTCTCACACACAGCTTCTCTTTGTCTCTCTCTCTCACTCACACCTTCTCATTCTCTCTCTCTCACTCTCAGCTTCTGTCTCTCTCACACACACACAGCTTCTCTTTCTCTCTCTCACACACACACACAGCTTCTCTTTCTCTCTCACTCACTCACAGCTTCTCTTTCTCTCTCTCACACACACACAGCTTCTCTTTCTCTTTCTCTCTCTCTCACTCACAGCTTCTCTTGCTCTCTCTCTCTGACTCACAGCTTCTCTTTCTCTCTCTCTCACTCACAGCTTCTCTTTCACTCACTCTCTCACTCACAGCTTCTCTCTCTCACACACACAGCTTCTCTTTCTCTATCTCTCATTCACAGCTTCTCTTTCTCACTCTCTCTCACTTACAGCTTCTCTTTCTCTCTCTCTCACTCACATCTTCTCTTTCTTTCTCTCTCTCTCTCACTCACAGCTTCTCTCTCTCTTACTCACTCCCAGCTCCTCTCTCTCTCTCACTCACAGCTTCTCACTCACTCACTCACTCACTCACTCACAGCATCTCTTTCTCTCTCTCTCACTCACAGCTTCTCTTTCTCTCTCTCTCTCTCACTCACAGCTTCTCTTTCTCTCTCTCACACACACAGCTTCTCTCTCTCTCTCACTTACAGCTTCTCTTTCTCTCTCTCTCTCTCACTCTCAGCTTCTCTTTCTCTCTCTCTATCACACACACAGCTTCTCTTTCTCTCTCTCTGTCACTCACAGCTTCTCTCTCTCTCACTAACAGCTTCTCTCTCTCTCTCTCTCACTCACAGCTACTCTTTCTCTCTCTCACTCACTTACACCTATTTCTCTCTCTCACTCACTCACAGCTTCTCTCTCTCTCTCTTACTCCCTGATTCTCTCTCTCTCTCTCACTCTCAGCTTCTCTCTCTCTCTCTAACTCACAGCTTCTCTTTCTCTCTCTCTCACTCACAGCTTCTCTTTCTCTCTCTCTCACTCACAGCTTCTCATCCCCTCTCTCTCACTCACTCGCAGCTTCTCTCTTTCTCACTCTCTCTCACTTACAGCTTCTCTTTCTCTCATTCTCTCACTCACAGCTTCTCTTTCTTTCTCTCTCTCTCTCATTCACAGCTTCTCTCTCTTGCTCTTACTCACTCCCAGCTTCTCTCTCTCTCTCACTCACAGCTTCTCACTCTCTCTCTCGCTAACTCACAGCTTCTCTTTCTCTCTCTCTCTCTCTCTCTCTCTCACAGCTTCTCTTTCTCTCTCTCTCTCATACAGCTTCTCTTTCTCTCTCTCACTTACAGCTTCTCTTTCTCTCTCTCTATCTTAGCTTCTCTTTCTCTCTCTCTATCACCCACACAGCTTCTCTTTCTCTCTCTCTATCACTCACAACTTCTCTCTCTCTCTCTCTCTCACTGACAGCTTCTCTCACTCTCTCTCTCACTCACAGCTTCTCTTTCTCTCTCTCTCTCACTCACAGCTTCTCTCTCTCTCACAGCTTCTCTCTCTCTCTCTCTCACTCACAGCTTCTCTCTCTCTCTCACTCACAGCTTCTCTCTCTCTCTCTCTTACTCACTCCCAGCTCCTCTCTCTCACACACACACAGCTTCTCACTCTCTCACTCACTCACTCACAGCTTCTCTTTCTCTCTCTCTCACTCAAATCTTCTCTTTCTCTATCTCTCTCTCTCACTCACAGCTTCTCTTTCTCTCTCTCACACACACAGCTTCTCTCTCTCTCACTTACAGCATCTCTTTCTCTCTCTCTCACTCTCAGCTTCTCTTTCTCTCTCTCTATCACTCACACAGCTCTTTCTCTCTCGCTCTCGCTCACAGCTGCTCTTTCTCTCTCTCACTCACTCACAGCTCCTCTCTCTCTCACTCACTCACAGCTTCTCTTTCTCTCTCTCTCACTCACAGCTTTTCTTTCTCTCTCTCTCTCACTCACAGCTTCTCTGTCTCTCTCTCTCACTCAGCTTCTCTTTCTCTCTCTCTATCACACACACAGCTTCTTTCTCTCTCTCTCTCTCACTCACAGCTTCTCTCTCTCTCACACACACACAGCTTCGCTCTCTCACTTACAGCTTCTATTTCTCTCTCTCTCTCACACTCACAGCTTCTCTCTCTCTCTTACTCACTCCCTGATTCTCTCTCTCTCACTCACTCACAACTTCTCTCTCTCTCACTCACAGCTTCTCTCTCTCTCTCACGCACAGCTTCTCTCTCTCTCTCTCTCTCACTCACAGCTTCTCTTTCTCTCTCACACACACACAGCTTCTCTTTCTCTCTCTCTCTCACTCACAGCTTCTCTGTCTCTCTCTCTCACTCAGCTTCTCTTTCTCTCTCTCTATCACACACACAGCTTCTTTCTCTCTCTCTCTCACTCACAGCTTCTCTTTCTCTCTCTCTCTCTCTCACTCACAGCTTCTCTCTCTCTCTCACACACACAGCTTCTCTCTCTCACTTACAGCTTCTATTTCTCTCTCTCTCACACTCACAGCTTCTCTCTCTCTTACTCACTCCCTGATTCTCTCTCTCTCACTCACTCACAGCTTCTCTTTCTCTCACTCACAGCTTCTCTCTCTCTCTCACTCACAGCTTCTCTCTCTCTCTCTCTCTCACTCACAGCTTCTCTTTCTCTCTCTCACACACACAGCTTCTCTTTCTCTCTCTCGCTCTCACTCACAGCTTCTCTCTCTTTCTCTCTCTCACTCACAGCTTCTCTCTCTCTCTCTCTCACAGCTTCTCTCTCTCTCTCTTACTCACTCCCAGCTTCTCTCTCTCTCACACACACAGCTTCTCACTCTCTCTCTCTCACTCACAGCTTCTCTTTCTCTCTCTCTCTCACTCACAGCTTCTCTTTCTCTCTCACACACACAGCTTCTCTCTCTCTCACTTACAGCACCTCTTTCTCTCTCTCTCTCACTCTCAGCTTCTCTTTCTCTCTCTCTATCACTCACACAGCTTCTCTTTCTCTCTCGCTCTCACTCACAGCTTCTCTTTCTTTCTCTCTCTCTCACTCACAGCTTCTCTCTCTCTCTTTCACTCACAGTTTCTCTTTCTCTCTCTCTCACTTACAGCTTCTATTTCTCTCTCTCTCTCACTCACAGCTTCCCTCTCTCTCTCTTACTCACTCCCTGATTTTCTCTCTCTCACACACTCACAGCTTTTCTCCCTCCCTCTCACTCACAGCTTCTCTTTCTCTCTCTCTCTCTCACTCACAGCTTCTCTCTCTCTCTCACTCACTCACAGCTTCTCGTTCTCTCTCTCTCACACACAGCTTCTCTTTGTCTCTCTCTCTCACTCACACCTTCTCATTCTCTCTCTCTCACTCTCAGCTTCTCTCTCTCTCACACACACACAGCTTCTCTTTCTCTCTCTCACACACACACACAGCTTCTCTTTCTCTCTCACTCACTCACAGCTTCTCTTTCTCTCTCTCACACACACACAGCTTCTCTTTCTCTTTCTCTCTCTCTCATTCACAGCTTCTCTTGCTCTCTCTCTCTGACTCACAGCTTCTCTTTCTCTCTCTCTCACTCACAGCTTCTCTTTCACTCACTCTCTCACTCACAGCTTCTCTCTCTCACACACACAGCTTCTCTTTCTCTCTCTCTCATTCACAGCTTCTCTTTCTCACTCTCTCTCACTTACAGCTTCTCTTTCTCTCTCTCTCACTCACATCTTCTCTTTCTTTCTCTCTCTCTCTCACTCACAGCTTCTCTCTCTCTTACTCACTCCCAGCTCCTCTCTCTCTCTCACTCACAGCTTCTCACTCACTCACTCACTCACTCACTCACAGCATCTCTTTCTCTCTCTCTCACTCACAGCTTCTCTTTCTCTCTCTCTCTCTCACTCACAGCTTCTCTTTCTCTCTCTCACACACACAGCTTCTCTCTCTCTCTCACTTACAGCTTCTCTTTCTCTCTCTCTCTCTCACTCTCAGCTTCTCTTTCTCTCTCTCTATCACACACACAGCTTCTCTTTCTCTCTCTCTGTCACTCACAGCTTCTCTCTCTCTCACTAACAGCTTCTCTCTCTCTCTCTCACTCACAGCTACTCTTTCTCTCTCTCACTCACTTACACCTATTTCTCTCTCTCACTCACTCACAGCTTCTCTCTCTCTCTCTTACTCCCTGATTCTCTCTCTCTCTCTCACTCTCAGCTTCTCTCTCTCTCTCTAACTCACAGCTTCTCTTTCTCTCTCTCTCACTCACAGCTTCTCTTTCTCTCTCTCTCACTCACAGCTTCTCATCCCCTCTCTCTCACTCACTCGCAGCTTCTCTCTTTCTCACTCTCTCTCACTTACAGCTTCTCTTTCTCTCATTCTCTCACTCACAGCTTCTCTTTCTTTCTCTCTCTCTCTCATTCACAGCTTCTCTCTCTTGCTCTTACTCACTCCCAGCTTCTCTCTCTCTCTCACTCACAGCTTCTCACTCTCTCTCTCGCTAACTCACAGCTTCTCTTTCTCTCTCTCTCTCTCTCTCTCTCTCTCACAGCTTCTCTTTCTCTCTCTCTCTCATACAGCTTCTCTTTCTCTCTCTCACTTACAGCTTCTCTTTCTCTCTCTCTATCTTAGCTTCTCTTTCTCTCTCTCTATCACCCACACAGCTTCTCTTTCTCTCTCTCTATCACTCACAACTTCTCTCTCTCTCTCTCTCACTGACAGCTTCTCTCACTCTCTCTCTCACTCACAGCTTCTCTTTCTCTCTCTCTCTCACTCACAGCTTCTCTCTCTCTCACAGCTTCTCTCTCTCTCTCTCTCACTCACAGCTTCTCTCTCTCTCTCACTCACAGCTTCTCTCTCTCTCTCTCTTACTCACTCCCAGCTCCTCTCTCTCACACACACACAGCTTCTCACTCTCTCACTCACTCACTCACAGCTTCTCTTTCTCTCTCTCTCACTCAAATCTTCTCTTTCTCTATCTCTCTCTCTCACTCACAGCTTCTCTTTCTCTCTCTCACACACACAGCTTCTCTCTCTCTCACTTACAGCATCTCTTTCTCTCTCTCTCACTCTCAGCTTCTCTTTCTCTCTCTCTATCACTCACACAGCTCTTTCTCTCTCGCTCTCGCTCACAGCTGCTCTTTCTCTCTCTCACTCACTCACAGCTCCTCTCTCTCTCACTCACTCACAGCTTCTCTTTCTCTCTCTCTCACTCACAGCTTTTCTTTCTCTCTCTCTCTCACTCACAGCTTCTCTGTCTCTCTCTCTCACTCAGCTTCTCTTTCTCTCTCTCTATCACACACACAGCTTCTTTCTCTCTCTCTCTCTCACTCACAGCTTCTCTCTCTCTCACACACACACAGCTTCGCTCTCTCACTTACAGCTTCTATTTCTCTCTCTCTCACACTCACAGCTTCTCTCTCTCTCTTACTCACTCCCTGATTCTCTCTCTCTCACTCACTCACAACTTCTCTCTCTCTCACTCACAGCTTCTCTCTCTCTCTCACGCACAGCTTCTCTCTCTCTCTCTCTCTCACTCACAGCTTCTCTTTCTCTCTCACACACACACAGCTTCTCTTTCTCTCTCTCTCTCACTCACAGCTTCTCTCTCTTTCTCTCTCTCTCACTCACAGCTTCTCTTTCTCTCTCATTCTCTCTCTCTCACAGCTTCTCTTTCTTTCTCTCTCTCACTCACAGCTTCTCTCTCTCTCTCTCACAGCTTCCCTCTCTCTCTCTTACTCACTCCCAGCTTCTCTCTCACACACACACACAGCTTCTCACTCTCTCTCTCTCACTCACAGCTTCTCTTTCTCTCTCTCTCTCTCACTCACAGCTTCTCTTTCTCTCTCACACACACACAGCTTCTCTCTCTCTCACTTACAGCATCTCTTTCTCTCTCTCTCTCACTCTCAGCTTCTCTTTCTCTCTCTCTATCACTCACACAGCTTCTCTTTCTCTCTCGCTCTCACTCACAGCTTCTCTTTCTTTCTCTCTCTCTCACTCACAGCTTCTCTCTCTCTCTTTCACTCACAGTTTCTCTTTCTCTCTCTCTCACTTACAGCTTCTATTTCTCTCTCTCTCTCACTCACAGCTTCCCTCTCTCTCTCTTACTCACTCCCTGATTTTCTCTCTCTCACACACTCACAGCTTTTCTCCCTCCCTCTCACTCACAGCTTCTCTTTCTCTCTCTCTCTCACTCACAGCTTCTCTCTCTCTCTCTCACTCACAGCTTCTCGTTCTCTCTCTCTCACACACAGCTTCTCTTTGTCTCTCTCTCTCACTCACACCTTCTCATTCTCTCTCTCTCACTCTCAGCTTCTCTCTCTCTCACACACACAGCTTCTCTTTCTCTCTCACTCACTCACAGCTTCTCTTTCTCTCTCTCTCACACACACAGCTTCTCTTTCTCTCTCTCTCTCACTCACAGCTTCTCTTTCTCTCTCTCTCACTCACAGCTTCTCTTTCTCACTCTCTCACTCACAGCTTCTATTTCTCTCACTCTCTCACTCACAGCTTCTCTCTCTCTTTCTCTCTCTCACTCACAGCTTCTCTTTCTCTCTCACTCTCTCTCACTCACAGCTTCTCTCTCTCTCTCACTCACAGCTTCTCTCTCTCTCTCACTCACAGCTTCTCTCTCTCTCTTACTCACTCCCAGCTTCTCTCTCTCACACACACATAGCTTCTCACTCTCTCACTCACTCACTCACAGCTTCTCTTTCTCTCTCTCTCTCACTCAAATCTTCTCTTTCTCTATCTCTCTCTCACTCACAGCTTCTCTTTCTCTCTCTCACACACACAGCTTCTCTCTCTCTCACTTACAGCATCTCTTTCTCTCTCACTCACTCTCAGCTTCTCTTTCTCTCTCTCTATTACTCACACAGCTCTTTCTCTCTCGCTCTCGCTCACAGCTGCTCTTTCTCTCTCTCACTCACTCATAGCTCCTCTCTCTCTCACTCACTCACAGCTTCTCTTTCTCTCTCTCTCTCACTCACAGCTTCTCTTTCTCTCTTACTCACTCACAGCTTCTCTTTCTCTCTCTCTCACACACACACAGCTCTTTCTCTCTCTCACTCACAGCTTCTTTCTCTCTCTCTCACTCACAGCTTCTCCTTCTCTCTCACTCACAGCTTCTCTCTCTCTCACTCACTCACAGCTTCTTTTTCTCTCTCTCACCTACAGCTTCTTTCTCTCTCTCTCTCAATCACAGCTTCTCTCTCTCTCACTCACTCACTCACTCACAGCTTCTCTCTCTCTCACTCACTCACTCATAGCTTCTCTTTCTCTCTCTCTCTTACTCACAGCTTCTCTTTCTCTCTCTCTCACTCACAGATTCTCTTTCTCTCTCTCACACACACAGCTTCTTTTTTTCTCTCTCTCTCACTCACAGCTTCCCTGTCTCTCTCTCTCACTCAGCTTCTCTTTCTCTCTCTCTATCACACACACAGCTTCTTTCTCTCTCTCTCTCTCACTCACAGCTTCTCTTTCTCTCTCTCACACACACTCACAGCTTCTCTCTCTCTCACACACACACAGCTTCTCTCTCTCACTTACAGCTATTTCTCTCTCTCTCTCACTCACAGCTTCTCTCTCTCTCTTACTCACTCCCTGATTCTCTCTCTCTCACTCACTCACAGCTTCTCTCTCTCTCACTCACAGCTTCTCTCTCTCTCACTCACAGCTTCTCTCTCTCTCACTCACAGCTTCTCTTTCTCTCTCTCACACACACAGCTTCTCTTTCTCTCTCTCTCTTACTCACAGCTTCTCTCTCTCTCTTTCTCTCTCTCACTCACAGCTTCTCTTTCTCTCTCACTCTCTCTCACTCACAGCTTCTCTTTCTTTCTCTCTCTCACTCACAGCTTCTCTCTCTCACACACAGCTTCTCTCTCTCTCTCTTACTCACTCCCAGCTTCTCTCTGTCACACACACAGCTTCTCACTCTCTCTCTCTATCACTCACACAGCTTCTCTTTCTCTCTCGCTCTCACTCACAGCTTCTCTCTCTCTCTCTTACTCCCTGATTCTCTCTCTCTCTCTCACTCTCAGCTTCTCTCTCTCTCTCTAACTCACAGCTTCTCTTTCTCTCTCTCCCACTCACAGCTTCTCTTTCTCTCTCTCTCACTCACAGCTTCTCATCCCCTCTCTCTCACTCACTCGCAGCTTCTCTCTTTCTCACTCTCTCTCACTTACAGCTTCTCTTTCTCTCATTCTCTCACTCACAGCTTCTCTTTCTTTCTCTCTCTCTCTCATTCACAGCTTCTCTCTCTTGCTCTTACTCACTCCCAGCTTCTCTCTCTCTCTCACTCACAGCTTCTCACTCTCTCTCTCGCTAACTCACAGCTTCTCTTTCTCTCTCTCTCTCTCTCTCTCACACAGCTTCTCTTTCTCTCTCTCTCTCATACAGCTTCTCTTTCTCTCTCTCACTTACAGCTTCTCTTTCTCTCTCTCTATCTTAGCTTCTCTTTCTCTCTCTCTATCACCCACACAGCTTCTCTTTCTCTCTCTCTATCACTCACAACTTCTCTCTCTCTCACTCACTGACAGCTTCTCTCACTCACTCTCTCACTCACAGCTTCTCTTTCTCTCTCTCTCTCACTCACAGCTTCTCTCTCTCTCACAGCTTCTCTCTCTCTCTCTCACTCACAGCTTCTCTCTCTCTCACTCACAGCTTCTCTCTCTCTCTCTCTTACTCACTCCCAGCTCCTCTCTCTCTCACACACACAGCTTCTCACTCTCTCACTCACTCACTCACAGCTTCTCTTTCTCTCTCTCTCACTCAAATCTTCTCTTTCTCTATCTCTCTCTCTCACTCACAGCTTCTCTTTCTCTCTCTCACACACACAGATTCTCTCTCTCTCACTTACAGCATCTCTTTCTCTCTCTCACTCTCAGCTTCTCTTTCTCTCTCTCTATCACTCACACAGCTCTTTCTCTCTCGCTCTCGCTCACAGCTGCTCTTTCTCTCTCTCAATCACTCACAGCTCCTCTCTCTCTCACTCACTCACAGCTTCTCTTTCTCTCTCTCTCACTCACAGCTTTTCTTTCTCTCTCTCTCTCTCACTCACAGCTTCTCTGTCTCTCTCTCTCACTCAGCTTCTCTTTCTCTCTCTCTATCACACACACAGCTTCTTTCTCTCTCTCTCTCTCACTCACAGCTTCTCTCTCTCTCACACACACACAGCTTCTCTCTCTCACTTACAGCTTCTATTTCTCTCTCTCTCACACACTCACAGCTTCTCTCTCTCTCTTACTCACTCCCTGATTCTCTCTCTCTCACTCACTCACAACTTTTCTCTCTCTCACTCACAGCTTCTCTCTCTCTCTCACGCACAGCTTCTCTCTCTCTCTCTCTCACTCACAGCTTCTCTTTCTCTCTCACACACACACAGCTTCTCTTTCTCTCTCTCTCTCACTCACAGCTTCTCTCTCTTTCTCTCTCTCACTCACAGCTTCTCTTTCTCTCTCATTCTCTCTCTCTCACAGCTTCTCTTTCTTTCTCTCTCTCACTCACAGCTTCTCTCTCTCTCTCACAGCTTCCCTCTCTCTCTTACTCACTCCCAGCTTCTCTCTCACACACACACACAGCTTCTCACTCTCTCTCTCTCACTCACAGCTTCTCTTTCTCTCTCTCTCTCTCACTCACAGCTTCTCTTTCTCTCTCACACACAAACAGCTTCTCTCTCTCTCACTTACAGCATCTCTTTCTCTCTCTCTCTCACTCTCAGCTTCTCTTTCTCTCTCTCTATCACTCACACAACTTCTCTTTCTCTCTCGCTCTCACTCACAGCTTCTCTTTCTTTCTCTCTCTCTCACTCACAGCTTCTCTCTCTCTCTTTCACTCACAGTTTCTCTTTCTCTCTCTCTCACTTACAGCTTCTATTTCTCTCTCTCTCACTCACAGCTTCCCTCTCTCTCTCTTACTCACTCCCTGATTTTCTCTCTCTCACACACTCACAGCTTTTCTCCCTCCCTCTCATTCACAGCTTCTCTTCTTCTCTCTCTCTCACTCACAGCTTCTCTCTCTCTCTCTCTCACTCACAGCTTCTCGTTCTCTCTCTCTCACACACAGCTTCTCTTTGTCTCTCTCTCTCACTCACACCTTCTCATTCTCTCTCTCTCACTCTCAGCTTCTCTCTCTCACACACACACAGCTTCTCTTTCTCTCTCACTCACTCACAGCTTCTCTTTCTCTCTCTCTCACACACACAGCTTCTCTTTCTCTCTCTCTCACTCACAGCTTCTCTTTCTCTCTCTCTCACTCACAGCTTCTCTTTCTCACTCTCTCACTCACAGCTTCTATTTCTCTCACTCTCTCACTCACAGCTTCTCTCTCTCTCTTTCTCTCTCTCACTCACAGCTTCTCTTTCTCTCTCACTCTCTCTCACTCACAGCTTCTCTCTCTCTCACTCACAGCTTCTCTCTCTCTCACTCCCAGCTTCTCTCTCTCTCTTACTCACTCCCAGCTTCTCTCTCTCTCACACACATAGCTTCTCACTCTCTCACTCACTCACTCACAGCTTCTCTTTCTCTCTCTCTCTCACTCAAATCTTCTCTTTCTCTATCTCTCTCTCACTCACAGCTTCTCTTTCTCTCTCTCACACACACAGCTTCTCTCTCTCTCACTTACAGCATCTCTTTCTCTCTCACTCACTCTCAGCTTCTCTTTCTCTCTCTCTATTACTCACACAGCTCTTTCTCTCTCGCTCTCGCTCACAGCTGCTCTTTCTCTCTCTCACTCACTCATAGCTCCTCTCTCTCTCACTCACTCACAGCTTCTCTTTCTCTCTCTCTCACTCACAGCTTTTCTTTCTCTCTCTCTCTCACTCACAGCTTCTCATTCTCTCTCTCTCACTCTCAGCTTCTCTTTCTCTCTCTCTCAGACACCGCTTCTCTTTCTCTCTTACTCACTCACAGCTTCTCTTTCTCTCTCTCTCTCACACACACAGCTCTTTCTCTCTCTCACTCACAGCTTCTTTCTCTCTCTCTCACTCACAGCTTCTCCTTCTCTCTCACTCACAGCTTCTCTCTCTCTCACTCACTCACATCTTCTTTTTCTCTCTCTCACCTACAGCTTCTTTCTCTCTCTCTCTCAATCACAGCTTCTCTCTCTCTCACTCACTCACTCACTCACAGCTTCTCTCTCTCTCACTCACTCACTCATAGCTTCTCTTTCTCTCTCTCTCTTACTCACAGCTTCTCTTTCTCTCTCTCTCACTCACAGATTCTCTTTCTCTCTCTCACACACACAGCTTCTTTTTTTCTCTCTCTCTCACTCACAGCTTCTCTGTCTCTCTCTCTCACTCAGCTTCTCTTTCTCTCTCTCTCTCTATCACACACACAGCTTCTTTCTCTCTCTCTCTCTCTCTCTCTCACTCACAGCTTCTCTTTCTCTCACACACACACACTCACAGCTTCTCTCTCTCTCTCACACACACAGCTTCTCTCTCTCACTTGCAGCTATTTCTCTCTCTCTCTCACTCAAAGCTTCTCTCTCTCTCTTACTCACTCCCTGATTCTCTCTCTCTCACTCACTCACAGCTTCTCTCTCTCTCACTCACAGCTTCTCTCTCTCTCTCACTCACAGCTTCTCTCTCTCTCACTCACAGCTTCTCTTTCTCTCTCTCACACACACAGCTTCTCTTTCTCTCTCTCTCTTTCTCACAGCTTCTCTCTCTCTCTTTCTCTCTCTCACTCACAGCTTCTCTTTCTCTCTCACTCTCTATCACTCACAGCTTCTCTTTCTTTCTCTCTCTCACTCACAGCTTCTCTCTCTCTCACACACAGCTTCTCTCTCTCTCTCTTACTCACTCCCAGCTTCTCTCTGTCACACACACAGCTTCTCACTCTCTCTCTCTATCACTCACACAGCTTCTCTTTCTCTCTCGCTCTCACTCACAGCTTCTCTTTCTTTCTCTCTCTCTCTCACTCACAGCTTCTCTCTCTCTCTCACTCACAGCTTCTCTCCCTCTCTCTTTCACTCACAGATTCTCTTTCTCTCACTCTCACTTACAGCTTTTATTTCTCTCTCTCTCTCACTCACAGCTTCCCTCTCTCTCTCTTACTCACTCCCTGATTTTCTCTCTCTCACACACTCACAGCTTCTCTCCCTCCCTCTCACTCACAGTTTCTCTCTCTCTCACTCACAGCTTCTCTTTCTCTCTCTCTCTCACTCACAGCTTCTCGTTCTCTCTCTCTCACACACAGCTTCTCTTTGTCTCTCTCTCTCACTCACACCTTCTCATTCTCTCTCTCTCACTCCCAGCTTCTCTCTCTCTCACACACACAGCTTCTCTTTCTCTCTCACTCACTCACAGCTTCTCTTTCTCTCTCTCACACACAGCTTCTCTTTCTCTCTCTCTCTCAGTCACAGCTTCACTTTCTCTCTCTCTCTCACTCAGAGCTTCTCTTTCTCTCTCTCTCACTCACAGCTTCTATTTCTCTCACTCTCTCACTCACAGCTTCTCTCTTTCTCACTCTCTCTCACTTACAGCTTCTCTTTCTCTCTCTCTCACAAACAGCTTCTCTCTCTCACTCCCTCACAGCTTCTCTTTCTCTCTCACTCACTCACAGCTTCTCGTACTCTCTCTCTCACACACACAGCTTCTCTTTCTCTCTCTCTCACAGCTTCTCTCTCTCTCTTACTCACTCCCAGCTTCTCTCTCTCTCACACACACAGCTTCTCATTCTCTCTCTCTCACACTCACAGCTTCTCTTTCTCTCTCTCTCTCTCACTCACAGCTTTTCTTTCTCTCTCACACACACACAGCTTCTCTCTCTCTCCCTTACAGCATCTCTTTCTCTCTCTCTCTCACTCTCAGCTTCTCTTTCTCTCTCTCTATCACTCACACAGCTTCTCGTTCTCTCTCACTCTCACTCACAGCTTCTCTTTCTCTCTTTCTCTCCCTCACAGCTTCTCTTTCTCTCTCTCTCTGTCACTCACAGCTACTCTTTCTCTCTCACACACACAGCTTCTCTTTCTCTCACTCTCATTCACAGCTTCTCTTTCTCTCTCTCTCACTCACAGCTACTTGTTCTTTCTCTCTCTCTCTCACTCACAGCTTCTCTTTCTCTCTCTCTCACTCACAGCTTCTCTTTCTCTCTGTCTCTCACTCACAGCTTCTCTTTCGCTCTCTCTCTCTCACTCACAGCTTCTTTTTCTCTCTCTCTCATTCACAGCTTCTCTTTCTCTCTCTCTCACTCACAGCTTCTCTTTCTCTCTCTCCCTCACTCACAGCTTCTCTCTCTCTCTCTCTCACTCACAGCTTCTCTCTCTCTCACTCTCTCTCACTCACAGCTTCTCTTTCTTTCTTTCTCTCTCTCTCTCACTCACAGCTTCTCTCTCTCTTACTCACTCCCAGCTCCTCTCTCTCTCTCACTCACAGCTTCTCACTCACTCACTCACTCACAGCATCTCTTTCTCTCTCTCTCACTCACAGCTTCTCTTTCTCTCTCTCTCTCTCACTCACAGCTTCTCTTTCTCTCTCTCACACACACAGCTTCTCTCTCTCTCTCACTTACAGCTTCTCTTTCTCTCTCTCTCTCTCACTCTCAGCTTCTCTTTCTCTCTCTCTATCACACACACAGCTTCTCTTTTTCTCTCTCTGTCACTCACAGCTTCTCTCTCTCTCACTAACAGCTTCTCTCTCTCTCTCTCACTCACAGCTACTCTTTCTCTCTCTCACTCACACCTATTTCTCTCTCTCTCACTCACAGCTTCTCTCTCTCTTACTCCCTGATTCTCTCTCTCTCTCTCACTCTCAGCTTCTCTCTCTCTCTCTCTAACTCACAGCTTCTCTCTCTCTCTTTCACTCACAGTTTCTCTTTCTCTCTCTCTCACTTACAGCTTCTATTTCTCTCTCTCTCTCACTCACAGCTTCCCTCTCTCTCTCTTACTCACTCCCTGATTTTCTCTCTCACACACTCACAGCTTCTCTTTCTCTCTCTCTCTCACTCACAGCTTCTCTTTCTCTCTCTCTCTCACTCACAGCTTCTCGTTCTCTCTCTCACACACACAGCTTCTCTTTGTCTCTCTCTCTCACTCACACCTTCTGATTCTCTCTCTCTCACTCTCAGCTTCTCTCTCTCTCACACACACACATCTTCTCTTTCTCTCTCACACTCACAGCTTCTCTTTCTCTCTCTCACACACACATAGCTTCTCTTTCTCTCTCTCTCACTCACAGCTTCTCTTGCTCTCTCTCTCTCACTCACAGCTTCTCTTTCTCTCTCTCTCACTCACAGCTTCTCTTTCTCTCACTCTCTCACTCACGGCTTCTCTCTCTCACACACACAGCTTCTCTTTCTCTCTCTCTCATTCACAGCTTCTCTTTCTCTCTCTCTCACTCACAGCTTCTCTTTCTCTCACTCACAGCTTCTCTTTCTCTCTCTCTCTGTCACTCACAGCTTCTCTTTCTCTCTCTCTCACACAGCTTCTCTTTCTCTCTCTCTCATTCACAGCTTCTCTTTCTCTCTTTCTCTCACTCACAGCTTCTCTCTCTCTCTCTCTCTCTCTCACTCACAGCTTCTCTTTCTCTCTCTCTCTCACTCACAGCTTCTCTTTCTCTCTGTCTCTCACTCACAGCTTCTCTTTCTTTCTCTCTCTCTCTCATTCACAGCTTTTCTCTCTTGCTCTTACTCACTCCCAGCTTCTCTCTCTCACACTTACAGCTTCTCTTTCTCTCTCTCTCTCTCACTCACAGCTTTTCTTTCTCTCTCTCACACACACAGCTTCTCTCTCTCTCCCTTACAGCATCTCTTTCTCTCTCTCTCTCACTCTCAGCTTCTCTTTCTCTCTCTCTATCACTCACACAGCTTCTCGTTCTCTCTCACTCTCACTCACAGCTTCTCTTTCTCTCTTTCTCTCCCTCACAGCTTCTCTTTCTCTCTCTCTGTCACTCACAGCTACTCTTTCTCTCTCTCACACACAGCTTCTCTTTCTCTCACTCTCATTCACAGCTTCTCTTTCTCTCTCTCTCTCTCACTCACAGCTACTTGTTCTTTCTCTCTCTCTCTCACTCACAGCTTCTCTTTCTCTCTCTCTCACTCACAGCTTCTCTTTCTCTCTGTCTCTCACTCACAGCTTCTCTTTCGCTCTCTCTCTCTCACTCACAGCTTCTTTTTCTCTCTCTCTCATTCACAGCTTCTCTTTCTCTCTCTCTCTCACTCACAGCTTCTCTTTCTCTCTCTCCCTCACTCACAGCTTCTCTCTCTCTCTCTCTCACTCACAGCTTCTCTCTCTCTCACTCTCTCTCACTCACAGCTTCTCTTTCTTTCTTTCTTTCTCTCTCTCACTCACAGCTTCTCTCTCTCTTACTCACTCCCAGCTCCTCTCTCTCTCTCACTCACAGCTTCTCACTCACTCACTCACTCACAGCATCTCTTTCTCTCTCTCTCTCTCACTCACAGCTTCTCTTTCTCTCTCTCACACACACAGCTTCTCTCTCTCTCTCACTTACAGCTTCTCTTTCTCTCTCTCTCTCTCACTCTCAGCTTCTCTTTCTCTCTCTCTATCACACACACAGCTTCTCTTTTTCTCTCTCTGTCACTCACAGCTTCTCTCTCTCTCACTAACAGCTTCTCTCTCTCTCTCTCACTCACAGCTACTCTTTCTCTCTCTCACTCACTTACACCTATTTCTCTCTCTCTCACTCACAGCTTCTCTCTCTCTTACTCCCTGATTCTCTCTCTCTCTCTCACTCTCAGCTTCTCTCTCTCTCTCTCTAACTCACAGCTTCTCTCTCTCTCTTTCACTCACAGTTTCTCTTTCTCTCTCTCTCACTTACAGCTTCTATTTCTCTCTCTCTCTCACTCACAGCTTCCCTCTCTCTCTCTTACTCACTCCCTGATTTTCTCTCTCACACACTCACAGCTTCTCTTTCTCTCTCTCTCACCCACAGCTTCTCTTTCTCTCTCTCTCTCACTCACAGCTTCTCGTTCTCTCTCTCACACACACAGCTTCTCTTTGTCTCTCTCTCTCACTCACACCTTCTGATTCTCTCTCTCTCACTCTCAGCTTCTCTCTCTCTCACACACACACATCTTCTCTTTCTCTCTCACACTCACAGCTTCTCTTTCTCTCTCTCACACACACATAGCTTCTCTTTCTCTCTCTCTCACTCACAGCTTCTCTTGCTCTCTCTCTCTCACTCACAGCTTCTCTTTCTCTCTCTCTCACTCACAGCTTCTCTTTCTCTCACTCTCTCACTCACGGCTTCTCTCTCTCACACACACAGCTTCTCTTTCTCTCTCTCTCATTCACAGCTTCTCTTTCTCTCTCTCTCACTCACAGCTTCTCTTTCTCTCACTCACAGCTTCTCTTTCTCTCTCTCTCTGTCACTCACAGCTTCTCTTTCTCTCTCTCTCACACAGCTTCTCTTTCTCTCTCTCTCATTCACAGCTTCTCTTTCTCTCTTTCTCTCACTCACAGCTTCTCTTTCTCTCTCTCTCTCTCTCTCACTCACAGCTTCTCTTTCTCTCTCTCTCACTCACAGCTTCTCTTTCTCTCTGTCTCTCACTCACAGCTTCTCTTTCTTTCTCTCTCTCTCTCTCACTCAAAGCTTCTTTATCTCTCTCTCTCATTCACTGCTTCTCTTTCTCTCTCTCTCTCACTCACAGCTTCTCTTTCTCTCTCTCCTTCACTCACAGCTTCTCTCTCTCTCTCTCTCACTCACAGCTTCTCTCTCTCCCTCTCTCTCACAGCTTCTCTTTCTTTCTTTCTCTCTCTCACTCACAGCTTCTCTCTCTCTTACTCACTCCCAGCTTCTCACTCACTCACTCACTCACTCACAGCATCTCTTTCTCTCTCTCTCACTCACAGCTTCTCTTTCTCTCTCTCTCTCACTCACAGCTTCTCTTTCTCTCTCTCTCACACACAGCTTCTCTCTCTCACTTACAGCTTCTCTTTCTCTCTCTCTCTCTCACTCTCAGCTTCTCTTTCTCTCTCTCTATCACACACACAGCTTCTCTTTCTCTCTCTCTGTCACTCACAGCTTCTCTCTCTCTCACTAACAGCTTCTCTCTCTCTCTCTCTCACTCACAGCTACTCTTTCTCTCTCTCACTCACACCTATTTCTCTCTCTCTCTCACTCACAGCTTCTCTCTCTCTCTCTTACTCCCTGATTCTCTCTCTCACTCTCAGCTTCTCTCTCTCTCTCTCTAACTCACAGCTTCTCTTTCTCTCTCTCTCACTCACAGCTTCTCTTTCTCTCTCTCTCACTCACAGCTTCTCATCCCCTCTCTCTCACTCACTTGCAGCTTCTCTCTTTCTCACTCTCTCTCACTTACAGCTTCTCTTTCTCTTATTGTCTCACTCACAGCTTCTCTTTCTTTCTCTCTCTCTCTCATTCACAGCTTTTCTCTCTTGCTCTTACTCACTCCCAGCTTCTCTCTCTCTCACTCACAGCTTCTCACTCTCTCTCTCGCTAACTCACAGCTTCTCTCTCTCTCACAGCTTCTCTTTCTCTCTCTCTCATACAGCTTCTCTTTCTCTCTCTCACTTACAGCTTCTCTTTCTCTCTCACTATCTTAGCTTCTCTTTCTCTCTCTCTATCACACACACAGCTTCTCTTTCTCTCTCTCTATCACTCACAGCTTCTCTCTCTCTCTCTCTCACTCACAGCTTCTCTCACTCTCTCTCTCACTCACAGCTTCTCTTTCTCTCTCTCTCTCACTCACAGCTTCTCTCTCTCTCACAGCTTCTCTTTCTCTCTCTCTCATTCACACCTTCTCTTTCTCTCTCTCTCTCACTCACAGCTTCTCTTTCTTTCTCTCTCTCTCTCTCACAGCTTCTCTTTCTCTCACTCACAGCTTCTCTTTCTCTATCTCTCTCACACAGCTTCTCTTTCTCTCTCTCTCATTCACAGCTTCTCTTTCTCTCTCTCTCACTCACAGCTTCTCTTTCTTTCTCTCTCTCTCTCACTCACAGCTTCTCTTTCTCTCTCTCTCTCACTCACAGCTTCTCTTTCTCTCTCTCTCACTCACAGCTCTTTCTCTCTCTCTCTCACTCACAGCTTCTCTCTCTCTCACTCACTCACAGCTTCTCTCTCTCTCACTCTCTTTCACTCACAGCTTCTCTTTCTTTCTTTCTCTCTCTCTCACTCACAGCTTCTCTCTCTCTCTTCCTCACTCCCAGCTTCTCTCTCTCTCACTCACTCACATCTTCTCACTCTCTCACTTACTCACAGAATCTCTTTCTCTCTCTCACTTACAGTTTCTCTTTCTCTCTCTCTCTCACTCACAGCTTCTCTCTCTCTCTCACACACACAGCTTCTCTCTCTCTCTCTCACTTACAGCTTCTCTTTCTCTCTCTCTCTCTCTCTCTCTCTCAGCTTCTCTTTCTCTCTCTCTCTCACACACAGCTTCTCTTTCTCTGTCACTCACAGCTTCTCCCTCTCTCACTAACAACTTCTCTCTCTCTCTCACTCACAGCTTCTCTTTCTCTCTCTTAGTTACACCTTCTATTTCTCTCTCTCTCACTCACAACTTCTCTCTCTCACAGCTTCTCTCTCTTTCTCTCACTCACAGCTTCTCTTTCTATCTCTCTCACTCACAGCTTCTCTTTCTCTCTCTCTCACTCACAGCTTCTCTTTCTTTCTCTCTCTCTCTCATTCACAGCTTCTCTCTCTCTTACTCACTCCCAGCTTCTCTCTCTCTCACTCACAGCTTCTCACTCTCTCTCTCACTCACTCACAGCTTCTCTCTCTCTCTCTTACTCACTCACAGCTTCTCTCCCTCTCACTCACAGCTTCCCACTCTCTCACTCACTCACTCACAGCATCTCTTTCTCTCTCTCTCACTCACAGCTTCTATTTCTCTCTCTCTCACACTCACAGGTTCTCTTTCTCTCTCACACACACAGCTTCTCTCTCTCTCACTTACAGCTTCTCTCTCTCTCTCACTCACTCACTCATAGCTTCTCTTTCTCTCTCTCTCTTACTCACAGCTTCTGTTTCTCTCTCTCTCACTCACAGATTCTCTTTCTCTCTCACACAAACACAGCTTCTTTTCTCTCTCTCTCTCTCTCACTCACAGCTTCTCTTTCTCTCTCTCTCACTCAGCTTCTCTTTCTCTCTCTCTATCACACACACAGCTTCTTTCTCTCTCTCTCACTCACAGCTACTCTTTCTCTCTCTCTCTCACTCACAGCTTCTCTCTCTCACACACACAGCTTCTCTCTCTCACTTACAGCTTCTATTTCTCTCTCTCTCTCACTCACAGCTTCTCTCTCTCTCTTACTCACTCCCTGATTCTCTCTCTCTCACTCACTCACAGCTTCTCTCTCTCACTCACAGCTTCTCTCTCTCTCACACACTCACAGCTTCTCTCTCTCACACTCACAGCTTCTCTTTCTCTCTCACACACATACAGCTTCTCTTTTTCTCTCTCACTCACAGCTTCTCTCTCTCTTTCTCTCTCTCACTCACAGCTTCTCTTTCTCACTCACTCTCTCACTCACAGCTTCTCTCTCTCTCTCACTCACAGCTTCTCTCTCTCTCTCACTCACAGCTTCTCTCTCTCTCTCTTACTCACTCCCAGCCTCTCTCTCTCACACACACAGCTTCTCACTCTCTCACTCACTCACTCACAGCTTCTCTTTCTCTCTCACACACACACAGCTTCTCTCTCTCACTCACTTACAGCATCTCTTTCTCTCTCTCTCACTCTCAGCTTCTCTTTCTCTCTCAATCACTCACACAGCTCTTTCTCTCTCGCTCTCACTCACAGCTGCTCTTTCTCTCTCTCACGCACTCACAGCTTCTCTCTCTCACTCACTCACAGCTTCTCTCTCTCTCTCTTACTCACTCCCAGCCTCTCTCTCTCTCACACACAGCTTCTCACTCTCTCACTCACTCACTCACAGCTTCTCTTTCTCTCTCACACACACAGCTTCTCTCTCTCACTCACTTACAGCATCTCTTTCTCTCTCTCTCACTCTCAGCTTCTCTTTCTCTCTCTATCACTCACACAGCTCTTTCTCTCTTGCTCTCACTCACAGCTGCTCTTTCTCTCTCTCACGCACTCACAGCTTCTCTCTCTCACTCACTCACAGCTTCTCATTCTCTCTCTCTCACTCTCAGCTTCTCTTTCTCTCTCTCTCAGACACAGCTTCTCTTTCTCTCTTACTCACTCACAGCTTCTCTTTCTCTCTCTCACACACACACAGCTTCTCTTTCTCTCTCTCACTCACAGCTTCTCTCTCTCTCACTCACAGCTTCTTCTCTCACTCACAGCTTCTCTCTCTCTCTCTCTCACTCACAACTTCTTTTTCTCTCTCTCACCTACAGCTTCTGTTTCTCTCTCTCACTCACAGCTTCTCTCTCTCTCACTCACTCACTCACAGCTTCACTCTCTCTCTCACTCACTCACTCATAGCTTCTCTCTCACACACACACAGCTTCTTTTTCTCTCTCTCTCTCACTCACAGCATCTCTGTCTCTCTCTCTCACTCAGCTTCTCTTTCTCTCTCTCTATCACACACACAGCTTCTTTCTCTCTCTCTCTCACTCACAGCTTCTCTCTCTCTCACACACACACCGCTTCTCTCTCTCACTTACAGCTTCTATTTCTCTCTCTCTCACTCACAGCTTCTCTCTCTCTCTTACTCACTCCCTGATTCTCTCTCTCTCACTCACTCACAGCTTCTCTCTCTCTCACTCACAGCTTCTCTCTCTCTCACTCACAGTTTCTCTCTCTCTCTCTCACTCACAGCTTCTCTTTCTCTCTCTCACACACTCAGCTTCTCTTTCTCTCTCTCTCTCTTTCACTCACAGCTTCTCTTTCTCTCTCTCTCTCTCACTCACAGCTTCTCTTTCTCTCTCTCTGACAAACAGCTTCTCTCTCTCTCACTTACAGCATCTCTTTCTCTCTCTCTCTCACTCTCAGCTTCTCTTTCTCTCTCTCTATCACTCACACAGCTTCTCTTTCTCTCTCGCTCTCACACACAGCTTCTCTTTCTTTCTCTCTCTCTCACTCACAGCTTCTCTCTCTCTCTCTCACTCACAGCTTCCCTCTCTCTCTCTTACTCACTCCCTGATTTTCTGTCTCTCACACACTCACAGCTTCTCTCCCTCCCTCTCACTCACAGCTTCTCTTTCTCTCTCTCTCTCACTCACAGCTTCTCTTTCTCTCTCTCTCTCACTCACACCTTCTCATTCTCTCTCTCTCTCACTCTCAGCTTCTCTCTCTCTCACACACACACAGCTTCTCTTTCTCTCTCTCTCACTCACACCTTCTCATTCTCTCTCTCTCTCACTCACAGCTTCTCTCTCTCTCTCTCTCACTCAATAGCTTCTATTTCTCTCACTCTCTCACTCACAGCTTCTCTCTTTCTCACTCTCTCTCTCACTTACAGCTTCTCTTTCTCTCTCTCTCACACACAGCTTCTCTCTCTCACTCACTCACAGCTTCTCTCTCTCTCACTCTCTCTCACTCACAGCTTCTCTTTCTCTCCCTCTCTCACTCACAGCTTCTCTCTCTCTCTCTCTCATTCACTGCTTCTCTTTCTCTCTCTCTCTCACTCACAGCTTCTCTTTCTCTCTCTCCTTCACTCACAGCTTCTCTCTCTCTCTCACTCACAGCTTCTCTCTCTCCCTCTCTCTCACAGCTTCTCTTTCTTTCTTTCTCTCTCTCTCACTCACAGCTTCTCTCTCTCTTACTCACTCCCAGCTTCTCACTCACTCACTCACAGCATCTCTTTCTCTCTCTCTCACTCACAGCTTCTCTTTCTCTCTCTCTCTCACTCACAGCTTCTCTTTCTCTCTCACACACACACAGCTTCTCTCTCTCTCACTTACAGCTTCTCTTTCTCTCTCTCTCTCTCACTCTCAGCTTCTCTTTCTCTCTCTCTATCACACACACAGCTTCTCTTTCTCTCTCTCTGTCACTCACAGCTTCTCTCTCTCTCACTAACAGCTTCTCTCTCTCTCTCTCTCTCACTCACAGCTACTCTTTCTCTCTCTCACTCACACCTATTTCTCTCTCTCTCTCACTCACAGCTTCTCTCTCTCTCTCTTACTCCCTGATTCTCTCTCTCTCACTCTCAGCTTCTCTCTCTCTCTCTCTAACTCACAGCTTCTCTTTCTCTCTCTCTCTCTCACAGCTTCTCTTTCTCTCTCTCTCACTCACAGCTTCTCATCCCCTCTCTCTCACTCACTTGCAGCTTCTCTCTTTCTCACTCTCTCTCACTTACAGCTTCTCTTTCTCTCATTCTCTCACTCACAGCTTCTCTTTCTTTCTCTCTCTCTCTCATTCACAGCTTTTCTCTCTTGCTCTTACTCACTCCCAGCTTCTCTCTCTCTCACTCACAGCTTCTCACTCCCTCTCTCTCGCTAACTCACAGCTTCTCTCTCTCTCACAGCTTCTCTTTCTCTCTCTCTCATACAGCTTCTCTTTCTCTCTCTCACTTACAGCTTCTCTTTCTCTCTCTCTATCTTAGCTTCTCTTTCTCTCTCTCTATCACACACACAGCTTCTCTTTCTCTCTCTCTATCACTCACAGCTTCTCTCTCTCTCTCTCTCACTCACAGCTTCTCTCACTCTCTCTCTCACTCACAGCTTCTCTTTCTCTCTCTCTCTCACTCACAGCTTCTCTCTCTCTCATAGCTTCTCTTTCTCTCTCTCTCATTCACACCTTCTCTTTCTCTCTCTCTCTCACTCACAGCTTCTCTTTCTTTCTCTTTCTCTCTCTCTCACTCACAGCTTCTCTTTCTCTCACTCACAGCTTCTCTTTCTCTATCTCTCTCACACAGCTTCTCTTTCTCTCTCTCTCATTCACAGCTTCTCTTTCTCTCTCTCTCACTCACAGCTTCTCTTTCTTTCTCTCTCTCTCTCACTCACAGCTTCTCTTTCTCTCTCTCTCTCTCACTCACAGCTTCTCTTTCTCTCTCTCTCACTCACAGCTCTTTCTCTCTCTCTCTCACTCACAGCTTCTCTCTCTCACTCACTCACAGCTTCTCTCTCTCTCACTCTCTCTCACTCACAGCTTCTCTTTCTTTCTTTCTCTCTCTCTCACTCACAGCTTCTCTCTCTCTCTTCCTCACTCCCAGCTTCTCTCTCTCTCACTCACTCACATCTTCTCACTCTCTCACTTACTCACAGAATCTCTTTCTCTCTCTCACTTACAGTTTCTCTTTCTCTCTCTCTCTCACTCACAGCTTCTCTCTCTCTCTCAAACACACAGCTTCTCTCTCTCTCTCACTTACAGCTTCTCTTTCTCTCTCTCTCTCTCTCACTCTCAGCTTCTCTTTCTCTCTCTCTCTCACACACAGCTTCTCTTTCTCTGTCACTCACAGCTTCTCCCTCTCTCACTAACAGCTTCTCTCTCTCTCTCACTCACAGCTTCTCTTTCTCTCTCTCACTTACACCTTCTATTTCTCTCTCTCTCTCACTCACAACTTCTCTCTCTCTCACAGCTTCTCTCTCTTTCTCTCACGCACAGCTTCTCTTTCTATCTCTCTCACTCACAGCTTCTCTTTCTCTCTCTCTCACTCACAGCTTCTCTTTCTTTCTCTCTCTCTCATTCACAGCTTCTCTCTCTCTTACTCACTCCCAGCTTCTCTCTCTCTCACTCACAGCTTCTCACTCTCTCTCTCACTCACTCACAGCTTCTCTCTCTCTCTCTTACTCACTCACAGCTTCTCTCCCTCTCACTCACAGCTTCCCACTCTCTCACTCACTCACTCACAGCATCTCTTTCTCTCTCTCTCACTCACAGCTTCTATTTCTCTCTCTCTCACACTCACAGGTTCTCTTTCTCTCTCACACACACAGCTTCTCTCTCTCATTTACAGCTTCTCTCTCTCTCACTCACTCACTCATAGCTTCTCTTTCTCTCTCTCTCTTACTCACAGCTTCTCTTTCTCTCTCTCTCACTCACAGATTCTCTTTCTCTCTCACACAAACACAGCTTCTTTTTTCTCTCTCTCTCTCTCTCACTCACAGCTTCTCGTTCTCTCTCTCTCACTCAGCTTCTCTTTCTCTCTCTCTATCACACACACAGCTTCTTTCTCTCTTTCTCACTCACAGCTACTCTTTCTCTCTCTCTCTCACTCACAGCTTCTCTCTCTCACACACACAGCTTCTCTCTCTCACTTACAGCTTCTATTTCTCTCTCTCTCACACTCACAGCTTCCCTCTCTCTTACTCACTCCCTGATTCTCTCTCTCTCTCTCACTCACTCACAGCTTCTCTCTCTCACTCACAGCTTCTCTCTCTCTCACACACTCACAGCTTCTCTCTCTCTCACTCACAGCTTCTCTTTCTCTCTCACACACATACAGCTTCTCTTTTTCTCTCTCACTCACAGCTTCTCTCTCTCTTTCTCTCTCTCACTCACAGCTTCTCTTTCTCACTCACTCTCTCTCACTCACAGCTTCTCTCTCTCTCACTCACAGCTTCTCTCTCTCTCTCACTCACAGCTTCTCTCTCTCTCTCTTACTCACTCCCAGCCTCTCTCTCTCACACACACAGCTTCTCACTCTCTCACTCACTCACTCACAGCTTCTCTTTCTCTCTCTCACACACACAGCTTCTCTCTCTCACTCACTTACAGCATCTCTTTCTCTCTCTCTCACTCTCAGCTTCTCTTTCTCTCTCTATCACTCACACAGCTCTTTCTCTCTCGCTCTCACTCACAGCTGCTCTTTCTCTCTCTCACGCACTCACAGCTTCTCTCTCTCACTCACTCACAGCTTCTCTCTCTCTCTCTTACTCACTCCCAGCCTCTCTCTCTCACACACAGCTTCTCACTCTCTCACTCACTCACTCACAGCTTCTCTTTCTCTCTCACACACACACAGCTTCTCTCTCTCACTCACTTACAGCATCTCTTTCTCTCTCTCTCACTCTCAGCTTCTCTTTCTCTCTCTATCACTCACACAGCTCTTTCTCTCTTGCTCTCACTCACAGCTGCTCTTTCTCTCTCTCACGCACTCACAGCGTCTCTCTCTCACTCACTCACAGCTTCTCATTCTCTCTCTCTCACTCTCAGCTTCTCTTTCTCTCTCTCTCAGACACAGCTTCTCTTTCTCTCTTACTCACTCACAGCTTCTCTTTCTCTCTCTCACACACACACAGCTTCTCTTTCTCTCTCTCACTCACAGCTTCTCTCTCTCTCACTCACAGCTTCTTCTCTCTCTCACTCACAGCTTCTCTCTCTCTCTCTCTCACTCACAACTTCTTTTTCTCTCTCTCACCTACAGCTTCTGTTTCTCTCTCTCACTCACAGCTTCTCTCTCTCTCACTCACTCACTCACAGCTTCACTCTCTCTCTCACTCACTCACTCATAGCTTCTCTCTCACACACACACAGCTTCTTTTTCTCTCTCTCTCTCACTCACAGCATCTCTGTCTCTCTCTCTCACTCAGCTTCTCTTTCTCTCTCTCTATCACACACACAGCTTCTTTCTCTCTCTCTCTCACTCACAGCTTCTCCCTCTCTCACACACACACCGCTTCTCTCTCTCACTTACAGCTTCTATTTCTCTCTCTCTCACTCACAGCTTCTCTCTCTCTCTTACTCACTTCCTGATTCTCTCTCTCTCACTCACTCACAGCTTCTCTCTCTCTCACTCACAGCTTCTCTCTCTCTCACTCACAGCTTCTCTCTCTCTCTCTCACTCACAGCTTCTCTTTCTCTCTCTCACACACTCAGCTTCTCTTTCTCTCTCTCTCACTCACAGCTTCTCTTTCTCTCTCTCTCTCACTCACAGCTTCTCTTTCTCTCTCTCTGACAAACAGCTTCTCTCTCTCTCACTTACAGCATCTCTTTCTCTCTCTCTCTCACTCTCAGCTTCTCTTTCTCTCTCTCTATCACTCACACAGCTTCTCTTTCTCTCTCGCTCTCACACACAGCTTCTCTTTCTTTCTCTCTCTCTCACTCACAGCTTCCCTCTCTCTCTCTTACTCACTCCCTGATTTTCTGTCTCTCACACACTCACAGCTTCTCTCCCTCCCTCTCACTCACAGCTTCTCTTTCTCTCTCTCTCTCACTCACAGCTTCTCTTTCTCTCTCTCTCTCACTCACACCTTCTCATTCTCTCTCTCTCACTCTCAGCTTCTCTCTCTCTCACACACACACAGCTTCTCTTTCTCTCTCTCTCACTCACACCTTCTCATTCTCTCTCTCTCACTCACAGCTTCTCTCTCTCTCTCTCTCACTCAATAGCTTCTATTTCTCTCATTCTCTCACTCACAGCTTCTCTCTTTCTCACTCTCTCTCTCACCTACAGCTTCTCTTTCTCTCTCTCTCACACACAGCTTCTCTCTCTCACTCACTCACAGCTTCTCTCTCTCACTCTCTCTCACTCACAGCTTCTCTTTCTCTCCCTCTCTCACTCACAGCTTCTCTCTCTCTCTCTCACAGCTTCTCTCTCTCCCTTACAGCATCTCTTTCTCTCTCTCACTCACTCTCAGCTTCTCTTTCTCTCTCTCTATCACTCACACAGCTTCTCTTTCTCTCTCTCTCTCACTCACAGCTTCTCTCTCTCTTTCACTCACAGTTTCTCTTTCTCTCTCTCTCACTTACAGCTTCTATTTCTCTCTCTCTCACTCACAGCTTCCCTCTCTCTCTCTTACTCACTCCCTGATTTTCTCTCTCACACACACTCACAGCTTCTCTCCCTCTCTCTCACTCACAGCTTCTCTTTCTCTCTCACTCACAGCTTCTCTTTCTCTCTCTCATTCAAAGCTTCTCGTTCTCTCTCTCTCACACACAGCTTCTCTTTGTCTCTCTCTCTCACTCACACCTTCTCTTTCTCTCTCTCTCACTTACAGCTTCTCTTTCTCTCTCTCTCTCACTCTCAGCTTCTCTTTCTCTCTCTATCACTCACACAGCTCTTTCTCTCTCGCTCTCGCTCACAGCTGCTCTTTCTCTCTCTCACTCACTCACAGCTTCTCTCTCTCTCTCTCTCACTCACTCACAGCTTCTCTTTCTCTCTTACTCACTCACAGCTTCTCTTTCTCTCTCTCTCTCACACACACAGCTTCTCTTTCTCTCTCTCACTCACAGCTTCTCTCTTTCTCACTCACAGCTTCTTCTCTCTCTCACTCACTCACTCACAGCTTCTCTCTCTCACTCACTCACTCATAGCTTCTCTTTCTCTCTCTCTCTTACTCACAGCTTCTTTTTCTCTCTCTCTCACTCACAGATTCTCTTTCTCTCTCACACACACAGCTTCTTTTTCTCTCTCTCTCTCACTCACAGCTTCTCTGTCTCTCTCTCTCACTCAGCTTCTCTTTCTCTCTCTCTATCACACACACAGCTTCTTTCTCTCTCTCTCTCTCACTCACAGCTTCTCTTTCTCTCTCTCTCACTCACAGCTTCTCTCTCTCTCACACACACAGCTTCTCTCTCTCACTTACAGCTTCTATTTCTCTCTCTCTCACTCACAGCTTCTCTCTCTCTCTCTTACTCACTCCCTGATTCTCTCTCTCACACTCACTCCTGATTCTCTCTCTCTCACTCACTCACAGCTTCTCTCTCTCACTCACAGCTTCTCTCTCTCTCTCTCACACTCACAGCTTCTCTTTCTCTCTCACACACATACAGCTTCTATTTCTCTCTCTCTCTCTCACTCACAGCTTCTCTCTCTCTCTTTCTCTCTCTCACTCACAGCTTCTCTTTCTCTCTCACTCTCTCTCACCCACAGCTTCTCTTTCTCTCTCTCTCACTCACAGCTTCTCGCTCTCTCTCTCTCTCACAGCTTCTCTCTCTCTCTCTTACTATCTCTCAGCTTCTCTCTCTCTCACACACACATCTTCTCACTCTCTCTCTCACAAACAGCTTCTCTCTCTCTCACTTACAACATCTCTTTCTCTCTCTCTCTCTCACTCTCAGCTTCTCTTTCTCTCTCTATCACTCACACAGCTTCTCTTTCTCTCTCGCTCTCACTCACAGCTTCTCTTTCTTTCTCTCTCTCTCACTCACAGCTTCTCTCTCTCTCTTTCACTCACAGTTTCTCTTTCTCTCTCTCTCACTTACAGCTTCTATTAATCTCTCTCTCTCACTCACAGCTTCCCTCTCTCTCTCTTACTCACGCCCTGATTTTCTGTCTCTCACACACTCACAGCTTCTCTCCCTCCCTCTCACTCACAGCTTCTCTTTCTCTCTCTCTCTCACTCACAGCTTCTCTTTCACTCTCTCTCTCACTCACAGCTTCTCGTTCTCTCTCTCTCACACACAGCTTCTCTTTGTCTCTCTCTCTCTCACTCACACCTTCTCATTCTCTCTCTCTCACTCTCAGCTTCTCTCTCTCTCACACACACACAGCTTCTCTTTCTCTCTCACTCACTCACAGCTTCTCTTTCTCTCTCTCTCTCACACACAGCTTCTCTTTCTCTCTCTCTCACTCACAGCTTCTCTTTCTCTCTCTCTCTCACTCACAGCTTCTCTTTCTCTCTCACACACACAATAGCTTCTATTTCTCTCACTCTCTCACTCACAGCTTCTCTCTTTCTCACTCTCTCTCACTTACAGCTTCTCTTTCCTTCTCTCTCACACACACAGCTTCTCTCTCTCTCTCTCACTCACAGCTTCTCTTTCTCTCTCTCTCTCACTCACAGCTTCTCTCTCTCTCTCACAGCTTCTCTCTCTCTTACTCACTCCCAGCTTCTCTCTCTCTCACACACACAGCTTCTCACTCTCTCTCACACACACTCACAGCTTCTCTTTCTCTCTCTCTCTCTCACTCACAGCTTTTCTTTATCTCTCACACACACACAGCTTCTCTCTCTCTCCCTTACAGCATCTCTTTCTCTCTCTCACTCACTCTCAGCTTCTCTTTCTCTTTCACTCACAGTTTCTCTTTCTCTCTCTCTCTCACTTACACCTTCTATTTCTCTCTCTCTCTCCCTCACAGCTTCCCTCTCTCTCTCTTACTCACTCCCTGATTTTCTCTCTCTCACACACTCACAGCTTCTCTCCTTCTCTCTCACTCACAGCTTCTCTTTCTCTCTCTCTCTCACTCACAGCTTCTCTTTCTCTCTCTCTCTCACTCACAGCTTCTCGTTCTCTCTCTCACACACACAGCTTCTCTTTGTCTCTCTCTCACTCACACCTTCTCATTCTCTCTCTCTCTCACTCTCAGCTTCTCTCTCTCTCACATACACAGCTTCTCTTTCTCTCTCACTCACTCACAGCTTCTCTTTCTCTCTCACACACACACACAGCTTCTCTTTCTCTCTCTCTCACTCACATCTTCTCTTGCTCTCTCTCTCTCACTCACAGCTTCTCTTTCTCTCTCTCTCACTCACAGCTTCTCTTTCTCTCACTCTCTCACTCACAGCTTCTCTCTCTCTCTCACAGCTTCTCTTTCTCTCTCTCTCATTCACAGCTTCTCTTTCTCTCTCTCTCACTCACAGCTTCTCTTTCTCTTACTCACAGCTTTTCTTTCTCTCTCTCTCTGTCACTCACAGCTTCTCTTTCTCTCTCACACACACAGCTTCTCTTTCTCTCTCTCTCATTCACAGCTTCTCTTTCATTCTCTCTCTCACTCACAGCTTCTCTTTCTTTCTCTCTCTCTCTCTCACTCACAGCTTCTCTTTCTCTCTCTCTCTCACTCACAGCTTCTCTTTCTCTCTGTCTCTCACTCATAGCTTCTCTTTTTCTCTCTCTCCCTCACAGCTTCTTTTTCTCTCTCTCTCATTCACAGCTTCTCTTTCTCTCTCTCTCTCACTCACAGCTTCTCTTTCTCTCTCTCTCTCACTCACAGCTTCTCTCTCTCTCACTCACTCACAGCTCCTCTCTCTCATTCTCTCTCACTCACAGCTTCTCTTTCTTTCTTTCTCTCTCTCTCTCACTCACAGCTTCTCTCTCTCTTACTCACTCCCAGCTCCTCTCTCTCTCTCACTCACAGCTTCTCACTCTCTCACTCACTCACTCACAGCATCTCTTTCTCTCTCTCTCACTCACAGCTTCTCTTTCTCTCTCTCTCTCACACTCACAGCTTCTCTTTCTCTCTCTCTCTCACACACAGCTTCTCTCTCTCTCTCACTTACAGCTTCTCTTTCTCTCTCTCTCTCACACTCAGCTTCTCTTTCTCTCTCTCTATCACACACACAGCTTCTCTTTCTCTCTCTCTCACTCACACCTTCTCATTCTCTCTCTCTCTCACTCACAGCTTCTCTCTCTCTCTCTCACTCAATAGCTTCTATTTCTCTCACTCTCTCACTCACAGCTTCTCTCTTTCTCACTCTCTCTCTCACTTACAGCTTCTCTTTCTCTCTCTCTCACACACAGCTTCTCTCTCTCACTCACTCACAGCTTCTCTCTCTCTCACTCTCTCTCACTCACAGCTTCTCTTTCTCTCCCTCTCTCACTCACAGCTTCTCTCTCTCTCTCTCACAGCTTCTCTCTCTCTTACTCACTCCCAGCTTCTCTCTCACACACACACACAGCTTCTCACTCTCTCTCTCACACACTCACAGCTTCTCTTTCTGTCTCTCTCTCTCACTCACAGCTTTTCTTTCTCTCTCTCACACACACAGCTTCTCTCTCTCCCTTACAGCATCTCTTTCTCTCTCTCACTCACTCTCAGCTTCTCTTTCTCTCTCTCTATCACTCACACAGCTTCTCTTTCTCTCTCTCTCTCACTCACAGCTTCTCTCTCTCTCTTTCACTCACAGTTTCTCTTTCTCTCTCTCTCACTTACAGCTTCTATTTCTCTCTCACTCACAGCTTCTCTTTCTCTCTCTCATTCAAAGCTTCTCATTCTCTCTCTCTCACACACAGCTTCTCTTTCTTTCTCTCTCTCACTCACACCTTCTCTTTCTCTCTCTCTCACTTACAGCTTCTCTTTCTCTCTCTCTCTCACTCTCAGCTTCTCTTTCTCTCTCTATCACTCACACAGCTCTTTCTCTCTCGCTCTCGCTCACAGCTGCTCTTTCTCTCTCTCACTCACTCACAGCTTCTCTCTCTCTCACTCACTCACAGCTTCTCTTTCTCTCTTACTCACTCACAGCTTCTCTTTCTCTCTCTCTCTCACACACACAGCTTCTCTTTCTCTCTCTCACTCACAGCTTCTCTCTTTCTCACTCACAGCTTCTTCTCTCTCTCACTCACTCACTCACAGCTTCTCTCTCTCACTCACTCACTCATAGCTTCTCTTTCTCTCTCTCTCTTACTCACAGCTTCTTTTTCTCTCTCTCACACTCACAGATTCTCTTTCTCTCTCTCACACACAGCTTCTTTTTCTCTCTCTCTCTCACTCACAGCTTCTCTGTCTCTCTCTCTCACTCAGCTTCTCTTTCTCTCTCTCTATCACACACACAGCTTCTTTCTCTCTCTCTCTCTCACTCACAGCTTCTCTTTCTCTCTCTCTCACTCACAGCTTCTCTCTCTCTCACACACACACAGCTTCTCTCTCTCACTTACAGCTTCTATTTCTCTCTCTCTCACTCACAGCTTCTCTCTCTCTCTCTTACTCACTCCCTGATTCTCTCTCACACACTCACTCCCTGATTCTCTCTCTCTCACTCACTCACAGCTTCTCTCTCTCTCACTCACAGCTTCTCTCTCTCTCTCTCTCACTCACAGCTTCTCTTTCTCTCTCTCACACATACAGCTTCTATTTCTCTCTCTCTCTCACTCACAGCTTCTCTCTCTCTCTTTCTCTCTCTCACTCACAGCTTCTCTTTCTCTCTCACTCTCTCTCACTCACAGCTTCTCTTTCTCTCTCTCTCACTCACAGCTTCTCTCTCTCTCTCTCTCTCACAGCTTCTCTCTCTCTCTCTTACTATCTCCCAGCTTCTCTCTCTCTCACACACACATCTTCTCACTCTCTCTCTCACAAACAGCTTCTCTCTCTCTCACTTACAACATCTCTTTCTCTCTCTCTCTCACTCTCAGCTTCTCTTTCTCTCTCTCTATCACTCACACAGCTTCCCTCTCTCTCTCTTACTCACGCCCTGATTTTCTGTCTCTCACACACTCACAGCTTCTCTCCCTCCCTCTCACTCACAGCTTCTCTTTCTCTCTCTCTCTCACTCACAACTTCTCTTTCACTCTCTCTCTCACTCACAGCTTCTCGTTCTCTCTCTCTCACACACAGCTTCTCTTTGTCTCTCTCTCTCTCACTCACACCTTCTCATTCTCTCTCTCTCTCACTCTCAGCTTCTCTCTCTCTCACACACACACAGCTTCTCTTTCTCTCTCACTCACTCACAGCTTCTCTTTCTCTCTCTCTCTCTCACACACAGCTTCTCTTTCTTTCTCTCTCTCACTCACAGCTTCTCTTTCTCTCTCTCTCTCACTCACAGCTTCTCTTTCTCTCTCTCACACACAATAGCTTCTATTTCTCTCACTCTCTCACTCACAGCTTCTCTCTTTCTCACTCTCTCTCACTTACAGCTTCTCTTTCCTTCTCTCTCACACACACAGCTTCTCTCTCTCTCACTCACAGCTTCTCTTTCTCTCTCTCTCTCACTCACAGCTTCTCTCTCTCTCTCACAGCTTCTCTCTCTCTTACTCACTCCCAGCTTCTCTCTCTCTCTCACACACACAGCTTCTCACTCTCTCTCACACACACTCACAGCTTCTCTTTCTCTCTCTCTCTCTCACTCACAGCTTTTCTTTCTCTCTCACACACACACAGCTTCTCTCTCTCTCCCTTACAGCATCTCTTTCTCTCTCTCACTCACTCTCAGCTTCTCTTTCTCTTTCACTCACAGTTTCTCTTTCTCTCTCTCTCTCTCACTTACACCTTCTATTTCTCTCTCTCTCTCCCTCACAGCTTCCCTCTCTCTCTCTTACTCACTCCCTGATTTTCTCTCTCTCACACACTCACAGCTTCTCTCCTTCTCTCTCACTCACAGCTTCTCTTTCTCTCTCTCTCTCACTCACAGCTTCTCTTTCTCGCTCTCTCTCACTCACAGCTTCTCGTTCTCTCTCTCACACACACAGCTTCTCTTTGTCTCTCTCTCTCACTCACACCTTCTCATTCTCTCTCTCTCTCACTCTCAGCTTCTCTCTCTCACACACACACAGCTTCTCTTTCTCTCTCACTCACTCACAGCTTCTCTTTCTCTCTCACACACACACAGCTTCTCTTTCTCTCTCTCTGACTCACAGCTTCTCTTGCTCTCTCTCTCTCACTCACAGCTTCTCTTTCTCTCTCTCTCACTCACAGCTTCTCTTTCTCTCACTCTCTCACTCACAGCTTCTCTCTCTCTCACACAGCTTCTCTTTCTCTCTCTCTCATTCACAGCTTCTCTTTCTCTCTCTCTCACTCACAGCTTCTCTTTCTCTCACTCACAGCTTTTCTTTCTCTCTCTCTCTGTCACTCACAGCTTCTCTTTCTCTCTCACACACACAGCTTCTCTTTCTCTCTCTCTCATTCACAGCTTCTCTTTCTCTCTCTCTCTCACTCACAGCTTCTCTTTCTTTCTCTCTCTCTCTCTCACTCACAGCTTCTCTTTCTCTCTCTCTCTCACTCACAGCTTCTCTTTCTCTCTGTCTCTCACTCATAGCTTCTCTTTTTCTCTCTCTCCCTCACAGCTTCTTTTTCTCTCTCTCTCATTCACAGCTTCTCTTTCTCTCTCTCTCTCACTCACAGCTTCTCTTTCTCTCTCTCCCTCACTCACAGCTTCTCTCTCTCTCACTCACTCACAGCTCCTCTCTCTCATTCTCTCTCACTCACAGCTTCTCTTTCTTTCTTTCTCTCTCTCTCACTCACAGCTTCTCTCTCTCTTACTCACTCCCAGCTCCTCTCTCTCTCTCACTCACAGCTTCTCACTCTCTCACTCACTCACTCACAGCATCTCTTTCTCTCTCTCTCACTCACAGCTTCTCTTTCTCTCTCTCTCTCACTCACAGCTTCTCTTTCTCTCTCTCTCTCACACACAGCTTCTCTCTCTCTCTCACTTACAGCTTCTCTTTCTCTCTCTCTCTCTCACGCTCAGCTTCTCTTTCTCTCTCTCTATCACACACACAGCTTCTCTTTCTCTCTCTCTGTCACTCACAGCTTCTCTCTCTCACTAACAGCTTCTCTCTCTCTCTCTCACTGACAGCTTCTCTTTCTCTCTCTCACTCACTTACACCTATTTCTCTCTCTCTCTCACTCACAGCTTCTCTTTCTCTCTCTCTCTCACTCACAGCTTCTCTCTCTCTCACACAGCTTCTCATTCTCGCTCTCTCATTCACAGCTTCTCTTTCTCTCTCTCTCTCTCACTCACTCACAGCTTCTCTTTCTCACTCTCTCTCACTCACAGCTTCTCTTTCTCACTCTCTCTCACTCACAGCTTCTCTTTCTCTATCTCTCTCACACAGCTTCTCTTTCTCTCTCTCTCATTCACAGCTTCTCTTTCTCTCTCTCACTCACAGCTTCTCTTTCTTTCTCTCTCTCTCTCACTCACAGCTTCTCTCTCTCTCACACACCTTCTCTCTCTCTCTCACTCACAGCTCTTTCTCTCTCTCTCTCACTCACAGCTTCTCTCTCTCTCTCACTCACTCACAACTTCTCTCTCTCACTCTCTCTCACACACAGCTTCTCTTTCTTTCTTTCTCTCTCTCTCACTCACAGCTTCTCTCTCTCTCTTACTCACTCCCAGCTTCTCTCTCTCTCACTCACTCACATCTTCTCACTCTCTCACTTACTCACAGCATCTCTTTCTCTCTCTCACTTACAGCTTCTCTTTCTCTCTCTCTCTCACTCACAGCTTCTCTTTCTCTCTCACACACACACAGCTTCTCTCTCTCTCTCACTTACAGCTTCTCTCTCTCTCTTTCACTCACAGTTTCTCTTTCTCTCTCTCTCACTTACAGCTTCTATTTCTCTCTCTCTCTCACTCACAGCTTCCCTCTCTCTCTCTTACTCACTCCCTGATTTTCTCTCTCTCACACACTCACAGCTTCTCTCCCTCTCTCTCACTCACAACTTCTCTTTCTCTCTCTCTCTCACTCACAGCTTCTCTTTCTCTCTCTCTCTCACTCACAGCTTCTCGTTCTCTCTCTCTCACACACAGCTTCTCTGTCTCTCTCTCTCACTCACACCTTCTGATTCTCTCTCTCTCACTCTCAGCTTCTCTCTCTCTCACACACAGCTTCTCTTTCTCTCTCACTCACTCACAGCTTCTCTTTCTCTCTCTCTCACACACACAGCTTCTCTTTTTCTCTCTCTCACTCACAGCTTCTCTTGCTCTCTCTCTCTCACTCACAGCTTCTCTTTCTCTCTCACTCACTCACAGCTTCTCTTTCTCTCACTCTCTCACACAGCTTCTCTCTCTCTCACACACAGATTCTCTTTCTCCCTCTCTCATTCACAGCTTCTCTTTCTATCTCTCTCTCACTCACAGCTTCTCTTTCTTTCACTCACAGCTTCTCTTTCTCTCTCTCTGTCACTCACAGCTTCTCTTTCTCTCTCTCTCTCACACAGCTTCTCTTTCTCTCTCTCTCATTCACAGCTTCTCTTTCTCTCTCTCTCTCACTCACAGCTTCTCTTTCTTTCATTCTCTCTCTCACTCACAGCTTCTCTTTCTCTCGCTCCCTCACTCACAGCTTCTCTCTCTCTCACTCACAGCTTCTCTCTCTATTACTCACTCCCAGCTCCTCTCTCTCTCTCTCACTCACAGCTTCTCACTCTCTCACTCACTCACTCACAGCATCTCTTTCTCTCTCACTCTCACTCACAGCTTCTCTTTCTCTCTCTCTCACTCACAGCTTCTCTCTCTCTCTCTCTCACTTACAGCTTCTCTTTCTCTCTCTCTCTCACGCTCAGCTTCTCTTTCTCTCTCTCTACCACACACACAGCTTCTCTATCTGTCTCTCTGTCACTCACAGCTTCTCTCTCTCTCACACGCACAGCTTCTCACTCTCTCTCTCTCACTCACGGCTTCTCTTTCTCTCTCTCTCTCTCACTCACGGCTTCTCTTTGTCTCTCTCACACACACAGCTTCTCTCTCTCTCCCTTACAGCATCTCTTTCTCTATCTCTCTCACTCTCAGCTTCTCTTTCTCTCTCTCTATCACTCACACAGCTTCTCTTTCTCTCTCGCTCTCACTCACAGCTTCTCTTTCTCTCTCTCTCTCTCATTCACAGCTTCTCTCTCTCTCTTACACTCACAGTTTCTCTTTCTCTCTCTCTCACTTACAGCTTCTATTTCTCTCTCTCTCTCACTCACAGCTTCCCTCTCTCTCTCTTACTCACTCCCTGATTTTCTCTCTCTCACACACTCACAGCTTCTCTCCATCTCTCTCACTCACAGCTTCTCTTTCTCTCTCTCTCTCTAACTCACAGCTTCTCTTTCTCTCTCTCTCTCACTCACAACTTCTCATTCTCTCTCTCACACACACAGCTTCTCTTTGTCTCTCTCTCTCACTCACACCTTCTCATTCTCTCTCTCTCTCACTCTCAGCTTCTCTCTCTCTCACATACACAGCTTCTTTTTCTCTCTCACTCACTCACAGCTTCTCTTTCTCTCTCTCACACACACAGCTTCTCTTTCTCTCTCTCTCACACACACAGCTTCTCTTTCTCTCTCTCTCACTCACAGCTTCTCTTTCTCTCACTCTCTCACTCACAGCTTCTCTCTCTCTCTCACAGCTTCTCTTTCTCTCTCTCTCATTCACAGCTTCTCTTTCTCTCTCTCTCTCACTCACAGCTTCTCTTTCTCTCACTCACAGCTTCTCTTTCTCTCTCTCTATGTCACTCACAGCTTCTCTTTCTCTCTCTCTCTTACACAGCTTCTCTTTCTCTCTCTCTCATTCACAGCTTCTCTTTCTCTCTCTCTCACTCACAGCTTCTCTTTCTTTCTCTCTCTCTCACTCACAGCTTCTCTTTCTCTCTCTCTCTCACTCACAGCTTCTCTTTCTCTCTGTCTCTCACTCACAGCTTCGCTTTCTCTCTCTCTCTCACTCACAGCTTCTCTTTCTCTCTCTCTCATTCACAGCTTCTCTTTCTCTCTCTCTCTCACTCACAACTTCTCTTTCTCTCTCTCCCTCACTCACAGCTTCTCTCTCTCTCTCACTCACAGCTTCTCTTTCTTTCTCTCTCTCTCTCATTCACAGCTTCTCTCTCTCTTATTCACTCCCAGCTTCTCTCTCTCTCTCACTCACAGCTTCTCACTCTCTCTCTCACTCACTCACAGCTTCTCTCTCTCACTCACTCACTCACAGCTTCTCTCTCTCTCCCTCACTCACAGCTTCCCACTCTCTCACTCACTCACTCACTCACAGCATCTCTTTCTCTCTCTCTCTCACTCACAGCTTCTCTCTCTCTCTTTCACTCACAGTTTCTCTTTCTCTCTCTCTCACTTACAGCTTCTATTTCTCTCTCTCTCTCACTCACAGCTTCTCTTTCTCTCTCTCTCAATCATTCACCGCTTCTCTTACACTCTCTCACTCACAGCTTCTCTTTCTCTCTCACACCTTCTCTTTCTCTCTCTCTCCCTCACAGCTTCTCTTTCTCTCGCTCTCTCACTCACTCAAACCTTCTCTTTCTCTATCTCTCTCACTCACTCAGCTTCTGTTTCTCTCTCACTCACAGCTTCTCTTTCTCTCTCTCTCTCACTCACAGTTTCTCTTTCTCTCTCTCTCACTCACAGGTTCTATTTCACTCTCTGTCTCCCTCACTCACAGCTTCTCTATCTATCTCACTCTCTCACTCACAGCTTCTCTTTCTCTCTCTCACTCACAGCTTCTCTTTCTCTCTCTATCTCTCTCTCACTCACAGCTTCTCTTTCTCTCTCTCTCAATAACTCACAGCTTCTCTCTCTCTCTCACTCACTCACAGCTTCTCTTTCTCTCTCTCTCTCACTCATAGCTTCTCTTTCTCTCTCTCTCTCACTCACTCACAGCTTCTCAATCTCTCTCTGTCTCTCTCATTCACAGCTTCTCTTTCTCTTTCTCTCACTAACTCACAGCTTCTCTTTCTCTCTCTCTTACAGCTTCTCTTTCTCTCTCTCTCTCTCTCACTCACTCACAGCTTCTCTTTCTCTCTCTCTCACTCACTCACAGCTAATATTTCTCTCTCTCACACACACAGCTTCACTTTTTCTGTATCTCTCTCACTCACAGCTTCTCCTTTCTTTCTCTCTCTCTCACTCACAGCTTCTCTTTCTCTCTCTCTCACTCACAGCTTCTCTTTCTCTCTCACACACACAGCTTCTCTTTCTCTCTCTCTCACTCACAGCTTCTCTTTCTCTCACTCTCTCACTCACAGCTTCTCTCTCTCTCTCTCACAGCTTCTCTTTCTCTCTCTCTCATTCACAGCTTCTCTTTCTCTCTCTCTCTCACTCACAGCTTCTCTTTCTCTCACTCACAGCTTCTCTTTCTCTCTCTCTATGTCACTCACAGCTTCTCTTTCTCTCTCTCTCTTACACAGCTTCTCTTTCTCTCTCTCTCATTCACAGCTTCTCTTTCTCTCTCTCTCACTTACAGCTTCTCTTTCTTTCGCTCTCTCTCTCACTCACAGCTTCTCTTTCTCTCTCTCTCTCACTCACAGCTTCTCTTTCTCTCTGTCTCTCACTCACAGCTTCGCTTCCTCTCTCTTTCTCACTCACAGCTTCTCTTTTTCTCTCTCTCCCTCACAGCTTCTTTTTCTCTCTCTCTCATTCACAGCTTCTCTTTCTCTCTCTCTCTCACTCACAGCTTCTCTTTCTCTCTCTCCCTCACTCACAGCTTCTCTCTCTCTCTCTCACTCACAGCTCCTCTCTCTCATTCTCTCTCACTCACAGCTTCTCTTTCTTTCTTTCTCTCTCTCACTCACTCACAGCTTCTCTCTCTCTTACTCACTCCCAGCTCCTCTCTCTCTCACTCACAGCTTCTCACTCTCTCACTCACTCACTCACAGCATCTCTTTCTCTCTCTCTCACTCACAGCTTCTCTTTCTCTCTCTCTCTCACTCACAGCTTCTCTTTCTCTCTCTCTCTCACACACAGCTTCTCTCTCTCTCTCACTTACAGCTTCTCTCTCTCTCTCTCTCTCTCACGCTCAGCTTCTCTTTCTCTCTCTCTATCACACACACAGCTTCTCTTTCTCTCTCTCTGTCACTCACAGCTTCTCTCTCTCACTAACAGCTTCTCTCTCTCTCACTCACTGACAGCTTCTCTTTCTCTCTCTCACTCACTTACACCTATTTCTCTCTCTCTCTCACTCACAGCTTCTCTTTCTCTCTCTCTCTCACTCACAGCTTCTCTCTCTCTCACACGGCTTCTCATTCTCGCTCTCTCATTCACAGCTTCTCTTTCTCTCTCTCTCTCACTCACAGCTTCTCTTTCTCACTCTCTCTCACTCACAGCTTCTCTTTCTCACTCTCTCTCACTCACAGCTTCTCTTTCTCTATCTCTCTCACACAGCTTCTCTTTCTCTCTCTCTCATTCACAGCTTCTCTTTCTCTCTCTCTCACTCACAGCTTCTCTTTCTTTCTTTCTCTCTCTCTCACTCACAGCTTCTCTCTCTCTCTCACACCTTCTCTCTCTCTCTCTCACTCACAGCTCTTTCTCTCTCTCTCTCACTCACAGCTTCTCTCTCTCTCACTCACTCACAGCTTCTCTCTCACTCTCTCTCACTCACAGCTTCTCTTTCTTTCTTTCTCTCTCTCTCACTCACAGCTTCTCTCTCTCTCTTACTCACTCCCAGCTTCTCTCTCTCTCACTCACTCACATCTTCTCACTCTCTCACTTACTCACAGCATCTCTTTCTCTCTCTCACTTACAGCTTCTCTTTCTCTCTCTCTCTCACTCACAGCTTCTCTTTCTCTCTCTCACACACACAGCTTCTCTCTCTCTCTCACTTACAGCTTCTCTCTCTCTCTTTCACTCACAGTTTCTCTTTCTCTCTCTCTCACTTACAGCTTCTATTTCTCTCTCTCTCTCACTCACAGCTTCCCTCTCTCTCTCTTACTCACTCCCTGATTTTCTCTCTCTCACACACTCACAGCTTCTCTCCCTCTCTCTCACTCACAACTTCTCTTTCTCTCTCTCTCTCACTCACAGCTTCTCTTTCTCTCTCTCTCTCACTCACAGCTTCTCGTTCTCTCTCTCTCTCACACAGCTTCTCTTTGTCTCTCTCTCTCACTCACACCTTCTCATTCTCTCTCTCACTCTCAGCTTCTCTCTCTCTCACACACAGCTTCTCTTTCTCTCTCACTCACTCACAGCTTCTCTTTCTCTCTCTCACACACACACAGCTTCTCTTTTTCTCTCTCTCACTCACAGCTTCTCTTGCTCTCTCTCTCACTCACAGCTTCTCTTTCTCTCTCTCTCACTCACAGCTTCTCTTTCTCTCACTCTCTCACACAGCTTCTCTCTCTCTCTCTCACAGATTCTCTTTCTCCCTCTCTCATTCACAGCTTCTCTTTCTATCTATCTCTCACTCACAGCTTCTCTTTCTTTCACTCACAGCTTCTCTTTCTCTCTCTCTGTCACTCACAGCTTCTCTTTCTCTCTCTCTCACACACAGCTTCTCTTTCTCTCTCTCTCATTCACAGCTTCTCTTTCTCTCTCTCTCTCACTCACAGCTTCTCTTTCTTTCATTCTCTCTCTCACTCACAGCTTCTCTTTCTCTCGCTCCCTCACTCACAGCTTCTCTCTCTCTCACTCACAGCTTCTCTCTCTCTCTCTCTCACTTACAGCTTCTCTTTCTCTCTCTCTCTCACGCTCAGCTTCTCTTTCTCTCTCTCTATCACACACACAGCTTCTCTTTCTGTCTCTCTGTCACTCACAGCTTCTCTCTCTCTCACATGCACAGCTTCTCACTCTCTCTCTCTCACTCACAGCTTCTCTTTCTCTCTCTCTCTCTCACTCACAGCTTCTCTTTGTCTCTCTCACACACACAGCTTCTCTCTCTCTCCCTTACAGCATCTCTTTCTCTATCTCTCTCACTCCCAGCTTCTCTTTCTCTCTCTCTATCACTCACACAGCTTCTCTTTCTCTCTCGCTCTCACTCACAGCTTCTCTTTCTCTCTCTCTCTCTCATTCACAGCTTCTCTCTCTCTCTTACACTCACAGTTTCTCTTTTTCTCTCTCTCACTTACAGCTTCTATTTCTCTCTCTCTCTCACTCACAGCTTCCCTCTCTCTCTCTTACTCACTCCCTGATTTTCTCTCTCTCACACACTCACAGCTTCTCTCCCTCTCTCTCACTCACAGCTTCTCTTTCTCTCTCACTCACTCACAGCTTCTCTTTCTCTCTCTCTCACACACACAGCTTCTCTTTTTCTCTCTCTCACTCACAGCTTCTCTTGCTCTCTCTCTCTCACTCACAGCTTCTCTTTCTCTCTCACTCACTCACAGCTTCTCTTTCTCTCACTCTCTCACACAGCTTCTCTCTCTCTCTCTCACAGATTCTCTTCCTCCCTCTCTCATTCACAGCTTCTCTTTCTATCTCTCTCTCACTCACAGCTTCTCTTTCTTTCACTCACAGCTTCTCTTTCTCTCTGTCACTCACAGCTTCTCTCTCTCTCTCTCACAGCTTCTCTTTCTCTCTCTCTCATTCACAGCTTCTCTTTCTCTCTCTCTCTCACTCACAGCTTCTCTTTCTCTCACTCACAGCTTCTCTTTCTCTCTCTCTATGTCACTCACAGCTTCTCTTTCTCTCTCTCTCTTACACAGCTTCTCTTTCTCTCTCTCTCATTCACAGCTTCTCTTTCTCTCTCTCTCACTCACAGCTTCTCTTTCTTTCTCTCTCTCTCTCACTCACAGCTTCTCTTTCTCTCTCTCTCTCACTCACAGCTTCTCTTTCTCTCTGTCTCTCACTCACAGCTTCGCTTTCTCTCTCTCTCTCACTCACAGCTTCTCTTTCTCTCTCTCTCATTCACAGCTTCTCTTTCTCTCTCTCTCTCACTCACAGCTTCTCTTTCTCTCTCTCCCTCACTCACAGCTTCTCTCTCTCACTCACAGCTTCTCTTTCTTTCTCTCTCTCTCTCATTCACAGCTTCTCTCTCTCTTATTCACTCCCAGCTTCTCTCTCTCTCACTCACAGCTTCTCAGTCTCTCTCTCACTCACTCACAGCTTCTCTCTCTCACTCACTCACTCACAGCTTCTCTCTCTCTCCCTCACTCACAGCTTCCCACTCTCTCACTCACTCACTCACTCACAGCATCTCTTTCTCTCTCTCTCTCACTCACAGCTTCTCTCTCTCTCTTTCACTCACAGTTTCTCTTTCTCTCTCTCTCACTTACAGCTTCTATTTCTCTCTCTCTCTCACTCACAGCTTCTCTTTCACTCTCTCTCTCAATCATTCACCGCTTCTCTTTCACTCTCTCACTCACAGCTTCTCTTTCTCTCTCACACCTTCTCTTTCTCTCTCTCTCACTCACAGCTTCTCTTTCTCTCGCTCTCTCACTCACTCAAACCTTCTCTTTCTCTATCTCTCTCACTCACTCAGCTTCTGTTTCTCTCTCACTCACAGCTTCTCTTTCTCTCTCTCTCTCACTCACAGTTTCTCTTTCTCTCTCTCTCACTCACAGGTTCTATTTCACTCTCTGTCTCCCTCACTCACAGCTTCTCTATCTATCTCACTCTCTCACTCACAGCTTCTCTTTCTCTCTCTCACTCACAGCTTCTCTTTCTCTCTCTATCTCTCTCTCACTCACAGCTTCTCTTTCTCTCTCTCTCAATAACTCACAGCTTCTCTCTCTCTCACTCACTCACAGCTTCTCTTTCTCTCTCTCTCTCACTCACAGCTTCTCTTTCTCTCTCTCTCTCACTCACTCACAGCTTCTCAATCTCTCTCTGTCTCTCTCATTCACAGCTTCTCTTTCTCTTTCTCTCACTAACTCACAGCTTCTCTTTCTCTCTCTCTTACAGCTTCTCTTTCTCTCTCTCTCTCTCTCACTCACTCACAGCTTCTCTTTCTCTCTCTCTCACTCACTCACAGCTAATATTTCTCTCTCTCACACACACAGCTTCACTTTTTCTCTATCTCTCTCACTCACAGCTTCTTTCTTTCTCTCTCTCTCACTCACAGCTTCTCTTTCTCTCTCTCTCACTGACAGCTTCTCTTTCTCTCTCACACACACAGCTTCTCTTTCTCTTTCTCTCTCTCACTCACAGCTTCTCTCTCTCACACACACACAGCTTCTCTTTCTCTCTATCTGTCACTCACAGCTTCTCTTTCTCTCTCTCTCACTCACAGCTTCTATTTCTATCTATCTCTCATTCACAGCTTCTCTCTCTCTCTCTCTCTCTAACCCACAGCTTCTTTTTCTCTCTCTCTCATTCACTCACAGCTTCTCTTTCTCTCTCTCTCTCTCTCACTCACTCACAGCTCCTCTTTCTCTCTCTCTCTCTCACTCACAGCTTCTCTTTCTCTCTCTCTCACTCACAGCTTCTATTTCTCTCTCTCTCACACACACACAGCTTCTCTTTCTCTCTCTCTCTCACTCACAGCTTCTCTTTCTCTTTCTCTCTCTCACTCTCAGCTCTTTCTCTCTATCTCTCTCTCACTCACAGCTTCTCTTTCTCTCTCTCTCAATAACTCACAGATTCTCTCTCTCTCTCTCTCTCACTCACTCACAGCTTCTCTCTTTCTCTCTTTCTCTCTCACAGCTTCTCTTTCTCTCTCTCTCTCACTCACTCACAGCTTCTCAATCTCTCTCTGTCTCTCTCATTCACAGCTTCTCTTTCTCTTTCTCTCACTTACTCACAGCTTCTCTTTCTCTCTCTCTCACAGCTTCTCTTTCTCTCTCTCTCTCACTCACTCACAGCTACTATTTCTCTCTCTCACTCACAGCTTCTCTTTCTATCTCTCTCAATCATTCACCGCTTCTCTCTCTCTCTCTCACAGCTTCTCTTTCTCTCTCTCTCATACAGCTTCTCTTTCTCTCTCTCACTTACAGCTTCTCTTTCTCTCTCTCTATCTTAGCTTCTCTTTCTCTCTCTCTATCACAGACACAACTTCTCTTTCTCTCTCTCTATCACTCACAGCTTCTCTCTCTCTCTCTCTCACTCACAGCTTCTCTCACTCTCTCTCTCACTCACAGCTTCTCTTTCTCTCTCTCTCTCACTCACACCTTCACTCTCTCTCACAGCTTCTCTTTCTCTCTCTCTCATTCACACCTCCTCTTTCTCTCTCTCTCTCACTCACAGCTTCTCTTTCTCTCTCTCTCTCACTCACAGCTTCAATTTCTCTCACTCACAGCTTCTCTTTCTCTATCTCTCTCACACAGCTTCACTTTCTCTCTCTCTCATTCACAGCTTCTCTTTCTCTCTCTCTCTCACTCACAGCTTCTCTTTCTTTCTCTCTCTCTCACTCACAGCTTCTCTTTCTCTCTCTCTCTCACTCACAGCTTCTCTTTCTCTCTCTCTCACTCACAGCTCTTTCTCTCTCTCTCTCACTCACAGCTTCTCTCTCTCTCACTCACTCCCAGCTTCTCTCTCTCTCACTCTCTCTCACTCACAGCTTCTCTTTCTTTCTTTCTCTCTCTCTCACTCACAGCTTCTCTCTCTCTGTTCCTCACTCACAGTTTCTCTCTCTCTCACTCACTCACATCTTCTCACTCTCTCACTTACTCACAGAATCTCTTTCTCTCTCTCACTTACAGTTTCTCTTTCTCTCTCTCTCACTCACAGCTTCTCTTTCTCTCTCTCTCACACACACAGCTTCTCTCTCTCTCTCTCACTTACAGCTTCTCTTTCTCTCTCTCTCTCACTCTCAGCTTCTCTTTCTCTCTCTCTCTCACACACAGCTTCTCTTTCTCTGTCACTCACAGCTTCTCCCTCTCTCACTAACAGCTTCTCTCTCTCTCTCACTCACAGCTTCTCTTTCTCTCTCTCACTTACACCTTCTATTTCTCTCTCTCTCTCACTCACAACTTCTTTCTCTCATACTCCCTGATTCTCTCTCTCTCTCTCTCTCTCACAGCTTCTCTCTCTTTCTCTCACTCACAGCTTCTCTTTCTCTCTCTCTCACTCACAGCTTCTCATCCCCTCTCTCTCACTCACTTGCAGCTTCTCTCTTTCTCACTCTCTCTCACTTACAGCTTCTCTTTCTCTCATTCTCTCACTCACAGCTTCTCTTTCTTTCTCTCTCTCTCTCATTCACAGCTTTTCTCTCTTGCTCTTACTCACTCCCAGCTTCTCTCTCTCTCACTCACAGCTTCTCACTCTCTCTCTCTCGCTAACTCACAGCTTCTCTCTCTCTCACAGCTTCTCTTTCTCTCTCTCTCATACAGCTTCTCTTTCTCTCTCTCACTTACAGCTTCTCTTTCTCTCTCTCTATCTTAGCTTCTCTTTCTCTCTCTCTATCACACACACAGCTTCTCTTTCTCTCTCTCTATCACTCACAGCTTCTCTCTCTCTCTCTCTCACTCACAGCTTCTCTCACTCTCTCTCTCACTCACAGCTTCTCTTTCTCTCTCTCTCTCACTCACAGCTTCTCTCTCTCTCACAGCTTCTCTTTCTCTCTCTCTCATTCACACCTTCTCTTTCTCTCTCTCTCTCACTCACAGCTTCTCTTTCTTTCTCTCTCTCTCACTCACAGCTTCTCTTTCTCTCACTCACAGCTTCTCTTTCTCTATCTCTCTCACACAGCTTCTCTTTCTCTCTCTCTCATTCACAGCTTCTCTTTCTCTCTCTCTCACTCACAGCTTCTCTTTCTTTCTCTCTCTCTCTCACTCACAGCTTCTCTTTCTCTCTCTCTCTCACTCACAGCTTCTCTTTCTCTCTCTCTCACTCACAGCTCTTTCTCTCTCTCTCTCACTCACAGCTTCTCTCTCTCTCACTCACTCACAGCTTCTCTCTCTCTCACTCTCTCTCACTCACAGCTTCTCTTTCTTTCTTTCTCTCTCTCTCACTCACAGCTTCTCTCTCTCTCTTCCTCTCCCAGCTTCTCTCTCTCTCACTCACTCACATCTTCTCACTCTCTCACTTACTCACAGAATCTCTTTCTCTCTCTCACTTACAGTTTCTCTTTCTCTCTCTCTCTCACTCACAGCTTCTCTCTCTCTCTCAAACACACAGCTTCTCTCTCTCTCTCACTTACAGCTTCTCTTTCTCTCTCTCTCTCTCACTCTCAGCTTCTCTTTCTCTCTCTCTCTCACACACAGCTTCTCTTTCTCTGTCACTCACAGCTTCTCCCTCTCTCACTAACAGCTTCTCTCTCTCTCTCACTCACAGCTTCTCTTTCTCTCTCTCGCTTACACCTTCTATTTCTCTCTCTCTCTCACTCACAACTTCTCTCTCTCTCACAGCTTCTCTCTCTTTCTCTCACTCACAGCTTCTCTTTCTATCTCTCTCACTCACAGCTTCTCACTCTCTCTCTCACTCACTCACAGCTTCTCTCTCTCACTCACTCACTCACAGCTTCTCTCTCTCTCCCTCACTCACAGCTTCCCACTCTCTCACTCACTCACTCACTCACAGCATCTCTTTCTCTCTCTCTCTCACTCACAGCTTCTCTCTCTCTCTTTCACTCACAGTTTCTCTTTCTCTCTCTCTCACTTACAGCTTCTATTTCTCTCTCTCTCTCACTCACAGCTTCTCTTTCTCTCTCTCTCAATCATTCACCGCTTCTCTTACACTCTCTCACTCACAGCTTCTCTTTCTCTCTCACACCTTCTCTTTCTCTCTCTCTCCCTCACAGCTTCTCTTTCTCTCGCTCTCTCACTCACTCAAACCTTCTCTTTCTCTATCTCTCTCACTCACTCAGCTTCTGTTTCTCTCTCACTCACAGCTTCTCTTTCTCTCTCTCTCTCACTCACAGTTTCTCTTTCTCTCTCTCTCACTCACAGGTTCTATTTCACTCTCTGTCTCCCTCACTCACAGCTTCTCTATCTATCTCACTCTCTCACTCACAGCTTCTCTTTCTCTCTCTCACTCACAGCTTCTCTTTCTCTCTCTATCTCTCTCTCACTCACAGCTTCTCTTTCTCTCTCTCTCAATAACTCACAGCTTCTCTCTCTCTCTCACTCACTCACAGCTTCTCTTTCTCTCTCTCTCTCACTCATAGCTTCTCTTTCTCTCTCTCTCTCACTCACTCACAGCTTCTCAATCTCTCTCTGTCTCTCTCATTCACAGCTTCTCTTTCTCTTTCTCTCACTAACTCACAGCTTCTCTTTCTCTCTCTCTTACAGCTTCTCTTTCTCTCTCTCTCTCTCTCACTCACTCACAGCTTCTCTTTCTCTCTCTCTCACTCACTCACAGCTAATATTTCTCTCTCTCACACACACAGCTTCACTTTTTCTGTATCTCTCTCACTCACAGCTTCTCCTTTCTTTCTCTCTCTCTCACTCACAGCTTCTCTTTCTCTCTCTCTCACTCACAGCTTCTCTTTCTCTCTCACACACACAGCTTCTCTTTCTCTCTCTCTCACTCACAGCTTCTCTTTCTCTCACTCTCTCACTCACAGCTTCTCTCTCTCTCTCTCACAGCTTCTCTTTCTCTCTCTCTCATTCACAGCTTCTCTTTCTCTCTCTCTCTCACTCACAGCTTCTCTTTCTCTCACTCACAGCTTCTCTTTCTCTCTCTCTATGTCACTCACAGCTTCTCTTTCTCTCTCTCTCTTACACAGCTTCTCTTTCTCTCTCTCTCATTCACAGCTTCTCTTTCTCTCTCTCTCACTTACAGCTTCTCTTTCTTTCGCTCTCTCTCTCACTCACAGCTTCTCTTTCTCTCTCTCTCTCACTCACAGCTTCTCTTTCTCTCTGTCTCTCACTCACAGCTTCGCTTCCTCTCTCTTTCTCACTCACAGCTTCTCTTTTTCTCTCTCTCCCTCACAGCTTCTTTTTCTCTCTCTCTCATTCACAGCTTCTCTTTCTCTCTCTCTCTCACTCACAGCTTCTCTTTCTCTCTCTCCCTCACTCACAGCTTCTCTCTCTCTCTCTCACTCACAGCTCCTCTCTCTCATTCTCTCTCACTCACAGCTTCTCTTTCTTTCTTTCTCTCTCTCACTCACTCACAGCTTCTCTCTCTCTTACTCACTCCCAGCTCCTCTCTCTCTCACTCACAGCTTCTCACTCTCTCACTCACTCACTCACAGCATCTCTTTCTCTCTCTCTCACTCACAGCTTCTCTTTCTCTCTCTCTCTCACTCACAGCTTCTCTTTCTCTCTCTCTCTCACACACAGCTTCTCTCTCTCTCTCACTTACAGCTTCTCTCTCTCTCTCTCTCTCTCACGCTCAGCTTCTCTTTCTCTCTCTCTATCACACACACAGCTTCTCTTTCTCTCTCTCTGTCACTCACAGCTTCTCTCTCTCACTAACAGCTTCTCTCTCTCTCACTCACTGACAGCTTCTCTTTCTCTCTCTCACTCACTTACACCTATTTCTCTCTCTCTCTCACTCACAGCTTCTCTTTCTCTCTCTCTCTCACTCACAGCTTCTCTCTCTCTCACACGGCTTCTCATTCTCGCTCTCTCATTCACAGCTTCTCTTTCTCTCTCTCTCTCACTCACAGCTTCTCTTTCTCACTCTCTCTCACTCACAGCTTCTCTTTCTCACTCTCTCTCACTCACAGCTTCTCTTTCTCTATCTCTCTCACACAGCTTCTCTTTCTCTCTCTCTCATTCACAGCTTCTCTTTCTCTCTCTCTCACTCACAGCTTCTCTTTCTTTCTTTCTCTCTCTCTCACTCACAGCTTCTCTCTCTCTCTCACACCTTCTCTCTCTCTCTCTCACTCACAGCTCTTTCTCTCTCTCTCTCACTCACAGCTTCTCTCTCTCTCACTCACTCACAGCTTCTCTCTCACTCTCTCTCACTCACAGCTTCTCTTTCTTTCTTTCTCTCTCTCTCACTCACAGCTTCTCTCTCTCTCTTACTCACTCCCAGCTTCTCTCTCTCTCACTCACTCACATCTTCTCACTCTCTCACTTACTCACAGCATCTCTTTCTCTCTCTCACTTACAGCTTCTCTTTCTCTCTCTCTCTCACTCACAGCTTCTCTTTCTCTCTCTCACACACACAGCTTCTCTCTCTCTCTCACTTACAGCTTCTCTCTCTCTCTTTCACTCACAGTTTCTCTTTCTCTCTCTCTCACTTACAGCTTCTATTTCTCTCTCTCTCTCACTCACAGCTTCCCTCTCTCTCTCTTACTCACTCCCTGATTTTCTCTCTCTCACACACTCACAGCTTCTCTCCCTCTCTCTCACTCACAACTTCTCTTTCTCTCTCTCTCTCACTCACAGCTTCTCTTTCTCTCTCTCTCTCACTCACAGCTTCTCGTTCTCTCTCTCTCACACACAGCTTCTCTTTGTCTCTCTCTCTCACTCACACCTTCTCATTCTCTCTCTCACTCTCAGCTTCTCTCTCTCTCACACACAGCTTCTCTTTCTCTCTCACTCACTCACAGCTTCTCTTTCTCTCTCTCACACACACACAGCTTCTCTTTTTCTCTCTCTCACTCACAGCTTCTCTTGCTCTCTCTCTCACTCACAGCTTCTCTTTCTCTCTCTCTCACTCACAGCTTCTCTTTCTCTCACTCTCTCACACAGCTTCTCTCTCTCTCTCTCACAGATTCTCTTTCTCCCTCTCTCATTCACAGCTTCTCTTTCTATCTATCTCTCACTCACAGCTTCTCTTTCTTTCACTCACAGCTTCTCTTTCTCTCTCTCTGTCACTCACAGCTTCTCTTTCTCTCTCTCTCACACACAGCTTCTCTTTCTCTCTCTCTCATTCACAGCTTCTCTTTCTCTCTCTCTCTCACTCACAGCTTCTCTTTCTTTCATTCTCTCTCTCACTCACAGCTTCTCTTTCTCTCGCTCCCTCACTCACAGCTTCTCTCTCTCTCACTCACAGCTTCTCTCTCTCTCTCTCTCACTTACAGCTTCTCTTTCTCTCTCTCTCTCACGCTCAGCTTCTCTTTCTCTCTCTCTATCACACACACAGCTTCTCTTTCTGTCTCTCTGTCACTCACAGCTTCTCTCTCTCTCACATGCACAGCTTCTCACTCTCTCTCTCTCACTCACAGCTTCTCTTTCTCTCTCTCTCTCTCACTCACAGCTTCTCTTTGTCTCTCTCACACACACAGCTTCTCTCTCTCTCCCTTACAGCATCTCTTTCTCTATCTCTCTCACTCCCAGCTTCTCTTTCTCTCTCTCTATCACTCACACAGCTTCTCTTTCTCTCTCGCTCTCACTCACAGCTTCTCTTTCTCTCTCTCTCTCTCATTCACAGCTTCTCTCTCTCTCTTACACTCACAGTTTCTCTTTTTCTCTCTCTCACTTACAGCTTCTATTTCTCTCTCTCTCTCACTCACAGCTTCCCTCTCTCTCTCTTACTCACTCCCTGATTTTCTCTCTCTCACACACTCACAGCTTCTCTCCCTCTCTCTCACTCACAGCTTCTCTTTCTCTCTCACTCACTCACAGCTTCTCTTTCTCTCTCTCTCACACACACAGCTTCTCTTTTTCTCTCTCTCACTCACAGCTTCTCTTGCTCTCTCTCTCTCACTCACAGCTTCTCTTTCTCTCTCACTCACTCACAGCTTCTCTTTCTCTCACTCTCTCACACAGCTTCTCTCTCTCTCTCTCACAGATTCTCTTCCTCCCTCTCTCATTCACAGCTTCTCTTTCTATCTCTCTCTCACTCACAGCTTCTCTTTCTTTCACTCACAGCTTCTCTTTCTCTCTGTCACTCACAGCTTCTCTCTCTCTCTCTCACAGCTTCTCTTTCTCTCTCTCTCATTCACAGCTTCTCTTTCTCTCTCTCTCTCACTCACAGCTTCTCTTTCTCTCACTCACAGCTTCTCTTTCTCTCTCTCTATGTCACTCACAGCTTCTCTTTCTCTCTCTCTCTTACACAGCTTCTCTTTCTCTCTCTCTCATTCACAGCTTCTCTTTCTCTCTCTCTCACTCACAGCTTCTCTTTCTTTCTCTCTCTCTCTCACTCACAGCTTCTCTTTCTCTCTCTCTCTCACTCACAGCTTCTCTTTCTCTCTGTCTCTCACTCACAGCTTCGCTTTCTCTCTCTCTCTCACTCACAGCTTCTCTTTCTCTCTCTCTCATTCACAGCTTCTCTTTCTCTCTCTCTCTCACTCACAGCTTCTCTTTCTCTCTCTCCCTCACTCACAGCTTCTCTCTCTCACTCACAGCTTCTCTTTCTTTCTCTCTCTCTCTCATTCACAGCTTCTCTCTCTCTTATTCACTCCCAGCTTCTCTCTCTCTCACTCACAGCTTCTCAGTCTCTCTCTCACTCACTCACAGCTTCTCTCTCTCACTCACTCACTCACAGCTTCTCTCTCTCTCCCTCACTCACAGCTTCCCACTCTCTCACTCACTCACTCACTCACAGCATCTCTTTCTCTCTCTCTCTCACTCACAGCTTCTCTCTCTCTCTTTCACTCACAGTTTCTCTTTCTCTCTCTCTCACTTACAGCTTCTATTTCTCTCTCTCTCTCACTCACAGCTTCTCTTTCACTCTCTCTCTCAATCATTCACCGCTTCTCTTTCACTCTCTCACTCACAGCTTCTCTTTCTCTCTCACACCTTCTCTTTCTCTCTCTCTCACTCACAGCTTCTCTTTCTCTCGCTCTCTCACTCACTCAAACCTTCTCTTTCTCTATCTCTCTCACTCACTCAGCTTCTGTTTCTCTCTCACTCACAGCTTCTCTTTCTCTCTCTCTCTCACTCACAGTTTCTCTTTCTCTCTCTCTCACTCACAGGTTCTATTTCACTCTCTGTCTCCCTCACTCACAGCTTCTCTATCTATCTCACTCTCTCACTCACAGCTTCTCTTTCTCTCTCTCACTCACAGCTTCTCTTTCTCTCTCTATCTCTCTCTCACTCACAGCTTCTCTTTCTCTCTCTCTCAATAACTCACAGCTTCTCTCTCTCTCACTCACTCACAGCTTCTCTTTCTCTCTCTCTCTCACTCACAGCTTCTCTTTCTCTCTCTCTCTCACTCACTCACAGCTTCTCAATCTCTCTCTGTCTCTCTCATTCACAGCTTCTCTTTCTCTTTCTCTCACTAACTCACAGCTTCTCTTTCTCTCTCTCTTACAGCTTCTCTTTCTCTCTCTCTCTCTCTCACTCACTCACAGCTTCTCTTTCTCTCTCTCTCACTCACTCACAGCTAATATTTCTCTCTCTCACACACACAGCTTCACTTTTTCTCTATCTCTCTCACTCACAGCTTCTTTCTTTCTCTCTCTCTCACTCACAGCTTCTCTTTCTCTCTCTCTCACTGACAGCTTCTCTTTCTCTCTCACACACACAGCTTCTCTTTCTCTTTCTCTCTCTCACTCACAGCTTCTCTCTCTCACACACACACAGCTTCTCTTTCTCTCTATCTGTCACTCACAGCTTCTCTTTCTCTCTCTCTCACTCACAGCTTCTATTTCTATCTATCTCTCATTCACAGCTTCTCTCTCTCTCTCTCTCTCTAACCCACAGCTTCTTTTTCTCTCTCTCTCATTCACTCACAGCTTCTCTTTCTCTCTCTCTCTCTCTCACTCACTCACAGCTCCTCTTTCTCTCTCTCTCTCTCACTCACAGCTTCTCTTTCTCTCTCTCTCACTCACAGCTTCTATTTCTCTCTCTCTCACACACACACAGCTTCTCTTTCTCTCTCTCTCTCACTCACAGCTTCTCTTTCTCTTTCTCTCTCTCACTCTCAGCTCTTTCTCTCTATCTCTCTCTCACTCACAGCTTCTCTTTCTCTCTCTCTCAATAACTCACAGATTCTCTCTCTCTCTCTCTCTCACTCACTCACAGCTTCTCTCTTTCTCTCTTTCTCTCTCACAGCTTCTCTTTCTCTCTCTCTCTCACTCACTCACAGCTTCTCAATCTCTCTCTGTCTCTCTCATTCACAGCTTCTCTTTCTCTTTCTCTCACTTACTCACAGCTTCTCTTTCTCTCTCTCTCACAGCTTCTCTTTCTCTCTCTCTCTCACTCACTCACAGCTACTATTTCTCTCTCTCACTCACAGCTTCTCTTTCTATCTCTCTCAATCATTCACCGCTTCTCTCTCTCTCTCTCACAGCTTCTCTTTCTCTCTCTCTCATACAGCTTCTCTTTCTCTCTCTCACTTACAGCTTCTCTTTCTCTCTCTCTATCTTAGCTTCTCTTTCTCTCTCTCTATCACAGACACAACTTCTCTTTCTCTCTCTCTATCACTCACAGCTTCTCTCTCTCTCTCTCTCACTCACAGCTTCTCTCACTCTCTCTCTCACTCACAGCTTCTCTTTCTCTCTCTCTCTCACTCACACCTTCACTCTCTCTCACAGCTTCTCTTTCTCTCTCTCTCATTCACACCTCCTCTTTCTCTCTCTCTCTCACTCACAGCTTCTCTTTCTCTCTCTCTCTCACTCACAGCTTCAATTTCTCTCACTCACAGCTTCTCTTTCTCTATCTCTCTCACACAGCTTCACTTTCTCTCTCTCTCATTCACAGCTTCTCTTTCTCTCTCTCTCTCACTCACAGCTTCTCTTTCTTTCTCTCTCTCTCACTCACAGCTTCTCTTTCTCTCTCTCTCTCACTCACAGCTTCTCTTTCTCTCTCTCTCACTCACAGCTCTTTCTCTCTCTCTCTCACTCACAGCTTCTCTCTCTCTCACTCACTCCCAGCTTCTCTCTCTCTCACTCTCTCTCACTCACAGCTTCTCTTTCTTTCTTTCTCTCTCTCTCACTCACAGCTTCTCTCTCTCTGTTCCTCACTCACAGTTTCTCTCTCTCTCACTCACTCACATCTTCTCACTCTCTCACTTACTCACAGAATCTCTTTCTCTCTCTCACTTACAGTTTCTCTTTCTCTCTCTCTCACTCACAGCTTCTCTTTCTCTCTCTCTCACACACACAGCTTCTCTCTCTCTCTCTCACTTACAGCTTCTCTTTCTCTCTCTCTCTCACTCTCAGCTTCTCTTTCTCTCTCTCTCTCACACACAGCTTCTCTTTCTCTGTCACTCACAGCTTCTCCCTCTCTCACTAACAGCTTCTCTCTCTCTCTCACTCACAGCTTCTCTTTCTCTCTCTCACTTACACCTTCTATTTCTCTCTCTCTCTCACTCACAACTTCTTTCTCTCATACTCCCTGATTCTCTCTCTCTCTCTCTCTCTCACAGCTTCTCTCTCTTTCTCTCACTCACAGCTTCTCTTTCTCTCTCTCTCACTCACAGCTTCTCATCCCCTCTCTCTCACTCACTTGCAGCTTCTCTCTTTCTCACTCTCTCTCACTTACAGCTTCTCTTTCTCTCATTCTCTCACTCACAGCTTCTCTTTCTTTCTCTCTCTCTCTCATTCACAGCTTTTCTCTCTTGCTCTTACTCACTCCCAGCTTCTCTCTCTCTCACTCACAGCTTCTCACTCTCTCTCTCTCGCTAACTCACAGCTTCTCTCTCTCTCACAGCTTCTCTTTCTCTCTCTCTCATACAGCTTCTCTTTCTCTCTCTCACTTACAGCTTCTCTTTCTCTCTCTCTATCTTAGCTTCTCTTTCTCTCTCTCTATCACACACACAGCTTCTCTTTCTCTCTCTCTATCACTCACAGCTTCTCTCTCTCTCTCTCTCACTCACAGCTTCTCTCACTCTCTCTCTCACTCACAGCTTCTCTTTCTCTCTCTCTCTCACTCACAGCTTCTCTCTCTCTCACAGCTTCTCTTTCTCTCTCTCTCATTCACACCTTCTCTTTCTCTCTCTCTCTCACTCACAGCTTCTCTTTCTTTCTCTCTCTCTCACTCACAGCTTCTCTTTCTCTCACTCACAGCTTCTCTTTCTCTATCTCTCTCACACAGCTTCTCTTTCTCTCTCTCTCATTCACAGCTTCTCTTTCTCTCTCTCTCACTCACAGCTTCTCTTTCTTTCTCTCTCTCTCTCACTCACAGCTTCTCTTTCTCTCTCTCTCTCACTCACAGCTTCTCTTTCTCTCTCTCTCACTCACAGCTCTTTCTCTCTCTCTCTCACTCACAGCTTCTCTCTCTCTCACTCACTCACAGCTTCTCTCTCTCTCACTCTCTCTCACTCACAGCTTCTCTTTCTTTCTTTCTCTCTCTCTCACTCACAGCTTCTCTCTCTCTCTTCCTCTCCCAGCTTCTCTCTCTCTCACTCACTCACATCTTCTCACTCTCTCACTTACTCACAGAATCTCTTTCTCTCTCTCACTTACAGTTTCTCTTTCTCTCTCTCTCTCACTCACAGCTTCTCTCTCTCTCTCAAACACACAGCTTCTCTCTCTCTCTCACTTACAGCTTCTCTTTCTCTCTCTCTCTCTCACTCTCAGCTTCTCTTTCTCTCTCTCTCTCACACACAGCTTCTCTTTCTCTGTCACTCACAGCTTCTCCCTCTCTCACTAACAGCTTCTCTCTCTCTCTCACTCACAGCTTCTCTTTCTCTCTCTCGCTTACACCTTCTATTTCTCTCTCTCTCTCACTCACAACTTCTCTCTCTCTCACAGCTTCTCTCTCTTTCTCTCACTCACAGCTTCTCTTTCTATCTCTCTCACTCACAGCTTCTCTTTCTCTCTCTCTCACTCACAGCTTCTCTTTCTTTCTCTCTCTCTCATTCACAGCTTCTCTCTCTCTTACTCACTCCCAGCTTCTCTCTCTCTCACTCACAGCTTCTCACTCTCTCTCTCACTCACTCACAGCTTCTCTCTCTCTCTCTTACTCACTCACAGCTTCTCTCCCTCTCACTCACAGCTTCCCACTCTCTCACTCACTCACTCACAGCATCTCTTTCTCTCTCTCTCACTCACAGCTTCTATTTCTCTCTCTCTCTCACTCACAGGTTCTCTTTCTCTCTCACACACACAGCTTCTCTCTCTCTCACTTACAGCTTCTCTCTCTCTCACTCACTCACTCATAGCTTCTCTTTCTCTCTCTCTCTTACTCACAGCTTCTCTTTCTCTCTCACACAAACACAGCTTCTTTTTTCTCTCTCTCTCTCTCACTCACAGCTTCTCGTTCTCTCTCTCTCACTCAGCTTCTCTTTCTCTCTCTCTATCACACACACAGCTTCTTTCTCTCTCTCTCACTCACAGCTACTCTTTCTCTCTCTCTCTCACTCACAGCTTCTCTCTCTCACACACACAGCTTCTCTCTCTCACTTACAGCTTCTATTTCTCTCTCTCTCACACTCACAGCTTCCCTCTCTCTTACTCACTCCCTGATTCTCTCTCTCTCTCTCTCTCTCACTCACTCACAGCTTCTCTCTCTCACTCACAGCTTCTCTCTCTCACACACTCACAGCTTCTCTCTGTCTCACTCACAGCTTCTCTTTCTCTCTCACACACATACAGCTTCTCTTTTTCTCTCTCACTCACAGCTTCTCTCTCTCTTTCTCTCTCTCACTCACAGCTTCTCTTTCTCACTCACTCTCTCTCACTCACAGCTTCTCTCTCTCTCTCACTCACAGCTTCTCTCTCTCTCTCACTCACAGCTTCTCTCTCTCTCTCTTACTCACTCCCAGCCTCTCTCTCACACACACACAGCTTCTCACTCTTTCACTCACTCACTCACAGCTTCTCTTTCTCTCTCACACACACACAGCTTCTCTCTCTCACTCACTTACAGCATCTCTTTCTCTCTCTCTCACTCTCAGCTTCTCTTTCTCTCTCTATCACTCACACAGCTCTTTCTCTCTCGCTCTCACTCACAGCTGCTCTTTCTCTCTCTCACGCACTCACAGCTTCTCTCTCTCACTCACTCACAGCTTCTCTCTCTCTCTCTTACTCACTCCCAGCCTCTCTCTCTCACACACACAGCTTCTCACTCTCTCTCTCACTCACTCACAGCTTCTCTTTCTCTCTCACACACACACAGCTTCTCTCTCTCACTCACTTACAGCATCTCTTTCTCTCTCTCTCACTCTCAGCTTCTCTTTCTCTCTCTATCACTCACACAGCTCTTTCTCTCTTGCTCTCACTCACAGCTGCTCTTTCTCTCTCTCACGCACTCACAGCTTCTCTCTCTCACTCACTCACAGCTTCTCATTCTCTCTCTCTCACTCTCAGCTTCTCTTTCTCTCTCTCTCAGACACAGCTTCTCTTTCTCTCTTACTCACTCACAGCTTCTCTTTCTCTCTCACACACACACACAGCTTCTCTTTCTCTCTCTCACTCACAGCTTCTCTCTCTCTCACTCACAGCTTCTTCTCTCTCTCACTCACAGCTTCTCTCTCTCTCACTCACAACTTCTTTTTCTCTCTCTCACCTACAGCTTCTGTTTCTCTCTCTCACTCACAGCTTCTCTCTCTCTCACTCACTCACAGCTTCACTCTCTCTCTCACTCACTCACTCATAGCTTCTCTCTCTCACACACACAGCTTCTTTTTCTCTCTCTCTCTCACTCACAGCATCTCTGTCTCTCTCTCTCACTCAGCTTCTCTTTCTCTCTCTCTATCACACACACAGCTTCTTTCTCTCTCTCTCTCACTCACAGCTTCTCTCTCTCACACACACACACCGCTTCTCTCTCTCACTTACAGCTTCTATTTCTCTCTCTCTCACTCACAGCTTCTCTCTCTCTCTTACTCACTCCCTGATTCTCTCTCTCTCACTCACTCACAGCTTCTCTCTCTCACTCACAGCTTCTCTCTCTCTCACTCACAGCTTCTCTCTCTCTCTCTCACTCACAGCTTCTCTTTCTCTCTCACACACACTCAGCTTCTCTTTCTCTCTCTCTCTCACTCACAGCTTCTCTTTCTCTCTCTCTCTCACTCACAGCTTCTCTTTCTCTCTCTCTGACAAACAGCTTCTCTCTCTCTCACTTACAGCATCTCTTTCTCTCTCTCTCTCACTCTCAGCTTCTCTTTCTCTCTCTCTATCACTCACACAGCTTCTCTTTCTCTCTCGCTCTCACACACAGCTTCTCTTTCTTTCTCTCTCTCTCACTCACAGCTTCTCTCTCTCTCTCACTCACAGCTTCCCTCTCTCTCTCTTACTCACTCCCTGATTTTCTGTCTCTCACACACTCACAGCTTCTCTCCCTCCCTCTCACTCACAGCTTCTCTTTCTCTCTCTCTCTCACTCACAGCTTCTCTTTCTCTCTCTCTCTCACTCACACCTTCTCATTCTCTCTCTCTCACTCTCAGCTTCTCTCTCTCTCAAACACACACAGCTTCTCTTTCTCTCTCTCTCACTCACACCTTCTCATTCTCTCTCTCTCTCACTCACAGCTTCTCTCTCTCTCTCACTCAATAGCTTCTATTTCTCTCACTCTCTCACTCACAGCTTCTCTCTTTCTCACTCTCTCTCTCACTTACAGCTTCTCTTTCTCTCTCTCTCACACACAGCTTCTCTCTCTCACTCACTCACAGCTTCTCTCTCTCTCACTCTCTCTCACTCACAGCTTCTCTTTCTCTCCCTCTCTCACTCACAGCTTCTCTCTCTCTCTCTCTCACAGCTTCTCTCTCTCTTACTCACTCCCAGCTTCTCTCTCTCTCACACACACAGCTTCTCACTCTCTCTCTCACACACTCACAGCTTCTCTTTCTGTCTCTCTCTCTCACTCACAGCTTTTCTTTCTCTCTCTCACACACACAGCTTCTCTCTCTCCCTTACAGCATCTCTTTCTCTCTCTCACTCACTCTCAGCTTCTCTTTCTCTCTCTATCACTCACACAGCTTCTCTTTCTCTCTCTCTCTCACTCACAGCTTCTCTCTCTCTCTTTCACTCACAGTTTCTCTTTCTCTCTCTCTCACTTACAGCTTCTATTTCTCTCTCTCCCACTCACAGCTTCCCTCTCTCTCTCTTACTCACTCCCTGATTTTCTCTCTCACACACACTCACAGCTTCTCTCCCTCTCTCTCACTCACAGCTTCTCTTTCTCTCTCACTCACAGCTTCTCTTTCTCTCTCTCATTCAAAGCTTCTCGTTCTCTCTCTCTCACACACAGCTTCTCTTTGTCTCTCTCTCTCACTCACACCTTCTCTTTCTCTCTCTCTCACTTACAGCTTCTCTTTCTCTCTCTCTCTCACTCTCAGCTTCTCTTTCTCTCTCTATCACTCACACAGCTCTTTCTCTCTCGCTCTCGCTCACAGCTGCTCTTTCTCTCTCTTACTCACTCACAGCTTCTCTCTCTCTCACTCACTCACAGCTTCTCTTTCTCTCTTACTCACTCACAGCTTCTCTTTCTCTCTCTCTCTCACACACACAGCTTCTCTTTCTCTCTCTCACTCACAGCTTCTCTCTTTCTCACTCACAGCTTCTTCTCTCTCTCACTCACTCACTCACAGCTTCTCTCTCTCACTCACTCACTCATAGCTTATCTTTCTCTCTCTCTCTTACTCACAGCTTCTTTTTCTCTCTCTCTCACTCACAGATTCTCTTTCTCTCTCTCACACACAGCTTCTTTTTCTCTCTCTCTCTCACTCACAGCTTCTCTGTCTCTCTCTCTCACTCAGCTTCTCTTTCTCTCTCTCTATCACACACACAGCTTCTTTCTCTCTCTCTCTCTCACTCACAGCTTCTCTTTCTCTCTCTCTCACTCACAGCTTCTCTCTCTCTCTCTTACTCACTCCCTGATTCTCTCTCACACACTCACTCCCTGATTCTCTCTCTCTCACTCACTCACAGCTTCTCTCTCTCTCACTCACAGCTTCTCTCTCTCTCTCTCTCACTCACAGCTTCTCTTTCTCTCTCTCACACATACAGCTTCTATTTCTCTCTCTCTCTCTCACTCACAGCTTCTCTCTCTCTCTTTCTCTCTCTCACTCACAGCTTCTCTTTCTCTCTCACTCTCTCTCACTCACAGCTTCTCTTTCTTTCTCTCTCACTCACAGCTTCTCGCTCTCTCTCTCTCTCACAGCTTCTCTCTCTCTCTCTTACTATCTCCCAGCTTCTCTCTCTCACACACACACATCTTCTCACTCTCTCTCTCACAAACAGCTTCTCTCTCTCTCACTTACAACATCTCTTTCTCTCTCTCTCTCTCACTCTCAGCTTCTCTTTCTCTCTCTCTATCACTCACACAGCTTCTCTTTCTCTCTCGCTCTCACTCACAGCTTCTCTTTCTTTCTCTCTCTCTCACTCACAGCTTCTCTCTCTCTCTTTCACTCACAGTTTCTCTTTCTCTCTCTCTCACTTACAGCTTCTATTAATCTCTCTCTCTCACTCACAGCTTCCCTCTCTCTCTCTTACTCACGCCCTGATTTTCTGTCTCTCACACACTCACAGCTTCTCTCCCTCCCTCTCACTCACAGCTTCTCTTTCTCTCTCTCTCTCACTCACAGCTTCCCTTTCACTCTCTCTCTCACTCACAGCTTCTCGTTCTCTCTCTCACACACACAGCTTCTCTTTGTCTCTCTCTCTCTCACTCACACCTTCTCATTCTCTCTCTCTCTCACTCTCAGCTTCTCTCTCTCTCTCTCACACACAGCTTCTCTTTCTCTCTCACTCACTCACAGCTTCTCTTTCTCTCTCTCTCTCACACACAGCTTCTCTTTCTCTCTCTCTCTCACTCACAGCTTCTCTTTCTCTCTCTCTCTCACTCACAGCTTCTCTTTCTCTCTCTCACACACAATAGCTTCTATTTCTCTCACTCTCTCACTCACAGCTTCTCTCTTTCTCACTCTCTCTCACTTACAGCTTCTCTTTCCTTCTCTCTCTCACACACAGCTTCTCTCTCTCTCTCTCACTCACAGCTTCTCTTTCTCTCTCTCTCTCAATCACAGCTTCTCTCTCTCTCACAGCTTCTCTCTCTCTTACTCTCTCCCAGCTTCTCTCTCTCTCACACACACAGCTTCTCACTCTCTCTCACACACACTCACAGCTTCTCTTTCTCTCTCTCTCTCTCACTCACAGCTTTTCTTTCTCTCTCACACACACACAGCTTCTCTCTCTCTCCCTTACAGCATCTCTTTCTCTCTCTCACTCACTCTCAGCTTCTCTTTCTCTTTCACTCACAGTTTCTCTTTCTCTCTCTCTCTCACTTACACCTTCTATTTCTCTCTCTCTCTCCCTCACAGCTTCCCTCTCTCTCTCTTACTCACTCCCTGATTTTCTCTCTCTCACACACTCACAGCTTCTCTCCTTCTCTCTCACTCACAGCTTCTCTTTCTCTCTCTCTCTCACTCACAGCTTCTCTTTCTCTCTCTCTCTCACTCACAGCTTCTCGTTCTCTCTCTCACACACACAGCTTCTCTTTGTCTCTCTCTCACTCACACCTTCTCATTCTCTCTCTCTCTCACTCTCAGCTTCTCTCTCTCTCACACACACAGCTTCTCTTTCTCTCTCACTCACTCACAGCTTCTCTTTCTCTCTCACACACACACACAGCTTCTCTTTCTCTCTCTCTCACTCACAGCTTCTCTTGCTCTCTCTCTCTCACTCACAGCTTCTCTTTCTCTCTCTCTCACTCACAGCTTCTCTTTCTCTCACTCTCTCACTCACAGCTTCTCTCTCTCTCTCACAGCTTCTCTTTCTCACTCTCTCACTCACAGCTTCTCTTTCTCTCTCTCTCACTCACAGCTTCTCTTTCTCTCACTCACAGCTTTTCTTTCTCTCTCTCTCTGTCACTCACAGCTTCTCTTTCTCTCTCACACTCACAGCTTCTCTTTCTCTCTCTCTCATTCACAGCTTCTCTTTCTCTCTCTCTCTCACTCACAGCTTCTCTTTCTTTCTCTCTCTCTCTCACTCACAGCTTCTCTTAATCTCTCTCTCACTCACAGCTTCTCTTTCTCTCTGTCTCTCACTCATAGCTTCTCTTTCTCTCTCTCTCCCTCACAGCTTCTTTTTCTCTCTCTCTCATTCACAGCTTCTCTTTCTCTCTCTCTCTCACTCACAGCTTCTCTTTCTCTCTCTCCCTCACTCACAGCTTCTCTCTCTCTCACTCACTCACAGCTCCTCTCTCTCATTCTCTCTCACTCACAGCTTCTCTTTCTTTCTTTCTCTCTCTCTCTCACTCACAGCTTCTCTTTCTCTTACTCACTCCCAGCTCCTCTCTCTCTCTCACTCACAGCTTCTCACTCTCTCACTCACTCACTCACAGCATCTCTTTCTCTCTCTCTCACTCACAGCTTCTCTTTCTCTCTCTCTCTCACTCACAGCTTCTCTTTCTCTCTCTCTCTCACACACAGCTTCTCTCTCTCTCACTTACAGCTTCTCTTTCTCTCTCTCTCTCTCACGCTCAGCTTCTCTTTCTCTCTCTCTATCACACACACAGCTTCTCTTTCTCTCTCTCTGTCACTCACAGCTTCTCTCTCTCACTAACAGCTTCTCTCTCTCTCTCTCAGTGACAGCTTCTCTTTCTCTCTCTCACTCACTTACACCTATTTCTCTCTCTCTCTCACTCACAGCTTCTCTTTCTCTCTCTCTCTCACTCACAGCTTCTCTCTCTCTCACACAGCTTCTCATTCTCGCTCTCTCATTCACAGCTTCTCTTTCTCTCTCTCTCTCTCACTCACAGCTTCTCTTTCTCACTCTCTCTCACTCACAGCTTCTCTTTCTCACTCTCTCTCACTCACAGCTTCTCTTTCTCTATCTCTCTCACACAGCTTCTCTTTCTCTCTCTCTCATTCACAGCTTCTCTTTCTCTCTCTCACTCACAGCTTCTCTTTCTTTCTCTCTCTCTCTCACTCACAGCTTCTCTCTCTCTCTCACACCTTCTCTCTCTCTCACTCACAGCTCTTTCTCTCTCTCTCTCACTCACAGCTTCTCTCTCTCTCTCACTCACTCACAGCTTCTCTCTCTCACTCTCTCTCACTCACAGCTTCTCTTTCTTTCTTTCTCTCTCTCTCACTCACAGCTTCTCTCTCTCTCTTACTCACTCCCAGCTTCTCTCTCTCTCACTCACTCACATCTTCTCACTCTCTCACTTACTCACAGCATCTCTTTCTCTCTCTCACTTACAGCTTCTCTTTCTCTCTCTCTCACTCACAGCTTCTCTTTCTCTCTCACACACACACAGCTTCTCTCTCTCTCTCACTTACAGCTTCTCTCTCTCTCTTTCACTCACAGTTTCTCTTTCTCTCTCTCTCACTTACAGCTTCTATTTCTCTCTCTCTCTCACTCACAGCTTGCCTCTCTCTCTCTTACTCACTCCCTGATTTTCTCTCTCTCACACACTCACAGCTTCTCTCCCTCTCTCTCACTCACAACTTCTCTTTCTCTCTCTCTCTCACTCACAGCTTCTCTTTCTCTCTCTCTCTCACTCACAGCTTCTCATTCTCTCTCTCTCACACACAGCTTCTCTGTCTCTCTCTCTCACTCACACCTTCTCATTCTCTCTCTCTCACTCTCAGCTTCTCTCTCTCTCACACACAGCTTCTCTTTCTCTCTCACTCACTCACAGCTTCTCTTTCTCTCTCTCACACACACACAGCTTCTCTTTTTCTCTCTCTCACTCACAGCTTCTCTTGCTCTCTCTCTCTCACTCACAGCTTCTCTTTCTCTCTCACTCACTCACAGCTTCTCTTTCTCTCACTCTCTCACACAGCTTCTCTCTCTCACACAGATTCTCTTTCTCCCTCTCTCATTCACAGCTTCTCTTTCTATCTCTCTCTCACTCACAGCTTCTCTTTCTTTCACTCACAGCTTCTCTTTCTCTCTCTCTGTCACTCACAGCTTCTCTTTCTCTCTCTCTCTCTCACACAGCTTCTCTTTCTCTCTCTCTCATTCACAGCTTCTCTTTCTCTCTCTCTCTCACTCACAGCTTCTCTTTCTTTCATTCTCTCTCTCACTCACAGCTTCTCTTTGTCTCGCTCCCTCACTCACAGCTTCTCTCTCTCTCACTCACAGCTTCTCTCTCTATTACTCACTCCCAGCTCCTCTCTCTCTCTCTCACTCACAGCTTCTCACTCTCTCACTCACTCACTCACAGCATCTCTTTCTCTCTCACTCTCACTCACAGCTTCTCTTTCTCTCTCTCTCACTCACAGCTTCTCTCTCTCTCTCTCTCACTTACAGCTTCTCTTTCTCTCTCTCTCTCACGCTCAGCTTCTCTTTCTCTCTCTCTACCACACACACAGCTTCTCTATCTGTCTCTCTGTCACTCACAGCTTCTCTCTCTCTCACACGCACAGCTTCTCACTCTCTCTCTCTCACTCACGGCTTCTCTTTCTCTCTCTCTCTCTCTCACTCACGGCTTCTCTTTGTCTCTCTCACACACACAGCTTCTCTCTCTCTCCCTTACAGCATCTCTTTCTCTATCTCTCTCACTCTCAGCTTCTCTTTCTCTCTCTCTATCACTCACACAGCTTCTCTTTCTCTCTCGCTCTCACTCACAGCTTCTCTTTCTCTCTCTCTCTCTCATTCACAGCTTCTCTCTCTCTCTTACACTCACAGTTTCTCTTTCTCTCTCTCTCACTTACAGCTTCTATTTCTCTCTCTCTCTCACTCACAGCTTCCCTCTCTCTCTCTTACTCACTCCCTGATTTTCTCTCTCTCACACACTCACAGCTTCTCTCCCTCTCTCTCACTCACAGCTTCTCTTTCTCTCTCTCTCTCTAACTCACAGCTTCTCTTTCTCTCTCTCTCTCACTCACAACTTCTCATTCTCTCTCTCACACACACAGCTTCTCTTTGTCTCTCTCTCTCACTCACACCTTCTCATTCTCTCTCTCTCTCACTCTCAGCTTCTCTCTCTCTCACATACACAGCTTCTTTTTCTCTCTCTCTCACAGCTTCTCTTTCTCTCTCTCTCATTCACAGCTTCTCTTTCTCTCTCTCTCTCACTCACAGCTTCTCTTTCTCTCACTCACAGCTTCTCTTTCTCTCTCTCTATGTCACTCACAGCTTCTCTTTCTCTCTCTCTCTTACACAGCTTCTCTTTCTCTCTCTCTCATTCACAGCTTCTCTTTCTCTCTCTCTCACTCACAGCTTCTCTTTCTTTCTCTCTCTCTCACTCACAGCTTCTCTTTCTCTCTCTCTCTCACTCACAGCTTCTCTTTCTCTCTGTCTCTCACTCACAGCTTCGCTTTCTCTCTCTCTCTCACTCACAGCTTCTCTTTCTCTCTCTCTCATTCACAGCTTCTCTTTCTCTCTCTCTCTCACTCACAACTTCTCTTTCTCTCTCTCCCTCACTCACAGCTTCTCTCTCTCTCTCACTCACAGCTTCTCTTTCTTTCTCTCTCTCTCTCATTCACAGCTTCTCTCTCTCTTATTCACTCCCAGCTTCTCTCTCTCTCTCACTCACAGCTTCTCACTCTCTCTCTCACTCACTCACAGCTTCTCTCTCTCACTCACTCACTCACAGCTTCTCTCTCTCTCCCTCACTCACAGCTTCCCACTCTCTCACTCACTCACTCACTCACAGCATCTCTTTCTCTCTCTCTCTCACTCACAGCTTCTCTCTCTCTCTTTCACTCACAGTTTCTCTTTCTCTCTCTCTCACTTACAGCTTCTATTTCTCTCTCTCTCTCACTCACAGCTTCTCTTTCTCTCTCTCTCAATCATTCACCGCTTCTCTTACACTCTCTCACTCACAGCTTCTCTTTCTCTCTCACACCTTCTCTTTCTCTCTCTCTCACTCACAGCTTCTCTTTCTCTCGCTCTCTCACTCACTCAAACCTTCTCTTTCTCTATCTCTCTCACTCACTCAGCTTCTGTTTCTCTCTCACTCACAGCTTCTCTTTCTCTCTCTCTCTCACTCACAGTTTCTCTTTCTCTCTCTCTCACTCACAGGTTCTATTTCACTCTCTGTCTCCCTCACACACAGCTTCTCTATCTATCTCACTCTCTCACTCACAGCTTCTCTTTCTCTCTCTCACTCACAGCTTCTCTTTCTCTCTCTATCTCTCTCTCACTCACAGCTTCTCTTTCTCTCTCTCTCAATAACTCACAGCTTCTCTCTCTCTCACTCACTCACAGCTTCTCTTTCTCTCTCTCTCTCACTCATAGCTTCTCTTTCTCTCTCTCTCTCACTCACTCACAGCTTCTCAATCTCTCTCTGTCTCTCTCATTCACAGCTTCTCTTTCTCTTTCTCTCACTAACTCACAGCTTCTCTTTCTCTCTCTCTTACAGCTTCTCTTTCTCTCTCTCTCTCTCTCACTCACTCACAGCTTCTCTTTCTCTCTCTCTCTCTAACTCACAGCTTCTCTTTCTCTCTCTCTCTCACTCACAACTTCTCATTCTCTCTCTCACACACACAGCTTCTCTTTGTCTCTCTCTCTCACTCACACCTTCTCTTTCTTTCATTCTCTCTCTCACTCACAGCTTCTCTTTGTCTCGCTCCCTCACTCACAGCTTCTCTCTCTCTCACTCACAGCTTCTCTCTCTATTACTCACTCCCAGCTCCTCTCTCTCTCTCTCACTCACAGCTTCTCACTCTCTCACTCACTCACTCACAGCATCTCTTTCTCTCTCACTCTCACTCACAGCTTCTCTTTCTCTCTCTCTCACTCACAGCTTCTCTCTCTCTCTCTCTCTCACTTACAGCTTCTCTTTCTCTCTCTCTCTCACGCTCAGCTTCTCTTTCTCTCTCTCTACCACACACACAGCTTCTCTATCTGTCTCTCTGTCACTCACAGCTTCTCTCTCTCTCACACGCACAGCTTCTCACTCTCTCTCTCTCATTTACGGCTTCTCTTTCTCTCTCTCTCTCTCACTCACGGCTTCTCTTTGTCTCTCTCACACACACAGCTTCTCTCTCTCTCCCTTACAGCATCTCTTTCTCTATCTCTCTCACTCTCAGCTTCTCTTTCTCTCTCTCTATCACTCACACAGCTTCTCTTTCTCTCTCGCTCTCACTCACAGCTTCTCTTTCTCTCTCTCTCTCTCATTCACAGCTTCTCTCTCTCTCTTACACTCACAGTTTCTCTTTCTCTCTCTCTCACTTACAGCTTCTATTTCTCTCTCTCTCTCACTCACAGCTTCCCTCTCTCTCTCTTACTCACTCCCTGATTTTCTCTCTCTCACACACTCACAGCTTCTCTCCCTCTCTCTCACTCACAGCTTCTCTTTCTCTCTCTCTCTCTAACTCACAGCTTCTCTTTCTCTCTCTCTCTCACTCACAACTTCTCATTCTCTCTCTCACACACACAGCTTCTCTTTGTCTCTCTCTCTCACTCACACCTTCTCATTCTCTCTCTCTCTCACTCTCAGCTTCTCTCTCTCTCACATACACAGCTTCTTTTTCTCTCTCTCTCTCACAGCTTTTCTTTCTCTCTCTCTCATTCACAGCTTCTCTTTCTCTCTCTCTCTCACTCACAGCTTCTCTTTCTCTCACTCACAGCTTCTCTTTCTCTCTCTCTATGTCACTCACAGCTTCTCTTTCTCTCTCTCTCTTACACAGCTTCTCTTTCTCTCTCTCTCATTCACAGCTTCTCTTTCTCTCTCTCTCACTCACAGCTTCTCTTTCTTTCTCTCTCTCTCACTCACAGCTTCTCTTTCTCTCTCTCTCTCACTCACAGCTTCTCTTTCTCTCTGTCTCTCACTCACAGCTTCGCTTTCTCTCTCTCTCTCACTCACAGCTTCTCTTTCTCTCTCTCTCATTCACAGCTTCTCTTTCTCTCTCTCTCTCACTCACTTCTCTTTCTCTCCCTCACTCACAGCTTCTCTCTCTCTCTCACTCACAGCTTCTCTTTCTTTCTCTCTCTCTCTCATTCACAGCTTCTCTCTCTCTTATTCACTCCCAGCTTCTCTCTCTCTCTCACTCACAGCTTCTCACTCTCTCTCTCTCTCACTCACAGCTTCTCTCTCTCACTCACTCACTCACAGCTTCTCTCTCTCTCCCTCACTCACAGCTTCCCACTCTCTCACTCACTCACTCACTCACAGCATCTCTTTCTCTCTCTCTCTCACTCACAGCTTCTCTCTCTCTCTTTCACTCACAGTTTCTCTTTCTCTCTCTCTCACTTACAGCTTCTATTTCTCTCTCTCTCACTCACAGCTTCTCTTTCTCTCTCTCTCAATCATTCACCGCTTCTCTTACACTCTCTCACTCACAGCTTCTCTTTCTCTCTCACACCTTCTCTTTCTCTCTCTCTCACTCACAGCTTCTCTTTCTCTCGCTCTCTCACTCACTCAAACCTTCTCTTTCTCTATCTCTCTCACTCACTCAGCTTCTGTTTCTCTCTCACTCACAGCTTCTCTTTCTCTCTCTCTCTCACTCACAGTTTCTCTTTCTCTCTCTCTCACTCACAGGTTCTATTTCACTCTCTGTCTCCCTCACACACAGCTTCTCTATCTATCTCACTCTCTCACTCACAGCTTCTCTTTCTCTCTCTCACTCACAGCTTCTCTTTCTCTCTCTATCTCTCTCTCACTCACAGCTTCTCTTTCTCTCTCTCTCAATAACTCACAGCTTCTCTCTCTCTCTCACTCACTCACAGCTTCTCTTTCTCTCTCTCTCTCACTCATAGCTTCTCTTTCTCTCTCTCTCTCACTCACTCACAGCTTCTCAATCTCTCTCTGTCTCTCTCATTCACAGCTTCTCTTTCTCTTTCTCTCACTAACTCACAGCTTCTCTTTCTCTCTCTCTTACAGCTTCTCTTTCTCTCTCTCTCTCTCTCACTCACTCACAGCTTCTCTTTCTCTCTCTCTCTCTAACTCACAGCTTCTCTTTCTCTCTCTCTCACTCACAACTTCTCATTCTCTCTCTCACACACACAGCTTCTCTTTGTCTCTCTCTCTCACTCACACCTTCTCATTCTCTCTCTCTCTCACTCTCAGCTTCTCTCTCTCTCACATACACAGCTTCTTTTTCTCTCTCTCTCTCACAGCTTCTCTTTCTCTCTCTCTCATTCACAGCTTCTCTTTCTCTCTCTCTCTCACTCACAGCTTCTCTTTCTCTCACTCACAGCTTCTCTTTCTCTCTCTCTATGTCACTCACAGCTTCTCTTTCTCTCTCTCTTACACAGCTTCTCTTTCTCTCTCTCTCATTCACAGCTTCTCTTTCTCTCTCTCTCACTCACAGCTTCTCTTTCTTTCTCTCTCTCTCACTCACAGCTTCTCTTTCTCTCTCTCTCTCACTCACAGCTTCTCTTTCTCTCTGTCTCTCACTCACAGCTTCGCTTTCTCTCTCTCTCTCACTCACAGCTTCTCTTTCTCTCTCTCTCATTCACAGCTTCTCTTTCTCTCTCTCTCTCACTCACAACTTCTCTTTCTCTCTGTCCCTCACTCACAGCTTCTCTCTCTCTCTCACTCACAGCTTCTCTTTCTTTCTCTCTCTCTCTCATTCACAGCTTCTCTCTCTCTTATTCACTCCCAGCTTCTCTCTCTCTCTCACTCACAGCTTCTCACTCTCTCTCTCACTCACTCACAGCTTCTCTCTCTCACTCACTCACTCACAGCTTCTCTCTCTCTCCCTCACTCACAGCTTCCCACTCTCTCACTCACTCACTCACTCACAGCATCTCTTTCTCTCTCTCTCTCACTCACAGCTTCTCTCTCTCTCTTTCACTCACAGTTTCTCTTTCTCTCTCTCTCACTTACAGCTTCTATTTCTCTCTCTCTCTCACTCACAGCTTCTCTTTCTCTCTCTCTCAATCATTCACCGCTTCTCTTACACTCTCTCACTCACAGCTTCTCTTTCTCTCTCACACCTTCTCTTTCTCTCTCTCTCACTCACAGCTTCTCTTTCTCTCGTTCTCTCACTCACTCAAACCTTCTCTTTCTCTATCTCTCTCACTCACTCAGCTTCTGTTTCTCTCTCACTCACAGCTTCTCTTTCTCTCTCTCTCTCACTCACAGTTTCTCTTTCTCTCTCTCTCACTCACAGGTTCTATTTCACTCTCTGTCTCCCTCACACACAGCTTCTCTATCTATCTCACTCTCTCACTCACAGCTTCTCTTTCTCTCTCTCACTCACAGCTTCTCTTTCTCTCTCTATCTCTCTCTCACTCACAGCTTCTCTTTCTCTCTCTCTCAATAACTCACAGCTTCTCTCTCTCTCTCACTCACTCACAGCTTCTCTTTCTCTCTCTCTCACTCATAGCTTCTCTTTCTCTCTCTCTCTCACTCACTCACAGCTTCTCAATCTCTCTCTGTCTCTCTCATTCACAGCTTCTCTTTCTCTTTCTCTCACTAACTCACAGCTTCTCTTTCTCTCTCTCTTACAGATTCTCTTTCTCTCTCTCTCTCTCACTCACTCACAGCTTCTCTTTCTCTCTCTCTCTCTAACTCACAGCTTCTCTTTCTCTCTCTCTCTCACTCACAACTTCTCATTCTCTCTCTCACACACACAGCTTCTCTTTGTCTCTCTCTCTCACTCACACCTTCTCATTCTCTCTCTCTCTCACTCTCAGCTTCTCTCTCTCTCACATACACAGCTTCTTTTTCTCTCTCTCTCTCACAGCTTCTCTTTCTCTCTCTCTCATTCACAGCTTCTCTTTCTCTCTCTCTCTCACTCACAGCTTCTCTTTCTCTCACTCACAGCTTCTCTTTCTCTCTCTCTATGTCACTCACAGCTTCTCTTTCTCTCTCTCTCTTACACAGCTTCTCTTTCTCTCTCTCTCATTCACAGCTTCTCTTTCTCTCTCTCTCACTCACAGTTTCTCTTTCTTTCTCTCTCTCTCACTCACAGCTTCTCTTTCTCTCTCTCTCTCACTCACAGCTTCTCTTTCTCTCTGTCTCTCACTCACAGCTTCGCTTTCTCTCTCTCTCTCACTCACAGCTTCTCTTTCTCTCTCTCTCATTCACAGCTTCTCTTTCTCTCTCTCTCTCACTCACAACTTCTCTTTCTCTCTGTCCCTCACTCACAGCTTCTCTCTCTCTCTCACTCACAGCTTCTCTTTCTTTCTCTCTCTCTCTCATTCACAGCTTCTCTCTCTCTTATTCACTCCCAGCTTCTCTCTCTCTCTCACTCACAGCTTCTCACTCTCTCTCTCACTCACTCACAGCTTCTCTCTCTCACTCACTCACTCACAGCTTCTCTCTCTCTCCCTCACTCACAGCTTCCCACTCTCTCACTCACTCACTCACTCACAGCATCTCTTTCTCTCTCTCTCTCACTCACAGCTTCTCTCTCTCTCTTTCACTCACAGTTTCTCTTTCTCTCTCTCTCACTTACAGCTTCTATTTCTCTCTCTCTCTCACTCACAGCTTCTCTTTCTCTCTCTCTCAATCATTCACCGCTTCTCTTACACTCTCTCACTCACAGCTTCTCTTTCTCTCTCACACCTTCTCTTTCTCTCTCTCTCACTCACAGCTTCTCTTTCTCTCGCTCTCTCACTCACTCAAACCTTCTCTTTCTCTATCTCTCTCACTCACTCAGCTTCTGTTTCTCTCTCACTCACAGCTTCTCTTTCTCTCTCTCTCTCACTCACAGTTTCTCTTTCTCTCTCTCTCACTCACAGGTTCTATTTCACTCTCTGTCTCCCTCACACACAGCTTCTCTATCTATCTCACTCTCTCACTCACAGCTTCTCTTTCTCTCTCTCACTCACAGCTTCTCTTTCTCTCTCTATCTCTCTCTCACTCACAGCTTCTCTTTCTCTCTCTCTCAATAACTCACAGCTTCTCTCTCTCTCTCACTCACTCACAGCTTCTCTTTCTCTCTCTCTCTCACTCATAGCTTCTCTTTCTCTCTCTCTCTCACTCACTCACAGCTTCTCAATCTCTCTCTGTCTCTCTCATTCACAGCTTCTCTTTCTCTTTCTCTCACTAACTCACAGCTTCTCTTTCTCTCTCTCTTACAGCTTCTCTTTCTCTCTTTCTCTCTCTCACTCACTCACAGCTTCTCTTTCTCTCTCTCTCACTCACTCACAGCTAATATTTCTCTCTCTCACACACACAGCTTCACTTTTTCTCTATCTCTCTCACTCACAGCTTCTCCTTTCTTTCTCTCTCTCTCACTCACAGCTTCTCTTTCTCTCTCTCTCACTCACAGCTTCTCTTTCTCTCTCACACACACAGCTTCTCTTTCTCTCTCTCTCACTCACAGCTTCTCTTTCTCTCACTCTCTCACTCACAGCTTCTCTCTCTCTCACACAGCTTCTCTTTCTCTCTCTCTCATTCACAGCTTCTCTTTCTCTCTCTCTCTCACTCACAGCTTCTCTTTCTCTCACTCACAGCTTCTCTTTCTCTCTCTCTATGTCACTCACAGCTTCTCTTTCTCTCTCTCTCTTACACAGCTTCTCTTTCTCTCTCTCTCATTCACAGCTTCTCTTTCTCTCTCTCTCACTCACAGCTTCTCTTTCTTTCTCTCTCTCTCTCACTCACAGCTTCTCTTTCTCTCTCTCTCTCACTCACAGCTTCTCTTTCTCTCTGTCTCTCACTCACAGCTTCGCTTCCTCTCTCTCTCTCACTCACAGCTTCTCTTTTTCTCTCTCTCCCTCACAGCTTCTTTTTCTCTCTCTCTCATTCACAGCTTCTCTTTCTCTCTCTCTCTCACTCACAGCTTCTCTTTCTCTCTCTCCCTCACTCACAGCTTCTCTCTCTCTCTCTCACTCACAGCTCCTCTCTCTCATTCTCTCTCACTCACAGCTTCTCTTTCTTTCTTTCTCTCTCTCACTCACTCACAGCTTCTCTCTCTCTTACTCACTCCCAGCTCCTCTCTCTCTCTCACTCACAGCTTCTCACTCTCTCACTCACTCACTCACAGCATCTCTTTCTCTCTCTCTCACTCACAGCTTCTCTTTCTCTCTCTCTCTCACTCACAGCTTCTCTTTCTCTCTCTCTCACACACACAGCTTCTCTCTCTCTCACTTACAGCTTCTCTCTCTCTCTCCCTCACGCTCAGCTTCTCTTTCTCTCTCTCTATCACACACACAGCTTCTCTTTCTCTCTCTCTGTCACTCACAGCTTCTCTCTCTCACTAACAGCTTCTCTCTCTCTCTCTCACTGACAGCTTCTCTTTCTCTCTCTCACTCACTTACACCTATTTCTCTCTCTCTCTCACTCACAGCTTCTCTTTCTCTCTCTCTCTCACTCACAGCTTCTCTCTCTCTCACACAGCTTCTCATTCTCGCTCTCTCATTCACAGCTTCTCTTTCTCTCTCTCTCTCACTCACAGCTTCTCTTTCTCACTCTCTCTCACTCACAGCTTCTCTTTCTCACTCTCTCTCACTCACAGCTTCTCTTTCTCTATCTCTCTCACACAGCTTCTCTTTCTCTCTCTCTCATTCACAGCTTCTCTTTCTCTCTCTCTCACTCACAGCTTCTCTTTCTTTCTCTCTCTCTCACTCACAGCTTCTCTCTCTCTCACACCTTCTCTCTCTCTCTCACTCACAGCTCTTTCTCTCTCTCACTCACTCACAGCTTCTCTCTCTCTCACTCACTCACAGCTTCTCTCTCACTCTCTCTCACTCACAGCTTCTCTTTCTTTCTTTCTCTCTCTCTCACTCACAGCTTCTCTCTCTCTCTTACTCACTCCCAGCTTCTCTCTCTCTCACTCACTCACATCTTCTCACTCTCTCACTTACTCACAGCATCTCTTTCTCTCTCTCACTTACAGCTTCTCTTTCTCTCTCTCTCTCACTCACAGCTTCTCTTTCTCTCTCTCACACACACAGCTTCTCTCTCTCTCTCACTTACAGCTTCTCTCTCTCTCTTTCACTCACAGTTTCTCTTTCTCTCTCTCTCACTTACAGCTTCTATTTCTCTCTCTCTCTCACTCACAGCTTCCCTCTCTCTCTCACACAGATTCTCTTTCTCTCTCACACACACACACAGCTTCTCTTTTTCTCTCTCTCACTCACAGCTTCTCTTGCTCTCTCTCTCACTCACAGCTTCTCTTTCTCTCTCTCTCACTCACAGCTTCTCTTTCTCTCACTCTCTCACACAGCTTCTCTCTCTCTCTCACACAGATTCTCTTTCTCCCTCTCTCATTCACAGCTTCTCTTTCTATCTATCTCTCACTCACAGCTTCTCTTTCTTTCACTCACAGCTTCTCTTTCTCTCTCTCTGTCACTCACAGCTTCTCTTTCTCTCTCTCTCTCACACAGCTTCTCTTTCTCTCTCTCTCACTCACAGCTTCTCTTTCTCTCTCACACACACACAGCTTCTCTCTCTCTCTCACTTACAGCTTCTCTCTCTCTCTTTCACTCACAGTTTCTCTTTCTCTCTCTCTCACTTACAGCTTCTATTTCTCTCTCTCTCTCACTCACAGCTTCCCTCTCTCTCTCACACAGATTCTCTTTCTCTCTCTCACACACACACAGCTTCTCTTTTTCTCTCTCTCACTCACAGCTTCTCTTGCTCTCTCTCTCACTCACAGCTTCTCTTTCTCTCTCTCTCACTCACAGCTTCTCTTTCTCTCACTCTCTCACACAGCTTCTCTCTCTCTCACACACAGATTCTCTTTCTCCCTCTCTCATTCACAGCTTCTCTTTCTATCTATCTCTCACTCACAGCTTCTCTTTCTTTCACTCACAGCTTCTCTTTCTCTCTCTCTGTCACTCACAGCTTCTCTTTCTCTCTCTCTCTCACACAGCTTCTCTTTCTCTCTCTCTCATTCACAGCTTCTCTTTCTCTCTCTCTCTCACTCACAGCTTCTCTTTCTTTCATTCTCTCTCTCACTCACAGCTTCTCTTTCTCTCGCTCCCTCACTCACAGCTTCTCTCTCTCTCACTCACAGCTTCTCTCTCTATTACTCACTCCCAGCTCCTCTCTCTCTCTCACTCACAGCTTCTCTTGCTCTCTCTCTCACTCACAGCTTCTCTTTCTCTCTCTCTCACTCACAGCTTCTCTTTCTCTCACTCTCTCACACAGCTTCTCTCTCTCTCTCACACAGATTCTCTTTCTCCCTCTCTCATTCACAGCTTCTCTTTCTATCTATCTCTCACTCACAGCTTCTCTTTCTTTCACTCACAGCTTCTCTTTCTCTCTCTCTGTCACTCACAGCTTCTCTTTCTCTCTCTCTCTCACACAGCTTCTCTTTCTCTCTCTCTCATTCACAGCTTCTCTTTCTCTCTCTCTCTCACTCACAGCTTCTCTTTCTTTCATTCTCTCTCTCACTCACAGCTTCTCTTTCTCTCGCTCCCTCACTCACAGCTTCTCTCTCTCTCACTCACAGCTTCTCTCTCTATTACTCACTCCCAGCTCCTCTCTCACTCTCACTCACAGCTTCTCTTTCTCTCTCTCTCACTCACAGCTTCTCTCTCTCTCTCTCTCACTTACAGCTTCTCTTTCTCTCTCTCTCTCACGCTCAGCTTCTCTTTCTCTCTCTCTATCACACACACAGCCTCTCTTTCTGTCTCTCTGTCACTCACAGCTTCTCTCTCTCTCACACGCACAGCTTCTCACTCTCTCTCTCTCACTCACAGCTTCTCTTTCTCTCTCTCTCTCTCACTCACAGCTTCTCTTTGTCTCTCTCACACACACAGCTTCTCTCTCTCTCCCTTACAGCATCTCTTTCTCTATCTCTCTCACTCTCAGCTTCTCTTTCTCTCTCTCTATCACTCACACAGCTTCTCTTTCTCTCTCGCTCTCACTCACAGCTTCTCTTTCTCTCTCTCTCTCTCATTCACAGCTTCTCTTTCTCTCTTACACTCACAGTTTCTCTTTCTCTCTCTCTCACTTACAGCTTCTATTTCTCTCTCTCTCTCACTCACAGCTTCCCTCTCTCTCTCTTACTCACTCCCTGATTTTCTCTCTCTCACACACTCACAGCTTCTCTCCCTCTCTCTCACTCACAGCTTCTCTTTCTCTCTCACTCACTCACAGCTTCTCTTTCTCTCTCTCTCACACACACAGCTTCTCTTTTTCTCTCTCTCACTCACAGCTTCTCTTGCTCTCTCTCTCTCACTCACAGCTTCTCTTTCTCTCTCACTCACTCACAGCTTCTCTTTCTCTCACTCTCTCACACAGCTTCTCTCTCTCTCTCTCACAGATTCTCTTTCTCCCTCTCTCATTCACAGCTTCTCTTTCTATCTCTCTCTCACTCACAGCTTCTCTTTATTTCACTCACAGCTTCTCTTTCTCTCTGTCACTCACAGCTTCTCTCTCTCTCTCACACAGCTTCTCTTTCTCTCTCTCTCATTCACAGCTTCTCTTTCTCTCTCTCTCTCACTCACAGCTTCTCTTTCTCTCACTCACAGCTTCTCTTTCTCTCTCTCTATGTCACTCACAGCTTCTCTTTCTCTCTCTCTTACACAGCTTCTCTTTCTCTCTCTCTCATTCACAGCTTCTCTTTCTCTCTCTCTCACTCACAGCTTCTCTTTCTTTCTCTCTCTCTCTCACTCACAGCTTCTCTTTCTCTCTCTCTCTCACTCACAGCTTCTCTTTCTCTCTGTCTCTCACTCACAGCTTCGCTTTCTCTCTCTCTCTCACTCACAGCTTCTCTTTCTCTCTCTCTCATTCACAGCTTCTCTTTCTCTCTCTCTCTCACTCACAGCTTCTCTTTCTCTCTCTCCCTCACTCACAGCTTCTCTCTCTCTCTCACTCACAGCTTCTCTTTCTTTCTCTCTCTCTCTCATTCACAGCTTCTCTCTCTCTTATTCACTCCCAGCTTCTCTCTCTCTCTCACTCACAGCTTCTCAGTCTCTCTCTCACTCACTCACAGCTTCTCTCTCTCACTCACTCACTCACAGCTTCTCTCTCTCTCCCTCACTCACAGCTTCCCACTCTCTCACTCACTCACTCACTCACAGCATCTCTTTCTCTCTCTCTCTCACTCACAGCTTCTCTCTCTCTCTTTCACTCACAGTTTCTCTTTCTCTCTCTCTCACTTACAGCTTCTATTTCTCTCTCTCTCTCTCACTCACAGCTTCTCTTTCACTCTCTCTCTCAATCATTCACCGCTTCTCTTTCACTCTCTCACTCACAGCTTCTCTTTCTCTCTCACACCTTCTCTTTCTCTCTCTCTCACTCACAGCTTCTCTTTCTCTCGCTCTCTCACTCACTCAAACCTTCTCTTTCTCTATCTCTCTCACTCACTCAGCTTCTGTTTCTCTCTCACTCACAGCTTCTCTTTCTCTCTCTCTCTCACTCACAGTTTCTCTTTCTCTCTCTCTCACTCACAGGTTCTATTTCACTCTCTGTCTCCCTCACTCACAGCTTCTCTATCTATCTCACTCTCTCACTCACAGCTTCTCTTTCTCTCTCTCACTCACAGCTTCTCTTTCTCTCTCTATCTCTCTCTCACTCACAGCTTCTCTTTCTCTCTCTCTCAATAACTCACAGCTTCTCTCTCTCTCTCACTCACTCACAGCTTCTCTTTCTCTCTCTCTCTCACTCACAGCTTCTCTTTCTCTCTCTCTCTCACTCACTCACAGCTTCTCAATCTCTCTCTGTCTCTCTCATTCACAGCTTCTTTTTCTCTTTCTCTCACTAACTCACAGCTTCTCTTTCTCTCTCTCTTACAGCTTCTCTTTCTCTCTCTCTCTCTCTCACTCACTCACAGCTTCTCTTTCTCTCTCTCTCACTCACTCACAGCTAATATTTCTCTCTCTCACACACACAGCTTCACTTTTTCTCTATCTCTCTCACTCACAGCTTCTTTCTTTCTCTCTCTCTCACTCACAGCTTCTCTTTCTCTCTCTCTCACTCACAGCTTCTCTTTCTCTCTCACACACACAGCTTCTCTTTCTCTTTCTCTCTCTCACTCACAGCTTCTCTCTCTCTCACACACACAGCTTCTCTTTCTCTCTATCTGTCACTCACAGCTTCTCTTTCTCTCTCTCTCACTCACAGCTTCTATTTCTATCTATCTCTCATTCACAGCTTCTCTCTCTCTCTCTCTCTCTCTAACCCACAGCTTCTTTTTCTCTCTCTCTCACTCACTCACAGCTTCTCTTTCTCTCTCTCTCTCTCACTCACTCACAGCTCCTCTTTCTCTCTCTCTCTCACTCACAGCTTCTCTTTCTCTCTCTCTCACTCACAGCTTCTATTTCTCTCTCACACACACACACAGCTTCTCTTTCTCTCTCTCTCTCACTCACAGCTTCTCTTTCTCTTTCTCTCTCTCACTCACAGCTCTTTCTCTCTCTATCTCTCTCTCACTCACAGCTTCTCTTTCTCTCTCTCTCAATAACTCACAGCTTCTCTCTCTCTCTCTCACTCACTCACAGCTTCTCTTTTTCTCTCTTTCTCTCTCACAGCTTCTCTCTCTCTCTCTCTCTCACTCACTCACAGCTTCTCAATCTCTCTCTGTCTCTCTCATTCACAGCTTCTCTTTCTCTTTCTCTCACTTACTCACAGCTTCTCTTTCTCTCTCTCTCACAGCTTCTCTTTCTCTCTCTCTCTCTCACTCACTCACAGCTACTATTTCTCTCTCTCACTCACAGCTTCTCTTTCTATCTCTCTCAATCATTCACCGCTTCTCTCTCTCTCTCTCACAGCTTCTCTTTCTCTCTCTCTCATACAGCTTCTCTTTCTCTCTCTCACTTACAGCTTCTCTTTCTCTCTCTCTATCTTAGCTTCTCTTTCTCTCTCTCTATCACAGACACAACTTCTCTTTCTCTCTCTCTATCACTCACAGCTTCTCTCTCTCTCTCACTCACAGCTTCTCTCACTCTCTCTCTCACTCACAGCTTCTCTTTCTCTCTCTCTCTCACTCACAGCTTCTCTCTCTCTCACAGCTTCTCTTTCTCTCTCTCTCATTCACACCTTCTCTTTCTCTCTCTCTCTCACTCACAGCTTCTCTTTCTCTCTCTCTCTCTCTCACTCACAGCTTCAATTTCTCTCACTCACAGCTTCTCTTTCTCTATCTCTCTCACACAGCTTCACTTTCTCTCTCTCTCATTCACAGCTTCTCTTTCTCTCTCTCTCTCACTCACAGCTTCTCTTTCTTTCTCTCTCTCTCTCACTCACAGCTTCTCTTTCTCTCTCTCTCTCACTCACAGCTTCTCTTTCTCTCTCTCTCACTCACAGCTCTTTCTCTCTCTCTCTCACTCACAGCTTCTCTCTCTCTCACTCACTCCCAGCTTCTCTCTCTCTCACTCTCTCTCACTCACAGCTTCTCTTTCTTTCTTTCTCTCTCTCTCACTCACAGCTTCTCTCTCTCTCTTCCTCACTCCCAGTTTCTCTCTCTCTCACTCACTCACATCTTCTCACTCTCTCACTTACTCACAGAATCTCTTTCTCTCTCTCACTTACAGTTTCTCTTTCTCTCTCTCTCTCACTCAAAGCTTCTCTTTCTCTCTCTCTCTCACACACAGCTTCTCTTTCTCTGTCACTCACAGCTTCTCCCTCTCTCACTAACAGCTTCTCTCTCTCTCTCACTCACAGCTTCTCTTTCTCTCTCTCACTTACACCTTCTATTTCTCTCTCTCTCTCACTCACAACTTCTTTCTCTCATACTCCCTGATTCTCTCTCTCTCTCTCTCTCTCACAGCTTCTCTCTCTTTCTCTCACTCACAGCTTCTCTTTCTATCTCTCTCACTCACAGCTTCTCTTTCTCTCTCTCTCACTCACAGCTTCTCTTTCTTTCTCTCTCTCTCTCATTCACAGCTTCTCTCTCTCTTACTCACTCCCAGCTTCTCTCTCTCTCACTCACAGCTTCTCACTCTCTCTCTCACTCACTCACAGCTTCTCTCTCTCTCTCTTACTCACTCACAGCTTCTCTCCCTCTCACTCACAGCTTCCCACTCTCTCACTCACTCACTCACAGCATCTCTTTCTCTCTCTCTCACTCACAGCTTCTATTTCTCTCTCTCTCTCACTCACAGCTTCTCTTTCTCTCTCACACACACAGCTTCTCTCTCTCTCACTTACAGCTTCTCTCTCTCTCACTCACTCACTCATAGCTTCTCTTTCTCTCTCTCTCTTACTCACAGCTTCTCTTTCTCTCTCTCTCACTCACAGATTCTCTTTCTCTCTCACACAAACACAGCTTCTTTTTCTCTCTCTCTCTCTCTCACTCACAGCTTCTCTCTCTCACACACACAGCTTCTCTCTCTCACTTACAGTTTCTATTTCTCTCTCTCTCTCACTCACAGCTTCTCTCTCTCTCTTACTCACTCCCTGATTCTCTCTCTCACACACTCACAGCTTCTCTCTCTCACTCCCAGCTTCTCTCTCTCTCATTCCCTCACAGCTTCTCTCTCTCTCACTCACAGCTTCTCTTTCTCTCACACACACACACAGCTTCTCTTTCTCTCTCTCACTCACAGCTTCTCTCTCTCTTTCTCTCTCTCACTCACAGCTTCTATTTCTCTCTCACTCTCTCTCACTCACAGCTTCTCTCTCTCTCTCACTCACAGCTTCTCTCTCTCTCACTCACAGCTTCTCTCTCTCTCTCTTACTCACTCCCAGCTTCTCTCTCACACACACACAGCTTCTCACTCTCTCACTCACTCACTCACAGCTTCTCTTTCTCTCTCTCACACACACAGCTTCTCTCTCTCACTCACTTACAGCATCTCTTTCTCTCTCTCTCACTCTCAGCTTCTCTTTCTCTCTCTATCACTCACACAGCTCTTTCTCTCTCGCTCTCGCTCACAGCTGCTCTTTCTCTCTCTCACGCACTCACAGCTTCTCTCTCTCACTCACTCACAGCTTCTCATTCTCTCTCTCTCACTCTCAGCTTCTCTTTCTCTCTCTCTCAGACACACACAGCTTCTCTTTCTCTCTCTCACTCACAGCTTCTCTCTCTCTCACTCACAGCTTCTTCTCTCTCTCACTCACAGCTTCTCTCTCTCTCACTCACTCACAACTTCTTTTTCTCTCTCTCACCTACAGCTTCTGTTTCTCTCTCTCACTCACAGCTTCTCTCTCTCTCACTCACTCACTCACAGCTTCACTCTCTCACTCACTCACTCATAGCTTCTCTCTCTCTCACACACAGCTTCTTTTCCTCTCTCTCTCTCACTCACAGCATCACTGTCTCTCTCTCTCACTCAGCTTCTCTTTCTCTCTCTCTATCACACACACAGCTTCTTTCTCTCTCTCTCTCACTCACAGCTTCTCTCTCTCTCTCTCACACACACCGCTTCTCTCTCTCACTTACAGCTTCTATTTCTCTCTCTCTCACTCACAGCTTCTCTCTCTCTCTTACTCACTCCCTGATTCTCTCTCTCTCACTCACTCACAGCTTCTCTCTCTCTCTCACTCACAGCTTCTCTCTCTCTCACTCACAGCTTCTCTCTCTCTCACTCACAGCTTCTCTCTCTCTCTCTCACTCACAGCTTCTCTTTCTCTCTCTCACACACTCACCTTCTCTTTCTCTCTCTCTCTCTCACTCACAGCTTCTCTCTCTCTCTTTCTCTCTCTCACTCACAGCTTCTCTTTCTCTCTCACTCTCTCTCACTCACAGCTTCCATTTCTCTCTCTCACTCACAGCTTCTCACTCTCTCTCTCTCTCACAGCTTCTCTCTCTCTCTCTTACTCACTCCCAGCTTCTCTCTCTCACACACACACAGCTTCTCACTCTCTCTCTCTCTCACTCACAGCTTCTCTTTCTCTCTCTCTCTCTCACTCACAGCTTCTCTCGCTCTCTCTCACAAACAGCTTCTCTCTCTCTCACTTACAGCATCTCTTTCTCTCTCTCTCTCACTCGCAGCTTCTCTTTCTCTCTCTCTATCACTCACACAGCTTCTCTTTCTCTCTCGCTCTCACACACAGCTTCTCTTTCTTTCTCTCTCTCTCACTCACAGCTTCTCTCTCTCTCTCACTCACAGCTTCCCTCTCTCTCTCTTACTCACTCCCTGATTTTCTGTCTCTCACACACTCACAGCTTCTCTCCCTCCCTCTCACTCACAGCTTCTCTTTCTCTCTCTCTCTCACTCACAGCTTCTCTTTCTCTCTCTCACTCACACCTTCTCATTCTCTCTCTCTCACTCTCAGTTTCTCTCTCTCACACACACACACAGCTTCTCTTTCTCTCTCTCTCACTCACACCTTCTCATTCTCTCTCTCTCTCACTCACAGCTTCTCTCTCTCTCTCTCACTCAATAGCTTCTATTTCTCTCACTCTCTCACTCACAGCTTCTCTCTTTCTCACTCTCTCTCACTTACAGCTTCTCTTTCTCTCTCTCTCACACACAGCTTCTCTCTCTCACTCACTCACAGCTTCTCTCTCTCTCACTCTCTCTCACTCACAGCTTCTCTTTGTCTCTCTCTCTCACTCACAGCTTCTCTCTCTCTCTCACAGCTTCTCTCTCTCTTACTCACTCCCAGCTTCTCTCTCTCTCACACACACAGCTTCTCACTCTCTCTCTCTCACACACTCACAGCTACTCTCTCTCTCTCTCTCTCTCACTCACAGCTTTTCTTTCTCTCTCTCACACACACAGCTTCTCTCTCTCCCTTACAGCATCTCTTTCTCTCTCTCACTCACTCTCAGCTTCTCTTTCTCTCTCTCTATCACTCACACAGCTTCTCTTTCTCTCTCTCTCTCTCACTCACAGCTTCTCTCTCTCTCTTTCACTCACAGTTTCTCTTTCTCTCTCTCTCACTTACAGCTTCTATTTCTCTCTCTCTCTCACTCACAGCTTCCCTCTCTCTCTCTTACTCACTCCCTGATTTTCTCTCTCACACACACTCACAGCTTCTCTCCCTCTCTCTCACTCACAGCTTCTCTTTCTCTCTCACTCACAGCTTCTATTTCTCTCTCTCACTCACAGCCTCTTGTTCTCTCACACACACACACACAGCTTCTCTTTGTCTCTCTCTCTCACTCACACCTTCTCTTTCTCTCTCTCTCACTTACAGCATCTCTTTCTCTCTCTCTCACACTCTCAGCTTCTCTTTCTCTCTCTATCACTCACACAGCTCTTTCTCTCTCGCTCTCGCTCACAGCTGCTCTTTCTCTCTCTCACTCACTCACAGCTTCTCTCTCTCTCACTCACTCACAGCTTCTCTTTCTCTCTTACTCACTCACAGCTTCTCTTTCTCTCTCTCACACACACACACAGCTTCTCTTTCTCTCTCTCACTCACAGCTTCTCTCTTTCTCACTCACAGCTTCTTCTCTCTCTCACTCACTCACTCACAGCTTCTCTCTCTCACTCACTCACTCATAGCTTCTCTTTCTCTCTCTCTCTTACTCACAGCTTCTCTTTCTCTCTCTCTCTCTCACTCACAGATTCTCTTTCTCTCTCACACACACAGCTTCTTTTTCTCTCTCTCTCTCACTCACAGCTTCTCTGTCTCTCTCTCTCACTCAGCTTCTCTTTCTCTCTCTCTATCACACACACAGCTTCTTTCTCTCTCTCTCTCTCACTCACAGCTTCTCTTTCTCTCTCTCTCACTCACAGCTTCTCTCTCTCTCACACACACACAGCTTCTCTCTCTCACTTACAGCTTCTATTTCTCTCTCTCTCACTCACAGCTTCTCTCTCTCTCTCTTACTCACTCCCTGATTCTCTCTCTCTCACTCACTCCCTGATTCTCTCTCTCTCACTCACTCACAGCTTCTCTCTCTCTCACTCACAGCTTCTCTCTCTGTCTCTCTCACTCACAGCTTCTCTTTCTCTCTCACACACATACAGCTTCTCTTTCTCTCTCTCTCTCACTCACAGCTTCTCTCTCTCTCTTTCTCTCTCTCACTCACAGCTTCTCTTTCTCTCTCACTCTCTCTCACTCACAGCTTCTCTTTCTCTCTCTCTCACTCACAGCTTCTCGCTCTCTCTCTCTCTCACAGCTTCTCTCTCTCTCTCTTACTATCTCCCAGCTTCACTCTCTCTCACACACACATCTTCTCACTCTCTCTCTCACAAACAGCTTCTCTCTCTCTCACTTACAACATCTCTTTCTCTCTCTCTCTCTCACTCTCAGCTTCTCTTTCTCTCTCTCTATCACTCACACAGCTTCTCTTTCTCTCTCGCTCTCACTCACAGCTTCTCTTTCTTTCTCTCTCTCTCTCACTCACAGCTTCTCTCTCTCTCTTTCACTCACAGTTTCTCTTTCTCTCTCTCTCACTTACAGCTTCTATTTCTCTCTCTCTCTCACTCACAGCTTCCCTCTCTCTCTCTTACTCACGCCCTGATTTTCTGTCTCTCACACACTCACAGCTTCTCGTTCACTCTCTCTCACACACAGCTTCTCTTTGTCTCTCTCTCTCACTCACACCTTCTCATTCTCTCTCTCTCTCACTCTCAGCTTCTCTCTCTCTCACACACACACAGCTTCTCTTTCTCTCTCACTCACTCACAGCTTCTCTTTCTCTCTCTCACACACACACAGCATCTCTTTCTCTCTCTCTCTCACTCACAGCTTCTCTTTCTCTCTCTCTCTCACTCACAGCTTCTCTTTTTCTCTCTCACACACAATAGCTTCTATTTCTCTCACTCTCTCACTCACAGCTTCTCTCTTTCTCACTCTCTCTCACTTACAGCTTCTCTTTCGTTCTCTCTCTCACACACAGCTTCTCTCTCTCTCTCACTCACAGCTTCTCTTTCTCTCTCTCTCTCACTCACAGCTTCTCTCTCTCTCTCACAGCTTCTCTCTCTCTTACTCACTCCCAGCTTCTCTCTCTCTCTCACACACAGCTTCTCACTCTCTCTCTCTCACACTCACAGCTTCTCTTTCTCTCTCTCTCACTCACAGCTTTTCTTTCTCTCTCTCACACACACAGCTTCTCTCTCTCTCCCTTACAGCATCTCTTTCTCTCTCTCACTCACTCTCAGCTTCTCTTTCTCTCTCTATCACTCACACAGCTTCTCTTTCTCTCTCACTCTCACTCACAGCTTCTCTTTCTCTCTCTCTCTCACTCACAGCTTCTCTCTCTCTTTCACTCACAGTTTCTCTTTCTCTCTCTCTCACTTACACCTTCTATTTCTCTCTCTCTCTCACTCACAGCTTCCCTCTCTCTCTCTTACTCACTCCCTGATTTTCTCTCTCTCACACACTCACAGCTTCTCTCCTTCTCTCTCACTCACAGCTTCTCTTTCTCTCTCTCTCTCACTCACAGCTTCTCTTTCTCTCTCTCTCTCACTCACAGCTTCTCGTTCTCTCTCTCACACACACAGCTTCTCTTTGTCTCTCTCTCTCACTCACACCTTCTCATTCTCTCTCTCTCTCACTCTCAGCTTCTCTCTCTCTCACACACACAGCTTCTCTTTCTCTCTCACTCACTCACAGCTTCTCTTTCTCTCTCTCACACACACACAGCTTCTCTTTCTCTCTCTCTCACTCACAGCTTCTCTTGCTCTCTCTCTCTCACTCACAGCTTCTCTTTCTCTCTCTCTCACTCACAGCTTCTCTTTCTCTCACTCTCTCACACAGCTTCTCTCTCTCTCACAGCTTCTCTTTCTCTCTCTCTCATTCACAGCTTCTCTTTCTCTCTCTCTCTCACTCACAGCTTCTCTTTCTCTCACTCACAGCTTCTCTTTCTCTCTCTCTCTGTCACTCACAGCTTCTCTTTCTCTCTCACACACACAGCTTCTCTTTCTCTCTCTCTCATTCACAGCTTCTCTTTCTCTCTCTCTCTCACTCACAGCTTCTCTTTCTTTCTCTCTCTCTCTCACTCACAGCTTCTCTTTCTCTCTCTCTCTCACTCACAGCTTCTCTTTCTCTCTGTCTCTCACTCATAGCTTCTCTTTTTTTCTCTCTCTCTCCCTCACAGCTTCTTCTTCTCTCTCTCTCATTCACAGCTTCTCTTTCTCTCTCTCTCTCACTCACAGCTTCTCTTTCTCTCTCTCCCTCACTCACAGCTTCTCTCTCTCTCTCTCACTCACAGCTCCTCTCTCTCATTCTCTCTCACTCACAGCTTCTCTTTCTTTCTTTCTCTCTCTCTCTCACTCACAGCTTCTCTCTCTCTTACTCACTCCCAGCTCCTCTCTCTCTCTCACTCACAGCTTCTCACTCTCTCACTCACTCACTCACAGCATCTCTTTCTCTCTCTCTCACTCACAGCTTCTCTTTCTCTCTCTCTCTCACTCACAGCTTCTCTTTCTCTCTCTCACACACACACAGCTTCTCTCTCTCTCTCACTTACAGCTTCTCTTTCTCTCTCTCTCTCTCACGCTCAGCTTCTCTTTCTCTCTCTCTATCACACACACAGCTTCTCTTTCTCTCTCTCTGTCACTCACAGCTTCTCTCTCTCACTAACAGCTTCTCTCTCTCTCTCTCACTGACAGCTTCTCTTTCTCTCTCTCACTCACTTACACCTATTTCTCTCTCTCTCACTCACAGCTTCTCTTTCTCTCTCTCTCTCTCACTCACAGCTTCTCTCTCTCTCACACAGCTTCTCATTCTCGCTCTCTCATTCACAGCTTCTCTCTCTCTCACTCTCTCTCACTCACAGCTTCTCTTTGTCTCTCTCTCTCACTCACAGCTTCTCTCTCTCTCTCACAGCTTCTCTCTCTCTTACTCACTCCCAGCTTCTCTCTCTCTCACACACACAGCTTCTCACTCTCTCTCTCACACACTCACAGCTTCTCTCTCTCTCACTCACAGCTTTTCTTTCTCTCTCTCACACATACAGCTTCTCTCTCTCCCTTACAGCATCTCTTTCTCTCTCTCACTCACTCTCAGCTTCTCTTTCTCTCTCTCTATCACTCACACAGCTTCTCTTTCTCTCTCTCTCACTCACAGCTTCTCTCTCTCTTTCACTCACAGTTTCTCTTTCTCTCTCTCTCACTTACAGCTTCTATTTCTCTCTCTCTCTCACTCACAGCTTCCCTCTCTCTCTCTTACTCACTCCCTGATTTTCTCTCTCACACACACTCACAGCTTCTCTTCCTCTCTCTCACTCACAGCTTCTCTTTCTCTCTCACTCACAGCTTTTATTTCTCTCTCTCACTCACAGCTTCTCGTTCTCTCTCACACACACACAGCTTCTCTTTGTCTCTCTCTCTCACTCACACCTTCTCTTTCTCTCTCTCTCACTTCCAGCATCTCTTTCTCTCTCTCTCTCACTCTCAGCTTCTCTTTCTCTCTCTATCACTCACACAGCTCTTTCTCTCTCGCTCTCACTCACAGCTGCTCTTTCTCTCTCTCACTCACTCACAGCTTCTCTCTCACTCACTCACTCACAGCTTCTCTTTCTCTCTTACTCACTCACAGCTTCTCTTTCTCTCTCTCTCACACACACACAGCTTCTCTTTCTCTCTCTCACTCACAGCTTCTCTCTTTCTCACTCACAGCTTCTTCTCTCTCTCACTCACTCACTCACAGCTTCTCTCTCTCACTCACTCACTCATAGCTTCTCTTTCTCTCTCTCTCTTACTCACAGCTTCTCTTTCTCTCTCTCTCTCACTCACAGATTCTCTTTCTCTCTCACACACACAGCTTCTTTTTCTCTCTCTCTCTCACTCACAGCTTCTTTGTCTCTCTCTCTCTCACTCAGCTTCTCTTTCTCTCTCTCTATCACACACACAGCTTCTCTCTCTCTCTCTCACTCACAGCTTCTCTTTCTCTCTCTCTCACTCACAGCTTCTCTCTCTGTCACACACACACAGCTTCTCTCTCTCACTTACAGCTTCTATTTCTCTCTCTCTCACTCACAGCTTCTCTCTCTCTCTCTCTTACTCACTCCCTGATTCTCTCTCTCTCACTCACTCCCTGATTCTCTCTCTCTCACTCACTCACAGCTTCTCTCTCTCTCACTCACAGCTTCTCTCTCTGTCTCTCTCACTCACAGCTTCTCTTTCTCTCTCACACACATACAGCTTCTCTTTCTCTCTCTCTCTCACTCACAGCTTCTCTCTCTCTCTTTCTCTCTCTCACTCACAGCTTCTCTTTCTCTCTCACTCTCTCTCACTCACAGCTTCTCTTTCTCTCTCTCTCACTCACAGCTTCTCGCTCTCTCTCTCTCTCACAGCTTCTCTCTCTCTCTCTTACTATCTCCCAGCTTCACTCTCTCTCACACACATCTTCTCACTCTCTCTCTCACAAACAGCTTCTCTCTCTCTCACTTACAACATCTCTTTCTCTCTCTCTCTCTCACTCTCAGCTTCTCTTTCTCTCTCTCTATCACTCACACAGCTTCTCTTTCTCTCTCGCTCTCACTCACAGCTTCTCTTTCTTTCTCTCTCTCTCTCACTCACAGCTTCTCTCTCTCTCTTTCACTCACAGTTTCTCTTTCTCTCTCTCTCACTTACAGCTTCTATTTCTCTCTCTCTCTCACTCACAACTTCCCTCTCTCTCTCTTACTCACGCCCAGATTTTCTGTCTCTCACACACTCACAGCTTCTCTCCCTCCCTCTCACTCACAGCTTCTCTTTCTCTCTCTCTCTCACTCACAGCTTCTCTTTCACTCTCTCTCTCACTCACAGCTTCTCGTTCTCTCTCTCTCACACACAGCTTCTCTTTCTCTCTCTCTCTCACTCACAGCTTCTCTTTCTCTCTCTCTCTCACTCACAGCTTCTCTTTCTCTCTCTCACACACAATAGCTTCTATTTCTCTCACTCTCTCACTCACAGCTTCTCTCTTTCTCACTCTCTCTCACTTACAGCTTCTCTTTCGTTCTCTCTCACACACACAGCTTCTCTCTCTCTCTCACTCACAGCTTCTCTTTCTCTCTCTCTCTCACTCACAGCTTCACTCTCTCTCACAGCTTCTCTCTCTCTTACTCACTCCCAGCTTCTCTCTCTCTCTCAATCACAGCTTCTCACTCTCTCTCTCTCACACTCACAGCTTCTCTTTCTCTCTCTCTCACTCACAGCTTTTCTTTCTCTCTGTCACACACACAGCTTCTCTCTCTCTCCCTTACAGCATCTCTTTCTCTCTCTCACTCACTCTCAGCTTCTCTTTCTCTCTCTATCACTCACACAGCTTCTCTTTCTCTCTCACTCTCACTCACAGCTTCTCTTTCTCTCTCTCTCTCACTCACAGCTTCTCTCTCTCTTTCACTCACAGTTTCTCTTTCTCTCTCTCTCACTTACACCTTCTATTTCTCTCTCTCTCTCACTCACAGCTTCCCTCTCTCTCTCTTACTCACTCCCTGATTTTCTCTCTCTCACACACTCACAGCTTCTCTCCTTCTCTCTCACTCACAGCTTCTCTTTCTCTCTCTCTCTCACTCACAGCTTCTCTTTCTCTCTCTCTCTCACTCACAGCTTCTCGTTCTATCTCTCTCACACACACAGCTTCTCTTTGTCTCTCTCTCTCACTCACACCTTCTCATTCTCTCTCTCTCTCACTCTCAGCTTCTCTCTCTCACACACACACAGCTTCTCTTTCTCTCTCACTCACTCACAGCTTCTCTTTCTCTCTCACACACACACACAGCTTCTCTTTCTCTCTCTCTCACAGCTTCTCTTGCTCTCTCTCTCTCACTCACAGCTTCTCTTTCTCTCTCTCTCACTCACAGCTTCTCTTTCTCTCACTCTCTCACTCACAGCTTCTCTCTCTCTCACACAGCTTCTCTTTCTCTCTCTCTCATTCACAGCTTCTCTTTCTCTCTCTCTCTCACTCACAGCTTCTCTTTCTCTCACTCACAGCTTCTCTTTCTCTCTCTATCTGTCACTCACAGCTTCTCTTTCTCTCTCACACACACAGCTTCTCTTTCTCTCTCTCTCATTCACAGCTTCTCTTTCTCTCTCTCTCTCACTCACAGCTTCTCTTTCTTTCTCTCTCTCTCTCTCACTCACAGCTTCTCTTTCTCTCTCTCTCTCACTCACAGCTTCTCTTTCTCTCTGTCTCTCACTCATAGCTTCTCTTTTTTCTCTCTCTCTCCCTCACAGCTTCTTCTTCTCTCTCTCTCATTCACAGCTTCTCTTTCTCTCTCTCTCTCTCACTCACAGCTTCTCTTTCTCTCTCTCCCTCACTCACAGCTTCTCTCTCTCTCACTCACAGCTCCTCTCTCTCATTCTCTCTCACTCACAGCTTCTCTTTCTTTCTTTCTCTCTCTCTCTCACTCACAGCTTCTCTCTCTCTTACTCACTCCCAGCTCATCTCTCTCTCTCACTCACAGCTTCTCACTCTCTCACTCACTCACTCACAGCATCTCTTTCTCTCTCTCTCACTCACAGCTTCTCTTTCTCTCTCTCTCTCACTCACAGCTTCTCTTTCTCTCTCTCACACACACACAGCTTCTCTCTCTCTCTCACTTACAGCTTCTCTTTCTCTCTCTCTCTCACGCTCAGCTTCTCTTTCTCTCTCTCTATCACACACAGCTTCTCTTTCTCTCTCTCTGTCACTCACAGCTTCTCTCTCTCACTAACAGTTTCTCTCTCTCTCTCTCACTGACAGCTTCTCTTTCTCTCTCTCACTCACTTACACCTATTTCTCTCTCTCTCTCACTCACAGCTTCTCTCTCTCTCTCTCTCTCACTCACAGCTTCTCTCTCTCACACACAGCTTCTCATTCTCGCTCTCTCATTCACAGCTTCTCTTTCTCTCTCTCTCTCACTCACAGCTTCTCTTTCTCACTCTCTCTCACTCACAGCTTCTCTTTCTCTCACTCACAGCTTCTCTTTCTCTATCTCTCTCACACAGCTTCTCTTTCTCTCTCTCTCATTCACAGCTTCTCTTTCTCTCTCTCTCACTCACAGGTTCTCTTTCTTTCTCTCTCTCTCTCTCACTCACAGCTTCTCTCTCTCTCACACACACACCTTCTCTCCCTCTCTCTCACTCACAGCTCTTTCTCTCTCTCTCTCTCTCACTCACAGCTTCTCTCTCTCTCTCTCACTCACTCACAGCTTCTCTCTCTCTCACTCTCTCTCACTCACAGCTTCTCTTTCTTTCTTTCTCTCTCTCTCACTCACAGCTTCTCTCTCTCTCTTACTCACTCCCAGCTTCTCTCTCTCTCACTCACTCACATCTTCTCACTCTCTCACTTACTCACAGCATCTCTTTATCTCTCTCACTTACAGCTTCTCTTTCTCTCTCTCTCTCACTCACAGCTTCTCTTTCTCTCTCACACACACACAGCTTCTCTCTCTCTCTCACTTACAGCTTCTCTCTCTCTTTCACTCACAGTTTCTCTTTCTCTCTCTCTCACTTACAGCTTCTATTTCTCTCTCTCTCTCACTCACAGCTTCCCTCTCTCTCTCTTAATCACTCCCTGATTTTCTCTCTCTCACACACTCACAGCTTCTCTCCCTCTCTCTCACTCACAACTTCTCTTTCTCTCTCTCTCTCACTCACAGCTTCTCTTTCTCTCTCTCTCTCACTCACAGCTTCTCGTTCTCTCTCTCTCACACACAGCTTCTCTTTGTCTCTCTCTCTCACTCACACCTTCTCATTCTCTCTCTCTCACTCTCAGCTTCTCTCTCTCACACACACAGCTTCTCTTTCTCTCTCACTCACAGCTTCTCTTTCTCTCTCTCACACACACACAGCTTCTCTTTTTCTCTCTCTCACTCACAGCTTCTCTTGCTCTCTCTCTCACTCACAGCTTCTCTTTCTCTCTCACTCACTCACAGCTTCTCTTTCTCTCACTCTCTCACTCACAGCTTCTCTCTCTCTCTCTCACAGCTTCTCTTTCTCCCTCTCTCATTCACAGCTTCTCTTTCTATCTCTCTCTCACTCACAGCTTCTCTCTCTCACACACACACAGCTTCTCTTTCTCTCTCACTCACTCACAGCTTCTCTTTCTCTCTCACACACACACACAGCTTCTCTTTCTCTCTCTCTCACAGCTTCTCTTGCTCTCTCTCTCTCACTCACAGCTTCTCTTTCTCTCTCTCTCACTCACAGCTTCTCTTTCTCTCACTCTCTCACTCACAGCTTCTCTCTCTCTCACACAGCTTCTCTTTCTCTCTCTCTCATTCACAGCTTCTCTTTCTCTCTCTCTCTCACTCACAGCTTCTCTTTCTCTCACTCACAGCTTCTCTTTCTCTCTCTCTGTCACTCACAGCTTCTCTTTCTCTCTCACACACACAGCTTCTCTTTCTCTCTCTCTCATTCACAGCTTCTCTTTCTCTCTCTCTCTCACTCACAGCTTCTCTTTCTTTCTTTCTCTCTCTCTCTCACTCACAGCTTCTCTCTCTCTTACTCACTCCCAGCTCCTCTCTCTCTCTCACTCACAGCTTCTCACTCTCTCACTCACTCACTCACAGCATCTCTTTCTCTCTCTCTCACTCACAGCTTCTCTTTCTCTCTCTCTCTCACTCACAGCTTCTCTTTCTCTCTCTCACACACACACAGCTTCTCTCTCTCTCTCACTTACAGCTTCTCTTTCTCTCTCTCTCTCACGCTCAGCTTCTCTTTCTCTCTCTCTATCACACACAGCTTCTCTTTCTCTCTCTCTGTCACTCACAGCTTCTCTCTCTCACTAACAGTTTCTCTCTCTCTCTCTCACTGACAGCTTCTCTTTCTCTCTCTCACTCACTTACACCTATTTCTCTCTCTCTCTCACTCACAGCTTCTCTCTCTCTCTCTCTCACTCACAGCTTCTCTCTCTCACACACAGCTTCTCATTCTCGCTCTCTCATTCACAGCTTCTCTTTCTCTCTCTCTCTCACTCACAGCTTCTCTTTCTCACTCTCTCTCACTCACAGCTTCTCTTTCTCTCACTCACAGCTTCTCTTTCTCTATCTCTCTCACACAGCTTCTCTTTCTCTCTCTCTCATTCACAGCTTCTCTTTCTCTCTCTCTCACTCACAGGTTCTCTTTCTTTCTCTCTCTCTCTCTCACTCACAGCTTCTCTCTCACACACACACACACCTTCTCTCCCTCTCTCTCACTCACAGCTCTTTCTCTCTCTCTCTCTCTCACTCACAGCTTCTCTCTCTCTCTCTCACTCACTCACAGCTTCTCTCTCTCTCACTCTCTCTCACTCACAGCTTCTCTTTCTTTCTTTCTCTCTCTCTCACTCACAGCTTCTCTCTCTCTCTTACTCACTCCCAGCTTCTCTCTCTCTCACTCACTCACATCTTCTCACTCTCTCACTTACTCACAGCATCTCTTTATCTCTCTCACTTACAGCTTCTCTTTCTCTCTCTCTCTCACTCACAGCTTCTCTTTCTCTCTCACACACACACAGCTTCTCTCTCTCTCACACTTACAGCTTCTCTCTCTCTCTTTCACTCACAGTTTCTCTCTCTCTCTCTCTCACTTACAGCTTCTATTTCTCACTCTCTCTCACTCACAGCTTCCCTCTCTCTCTCTTAATCACTCCCTGATTTTCTCTCTCTCACACACTCACAGCTTCTCTCCCTCTCTCTCACTCACAACTTCTCTTTCTCTCTCTCTCTCACTCACAGCTTCTCTTTCTCTCTCTCTCTCACTCACAGCTTCTCGTTCTCTCTCTCACACACACAGCTTCTCTTTGTCTCTCTCTCTCACTCACACCTTCTCATTCTCTCTCTCTCACTCTCAGCTTCTCTCTCTCACACACACAGCTTCTCTTTCTCTCTCACTCACAGCTTCTCTTTCTCTCTCTCACACACACACAGCTTCTCTTTTTCTCTCTCTCACTCACAGCTTCTCTTGCTCTCTCTCTCACTCACAGCTTCTCTTTCTCTCTCACTCACTCACAGCTTCTCTTTCTCTCACTCTCTCACTCACAGCTTCTCTCTCTCTCTCTCACAGCTTCTCTTTCTCCCTCTCTCATTCACAGCTTCTCTTTCTATCTCTCTCTCACTCACAGCTTCTCTTTCTTTCACTCACAGCTTCTCTTTCTCTCTCTCTGTCACTCACAGCTTCTCTTTCTCTCTCTCTCTCACACAGCTTCTCTTTCTCTCTCTCTCATTCACAGCTTCTCTTTCTCTCTCTCTCACTCACAGCTTCTCTTTCTTTCATTCTCTCTCTCACTCACAGCTTCTCTTTCTCTCGCTCCCTCACTCACAGCTTCTCTCTCTCTCACTCACAGCTTCTCTCTCAATTACTCACTCCCAGCTCCTCTCTCTCTCTCTCACTCACAGCTTCTCACTCTCTCACTCACTCACTCACAGCTTCTCTTTCTCTCTCTCTCTCACTCACAGCTTCTCTCTCTCTCTCTCACTTACAGCTTCTCTTTCTCTCTCTCTCTCACGCTCAGCTTCTCTTTCTCTCTCTCTATCACACACACAGCTTCTCTTTCTGTCTCTCTGTCACTCACAGCTTCTCTCTCTCTCACACACACAGCTTCTCACTCTCTCTCTCACACACACTCACAGCTTCTCTTTCTCTCTCTCTCACTCACAGCTTCTCTTTGTCTCTCTCACACACACAGCTTCTCTCTCTCTCCCTTACAGCATCTCTTTCTCTATCTCTCTCACTCTCAGCTTCTCTTTCTCTCTCTCTATCACTCACACAGCTTCTCTTTCTCTCTCGCTCTCACTCACAGCTTCTCTTTCTCTCTCTCTCTCTCACTCACAGCTTCTCTCTCTCTCTTACACTCACAGTTTCTCTTTCTCTCTCTCTCACTTACAGCTTCTATTTCTCTCTCTCTCTCACTCACAGCTTCCCTCTCTCTCTCTTACTCACTCCCTGATTTTCTCTCTCTCACACACTCACAGCTTCTCTCCCTCTCTCTCACTCACAGCTTCTCTTTCTCTCTCTCTCTCTAACTCACAGCTTCTCTTTCTCTCTCTCTCTCACTCACAACTTCTCATTCTCTCTCTCTCACACACAGCTTCTCTTTCTCTCTCTCTCACTCACACCTTCTCATTCTCTCTCTCTCTCACTCTCAGCTTCTCTCTCTCTCACACACACAGCTTCTCTTTCTCTCTCACTCTCTCACAGCTTCTCTTTCTCTCTCTCTCATTCACAGCTTCTCTTTCTCTCTCCCTCACTCACAGGTTCTCTTTCTTTCTCTCTCTCTCTCTCACTCACAGCTTCTCTCTCTCTCACACACACACCTTCTCTCTCTCTCTCTCACTCACAGCTCTTTCTCTCTCTCTCTCTCACTCACAGCTTCTCTCTCTCTCTCACTCACTCACAGCTTCTCTCTCTCTCACTCTCTCTCACTCACAGCTTCTCTTTCTCTCTCTCTCTCACTCACAGCTTCTCTTTCTCTCTCTCTCATTCACAACTTCTCTTTCCCTCTCTCTCTCACTCACAGCTTCTCTTTCTCTCTCTCCCTCACTCACAGCTTCTCTCTCTCTCTCACTCACAGCTTCTCTTTCTTTCTCTCTCTCTCATTCACAGCTTCTCTCTCTCTTATTCACTCCCAGCTTCTCTCTCTCTCTCACTCACAGCTTCTCACTCTCTCTCTCACTCACTCACAGCTTCTCTCTCTCTCACTCACTCACAGCTTCTCTCTCTCTCTTACTCACTCCCAGCTTCTCTCTCTCTCACTCACTCACATCGTCTCACTCTCTCACTTACTCACAGCATCTCTTTCTCTCTCTCACTTACAGCTTCTCTTTCTCTCTCTCTATCACTCACAGCTTCTCTTTCTCTCTCTCAAACACACAGCTTCTCTCTCTCTCTCACTTACAGCTTCTCTCTCTCTCTTTCACTCACAGTTTCCCTTTCTCTCTCTCTCACTTACAGCTTCTATTTCTCTCTCTCTCTCACTCACAGCTTCCCTCTCTCTCTCACTCACTCCCTGATTTTCTCTCTCTCACACACTCACAGCTTCTCTCCCTCTCTCTCACTCACAACTTCTCTTTCTCTCTCTCTCTCACTCACAGCTTCTCTTTCTCTCTCTCTCTCACTCACAGCTTCTTGTTCTCTCTCTCACACACAGCTTCTCTTTGTCTCTCTCTCTCACTCACACCTTCTCATTCTCTCTCTCTCACTCTCAGCTTCTCTCTCTCACACACACAGCTTCTCTTTCTCTCTCACTCACTCACAGCTTCTCTTTCTCTCTCTCACACACACAAAGCTTCTCTTTTTCTCTCTCTCACTCACAGCTTCTCTTGCTCTCTCTCTCTCACTCACAGCTTCTCTTTCTCTCTCACTCACTCACAGCTTCTCTTTCTCTCACTCTCTCACTCACAGCTTCTCTCTCTCTCTCTCACAGCTTCTCTTTCTCCCTCTCTCATTCACAGCTTCTCTTTCTATCTCTCTCTCACTCACAGCTTCTCTTTCTTTCACTCACAGCTTCTCTTTCTCTCTCTCTGTCACTCACAGCTTCTCTTTCTCTCTCTCACACACACAGCTTCTCTTTCTCTCTCTCTCATTCACAGCTTCTTTTTCTCTCTCTCTCTCACTCACAGCTTCTCTTTCTTTCATTCTCTCTCTCACTCACAGCTTCTCTTTCTCTCGCTCCCTAACTCACAGCTTCTCTCTCTCTCACTCACAGCTTCTCTCTCTATTACTCACTCCCAGCTCCTCTCTCTCTCTCTCACTCACAGCTTCTCACTCTCTCACTCACTCACTCACAGCATCTCTTTCTCTCTCACTCTCACTCACAGCTTCTCTTTCTCTCTCTCTCTCACTCACAGCTACTCTCTCTCTCTCTCTCACTTACAGCTTCTCTTTCTCTCTCTCTCTCACGCTCAGCTTCTCTTTCTCTCTCTCTATCACACACACAGCTTCTCTTTCTGTCTCTCTGTCACTCACAGCTTCTCTCTCACACACACACACAGCTTCTCACTCTCTCTCTCTCACTCACAGCTTCTCTTTCTCTCTCTCTCTCTCACTCACAGCTTCTCTTTGTCTCTCTCACACACACAGCTTCTCTCTCTCTCCCTTACAGCATCTCTTTCTCTATCTCTCTCACTCTCAGCTTCTCTTTCTCTCTCTCTATCACTCACACAGCTTCTCTTTCTCTCTCACTCTCACTCACAGCTTCTCTTTCTCTCTCTCTCTCTCACTCACAGCTTCTCTCTCTCTCTTACACTCACAGTTTCTCTTTCTCTCTCACTTACAGCTTCTATTTCTCTCTCTCTCTCACTCACAGCTTCCCTTTCTCTCTCTTACTCACTCCCTGATTTTCTCTCTCTCACACACTCACAGCTTCTCTCCCTCTCTCTCACTCACAGCTTCTCTTTCTCTCTCTAACTCACAGCTTCTCTTTCTCTCTCTCTCACTCACAACTTCTCATTCTCTCTCTCACACACACAGCTTCTCTTTGTCTCTCTCACTCACACCTTCTCATTCTCTCTCTCTCTCACTCTCAGCTTCTCTCTCTCTCACACACACAGCTTCTCTTTCTCTCTCACTCACTCACAGCTTCTCTTTCTCTCTCTCTCTCACACAGCTTCTCTTTCTCTCTCTCTCTCACACACAGCTTCTCTTTCTCTCTCTCACTCACAGCTTCTCTTTCTCTCACTCTCTCACTCACATCTTCTCTCTCTCTCTCTCACAGCTTCTCTTTCTCTCTCTCTCATTCACAGCTTCTCTTTCTCTCTCTCTCTCACTCACAGCTTCTCTTTCTCTCTCACACACACAGCTTCTCTTTCTCTTTCTCTCTCACTCACAGCTTCTCTTTCTCTCTCTCTATGTCACTCACAGCTTCTCTTTCTCTCTCTCTCTTACACAGCTTCTCTTTCTCTCTCTCATTCACAGCTTCTCTTTCTCTCTCTCTCACTCACAGCTTCTCTTTCTTTCTCTCTCTCTCTCACTCACAGCTTCTCTTTCTCTCTCTCTCACTCACAGCTTCTCTTTCTCTCTGTCTCTCACTCACAGCTTCGCTTTCTCTCTCTCTCTCACTCACAGCTTCTCTTTCTCTCTCTCTCATTCACAGCTTCTCTTTCTCTCTCTCTCTCACACAGCTTCTCTTTCTCTCTCTCCCTCACTCACAGCTTCTCTCTCTCTCTCACTCACAGCTTCTCTTTCTTTCTCTCTCTCTCATTCACAGCTTCTCTCTCTCTTATTCACTCCCAGCTTCTCTCTCTCTCTCTCACTCACAGCTTCTCACTCTCTCTCTCACTCACTCACAGCTTCTCTCTCTCACTCACTCACTCACAGCTTCTCTCTCTCTCTCACTCACAGCTTCCCACTCTCTCACTCACTCACTCACAGCATCTCTTTCTCTCTCTCTCTCACTCACAGCTTCTCTCTCTCTCTTTCACTCACAGTTTCTCTTTCTCTCTCTCTCACTTACAGCTTCTATTTCTCTCTCTCTCTCACTCACAGCTTCTCTTTCTCTCTCTCAATCATTCACCGCTTCTCTTTCACTCTCTCACTCACAGCTTCTCTTTCTCTCTCACACCTTCTCTTTCTCTCTCTCTCACTCACAGCTTCTCTTTCTCTCGCTCTCTCACTCACTCAAACCTTCTCTTTCTCTATCTCTCTCACTCACTCAGCTTCTGTTTCTCTCTCACTCACAGCTTCTCTTTCTCTCTCTCACTCACAGTTTCTCTTTCTCTCTCTCTCACTCACAGGTTCTATTTCACTCTCTGTCTCCCTCACTCACAGCTTCTCTATTTCTCTCACTCTCTCACTCACAGCTTCTCTTTCTCTCTCTCACTCACAGCTTCTCTTTCTCTCTCTATCTCTCTCTCACTCACAGCTTCTCTTTCTCTCTCTCTCAATAACTCACAGCTTCTCTCTCTCTCACTCACTCACAGCTTCTCTTTCTCTCTCTCTCACTCACAGCTTCTCTTTCTCTCTCTCTCTCACTCACTCACAGCTTCTCAATCTCTCTCTGTCTCTCTCATTCACAGCTTCTCTTTCTCTTTCTCTCACTAACTCACAGCTTCTCTTTCTCTCTCTCTTACAGCTTCTCTTTCTCTCTCTCTCTCTCTCACTCACTCACAGCTTCTCTTTCTCTCTCTCTCTCACTCACTCACAGCTAATATTTCTCTCTCACACACACACAGCTTCACTTTTTCTCTATCTCTCTCACTCACAGCTTCTCCTTTCTTTCTCTCTCTCTCACTCACAGCTTCTCTTTCTCTCTCTCACTCACAGCTTCTCTTTCTCACTCACACACACAGCTTCTCTTTCTCTTTCTCTCTCTCACTCACAGCTTCTCTCTCTCACACACACACAGCTTCTCTTTCTCTCTATCTGTCACTCACAGCTTCTCTTTCTCTCTCTCTCACTCACAGCTTCTATTTCTATCTATCTCTCATTCACAGCTTCTCTCTCTCTCTCTCTCACCCACAGCTTCTTTTTCTCTCTCTCTCACTCACTCACAGCTTCTCTTTCTCTCTCTGGCTCTCACACTCACAGCTTCTCTTTCTCTCACTCTCTCACTCACAGCTTCTCTCTCTCTCTCTCACAGCTTCTCTTTCTCCCTCTCTCATTCACAGCTTCTCTTTCTATCTCTCTCTCACTCACAGCTTCTCTTTCTTTCACTCACAGCTTCTCTTTCTCTCTCTGTCACTCACAGCTTCTCTTTCTCTCTCTCACACACACAGCTTCTCTTTCTCTCTCTCTCATTCACAGCCTCTTTTTCTCTCTCTCTCTCACTCACAGCTTCTCTTTCTTTCATTCTCTCTCTCACTCACAGCTTCTCTTTCTCTCGCTCCCTCACTCACAGCTTCTCTCTCTCTCACTCACAGCTTCTCTCTCTATTACTCACTCCCAGCTCCTCTCTCTCTCTCTCACTCACAGCTTCTCACTCTCTCACTCACTCACTCACAGCATCTCTTTCTCTCTCACTCTCACTCACAGCTTCTCTTTCTCTCTCTCTCTCACTCACAGCTACTCTCTCTCTCTCTCTCACTTACAGCTTCTCTTTCTCTCTCTCTCACGCTCAGCTTCTCTTTCTCTCTCTCTATCACACACACAGCTTCTCTTTCTGTCTCTCTGTCACTCACAGCTTCTCTCTCTCACACACACACAGCTTCTCACTCTCTCTCTCTCACTCACAGCTTCTCTTTCTCTCTCTCTCTCTCACTCACAGCTTCTCTTTGTCTCTCTCACACACACAGCTTCTCTCTCTCTCCCTTACAGCATCTCTTTCTCTATCTCTCTCACTCTCAGCTTCTCTTTCTCTCTCTCTATCACTCACACAGCTTCTCTTTCTCTCTCACTCTCACTCACAGCTTCTCTTTCTCTCTCTCTCTCTCACTCACAGCTTCTCTCTCTCTCTTACACTCACAGTTTCTCTTTCTCTCTCACTTACAGCTTCTATTTCTCTCTCTCTCTCACTCACAGCTTCCCTCTCTCTCTCTTACTCACTCCCAGATTTTCTCTCTCTCACACACTCACAGCTTCTCTCCCTCTCTCTCACTCACAGCTTCTCTTTCTCTCTCTCTCTCTAACTCACAGCTTCTCTTTCTCTCTCTCTCTCACTCACAACTCATTCTCTCTCTCACACACACAGCTTCTCTTTGTCTCTCTCTGTCACTCACACCTTCTCATTCTCTCTCTCTCTCACTCTCAGCTTCTCTCTCTCTCTCACACACAGCTTCTCTTTCTCTCTCACTCACTCACAGCTTCTCTTTCTCTCTCTCTCACACACAGCTTCTCTTTCTCTCTCTCTCACACACACAGCTTCTCTTTCTCTCTCTCACTCACAGCTTCTCTTTCTCTCACTCTCTCACTCACATCTTCTCTCTCTCTCTCTCACAGCTTCTCGTTCTCTCTCTCTCATTCACAGCTTCTCTTTCTCTCTCTCTCTCACTCACAGCTTCTCTTTCTCTCTCACACACACAGCTTCTCTTTCTCTTTCTCTCTCACTCACAGCTTCTCTTTCTCTCTCTCTATGTCACTCACAGCTTCTCTTTCTCTCTCTCTCTTACACAGCTTCTCTTTCTCTCTCTCTCATTCACAGCTTCTCTTTCTCTCTCTCTCACTCACAGCTTCTCTTTCTTTCTCTCTCTCTCTCACTCACAGCTTCTCTTTCTCTCTCTCTCACTCACAGCTTCTCTTTCTCTCTGTCTCTCACTCACACCTTCGCTTTCTCTCTCTCTCTCACTCACAGCTTCTCTTTCTCTCTCTCTCATTCACAGCTTCTCTTTCTCTCTCTCTCTCACACAGCTTCTCTTTCTCTCTCTCCCTCACTCACAGCTTCTCTCTCTCTCTCACTCACAGCTTCTCTTTCTTTCTCTCTCTCTCATTCACAGCTTCTCTCTCTCTTATTCACTCCCAGCTTCTCTCTCTCTCTCTCACTCACAGCTTCTCACTCTCTCTCTCACTCACTCACAGCTTCTCTCTCTCACTCACTCACTCACAGCTTCTCTCTCTCTCTCACTCACAGCTTCCCACTCACTCACTCACTCACTCACAGCATCTCTTTCTCTCTCTCTCTCACTCACATCTTCTCTCTCTCTCTCTCACAGCTTCTCGTTCTCTCTCTCTCATTCACAGCTTCTCTTTCTCTCTCTCTCTCACTCACAGCTTCTCTTTCTCTCTCACACACACAGCTTCTCTTTCTCTTTCTCTCTCACTCACAGCTTCTCTTTCTCTCTCTCTATGTCACTCACAGCTTCTCTTTCTCTCTCTCTCTTACACAGCTTCTCTTTCTCTCTCTCTCATTCACAGCTTCTCTTTCTCTCTCTCTCACTCACAGCTTCTCTTTCTTTCTCTCTCTCTCTCACTCACAGCTTCTCTTTCTCTCTCTCTCACTCACAGCTTCTCTTTCTCTCTGTCTCTCACTCACACCTTCGCTTTCTCTCTCTCTCTCACTCACAGCTTCTCTTTCTCTCTCTCTCATTCACAGCTTCTCTTTCTCTCTCTCTCTCACACAGCTTCTCTTTCTCTCTCTCCCTCACTCACAGCTTCTCTCTCTCTCTCACTCACAGCTTCTCTTTCTTTCTCTCTCTCTCATTCACAGCTTCTCTCTCTCTTATTCACTCCCAGCTTCTCTCTCTCTCTCTCACTCACAGCTTCTCACTCTCTCTCTCACTCACTCACAGCTTCTCTCTCTCACTCACTCACTCACAGCTTCTCTCTCTCTCTCACTCACAGCTTCCCACTCACTCACTCACTCACTCACAGCATCTCTTTCTCTCTCTCTCTCACTCACAGCTTCTCTCTCTCTCTTTCACTCACAGTTTCTCTTTCTCTCTCTCTCACTTACAGCTTCTATTTCTCTCTCTCTCTCACTCACAGCTTCTCTTTCTCTCTCTCTCAATCATTCACCGCTTCTCTTTCACTCTATCACTCACAGCTTCTCTTTCTCTCTCACACCTTCTCTTTCTCTCTCTCTCACTCACAGCTTCTCTTTCTCTCGCTCTCTCACTCACTCAAACCTTCTCTTTCTCTATCTCTCTCACTCACTCAGCTTCTGTTTCTCTCTCACTCACAGCTTCTCTTTCTCTCTCTCACTCACAGTTACTCTTTCTCTCTCTCTCACTCACAGGTTCTATTTCACTCTCTGTCTCCCTCACTCACAGCTTCTCTATGTCTCTCACTCTCTCACTCACAGCTTCTCTTTCTCTCTCTCACTCACAGCTTCTCTTTCTCTCTCTATCTCTCTCTCACTCACAGCTTCTCTTTCTCTCTCTCTCAATAACTCACAGCTTCTCTCTCTCACTCACTCACAGCTTCTCTTTCTCTCTCTCTCACTCACAGCTTCTCTTTCTCTCTCTCTCTCACTCACTCACAGCTTCTCAATCTCTCTCTGTCTCTCTCATTCACAGCTTCTCTTTCTCTTTCTCTCACTAACTCACAGCTTCTCTTTCTCTCTCTCTTACAGCTTCTCTCTCTCTCTCTCTCTCTCTCTCACTCACTCACAGCTTCTCTTTCTCTCTCTCTCACTCACTCACAGCTAATATTTCTCTCTCACACACACACAGCTTCACTTTTTCTCTATCTCTCTCACTCACAGCTTCTCCTTTCTTTCTCTCTCTCTCACTCACAGCTTCTCTTTCTCTCTCTCTCACTCACAGCTTCTCTTTCTCACTCACACACACAGCTTCTCTTTCTCTTTCTCTCTCTCACTCACAGCTTCTCTCTCTCACACACACACAGCTTCTCTTTCTCTCTATCTGTCACTCACAGCTTCTCTTTCTCTCTCTCTCACTCACAGCTTCTATTTCTATCTATCTCTCATTCACAGCTTCTCTCTCTCTCTCTCTCACCCACAGCTTCTTTTTCTCTCTCTCTCACTCACTCACAGCTTCTCTTTCTCTCTCTGGCTCTCACACTCACAGCTTCTCTTTCTCTATCTCTCACTCACTCACAGCTTCTCTTTCTCTCTCTCTCTCTCTCTCACTCACTCACAGCTCCTCTTTCTCTCTCTCTCTCTCACTCACAGCTTCTCTTTCTCTCTCTCTCACTCACAGCTTCTATTTCTCTCTCTCTCACACACACACAGCTTCTCTTTCTCTCTCTCTCTCACTCACAGGTTCTCTTTCTCTTTCTCTCTCTCACTCACAGCTCTTTCTCTCTCTATCTCTCTCTCACTCACAGCTTCTCTTTCTCTCTCTCTCAATAACTCACAGCTTCTCTCTCTCTCTCACTCACTCACAGCTTCTCTTTTTCTCTCTTTCTCTCTCACAGCTTCTCTTTCTCTCTCTCTCTCACTCACTCACAGCTTCTCAATCTCTCTCTGTCTCTCTCATTCACAGCTTCTCTTTCTCTTTCTCTCACTTACTCACAGCTTCTCTTTCTCTCTCTCTCACACCTTCTCTTTCTCTCTCTCTCTCTCTCACTCACTCACAGCTTCTCTTTCTCTCTCTCTCACTCACTCACAGCTACTATTTCTGTCTCTCTCACACACAGCTTCACTTTCTCTCTATCTCTCTCACTCACAGCTTCTCCTTTATTTCTCTCTCTCTCACTCACTCACAGCTTCTCTTTCTCTCTCTCACTCACAGCTTCTCTTTCTCTCTCTCTCAATCATTCACCGCTTCTCTTTCACTCTCTCACTCACAGCTTCTCTTTCTCTCTCACACCTTCTCTTTCTCTCTCTCTCACTCACAGCTTCTCTTTCTCTCGCTCTCTCACTCACTCAAACCTTCTCTTTCTCTATCTCTCTCACTCACTCAGCTTCTGTTTCTCTCTCTCACTCGCAGCTTCTCTTTTTCTCTCTCTCTCTCACTCACAGCTTCTCTTTCTCTCTCTCTCACTCACTCACAGCTTCTCAATCTCTCTCTGTATCTCTCATTCACCGCTTCTCTTTCTCTTTCTCTCACTAACTCTCAGCTTCTCTTTCTCTCTCTCTCACAGCTTCTCTTTCTCTCTCTCTCTCTCTCTCTCACTCACAGCTTCTCTTTCTCTCTATCTCTCTCACTCACAGCTTCTCCTTACTTTCTCTCTCTCTCTCACTCACAGCTTCTCTTTCTCTCTCTCTCAATCATTCACCGCTTCTCTATCACTCTCTCACTCACAGCTTCTCTTTCTCTCTCACACCTTCTCTTTCTCTCACTCACAGCTTCTCTTTCTCTCACTCTCTCTCTCACTCACAGCTTCTCTTTCTCTCTCTCTCTCACTCACAGCTTCTCTTTCCCTCTCTCTCTCACTCACAGGTTCTATTTCACTCTCTGTCTCCCTCACTCACAGCTTCTCTATCTCTCTCACTCTCTCACTCACAGCTTCTCTTTCTCTCTCTCACTCACAGCTCCTCTTTCTCTCTCTATCTCTCTCTCACTCACAGCTTCTCTTTCTCTCTCTCTCAATAACTCACATCTTCTCTCTCTCTCTCACTCACTCACAGCTTCTCTTTCTCTCTCTCTCTCACTTACAACTTCTCTTTCTCTCTCTCTCTCACTCACTCACAGCTTCTCAATCTCTCTCTGTCTCTCTCATTCACAGCTTCTCTTTCTCTTTCTCTCACTAACTCACAGCTTCACTTTCTCTCTCTCTTACAGCTTCTCTTTCTCTCTCTCTCTCTCACTCACTCACAGCTTCTCTTTCTCTCTCTATCACTCACTCACAGCTAATATTTCTCTCTCACACACACACAGCTTCACTTTTTCTCTATCTCTCTCACTCAGCTTCTCCTTTCTTTCTCTCTCTCTCTCACTCACAGCTTCTCTTTCTCTCTCTCTCACTCACAGCTTCTCTTTCTCTCTCACACACACAGCTTCTCTTTCTCTTTCTCTCTCTCACTCACAGCTTCTCTCTCTCACACACACACAGCTTCTCTTTCTCTCTATCTGTCACTCACAGCTTCTCTTTCTCTCTCTCTCACTCACAGCTTCTATTTCTATCTATCTCTCATTCACAGCTTCTCTCCCTCTCTCTCACCCACAGCTTCTTTTTCTCTCTCTCTCACTCACTCACAGCTTCTCTTTCTCTCTCTGGCTCTCACACTCACAGCTTCTCTTTCTCTATCTCTCACTCACTCACAGCTTCTCTTTCTCTCTCTCTCTCTCACTCACTCACAGCTCCTCTTTCTCTCTCTCTCTCTCACTCACAGCTTCTCTTTCTCTCTCTCTCACTCACAGCTTCTATTTCTCTCTCTCTCACACACACACAGCTTCTCTTTCTCTCTCTCTCTCACTCACAGCTTCTCTTTCTCTTTCTCTCTCTCACTCACAGCTCTTTCTCTCTCTATCTCTCTCTCACTCACAGCTTCTCTTTCTCTCTCTCTCAATAACTCACAGCTTCTCTCTCTCTCACTCACTCACTCACAGCTTCTCTTTTTCTCTCTTTCTCTCTCACAGCTTCTCTTTCTCTCTCTCTCTCACTCACTCACAGCTTCTCAATCTCTCTCTGTCTCTCTCATTCACAGCTTCTCTTTCTCTTTCTCTCACTTACTCACAGCTTCTCTTTCTCTCTCTCTCACAGCTTCTCTCTCTCTCTCTCTCTCTCACTCACTCACAGCTTCTCTTTCTCTCTCTCTCACTCACTCACAGCTACTATTTCTGTCTCTCTCACACACAGCTTCACTTTCTCTCTATCTCTCTCACTCACAGCTTCTCCTTTCTTTCTCTCTCTCTCTCTCACTCACAGCTTCTCTTTCTCTCTCTCACTCACAGCTTCTCTTTCTCTCTCTCTCAATCATTCACCGCTTCTCTTTCACTCTCTCACTCACAGCTTCTCTTTCTCTCTCACACCTTCTCTTTCTCTCTCTCTCACTCGCAGCTTCTCTTTTTCTCTCTCTCTCTCACTCACAGCTTCTCTTTCTCTCTCTCTCACTCACTCACAGCTTCTCAATCTCTCTCTGTATCTCTCATTCACAGCTTCTCTTTCTCTTTCTCTCACTAACTCTCAGCTTCTCTTTCTCTCTCTCTCACAGCTTCTCTTTCTCTCTCTCTCTCTCTCTCTCTCTCACTCACAGCTTCTCAATCTCTCTCTGTATCTCTCATTCACAGCTTCTCTTTCTCTTTCTCTCAGTAACTCTCAGCTTCTCTTTCTCTCTCTCTCACAGCTTCTCTTTCTCTCTCTCTCTCTCTCTCACTCACAGCTTCTCCTTACTTTCTCTCTCTCTCTCACTCACAGCTTCTCTTTCTCTCTCTCTCAATCATTCACCGCTTCTCTATCACTCTCTCACTCACAGCTTCTCTTTCTCTCTCACACCTTCTCTTTCTCTCTCTCTCACTCACAGCTTCTCTTTCTCTCACTCTCTCACTCACTCAAACCTTCTCTTTCTCTATCTCTCTCACTCACTCAGCTTCTGTTTCTCTCTCACTCACAGCTTCTCTTTCTCTCTCTCTCTCACTCACAGCTTCTCTTTCTCTCTCTCTCTCACTCACAGGTTCTATTTCACTCTCTGTCTCCCTCACTCACAGCTTCTCTATCTCTCTCACTCTCTCACTCACAGCTTCTCTTTCTCTCTCTCACTCACAGCTTCTCTTTCTCTCTCTCTCAATAACTCACAGCTTCTCTCTCTCTCTCACTCACTCACAGCTTCTCTTTCTCTCTCTCTCTCACTCACAGCTTCTCTTTCTCTCTCTCTCTCACTCACTCACAGCTTCTCAATCTCTCTCTGTCTCTCTCATTCACAGCTTCTCTTTCTCTTTCTCTCACTTACTCACAGCTTCTCTTTCTCTCTCTCTCACACCTTCTCTTTCTCTCTCTCTCTCTCTCACTCACTCACAGCTTCTCTTTCTCTCTCTCTCACTCACTCACAGCTACTATTTCTGTCTCTCTCACACACAGCTTCACTTTCTCTCTATCTCTCTCACTCACAGCTTCTCCTTTATTTCTCTCTCTCTCTCTCACTCACAGCTTCTCTTTCTCTCTCTCACTCACAGCTTCTCTTTCTCTCTCTCTCAATCATTCACCGCTTCTCTTTCACTCTCTCACTCACAGCTTCTCTTTCTCTCTCACACCTTTTCTTTCTCTCTCTCTCACTCACAGCTTCTCTTTCTCTCGCTCTCTCACTCACTCAAACCTTCTCTTTCTCTATCTCTCTCACTCACTCAGCTTCTGTTTCTCTCTCTCACTCGCAGCTTCTCTTTTTCTCTCTCTCTCTCACTCACAGCTTCTCTTTCTCTCTCTCTCACTCACTCACAGCTTCTCAATCTCTCTCTGTATCTCTCATTCACCGCTTCTCTTTCTCTTTCTCTCACTAACTCTCAGCTTCTCTTTCTCTCTCTCTCACAGCTTCTCTTTCTCTCTCTCTCTCTCTCTCTCACTCACAGCTTCTCTTTCTCTCTATCTCTCTCACTCACAGCTTCTCCTTACTTTCTCTCTCTCTCTCACTCACAGCTTCTCTTTCTCTCTCTCTCAATCATTCACCGCTTCTCTATCACTCTCTCACTCACAGCTTCTCTTTCTCTCTCACACCTTCTCTTTCTCTCTCTCTCACTCACAGCTTCTCTTTCTCTCACTCTCTCTCTCACTCACAGCTTCTCTTTCTCTCTCTCTCTCACTCACAGCTTCTCTTTCCCTCTCTCTCTCACTCACAGGTTCTATTTCACTCTCTGTCTCCCTCACTCACAGCTTCTCTATCTCTCTCACTCTCTCACTCACAGCTTCTCTTTCTCTCTCTCACTCACAGCTCCTCTTTCTCTCTCTATCTCTCTCTCACTCACAGCTTCTCTTTCTCTCTCTCTCAATAACTCACATCTTCTCTCTCTCTCTCACTCACTCACAGCTTCTCTTTCTCTCTCTCTCTCACTTACAACTTCTCTTTCTCTCTCTCTCTCACTCACTCACAGCTTCTCAATCTCTCTCTGTCTCTCTCATTCACAGCTTCTCTTTCTCTTTCTCTCACTAACTCACAGCTTCACTTTCTCTCTCTCTTACAGCTTCTCTTTCTCTCTCTCTCTCTCACTCACTCACAGCTTCTCTTTCTCTCTCTATCACTCACTCACAGCTAATATTTCTCTCTCTCACACACACAGCTTCACTTTTTCTCTATCTCTCTCACTCAGCTTCTCCTTTCTTTCTTTCTCTCTCTCTCTCACTCACAGCTTCTCTTTCTCTCTCTCTCACTCACAGCTTCTCTTTCTCTCTCACACACACAGCTTCTCTTTCTCTTTCTCTCTCTCACTCACAGCTTCTCTCTCTCACACACACACAGCTTCTCTTTCTCTCTATCTGTCACTCACAGCTTCTCTTTCTCTCTCTCTCACTCACAGCTTCTATTTCTATCTATCTCTCATTCACAGCTTCTCTCTCTCTCTCTCACCCACAGCTTCTTTTTCTCTCTCTCTCACTCACTCACAGCTTCTCTTTCTCTCTCTGGCTCTCACACTCACAGCTTCTCTTTCTCTATCTCTCACTCACTCACAGCTTCTCTTTCTCTCTCTCTCTCTCACTCACTCACAGCTCCTCTTTCTCTCTCTCTCTCTCACTCACAGCTTCTCTTTCTCTCTCTCTCACTCACAGCTTCTATTTCTCTCTCTCTCACACACACACAGCTTCTCTTTCTCTCTCTCTCTCACTCACAGCTCTTTCTCTCTCTATCTCTCTCTCACTCACAGCTTCTCTTTCTCTCTCTCTCTCTCTCTCTCTCTCTCACTCACAGCTTCTCAATCTCTCTCTGTATCTCTCATTCACAGCTTCTCTTTCTCTTTCTCTCAGTAACTCTCAGCTTCTCTTTCTCTCTCTCTCACAGCTTCTCTTTCTCTCTCTCTCTCTCTCTCACTCACAGCTTCTCCTTACTTTCTCTCTCTCTCTCACTCACAGCTTCTCTTTCTCTCTCTCTCAATCATTCACCGCTTCTCTATCACTCTCTCACTCACAGCTTCTCTTTCTCTCTCACACCTTCTCTTTCTCTCTCTCTCACTCACAGCTTCTCTTTCTCTCACTCTCTCACTCACTCAAACCTTCTCTTTCTCTATCTCTCTCACTCACTCAGCTTCTGTTTCTCTCTCACTCACAGCTTCTCTTTCTCTCTCTCTCTCTCACTCACAGCTTCTCTTTCTCTCTCTCTCTCACTCACAGGTTCTATTTCACTCTCTGTCTCCCTCACTCACAGCTTCTCTATCTCTCTCACTCTCTCACTCACAGCTTCTCTTTCTCTCTCTCACTCACAGCTTCTCTTTCTCTCTCTCTCAATAACTCACAGCTTCTCTCTCTCTCTCACTCACTCACAGCTTCTCTTTCTCTCTCTCTCTCACTCACAGCTTCTCTTTCTCTCTCTCTCTCACTCACTCACAGCTTCTCAATCTCTCTCTGTCTCTCTCATTCACAGCTTCTCTTTCTCTTTCTCTCACTTACTCACAGCTTCTCTTTCTCTCTCTCTCACACCTTCTCTTTCTCTCTCTCTCTCTCTCACTCACTCACAGCTTCTCTTTCTCTCTCTCTCACTCACTCACAGCTACTATTTCTGTCTCTCTCACACACAGCTTCACTTTCTCTCTATCTCTCTCACTCACAGCTTCTCCTTTATTTCTCTCTCTCTCTCTCACTCACAGCTTCTCTTTCTCTCTCTCACTCACAGCTTCTCTTTCTCTCTCTCTCAATCATTCACCGCTTCTCTTTCACTCTCTCACTCACAGCTTCTCTTTCTCTCTCACACCTTCTCTTTCTCTCTCTCTCACTCACAGCTTCTCTTTCTCTCGCTCTCTCACTCACTCAAACCTTCTCTTTCTCTATCTCTCTCACTCACTCAGCTTCTGTTTCTCTCTCTCACTCGCAGCTTCTCTTTTTCTCTCTCTCTCTCACTCACAGCTTCTCTTTCTCTCTCTCTCACTCACTCACAGCTTCTCAATCTCTCTCTGTATCTCTCATTCACCGCTTCTCTTTCTCTTTCTCTCACTAACTCTCAGCTTCTCTTTCTCTCTCTCTCACAGCTTCTCTTTCTCTCTCTCTCTCTCTCTCTCACTCACAGCTTCTCTTTCTCTCTATCTCTCTCACTCACAGCTTCTCCTTACTTTCTCTCTCTCTCTCACTCACAGCTTCTCTTTCTCTCTCTCTCAATCATTCACCGCTTCTCTATCACTCTCTCACTCACAGCTTCTCTTTCTCTCTCACACCTTCTCTTTCTCTCTCTCTCACTCACAGCTTCTCTTTCTCTCACTCTCTCTCTCACTCACAGCTTCTCTTTCTCTCTCTCTCTCACTCACAGCTTCTCTTTCCCTCTCTCTCTCACTCACAGGTTCTATTTCACTCTCTGTCTCCCTCACTCACAGCTTCTCTATCTCTCTCACTCTCTCACTCACAGCTTCTCTTTCTCTCTCTCACTCACAGCTCCTCTTTCTCTCTCTATCTCTCTCTCACTCACAGCTTCTCTTTCTCTCTCTCTCAATAACTCACATCTTCTCTCTCTCTCTCACTCACTCACAGCTTCTCTTTCTCTCTCTCTCTCACTTACAACTTCTCTTTCTCTCTCTCTCTCACTCACTCACAGCTTCTCAATCTCTCTCTGTCTCTCTCATTCACAGCTTCTCTTTCTCTTTCTCTCACTAACTCACAGCTTCACTTTCTCTCTCTCTTACAGCTTCTCTTTCTCTCTCTCTCTCTCACTCACTCACAGCTTCTCTTTCTCTCTCTATCACTCACTCACAGCTAATATTTCTCTCTCTCACACACACAGCTTCACTTTTTCTCTATCTCTCTCACTCAGCTTCTCCTTTCTTTCTTTCTCTCTCTCTCTCACTCACAGCTTCTCTTTCTCTCTCTCTCACTCACAGCTTCTCTTTCTCTCTCACACACACAGCTTCTCTTTCTCTTTCTCTCTCTCACTCACAGCTTCTCTCTCTCACACACACACAGCTTCTCTTTCTCTCTATCTGTCACTCACAGCTTCTCTTTCTCTCTCTCTCACTCACAGCTTCTATTTCTATCTATCTCTCATTCACAGCTTCTCTCTCTCTCTCTCACCCACAGCTTCTTTTTCTCTCTCTCTCACTCACTCACAGCTTCTCTTTCTCTCTCTGGCTCTCACACTCACAGCTTCTCTTTCTCTATCTCTCACTCACTCACAGCTTCTCTTTCTCTCTCTCTCTCTCACTCACTCACAGCTCCTCTTTCTCTCTCTCTCTCACTCACAGCTTCTCTTTCTCTCTCTCTCACTCACAGCTTCTATTTCTCTCTCTCACACACACACACAGCTTCTCTTTCTCTCTCTCTCTCACTCACAGCTTCTCTTTCTCTTTCTCTCTCTCACTCACAGCTCTCTCTCTCTCTATCTCTCTCTCACTCACAGCTTCTCTTTCTCTCTCTCTCAATAACTCACAGCTTCTCTCTCTCTCACTCACTCACTCACAGCTTCTCTTTTTCTCTCTTTCTCTCTCACAGCTTCTCTTTCTCTCTCTCACTCACTCACAGCTTCTCAATCTCTCTCTGTCTCTCTCATTCACAGCTTCTCTTTCTCTTTCTCTCACTTACTCACAGCTTCTCTTTCTCTCTCTCTCACAGCTTCTCTCTCTCTCTCTCTCTCTCTCACTCACTCACAGCTTCTCTTTCTCTCTCTCTCACTCACTCACAGCTACTATTTCTGTCTCTCTCACACACAGCTTCACTTTCTCTCTATCTCTCTCACTCACAGCTTCTCCTTTCTTTCTCTCTCTCTCTCTCACTCACAGCTTCTCTTTCTCTCTCTCACTCACAGCTTCTCTTTCTCTCTCTCTCAATCATTCACCGCTTCTCTTTCACTCTCTCACTCACAGCTTCTCTTTCTCTCTCACACCTTCTCTTTCTCTCTCTCTCACTCGCAGCTTCTCTTTTTCTCTCTCTCTCTCACTCACAGCTTCTCTTTCTCTCTCTCTCACTCACTCACAGCTTCTCAATCTCTCTCTGTATCTCTCATTCACAGCTTCTCTTTCTCTTTCTCTCACTAACTCTCAGCTTCTCTTTCTCTCTCTCTCACAGCTTCTCTTTCTCTCTCTCTCTCTCTCTCTCTCACTCACAGCTTCTCAATCTCTCTCTGTATCTCTCATTCACAGCTTCTCTTTCTCTTTCTCTCAGTAACTCTCAGCTTCTCTTTCTCTCTCTCTCACAGCTTCTCTTTCTCTCTCTCTCTCTCTCTCACTCACAGCTTCTCCTTACTTTCTCTCTCTCTCTCTCACTCACAGCTTCTCTTTCTCTCTCTCTCAATCATTCACCGCTTCTCTATCACTCTCTCACTCACAGCTTCTCTTTCTCTCTCACACCTTCTCTTTCTCTCTCTCTCACTCACAGCTTCTCTTTCTCTCACTCTCTCACTCACTCAAACCTTCTCTTTCTCTATCTCTCTCACTCACTCAGCTTCTGTTTCTCTCTCACTCACAGCTTCTCTTTCTCTCTCTCTCTCACTCACAGCTTCTCTTTCTCTCTCTCTCTCACTCACAGGTTCTATTTCACTCTCTGTCTCCCTCACTCACATCTTCTCTATCTCTCTCACTCTCTCACTCACAGCTTCTCTTTCTCTCTCTCACTCACAGCTTCTCTTTCTCTCTCTCTCAATAACTCACAGCTTCTCTCTCTCTCTCACTCACTCACAGCTTCTCTTTCTCTCTCTCTCTCACTCACAGCTTCTCTTTCTCTCTCTCTCTCACTCACTCACAGCTTCTCAATCTCTCTCTGTCTCTCTCATTCACAGCTTCTCTTTCTCTTTCTCTCACTAACTCACAGCTTCTCTTTCTCTCTCTCTTACAGCTTCTCTTTCTCTCTCTCTCTCTCTCACTCACTCACAGCTTCTCTTTCTCTCTCTCTCACTCACTCACAGCTAATATTTCTCTCTCACACACACACAGCTTCACTTTTTCTCTATCTCTCTCACTCACAGCTTCTCCTTTCTTTCTCTCTCTCTCACTCACAGCTTCTCTTTCTCTCTCTCTCACTCACAGCTTCTCTTTCTCACTCACACACACAGCTTCTCTTTCTCTTTCTCTCTCTCACTCACAGCTTCTCTCTCTCACACACACACAGCTTCTCTTTCTCTCTATCTGTCACTCACAGCTTCTCTTTCTCTCTCTCTCACTCACAGCTTCTATTTCTATCTATCTCTCATTCACAGCTTCTCTCTCTCTCTCTCTCTCACCCACAGCTTCTTTTTCTCTCTCTCTCACTCACTCACAGCTTCTCTTTCTCTCTCTGGCTCTCACACTCACAGCTTCTCTTTCTCTATCTCTCACTCACTCACAGCTTCTCTTTCTCTCTCTCTCTCTCTCACTCACTCACAGCTCCTCTTTCTCTCTCTCTCTCTCTCACTCACAGCTTCTCTTTCTCTCTCTCTCACTCACAGCTTCTATTTCTCTCTCTCTCTCACACACACACAGCTTCTCTTTCTCTCTCTCTCTCACTCACAGGTTCTCTTTCTCTTTCTCTCTCTCACTCACAGCTCTTTCTCTCTCTATCTCTCTCTCACTCACAGCTTCTCTTTCTCTCTCTCTCAATAACTCACAGCTTCTCTCTCTCTCTCTCACTCACTCACAGCTTCTCTTTTTCTCTCTTTCTCTCTCACAGCTTCTCTTTCTCTCTCTCTCTCACTCACTCACAGCTTCTCAATCTCTCTCTGTCTCTCTCATTCACAGCTTCTCTTTCTCTTTCTCTCACTTACTCACAGCTTCTCTTTCTCTCTCTCTCACACCTTCTCTTTCTCTCTCTCTCTCTCTCACTCACTCACAGCTTCTCTTTCTCTCTCTCTCACTCACTCACAGCTACTATTTCTGTCTCTCTCACACACAGCTTCACTTTCTCTCTATCTCTCTCACTCACAGCTTCTCATTTCTTTCTCTCTCTCTCTCACTCACAGCTTCTCTTTCTCTCTCTCACTCACAGCTTCTCTTTCTCTCTCTCTCAATCATTCACCGCTTCTCTTTCACTCTCTCACTCACAGCTTCTCTTTCTCTCTCACACCTTCTCTTTCTCTCTCTCTCACTCGCAGCTTCTCTTTTTCTCTCTCTCTCTCACTCACAGCTTCTCTTTCTCTCTCTCTCATTCACTCACAGCTTCTCAATCTCTCTCTGTATCTCTCATTCACAGCTTCTCTTTCTCTTTCTCTCACTAACTCTCAGCTTCTCTTTCTCTCTCTCTCACAGCTTCTCTTTCTCTCTCTCTCTCTCTCTCTCACTCACAGCTTCTCAATCTCTCTCTCTCACACACAGCTTCTCTTTCTCTTTCTCTCTCTCACTCACAGCTTCTCTCTCTCACACACACACAGCTTCTCTTTCTCTCTATCTGTCACTCACAGCTTCTCTTTCTCTCTCTCTCACTCACAGCTTCTATTTCTATCTATCTCTCATTCACAGCTTCTCTCTCTCTCTCACCCACAGCTTCTTTTTCTCTCTCTCTCACTCACTCACAGCTTCTCTTTCTCTCTCTGGCTCTCACACTCACAGCTTCTCTTTCTCTATCTCTCACTCACTCACAGCTTCTCTTTCTCTCTCTCTCTCTCTCTCACTCACAGCTCCTCTTTCTCTCTCTCTCTCACTCACAGCTTCTCTTTCTCTCTCACACACACACACACAGCTTCTCTTTCTCTCTCTCTCTCAGTCACAGCTTCTCTTTCTCTTTCTCTCTCTCACTCACAGCTCTTTCTCTCTCTATCTCTCTCTCACTCACAGCTTCTCTTTCTCTCTCTCAATAACTCACAGCTTCTCTCTCTCTCTCACTCACTCACAGCTTCTCTTTTTCTCTCTTTCTCTCTCACAGCTTCTCTTTCTCTCTCTCTCACTCACTCACAGCTTCTCAATCTCTCTCTGTCTCTCTCATTCACAGCTTCTCTTTCTCTTTCTCTCACTTACTCACAGCTTCTCTTTCTCTCTCTCTCACAGCTTCTCTTTCTCTCTCTCTCTCTCTCACTCACTCACAGCTTCTCTTTCTCTCTCTCTCACTCACTCACAGCTACTATTTCTGTCTCTCTCACACACAGCTTCACTTTCTCTCTATCTCTCTCACTCACAGCTTCTCCTTTCTTTCTCTCTCTCTCTCTCTCACTCACAGCTTCTCTTTCTCTCTCTCACTCACAGCTACTCTTTCTCTCTCTCTCAATCATTCACCGCTTCTCTTTCACTCTCTCACTCACAGCTTCTCTTTCTCTCTCACACCTTCTCTTTCTCTCTCTCTCACTCACAGCTTCTCTTTCTCTCGCTCTCTCACTCACTCAAACCTTCTCTTTCTCTAGCTCTCTCACTCACTCAGCTTCTGTTTCTCTCTCTCACTCGCAGCTTCTCTTTTTCTCTCTCTCTCTCACTCACAGCTTCTCTTTCTCTCTCTCTCACTCACTCACAGCTTCTCAATCTCTCTCTGTATCTCTCATTCACAGCTTCTCTTTCTCTTTCTCTCACTAACTCTCAGCTTCTCTTTCTCTCTCTCTCACAGCTTCTCTTTCTCTCTCTCTCTCTCTCTCACTCACAGCTTCTCTTTCTCTCTATCTCTCTCACTCACAGCTTCTCCTTACTTTCTCTCTCTCTCTCACTCACAGCTTCTCTTTCTCTCTCTCTCAATCATTCACCGCTTCTCTATCACTCTCTCACTCACAGCTTTTCTTTCTCTCTCACACCTTCTCTTTCTCTCTCTCTCACTCACAGCTTCTCTTTCTCTCACTCTCTCACTCACTCAAACCTTCTCTTTCTCTATCTCTCTCACTCACTCAGCTTCTGTTTCTCTCTCACTCACAGCTTCTCTTTCTCTCTCTCTCTCTCACTCACAGATTCTCTTTCTCTCCCTCTCTCACTCACAGGTTCTATTTCACTCTCTGTCTCCCTCACTCACAGCTTCTCTATCTCTCTCACTCTCTCACTCACAGCTTCTCTTTCTCTCTCTCACTCACAGCTTCTCTTTCTCTCTCTATCTCTCTCTCACTCACAGCTTCTCTTTCTCTCTCTCTCAATAACTCACAGCTTCTCTCTCTCTCTCTCTCACTCACAGCTTCTCTTTCTCTCTCTCTCTCACTCACAGCTTCTCTTTCTCTCTCTCTCTCACTCACTCACAGCTTCTCAATCTCTCTCTGTCTCTCTCATTCACAGCTTCTCTTTCTCTTTCTCTCACTCACTCACAGCTAATATTTCTCTCTCTCACACACACAGCTTCTCTTTCTCTCTATCTCTCTCACTCACAGCTTCTCCTTACTTTCTCTCTCTCTCTCACTCACAGCTTCTCTTTCTCTCTCTCTCAATCATTCACCGCTTCTCTATCACTCTCTCACTCACAGCTTCTCTTTCTCTCTCACACCTTCTCTTTCTCTATCTCTCTCACTAACAGCTTCTCTTTCTCTCTCTCTCTCACTCACAGGTTCTATTTCACTCTCTGTCTCCCTCACTCACAGCTTCTCTATCTCTCTCACTCTCTCACTCACAGCTTCTCTTTCTCTCTCTCACTCACAGCTTCTCTTTCTCTCTCTATCTCTCTCTCACTCACAGCTTCTATTTCTCTCTCTCTCAATAACTCACAGCTTCTCTCTCTCTCTCACTCACTCACAGCTTCTCTTTCTCTCTCTCTCTCACTCACAGCTTCTCTTTCTCTCTCTCTCTCACTCACTCACAGCTTCTCAATCTCTCTCTGTCTCTCTCATTCACAGCTTCTCTTTCTCTTTCTCTCACTAACTCACAACTTCTCTTTCTCTCTCTCATACAGCTTCTCTTTCTCTCTCTCTCTCTCTCACTCACTCACAGCTTGTCTTTCTCTCTCTCTCACTCACTCACAGCTAATATTTCTCTCTCTCACACACACAGCTTCACTTTTTCTCTATCTCTCTCACTCAGCTTCTCCTTTCTTTCTCTCTCTCTCTCACTCACAGCTTCTCTTTCTCTCTCTCTCACTCACAGCTTCTCTTTCTCTCTCACACACACAGCTTCTCTTTCTCTTTCTCTCTCTCACTCACAGCTTCTCTCTCTCACACAGACACAGCTTCTCTTTCTCTCTATTTGTCACTCACAGCTTCTCTTTCTCTCTCTCTCACTCACAGCTTCTATTTCTATCTATCTCTCATTCACAGCTTCTCTCTCTCTCTCTCACCCACAGCTTCTTTTTCTCTCTCTCTCACTCACTCACAGCTTCTCTTTCTCTCTCTGGCTCTCACACTCACAGCTTCTCTTTCTCTCTCTCTCACTCACTCACAGCTTCTCTTTCTCTCTCTCTCTCTCTCTCATTCACTCACAGCTCCTCCTTCTCTCTCTCTCTCACTCACAGCTTCTCTTTCTCTTACTTTCTCTCACTCACAGCTATTTCTCTCTCTATCTCTCTCTCACTCACAGCTTCTCTTTCTCTCTCTCTCAATAACTCACAGCTTCTCTCTCTCTCTCACTCACTCACAGCTTCTCTTTTTTTCTCTATCTGTCTCACAGCTTCTCTTTCTCTCTCTCTCACTCACTCACAGCTTCTCAATCTCTCTCTGTCTCTCTCACTCACAGCTTATCTCTCTCTCTCACACACACACACAGAGCTTCTCTTTCTCTCTCTCTCACTCACTCACAGCTTCTATTTCTCTCTGTCTCTCTCACTCACAGCTTCACTCTCTCTCTCTCTCACTAACTCACAGCTTCTCCTTCTCTCTCTCTCACTCACTCACATCTTCTCTCTCTCTCACAGCTTCTCATTCTCTCTCTCTCTCACTCACACACAGCTTCTCTTTCTCTCTCTCTCTAACTCTCTCACTCACAGCTTCTCTTTCTCTCTCTCTCACTCACAGCTTCTCTTTCTCTCTCTCTCACTCACAGCTTCTCTTTCTCTCTCTCTCTCTCTCACTCACATTTTCTCTTTCTCTCTCTCACTCACAGCTTTTCTTTCTTTCTTTCTCTCACTCACTCATTCTCTTTCTCTCTCAGTCTCTCTTACACAGCTTCTCTTTCTCTCTCTCTCACTCACAGCTTCTATTTCTATCTCTCTCTCATTCACAGCTTCTCTCTCTCTCTCTCTCTCACCCACAGCTTCTTTTTCTCTCTCTCTCACTCACTCACAGCTTCTCTTTCTCTCTCTGGCTCTCACACTCACAGCTTCTCTTTCTCTCTCTCTCACTCACTCACAGCTTCTCTTTCTCTCTCTCTCTCTCACTCACTCACAGCTTCTCTTTCTCTCTCTCTCTCACCCACTCACAGCTTCTCTCTCTCTGTCTCTCTCACTCACAGCTTATCTCTCTCTCACACACACACAGCTTCTCTCTCTCTCTCACACACACACACACAGAGCTTCTCTTTCTCTCTCTCACTCACTCACAGCTTCTCTTTCTCTCTGTCTCTCTCACTCACAGCTTCACTCTCTCTCTCTCACTAACTCACAGCTTCTACTTCTCTCTCTCTCACTCACTCACAGCTTCTCTCTCTCTCACACAGCTTCTCATTCTCTCTCTCTCACTCACACACAGCTTCTCTTTCTCTCTCTCTCTCTCTCTAACTCTCTCACTCACAGCTTCTCTTTCTCACTCTCTCACTCACAGCTTCTCTTTTTCTCTCTTTCTCTCTCACAGCTTCTCTTTCTCTCTCTCTCTCACTCACTCACAGCTTCTCAATCTCTCTCTGTCTCTCTCATTCACAGCTTCTCTTTCTCTTTCTCTCACTTACTCACAGCTTCTCTTTCTCTCTCACACACCTTCTCTTTCTCTCTCTCTCTCTCTCACTCACTCACAGCTTCTCTTTCTCTCTCTCTCACTCACTCACAGCTACTATTTCTGTCTCTCTCACACACAGCTTCACTTTCTCTCTCTCTCTCTCACTCACAGCTTCTCCTTTCTTTCTCTCTCTCTCTCTCACTCACAGCTTCTCTTTCTCTCTCTCACTCACAGCTTCTCTTTCTCTCTCTCTCAATCATTCACCGCTTCTCTTTCACTCTCTCACTCACAGCTTCTCTTTCTCTGTCACACCTTCTCTTTCTCTCTCTCTCACTCGCAGCTTCTCTTTTTCTCTCTCTCTCTCACTCACAGCTTCTCTTTCTCTCTCTCTCATTCACTCACAGCTTCTCAATCTCTCTCTGTATCTCTCATTCACAGCTTCTCTTTCTCTTTCTCTCACTAACTCTCAGCTTCTCTTTCTCTCTCTCTCACAGCTTCTCTTTCTCTCTCTCTCTCTCTCTCTCACTCACTCACAGCTTCTCAATCTCTCTCTCTCACACACAGCTTCTCTTTCTCTTTCTCTCTCTCACTCACAGCTTCTCTCTCTCACACACACACAGCTTCTCTTTCTCTCTATCTGTCACTCACAGCTTCTCTTTCTCTCTCTCTCACTCACAGCTTCTATTTCTATCTATCTCTCATTCACAGCTTCTCTCTCTCTCTCTCACCCACAGCTTCTTTTTCTCTCTCTCTCACTCACTCACAGCTTCTCTTTCTCTCTCTGGCTCTCACACTCACAGCTTCTCTTTCTCTATCTCTCACTCACTCACAGCTTCTCTTTCTCTCTCTCTCTCTCTCTCACTCACAGCTCCTCTTTCTCTCTCTCTCTCACTCACAGCTTCTCTTTCTCTCTCACACACACACACACAGCTTCTCTTTCTCTCTCTCTCTCACTCACAGCTTCTCTTTCTCTTTCTCTCTCTCACTCACAGCTCTTTCTCTCTCTATCTCTCTCTCACTCACAGCTTCTCTTTCTCTCTCTCAATAACTCACAGCTTCTCTCTCTCTCTCACTCACTCACAGCTTCTCTTTTTCTCTCTTTCTCTCTCACAGCTTCTCTTTCTCTCTCTCTCACTCACTCACAGCTTCTCAATCTCTCTCTGTCTCTCTCATTCACAGCTTCTCTTTCTCTTTCTCTCACTTACTCACAGCTTCTCTTTCTCTCTCTCACACAGCTTCTCTTTCTCTCTCTCTCTCTCTCACTCACTCACAGCTTCTCTTTCTCTCTCTCTCACTCACTCACAGCTACTATTTCTGTCTCTCTCACACACAGCTTCACTTTCTCTCTATCTCTCTCACTCACAGCTTCTCCTTTCTTTCTCTCTCTCTCTCTCACTCACAGCTTCTCTTTCTCTCTCTCACTCACAGCTACTCTTTCTCTCTCTCTCAATCATTCACCGCTTCTCTTTCACTCTCTCACTCACAGCTTCTCTTTCTCTCTCACACCTTCTCTTTCTCTCTCTCTCACTCACAGCTTCTCTTTCTCTCGCTCTCTCACTCACTCAAACCTTCTCTTTCTCTAGCTCTCTCACACACTCAGCTTCTGTTTCTCTCTCTCACTCGCAGCTTCTCTTTTTCTCTCTCTCTCTCACTCACAGCTTCTCTTTCTCTCTCTCTCACTCACTCACAGCTTCTCAATCTCTCTCTGTATCTCTCATTCACAGCTTCTCTTTCTCTTTCTCTCACTAACTCTCAGCTTCTCTCTCTCTCTCTCTCACAGCTTCTCTTTCTCTCTCTCTCTCTCTCTCTCACTCACAGCTTCTCTTTCTCTCTATCTCTCTCACTCACAGCTTCTCCTTACTTTCTCTCTCTCTCTCACTCACAGCTTCTCTTTCTCTCTCTCTCAATCATTCACCGCTTCTCTATCACTCTCTCACTCACAGCTTTTCTTTCTCTCTCACACCTTCTCTTTCTCTCTCTCTCACTCACAGCTTCTCTTTCTCTCACTCTCTCACTCACTCAAACCTTCTCTTTCTCTATCTCTCTCACTCACTCAGCTTCTGTTTCTCTCTCACTCACAGCTTCTCTTTCTCTCTCTCTCTCTCACTCACAGATTCTCTTTCTCTCCCTCTCTCACTCACAGGTTCTATTTCACTCTCTGTCTCCCTCACTCACAGCTTCTCTATCTCTCTCACTCTCTCACTCACAGCTTCTCTTTCTCTCTCTCACTCACAGCTTCTCTTTCTCTCTCTATCTCTCTCTCACTCACAGCTTCTCTTTCTCTCTCTCTCAATAACTCACAGCTTCTCTCTCTCTCTCTCTCACTCACAGCTTCTCTTTCTCTCTCTCTCTCACTCACAGCTTCTCTTTCTCTCTCTCTCTCACTCACTCACAGCTTCTCAATCTCTCTCTGTCTCTCTCATTCACAGCTTCTTTTTCTCTTTCTCTCACTCACTCACAGCTAATATTTCTCTCTCACACACACACAGCTTCTCTTTCTCTCTATCGCTCTCACTCACAGCTTCTCCTTACTTTCTCTCTCTCTCTCACTCACAGCTTCTCTTTCTCTCTCTCTCAATCATTCACCGCTTCTCTATCACTCTCTCACTCACAGCTTCTCTTTCTCTCTCACACCTTCTCTTTCTCTATCTCTCTCACTAACAGCTTCTCTTTCTCTCTCTCTCTCACTCACAGGTTCTATTTCACTCTCTGTCTCCCTCACTCACAGCTTCTCTATCTCTCTCACTCTCTCACTCACAGCTTCTCTTTCTCTCTCTCACTCACAGCTTCTCTTTCTCTCTCTATCTCTCTCTCACTCACAGCTTCTATTTCTCTCTCTCTCAATAACTCACAGCTTCTCTCTCTCTCTCACTCACTCACAGCTTCTCTTTCTCTCTCTCTCTCACTCACAGCTTCTCTTTCTCTCTCTCTCTCACTCACTCACAGCTTCTCAATCTCTCTCTGTCTCTCTCATTCACAGCTTCTCTTTCTCTTTCTCTCACTAACTCACAACTTCTCTTTCTCTCTCTCATACAGCTTCTCTTTCTCTCTCTCTCTCTCTCACTCACTCACAGCTTGTCTTTCTCTCTCTCTCACTCACTCACAGCTAATATTTCTCTCTCTCACACACACAGCTTCACTTTTTCTCTATCTCTCTCACTCAGCTTCTCCTTTCTTTCTCTCTCTCTCTCACTCACAGCTTCTCTTTCTCTCTCTCTCACTCACAGCTTCTCTTTCTCTCTCACACACACAGCTTCTCTTTCTCTTTCTCTCTCTCACTCACAGCTTCTCTCTCTCTCACACACACAGCTTCTCTTTCTCTCTATCTGTCACTCACAGCTTCTCTTTCTCTCTCTCTCACTCACAGCTTCTATTTCTATCTATCTCTCATTCACAGCTTCTCTCTCTCTCTCTCACCCACAGCTTCTTTTTCTCTCTCTCTCACTCACTCACAGCTTCTCTTTCTCTCTCTGGCTCTCACACTCACAGCTTCTCTTTCTCTCTCTCTCACTCACTCACAGCTTCTCTTTCTCTCTCTCTCTCTCTCTCATTCACTCACAGCTCCTCCTTCTCTCTCTCTCTCACTCACAGCTTCTCTTTCTCTTACTTTCTCTCACTCACAGCTATTTCTCTCTCTATCTCTCTCTCACTCACAGCTTCTCTTTCTCTCTCTCTCAATAACTCACAGCTTCTCTCTCTCTCTCACTCACTCACAGCTTCTCTTTTTTTCTCTATCTGTCTCACAGCTTCTCTTTCTCTCTCTCTCACTCACTCACAGCTTCTCAATCTCTCTCTGTCTCTCTCACTCACAGCTTATCTCTCTCTCTCACACACACACACAGAGCTTCTCTTTCTCTCTCTCTCACTCACTCACAGCTTCTATTTCTCTCTGTCTCTCTCACTCACAGCTTCACTCTCTCTCTCTCTCACTAACTCACAGCTTCTCCTTCTCTCTCTCTCACTCACTCACAGCTTCTCTCTCTCTCACAGCTTCTCATTCTCTCTCTCTCACTCACACACAGCTTCTCTTTCTCTCTCTCTCTAACTCTCTCACTCACAGCTTCTCTTTCTCTCTCTCTCACTCACAGCTTCTCTTTCTCTCTCTCTCACTCACAGCTTCTCTTTCTCTCTCTCTCTCTCTCACTCACATTTTCTCTTTCTCTCTCTCACTCACAGCTTTTCTTTCTTTCTCTCACTCACTCATTCTCTTTCTCTCTCAGTCTCTCTTACACAGCTTCTCTTTCTCTCTCTCTCACTCACAGCTTCTATTTCTATCTCTCTCTCATTCACAGCTTCTCTCTCTCTCTCTCTCTCACCCACAGCTTCTTTTTCTCTCTCTCTCACTCACTCACAGCTTCTCTTTCTCTCTCTGGCTCTCACACTCACAGCTTCTCTTTCTCTCTCTCTCACTCACTCACAGCTTCTCTTTCTCTCTCTCTCTCTCACTCACTCACAGCTTCTCTTTCTCTCTCTCTCTCACCCACTCACAGCTTCTCTCTCTCTGTCTCTCTCACTCACAGCTTATCTCTCTCTCACACACACACAGCTTCTCTCTCTCTCTCTCACACACACACACAGAGCTTCTCTTTCTCTCTCTCACTCACTCACAGCTTCTCTTTCTCTCTGTCTCTCTCACTCACAGCTTCACTCTCTCTCTCTCACTAACTCACAGCTTCTCATTCTCTCTCTCTCACTCACACACAGCTTCTCTTTCTCTCTCTCTCTCTAACTCTCTCACTCACAGCTTCTCTTTCTCACTCTCTCACTCACAGCTTCTCTTTTTCTCTCTTTCTCTCTCACAGCTTCTCTTTCTCTCTCTCTCTCACTCACTCACAGCTTCTCAATCTCTCTCTGTCTCTCTCATTCACAGCTTCTCTTTCTCTTTCTCTCACTTACTCACAGCTTCTCTTTCTCTCTCTCACACACCTTCTCTTTCTCTCTCTCTCTCTCTCACTCACTCACAGCTTCTCTTTCTCTCTCTCTCACTCACTCACAGCTACTATTTCTGTCTCTCTCACACACAGCTTCACTTTCTCTCTATCTCTCTCACTCACAGCTTCTCCTTTCTTTCTCTCTCTCTCTCTCACTCACAGCTTCTCTTTCTCTCTCTCACTCACAGCTTCTCTTTCTCTCTCTCTCAATCATTCACCGCTTCTCTTTCACTCTCTCACTCACAGCTTCTCTTTCTCTCTCACACCTTCTCTTTCTCTCTCTCTCACTCGCAGCTTCTCTTTTTCTCTCTCTCTCTCACTCACAGCTTCTCTTTCTCTCTCTCTCATTCACTCACAGCTTCTCAATCTCTCTCTGTATCTCTCATTCACAGCTTCTCTTTCTCTTTCTCTCACTAACTCTCAGCTTCTCTTTCTCTCTCTCTCACAGCTTCTCTTTCTCTCTCTCTCTCTCTCTCTCTCACTCACAGCTTCTCAATCTCTCTCTCTCACACACAGCTTCTCTTTCTCTTTCTCTCTCTCACTCACAGCTTCTCTCTCTCACACACACACAGCTTCTCTTTCTCTCTATCTGTCACTCACAGCTTCTCTTTCTCTCTCTCTCACTCACAGCTTCTATTTCTATCTATCTCTCATTCACAGCTTCTCTCTCTCTCTCTCACCCACAGCTTCTTTTTCTCTCTCTCTCACTCACTCACAGCTTCTCTTTCTCTCTCTGGCTCTCACACTCACAGCTTCTCTTTCTCTATCTCTCACTCACTCACAGCTTCTCTTTCTCTCTCTCTCTCTCTCTCACTCACAGCTCCTCTTTCTCTCTCTCTCTCACTCACAGCTTCTCTTTCTCTCTCTCACACACACACACAGCTTCTCTTTCTCTCTCTCTCTCACTCACAGCTTCTCTTTCTCTTTCTCTCTCTCACTCACAGCTCTTTCTCTCTCTATCTCTCTCTCACTCACAGCTTCTCTTTCTCTCTCTCAATAACTCACAGCTTCTCTCTCTCTCTCACTCACTCACAGCTTCTCTTTTTCTCTCTTTCTCTCTCACAGCTTCTCTTTCTCTCTCTCTCACTCACTCACAGCTTCTCAATCTCTCTCTGTCTCTCTCATTCACAGCTTCTCTTTCTCTTTCTCTCACTTACTCACAGCTACTCTTTCTCTCTCTCACACAGCTTCTCTTTCTCTCTCTCTCTCTCTCACTCACTCACAGCTTCTCTTTCTCTCTCTCTCACTCACTCACAGCTACTATTTCTGTCTCTCTCACACACAGCTTCACTTTCTCTCTATCTCTCTCACTCACAGCTTCTCCTTTCTTTCTCTCTCTCTCTCTCTCACTCACAGCTTCTCTTTCTCTCTCTCACTCACAGCTACTCTTTCTCTCTCTCTCAATCATTCACCGCTTCTCTTTCACTCTCTCACTCACAGCTTCTCTTTCTCTCTCACACCTTCTCTTTCTCTCTCTCTCACTCACAGCTTCTCTTTCTCTCGCTCTCTCACTCACTCAAACCTTCTCTTTCTCTAGCTCTCTCACTCACTCAGCTTCTGTTTCTCTCTCTCACTCGCAGCTTCTCTTTTTCTCTCTCTCTCTCACTCACAGCTTCTCTTTCTCTCTCTCTCACTCACTCACAGCTTCTCAATCTCTCTCTGTATCTCTCACTCACAGCTTCTCTTTCTCTCTCTCTCACTCACTCACAGCTTCTCAATCTCTCTCTGTATCTCTCATTCACAGCTTCTCTTTCTCTTTCTCTCACTAACTCTCAGCTTCTCTCTCTCTCTCTCTCACAGCTTCTCTTTCTCTCTCTCTCTCTCTCTCACTCACAGCTTCTCTTTCTCTCTATCTCTCTCACTCACAGCTTCTCCTTACTTTCTCTCTCTCTCTCACTCACAGCTTCTCTTTCTCTCTCTCTCAATCATTCACCGCTTCTCTATCACTCTCTCACTCACAGCTTTTCTTTCTCTCTCACACCTTCTCTTTCTCTCTCTCTCACTCACAGCTTCTCTTTCTCTCACTCTCTCACTCACTCAAACCTTCTCTTTCTCTATCTCTCTCACTCACTCAGCTTCTGTTTCTCTCTCACTCACAGCTTCTCTTTCTCTCTCTCTCTCTCACTCACAGATTCTCTTTCTCTCCCTCTCTCACTCACAGGTTCTATTTCACTCTCTGTCTCCCTCACTCACAGCTTCTCTATCTCTCTCACTCTCTCACTCACAGCTTCTCTTTCTCTCTCTCACTCACAGCTTCTCTTTCTCTCTCTATCTCTCTCTCACTCACAGCTTCTCTTTCTCTCTCTCTCAATAACTCACAGCTTCTCTCTCTCTCTCTCTCACTCACAGCTTCTCTTTCTCTCTCTCTCTCACTCACAGCTTCTCTTTCTCTCTCTCTCTCACTCACTCACAGCTTCTCAATCTCTCTCTGTCTCTCTCATTCACAGCTTCTCTTTCTCTTTCTCTCACTCACTCACAGCTAATATTTCTCTCTCACACACACACAGCTTCTCTTTCTCTCTATCGCTCTCACTCACAGCTTCTCCTTACTTTCTCTCTCTCTCTCACTCACAGCTTCTCTTTCTCTCTCTCTCAATCATTCACCGCTTCTCTATCACTCTCTCACTCACAGCTTCTCTTTCTCTCTCACACCTTCTCTTTCTCTATCTCTCTCACTAACAGCTTCTCTTTCTCTCTCTCTCTCTCACTCACAGGTTCTATTTCACTCTCTGTCTCCCTCACTCACAGCTTCTCTATCTCTCTCACTCTCTCACTCACAGCTTCTCTTTCTCTCTCTCACTCACAGCTTCTCTTTCTCTCTCTATCTCTCTCTCACTCACAGCTTCTATTTCTCTCTCTCTCAATAACTCACAGCTTCTCTCTCTCTCTCACTCACTCACAGCTTCTCTTTCTCTCTCTCTCTCACTCACAGCTTCTCTTTCTCTCTCTCTCTCACTCACTCACAGCTTCTCAATCTCTCTCTGTCTCTCTCATTCACAGCTTCTCTTTCTCTTTCTCTCACTAACTCACAACTTCTCTTTCTCTCTCTCATACAGCTTCTCTTTCTCTCTCTCTCTCTCTCACTCACTCACAGCTTGTCTTTCTCTCTCTCTCACTCACTCACAGCTAATATTTCTCTCTCTCACACACACAGCTTCACTTTTTCTCTATCTCTCTCACTCAGCTTCTCCTTTCTTTCTCTCTCTCTCTCACTCACAGCTTCTCTTTCTCTCTCTCTCACTCACAGCTTCTCTTTCTCTCTCACACACACAGCTTCTCTTTCTCTTTCTCTCTCTCACTCACAGCTTCTCTCTCTCTCACACACACAGCTTCTCTTTCTCTCTATCTGTCACTCACAGCTTCTCTTTCTCTCTCTCTCACTCACAGCTTCTATTTCTATCTATCTCTCATTCACAGCTTCTCTCTCTCTCTCTCACCCACAGCTTCTTTTTCTCTCTCTCTCACTCACTCACAGCTTCTCTTTCTCTCTCTGGCTCTCACACTCACAGCTTCTCTTTCTCTCTCTCTCACTCACTCACAGCTTCTCTTTCTCTCTCTCTCTCTCTCTCATTCACTCACAGCTCCTCCTTCTCTCTCTCTCTCACTCACAGCTTCTCTTTCTCTTACTTTCTCTCACTCACAGCTATTTCTCTCTCTATCTCTCTCTCACTCACAGCTTCTCTTTCTCTCTCTCTCAATAACTCACAGCTTCTCTCTCTCTCTCATTCACTCACAGCTTCTCTTTTTTTCTCTATCTGTCTCACAGCTTCTCTTTCTCTCTCTCTCACTCACTCACAGCTTCTCAATCTCTCTCTGTCTCTCTCACTCACAGCTTATCTCTCTCTCTCACACACACACACAGAGCTTCTCTTTCTCTCTCTCTCACTCACTCACAGCTTCTATTTCTCTCTGTCTCTCTCACTCACAGCTTCACTCTCTCTCTCTCTCACTAACTCACAGCTTCTCCTTCTCTCTCTCTCACTCACTCACAGCTTCTCTCTCTCTCACAGCTTCTCATTCTCTCTCTCTCACTCACACACAGCTTCTCTTTCTCTCTCTCTCTAACTCTCTCACTCACAGCTTCTCTTTCTCTCTCTCTCACTCACAGCTTCTCTTTCTCTCTCTCTCACTCACAGCTTCTCTTTCTCTCTCTCTCTCTCTCACTCACATTTACTCTTTCTCTCTCTCACTCACAGCTTTTCTTTCTTTCTCTCACTCACTCATTCTCTTTCTCTCTCAGTCTCTCTTACACAGCTTCTCTTTCTCTCTCTCTCACTCACAGCTTCTATTTCTATCTCTCTCTCATTCACAGCTTCTCTCTCTCTCTCTCTCTCACCCACAGCTTCTTTTTCTCTCTCTCTCACTCACTCACAGCTTCTCTTTCTCTCTCTGGCTCTCACACTCACAGCTTCTCTTTCTCTCTCTCTCACTCACTCACAGCTTCTCTTTCTCTCTCTCTCTCTCACTCACTCACAGCTTCTCTTTCTCTCTCTCTCTCACCCACTCACAGCTTCTCTCTCTCTGTCTCTCTCACTCACAGCTTATCTCTCTCTCACACACACACAGCTTCTCTCTCTCTCTCTCACACACACACACAGAGCTTCTCTTTCTCTCTCTCACTCACTCACAGCTTCTCTTTCTCTCTGTCTCTCTCACTCACAGCTTCACTCTCTCTCTCTCACTAACTCACAGCTTCTCATTCTCTCTCTCTCACTCACACACAGCTTCTCTTTCTCTCTCTCTCTCTAACTCTCTCACTCACAGCTTCTCTTTCTCACTCTCTCACTCACAGCTTCTCTTTTTCTCTCTTTCTCTCTCACAGCTTCTCTTTCTCTCTCTCTCTCACTCACTCACAGCTTCTCAATCTCTCTCTGTCTCTCTCATTCACAGCTTCTCTTTCTCTTTCTCTCACTTACTCACAGCTTCTCTTTCTCTCTCTCACACACCTTCTCTTTCTCTCTCTCTCTCTCTCACTCACTCACAGCTTCTCTTTCTCTCTCTCTCACTCACTCACAGCTACTATTTCTGTCTCTCTCACACACAGCTTCACTTTCTCTCTATCTCTCTCACTCACAGCTTCTCCTTTCTCTCTCTCTCTCTCTCACTCACAGCTTCTCTTTCTCTCTCTCACTCACAGCTTCTCTTTCTCTCTCTCTCAATCATTCACCGCTTCTCTTTCACTCTCTCACTCACAGCTTCTCTTTCTCTCTCACACCTTCTCTTTCTCTCTCTCTCACTCGCAGCTTCTCTTTTTCTCTCTCTCTCTCACTCACAGCTTCTCTTTCTCTCTCATTCACTCACAGCTTCTCAATCTCTCTCTGTATCTCTCATTCACAGCTTCTCTTTCTCTTTCTCTCACTAACTCTCAGCTTCTCTTTCTCTCTCTCTCACAGCTTCTCTCTCTCTCTCTCTCTCTCTCTCTCTCTCACTCACAGCTTCTCAATCTCTCTCTCTCACACACAGCTTCTCTTTCTCTTTCTCTCTCTCACTCACAGCTTCTCTCTCTCACACACACACAGCTTCTCTTTCTCTCTATCTGTCACTCACAGCTTCTCTTTCTCTCTCTCTCACTCACAGCTTCTATTTCTATCTATCTCTCATTCACAGCTTCTCTCTCTCTCTCTCACCCACAGCTTCTTTTTCTCTCTCTCTCACTCACTCACAGCTTCTCTTTCTCTCTCTGGCTCTCACACTCACAGCTTCTCTTTCTCTATCTCTCACTCACTCACAGCTTCTCTTTCTCTCTCTCTCTCTCTCTCACTCACAGCTCCTCTTTCTCTCTCTCTCTCACTCACAGCTTCTCTTTCTCTCTCTCACACACACACACAGCTTCTCTTTCTCTCTCTCTCTCACTCACAGCTTCTCTTTCTCTTTCTCTCTCTCACTCACAGCTCTTTCTCTCTCTATCTCTCTCTCACTCACAGCTTCTCTTTCTCTCTCTCAATAACTCACAGCTTCTCTCTCTCTCTCACTCACTCACAGCTTCTCTTTTTCTCTCTTTCTCTCTCACAGCTTCTCTTTCTCTCTCTCTCACTCACTCACAGCTTCTCAATCTCTCTCTGTCTCTCTCATTCACAGCTTCTCTTTCTCTTTCTCTCACTTACTCACAGCTTCTCTTTCTCTCTCTCTCACAGCTTCTCTTTCTCTCTCTCTCTCTCTCACTCACTCACAGCTTCTCTTTCTCTCTCTCTCACTCACTCACAGCTACTATTTCTGTCTCTCTCACACACAGCTTCACTTTCTCTCTATCTCTCTCACTCACAGCTTCTCCTTTCTTTCTCTCTCTCTCTCTCTCACTCACAGCTTCTCTTTCTCTCTCTCACTCACAGCTACTCTTTCTCTCTCTCTCAATCATTCACCGCTTCTCTTTCACTCTCTCACTCACAGCTTCTCTTTCTCTCTCACACCTTCTCTTTCTCTCTCTCTCACTCACAGCTTCTCTTTCTCTCGCTCTCTCACTCACTCAAACCTTCTCTTTCTCTAGCTCTCTCACTCAGCTTCTGTTTCTCTCTCTCACTCGCAGCTTCTCTTTTTCTCTCTCTCTCTCACTCACAGCTTCTCTTTCTCTCTCTCTCACTCACTCACAGCTTCTCAATCTCTCTCTGTATCTCTCATTCACAGCTTCTCTTTCTCTTTCTCTCACTAACTCTCAGCTTCTCTTTCTCTCTCTCTCACAGCTTCTCTTTCTCTCTCTCTCTCTCTCTCACTCACAGCTTCTCTTTCTCTCTATCTCTCTCACTCACAGCTTCTCCTTACTTTCTCTCTCTCTCTCACTCACAGCTTCTCTTTCTCTCTCTCTCAATCATTCACCGCTTCTCTATCACTCTCTCACTCACAGCTTTTCTTTCTCTCTCACACCTTCTCTTTCTCTCTCTCTCACTCACAGCTTCTCTTTCTCTCACTCTCTCACTCACTCAAACCTTCTCTTTCTCTATCTCTCTCACTCACTCAGCTTCTGTTTCTCTCTCACTCACATCTTCTCTTTCTCTCTCTCTCTCTCACTCACAGATTCTCTTTCTCTCCCTCTCTCACTCACAGGTTCTATTTCACTCTCTGTCTCCCTCACTCACAGCTTCTCTATCTCTCTCACTCTCTCACTCACAGCTTCTCTTTCTCTCTCTCACTCACAGCTTCTCTTTCTCTCTCTATCTCTCTCTCACTCACAGCTTCTCTTTCTCTCTCTCTCAATAACTCACAGCTTCTCTCTCTCTCTCTCTCTCACTCACAGCTTCTCTTTCTCTCTCTCTCTCATTCACAGCTTCTCTTTCTCTCTCTCTCTCACTCACTCACAGCTTCTCAATCTCTCTCTGTCTCTCTCATTCACAGCTTCTCTTTCTCTTTCTCTCACTCACTCACAGCTAATATTTCTCTCTCTCACACACACAGCTTCTCTTTCTCTCTATCTCTCTCACTCACAGCTTCTCCTTAATTTCTCTCTCTCTCTCACTCACAGCTTCTCTTTCTCTCTCTCTCAATCATTCACCGCTTCTCTATCACTCTCTCACTCACAGCTTCTCTTTCTCTCTCACACCTTCTCTTTCTCTATCTCTCTCACTAACAGCTTCTCTTTCTCTCTCTCTCTCACTCACAGGTTCTATTTCACTCTCTGTCTCCCTCACTCACAGCTTCTCTATCTCTCTCACTCTCTCACTCACAGCTTCTCTTTCTCTCTCTCACTCACAGCTTCTCTTTCTCTCTCTATCTCTCTCTCACTCACAGCTTCTATTTCTCTCTCTCTCAATAACTCACAGCTTCTCTCTCTCTCTCACTCACTCACAGCTTCTCTTTCTCTCTCTCTCTCACTCACAGCTTCTCTTTCTCTCTCTCTCTCACTCACTCACAGCTTCTCAATCTCTCTCTGTCTCTCTCATTCACAGCTTCTCTTTCTCTTTCTCTCACTAACTCACAACTTCTCTTTCTCTCTCTCATACAGCTTCTCTTTTTCTCTCTCTCTCTCACTCACTCACAGCTTGTCTTTCTCTCTCTCTCACTCACTCACAGCTAATATTTCTCTCTCTCACACACACAGCTTCACTTTTTCTCTATCTCTCTCACTCAGCTTCTCCTTTCTTTCTCTCTCTCTCTCACTCACAGCTTCTCTTTCTCTCTCTCTCACTCACAGCTTCTCTTTCTCTCTCACACACACAGCTTCTCTTTCTCTTTCTCTCTCTCACTCACAGCTTCTCTCTCTCACACACACACAGCTTCTCTTTCTCTCTATCTGTCACTCACAGCTTCTCTTTCTCTCTCTCTCACTCACAGCTTCTATTTCTATCTATCTCTCATTCACAGCTTCTCTCTCTCTCTCTCACCCACAGCTTCTTTTTCTCTCTCTCTCACTCACTCACAGCTTCTCTTTCTCTCTCTGGCTCTCACACTCACAGCTTCTCTTTCTCTCTCTCTCACTCACTCACAGCTTCTCTTTCTCTCTCTCTCTCTCTCTCTCATTCACTCACAGCTCCTCCTTCTCTCTCTCTCTCACTCACAGCTTCTCTTTCTCTTACTTTCTCTCACTCACAGCTATTTCTCTCTCTATCTCTCTCTCACTCACAGCTTCTCTTTCTCTCTCTCTCAATAACTCACAGCTTCTCTCTCTCTCTCACTCACTCACAGCTTCTCTTTTTTTCTCTATCTGTCTCACAGCTTCTCTTTCTCTCTCTCTCACTCACTCACAGCTTCTCAATCTCTCTCTGTCTCTCTCACTCACAGCTTATCTCTCTCTCACACACACACACACAGAGCTTCTCTTTCTCTCTCTCTCACTCACTCACAGCTTCTATTTCTCTCTGTCTCTCTCACTCACAGCTTCACTCTCTCTCTCTCTCACTAACTCACAGCTTCTCCTTCTCTCTCTCTCACTCACTCACAGCTTCACTCTCTCTCACAGCTTCTCATTCTCTCTCTCTCTCACTCACACACAGCTTCTCTTTCTCTCTCTCTCTAACTCTCTCACTCACAGCTTCTCTTTCTCTCTCTCTCACTCACAGCTTCTCTTTCTCTCTCTCTCACTCACAGCTTCTCTTTCTCTCTCTCTCTCTCTCACTCACATTTTCTCTTTCTCTCTCTCACTCACAGCTTTTCTTTCTTTCTCTCTCTCACTCATTCTCTTTCTCTCTCAGTCTCTCTTACACAGCTTCTCTTTCTCTCTCTCTCACTCACAGCTTCTATTTCTATCTCTCTCTCATTCACAGCTTCTCTCTCTCTCTCTCTCTCACCCACAGCTTCTTTTTCTCTCTCTCTCACTCACTCACAGCTTCTCTTTCTCTCTCTGGCTCTCACACTCACAGCTTCTCTTTCTCTCTCTCTCACTCACTCACAGCTTCTCTTTCTCTCTCTCTCTCTCACTCACTCACAGCTTCTCTTTCTCTCTCTCTCTCACCCACTCACAGCTTCTCTCTCTCTGTCTCTCTCACTCACAGCTTATCTCTCTCACACACACACACAGCTTCTCTCTCTCTCTCTCACACACACACAGAGCTTCTCTTTCTCTCTCTCACTCACTCACAGCTTCTCTTTCTCTCTGTCTCTCTCACTCACAGCTTCACTCTCTCTCTCTCACTAACTCACAGCTTCTCCTTCTCTCTCTCTCACTCACTCACAGCTTCTCTCTCTCTCTCACAGCTTCTCATTCTCTCTCTCTCACTCACACACAGCTTCTCTTTCTCTCTCTCTCTCTAACTCTCTCACTCACAGCTTCTCTTTCTCACTCTCTCACTCACAGCTTCTCTTTCTCTCTCTCTCACTCACAGCTTCTCTTTCTCTCTCACTCACATTTTCTCTTTCTCTCTATCTGTCACTCACAGCTTCTCTTTCTCTCTCTCTCACTCACAGCTTCTATTTCTATCTATCTCTCATTCACAGCTTCTCTCTCTCTCTCTCACCCACAGCTTCTTTTTCTCTCTCTCTCACTCACTCACAGCTTCTCTTTCTCTCTCTGGCTCTCACACTCACAGCTTCTCTTTCTCTCTCTCTCACTCACTCACAGCTTCTCTTTCTCTCTCTCTCTCTCTCTCACTCACTCACAGCTCCTCCTTCTCTCTCTCTCTCACTCACAGCTTCTCTTTCTCTCTCTCACTCACAGCTTCTATTTCTCTCTCTCACACACACACACAGCTTCTCATTCTCTCTCTCTCTCACTCACAGCTTCTCTTTCTCTTACTTTCTCTCACTCACAGCTATTTCTCTCTCTATCTCTCTCTCACTCACAGCTTCTCTTTCTCTCTCTCTCAATAACTCACAGCTTCTCTCTCTCACTCACTCACTCACAGCTTCTCTTTTTTTCTCTCTCTCTCTCACACCTTCTCTTTCTCTCTCTCTCACTCACTCACAGCTTCTCAATCTCTCTCTGTCTCTCTCACTCACAGCTTATCTCTCTCTCTCACACACACACAGAGCTTCTCTTTCTCTCTCTCTCACTCACTCACAGCTTCTCTTTCTCTCTGTCTCTCTCACTCACAGCTTCACTCTCTCTCTCTCTCACTAACTCACAGCTTCTCCTTCTCTCTCTCTCACTCACTCACAGCTTCTCTCTCTCTCACAGCTTCTCATTCTCTCTCTCTCTCACTCACACACAGCTTCTCTTTCTCTCTCTCTCTCTCTAACTCTCTCACTCACAGCTTCTCTTTCTCTCTCTCTCACTCACAGCTTCTCTTTCTCTCTCTCTCACTCACAGCTTCTCTTTCTCTCTCTCTCTCTCACTCACATTTTCTCTTTCTCTCTCTCTCACTCACAGCTTTTCTTTCTTTCTCTCACTCACTCATTCTCTTTCTCTCTCAGTCTCTCTCACACAGCTTCTCTTTCTCTCTCTCTCTCACTCACAGCTTCTATTTCTATCTCTCTCTCATTCACAGCTTCTCTCTCTCTCTCTCTCTCACCCACAGCTTCTTTTTCTCTCTCTCTCACTCACTCACAGCTTCTCTTTCTCTCTCTGGCTCTCACACTCACAGCTTCTCTTTCTCTCTCTCACTCACTCACAGCTTCTCTTTCTCTCTCTCTCTCTCACTCACTCACAGCTTCTCTTTCTCTCTCTCTCTCACCCACTCACAGCTTCTCTCTCTCTGTCTCTCTCACTCACAGCTTATCTCTCTCTCACACACACACAGCTTCTCTCTCTCTCTCTCTCACACACACACAGAGCTTCTCTTTCTCTCTCTCACTCACTCACAGCTTCTCCTTCTCTCTCTCTCACTCACTCACAGCTTCTCTCTCTCTCACACAGCTTCTCATTCTCTCTCTCTCACTCACACACAGCTTCTCTTTCTCTCTCTCTCTCTAACTCTCTCACTCACAGCTTCTCTTTCTCACTCTCTCACTCACAGCTTCTCTTTCTCTCTCTCTCACTCACAGCTTCTCTTTCTCTCTCACTCACATTTTCTCTTTCTCTCTCTGTCTCTCTCACACAGCTTCTCTTTCTCTCTCTCTCACTAACTCACAGCTTCTCTTTCTCTCTCTCTCACTCACTCACAGCTACTATTTCTCTCTCACACACACACAGCTTCACTTTCTCTCTATCTCTCTCACTCACAGCTTCTCTTTCTCTCTCTCTCACAGCTTCTCTTTCTTTTTCTCTCTCTCACTCACAGCTTCTCTTTCTCTCTCTCTCTCACTCACAGCTTCTCTTTCTCTCTCTCTCTCACAGCTTCTCTTTCTCTCTCTCTCACTCACTGTAGGAATGTATCTGGTTTCTGTCTCCTGTCGCCTTTACATTTTGTAAACAAAGGCCTCTTTGTCTGCATGAGAGACAACGCTGGATTTTGGGCATGCGTAGAATAGTGAGAAGATTTCTACTTCTTTCTCCTTATTTGGTTCTGGCTTTCTGATTGGCAGTATGTGCTTTAAGTTTTGTTTCTGATATACTCTGTTTGAATAAAGAGACGCCATTATGTTTCCTTTGTTCAGCCAAAACTGCCGCGTGTGTATGCTTTGCTCTCTCCTTTCTCTCTACCTCTGTTCCCTCCTCACACTCTGTCTAATGAAGCTGGACTCCGTTAGACTCTTCCTTTGTTTATCTGGGGTATAAACTGCTCCGTTAAATGAGGCTGATTATCTTTACATGGATCGGATTCCTACAAGTGTCGCTCCGTGGGAGGCTTTGAACTACAATGAGAGCCTTCTTTGAACTCTGCTTCAGCAATTAGCAATTAGCACCTCATAATTGGCGACCGGGTCAAGGTCTTTATTCACCCACGACCAGAGGAAAGGTCAATCAAGCGCTTCAGAATTACAACAGGGTGAGTGAAAAAAAATTTATTATGGGGGGGGGGTGTTTGCTTCGCAAGAGCAGGAGCTTTGTAAAGATATCTCAGATCTTTTGCATATGAATGGGAAACGGGCTGATAAGAAGGAAGTACAACAGCTAGTCCAAGTTATAGGAAAACTCTGTCCTTGGCTTAAATATGATGATTGTTTGGACTTAACACATTGGAAAAAAAATGGTAATGAATTGCAAAAGCATGAAGGAATTTCTGTATCAGTGCAATTTATGTGGAGTGAAGTCAGAAACTGTCTTCAAAGACTTACTCCAAGAAATATGTTGTTCTCCCAGAGGCTTGATGGTCCCCTTCCACAGCTTTTGCCCCCAGCCAAGGGAGGGACTATGGCAACTGCTCCTCCATCAAATGAGAAACAACAGCATGAGCCCCCTAATGGAGATGGGGGTGGAAAAGGAGATGGGACATTATATCCTGCCTTGCAGCAATCAAGCACTTTTAGCCCTACAAAAGACCTGTTCTCTGCTGCTTTAACTGCAGCTGTGCTGGATATGGAAACTGTTGCTGTATATCTAGTGAACAGAGAGGCTCTGGCAAATGGGACTGCTGCAATACTGCCTGCCGAGTCTAAAAAACAACTAGTGCCAGCTGATTGGGAACAAATGGTGGGGACCTCATCACAGATTGAAGCTATTAATGCATGCAAAGTGGCAGGAAGCAAGGAGTGTGATTCCAAGAGCAGCACAGGAGACCTCAGCTCATCCCTGAAGCAACCCTCATCACAAAAGCAGGAGAAGCTGAGTAGTACACTTGATTCCTCATGTTTGGGCAGGAAGTGGAAGGATGGCCCAGAGGAGGAATGCAGAAAACCCAAGCCCAAAAAGGGGTCTTATTGCAAGTACAAACTAACAGATGCAGTTTGTCATAAAGTTGAGATTCAGATGCTGCAGATGAAAAAAGTCCAGAGGAAAAGGGGCGTGGATCCTTCCTGTATGGACAGCAGGCTTTTGCAAAAATACAAGGAGGGAGAAGACATACAGTTTTTGGCTGATTTTGAATTGCCCAACCCTCAAACAAAGAGATCCAGAATGGGTTGTGCCATGTTTCAAGCATCAGGATTGCAGGGAAAGCAAATGAGAATTCCCTGTACTGTTCTTCTGTGTGAAAATTACTTGCAACTTCTGGAGAAGTTCTTTGTGCCTTCATATCTCATCGGCCTGCCTTAATACAGATGGGTGTGGCTGGAGCATGAAGGAATGTGTGTTTGCCTGAAAAGCTGGAAAGGGGGGTTGGCTGGGTGTCTTGTGAATTCAGTGAGATTTAATTTATGGCCTAATTTCAACCTTGCCATGCCAAGAACTGTGCTGGAGAGAAGATAGTGTTTAAGAAGAAAGCTTCAATCAACATTTGGACTTTTAATTTGGACATTTTAATTGGACTAAAAAGTTTGTGTGGACTCTAAATAAGAATTGGCCTTGTTTGCATTATAAAACTGAAAACCTTTTTTAAGAAACAAAAAAAAATTGTCTACCTGCTCATGCTATGAGTGTGAAATGCTCTAATGATATTTGTACTGTATTTGATTTACCATGCTATGCTGGTTTTAAGTTATTGAATGCCTCTTTCACTTACACCAGTGAGAGAAGAAGAAATTTAATGCCTTACTCATGTAATTGGGGAGTGAGAAATGCTTTCTAGAATGCAACAGAGACCTCCTTCATGTAAGGAAGAAGAGAAATGTTCATGTTTTGTTCATGCTTAAATGTTTGCTTATTCTCTTGCAGGAGAAAGACCTGTCTTTGCTTATGTTATGTTTTGCCTTATGAAACTGCATATCTCAAGGTACCTTCAGAAGTACATGGAAGAGTTTTCAGTACCCTACACATGTAAATGGGTTTGTGACATTGCATTTGTGTTATACATCAGGCATGTTTCATGTTTAGTTACATGGTGCTAGTAATAACATAGCACTGGTCATCAGACAGGGCATGCTCCTGTTTCTTAGGGGAGTGTCTTCCTAAGCCATTGGTCATTTATTGGCAACAAGGGAATCCTGAGTGGAAGGATTCCTGCCTGAGCGATCCGCCCATGGAGAGAGAAGAAGGTTACTCAGCTCCAGGATGGTGGTTCACCAGTAGACTAAAGTTGCTGACATTTGTTCTTTTCTTTCTTAGTGTGCTTCCAGCTGTAAAAACAATGACTCATGGGGGCCCCAACTTTTGGCTTCGTCATGCTAACTATATGTTTGAGGTTCATGGTAAGAATGCAACGTTATACTATGAGCATCCACTGGCAGTGTCTCAAATGGCCTTTCTTCCGGCATTGTTCAACACGCCTGAGTTGGTTATTGGACACTTGCAACATCTTGATAGGTCTACACTCTTCTCTAATCCTCCAGAACAATTTAACAACACCCGCTGGCGAAGCATGGCATTCAAGAAATACACTAAAGGACTTTGTTTCTGCTGTCATAGTTCTGGAGTCTGGAATAGTAAATGGAAGCACTGGACTCAAGCACAATGGGTTTTGCGGAATGTAGGCAATTATACAGGATATGACGATTATTTTTGGTTATGGGGTAGTTATAACAGTTCTTATAAGCTTAATTTTACCTTGTTTAACACTACTATTGAAGATATATATGATGTGTTTCCTATGTTTACTCCTGATTATTCTGCTATAGATAGTGGTTCAATTTGCAATGGATGGCAAATCAAGGATCCCAACATGTGGTTCTTTTTTAATGGAGTTGCCACGAATTTCCATCCAGGACAATATCAATGTGCAGCATTGGGTTATTTTACCTTACCCGTACAAGTGCAAATGCCGCTTCAGGCAGATGCACGGCGCCGGGGAGCTGCTGCCGACCCGATGGGTCCTGGTTGCAATGATGAAGTGACTGAGCTTCATCAAGACCAAATGCAGGACAGACTGGCCATAGATTACCTGTTAGCAAAATCCGGAGGATTTTGTAGGCTGGTCGGGAACCAGGGATGTCGGGTAAAATTCCAGGATCTGAATAATACTATTGAGAAAGAACTTCAGAATTTACAGGAGAGCATTACTAACAATGTACGCACTGATGTTAATCTCTTTGATTGGATGACTTCTTGGTTGCCTGATTTGACTGTCCTTAGACAAGTTTTCTTTTATGGGATTATTATTATTATTTGCCTTATATCTTTGTGTTTTTGCATTAATTGTATTCCTAACCTTATTTCTATGTGTAACACATGTCCACTGCGTAGAAGGGAGACATCGGGTTTTGCACGACGGCAATTGTACTCAATGAGGTATCATCCTCCGGAACAAGGTACCAGGAGTCAGGAGGGGTACGATGTCCAGGAGGACAGTGATGCTGTATATGGAGGAGGAGTTATGGAGTATAATGACATGCAGGGGTATGATTAGCCGTCCCTCTCTCAAATTTAAATGAAAAAGGAGGACATGTAGGAATGTATCTGGTTTCTGTCTCCTGTCACCTTTACATTTTGTAAACAAAGGCCTCTATGTCTGCATGAGAGACAACGCTGGATTTTGGGCATGCGTAGAATAGTGAGAAGATTTCTCCTTCTTTCTCCTTATTTGGTTCTGGCTTTCTGATTGGCATTATGTGCTTTAAGTTTTGTTTCTGATATACTCTGTTTGAATAAAGAGATGCCATTTTGTTTCCATTGTTCAGCCAAAACTGTCGTGTGTGTATGCTTTGCTCTCTCCTTTCTCTCTACCTCTGTTCCCTCCTCACACTCTGTCTAATGAAGCTGGACTCCGTTAGACTCTTCCTTTGTTTATCTGGGGCTATAAACTGCTCCGTTAAATGAGGCTGATTATCTTTACATGGATCGGATTCCTACAACTCACAGCTTCTATTTGTATCCCTCTCTCATTCACAGCTTCTCTCTCTCTCTCACTCACAGCTTCTCTTTCTCTCTCTCTCTCTCTCACTCACATCTTCTCTTTCTCCCTCTGGCTCTCGCACGCACAGCTTCTTTTTCTCTCTCTCTCACTCACTCACAGCTTCTCTTTCTCTCTCTCACTCACTCACAGCTTCTCTTTCTCTCTCTCTCTCTCTCACTCACAGCTTCACTTTCTCTCTCTCTCACTAACTCACAGCTTGTCCTTCTCTCTCTCTCACTCACAGCTTCTCTCTCTCTCACTCACAGCTTCTCTTTTTCTCTCTCTCTCTCACTCACATCTTCTCTTTCTCTCTCTCACTCACAGCTTTTCTTTCTCTCTCTCACTCTCATGCTTATCTTTCTCTCTCTGTCTCTCTCACACAGCTTCTCTTTCTCTCTCTCTCACTAACTCACAGCTTCTCTTTCTCTCTCTCTCACTCACTCACAGTTACTATTTCTCTCTCACACACACACAGCTTCACTTTCTCTCTATCTCTCTCACTCACTCACAGCTTCTCTTTCTCTCTCTCTCACTCACAGCTTCTCTCTCTGTCTCTCACAGCTTTTCTCTCTCTCTCTCACTCACTCACAGCTTCTCTTTCTCTCTCTCTCACTCACTCACCGCTTCTCTTTTGCTCTCTCACTCACAGCTTCTCTTTCTCTCTCTCACTCACTCACTCACTCACTCACAGCTTCTCTTTCTCTCTCTCTCCACACAGCTTCTCTTTCTCTCTCTCTCTCTAACAGTTTCTCTTTCTCACTCTCTCACTCACAGCTTCACTTTCCCTCTCTCTCACTCATTCACCGCTTCTCTTTCACTCTCTCACTCATAACCTCTTTCTCTCTCACAGCTTCTTTCTCTCTCTCTCACTCACAGTATATCTTTCTCTCGCTCTCTCACTCACTCAAACCTTACTTTCTCTCTCTGTCTCACTCATAGCTTCTCTTTCTCTCTCACTCACAGCTTCTCTCTCTCTCTCTCTCTCTCACTCACAGCTTCTCTTTCTCTCTCTCTCTTGCTCACTCACAGGTTCTATTTCTCTCTCTGTCTCCCTCACTCACAGCTTCTCTTTCTCTCTCTCTCACTCACAGCTTCTCTTTTACTTTCTCTCTCTCACTCATAGCTTCTATTTCTCTCTCTCTCTCTCACAGCTTCTCTTTCTCTCTCTCTCACTCACAGCTTCTCTTAATCTCTCTCTCTCATTCACACCTACTCTTTCTCTCTCTCTCTCTCACAGCTTCTCTCTCTCTCTCTCACTCACAGCTTCTCTTTCTCTCTCTTGCTCACTCACAGGTTCTATTTCTCTCTCTGTCTCCCTCACTCAAAGCTTCTCTTTCTCTCTCTGTCTCCCTCACTCAAAGCTTCTCTTTCGCTTTCTCTCTCTCACTCACAGCTTCTCTTTCTCTCTCTCTCTCACTCACAGCTTCTCTTTCTCTCTCACTCACAGCTTCTCTTTCTCTCTCTCACTCACAGCTTCTCTTTCTCTCTCTCTCTCTCACTCACAGCTTCTCTTTCTCTCTCTCTCTCTCACTCACAGCTTCTCTTTCTCTCTCTCTCCCTCACAGCTTCTCTTTCTCTCTATCTCTCCCTCACAGCTTCTCTTTCTCTTTCTCTCTCTCACTCACAGCTTCTCTTTCTTTCTCTCCCTCACTCACTCACTCACAGCTTCTCTTTCTCTCTCTGTCTCTCTCACTCACTGCTTCTCCTTCTCTCTGTCTCACTGACTCACAGCTTCTCTCTCTCTCTCTCACTAACTCACAGGTTCTCCTTCTCTCTCTCTCACTCACTCACAGCTTCTCTTTCTCTCTCTCTCTCTCACAGCTTCTCATTCTCTCTCTCTCTCACTCACACACAGCTTCTCTCTCTCTCTCTCTAACTCTCTCACTCACAGCTTCTCTTTCTCTCTCACTCACAGCTTTTCTTTCTCTCTCTCTCTCACTCACACACGCTTCTCTTTCTCTCTCACTCACAGCTTTTCTTTCTCTCTCTCTCTCACTCACACACGCTTCTCTTTCTCTCTCTGTCTCTCTCACACAATTTCTCTTTCTCTCTCTCTCACTAACTCACAGCTTCTCTTTCTCTAACTCTCACTCACTCACAGCTCTTTCTCTCTCTCTCTCACTCACTCACAGCTTCTCTCTGTCTCTCTCACTCACAGCTTCTATTTCTCTCTCTCTCACTAACTCACAGCTTCTCTTTCTCTCTCTCTCTCTCACACAGCTTTTCTCTCTCTCTCTCTCACTCACTCACAGCTTCTCTTTCTCTCTCTCTCTCACTCACTCACATCTTCTATTTCTCTCTCACAGCTTCTCTTTCTCTCTATCTCTCTCACTCACAGCTTCTCTTTTCTCTCTCTCACTCACAGCTTCTCTTTCTCTCTCTCTCTCTCACTCGCAGCTTCTCTTTCTCTCTCTCACTCACAGCTTCTCTCTCTCTCCCTCACAGCTTCTCTTTCTCTCTCTCTCCCTCACAGCTCCTCTTTCTCTCTCTCTCTAACAGCTTCTATTGGTCTCTCTCTCTCACTCACAGCTTCTCTCTCTCTCACTCACTCACAGCTTCTCTTTCTCTCTCACTCACAGCTTCTCTTTCTCTCTCTCTCTCACTCACTCACCGCTTCTCTTTTGCTCTCTCACTCACAGCTTCTCTTTCTCTCTCTCACACACAGCTTCTCTTTCTGTCTCACTCACAACTTCTCTTTCTCTCTCTCATTCACTCAATCACTCACTCACAGCTTCTCTTTCTCTCTCTCTCTACACAGCTTCTCTTTCTCTCTCTCTCTCTCTCTAACAGTTTCTCTTTCTCTCTCTATCTCACTCACAGCTTCGCTTTCCCTCTCTCTCACTCATTCACCGCTCTCTTTCACTCTCTCACTCATAGCTTCTCTTTCTCTCTCACAGCTTCTTTCTCTCTCTCTCACTCACAGTATCTCTTTCTCTCGCTCTGTCACTCACTCACTCCTTCACTTTCTCTATCTCTCTCACTCACAGCTTCTCTTTCTCTCTCTCACTCACAGCTTCTCTCTCTCTCTCACTCACAGCTTCTCTTTCTCTCTCTCTCTTGCTCACTCACAGGTTCTATTTCTCTCTCTGTCTCCCTCACTCACAGCTTCTCTTTCTCTCTTTCTCTCTCACTCACAGCTTCTCTTTTGCTTTCTCTCTCTCACTCACAGCTTCTCTTTCTCTCTCTCTCACTCACAGCTTCTCTTTCTCTCTCTCTCTCTCACTCACAGCTTCTCTTTCTCTCTCTCTCTCATTCACAGCTACTCTTTCTCTCTCTCACACAGCTTCTCTCTCTCTCTCTCACAGCTTCTCTTTCTCTCTCTCTCTTGCTCACTCACAGGTTCTATTTCTCTCTCTGTCTCCCTCACTCACAGCTTCTCTTTCTCTCTCTCTCTCACTCACAGCTTCTCTTTTGCTTTCTCTCTCTCACTCACAGCTTCTCTTTCTCTCTCTCTCTCTCTCACTCCCAGCTTCTCTCTCTCTCTCTCTCACAGCTTCTCTTTCTCTCTCTAACTCACAGCTTCTCTCTCTCTCTCTCTCTCACTCCCAGCTTCTCTCTCTCTCTCTCTCACAGCTTCTCTTTCTCTATCTAACTCATAACTTCTCTTTCTCTCTCACAGCTTCTTTCTCTCTCTCTCACTCACAGTATCTCTTTCTCTCGCTCTCTCACTCACTCAAACCTTACTTTCTCTATCTCTCTCACTCATAGCTTCTCTTTCTCTCTCTCACTCACAGCTTCTCTCTCTCTCTCTCTCTCTCACACTCACAGCTTCTCTTTCTCTCTCTCTCACTCACAGCTTCTCTTTTACTTCCTCTCTCTCACTAACAGCTTCTCTTTTTTTCTCTCTCTCTCACAGGTTCTCTTTCTCTCTCTCTCTCACTCACTCACCGCTTCTCTTTTGCTCTCTCACTCACAGCTTCTCTTTCTCTCTCACACACACTTCTCTTTCTCTCTCTCACTCACTCAATCACTCACTCACAGCTTCTCTTTCTCTCTCTCTCTACACAGCTTCTCTTTCCCTCTCTCTCTAACAGTTTCTCTTTCTCTCTCTCTCTCACTCACAGCTTCGCTTTCCCTCTCTCTCACTCATTCACCGCTTCTCTTTCACTCTCTCACTCATAGCTTCTCTTTCTCTCTCACAGCTTCTTTCTCTCTCTCTCACTCACAGTATCTCTTTCTCTCGCTCTCTCACTCACAGCTTCTCTTTTCTCTCTCTCTCACTCACTCACAGCTTCTCTTTCTCTCTCTCTCCCTCACAGCTTCTCTTTCTCTCTCTCTCTCTCTCACTCACAGCTTCTCTTTCTCTTTCTCTCTCTCACTCATAGCTTCTCTTTCTTTCTCTCCCTCACTCACTCACTCACAGCTTCTCTTTCTCTCTCTGTCTGTCTCACTCACTGCTTCTCTTTCTCTCTGTCTCACTGACTCACAGCTTCTCTCTCCCTCTCTCACTCACTCACAGCTTCTCTTTCTCTCTTTCTCTCACTCACTCACAGCTTCTCTTTCTCTCTCTCACACTCACTCACAGGTTCTATTTCTCTCTCACACATTGCTTCTCTTTCTCTATCTCTCTCACTCACAGCTTCTCTTTTCTCTCTCTCTCTCTCATTCACAGCTACTCTTTCTCTCTCACTCACTAACAGCTTCTCTTTCTCTCTCTGTCTCTCTCACTCACTGCTTCTCTTTCTCTCTCTCTCACTCACTCACAGCTTCTCTCTCTCTCTCTTTCACTCACAGCTTCTCTTTCTCTCTCTCTCTCACTCACTCACAGCTTCTCTTTCTCTCTCACACACACAGCTTCTCTTTCACTCTCTCTCTCACACACAGTTTCTCTTTCTCTCTCTCTATAACTCACTCACAACTTCTGTTTCTCTCTGTCTCTCACTCACAGCTTCAATTTCTCTCTCTCACTAACTCACAGCTTCTCCTTCTCTCTCTCTCACTCACAGCTTCTCTTTCTCTCTCTCACACAGCTTCTCATTCTCTCTCTCTCTCACTCACACACGCTTCTCTTTCTCTCTCTGTCTCTCTCACACAATTTCTCTTTCTCTCTCTCTCACTAACTCACAGCTTCTCTTTCTCTAACTCTCACTCACTCACAGCTTCTCTTTCTCTCTCTCACTCACAGCTTCTCTTTCTCTCTCTATCTCTCTAACCCACAGCTTCTCTTTCTCTCTCTCTCACTCACTCACAGCTTCTCTCTCTGTCTCTCTCACTCACAGCTTCTATTTCTCTCTCTCTCACTCTCACAGCTACTCTTTCTCTCTCTCTCACAGCTTTTCTCTCTTTCTCTCTCTCACTCACTCACAGCTTCTCTTTATCTCTCTCTCTCACTCACTCACATCTTCTATTTCTCTCTCTCTCTCACAGCTTCTCTTTCTCTCTATCTCTCTGAATCACAGGTTCTATTTCACTCTCTGTCTCCCTCACTCACAGCTTCTCTCTCTATCTCTCTCACTCACAGCTTCTCTTTCTCATTCTCTCTCTCACTCACAGCTTCTCTCTCTCTCTCTCTCTCTCTCTCTCACAGCTTCCCCCCTCTCTCTCACACACACTCACTCACAGCTTCTCTTTCTCTCTCTGTCTCTCTCCCTCACAGCTTCTCTTTCTCTCTCTCTCTCTAACAGCTTCTATTGGTCTCTCTCTCTCTCACTCACAGCTTCTCTCTCTCTCTCACTCACAGCTTCTCTTTCTCTCTCACTCACAGCTTCTCTTTCTCTCTCTCTCACTCACTCACCGCTTCTCTTTTGCTCTCTCACTCACAGCTTCTCTTTCTCTCTCTCTCCACACAGCTTCTCTCTCTCTCTCTAACAGTTTCTCTTTCTCTCTCTCTCACACTCACAGCTTCGCTTTCCCTCTCTCTCACTCATTCACCGCTTCTCTTTCACTCTCTCACTCATAGCTTCTCTTTCTCTCTCACAGCTTCTTTCTCTCTCTCTCACTCACAGTATCTCTTTCTCTCACTCTCTCACTCACTCAAACCTTCACTTTCTCTATCTCTCTCACTCATAGCTTCTTTTTCTCTCTCTCACTCAGAGCTTCTCTCTCTCTCACTCACAGCTTCTCTTTCTCTCTCTCTCTTGCTCACTCACAGGTTCTATTTCTCTCTCTATCTCCCTCACTCACAGCTTCTCTTTCTCTCTCTCTCTCACTCACAGCTTTTTTGCTTTCTCTCTTTCACTCACAGCTTCTCTTTCTCTCTCTCTCTCACTCACAGCTTCTCTTTCTCTCTCTCTCTCACTCACAGATTCTCTTTCTCTCTCTCATTCACAGCTACTCTTTCTCTCTCTCTCTCACAGCTTCTCTCTCTCTCTCACTCACAGCTTCTCTTTCTCTCTCTCTCTTGCTCACTCACAGCTTCTATTTCTCTCTCTGTCTCCCTCACTCAAAGCTTCTCTTTCTCTCTCTCTCACTCACAGCTTCTCTTTCGCTTTCTCTCTCTCACTCACAGCTTCTCTTTCTCTCTCTCTCTCACTCACAGCATCTTTTTCTCTCTCTCTCTCTCACTCACAGCTTCTCTTTCTCTCTCTCACTCACAGCTTCTCTTTCTCTCTCTCACTCACAGCTTCTCTTTCTCTCTCTCTCTCTCACTCACAGCTTCTCTTTCTCTCTCTCTCTCTCTCACTCACATCTTCTATTTCTCACTCTCTCACAGCTTCTCTTTCTCTCTATATCTCTCAGTCACAGCTTCTCTTTTCTCTTTCTCTCTCTCACTCACAGCTTCTCTTTCTTTCTCTCCCTCACTCACTCACTCACAGCTTCTCTTTCTCTCTCTGTCTCTCTCACTCACTGCTTCTCTTTCTCTCTGTCTCACTGACTCACAGCTTCTCTCTCTCTCTCTCACTCACTCACTTCTCTTTCTCTCTTTCTGTCACTAACTCACAAATTCTGTTTCTCTCTCTCTCACTAACTCACAGCTTCTCCTTCTCTCTCTCTGACTCACTCACAGCTTCTCTCTCTCTCTCACAGCTTCTCATTCTCTCTCTCTCACACACAGCTTCTCTTTCTCTCTCTCTCTAACTCTCTCACTCACAGCTTCTCTTTCTCTCTCCCTCACAGCTTTTCTTTCTCTCTCTCTCACTCACTCACGCTTCTCTTTCTCACTCTGTCTCTCTCACACAGCTTCTCTTTCTCTCTCTCTCACTAACTCACAGCTTTTCTTTCTCTAACTCTCACTCACTCACAGCTTCTCTTTCTCTCTCTCTCTCTCACTCACAGCTTCTCTCTCTCTCTCTCTCTCTCTCACTCACTCACAGCTTCTCTCTCTCTGTGTCTCTCACTCACGGCTTCTATTTCTCTCTCTCTCACTCACAGCTTCTCTTTCTCTCTCTCTCCCACTCACTCACATCTTCTATTTCTCTCTCTTTCTCACAGCTTCTCTTTCTCTCTATCTCTCTCACTCACAGCTTCTCTTTTCTCTCTCACGCACTCACAGCTTCTCTTTCTCTCTCTCTCTCACTCACAGCTTCTCTTTCTCTCTCTCACTCACAGCTTCTCTCTCTCTCTCTCTCCCTCACAGCTTCTCTTTCTCTCTCTCTCACTCACAGCTTCTCTCTCTCTCACTCACTCACAGCTTCTCTTTCTCACTCTCTCTCTCTCATTCACAGCTACTCTTTCTCTCTCTCACACAGCTTCTCTCTCTCTCACACACACACAGCTTCTCTTTCTCTCCCTCTCTTGCTCACTAACAGGTTCTATTTCTCTCTCTGTCTCCCTCACTCACAGCTTCTCTTTCTCTCTCTCTCTCTCACTCACAGCTTCTCTTTCGCTTTCTCTCTCTCACTCACAGCTTCTCTTTCTCTCTCTCACTCACAGCTTCTCTCTCTCTCTCACTCACAGCTTCTCTTTCTCTCTCTCACTCACAGCTTCTCTTTCTCTCTCTCTCTCTCACTCACAGCTTCTCTCTCTCTCACACACACACACAGCTTCTCTTTCTCTCTATCTCTCTCACTCTCAGCTTCTCTTTTCTCTCTCTCTCACTCACTCACAGCTTCTCTTTTTCTCTCTCTCCCTCACAGCTTCTCCTTCTCTCTCTCTCACTCACAGCTTCTCTTTCTCTCTCTCTCTCACTCACTCACAGCTTCTCTCTCTCTGTCTCTCTCACTCACAGCTTCTATTTCTCTCTCACTCACAGCTTCTCTTTCTCTCTCTCTCCCACTCACTCACATCTTCTATTTCTCTCTCTTTCTCACAGCTTCTCTTTCTCTCTATCTCTCTCACTCACAGCTTCTCTTTTCTCTCTCACGCACTCACAGCTTCTCTTTCTCTCTCTCTCCCTCACAGCTTCTCTTTCTCTCTCTCTCTCTCTCACTTACAGCTTCTCTTTCTCTCTCTCACTCACAGCTTCTCTCTCTCTCTCTCCCTCACAGCTTCTCTTTCTCTCTCTCTCACTCACAGCTTCTCTCTCTCTCTCTCTCACTCACAGCTTCTCTTTCTCTCTCTCTCTCTCATTCACAGCTACTCTTTCTCTCTCTCTCACAGCTTCTCTCTCTCTCACACACACACAGCTTCTCTTTCTCTCTCTCTCTTGCTCACTAACAGGTTCTATTTCTCTCTCTGTCTCCCTCACTCACAGCTTCTCTTTCTCTCTCTCTCTCTCACTCACAGGTTCTCTTTCGCTTTCTCTCTCTCACTCACAGCTTCTCTTTCTCTCTCTCTCTCTCTCTCTATCACTCACAGCTTCTCTCTCTCTCTCTGACTCACAGCTTCTCTTTCTCTCTCTCTCTCACTCACATCTTCTATTTCTCTCTCTCACACACAGCTTCTCTTTCTCTCTATCTCTCTCACTCATAGCTTCTCTTTTCTCTCTCTCTCACTCACTCACAGCTTCTCTTTCTCTCTCTCCCTCACAGCTTCTCTTTCTCTCTCTCTCTCACTCCCAGCTTCTCTTTCTCTTTCTCTCACTCACTCACAGCTTCTCTTTCTTTCTCTCACTCACTCACTCACAGCTTCTCTTCCTCTCTCTGTCTCTCCTACTTACTGCTTCTCTTTCTCTCTGTCTCACTGACTCACAGATTCTCTCTCTCTCCCTCACTCACTCAAGCTTCTCTTTCTCTCTTTCTGTCACTCACTCACAACTTCTGTTTTTCTCTGTCTCTCACTCACAGCTTCAATTTCTCTCTCTCTCACTAATTCACAGCTTCTCCTTCTCTCTCTCACGCACTCACAACTTCTCTTTCTCTCTCTCACTCACTCAATCACTCACTCACAGCTTCTCTTTCTCTCTCTCTCCACACAGCTTCTCTTTATCTCTCTCTCTCTAACAGTTTCTCTTTCTCTCTCTCTCTCACTCACAGCTTTGCTTTCCCTCTCTCTCACTCATTCACCGCTTCTCTTTCACTCTCTCACTCATCGCTTCTCTTTCTCTCTGACAGGTTCTTTCTCTCTCTCTCACTCACAGTATCTCTTTCTCTCGCTCTGTCACTCACTCACTCCTTCACTTTCTCTATCTCTCTCACTCACAGCTTATCTTTCTCTCTCTCACTCACAGCTTCTCTCTCTCTCACTCATAGCTTCTCTTCCTCTCTCTCTCTTGCTCACTCACAGGTTCTATTTCTCTGTCTCCCTCACTCACAGCTTCTCTTTCTCTCTCTCTCTCTCACTCACTGCTTCTCTTATACTTTCTCTCTCTCACTCACAGCTTCTCTTTCTCTCTCTCTCTCACTCACAGCTTCTCTTTCTCTCTCTCTCTCTCACTCACAGCTTCTCTTTCTCTCTCTCTCTCATTCACAGCTACTCTTTCTCTCTCTCTCACACAGCTTCTCTCTCTCTCTCTCACTCACAGCTTCTCTTTCTCTCTCTCTCTTGCTCACTCACAGGTTCTATTTCACTCTCTGTCACCCTCACTCACAGCTTCTCTTTCTCTCTCTCTCTCTCACTCACAGCTTCTCTTTCGCTTTCTCTCACTCACAGCTTTTATTTCTCTCTCTCTCACTCACAGCTTCTCTTTCTCTCTCTCTCACACTCACAGCTTCTCTCTCTCTCTCTCACTCACAGCTTCTCTCTCTCTCTCTCACTCACAGCTTCTCTTTTGCTTTCACTCTCTCACTCACAGCTTCAATTTCTCTCTCTCTCCCTCTCACAGCTTCTCTCTCTCTCTCACTCACAGCTTCTCTTTCTCTCTCACTCACAGCTTCTCTTTCTCTCTCTCTCACTCACTCACCACTTCTCTTTTGCTCTCTCACTCACAGCTTCTCTTTCTCTCTCACACACAGCTTCTCTCTCTCTCTCTCTAACAGTCTCTCTCTCTCTCACTCACAGCTTCGCTTTCCCTTTCTCTCACTCATTCACCGCTTCTCTTTCACTCTCTCACTCATAGCTTCTCTTTCTCACAGCTTCTTTCTCTCTCTCTCACTCACAGCTTTTCTTTCTCTCTCTCTCTTGCTCACTCACAGGTTCTATTTCTCTCTCTCCCTCACTCACAGGTTCTATTTCTCTCTCTCCCTCACTCACAGCTTCTCTTTCTCTCTCTCTCTCACTCACAGCTTCTCTTTCTCTCTCTCTCATTCACAGCTACTCTTTCTCTCTCTCTCACAGCTTCTCTCTCTCTCTCTCACTCACAGCTTCTCTTTCTCTCTCTCTCTTGCTCACTCACAGGTTCTATTTCTCTCACTGTCTCCCTCACTCACAGCTTCTCTCTCTCTCTCTCTCACTCACAGCTTCTCTTTCGCTTTCTCTCACTCACTCACAGCTTCTCTTTCTGTCTCTCTCACTCACAGCTTCTCTTTCTCTCTCTCTCTCTCTCAATCACAGCTTCTCTTTCTCTCTCTCTCTCTCACTCACATCTTCTATTTCTCTCTCTCACACAGCTTCTCTTTCTCTCTATCTCTCTCACTCACAGCTTCTCTTTCTCTCTCTCTCACTCACTCACAGCTTCTCTTTCTCTCTCTCTCCATCACAGCTTCTCTTTCTCTCTCTCTCTCACTCACAGCTTCTCTTTCTCTCTCTCACTCACAGCTTCTCTTTCACTTTCTCTCACTCACTCACAGCTTCTCTTTCTGTCTCTCTCACTCACAGCTTCTCTTTCTCTCTCTCTCTCTCTCTCATTCACAGCTTCTCTTTCTCTCTCTCTCTCACTCACATCTTCTATTTCTCTCTCTCTCACAGCTTCTCTTTCTCTCTATCTCTCTCACTCACCGCTTCTCTTTCTCTCTCTCTCACTCACTCACAGCTTCTCTTTCTCTCTCTCTCCCTCACAGCTTCTCTTTCTCTCTCTCTCTCTCACTCACAGCTTCTCTTTCTTTCTCTCCCTCCCTCACTCACTCACAGCTTCTCTTTCTCTCTCTGTCTCTCTCACTTACTGCTTCTCTTTCTCTCTGTCAAACTGACTCACAGCTTCTCTCTCTCTCCCTCACTCACTCACAGCTTCTCTTTCTCTCTTTCTGTCACTCACTCACAACTTCTGTTTCTCTCTGTCTCTCACTCACAGCTTCAATTTCTCTCTCTCTCACTAATTCACAGCTTCTCCTTCTCTCTCTCTCACACACTCACAGCTTCTCTTTCTCTCTCCCTCACAGCTTTTCTTTCTCTCTCTCTCACTCACTCACGCTTCTCTTTCTCACTCTGTCTCTCTCACACAGCTTCTCTTTCTCTCTCTCTCACTAACTCACAGCTTCTCTTTCTCTAACTCTCACTCACTCACAGCTTCTCTTTCTCTCTCTCTCTCTCACACACAGCTTCTCTTTCTCTCTCTCTCTCACTCACTCACAGCTTCTCTCTCTCTGTCTCTCTCACTCACGGCTTCTATTTCCCTCTCTCTCACTAACTCACAGCTTCTCTTTCTCTCTATCTCTCTCACTCACGGCTTCTCTTTTCTCTCTCTCACTCAATCACAGCTTCTCTTTCTCTCTCTCTCCCTCACAGCTTCTCTCTCTCTCTCTCTCTCTCTCTCTCTCACTCACAGCTTCTGTTTTTCTCTCTCACTCACAGCTTCTCTTTCTCTCTCTCTCTCCCTCACAGCTTCTCTTTCTCTCTCTCTCTCTCTAACAGCTTCTATTGGTCTCTCTCTCTCTCACTCACAGCTTCTCTCTCTCTCTCTCACACACACAGCTTCTCTTTCTCTCTCACTCACAGCTTCTCTTTCTCTCTCTCACACAGCTTCTCTTTCTTTCTCACTCACAACTTCTCCTTCTCTCTCTCACTCACTCAATCACTCACTCACAGCTTCTCTTTCTCTCTCTCCACACAGCTTCTCTCTCTCTCTAACAGTCTCTCTCTCTCTCTCTCACTCACAGCTTCGCTTTCCCTTTCTCTCACTCATTCACCGCTTCTCTTTCACTCTCTCACTCATAGCTTCTCTTTCTCTCTCACAGCTTCTTTCTCTCTCTCTCACTCACAGCTTCTCTTTCTCTCTCTCTCTTGCTCACTCACAGGTTCTATTTCTCTCTCTCCCTCACTCACAGGTTCTATTTCTCTCTCTCCTTCACTCACAGCTTCTCTTTCTCTCTCTCTCTCTCACTCACAGCTTCTCTTTTGCTTTCTCTCTCTCACTCACAGCTTCTCTTTCTCTCTCTCTCTCACTCACAGCTTCTCTTTCTCTCTCTCTCTCATTCACAGCTACTCTTACTCTCTCTCTCACAGCTTCTCTCTCTCTCTCTCACTCACAGCTTCTCTTTCTCTCTCTCTCTTGCTCACTCACAGGTTCTATTTCTCTCACTGTCTCCCTCACTCACAGCTTCTCTTTGTCTCTCTCTCCCTCACTCACAGCTTATCTTTCGCTTTCTCTCACTCACTCACAGCTTCTCTTTCTCTCTCTCTCTCTCAAACTCACAGCTTCTCTTTCTCTCTCTCTCTCACTCACAGCTTCTCTTTCTCTCTCTCACTCACAGCTTCTCTTTCTCTCTCTCTCTCTCTCACTCACAGCTTCTCTTTCTCTCTCTCTCTCTCACACACAGCTTCTCTTTCTCTCTCTCTCTCACTCACATCTTCTATTTCTCTCTCTCACACAGCTTCTCTTTCTCTCTATATCTCTCACTCACAGCTTCTCTTTTCTCTCTCTCGCACTCACTCACAGCTTCTCTTTCTCTCTCTCTCCGTCACATCTTCTCTTTCTCTCTCTCTCTCACTCACAGCTTCTCTTTCTCTTTCTCTCTCTCACTCACAGCTTCTCTTTCTTTCTTTCTCTCCCTCACTCACAGCTCCTCTCTCTGTCTCTCTAAATCACAGCTTCTCTTTCTTTCTCTCTCTTTCACTCACAGCTTCTTTTTCTCTCTCTCTCACTCACTCACAGCTTCTCTTCCTCTCTCTCTCTCACTCACAGCTTCTCATTATCTCTCTCTCTCACTCACATCTCTTTCTCTCTCTCACTCACTCACAGCTTCTCTTTCTCTCTCTCTCACTCACAGATTCACTTTTGCTCTCTCTCTCACTCACTCACAGCTTCTCTCTCTCACTCACTCACTCACAGCTTCTCTCTCTCTCACTCACATCTTCTCTTTCTCTCTCTTTCACTCACAGCTTCTTTTTCTCTCTCTCTCACTCACTCACAGCTTCTCTTCCTCTCTCTCTCACTCACAGCTTCTCATTATCTCTCTCTCTCACTCACATCTCTTTCTCTCACTCACTCACTCACAGCTTCTCTCTCTCTCACTCACTTACAGCTTCTCTCTCTCACTCACTCACAGCTTCTCTTTCTCTCACTCTCTCTCACACTCACAGCTTCTCTATCTATCTCTCTCACTCACAGCTTCTCTTTCTCTCTCTCTCACTCACAGCTTCTCTTTCTCTCTCTCTCTCACTCACAGCTTCTCTCACTCTCTCTCACACTCACAGCTACTCTTTCTATCTGTCTCTCATTCACAGCTTCTCTTTCTCCCTCTCTCTCTCACTCACAGCTTCTCTCTCTCACTCACTCACAGCTTCTCTTTCTTTCTCTCTCTCTTGCTCACAGCTTCTCTTTCTCTCTCTCTCTCACTCACAGCTTCTCTTTCTCTCTCTCTCACTCACAGCTTCTCTCACTCTCTCTCACACTCACAGCTTCTCTTTTTTCCCTCTCTCAGTCACAGCTTCTATTTCTCTCTCTCTCTCACTCACAGCTTCTCTCTCTCTCACTCACATCTTCTCTTTCTCTCTCTTGCTCACTCACAGGTTCTATTTCTCTCTCTGTCTCCCTCACTCAAAGCTTCTCTTTCTCTCTCTCACACACTCACAGATTCTCTTTCGCTTTCTCTCTCACACTCACAGCTTCTCTTTCTCTCTCTCTCTCTCATTCACAGCTACTCTTTCTCTCTCTCTCACAGCTTCTCTCTCTCACACACACACACAGCTTCTCTTTCTCTCTCTCTCTTGCTCACTAACAGGTTCTATTTCTCTCTCTGTCTCCCTCACTCACAGCTTCTCTTTCTCTCTCTCTCTCTCACTCACAGGTTCTCTTTCGCTTTCTCTCTCTCACTCACAGCTTCTCTTTCTCTCTCTCTCTCTCTCTCTATCACTCACAGCTTCTCTCTCTCTCTCTCACTCACAGCTTCTCTTTCTCTCTCTCTCTCACTCACATCTTCTATTTCTCTCTCACACACACAGCTTCTCTTTCTCTCTATCTCTCTCACTCATAGCTTCTCTTTTCTCTCTCTCTCACTCACTCACAGCTTCTCTTTCTCTCTCTCCCTCACAGCTTCTCTTTCTCTCTCTCTCTCACTCCCAGCTTCTCTTTCTCTTTCTCTCACTCACTCACAGCTTCTCTTTCTTTCTCTCACTCACTCACTCACAGCTTCTCTTCCTCTCTCTGTCTCTCCTACTTACTGCTTCTCTTTCTCTCTGTCTCACTGACTCACAGCTTCTCTCTCTCTCCCTCACTCACTCAAGCTTCTCTTTCTCTCTTTCTGTCACTCACTCACAACTTCTGTTTTTCTCTGTCTCTCACTCACAGCTTCAATTTCTCTCTCTCTCACTAATTCACAGCTTCTCCTTCTCTCTCTCACGCACTCACAACTTCTCTTTCTCTCTCTCACTCACTCAATCACTCACTCACAGCTTCTCTTTCTCTCTCTCTCCACACAGCTTCTCTTTATCTCTCTCTCTCTAACAGTTTCTCTTTCTCTCTCTCTCTCACTCACAGCTTTGCTTTCCCTCTCTCTCACTCATTCACCGCTTCTCTTTCACTCTCTCACTCATCGCTTCTCTTTCTCTCTGACAGGTTCTTTCTCTCTCTCTCACTCACAGTATCTCTTTCTCTCGCTCTGTCACTCACTCACTCCTTCACTTTCTCTATCTCTCTCACTCACAGCTTATCTTTCTCTCTCTCACTCACAGCTTCTCTCTCTCTCACTCATAGCTTCTCTTCCTCTCTCTCTCTTGCTCACTCACAGGTTCTATTTCTCTGTCTCCCTCACTCACAGCTTCTCTTTCTCTCTCTCTCTCTCACTCACTGCTTCTCTTATACTTTCTCTCTCTCACTCACAGCTTCTCTTTCTCTCTCTCTCTCACTCACAGCTTCTCTTTCTCTCTCTCTCTCTCACTCACAGCTTCTCTTTCTCTCTCTCTCTCATTCACAGCTACTCTTTCTCTCTCTCTCACACAGCTTCTCTCTCTCTCTCTCACTCACAGCTTCTCTTTCTCTCTCTCTCTTGCTCACTCACAGGTTCTATTTCACTCTCTGTCACCCTCACTCACAGCTTCTCTTTCTCTCTCTCTCTCTCTCACTAACAGCTTCTCTTTCGCTTTCTCTCACTCACAGCTTTTATTTCTCTCTCTCTCACTCACAGCTTCTCTTTCTCTCTCTCTCACACTCACAGCTTCTCTCTCTCTCTCTCACTCACAGCTTCTCTTTCTCTCTCTCTCTTGCTCACTCACAGGTTCTATTTCTCTCTCTGTCTCCCTCACTCACAGCTTCTCTTTCTCTCTCTCTCTCACTCACAGCTTCTCTTTTGCTTTCTCTCTCTCACTCACAGCTTCTCTTTCTCTCTCTCTCTCACTCATAGTTTCTCTCTCTCTCTCTCACTCACAGCTTCTCTTTTGCTTTCACTCTCTCACTCACAGCTTCAATTTCTCTCTCTCTCCCTCTCACAGCTTCTCTCTCTCTCTCACTCACAGCTTCTCTTTCTCTCTCACTCACAGCTTCTCTTTCTCTCTCTCTCACTCACTCACCACTTCTCTTTTGCTCTCTCACTCACAGCTTCTCTTTCTCTCTCACACACAGCTTCTCTCTCTCTCTCTAACAGTCTCTCTCTCTCTCTCACTCACAGCTTCGCTTTCCCTTTCTCTCACTCATTCACCGCTTCTCTTTCACTCTCTCACTCATAGCTTCTCTTTCTCACAGCTTCTTTCTCTCTCTCTCACTCACAGCTTTTCTTTCTCTCTCTCTCTTGCTCACTCACAGGTTCTATTTCTCTCTCTCCCTCACTCACAGGTTCTATTTCTCTCTCTCCCTCACTCACAGCTTCTCTTTCTCTCTCTCTCTCTCACTCACAGCTTCTCTTTCTCTCTCTCTCATTCACAACTACTCTTTCTCTCTCTCTCACAGCTTCTCTCTCTCTCACTCACTCACAGCTTCTCTTTCTCTCTCTCTCTTGCTCACTCACAGGTTCTATTTCTCTCACTGTCTCCCTCACTCACAGCTTCTCTCTCTCTCTCTCTCTCACTCACAGCTTCTCTTTCGCTTTCTCTCACTCACTCACAGCTTCTCTTTCTGTCTCTCTCACTCACAGCTTCTCTTTCTCTCTCTCTCTCAATCACAGCTTCTCTTTCTCTCTCTCTCTCACTCACATCTTCTATTTCTCTCTCACACACAGCTTCTCTTTCTCTCTATCTCTCTCACTCACAGCTTCTCTTTCTCTCTCTCTCACTCACTCACAGCTTCTCTTTCTCTCTCTCTCCATCACAGCTTCTCTTTCTCTCTCTCTCTCACTCACAGCTTCTCTTTCTCTCTCTCACTCACAGCTTCTCTTTCACTTTCTCTCACTCACTCACAGCTTCTCTTTCTGTCTCTCTCACTCACAGCTTCTCTTTCTCTCTCTCTCTCTCACTCACAGCTTCTCTTTCTCTCTCTCTCTCTCTCATTCACAGCTTCTCTTTCTCTCTCTCTCTCACTCACATCTTCTATTTCTCTCTCTCACACAGCTTCTCTTTCTCTCTATCTCTCTCACTCACCGCTTCTCTTTCTCTCTCTCTCACTCACTCACAGCTTCTCTTTCTCTCTCTCTCCCTCACAGCTTCTCTTTCTCTCTCACTCTCTCACTCACAGCTTCTCTTTCTTTCTCTCCCTCCCTCACTCACTCACAGCTTCTCTTTCTCTCTCTGTCTCTCTCACTTACTGCTTCTCTTTCTCTCTGTCAAACTGACTCACAGCTTCTCTCTCTCTCCCTCACTCACTCACAGCTTCTCTTTCTCTCTTTCTGTCACTCACTCACAACTTCTGTTTCTCTCTGTCTCTCACTCACAGCTTCAATTTCTCTCTCTCTCACTAATTCACAGCTTCTCCTTCTCTCTCTCTCACACACTCACAGCTTCTCTTTCTCTCTCCCTCACAGCTTTTCTTTCTCTCTCTCTCACTCACTCACGCTTCTCTTTCTCACTCTGTCTCTCTCACACAGCTTCTCTTTCTCTCTCTCTCACTAACTCACAGCTTCTCTTTCTCTAACTCTCACTCACTCACAGCTTCTCTTTCTCTCTCTCTCTCTCACACACAGCTTCTCTTTCTCTCTCTCTCTCACTCACTCACAGCTTCTCTCTCTCTGTCTCTCTCACTCACGGCTTCTATTTCCCTCTCTCTCACTAACTCACAGCTTCTCTTTCTCTCTATCTCTCTCACTCACGGCTTCTCTTTTCTCTCTCTCACTCAATCACAGCTTCTCTTTCTCTCTCTCTCCCTCACAGCTTCTCTCTCTCTCTCTCTCTCACTCACAGCTTCTGTTTTTCTCTCTCACTCACAGCTTCTCTTTCTCTCTCTCTCTCCCTCACAGCTTCTCTTTCTCTCTCTCTCTCTCTAACAGCTTCTATTGGTCTCTCTCTCTCTCACTCACAGCTTCTCTCTCTCTCTCACACACACACAGCTTCTCTTTCTCTCTCACTCACAGCTTCTCTTTCTCTCTCTCACACAGCTTCTCTTTCTTTCTCACTCACAACTTCTCCTTCTCTCTCTCACTCACTCAATCACTCACTCACAGCTTCTCTTTCTCTCTCTCCACACAGCTTCTCTCTCTCTCTAACAGTCTCTCTCTCTCTCTCTCTCTCTCACTCACAGCTTCGCTTTCCCTTTCTCTCACTCATTCACCGCTTCTCTTTCACTCTCTCACTCATAGCTTCTCTTTCTCTCTCACAGCTTCTTTCTCTCTCTCTCACTCACAGCTTCTCTTTCTCTCTCTCTCTTGCTCACTCACAGGTTCTATTTCTCTCTCTCCCTCACTCACAGGTTCTATTTCTCTCTCTCCTTCACTCACAGCTTCTCTTTCTCTCTCTCTCTCTCACTCACAGCTTCTCTTTTGCTTTCTCTCTCTCACTCACAGCTTCTCTTTCTCTCTCTCTCTCACTCACAGCTTCTCTTTCTCTCTCTCTCTCATTCACAGCTACTCTTACTCTCTCTCTCACAGCTTCTCTCTCTCTCTCTCACTCACAGCTTCTCTTTCTCTCTCTCTCTTGCTCACTCACAGGTTCTATTTCTCTCACTGTCTCCCTCACTCACAGCTTCTCTTTGTCTCTCTCTCCCTCACTCACAGCTTATCTTTCGCTTTCTCTCACTCACTCACAGCTTCTCTTTCTCTCTCTCTCTCTCAAACTCACAGCTTCTCTTTCTCTCTCTCTCTCACTCACAGCTTCTCTTTCTCTCTCTCACTCACAGCTTCTCTTTCTCTCTCTCTCTCTCTCACTCACAGCTTCTCTTTCTCTCTCTCTCTCTCACACACAGCTTCTCTTTCTCTCTCTCTCTCACTCACATCTTCTATTTCTCTCTCTCTCACAGCTTCTCTTTCTCTCTATATCTCTCACTCACAGCTTCTCTTTTCTCTCTCTCGCACTCACTCACAGCTTCTCTTTCTCTCTCTCTCCGTCACATCTTCTCTTTCTCTCTCTCTCTCACTCACAGCTTCTCTTTCTCTTTCTCTCTCTCACTCACAGCTTCTCTTTCTTTCTTTCTCTCCCTCACTCACAGCTCCTCTCTCTGTCTCTCTAAATCACAGCTTCTCTTTCTTTCTCTCTCTTTCACTCACAGCTTCTTTTTCTCTCTCTCTCACTCACTCACAGCTTCTCTTCCTCTCTCTCTCTCACTCACAGCTTCTCATTATCTCTCTCTCTCACTCACATCTCTTTCTCTCTCTCACTCACTCACAGCTTCTCTTTCTCTCTCTCTCACTCACAGATTCACTTTTGCTCTCTCTCTCACTCACTCACAGCTTCTCTCTCTCACTCACTCACTCACAGCTTCTCTCTCTCTCACTCACATCTTCTCTTTCTCTCTCTTTCACTCACAGCTTCTTTTTCTCTCTCTCTCACTCACTCACAGCTTCTCTTCCTCTCTCTCTCACTCACAGCTTCTCATTATCTCTCTCTCTCACTCACATCTCTTTCTCTCACTCACTCACTCACAGCTTCTCTCTCTCTCACTCACTTACAGCTTCTCTCTCTCACTCACTCACAGCTTCTCTTTCTCTCACTCTCTCTCACACTCACAGCTTCTCTATCTCTCTCTCTCACTCACAGCTTCTCTTTCTCTCTCTCTCACTCACAGCTTCAATTTCTCTCTCTCTCCCTCTCACAGCTTCTCTCTCTCTCTCACTCACAGCTTCTCTTTCTCTCTCACTCACAGCTTCTCTTTCTCTCTCTCTCACTCACTCACCACTTCTCTTTTGCTCTCTCACTCACAGCTTCTCTTTCTCTCTCACACACAGCTTCTCTCTCTCTCTCTCTAACAGTCTCTCTCTCTCTCTCACTCACAGCTTCGCTTTCCCTTTCTCTCACTCATTCACCGCTTCTCTTTCACTCTCTCACTCATAGCTTCTCTTTCTCACAGCTTCTTTCTCTCTCTCTCACTCACAGCTTTTCTTTCTCTCTCTCTCTTGCTCACTCACAGGTTCTATTTCTCTCTCTCCCTCACTCACAGGTTCTATTTCTCTCTCTCCCTCACTCACAGCTTCTCTTTCTCTCTCTCTCTCACTCACAGCTTCTCTTTCTCTCTCTCTCATTCACAGCTACTCTTTCTCTCTCTCTCACAGCTTCTCTCTCTCTCTCTCCCTCACAGCTTCTCTTTCTCTCTCTCTCTTGCTCACTCACAGGTTCTATTTCTCTCACTGTCTCCCTCACTCACAGCTTCTCTCTCTCTCTCTCACTCACAGCTTCTCTTTCGCTTTCTCTCACTCACTCACAGCTTCTCTTTCTGTCTCTCTCACTCACAGCTTCTCTTTCTCTCTCTCTCTCTCAATCACAGCTTCTCTTTCTCTCTCTCTCTCTCACTCACATCTTCTATTTCTCTCTCTCACACAGCTTCTCTTTCTCTCTATCTCTCTCACTCACAGCTTCTCTTTCTCTCTCTCTCACTCACTCACAGCTTCTCTTTCTCTCTCTCTCCATCACAGCTTCTCTTTCTCTCTCTCTCTCACTCACAGCTTCTCTTTCTCTCTCTCACTCACAGCTTCTCTTTCACTTTCTCTCACTCACTCACAGCTTCTCTTTCTGTCTCTCTCACTCACAGCTTCTCTTTCTCTCTCTCTCTCTCACTCACAGCTTCTCTTTCTCTCTCTCTCTCTCTCATTCACAGCTTCTCTTTCTCTCTCTCTCTCACTCACATCTTCTATTTCTCTCTCTCTCACAGCTTCTCTTTCTCTCTATCTCTCTCACTCACCGCTTCTCTTTCTCTCTCTCTCACTCACTCACAGCTTCTCTTTCTCTCTCTCTCCCTCACAGCTTCTCTTTCTCTCTCACTCTCTCACTCACAGCTTCTCTTTCTTTCTCTCCCTCCCTCACTCACTCACAGCTTCTCTTTCTCTCTCTGTCTCTCTCACTTACTGCTTCTCTTTCTCTCTGTCAAACTGACTCACAGCTTCTCTCTCTCTCCCTCACTCACTCACAGCTTCTCTTTCTCTCTTTCTGTCACTCACTCACAACTTCTGTTTCTCTCTGTCTCTCACTCACAGCTTCAATTTCTCTCTCTCTCACTAATTCACAGCTTCTCCTTCTCTCTCTCTCACACACTCACAGCTTCTCTTTCTCTCTCCCTCACAGCTTTTCTTTCTCTCTCTCTCACTCACTCACGCTTCTCTTTCTCACTCTGTCTCTCTCACACAGCTTCTCTTTCTCTCTCTCTCACTAACTCACAGCTTCTCTTTCTCTAACTCTCACTCACTCACAGCTTCTCTTTCTCTCTCTCTCACACACAGCTTCTCTTTCTCTCTCTCTCTCACTCACTAACAGCTTCTCTCTCTCTGTCTCTCTCACTCACGGCTTCTATTTCCCTCTCTCTCACTAACTCACAGCTTCTCTTTCTCTCTATCTCTCTCACTCACGGCTTCTCTTTTCTCTCTCTCACTCAATCACAGCTTCTCTTTCTCTCTCTCTCCCTCACAGCTTCTCTCTCTCTCTCTCTCTCACTCACAGCTTCTGTTTTTCTCTCTCACTCACAGCTTCTCTTTCTCTCTCTCTCTCCCTCACAGCTTCTCTTTCTCTCTCTCTCTCTCTAACAGCTTCTATTGGTCTCTCTCTCTCTCACTCACAGCTTCTCTCTCTCTCTCTCACACACACAGCTTCTCTTTCTCTCTCACTCACAGCTTCTCTTTCTCTCTCTCACACAGCTTCTCTTTCTTTCTCACTCACAACTTCTCCTTCTCTCTCTCACTCACTCAATCACTCACTCACAGCTTCTCTTTCTCTCTCTCCACACAGCTTCTCTCTCTCTCTAACAGTCTCTCTCTCTCTCTCTCACTCACAGCTTCGCTTTCCCTTTCTCTCACTCATTCACCGCTTCTCTTTCATTCTCTCACTCATAGCTTCTCTTTCTCTCTCACAGCTTCTTTCTCTCTCTCTCACTCACAGCTTCTCTTTCTCTCTCTCTCTTGCTCACTCACAGGTTCTATTTCTCTCTCTCCCTCACTCACAGGTTCTATTTCTCTCTCTCCTTCACTCACAGCTTCTCTTTCTCTCTCTCTCTCTCACTCACAGCTTCTCTTTTGCTTTCTCTCTCTCACTCACAGCTTCTCTTTCTCTCTCTCTCTCACTCACAGCTTCTCTTTCTCTCTCTCTCTCTCATTCACAGCTACTCTTACTCTCTCTCTCACAGCTTCTCTCTCTCTCTCTCACTCACAGCTTCTCTTTCTCTCTCTCTCTTGCTCACTCACAGGTTCTATTTCTCTCACTGTCTCCCTCACTCACAGCTTCTCTTTGTCTCTCTCTCCCTCACTCACAGCTTATCTTTCGCTTTCTCTCACTCACTCACAGCTTCTCTTTCTCTCTCTCTCTCTCAAACTCACAGCTTCTCTTTCTCTCTCTCTCTCACTCACAGCTTCTCTTTCTCTCTCTCACTCACAGCTTCTCTTTCTCTCTCTCTCTCACTCACAGCTTCTCTTTCTCTCTCTCTCTCTCACACACAGCTTCTCTTTCTCTCTCTCTCTCACTCACATCTATTTCTCTCTCTCTCACAGCTTCTCTTTCTCTCTATATCTCTCACTCACAGCTTCTCTTTTCTCTCTCTCGCACTCACTCACAGCTTCTCTTTCTCTCTCTCTCCGTCACATCTTCTCTTTCTCTCTCTCTCTCACTCACAGCTTCTCTTTCTCTTTCTCTCTCTCACTCACAGCTTCTCTTTCTTTCTTTCTCTCCCTCACTCACAGCTCCTCTCTCTGTCTCTCTAAATCACAGCTTCTCTTTCTTTCTCTCTCTTTCACTCACAGCTTCTTTTTCTCTCTCTCTCACTCACTCACAGCTTCTCTTCCTCTCTCTCTCTCACTCACAGCTTCTCATTATCTCTCTCTCTCACTCACATCTCTTTCTCTCTCTCACTCACTCACAGCTTCTCTTTCTCTCTCTCTCACTCACAGATTCACTTTTGCTCTCTCTCTCACTCACTCACAGCTTCTCTCTCTCACTCACTCACTCACAACTTCTCTCTCTCTCACTCACATCTTCTCTTTCTCTCTCTTTCACTCACAGCTTCTTTTTCTCTCTCTCTCACTCACTCACAGCTTCTCTTCCTCTCTCTCTCACTCACAGCTTCTCATTATCTCTCTCTCTCACTCACATCTCTTTCTCTCACTCACTCACTCACAGCTTCTCTCTCTCTCACTCACTTACAGCTTCTCTCTCTCACTCACTCACAGCTTCTCTTTCTCTCACTCTCTCTCACACTCACAGCTTCTCTATCTCTCTCTCTCACTCACAGCTTCTCTTTCTCTCTCTCTCACTCACAGCTTCTCTTTCTCTCTCTCTCTCACTCACAGCTTCTCTCACTCTCTCTCACACTCACAGCTACTCTTTCTATCTGTCTCTCATTCACAGCTTCTCTTTCTCCCTCTCTCTCTCACTCACAGCTTCTCTTTTACTTTCTCTCTCTCACTCATAGCTTCTATTTCTCTCTCTCTCTCTCACAGCTTCTCTTTCTCTCTCTCTCACTCACAGCTTCTCTTAATCTCTCTCTCTCATTCACACCTACTCTTTCTCTCTCTCTCTCTCACAGCTTCTCTCTCTCTCTCTCACTCACAGCTTCTCTTTCTCTCTCTTGCTCACTCACAGGTTCTCTTTCTCTCTCTGTCTCCCTCACTCAAAGCTTCTCTTTCGCTTTCTCTCTCTCACTCACAGCTTCTCTTTCTCTCTCTCTCTCACTCACAGCTTCTCTTTCTCTCTCACTCACAGCTTCTCTTTCTCTCTCTCACTCACAGCTTCTCTTTCTCTCTCTCTCTCACTCACAGCTTCTCTTTCTCTCTCTCTCTCTCACTCACAGCTTCTCTTTCTCTCTCTCTCCCTCACAGCTTCTCTTTCTCTCTATCTCTCCCTCACAGCTTCTCTTTCTCTTTCTCTCTCTCACTCACAGCTTCTCTTTCTTTCTCTCCCTCACTCACTCACTCACAGCTTCTCTTTCTCTCTCTGTCTCTCTCACTCACTGCTTCTCCTTCTCTCTGTCTCACTGACTCACAGCTTCTCTCTCTCTCTCTCTCTCACTAACTCACAGGTTCTCCTTCTCTCTCTCTCACTCACTCACAGCTTCTCTTTCTCTCTCTCTCTCTCACAGCTTCTCATTCTCTCTCTCTCTCACTCACACACAGCTTCTCTCTCTCTCTCGCTAACTCTCTCACTCACAGCTTCTCTTTCTCTCTCACTCACAGCTTTTCTTTCTCTCTCTCTCTCACTCACACACGCTTCTCTTTCTCTCTCACTCACAGCTTCTCTTTCTCTAACTCTCACTCACTCACAGCTCTTTCTCTCTCTCTCTCACTCACTCACAGCTTCTCTCTGTCTCTCTCACTCACAGCTTCTATTTCTCTCTCTCTCACTAACTCACAGCTTCTCTTTCTCTCTCTCTCTCACACAGCTTTTCTCTCTCTCTCTCTCACTCACTCACAGCTTCTCTTTCTCTCTCTCTCTCACTCACTCACATCTTCTATTTCTCTCTCACAGCTTCTCTTTCTCTCTATCTCTCTCACTCACAGCTTCTCTTTTCTCTCTCTCACTCACAGCTTCTCTTTCTCTCTCTCTCTCTCACTCGCAGCTTCTCTTTCTCTCTCTCACTCACAGCTTCTCTCTCTCTCCCTCACAGCTTCTCTTTCTCTCTCTCTCCCTCACAGCTCCTCTTTCTCTCTCTCTCTAACAGCTTCTATTGGTCTCTCTCTCTCACTCACAGCTTCTCTCTCTCTCACTCACTCACAGCTTCTCTTTCTCTCTCACTCACAGCTTCTCTTTCTCTCTCTCTCTCACTCACTCATCGCTTCTCTTTTGCTCTCTCACTCACAGCTTCTCTTTCTCTCTCTCACACACAGCTTCTCTTTCTGTCTCACTCACAACTTCTCTTTCTCTCTCTCATTCACTCAATCACTCACTCACAGCTTCTCTTTCTCTCTCTCTCTACACAGCTTCTCTCTCTCTCTCTCTCTCTCTCTAACAGTTTCTCTTTCTCTCTCTCTCTCTCTCACAGCTTCGCTTTCCCTCTCTCTCACTCATTCACCGCTCTCTTTCACTCTCTCACTCATAGCTTCTCTTTCTCTCTCACAGCTTCTTTCTCTCTCTCTCACTCACAGTATCTCTTTCTCTCGCTCTGTCACTCACTCACTCCTTCACTTTCTCTATCTCTCTCACTCACAGCTTCTCTTTCTCTCTCTCACTCACAGCTTCTCTCTCTCTCTCACTCACAGCTTCTCTTTCTCTCTCTCTCTTGCTCACTCACAGGTTCTATTTCTCTCTCTGTCTCCCTCACTCACAGCTTCTCTTTCTCTCTTTCTCTCTCACTCACAGCTTCTCTTTTGCTTTCTCTCTCTCACTCACAGCTTCTCTTTCTCTCTCTCTCACTCACAGCTTCTCTTTCTCTCTCTCTCTCTCACTCACAGCTTCTCTTTCTCTCTCTCTCTCATTCACAGCTACTCTTTCTCTCTCTCACACAGCTTCTCTCTCTCTCTCTCACAGCTTCTCTTTCTCTCTCTCTCTTGCTCACTCACAGGTTCTATTTCTCTCTCTGTCTCCCTCACTCACAGCTTCTCTTTCTCTCTCTCTCTCACTCACAGCTTCTCTTTTGCTTTCTCTCTCTCAGTCACAGCTTCTCTTTCTCTCTCTCTCTCTCTCACTCCCAGGTTCTCTCTCTCTCTCTCTCACAGCTTCTCTTTCTCTCTCTAACTCACAGCTTCTCTCTCTCTCTCTCTCTCTCTCACTCCCAGCTTCTATCTCTCTCTCTCTCACAGCTTCTCTTTCTCTCTCTAACTCATAACTTCTCTTTCTCTCTCACAGCTTCTTTCTCTCTCTCTCACTCACAGTATCTCTTTCTCTCGCTCTCTCACTCACTCAAACCTTACTTTCTCTATCTCTCTCACTCATAGCTTCTCTTTCTCTCTCTCACTCACAGCTTCTCTCTCTCTCTCTCTCTCTCTCTCACACTCACAGCTTCTCTTTCTCTCTCTCTCACTCACAGCTTCTCTTTTACTTCCTCTCTCTCACTAACAGCTTCTCTTTTTTTCTCTCTCTCTCACAGGTTCTCTTTCTCTCTCTCTCTCACTCACTCACCGCTTCTCTTTTGCTCTCTCACTCACAGCTTCTCTTTCTCTCTCACACACACTTCTCTTTCTCTCTCTCACTCACTCAATCACTCACTCCCAGCTTCTCTTTCTCTCTCCTTCTACACAGCTTCTCTTTCCCTCTCTCTCTAACAGTTTCTCTTTCTCTCTCTCTCTCACTCACAGCTTCGCTTTCCCTCTCTCTCACTCATTCACCGCTTCTCTTTCACTCTCTCACTCATAGCTTCTCTTTCTCTCTCACAGCTTCTTTCTCTCTCTCTCACTCACAGTATCTCTTTCTCTCGCTCTCTCACTCACAGCTTCTCTTTTCTCTCTCTCTCACTCACTCACAGCTTCTCTTTCTCTCTCTCTCCCTCACAGCTTCTCTTTCTCTCTCTCTCTCTCTCACTCACAGCTTCTCTTTCTCTTTCTCTCTCTCACTCATAGCTTCTCTTTCTTTCTCTCCCTCACTCACTCACTCACAGCTTCTCTTTCTCTCTCTGTCTGTCTCACTCACTGCTTCTCTTTCTCTCTGTCTCACTGACTCACAGCTTCTCTCTCTCTCTCTCACTCACTCACAGCTTCTCTTTCTCTCTTTCTCTCACTCACTCACAGCTTCTCTTTCTCTCTCTCACACTCACTCACAGGTTCTATTTCTCTCTCACACATTGCTTCTCTTTCTCTATCTCTCTCACTCACAGCTTCTCTTTTCTCTCTCTCTCTCTCATTCACAGCTACTCTTTCTCTCTCACTCACTAACAGCTTCTCTTTCTCTCTCTGTCTCTCTCACTCACTGCTTCTCTTTCTCTCTCTCTCACTCACTCACAGCTTCTCTCTCTCTCTCTTTCACTCACAGCTTCTCTTTCTCTCTCTCTCTCACTCACTCACAGCTTCTCTTTCTCTCCCACACACACAGCTTCTCTTTCACTCTCTCTCTCACACACAGTTTCTCTTTCTCTCTCTCTATAACTCACTCACAACTTCTGTTTCTCTCTGTCTCTCACTCACAGCTTCAATTTCTCTCTCTCACTAACTCACAGCTTCTCCTTCTCTCTCTCTCACTCACAGCTTCTCTTTCTCTCTCTCTCACAGCTTCTCATTCTCTCTCTCTCTCACTCACACACGCTTCTCTTTCTCTCTCTGTCTCTCTCACACAATTTCTCTTTCTCTCTCTCTCACTAACTCACAGCTTCTCTTTCTCTAACTCTCACTCACTCACAGCTTCTCTTTCTCTCTCTCACTCACAGCTTCTCTTTCTCTCTCTATCTCTCTAACCCACAGCTTCTCTTTCTCTCTCTCTCACTCACTCACAGCTTCTCTCTCTGTCTCTCTCACTCACAGCTTCTATTTCTCTCTCTCTCACTCTCACAGCTACTCTTTCTCTCTCTCTCACAGCTTTTCTCTCTTTCTCTCTCTCACTCACTCACAGCTTCTCTTTATCTCTCTCTCTCACTCACTCACATCTTCTATTTCTCTCTCTCTCTCACAGCTTCTCTTTCTCTCTATCTCTCTGAATCACAGGTTCTATTTCACTCTCTGTCTCCCTCACTCACAGCTTCTCTCTCTATCTCTCTCACTCACAGCTTCTCTTTCTCATTCTCTCTCTCACTCACAGCTTCTCTCTCTCTCTCTCTCTCTCTCACTCACAGCTTCCCCCCTCTCTCACACACACACTCACTCACAGCTTCTCTTTCTCTCTCTGTCTCTCTCCCTCACAGCTTCTCTTTCTCTCTCTCTCTCTAACAGCTTCTATTGGTCTCTCTCTCTCTCACTCACAGCTTCTCTCTCTCTCTCACTCACAGCTTCTCTTTCTCTCTCACTCACAGCTTCTCTTTCTCTCTCTCTCACTCACTCACCGCTTCTCTTTTGCTCTCTCACTCACAGCTTCTCTTTCTCTCTCTCTCCACACAGCTTCTCTCTCTCTCTCTAACAGTTTCTCTTTCTCTCTCTCTCACACTCACAGCTTCGCTTTCCCTCTCTCTCACTCATTCACCGCTTCTCTTTCACTCTCTCACTCATAGCTTCTCTTTCTCTCTCACAGCTTCTTTCTCTCTCTCTCACTCACAGTATCTCTTTCTCTCACTCTCTCACTCACTCAAACCTTCACTTTCTCTATCTCTCTCACTCATAGCTTCTTTTTCTCTCTCTCACTCAGAGCTTCTCTCTCTCTCACTCACAGCTTCTCTTTCTCTCTCTCTCTTGCTCACTCACAGGTTCTATTTCTCTCTCTATCTCCCTCACTCACAGCTTCTCTTTCTCTCTCTCTCTCACTCACAGCTTTTTTGCTTTCTCTCTTTCACTCACAGCTTCTCTTTCTCTCTCTCTCTCACTCACAGCTTCTCTTTCTCTCTCTCTCTCACTCACAGATTCTCTTTCTCTCTCTCATTCACAGCTACTCTTTCTCTCTCTCTCTCACAGCTTCTCTCTCTCTCTCTCACTCACAGCTTCTATTTCTCTCTCTCTCTTGCTCACTCACAGCTTCTATTTCTCTCTCTGTCTCCCTCACTCAAAGCTTCTCTTTCTCTCTCTCTCACTCACAGCTTCTCTTTCGCTTTCTCTCTCTCACTCACAGCTTCTCTTTCTCTCTCTCTCTCACTCACAGCATCTTTTTCTCTCTCTCTCTCTCACTCACAGCTTCTCTTTCTCTCTCTCACTCACAGCTTCTCTTTCTCTCTCTCTCTCTCACTCACAGCTTCTCTTTCTCTCTCTCTCTCTCACTCACAGCTTCTCTTTCTCTCTCTCTCTCTCTCACTCACATCTTCTATTTCTCACTCTCTCACAGCTTCTCTTTCTCTCTATATCTCTCAGTCACAGCTTCTCTTTTCTCTTTCTCTCTCTCACTCACAGCTTCTCTTTCTTTCTCTCCCTCACTCACTCACTCACAGCTTCTCTTTCTCTCTCTGTCTCTCTCACTCACTGCTTCTCTTTCTCTCTGTCTCACTGACTCACAGCTTCTCTCTCTCTCTCTCACTCACTCACTTCTCTTTCTCTCTTTCTGTCACTAACTCACAAATTCTGTTTCTCTCTCTCTCACTAACTCACAGCTTCTCCTTCTCTCTCTCTGACTCACTCACAGCTTCTCTCTCTCTCTCTCACAGCTTCTCATTCTCTCTCTCTCTCACACACAGCTTCTCTTTCTCTCTCTCTCTAACTCCCTCACTCACAGCTTCTCTTTCTCTCTCCCTCACAGCTTTTCTTTCTCTCTCTCTCACTCACTCACGCTTCTCTTTCTCACTCTGTCTCTCTCACACAGCTTCTCTTTCTCTCTCTCTCACTAACTCACAGCTTTTCTTTCTCTAACTCTCACTCACTCACAGCTTCTCTTTCTCTCTCTCTCTCACTCACAGCTTCTCTCTCTCTCTCTCTCTCTCACTCACTCACAGCTTCTCTCTCTCTGTGTCTCTCACTCACGGCTTCTATTTCTCTCTCTCTCACTCACAGCTTCTCTTTCTCTCTCTCTCCCACTCACTCACATCTTCTATTTCTCTCTCTTTCTCACAGCTTCTCTTTCTCTCTATCTCTCTCACTCACAGCTTCTCTTTTCTCTCTCACACACTCACAGCTTCTCTTTCTCTCTCTCTCCCTCACAGCTTCTCTTTCTCTCTCTCTCTCACTCACAGCTTCTCTTTCTCTCTCTCACTCACAGCTTCTCTCTCTCTCTCTCTCCCTCACAGCTTCTCTTTCTCTCTCTCTCACTCACAGCTTCTCTCTCTCTCACTCACTCACAGCTTCTCTTTCTCACTCTCTCTCTCTCATTCACAGCTACTCTTTCTCTCTCTCACACAGCTTCTCTCTCTCTCACACACACACAGCTTCTCTTTCTCTCCCTCTCTTGCTCACTAACAGGTTCTATTTCTCTCTCTGTCTCCCTCACTCACAGCTTCTCTTTCTCTCTCTCTCTCTCACTCACAGCTTCTCTTTCGCTTTCTCTCTCTCACTCACAGCTTCTCTTTCTCTCTCTCACTCACAGCTTCTCTCTCTCTCTCACTCACAGCTTCTCTTTCTCTCTCTCTCTCTCACTCACAGCTTCTCTCTCTCACACACACACACACAGCTTCTCTTTCTCTCTATCTCTCTCACTCTCAGCTTCTCTTTTCTCTCTCTCTCACTCACTCACAGCTTCTCTTTTTCTCTCTCTCCCTCACAGCTTCTCCTTCTCTCTCTCTCACTCACAGCTTCTCTTTCTCTCTCTCTCTCACTCACTCACAGCTTCTCTCTCTCTGTCTCTCTCACTCACAGCTTCTATTTCTCTCTCACTCACAGCTTCTCTTTCTCTCTCTCTCCCACTCACTCACATCTTCTATTTCTCTCTCTTTCTCACAGCTTCTCTTTCTCTCTATCTCTCTCACTCACAGCTTCACTTTTCTCTCTCACGCACTCACAGCTTCTCTTTCTCTCTCTCTCCCTCACAGCTTCTCTTTCTCTCTCTCTCTCTCTCACTTACAGCTTCTCTTTCTCTCTCTCACTCACAGCTTCTCTCTCTCTCTCTCCCTCACAGCTTCTCTTTCTCTCTCTCTCACTCACAGCTTCTCTCTCTCTCTCTCTCACTCACAGCTTCTCTTTCTCTCTCTCTCTCTCATTCACAGCTACTCTTTCTCTCTCTCTCACAGCTTCTCTCTCTCTCACACACACACACAGCTTCTCTTTCTCTCTCTCTCTTGCTCACTAACAGGTTCTATTTCTCTCTCTGTCTCCCTCACTCACAGCTTCTCTTTCTCTCTCTCTCTCTCACTCACAGGTTCTCTTTCGCTTTCTCTCTCTCACTCACAGCTTCTCTTTCTCTCTCTCTCTCTCTCTCTATCACTCACAGCTTCTCTCTCTCTCTCTCACTCACAGCTTCTCTTTCTCTCTCTCTCTCACTCACATCTTCTATTTCTCTCTCTCACACACAGCTTCTCTTTCTCTCTATCTCTCTCACTCATAGCTTCTCTTTTCTCTCTCTCTCACTCACTCACAGCTTCTCTTTCTCTCTCTCCCTCACAGCTTCTCTTTCTCTCTCTCTCTCACTCCCAGCTTCTCTTTCTCTTTCTCTCACTCACTCACAGCTTCTCTTTCTTTCTCTCACTCACTCACTCACAGCTTCTCTTCCTCTCTCTGTCTCTCCTACTTACTGCTTCTCTTTCTCTCTGTCTCACTGACTCACAGATTCTCTCTCTCTCCCTCACTCACTCAAGCTTCTCTTTCTCTCTTTCTGTCACTCACTCACAACTTCTGTTTTTCTCTGTCTCTCACTCACAGCTTCAATTTCTCTCTCTCTCACTAATTCACAGCTTCTCCTTCTCTCTCTCACGCACTCACAACTTCTCTTTCTCTCTCTCACTCACTCAATCACTCACTCACAGCTTCTCTTTCTCTCTCTCTCCACACAGCTTCTCTTTATCTCTCTCTCTCTAACAGTTTCTCTTTCTCTCTCTCTCTCACTCACAGCTTTGCTTTCCCTCTCTCTCACTCATTCACCGCTTCTCTTTCACTCTCTCACTCATCGCTTCTCTTTCTCTCTGACAGGTTCTTTCTCTCTCTCTCACTCACAGTATCTCTTTCTCTCGCTCTGTCACTCACTCACTCCTTCACTTTCTCTATCTCTCTCACTCACAGCTTATCTTTCTCTCTCTCACTCACAGCTTCTCTCTCTCTCACTCATAGCTTCTCTTCCTCTCTCTCTCTTGCTCACTCACAGGTTCTATTTCTCTGTCTCCCTCACTCACAGCTTCTCTTTCTCTCTCTCTCTCTCACTCACTGCTTCTCTTATACTTTCTCTCTCTCACTCACAGCTTCTCTTTCTCTCTCTCTCTCACTCACAGCTTCTCTTTCTCTCTCTCTCTCTCACTCACAGCTTCTCTTTCTCTCTCTCTCTCATTCACAGCTACTCTTTCTCTCTCTCTCTCACAGCTTCTCTCTCTCTCTCTCACTCACAGCTTCTCTTTCTCTCTCTCTCTTGCTCACTCACAGGTTCTATTTCACTCTCTGTCACCCTCACTCACAGCTTCTCTTTCTCTCTCTCTCTCTCTCACTCACAGCTTCTCTTTCGCTTTCTCTCACTCACAGCTTTTATTTCTCTCTCTCTCACTCACAGCTTCTCTTTCTCTCTCTCTCACACTCACAGCTTCTCTCTCTCTCTCTCACTCACAGCTTCTCTTTCTCTCTCTCTCTTGCTCACTCACAGGTTCTATTTCTCTCTCTGTCTCCCTCACTCACAGCTTCTCTTTCTCTCTCTCTCTCACTCACAGCTTCTCTTTTGCTTTCTCTCTCTCACTCACAGCTTCTCTTTCTCTCTCTCTCTCACTCACAGCTTCTCTCTCTCTCTCTCACTCACAGCTTCTCTTTTGCTTTCACTCTCTCACTCACAGCTTCAATTTCTCTCTCTCTCCCTCTCACAGCTTCTCTCTCTCTCTCACTCACAGCTTCTCTTTCTCTCTCACTCACAGCTTCTCTTTCTCTCTCTCTCACTCACTCACCACTTCTCTTTTGCTCTCTCACTCACAGCTTCTCTTTCTCTCTCACACACAGCTTCTCTCTCTCTCTCTCTAACAGTCTCTCTCTCTCTCACTCACAGCTTCGCTTTCCCTTTCTCTGACTCATTCACCGCTTCTCTTTCACTCTCTCACTCATAGCTTCTCTTTCTCACAGCTTCTTTCTCTCTCTCTCACTCACAGCTTTTCTTTCTCTCTCTCTCTTGCTCACTCACAGGTTCTATTTCTCTCTCTCCCTCACTCACAGGTTCTATTTCTCTCTCTCCCTCACTCACAGCTTCTCTTTCTCTCTCTCTCTCACTCACAGTTTCTCTTTCTCTCTCTCTCATTCACAGCTACTCTTTCTCTCTCTCTCACAGCTTCTCTCTCTCTCTCTCACTCACAGCTTCTCTTTCTCTCTCTCTCTTGCTCACTCACAGGTTCTATTTCTCTCACTGTCTCCCTCACTCACAGCTTCTCTCTCTCTCTCTCTCTCACTCACAGCTTCTCTTTCGCTTTCTCTCACTCACTCACAGCTTCTCTTTCTGTCTCTCTCACTCACAGCTTCTCTTTCTCTCTCTCTCTCTCTCAATCACAGCTTCTCTTTCTCTCTCTCTCTCTCACTCACATCTTCTATTTCTCTCTCTCACACAGCTTCTCTTTCTCTCTATCTCTCTCACTCACAGCTTCTCTTTCTCTCTCTCTCACTCACTCACAGCTTCTCTTTCTCTCTCTCCATCACAGCTTCTCTTTCTCTCTCTCTCTCACTCACAGCTTCTCTTTCTCTCTCTCACTCACAGCTTCTCTTTCACTTTCTCTCACTCACTCACAGCTTCTCTTTCTGTCTCTCTCACTCACAGCTTCTCTTTCTCTCTCTCTCTCTCTCATTCACAGCTTCTCTTTCTCTCTCTCTCTCACTCACATCTTCTATTTCTCTCTCTCTCACAGCTTCTCTTTCTCTCTATCTCTCTCACTCACCGCTTCTCTTTCTCTCTCTCTCTCTCACTCACAGCTTCTCTTTCTCTCTCTCTCACACTCACAGCTTCTCTCTCTCTCTCTCACTCACAGCTTCTCTTTCTCTCTCTCTCTTGCTCACTCACAGGTTCTATTTCTCTCTCTGTCTCCCTCACTCACAGCTTCTCTTTCTCTCTCTCTCTCACTCACAGCTTCTCTTTTGCTTTCTCTCTCTCACTCACAGCTTCTCTTTCTCTCTCTCTCTCACTCACAGCTTCTCTCTCTCTCTCTCACTCACAGCTTCTCTTTTGCTTTCACTCTCTCACTCACAGCTTCAATTTCTCTCTCTCTCCCTCTCACAGCTTCTCTCTCTCTCTCACTCACAGCTTCTCTTTCTCTCTCACTCACAGCTTCTCTTTCTCTCTCTCTCACTCACTCACCACTTCTCTTTTGCTCTCTCACTCACAGCTTCTCTTTCTCTCTCACACACAGCTTCTCTCTCTCTCTCTCTAACAGTCTCTCTCTCTCTCACTCACAGCTTCGCTTTCCCTTTCTCTCACTCATTCACCGCTTCTCTTTCACTCTCTCACTCATAGCTTCTCTTTCTCACAGCTTCTTTCTCTCTCTCTCACTCACAGCTTTTCTTTCTCTCTCTCTCTTGCTCACTCACAGGTTCTATTTCTCTCTCTCCCTCACTCACAGGTTCTATTTCTCTCTCTCCCTCACTCACAGCTTCTCTTTCTCTCTCTCTCTCACTCACAGTTTCTCTTTCTCTCTCTCTCATTCACAGCTACTCTTTCTCTCTCTCTCACAGCTTCTCTCTCTCTCTCTCACTCACAGCTTCTCTTTCTCTCTCTCTCTTGCTCACTCACAGGTTCTATTTCTCTCACTGTCTCCCTCACTCACAGCTTCTCTCTCTCTCTCTCTCTCACTCACAGCTTCTCTTTCGCTTTCTCTCACTCACTCACAGCTTCTCTTTCTGTCTCTCTCACTCACAGCTTCTCTTTCTCTCTCTCTCTCTCTCAATCACAGCTTCTCTTTCTCTCTCTCTCTCTCACTCACATCTTCTATTTCTCTCTCTCACACAGCTTCTCTTTCTCTCTATCTCTCTCACTCACAGCTTCTCTTTCTCTCTCTCTCACTCACTCACAGCTTCTCTTTCTCTCTCTCTCCATCACAGCTTCTCTTTCTCTCTCTCTCTCACTCACAGCTTCTCTTTCTCTCTCTCACTCACAGCTTCTCTTTCACTTTCTCTCACTCACTCACAGCTTCTCTTTCTGTCTCTCTCACTCACAGCTTCTCTTTCTCTCTCTCTCTCTCTCATTCACAGCTTCTCTTTCTCTCTCTCTCTCACTCACATCTTCTATTTCTCTCTCTCTCACAGCTTCTCTTTCTCTCTATCTCTCTCACTCACCGCTTCTCTTTCTCTCTCTCTCACTCACTCACAGCTTCTCTTTCTCTCTCTCTCCCTCACAGCTTCTCTTTCTCTCTCTCTCTCTCACTCACAGCTTCTCTTTCTTTCTCTCCCTCCCTCACTCACTCACAGCTTCTCTTTCTCTCTCTGTCTCTCTCACTTACTGCTTCTCTTTCTCTCTGTCAAACTGACTCACAGCTTCTCTCTCTCTCCCTCACTCACTCACAGCTTCTCTTTCTCTCTTTCTGTCACTCACTCACAACTTCTGTTTCTCTCTGTCTCTCACTCACAGCTTCAATTTCTCTCTCTCTCACTAATTCACAGCTTCTCCTTCTCTCTCTCACACACACTCACAGCTTCTCTTTCTCTCTCCCTCACAGCTTTTCTTTCTCTCTCTCTCACTCACTCACGCTTCTCTTTCTCACTCTGTCTCTCTCACACAGCTTCTCTTTCTCTCTCTCTCACTAACTCACAGCTTCTCTTTCTCTAACTCTCACTCACTCACAGCTTCTCTTTCTCTCTCTCTCTCTCACACACAGCTTCTCTTTCTCTCTCTCTCTCACTCACTCACAGCTTCTCTTTCTCTCTATCTCTCTCACTCACGGCTTCTCTTTTCTCTCTCTCACTCAATCACAGCTTCTCTTTCTCTCTCTCTCCCTCACAGCTTCTCTCTCTCTCTCTCTCTCTCTCACTCACAGCTTCTGTTTTTCTCTCTCACTCACAGCTTCTCTTTCTCTCTCTCTCTCCCTCACAGCTTCTCTTTCTCTCTCTCTCTCTCTAACAGCTTCTATTGGTCTCTCTCTCTCTCACTCACAGCTTCTCTCTCTCTCTCTCACACACACAGCTTCTCTTTCTCTCTCACTCACAGCTTCTCTTTCTCTCTCTCACACAGCTTCTCTTTCTTTCTCACTCACAACTTCTCCTTCTCTCTCTCACTCACTCAATCACTCACTCACAGCTTCTCTTTCTCTCTCTCCACACAGCTTCTCTCTCTCTCTAACAGTCTCTCTCTCTCTCTCTCACTCACAGCTTCGCTTTCCCTTTCTCTCACTCATTCACCGCTTCTCTTTCACTCTCTCACTCATAGCTTCTCTTTCTCTCTCACAGCTTCTTTCTCTCTCTCTCACTCACAGCTTCTCTTTCTCTCTCTCTCTTGCTCACTCACAGGTTCTATTTCTCTCTCTCCCTCACTCACAGGTTCTATTTCTCTCTCTCCTTCACTCACAGCTTCTCTTTCTCTCTCTCTCTCTCACTCACAGCTTCTCTTTTGCTTTCTCTCTCTCACTCACAGCTTCTCTTTCTCTCTCTCTCTCACTCACAGCTTCTCTTTCTCTCTCTCTCTCATTCACAGCTACTCTTACTCTCTCTCTCACAGCTTCTCTCTCTCTCTCTCACTCACAGCTTCTCTTTCTCTCTCTCTCTTGCTCACTCACAGGTTCTATTTCTCTCACTGTCTCCCTCACTCACAGCTTCTCTTTGTCTCTCTCTCCCTCACTCACAGCTTATCTTTCGCTTTCTCTCACTCACTCACAGCTTCTCTTTCTCTCTCTCTCTCTCAAACTCATAGCTTCTCTTTCTCTCTCTCTCTCACTCACAGCTTCTCTTTCTCTCTCTCACTCACAGCTTCTCTTTCTCTCTCTCTCTCTCTCTCACTCACAGCTTCTCTTTCTCTCTCTCTCTCTCACACACAGCTTCTCTTTCTCTCTCTCTCTCACTCACATCTTCTATTTCTCTCTCTCACACAGCTTCTCTTTCTCTCTATATCTCTCACTCACAGCTTCTCTTTTCTCTCTCTCGCACTCACTCACAGCTTCTCTTTCTCTCTCTCTCCATCACATCTTCTCTTTCTCTCTCTCTCTCACTCACAGCTTCTCTTTCTCTTTCTCTCTCTCACTCACAGCTTCTCTTTCTTTCTTTCTCTCCCTCACTCACAGCTCCTCTCTCTGTCTCTCTAAATCACAGTTTCTTTCTCTCTCTTTCACTCACAGCTTCTTTTTCTCTCTCTCTCACTCACTCACAGCTTCTCTTCCTCTCTCTCTCTCACTCACAGCTTCTCATTATCTCTCTCTCTCACTCACATCTCTTTCTCTCTCTCACTCACTCACAGCTTCTCTTTCTCTCTCTCTCACTCACAGATTCACTTTTGCTCTCTCTCTCACTCACTCACAGCTTCTCTCTCTCACTCACTCACTCACAGCTTCTCTCTCTCTCACTCACATCTTCTCTTTCTCTCTCTTTCACTCACAGCTTCTTTTTCTCTCTCTCTCACTCACTCACAGCTTCTCTTCCTCTCTCTCTCACTCACAGCTTCTCATTATCTCTCTCTCTCACTCACATCTCTTTCTCTCACTCACTCACTCACAGCTTCTCTCTCTCTCACTCACTTACAGCTTCTCTCTCTCACTCACTCACAGCTTCTCTTTCTCTCACTCTCTCTCACACTCACAGCTTCTCTATCTCTCTCTCTCACTCACAGCTTCTCTTTCTCTCTCTCTCACTCACAGCTTCTCTTTCTCTCTCTCTCTCACTCACAGCTTCTCTCACTCTCTCTCACACTCACAGCTACTCTTTTTTCCCTCTCTCAGTCACAGCTTCTATTTCTCTCTCTCTCTCACTCACAGCTTCTCTCTCTCTCACTCACATCTTCTCTTTCTCTCTCTTGCTCACTCACAGGTTCTATTTCTCTCTCTGTCTCCCTCACTCAAAGCTTCTCTTTCTCTCTCTCACACACTCACAGATTCTCTTTCGCTTTCTCTCTCACACTCATAGCTTCTCTTTCTCTCTCTCTCTCTCATTCACAGCTACTCTTTCTCTCTCTCTCACAGTTTCTCTCTCTCTCACACACACACAGCTTCTCTTTCTCTCTCTCTCTTGCTCACTAACAGGTTCTATTTCTCTCTCTGTCTCCCTCACTCACAGCTTCTCTTTCTCTCTCTCTCTCTCACTCACAGGTTCTCTTTCGCTTTCTCTCTCTCACTCACAGCTTCTCTTTCTCTCTCTCTCTCTCTCTCTCTATCACTCACAGCTTCTCTCTCTCTCTCTCACTCACAGCTTCTCTTTCTCTCTCTCTCTCACTCACATCTTCTATTTCTCTCTCTCACACACAGCTTCTCTTTCTCTCTATCTCTCTCACTCATAGCTTCTCTTTTCTCTCTCTCTCACTCACTCACAGCTTCTCTTTCTCTCTCTCCCTCACAGCTTCTCTTTCTCTCTCTCTCTCACTCCCAGCTTCTCTTTCTCTTTCTCTCACTCACTCACAGCTTCTCTTTCTTTCTCTCACTCACTCACTCACAGCTTCTCTTCCTCTCTCTGTCTCTCCTACTTACTGCTTCTCTTTCTCTCTGTCTCACTGACTCACAGCTTCTCTCTCTCTCCCTCACTCACTCAAGCTTCTCTTTCTCTCTTTCTGTCACTCACTCACAACTTCTGTTTTTCTCTGTCTCTCACTCACAGCTTCAATTTCTCTCTCTCTCACTAATTCACAGCTTCTCCTTCTCTCTCTCACGCACTCACAACTTCTCTTTCTCTCTCTCACTCACTCAATCACTCACTCACAGCTTCTCTTTCTCTCTCTCTCCACACAGCTTCTCTTTATCTCTCTCTCTCTAACAGTTTCTCTTTCTCTCTCTCTCTCACTCACAGCTTTGCTTTCCCTCTCTCTCACTCATTCACCGCTTCTCTTTCACTCTCTCACTCATCGCTTCTCTTTCTCTCTGACAGGTTCTTTCTCTCTCTCTCACTCACAGTATCTCTTTCTCTCGCTCTGTCACTCACTCACTCCTTCACTTTCTCTATCTCTCTCACTCACAGCTTATCTTTCTCTCTCTCACTCACAGCTTCTCTCTCTCTCACTCATAGCTTCTCTTCCTCTCTCTCTCTTGCTCACTCACAGGTTCTATTTCTCTGTCTCCCTCACTCACAGCTTCTCTTTCTCTCTCTCTCTCTCACTCACTGCTTCTCTTATACTTTCTCTCTCTCACTCACAGCTTCTCTTTCTCTCTCTCTCTCACTCACAGCTTCTCTTTCTCTCTCTCTCTCTCACTCACAGCTTCTCTTTCTCTCTCTCTCTCATTCACAGCTACTCTTTCTCTCTCTCTCTCACAGCTTCTCTCTCTCTCTCTCACTCACAGCTTCTCTTTCTCTCTCTCTCTTGCTCACTCACAGGTTCTATTTCACTCTCTGTCACCCTCACTCACAGCTTCTCTTTCTCTCTCTCTCTCTCTCACTCACAGCTTCTCTTTCGCTTTCTCTCACTCACAGCTTTTATTTCTCTCTCTCTCACTCACAGCTTCTCTTTCTCTCTCTCTCACACTCACAGCTTCTCTCTCTCTCTCTCACTCACAGCTTCTCTTTCTCTCTCTCTCTTGCTCACTCACAGGTTCTATTTCTCTCTCTGTCTCCCTCACTCACAGCTTCTCTTTCTCTCTCTCTCTCACTCACAGCTTCTCTTTTGCTTTCTCTCTCTCACTCACAGCTTCTCTTTCTCTCTCTCTCTCACTCATAGTTTCTCTCTCTCTCTCTCACTCACAGCTTCTCTTTTGCTTTCACTCTCTCACTCACAGCTTCAATTTCTCTCTCTCTCCCTCTCACAGCTTCTCTCTCTCTCTCACTCACAGCTCCTCTTTCTCTCTCACTCACAGCTTCTCTTTCTCTCTCTCTCACTCACTCACCACTTCTCTTTTGCTCTCTCACTCACAGCTTCTCTTTCTCTCTCACACACAGCTTCTCTCTCTCTCTCTAACAGTCTCTCTCTCTCTCTCACTCACAGCTTCGCTTTCCCTTTCTCTCACTCATTCACTGCTTCTCTTTCACTCTCTCACTCATAGCTTCTCTTTCTCACAGCTTCTTTCTCTCTCTCTCACTCACAGCTTTTCTTTCTCTCTCTCTCTTGCTCACTCACAGGTTCTATTTCTCTCTCTCCCTCACTCACAGGTTCTATTTCTCTCTCTCCCTCACTCACAGCTTCTCTTTCTCTCTCTCTCTCACTCACAGCTTCTCTTTCTCTCTCTCTCATTCACAACTACTCTTTCTCTCTCTCTCACAGCTTCTCTCTCTCTCTCTCACTCACAGCTTCTCTTTCTCTCTCTCTCTTGCTCACTCACAGGTTCTATTTCTCTCACTGTCTCCCTCACTCACAGCTTCTCTCTCTCTCTCTCTCTCACTCACAGCTTCTCTTTCGCTTTCTCTCACTCACTCACAGCTTCTCTTTCTGTCTCTCTCACTCACAGCTTCTCTTTCTCTCTCTCTCTCAATCACAGCTTCTCTTTCTCTCTCTCTCTCACTCACATCTTCTATTTCTCTCTCTCACACAGCTTCTCTTTCTCTCTATCTCTCTCACTCACAGCTTCTCTTTCTCTCTCTCTCACTCACTCACAGCTTCTCTTTCTCTCTCTCTCCATCACAGCTTCTCTTTCTCTCTCTCTCACTCACAGCTTCTCTTTCTCTCTCTCACTCACAGCTTCTCTTTCACTTTCTCTCACTCACTCACAGCTTCTCTTTCTGTCTCTCTCACTCACAGCTTCTCTTTCTCTCTCTCTCTCTCACTCACAGCTTCTCTTTCTCTCTCTCTCTCTCTCATTCACAGCTTCTCTTTCTCTCTCTCTCTCACTCACATCTTCTATTTCTCTCTCTCACACAGCTTCTCTTTCTCTCTATCTCTCTCACTCACCGCTTCTCTTTCTCTCTCTCTCACTCACTCACAGCTTCTCTTTCTCTCTCTCTCCCTCACAGCTTCTCTTTCTCTCTCACTCTCTCACTCACAGCTTCTCTTTCTTTCTCTCCCTCCCTCACTCACTCACAGCTTCTCTTTCTCTCTCTGTCTCTCTCACTTACTGCTTCTCTTTCTCTCTGTCAAACTGACTCACAGCTTCTCTCTCTCTCCCTCACTCACTCACAGCTTCTCTTTCTCTCTTTCTGTCACTCACTCACAACTTCTGTTTCTCTCTGTCTCTCACTCACAGCTTCAATTTCTCTCTCTCTCACTAATTCACAGCTTCTCCTTCTCTCTCTCACACACACTCACAGCTTCTCTTTCTCTCTCCCTCACAGCTTTTCTTTCTCTCTCTCTCACTCACTCACGCTTCTCTTTCTCACTCTGTCTCTCTCACACAGCTTCTCTTTCTCTCTCTCTCACTAACTCACAGCTTCTCTTTCTCTAACTCTCACTCACTCACAGCTTCTCTTTCTCTCTCTCTCTCTCACACACAGCTTCTCTTTCTCTCTCTCTCTCACTCACTCACAGCTTCTCTCTCTCTGTCTCTCTCACTCACGGCTTCTATTTCCCTCTCTCTCACTAACTCACAGCTTCTCTTTCTCTCTATCTCTCTCACTCACGGCTTCTCTTTTCTCTCTCTCACTCAATCACAGCTTCTCTTTCTCTCTCTCTCCCTCACAGCTTCTCTCTCTCTCTCTCTCTCTCTCTCTCTCACTCACAGCTTCTGTTTTTCTCTCTCACTCACAGCTTCTCTTTCTCTCTCTCTCTCCCTCACAGCTTCTCTTTCTCTCTCTCTCTCTCTAACAGCTTCTATTGGTCTCTCTCTCTCTCACTCACAGCTTCTCTCTCTCTCTCTCACACACACAGCTTCTCTTTCTCTCTCACTCACAGCTTCTCTTTCTCTCTCTCACACAGCTTCTCTTTCTTTCTCACTCACAACTTCTCCTTCTCTCTCTCACTCACTCAATCACTCACTCACAGCTTCTCTTTCTCTCTCTCCACACAGCTTCTCTCTCTCTCTAACAGTCTCTCTCTCTCTCTCTCTCTCACTCACAGCTTCGCTTTCCCTTTCTCTCACTCATTCACCGCTTCTCTTTCACTCTCTCACTCATAGCTTCTCTTTCTCTCTCACAGCTTCTTTCTCTCTCTCTCACTCACAGCTTCTCTTTCTCTCTCTCTCTCTTGCTCACTCACAGGTTCTATTTCTCTCTCTCCCTCACTCACAGGTTCTATTTCTCTCTCTCCTTCACTCACAGCTTCTCTTTCTCTCTCTCTCTCTCACTCACAGCTTCTCTTTTGCTTTCTCTCTCTCACTCACAGCTTCTCTTTCTCTCTCTCTCTCACTCACAGCTTCTCTTTCTCTCTCTCTCTCATTCACAGCTACTCTTACTCTCTCTCTCACAGCTTCTCTCTCTCTCTCTCACTCACAGCTTCTCTTTCTCTCTCTCTCTTGCTCACTCACAGGTTCTATTTCTCTCACTGTCTCCCTCACTCACAGCTTCTCTTTGTCTCTCTCTCCCTCACTCACAGCTTATCTTTCGCTTTCTCTCACTCACTCACAGCTTCTCTTTCTCTCTCTCTCTCTCAAACTCACAGCTTCTCTTTCTCTCTCTCTCACTCACAGCTTCTCTTTCTCTCTCTCACTCACAGCTTCTCTTTCTCTCTCTCTCTCTCTCACTCACAGCTTCTCTTTCTCTCTCTCTCTCTCACACACAGCTTCTCTTTCTCTCTCTCTCTCACTCACATCTTCTATTTCTCTCTCTCTCACAGCTTCTCTTTCTCTCTATATCTCTCACTCACAGCTTCTCTTTTCTCTCTCTCACACTCACTCACAGCTTCTCTTTCTCTCTCTCTCCGTCACATCTTCTCTTTCTCTCTCTCTCTCACTCACAGCTTCTCTTTCTCTTTCTCTCTCTCACTCACAGCTTCTCTTTCTTTCTTTCTCTCCCTCACTCACAGCTCCTCTCTCTGTCTCTCTAAATCACAGCTTCTCTTTCTTTCTCTCTCTTTCACTCACAGCTTCTTTTTCTCTCTCTCTCACTCACTCACAGCTTCTCTTCCTCTCTCTCTCTCACTCACAGCTTCTCATTATCTCTCTCTCTCACTCACATCTCTTTCTCTCTCTCACTCACTCACAGCTTCTCTTTCTCTCTCTCTCACTCACAGATTCACTTTTGCTCTCTCTTTCACTCACTCACAGCTTCTCTCTCTCACTCACTCACTCACAGCTTCTCTCTCTCTCACTCACATCTTCTCTTTCTCTCTCTTTCACTCACAGCTTCTTTTTCTCTCTCTCTCACTCACTCACAGCTTCTCTTCCTCTCTCTCTCACTCACAGCTTCTCATTATCTCTCTCTCTCACTCACATCTCTTTCTCTCACTCACTCACTCACAGCTTCTCTCTCTCTCACTCACTTACAGCTTCTTTTTTTTTTTATTAAATTTTTATTGGTTTTTTAAAGCATAAGACATGAAACAAACATTTTATACATAACAGAAAAAAATAACAAAAAATTAATAAAAATAAAATCATAATATAAATGATAAGACAGACTGTATGTTACATACACTTACAGACTTCATCACCCTAGTGCTATATACATTGTCCTAGGAGGTTGTGGGATCTCCCATTCATTTCTATTGTTCCCAAAATTTCATTTGGTCTGGTGTCAATTTTTTTATTTCATCTCTTGTCATTGAGTATTCCACGAATTTTTGCCATATTTTCCAAAATCTACTTTCTTTTATTATACCTTTCTTAAGATTTAATTCCCATGTTAGTTTTTCATTCAATGCGAGATCCCACATCTGCCCGTACCAATCCTGCACTTTTAACATTGTATCACTTTTCCAATTTTTTGCAATACACATTCTTGCCATTACTAACATCATAGACAACAACTCTTTCTTATCATTATCTATTTTAATATTCTCAACATCTGTCAGTAAGATGGTATCTGGTCCCAATCTGAGACGTACTCCCATAATTTTCCCTATCTCGATCTCTATTTTTGTCCAAAAGTTTTCTACCTCTTTACATTCATACCACATATGAACATATGTGCCCAAACTGTTTTTACATCTCCAACACATTTTATTGTTCTTCTTATCCATCTGGTGCAGTCTCACGGGTGTCAGATACCACCTCCATAACATTTTAAAATTGTGTTCCTTTATTCTGACCGATAGGGATCTCATAATTCTTTTTTTCCATTTATTTTGCCATTCCTTTTCCGTTATTTTCAAGTTCAAGTCCTGTTCCCATGTATTTCTTAGTGTTTCTTGTGGGTTACCTTCTGTGTTTATTATTTTATAAATTTTACTAACCAGCCCTTTAATACCAGTTTCCTCCCTCCTAATTTTCCAAACTAATTCCTCAAATTCCGTCCTGTCTCTTTCTAGGCTTCGTTCTCTCCAGTATTTATTATTCCACTTATTCACCATAATTATCTGAAACCAATTCAGCTTCATCTGGGTATATAGCTCTCTTTTCCTCACATCATCTTTGCAGACTCGTATCCAATCTTTCAATAGGAGAACCCTATTTGTCGACAAAATTTCCTTAATCTCGTTATCCAATCTTATTGGGAAGTTATTCAAGTCTTCTATTTCAATTATCGGTGAGATATTCGGGGCCAATTTCATTTTAACTTTCTTCCATACTCCCAACATAGATCTCATCATTCTGTTTTTAATCGATATTTTTCCTATTTCCTTGTCTAAAAAAAAGCTCTTACCAACTTCCTTTACTTCGTTCATCTCGATTCCCTCCCAGATAACCGACTCCTTCATCAGTATCTTAACTACATTCTTTATCTGGAAGGCTTTATAATAACTCTTTAAATTAGGCATTCCTAAACCGCCTTCTTTTTGAGGTAAATACCACATTTTCTTTAAAATTCTAGGTCTGCGTCCCCCATTACAATAACTATCAAATAGTTTTTGAAATTCCTCAATATCCTTATCTGTCAGCTGAATTGGTAAGGCATCAAATAAAAAATTTAGTTTTGGTAATAACATCATTTTAGTCAGTGCTATTCTGCCGAACCAAGACAACTTCAGTTTTTGATATTGTGAAATTTTAATCTTAAGTTCCTTCTTTTGTTTATCATAATTTAGTCTTTTCAGGTCCTCTAAATTATTGGATATATTTATCCCCAGGTATTTCAAGCTCCCTTTAATCTGTAATTTAAATTCATCCCTGATTTTCCTTTGCTCTTCTTTTTCAATATTATTTAAAATTAATTCTGATTTTTCCCAGTTTACCTTCAAACCTGTAATTTGTTCAAAATCCTTTAAATGCTTTTGAATCCTTTCCATGGTTCTTCTGGGGTGTTTATCTTTCAACCCCAAGGATTTCAACCAGTTATTTAACACAAACGTCTTATTTCCACCTACACTTCTCTTCATATTCGTGCTATCTATATTTGATCCTACTAGATTGAAATCTCCCCCTACAATCATTTTTGTTGTTTTTTCTTTCTCTAGTATTCGATATATCTTATTTAAAAACCTGTTTTGATGTTCATTTGGCACATACAAATTCACCAACGTTATTTCCTCTTCTTCTATCTTCCCCTTTATTATCAAGTATCTACCTTCTGGGTCTGATATACTTTTTATTATCTCGAATCCCGCTCTATTTGATATCAAAGTTGCGACCCCCCTAGCCTTTGAGGAGCCATATGATTTTTCGTAAACTTGGGTCCATCCTAAGAATAATTTATTGGTTTTTTCCGAATTCTGATGGGTCTCCTGAAGAAAAATTATATCCGGTCTATCTTTTCTAAGTGCCGCTTCCAACCTCCTTCTCTTCACTTGACAACCAGTACCTTTCACGTTCCATGTTAATACTTTTATATCCTTCATCTATTATGTATCTCCCTCCCTTTTTTTACAGTTCCCACTTCCTCCTACGGACATGTGATCAACATATAACATTCCCTCCACCTTATACAAAAGAGTAATAATAATAATAAAAAAGGAAAAAACATCTAAAAGAAAAAATACACTAAACAATCTACTACTCTCCCTCCCCATTTCTTTTTTACAAATGGCCTCCAAAATTCAGAGGGGGGAGGGGGGGGTGCAGTCATACATAGGAGTCTGGATTGGGCCTGAACCTACTCCCCGTCCGGAGCTATTCCTCCTTCTGCCCCTTTTGGCATATTCTCGTTTCCATTGCTATCCCTTCTTCTATAACCACCAGATATAATCAATTCTTCCTTCAAATCAAACCACTCTTTAGTTCCTGCTTCCAATAATTTGGCCTCTATCATTACGTCCAAGACATTAATATCTTCATTGATTAAATATCTTCTTCCCAGATAAAAAAAACTTAATTGTCTTGGGAATTTCCAATTGTATCTTATTCCCCTTTCCTGGAATCTTTTTGTGATTGGCTTCATCGACTGTCTCCAGAAACGATCCTCCATTGGAATGTCGTTGTACACTTCAATGTCATGGCCTTCTACTTTTAAAACCTCTGGTCCTTTTTCACGTATAAGCGCCATTAACCTCAGTTTATCTGATACATTAGCAAATTTTAACATGACATTCCTTGACCCAGTTTTGCCCCTTCTTGAACCAAGCCTGAATACATTTACCACTTCATGCGGCTTGAAGCCATCTTCCATAATTTCGTCAAGCCATTTCACTATTCTTTCTTTTAATTTGTCTGGTGAATTCTCTGGGAATTTTCGAATTATAACATTTGCTTTTCTTAATTGTTCTTCTACATTTTCCAATCTCTTTTCATGGTCCCCAACTTTATTTTCTCTTTCCTTTTCTTTCTTTTTTAAGTCCATGACCTCTACTTTTATCATTGCTTGATCTTTTTTTATCTCTTCTTGCTCTTTTTTAATGGTCTTTGTTTCCTCTTTCATGTCTTCAATTCCCTTCATAATGTTTACTACTACATCTTGCAAATCCTTCTTCCATTCTGTTCTAGATCGAGCAAACATATTTCCAATATTATTCCCCAGGGTATCAAATCTCTCGTTAAGAATTTCAAATTCAGATTTAGTTCCTTCTCCTCCCCCTGTCGCCGATGTCGTTGGTGTTGTGGCCGTGGACGTGGTTACGATCGTTGTTGGTGTTGTTCCTGCTATCGCCGCTGTCGTTGACACTGTTGACATAGCTGTTGTTGTCGTTGTTACTTTTGCTGTTGTTATCACGATTGATTTTACCACAGATGGAGTAGACGCCGTTGGTGATATTATTGTCTTCTGTTGCTGCTGCTGCTGTAGTTGTTGTGCCATCTTTTTCACTGTCTCTTGTTCCTCCAAATCCTTTATCTCTTGTTGCATTGCTTTTTTCATTTCTTCTTTCTCCTCATCCAATCTTGTAAGCCTCCTGAAACTTCTATCGGAGGACGTTGGTCTTTGCTCTCTTGTCCAAGCCAATTTCTTCTCTTTCTCTTTCCCTCTCCCCTGCCGTTTCATTCAAATATATTTCTAACTGCTTATTATCAATTTACATATAAAGTTTAATCATTCAAAATTCACCATATATTTTATCTCTAACCAATTTTATTAAACTTTCCAAATACAGTACTTAACCCTTATCACCTCCCCCCTCCCTCTCTCTGTCCTATATATGCGCGTGTATTTACAGACACATATACACTCACATGTATACCCAGAGAGTCGTTCAAACTTCCGTTGTCCCAATTTAAATTTAATTAATTTCCCTCTTATATTTTTATCTACTTTAATATTTCCCCTCCCCACAAAATTCAAAATAAAATAAAAATAAAAACAAAAAAGAACAAGAAAAAAAGAAAAAAAGGGGAAGAGATTTAAAAAAAAAAAGAAACGATTAGAAAAATCTTATTTGAAAAGATATTTAAAAATTAAAAAGCTTCAAACCAGCCAAGAGAAAAAAAAAACCAAACAAAAATAACAGCAATTTAAAAAAAAATTTTTTTATCTCCAAAATTTAACTGTAGGGGGAGCCAACTCTCTATTGTAAATTGCAAACGATTTCCAAATCTCTTTTAAGGGGGGAAAAAGGGAGAGTCAGCAGAGACAAAGATAACACTGATGAGTTCACTTTCCTGTTCTCCAAAGTTCCGATCTACAAGCAATTTATTTCTCAGAGAACTACGCCACAACAGCTTCTTGCTTCTCTTTGTATCTCCAAAAAAATGTATGCAGGGACAGGCTTATCATCTCTCTTCTTCTTTAAAAACCAGTTCTCTTAGACCACAGCACAATAGCGGGAGGGGGAGGCAAGGAAAGGGGAAGAAAAAAAAAATTAACAAAAGAAGGAAAGCAGGGAATACTATCCTGCCCCTTTTACTTGGCCGTTATTTTATCCACTCCCACCGGCATAAAACATTTCAAAAGGGAAGAAAAAAAAATAAGAAAAAATCAGTCTCTTTACTTCTGCTTTCTATTTCCCCCTTTCTCTTTATAAGTCTTTACAACTTTGCTCACCGTCAAACTTCTTCGCTTTCCCCTTTGCTCCTTTCCAGCGCCTCGAAGCTCCGTACGTCTCCGATCGGGGGGGGGGCGACGAGACCAAATGAGCCCGCTACAAAATCTCTTTCGGCCCCCCAACAGATTTACTTTTAATTCCGACGTCCACTTATGCTTTGCCCATACTTTTAAGCTCTTTTACTAGAACGCCGCTTTCCTCCCGTTTCCAGAATTTCCGTTCTTCGATCCAGAGCTCTGGGGACTCGTCGCCATTACAGGTCGCCCATCCCCCCGCTCTCAAGATCGAAACTCTGTCCTACCTCTTTTTCTCGGCGCTGCTTTGGAGCATCCAATATATTTTCCACTGCTAATTTTCCTTCTCTTTTTCCTAATCCATTTTTCAGCCGGTTTCAGGGTCTATTTTCACTTTAAAAAAGTCACTTTCTTTTCTCTCCTTTCCGAGCGGAGAAAAGCTCGTCCCTCTCAGCCCTCCATCATGACACACTTACAGCTTCTCTCTCTCACTCACTCACAGCTTCTCTTTCTCTCACTCTCTCTCACACTCACAGCTTCTCTATCTCTCTCTCTCACTCACAGCTTCTCTTTCTCTCTCTCTCACTCACAGCTTCAATTTCTCTCTCTCTCCCTCTCACAGCTTCTCTCTCTCTCTCACTCACAGCTTCTCTTTCTCTCTCACTCACAGCTTCTCTTTCTCTCTCTCTCTCACTCACTCACCACTTCTCTTTTGCTCTCTCACTCACAGCTTCTCTTTCTCTCTCACACACAGCTTCTCTCTCTCTCTCTCTAACAGTCTCTCTCTCTCTCTCACTCACAGCTTCGCTTTCCCTTTCTCTCACTCATTCACCGCTTCTCTTTCACTCTCTCACTCATAGCTTCTCTTTCTCACAGCTTCTTTCTCTCTCTCTCACTCACAGCTTTTCTTTCTCTCTCTCTCTTGCTCACTCACAGGTTCTATTTCTCTCTCTCCCTCACTCACAGGTTCTATTTCTCTCTCTCCCTCACTCACAGCTTCTCTTTCTCTCTCTCTCTCACTCACAGCTTCTCTTTCTCTCTCTCTCATTCACAGCTACTCTTTCTCTCTCTCTCACAGCTTCTCTCTCTCTCTCTCACTCACAGCTTCTCTTTCTCTCTCTCTCTTGCTCACTCACAGGTTCTATTTCTCTCACTGTCTCCCTCACTCACAGCTTCTCTCTCTCTCTCTCTCACTCACAGCTTCTCTTTCGCTTTCTCTCACTCACTCACAGCTTCTCTTTCTGTCTCTCTCACTCACAGCTTCTCTTTCTCTCTCTCTCTCTCAATCACAGCTTCTCTTTCTCTCTCTCTCTCACTCACATCTTCTATTTCTCTCTCTCACACAGCTTCTCTTTCTCTCTATCTCTCTCACTCACAGCTTCTCTTTCTCTCTCTCTCACTCACTCACAGCTTCTCTTTCTCTCTCTCTCCATCACAGCTTCTCTTTCTCTCTCTCTCTCACTCACAGCTTCTCTTTCTCTCTCTCACTCACAGCTTCTCTTTCACTTTCTCTCACTCACTCACAGCTTCTCTTTCTGTCTCTCTCACTCACAGCTTCTCTTTCTCTCTCTCTCTCTCACTCACAGCTTCTCTTTCTCTCTCTCTCTCTCATTCACAGCTTCTCTTTCTCTCTCTCTCACTCACATCTTCTATTTCTCTCTCTCTCACAGCTTCTCTTTCTCTCTATCTCTCTCACTCACCGCTTCTCTTTCTCTCTCTCTCACTCACTCACAGCTTCTCTTTCTCTCTCTCTCCCTCACAGCTTCTCTTTCTCTCTCACTCTCTCACTCACAGCTTCTCTTTCTTTCTCTCCCTCCCTCACTCACTCACAGCTTCTCTTTCTCTCTCTGTCTCTCTCACTTACTGCTTCTCTTTCTCTCTGTCAAACTGACTCACAGCTTCTCTCTCTCTCCCTCACTCACTCACAGCTTCTCTTTCTCTCTTTCTGTCACTCACTCACAACTTCTGTTTCTCTCTGTCTCTCACTCACAGCTTCAATTTCTCTCTCTCTCACTAATTCACAGCTTCTCCTTCTCTCTCTCTCACACACTCACAGCTTCTCTTTCTCTCTCCCTCACAGCTTTTCTTTCTCTCTCTCTCACTCACTCACGCTTCTCTTTCTCACTCTGTCTCTCTCACACAGCTTCTCTTTCTCTCTCTCTCACTAACTCACAGCTTCTCTTTCTCTAACTCTCACTCACTCACAGCTTCTCTTTCTCTCTCTCTCTCTCACACACAGCTTCTCTTTCTCTCTCTCTCACTCACTCACAGCTTCTCTCTCTCTGTCTCTCTCACTCACGGCTTCTATTTCCCTCTCTCTCACTAACTCACAGCTTCTCTTTCTCTCTATCTCTCTCACTCACGGCTTCTCTTTTCTCTCTCTCACTCAATCACAGCTTCTCTTTCTCTCTCTCTCCCTCACAGCTTCTCTCTCTCTCTCTCTCTCACTCACAGCTTCTGTTTTTCTCTCTCACTCACAGCTTCTCTTTCTCTCTCTCTCTCCCTCACAGCTTCTCTTTCTCTCTCTCTCTCTCTAACAGCTTCTATTGGTCTCTCTCTCTCTCACTCACAGCTTCTCTCTCTCTCTCTCACACACACAGCTTCTCTTTCTCTCTCACTCACAGCTTCTCTTTCTCTCTCTCACACAGCTTCTCTTTCTTTCTCACTCACAACTTCTCCTTCTCTCTCTCACTCACTCAATCACTCACTCACAGCTTCTCTTTCTCTCTCTCCACACAGCTTCTCTCTCTCTCTAACAGTCTCTCTCTCTCTCTCTCACTCACAGCTTCGCTTTCCCTTTCTCTCACTCATTCACCGCTTCTCTTTCACTCTCTCACTCATAGCTTCTCTTTCTCTCTCACAGCTTCTTTCTCTCTCTCTCACTCACAGCTTCTCTTTCTCTCTCTCTCTTGCTCACTCACAGGTTCTATTTCTCTCTCTCCCTCACTCACAGGTTCTATTTCTCTCTCTCCTTCACTCACAGCTTCTCTTTCTCTCTCTCTCTCTCACTCACAGCTTCTCTTTTGCTTTCTCTCTCTCACTCACAGCTTCTCTTTCTCTCTCTCTCTCACTCACAGCTTCTCTTTCTCTCTCTCTCTCATTCACAGCTACTCTTACTCTCTCTCTCACAGCTTCTCTCTCTCTCTCTCACTCACAGCTTCTCTTTCTCTCTCTCTCTTGCTCACTCACAGGTTCTATTTCTCTCACTGTCTCCCTCACTCACAGCTTCTCTTTGTCTCTCTCTCCCTCACTCACAGCTTATCTTTCGCTTTCTCTCACTCACTCACAGCTTCTCTTTCTCTCTCTCTCTCAAACTCACAGCTTCTCTTTCTCTCTCTCTCTCACTCACAGCTTCTCTTTCTCTCTCTCACTCACAGCTTCTCTTTCTCTCTCTCTCTCACTCACAGCTTCTCTTTCTCTCTCTCTCTCTCACACACAGCTTCTCTTTCTCTCTCTCTCTCACTCACATCTTCTATTTCTCTCTCTCTCACAGCTTCTCTTTCTCTCTATATCTCTCACTCACAGCTTCTCTTTTCTCTCTCTCGCACTCACTCACAGCTTCTCTTTCTCTCTCTCTCCGTCACATCTTCTCTTTCTCTCTCTCTCTCACTCACAGCTTCTCTTTCTCTTTCTCTCTCTCACTCACAGCTTCTCTTTCTTTCTTTCTCTCCCTCACTCACAGCTCCTCTCTCTGTCTCTCTAAATCACAGCTTCTCTTTCTTTCTCTCTCTTTCACTCACAGCTTCTTTTTCTCTCTCTCTCACTCACTCACAGCTTCTCTTCCTCTCTCTCTCTCACTCACAGCTTCTCATTATCTATCTCTCTCACTCACATCTCTTTCTCTCTCTCACTCACTCACAGCTTCTCTTTCTCTCTCTCTCACTCACAGATTCACTTTTGCTCTCTCTCTCACTCACTCACAGCTTCTCTCTCTCACTCACTCACTCACAGCTTCTCTCTCTCTCACTCACATCTTCTCTTTCTCTCTCTTTCACTCACAGCTTCTTTTTCTCTCTCTCTCACTCACTCACAGCTTCTCTTCCTCTCTCTCTCACTCACAGCTTCTCATTATCTCTCTCTCTCACTCACATCTCTTTCTCTCACTCACTCACTCACAGCTTCTCTCTCTCTCACTCACTTACAGCTTCTCTCTCTCACTCACTCACAGCTTCTCTTTCTCTCACTCTCTCTCACACTCACAGCTTCTCTATCTCTCTCTCTCACTCACAGCTTCTCTTTCTCTCTCTCTCACTCACAGCTTCTCTTTCTCTCTCTCTCTCACTCACAGCTTCTCTCACTCTCTCTCACACTCACAGCTACTCTTTCTATCTGTCTCTCATTCACAGCTTCTCTTTCTCCCTCTCTCTCTCACTCACAGCTTCTCTCTCTCACTCACTCACAGCTTCTCTTTCTTTCTCTCTCTCTTGCTCACAGCTTCTCTTTCTCTCTCTCTCTCACTCACAGCTTCTCTTTCTCTCTCTCTCACTCACAGCTTCTCTCACTCTCTCTCACACTCACAGCTTCTCTTTTTTCCCTCTCTCAGTCACAGCTTCTATTTCTCTCTCTCTCTCACTCACAGCTTCTCTCTCTCTCACTCACATCTTCTCTTTCTCTCTCTTTCACTCACAGCTTCTCTTTCTCTCTCTCTCTCACTCACAGCTTCTCTTTCTCTCTCTCACTCACTCACAGCTTCTCTTTCTCTCTCTCTCACTCACAGCTTCTCTTTCTTTGTCTCTCTAAATCACAGCTTCTTTTTCTTTATCTCTCTCTCACTCACTGCTTCTCTTTCTCTCTCTCTCTCACTCACAGCTTTTCTTTCTCTATTTCTCACTCACAGCTTCTCTTTCTCTCTCTCTCACTCACAGCTTCTCTTTCTTTCTCTCTCTCACTCACATGTTCTCTTTCTCTCTCTCACTCACTCACAGCTTCTCTTTCTTTATCTCTCTCTAACTCACAGCTTCTCTTTCTGTCTCTCTCTCTCACTCACAGCTTCTCTTTCTCTCTCTCTCTCACTCACAGCTTCTCTTTCTCTCTCTCTCACTCACTCACAGCTTCTCTTTCTCTCTCTCTCTCTCTCACTCACAGCTTCTCATTTTCTCTCTTTCACACTCACATCTTCTCTTTCTCTAGCTATCTCACCCATAGCTTCTCTTTCTCTCTCTCTCACTCACTCACAGCTTCTCTTTCTCTCTCTCTCTCACTCACAGCTTCTCTTTCTCTCTCTCTCTCACTCACAGCTTCTCTATCTTTCTCTCTCTCTCAATCACAGCTTCTCTTTCTCTCTCTCTCTCTCACTCACAGCTTCTCTCTCTCTCTCTCACTCACAGCTTCTCGTTATCTCTCTCTCTCACTCACATCTTCTCTTTCTCTCTCTCTCTTACTCACAGCTTCTTTTTTTCACTCTCTCACTCACAGCTTCTCTTTCAATCTCTCTCTAACTCACAGCTTCTCTTTCTCTCTCTCTCTCACTCACAGCTTCTCTTTCTCTCTCTCTCTATCACTCACAGCTTCTCTTTCTTTCTCTCTCTCTCACTCACTGCGTCTCTTTCTCTCTCTCTCTCTCTCACTCACAGCTTATCATTCTCTCTCTGTCTCACTCACAGCTTCTCTTTCTCTGTCTCTCTCTAACTCACAGCTTCTCTTTCTCTCTCTCCCTTACTCGCAGCTTCTTTTTCTCTCTCTCTCACTCACAGCTTCTCTTTCTTTCTCTCTCTCACTCACAGCTTCTCTTTCTCTCTCTCGCTCACTCACAGCTTCTCTCTATCACTCACATCTTCTCTTTCTCTCTCTTTCACTCACAGCTTCTTTTCCTCTCTCTCTCACTCACTCACAGCTTCTCTTCCTCTCTCTCTCTCACTCACAGCTTCTCATTATCTCTCTCTCTCACTCACATCTCTTTCTCTCTCTCTCTCACTCACAGCTTCTCTTTCTCTCTCTCTCACTCACAGCTTCACTTTCGCTCTCTCTCTCACTCACTCACAGCTTCTCTCTCTCACTCACTCACTCACAGCTTCTCTCTCTCTCACTCACATCTTCTCTTTCTCTCTCTTTCACTCACAGCTTCTTTTTCTCTCTCTCTCACTCACAGCTTCTCTTCCTCTCTCTCTCTCACTCACAGCTTCTCATTATCTCTCTCTCTCACTCACATCTCTTTCTCTCTCTCTCTCACTCACAGCTTCTCTTTCTCTCTCTCTCACTCACATCTTCTCTTTCTCTCTCTATCTCACTCACAGCTTCTCTCACTCTCTCTCACACTCACAGCTTCTCTTTCTATCTCTCTCTCATTTACAGCTTCTCTTTCTCTTTCTCTCTCTCACTCACAGCTTCTCTTTCTTTCTCTCCCTCACTCACTCACTCACTCACAGCTTCTCTTTCTCTCTGTCTCACTGACTCACAGCTTCTCTCTCTCTCTCACTCACTCACAGCTTCTCTTTCTCTCTTTCTCTCACTCACTCACAGCTTCTCTTTTCTCTCTCTCACTCAATCACAGCTTCTCTTTCTCTCTCTCTCCCTCACAGCTTCTCTCTCTCTCTCTCTCTCACTCACAGCTTCTGTTTTTCTCTCTCACTCACAGCTTCTCTTTCTCTCTCTCTCTCCCTCACAGCTTCTCTTTCTCTCTCTCTCTCTCTAACAGCTTCTATTGGTCTCTCTCTCTCTCACTCACAGCTTCTCTCTCTCTCTCTCACACACACAGCTTCTCTTTCTCTCTCACTCACAGCTTCTCTTTCTCTCTCTCACACAGCTTCTCTTTCTTTCTCACTCACAACTTCTCCTTCTCTCTCTCACTCACTCAATCACTCACTCACAGCTTCTCTTTCTCTCTCTCCACACAGCTTCTCTCTCTCTCTAACAGTCTCTCTCTCTCACTCACAGCTTCGCTTTCCCTTTCTCTCACTCATTCACCGCTTCTCTTTCACTCTCTCACTCATAGCTTCTCTTTCTCTCTCACAGCTTCTTTCTCTCTCTCTCACTCACAGCTTCTCTTTCTCTCTCTCTCTTGCGCACTCACAGGTTCTATTTCTCTCTCTCCCTCACTCACAGGTTCTATTTCTCTCTCTCCTTCACTCACAGCTTCTCTTTCTCTCTCTCTCTCTCACTCACAGCTTCTCTTTTGCTTTCTCTCTCTCACTCACAGCTTCTCTTTCTCTCTCTCTCTCACTCACAGCTTCTCTTTCTCTCTCTCTCTCATTCACAGCTACTCTTACTCTCTCTCTCACAGCTTCTCTCTCTCTCTCTCACTCACAGCTTCTCTTTCTCTCTCTCTCTTGCTCACTCACAGGTTCTATTTCTCTCACTGTCTCCCTCACTCACAGCTTCTCTTTGTCTCTCTCTCCCTCACTCACAGCTTATCTTTCGCTTTCTCTCACTCACTCACAGCTTCTCTTTCTCTCTCTCTCTCTCAAACTCACAGCTTCTCTTTCTCTCTCTCTCTCACTCACAGCTTCTCTTTCTCTCTCTCACTCACAGCTTCTCTTTCTCTCTCTCTCTCACTCACAGCTTCTCTTTCTCTCTCTCTCTCTCACACACAGCTTCTCTTTCTCTCTCTCTCTCACTCACATCTTCTATTTCTCTCTCTCTCACAGCTTCTCTTTCTCTCTATATCTCTCACTCACAGCTTCTCTTTTCTCTCTCTCGCACTCACTCACAGCTTCTCTTTCTCTCTCTCTCCGTCACATCTTCTCTTTCTCTCTCTCTCTCACTCACAGCTTCTCTTTCTCTTTCTCTCTCTCACTCACAGCTTCTCTTTCTTTCTTTCTCTCCCTCACTCACAGCTCCTCTCTCTGTCTCTCTAAATCACAGCTTCTCTTTCTTTCTCTCTCTTTCACTCACAGCTTCTTTTTCTCTCTCTCTCACTCACTCACAGCTTCTCTTCCTCTCTCTCTCTCACTCACAGCTTCTCATTATCTCTCTCTCTCACTCACATCTCTTTCTCTCTCTCACTCACTCACAGCTTCTCTTTCTCTCTCTCTCACTCACAGATTCACTTTTGCTCTCTCTCTCACTCACTCACAGCTTCTCTCTCTCACTCACTCACTCACAGCTTCTCTCTCTCTCACTCACATCTTCTCTTTCTCTCTCTTTCACTCACAGCTTCTTTTTCTCTCTCTCTCACTCACTCACAGCTTCTCTTCCTCTCTCTCTCACTCACAGCTTCTCATTATCTCTCTCTCTCTCTCACATCTCTTTCTCTCACTCACTCACTCACAGCTTCTCTCTCTCTCACTCACATACAGCTTCTCTCTCTCACTCACTCACAGCTTCTCTTTCTCTCACTCTCTCTCACACTCACAGCTTCTCTATCTCTCTCTCTCACTCACAGCTTCTCTTTCTCTCTCTCTCACTCACAGCTTCTCTTTCTCTCTCTCTCTCACTCACAGCTTCTCTCACTCTCTCTCTCACTCACAGCTACTCTTTCTATCTGTCTCTCATTCACAGCTTCTCTTTCTCCCTCTCTCTCTCACTCACAGCTTCTCTCTCTCACTCACTCACAGCTTCTCTTTCTTTCTCTCTCTCTTGCTCACAGCTTCTCTTTCTCTCTCTCTCTCCCTCACAGCTTCTCTCTCTCTCTCTCTCTCACTCACAGCTTCTGTTTTTCTCTCTCACTCACAGCTTCTCTTTCTCTCTCTCTCCCTCACAGCTTCTCTTTCTCTCTCTCTCTCTCTAACAGCTTCTATTGGTCTCTCTCTCTCTCACTCACAGCTTCTCTCTCTCTCTCTCACACACACAGCTTCTCTTTCTCTCTCACTCACAGCTTCTCTTTCTCTCTCTCACACAGCTTCTCTTTCTTTCTCACTCACAACTTCTCCTTCTCTCTCTCACTCACTCAATCACTCACTCACAGCTTCTCTTTCTCTCTCTCCATACAGCTTCTCTCTCTCTCTAACAGTCTCTCTCTCTCTCTCTCTCACTCACAGCTTCGCTTTCCCTTTCTCTCACTCATTCACCGCTTCTCTTTCACTCTCTCACTCATAGCTTCTCTTTCTCTCTCACAGCTTCTTTCTCTCTCTCTCACTCACAGCTTCTCTTTCTCTCTCTCTCTTGCTCACTCACAGGTTCTATTTCTCTCTCTCCCTCACTCACAGGTTCTATTTCTCTCTCTCCTTCACTCACAGCTTCTCTTTCTCTCTCTCTCTCTCACTCACAGCTTCTCTTTTGCTTTCTCTCTCTCACTCACAGCTTCTCTTTCTCTCTCTCTCTCACTCACAGCTTCTCTTTCTCTCTCTCTCTCATTCACAGCTACTCTTACTCTCTCTCTCACAGCTTCTCTCTCTCTCTCTCACTCACAGCTTCTCTTTCTCTCTCTCTCTTGCTCACTCACAGGTTCTATTTCTCTCACTGTCTCCCTCACTCACAGCTTCTCTTTGTCTCTCTCTCCCTCACTCACAGCTTATCTTTCGCTTTCTCTCACTCACTCACAGCTTCTCTTTCTCTCTCTCTCTCTCAAACTCACAGCTTCTCTTTCTCTCTCTCTCTCACTCACAGCTTCTCTTTCTCTCTCTCACTCACAGCTTCTCTTTCTCTCTCTCTCTCACTCACAGCTTCTCTTTCTCTCTCTCTCTCTCACACACAGCTTCTCTTTCTCTCTCTCTCTCACTCACATCTTCTATTTCTCTCTCTCTCACAGCTTCTCTTTCTCTCTATATCTCTCACTCACAGCTTCTCTTTTCTCTCTCTCGCACTCACTCACAGCTTCTCTTTCTCTCTCTCTCCGTCACATCTTCTCTTTCTCTCTCTCTCTCACTCACAGCTTCTCTTTCTCTTTCTCTCTCTCACTCACAGCTTCTCTTTCTTTCTTTCTCTCCCTCACTCACAGCTCCTCTCTCTGTCTCTCTAAATCACAGCTTCTCTTTCTTTCTCTCTCTTTCACTCACAGCTTCTTTTTCTCTCTCTCTCACTCACTCACAGCTTCTCTTCCTCTCTCTCTCTCACTCACAGCTTCTCATTATCTCTCTCTCTCACTCACATCTCTTTCTCTCTCTCACTCACTCACAGCTTCTCTTTCTCTCTCTCTCACTCACAGATTCACTTTTGCTCTCTCTCTCACTCACTCACAGCTTCTCTCTCTCACTCACTCACTCACAGCTTCTCTCTCTCTCACTCACATCTTCTCTTTCTCTCTCTTTCACTCACAGCTTCTTTTTCTCTCTCTCTCACTCACTCACAGCTTCTCTTCCTCTCTCTCTCACTCACAGCTTCTCATTATCTCTCTCTCTCACTCACATCTCTTTCTCTCACTCACTCACTCACAGCTTCTCTCTCTCTCACTCACTTACAGCTTCTCTCTCTCACTCACTCACAGCTTCTCTTTCTCTCACTCTCTCTCACACTCACAGCTTCTCTATCTCTCTCTCTCACTCACAGCTTCTCTTTCTCTCTCTCTCACTCACAGCTTCTCTTTCTCTCTCTCTCTCACTCACAGCTTCTCTCACTCTCTCTCACACTCACAGCTACTCTTTCTATCTGTCTCTCATTCACAGCTTCTCTTTCTCCCTCTCTCTCTCACTCACAGCTTCTCTCTCTCACTCACTCACAGCTTCTCTTTCTTTCTCTCTCTCTTGCTCACAGCTTCTCTTTCTCTCTCTCTCTCACTCACAGCTTCTCTTTCTCTCTCTCTCACTCACAGCTTCTCTCACTCTCTCTCACACTCACAGCTTCTCTTTTTTCCCTCTCTCAGTCACAGCTTCTATTTCTCTCTCTCTCTCACTCACAGCTTCTCTCTCTCTCACTCACATCTTCTCTTTCTCTCTCTTTCACTCACAGCTTCTCTTTCTCTCTCTCTCTCACTCACAGCTTCTCTTTCTCTCTCTCACTCACTCACAGCTTCTCTTTCTCTCTCTCTCACTCACAGCTTCTCTTTCTTTGTCTCTCTAAATCACAGCTTCTTTTTCTTTATCTCTCTCTCACTCACTGCTTCTTTTTCTCTCTCTCTCTCACTCACAGCTTTTCTTTCTCTATTTCTCACTCACAGCTTCTCTTTCTCTCTCTCTCACTCACAGCTTCTCTTTCTTTCTCTCTCTCACTCACATGTTCTCTTTCTCTCTCTCACTCACTCACAGCTTCTCTTTCTTTATCTCTCTCTAACTCACAGCTTCTCTTTCTGTCTCTCTCTCTCACTCACAGCTTCTCTTTCTCTCTCTCTCTCACTCACAGCTTCTCTTTCTCTCTCTCTCACTCACTCACAGCTTCTCTTTCTCTCTCTCTCTCTCTCACTCACAGCTTCTCATTTTCTCTCTTTCACACTCACATCTTCTCTTTCTCTAGCTATCTCACCCATAGCTTCTCTTTCTCTCTCTCTCACTCACTCACAGCTTCTCTTTCTCTCTCTCTCTCACTCACAGCTTCTCTTTCTCTCTCTCTCTCACTCACAGCTTCTCTATCTTTCTCTCTCTCTCAATCACAGCTTCTCTTTCTCTCTCTCTCTCTCACTCACAGCTTCTCTCTCTCTCTCTCACTCACAGCTTCTCGTTATCTCTCTCTCTCACTCACATCTTCTCTTTCTCTCTCTCTCTTACTCACAGCTTCTTTTTTTCACTCTCTCACTCACAGCTTCTCTTTCTTTCTCTCTCTAACTCACAGCTTCTCTTTCTCTCTCTCTCTCACTCACAGCTTCTCTTTCTCTCTCTCTCTATCACTCACAGCTTCTCTTTCTTTCTCTCTCTCTCACTCACTGCGTCTCTTTCTCTCTCTCTCTCTCTCACTCACAGCTTATCATTCTCTCTCTGTCTCACTCACAGCTTCTCTTTCTCTGTCTCTCTCTAACTCACAGCTTCTCTTTCTCTCTCTCCCTTACTCGCAGCTTCTTTTTCTCTCTCTCTCTCTCACAGCTTCTCTTTCTTTCTCTCTCTCACTCACAGCTTCTCTTTCTCTCTCTCGCTCACTCACAGCTTCTCTCTCTCACTCACATCTTCTCTTTCTCTCTCTTTCACTCACAGCTTCTTTTCCTCTCTCTCTCACTCACTCACAGCTTCTCTTCCTCTCTCTCTCTCACTCACAGCTTCTCATTATCTCTCTCTCTCACTCACATCTCTTTCTCTCTCTCTCTCACTCACAGCTTCTCTTTCTCTCTCTCTCACTCACAGCTTCACTTTCGCTCTCTCTCTCACTCACTCACAGCTTCTCTCTCTCACTCACTCACTCACAGCTTCTCTCTCTCTCACTCACATCTTCTCTTTCTCTCTCTTTCACTCACAGCTTCTTTTTCTCTCTGTCTCACTCACTCACAGCTTCTCTTCCTCTCTCTCTCTCACTCACAGCTTCTCATTATCTCTCTCTCTCACTCACATCTCTTTCTCTCTCTCTCTCACTCACAGCTTCTCTTTCTCTCTCTCTCACTCACATCTTCTCTTTCTCTCTCTATCTCACTCACAGCTTCTCTCACTCTCTCTCACACTCACAGCTTCTCTTTCTATCTCTCTCTCATTTACAGCTTCTCTTTCTCTTTCTCTCTCTCACTCACAGCTTCTCTTTCTTTCTCTCCCTCACTCACTCACTCACTCACAGCTTCTCTTTCTCTCTGTCTCACTGACTCACAGCTTCTCTCTCTCTCTCACTCACTCACAGCTTCTCTTTCTCTCTTTCTCTCACTCACTCACAGCTTCTCTTTCTCTCTCTCACTCACTCACTCACTCACAGGTTCTATTTCTCTCTCTCACACACAGCTTCTCTTTCTCTCTATCTCGCTCACTCACAGCTTCTCTTTTCTCTCTCTCTCTCTCATTCACAGCTACTCTTTCTCTCTCTCACTCACTCACAGCTTCTCTTTCTCTCTCTTTCTCTCTCACTCACTGCTTCTCTTTCTCTCTCTCTCACTCACTCACAGCTTCTCTCTTTCTCTCACTCACTCACAGCTTCTCTTTCTCTCTCTCTCTCATTCACTCACAGCTTCTCTCTCTCTGTCTCTCTCACTCACAGCTTCTCTTTCTCTCTCACACACACAGCTTCTCTTTCTCTCTCTCTCTCTCACACAGCTTCTCTTTCTCTCTCTCTCTCTAACTCACTCACAACTTCTGTTTCTCTCTGTCTCTCACTCACAGCTTCAATTTCTCTCTCTCTCACTAACTCACTGCTTCTCCTTCTCTCTCTCTCACTCACTCACAGCTTCTCTCTCTCTCTCTCTCTAACAGCTTCTCATTCTCTCACTCACACACAGCTTCTCTTTCTCTCTCTCTCTAACTCTCTCACTCACAGCTTCTCTTTCTCTCTCACTCACAGCTTTTCTTTCTCTCTCTCTCTCACTCACTCATGCTTCTCTTTCTCTCTCTGTCTCTCTCACACAGCTTCTCTTTCTCTCTCTCTCACTAACTCACAGCTTCTCTTTCTCTAACTCTCACTCACTCACAGCTTCTCTTTCTCTCTCTCTCTCTCTCACTCACAGCTTCTCTTTCTCTCTCTCTCTCTCACTCACTCACAGCTTCTCTTTCTCTCTCTCTCACTCACTCACAGCTACTATTTCTGTCTCTCTCACACACAGCTTCACTTTCTCTCTATCTCTCTCACTCACAGCTTCTCTTTCTCTCTCACACACACAGCTTCTCTTTCTCTCTCTCTCTCTCACACAGCTTCTCTTTCTCTCTCTCTCTCTAACTCACTCACAACTTCTGTTTCTCTCTGTCTCTCACTCACAGCTTCAATTTCTCTCTCTCTCACTAACTCACTGCTTCTCCTTCTCTCTCTCTCACTCACTCACAGCTTCTCTCTCTCTCTCTCTCTAACAGCTTCTCATTCTCTCACTCACACACAGCTTCTCTTTCTCTCTCTCTCTAACTCTCTCACTCACAGCTTCTCTTTCTCTCTCACTCACAGCTTTTCTTTCTCTCTCTCTCTCACTCACTCATGCTTCTCTTTCTCTCTCTGTCTCTCTCACACAGCTTCTCTTTCTCTCTCTCTCACTAACTCACAGCTTCTCTTTCTCTAACTCTCACTCACTCACAGCTTCTCTTTCTCTCTCTCTCTCTCTCACTCACAGCTTCTCTTTCTCTCTCTCTCTCTCTCACTCACTCACAGCTTCTCTCTCTGTCTCTCTCACTCACGGCTTCTATTTCTCTCTCTCTCACTAACTCACAGCTTCTCTTTCTCTCTCACACACACAGCTTTTCTCTCTCTCTCTCACTCACTCACAGCTTCTCTCTCTCTCTCACTCACTCACATCTTCTATTTCTCTCTCTTTCTCACAGCTTCTCTTTCTCTCTATCTCTCTCACTCACAGCTTCTCTTTTCTCTCTCTCACTCACTCACAGCTTCTCTTTCTTTCTCTATCCCTCACAGCTTCTCTCTCTCTCTCTCTCTCTCTCACTCACAGCTTCTCTTTCTCTCTCTCACTCACAGCTTCTCTTTCTCTCTCTCTCTCTCTCTAACAGCTTCTATTGGTCTCTCTCTCTCACTCACAGCTTCTCTCTCTCTCTCTCTCTCACTCACAGCTTCTCTTTCTCTCTCACTCACAGCTTCTCTCTCTCTCTCTCTCACTCACTCACCGCTTCTCTTTTGCTCTCTCACTCACAGCTTCTCTTTCTCTCTCTCACACAGCTTCTCTTTCTTTCTCACTCACAACTTCTCTTTCTCTCTCTCACTCACTCAATCACTCACTCACAGCTTCTCTTTCTCTCTCTCTCCACACAGCTTCTCTCTCTCTCTCTCTAACAGACTCTCTCTCTCTCTCTCTCTCACTCACAGCTTCGCTTTCCCTTTCTCTCACTCATTCACGGCTTCTCTTTCACTCTCTCACTCATAGCTTCTCTTTCTCTCTCACAGCTTCTTTCTCTCTCTCTCACTCACAGTTTCTCTTTCTCTTTCTCTCTTGCTCACTCACAGGTTCTATTTCTCTCTCTCCCTCACTCACAGGTTCTATTTCTCTCTCTCCCTCACTCACAGCTTCTCTTTTGCTTTCTCTCTCTCACTCACAGCTTCTCTTTTCTCTCTCTCACTCACTCACAGCTTCTCTTTCTTTCTCTCTCCCTCACAGCTTCTCTCTCTCTCTCTCTCTCTCACTCACAGCTTCTCTTTCTCTCTCTCACTCACAGCTTCTCTTTCTCTCTCTCTCTAACAGCTTCTATTGGTCTCTCTCTCTCACTCACAGCTTCTCTCTCTCTCTCTCACTCACAGCTTCTCTTTCTCTCTCACTCACAGCTTCTCTCTCTCTCTCTCACTCACTCACCGCTTCTCTTTTGCTCTCTCACTCACAGCTTCTCTTTCTCTCTCTCACACAGCTTCTCTTTCTTTCTCACTCACAACTTCTCTTTCTCTCTCTCACTCACTCAATCACTCACTCACAGCTTCTCTTTCTCTCTCTCTCCACACAGCTTCTCTCTCTCTCTCTAACAGACTCTCTCTCTCTCTTTCACTCACTCACAGCTTCGCTTTCCCTTTCTCTCACTCATTCACGGCTTCTCTTTCACTCTCTCACTCATAGCTTCTCTTTCTCTCTCACAGCTTCTTTCTCTCTCTCTCACTCACAGTTTCTCTTTCTCTCTCTCTCTTGCTCACTCACAGGTTCTATTTCTCTCTCTCCCTCACTCACAGGTTCTATTTCTCTCTCTCCCTCACTCACAGCTTCTCTTTTGCTTTCTCTCTCTCACTCACAGCTTCTCTTTTTCTCTCTCTCTCTCTCACTCACAGCTTCTCTTTCTCTCTCTCTCTCATTCACAGCTACTCTTTCTCTCTCTCACACACACAGCTTCTCTCTCTCTCTCACTCACAGCTCTTTCTCTCTCTCTCTTGCTCACTCACAGGTTCTATTTCTCTCACTGTCTCCCTCACTCACAGCTTCTCTCTCTCTCTCTCTCACTCACAGCTTCTCTTTCGTTTTCTCTCACTCACTCACAGCTTCTCTTTCTCTCTCTCACTCACAGCTTCTCTTTCTCTCTCTCTCTCTCACTCACAGCTTCTCTTTCTCTCTCTCTCTCACTCACATCTTCTCTTTCTCTCTCTCACACAGCTTCTCTTTCTCTCTCTCTCACTAACTCACAGCTTCTCTTTCTCTAACTCTCACTCACTCACAGCTTCTCTTTCTCTCTCTCTCTCTCTCACTCACAGCTTCTCTTTCTCTCTCTCTCTCTCTCACTCACTCACAGCTTCTCTCTCTGTCTCTCTCACTCACGGCTTCTATTTCTCTCTCTCTCACTAACTCACAGCTTCTCTTTCTCTCTCACACACACAGCTTTTCTCTCTCTCTCTCACTCACTCACAGCTTCTCTCTCTCTCTCACTCACTCACATCTTCTATTTCTCTCTCTTTCTCACAGCTTCTCTTTCTCTCTATCTCTCTCACTCACAGCTTCTCTTTTCTCTCTCTCACTCACTCACAGCTTCTCTTTCTTTCTCTATCCCTCACAGCTTCTCTCTCTCTCTCTCTCTCTCTCACTCACAGCTTCTCTTTCTCTCTCTCACTCACAGCTTCTCTTTCTCTCTCTCTCTCTCTAACAGCTTCTATTGGTCTCTCTCTCTCACTCACAGCTTCTCTCTCTCTCTATCTCTCACTCACAGCTTCTCTTTCTCTCTCACTCACAGCTTCTCTCTCTCTCTCTCTCACTCACTCACCGCTTCTCTTCTGCTCTCTCACTCACAGCTTCTCTTTCTCTCTCTCACACAGCTTCTCTTTCTTTCTCACTCACAACTTCTCTTTCTCTCTCTCACTCACTCAATCACTCACTCACAGCTTCTCTTTCTCTCTCTCTCCACACAGCTTCTCTCTCTCTCTCTCTAACAGACTCTCTCTCTCTCTCTCTCTCACTCACAGCTTCGCTTTCCCTTTCTCTCACTCATTCACGGCTTCTCTTTCACTCTCTCACTCATAGCTTCTCTTTCTCTCTCACAGCTTCTTTCTCTCTCTCTCACTCACAGTTTCTCTTTCTCTCTCTCTCTTGCTCACTCACAGGTTCTATTTCTCTCTCTCCCTCACTCACAGGTTCTATTTCTCTCTCTCCCTCACTCACAGCTTCTCTTTTGCTTTCTCTCTCTCACTCACAGCTTCTCTTTTCTCTCTCTCACTCACTCACAGCTTCTCTTTCTTTCTCTCTCCCTCACAGCTTCTCTCTCTCTCTCTCTCTCTCACTCACAGCTTCTCTTTCTCTCTCTCACTCACAGCTTCTCTTTCTCTCTCTCTCTAACAGCTTCTATTGGTCTCTCTCTCTCACTCACAGCTTCTCTCTCTCTCTCTCACTCACAGCTTCTCTTTCTCTCTCACTCACAGCTTCTCTCTCTCTCTCTCACTCACTCACCGCTTCTCTTTTGCTCTCTCACTCACAGCTTCTCTTTCTCTCTCTCACACAGCTTCTCTTTCTTTCTCACTCACAACTTCTCTTTCTCTCTCTCACTCACTCAATCACTCACTCACAGCTTCTCTTTCTCTCTCTCTCCACACAGCTTCTCTCTCTCTCTCTAACAGACTCTCTCTCTCTCTCTCACTCACTCACAGCTTCGCTTTCCCTTTCTCTCACTCATTCACGGCTTCTCTTTCACTCTCTCACTCATAGCTTCTCTTTCTCTCTCACAGCTTCTTTCTCTCTCTCTCACTCACAGTTTCTCTTTCTCTCTCTCTCTTGCTCACTCACAGGTTCTATTTCTCTCTCTCCCTCACTCACAGGTTCTATTTCTCTCTCTCCCTCACTCACAGCTTCTCTTTTGCTTTCTCTCTCTCACTCACAGCTTCTCTTTTTCTCTCTCTCTCTCTCACTCACAGCTTCTCTTTCTCTCTCTCTCTCATTCACAGCTACTCTTTCTCTCTCTCACACACACAGCTTCTCTCTCTCTCTCACTCACAGCTTCTCTTTCTCTCTCTCTCTTGCTCACTCACAGGTTCTATTTCTCTCACTGTCTCCCTCACTCACAGCTTCTCTCTCTCTCTCACTCACTCACAGCTTCTCTTTCGTTTTCTCTCACTCACTCACAGCTTCTCTTTCTCTCTCTCACTCACAGCTTCTCTTTCTCTCTCTCTCTCTCACTCACAGCTTCTCTTTCTCTCTCTCTCTCACTCACATCTTCTCTTTCTCTCTCTCACACAGCTTCTCTTTCTCTCTATCTCTCTCACTCACAGCTTCTCTTTTCTCTCTCTCTCACTCACTCACAGCTTCTCTTTCTCTCTCTCTCCCTCACAGCTTCTCTTTCTCTGTCTCTCTCACTCACAGCTTCTCTTTCTCTTTCTCTCTCTCACTCACAGCTTCTCTTTCTTTCTCTCCCTCAATCACTCACTCACAGCTTCTCTCTCTCACTCACAGCTTCTCTTTCTCTCTCTCACACAGCTTCTCTTTCTTTCTCACTCACAACTTCTCTTTCTCTCTCTCACTCACTCAATCACTCACTCACAGCTTCTCTTTCTCTCTCTCCACACAGCTTCTCTCTCTCTCTCTAACAGACTCTCTCTCTCTCTCTCTCTCACTCACAGCTTCACTTTCCCTTTCTCTCACTCATTCACGGCTTCCCTTTCACTCTCTCACTCATAGCTTCTCTTTCTCTCTCACAGCTTCTTTCTCTCTCTCTCACTCACAGTTTCTCTTTCTCTCTCTGTCTCTCTCACTTACTGCTTCTCTTTCTCTCTGTCTCACTGACTCACAGCTTCTCTCTCTCTCCCTCCCTCACTCACAGCTTCTCTTTCTCTCTTTCTGTCACTCACTCACAACTTCTGTTTCTCTCTGTCTCTCACTCACAGCTTCAATTTCTCTCTCTCTCACTAATTCACAGCTTCTCCTTCTCTCTCTCACGCACTCACAGCTTCTCTTTCTCTCTCTCACGCACAGCTTCTCATTTTCTCTCTCTCTGTCTCACTCACACACAGCTTCTCTTACTCTCTCTCTCTCTAACTCTCTCACACAGCTTCTCTTTCTCTCTCCCTCACAGCTTTTCTTTCTCTCTCTCACTCACTCACGCTTCTCTTTCTCACTCTGTCTCTCTCACACAGCTTCTCTTTCTCTCTCTCTCACTAACTCACAGCTTCTCTTTCTCTCTCACTCACTCACAGCTTCTCTTTCTCTCTCTCTCTCACTCACAGCTTCTCTTTCTCTCTCTCTCTCACTCACTCACAGCGTCTCTCTCTCTGTCTCTCTCACTCACGGCTTCTATTTCTCTCTCTCTCACTAACTCACAGCTTCTCTTTCTCTCACACACACACAGCTTTTCTCTCTCTCTCTCACTCACTCACAGCTTCTCTCTCTCTCTCACTCACTCACTAACATCTTCTATTTCTCTCTCTTTCTCACAGCTTCTCTTTCTCTCTATCTCTCTCACTCACAGCTTCTCTTTTCTCTCTCTCTCTCCCTCACAGCTTCTCTTTCTCTCTCTCTCCCTCACAGCTTCTCTTTCTCTCTCTCTCTCTCACTCACAGCTTCTCTTTTTCTCTCTCACTCACAGCTTCTCTTTCTCTCTCTCTCCCTCACAGCTTCTCTCTCTCTCTCTCTCTAACAGCTTCTATTGGTCTCTCTCTCTCTCACTCACAGCTTCTCTCTCTCTCTCTCACAGCTTCTCTTTCTCTCTCTCTCCACACAGCTTCTCTCTCTCTCTAACAGACTCTCTCTCTCTCTCTCACATTCACAGCTTCGCTTTCCCTTTCTCTCACTCATTCACCGCTTCTCTTTCACTCTCTCACTCATAGCTTCTCTTTCTCTCTCACAGCTTCTTTCTCTCTCACTCACTCACAGCTTCTCTTTCTCTCTCTCTCTTGCTCACTCACAGGTTCTATTTCTCTCTCTCCCTCACTCACAGGTTCTATTTCTCTCTCTCCCTCACTCACAGCTTCTCTTTCTCTCTCTCTCATTCACAGCTACTCTTTCTCTCTCTCACACACACAGCTTCTCTCTCTCTCTCTCACTCACAGCTTCTCTTTCTCTCTCTCTCTTGCTCACTCACAGGTTCTATTTCTCTCACTGTCTCCCTCACTCACAGCTTCTCTCTCTCTCTCTCTCACTCACAGCTTCTCTTTCGCTTTCTCTCACTCACTCACAGCTTCTCTTTCTCTCTCTCACTCACAGCTTCTCTTTCTCTCTCTCTCTCTCACTCACAGCTTCTCTTTCTCTCTCTCTCTCACTCACATCTTCTCTTTCTCTCTCTCACACAGCTTCTCTTTCTCTCTATCTCTCTCACTCACAGCTTCTCTTTTCTCTCTCTCTCACTCACTCACAGCTTCTCTTTCTCTCTCTCTCCCTCACAGCTTCTCTCTCTCTCTCTCTCACTCACAGCTTCTCTTTCTCTTTCTCTCTCTCACTCACAGCTTCTCTTTCTTTCTCTCCCTCAATCACTCACTCACAGCTTCTCTTTCTCTCTCTGTCTCTCTCACTTACTGCTTCTCTTTCTCTCTGTCTCACTGACTCACAGCTTCTCTCTCTCTCCCTCCCTCACTCACAGCTTCTCTTTCTCTCTTTCTGTCACTCACTCACAACTTCTGTTTCTCTCTGTCTCTCACTCACAGCTTCAATTTCTCTCTCTCTCACTAATTCACAGCTTCTCCTTCTCTCTCTCACGCACTCACAGCTTCTCTTTCTCTCTCTCACGCACAGCTTCTCATTTTCTCTCTCTCTCTCACTCACACACAGCTTCTCTTACTCTCTCTCTCTCTAACTCTCTCACACAGCTTCTCTTTCTCTCTCCCTCACAGCTTTTCTTTCTCTCTCTCACTCACTCACGCTTCTCTTTCTCACTCTGTCTCTCTCACACAGCTTCTCTTTCTCTCTCTCTCACTAACTCACAGCTTCTCTTTCTCTCTCACTCACTCACAGCTTCTCTTTCTCTCTCTCTCTCTCACTCACAGCTTCTCTTTCTCTCTCTCTCTCTCTCACTCACAGCGTCTCTCTCTCTGTCTCTCTCACTCACGGCTTCTATTTCTCTCTCTCTCACTAACTCACAGCTTCTCTTTCTCTCACACACACACAGCTTTTCTCTCTCTCTCTCACTCACTCACAGCTTCTCTCTCTCTCTCACTCACTCACTAACATCTTCTATTTCTCTCTCTTTCTCACAGCTTCTCTTTCTCTCTATCTCTCTCACTCACAGCTTCTCTTTTCTCTCTCTCTCCCTCACAGCTTCTCTTTCTCTCTCTCTCCCTCACAGCTTCTCTTTCTCTCTCTCACACACAGCTTCTCATTTTCTCTCTCTCACACACACACACAGCTTCTCTTTCTCTCTCTCTCTAACTCTCTCACACAGCTTCTCTTTCTCTCTCTCTCTCATTCACAGCTACTCTTTCTCTCTCTCACACACACAGCTTCTCTCTCTCTCTCACTCACAGCTTCTCTTTCTCTCTCTCTCTTGCTCACTCACAGGTTCTATTTCTCTCACTGTCTCCCTCACTCACAGCTTCTCTCTCTCTCTCACTCACTCACAGCTTCTCTTTCGTTTTCTCTCACTCACTCACAGCTTCTCTTTCTCTCTCTCACTCACAGCTTCTCTTTCTCTCTCTCTCTCTCACTCACAGCTTCTCTTTCTCTCTCTCTCTCACTCACATCTTCTCTTTCTCTCTCTCACACAGCTTCTCTTTCTCTCTATCTCTCTCACTCACAGCTTCTCTTTTCTCTCTCTCTCACTCACTCACAGCTTCTCTTTCTCTCTCTCTCCCTCACAGCTTCTCTTTCTCTGTCTCTCTCACTCACAGCTTCTCTTTCTCTTTCTCTCTCTCACTCACAGCTTCTCTTTCTTTCTCTCCCTCAATCACTCACTCACAGCTTCTCTCTCTCACTCACAGCTTCTCTTTCTCTCTCTCACACAGCTTCTCTTTCTTTCTCACTCACAACTTCTCTTTCTCTCTCTCACTCACTCAATCACTCACTCACAGCTTCTCTTTCTCTCTCTCCACACAGCTTCTCTCTCTCTCTCTAACAGACTCTCTCTCTCTCTCTCTCTCACTCACAGCTTCACTTTCCCTTTCTCTCACTCATTCACGGCTTCCCTTTCACTCTCTCACTCATAGCTTCTCTTTCTCTCTCACAGCTTCTTTCTCTCTCTCTCACTCACAGTTTCTCTTTCTCTCTCTGTCTCTCTCACTTACTGCTTCTCTTTCTCTCTGTCTCACTGACTCACAGCTTCTCTCTCTCTCCCTCCCTCACTCACAGCTTCTCTTTCTCTCTTTCTGTCACTCACTCACAACTTCTGTTTCTCTCTGTCTCTCACTCACAGCTTCAATTTCTCTCTCTCTCACTAATTCACAGCTTCTCCTTCTCTCTCTCACGCACTCACAGCTTCTCTTTCTCTCTCTCACGCACAGCTTCTCATTTTCTCTCTCTCTGTCTCACTCACACACAGCTTCTCTTACTCTCTCTCTCTCTAACTCTCTCACACAGCTTCTCTTTCTCTCTCCCTCACAGCTTTTCTTTCTCTCTCTCACTCACTCACGCTTCTCTTTCTCACTCTGTCTCTCTCACACAGCTTCTCTTTCTCTCTCTCTCACTAACTCACAGCTTCTCTTTCTCTCTCACTCACTCACAGCTTCTCTTTCTCTCTCTCTCTCACTCACAGCTTCTCTTTCTCTCTCTCTCTCACTCACTCACAGCGTCTCTCTCTCTGTCTCTCTCACTCACGGCTTCTATTTCTCTCTCTCTCACTAACTCACAGCTTCTCTTTCTCTCACACACACACAGCTTTTCTCTCTCTCTCTCACTCACTCACAGCTTCTCTCTCTCTCTCACTCACTCACTAACATCTTCTATTTCTCTCTCTTTCTCACAGCTTCTCTTTCTCTCTATCTCTCTCACTCACAGCTTCTCTTTTCTCTCTCTCTCTCCCTCACAGCTTCTCTTTCTCTCTCTCTCCCTCACAGCTTCTCTTTCTCTCTCTCTCTCTCACTCACAGCTTCTCTTTTTCTCTCTCACTCACAGCTTCTCTTTCTCTCTCTCTCCCTCACAGCTTCTCTCTCTCTCTCTCTCTAACAGCTTCTATTGGTCTCTCTCTCTCTCACTCACAGCTTCTCTCTCTCTCTCTCACAGCTTCTCTTTCTCTCTCTCTCCACACAGCTTCTCTCTCTCTCTAACAGACTCTCTCTCTCTCTCTCACATTCACAGCTTCGCTTTCCCTTTCTCTCACTCATTCACCGCTTCTCTTTCACTCTCTCACTCATAGCTTCTCTTTCTCTCTCACAGCTTCTTTCTCTCTCACTCACTCACAGCTTCTCTTTCTCTCTCTCTCTTGCTCACTCACAGGTTCTATTTCTCTCTCTCCCTCACTCACAGGTTCTATTTCTCTCTCTCCCTCACTCACAGCTTCTCTTTCTCTCTCTCTCATTCACAGCTACTCTTTCTCTCTCTCACACACACAGCTTCTCTCTCTCTCTCTCACTCACAGCTTCTCTTTCTCTCTCTCTCTTGCTCACTCACAGGTTCTATTTCTCTCACTGTCTCCCTCACTCACAGCTTCTCTCTCTCTCTCTCTCACTCACAGCTTCTCTTTCGCTTTCTCTCACTCACTCACAGCTTCTCTTTCTCTCTCTCACTCACAGCTTCTCTTTCTCTCTCTCTCTCTCACTCACAGCTTCTCTTTCTCTCTCTCTCTCACTCACATCTTCTCTTTCTCTCTCTCACACAGCTTCTCTTTCTCTCTATCTCTCTCACTCACAGCTTCTCTTTTCTCTCTCTCTCACTCACTCACAGCTTCTCTTTCTCTCTCTCTCCCTCACAGCTTCTCTCTCTCTCTCTCTCACTCACAGCTTCTCTTTCTCTTTCTCTCTCTCACTCACAGCTTCTCTTTCTTTCTCTCCCTCAATCACTCACTCACAGCTTCTCTTTCTCTCTCTGTCTCTCTCACTTACTGCTTCTCTTTCTCTCTGTCTCACTGACTCACAGCTTCTCTCTCTCTCCCTCCCTCACTCACAGCTTCTCTTTCTCTCTTTCTGTCACTCACTCACAACTTCTGTTTCTCTCTGTCTCTCACTCACAGCTTCAATTTCTCTCTCTCTCACTAATTCACAGCTTCTCCTTCTCTCTCTCACGCACTCACAGCTTCTCTTTCTCTCTCTCACGCACAGCTTCTCATTTTCTCTCTCTCTCTCACTCACACACAGCTTCTCTTACTCTCTCTCTCTCTAACTCTCTCACACAGCTTCTCTTTCTCTCTCCCTCACAGCTTTTCTTTCTCTCTCTCACTCACTCACGCTTCTCTTTCTCACTCTGTCTCTCTCACACAGCTTCTCTTTCTCTCTCTCTCACTAACTCACAGCTTCTCTTTCTCTCTCACTCACTCACAGCTTCTCTTTCTCTCTCTCTCTCTCACTCACAGCTTCTCTTTCTCTCTCTCTCTCTCTCACTCACAGCGTCTCTCTCTCTGTCTCTCTCACTCACGGCTTCTATTTCTCTCTCTCTCACTAACTCACAGCTTCTCTTTCTCTCACACACACACAGCTTTTCTCTCTCTCTCTCACTCACTCACAGCTTCTCTCTCTCTCTCACTCACTCACTAACATCTTCTATTTCTCTCTCTTTCTCACAGCTTCTCTTTCTCTCTATCTCTCTCACTCACAGCTTCTCTTTTCTCTCTCTCTCCCTCACAGCTTCTCTTTCTCTCTCTCTCCCTCACAGCTTCTCTTTCTCTCTCTCACACACAGCTTCTCATTTTCTCTCTCTCACACACACACACAGCTTCTCTTTCTCTCTCTCTCTAACTCTCTCACACAGCTTCTCTTTCTCTCTCCCTCACAGCTTTTCTTTCTCTCTCTCTCACTCACTCACGCTTCTCTTTCTCACTCTGTCTCTCTCACACAGCTTCTCTTTCTCTCTCTCTCACTAACTCACAGCTTCTCTTTCTCTCTCACTCACTCACAGCTTCTCTTTCTCTCTCTCTCACTCACAGCTTCTCTTTCTCTCTCTCTCTCTCTCACTCACAGCGTCTCTCTCTCTGTCTCTCTCACTCACGGCTTCTATTTCTCTCTCTCTCACTAACTCACAGCTTCTCTTTCTCTCACACACACACAGCTTTTCTCTCTCTCTCTCACTCACTCACAGCTTCTCTTTCTCTCTCACTCACTCACAGCTTCTCTTTCTCTCTCTCTCTCTCACTCACAGCTTCTCTTTCTCTCTCTCTCTCACTCACTCACAGCTTCTCTCTCTGTCTCTCTCACTCACGGCTTCTATTTCTCTCTCTCTCACTAACTCACAGCTTCCTTTTCTCTCTCTCACTCACAGCTTCTCTCTCTCTCTCTCACTCACTAACATCTTCTATTTCTCTCTCTTTCTCACAGCTTCTTTTTCTCTCTATCTCTCTCACTCACAGCTTCTCTTTTCTCTCCCTCTCTCACTCACAGCTTCTCTTTTTCTCTCTCTCCCTCACAGCTTCTCTTTCTCTCTCTCTCTCTCTCACTCACAGCTTCTCTTTTTCTCTCTCACTCACAGCTTCTCTTTCTCTCTCTCTCCCTCACAGCTTCTCTCTCTCTCTCTCTCTCTAACAGCTTCTATTGGTCTCTCTCTCTCTCACTCACAGCTGCTCTCTCTATATCTCACTCAAAGCTTCTCTTTCTCTCTCACTCACAGCTTCTCTTTCTCTCTCACACACAGCTTCTCTTTCTTTCTCACTCAAAACTTCTCTTTCTCTCTCTCACTCACTCAATCACTCACTCACAGCTTCTCTTTCTCTCTCTCTCCACACAGCTTCTCTCTCTCTCTCTCTCTAACAGTCTCTCTCTCTCTCTCTCTCTCACTCACAGCTTTGCTTTTTTTCTTTCTCTCTCATTCACCGCTTCTCTTTCACTCTCTCACTCATAGCTTCTCTTTCTCTCTCACAGCTTCTTTCTCTCTCTCTCACTCACAGCTTCTCTTTCTCTCTCTCTCTTGCTCACTCACAGGTTCTATTTCTCTCTCTCCCTCACTCACAGGTTCTATTTCTCTCCCTCACTCACAGCTTCTCTTTCTCTCTCTCTCTCTCACTCACAGCTTCTCTTTTGCTTTCTCTCTCTCACTCACAGCTTCTCTTTCTCTCTCTCTCTCACTCACAGCTTCTCTTTCTCTCTCTCTCTCATTCACAGCTACTCTTACTCTCTCTCTCACAGCTTCTCTCTCTCTCTCTCACTCACAGCTTCTCTTTCTCTCTCTCTCTTGCTCACTCACAGGTTCTATTTCTCTCACTGTCTCCCTCACTCACAGCTTCTCTTTGTCTCTCTCTCCCTCACTCACAGCTTATCTTTCGCTTTCTCTCACTCACTCACAGCTTCTCTTTCTCTCTCTCTCTCTCAAACTCACAGCTTCTCTTTCTCTCTCTCTCTCACTCACAGCTTCTCTTTCTCTCTCTCACTCACAGCTTCTCTTTCTCTCTCTCTCTCTCTCACTCACAGCTTCTCTTTCTCTCTCTCTCTCTCACTCACATCTTCTATTTCTCTCTCTCTCACAGCTTCCCTTTCTCTCTATCTCTCTCACTCACAGCTTCTCTTTTCTCTCTCTCTCACTCACTCACAGCTTCTCTTTCTCTCTCTCTCCCTCACAGCTTCTCTCTCTCTCTCTCTCTCTCACTCACAGCTTCTCTTTCTCTTTCTCTCTCTCACTCACAGCTTCTTTTTCTTTCTCTCCCTCACTCACAGCTTCTCTCTCTGTCTCTCTCACTCACTGCTTCTCTTTCTCTCTGTCTCACTGACTCACAGCTTCTCTTTCTCTCTTTCTCTCACTCACTCACAGCTTCTCTTTCTCTCTCTCACTCACTCACAGGTTCTATTTCTTTCTATCACAAACAGCTTCTTTTTCTCGCTATCTCGCTCACTCACAGCTTCTCTTTTCTCTCTCTCTCTCATTCACAGCTACTCTTTTTCTCTCACTCACTCACAGCTTCTCTTTCTCTCTCACACACACAGCTTTTCTCTCTCTCTCACACTCACTCAAAGCTTCTCTCTCTCTCACTCACTCACATCTTCTATTTCTCTCTCTTTCTCACAGCTTCTCTTTCTCTCTATCTCTCTCACTCACAGCTTCTCTTTTCTCTCTCTCACTCACTCACAGCTTCTCTTTCTCTCTCTCTCCCTCACAGCTTCTCTCTCTCTCTCACTCACAGCTTCTCTTTTTCTCTCTCACTCACAGCTTCTCTTTCTCTCTCTCTCCCTCACAGCTTCTCTTTCTCTCTCTCTCTCTAACAGATTCTATTGGTTCTCTCTCTCACTCACATCTTCTCTCTCTCTCTCACTCACAGCTTCTCTTTCTCTCTCACTCACAGCTTCTCTTTCTCTCTCACACACAGCTTCTCTTTCTTTCTCACTCACAACTTCTCTTTCTCTCTCTCACTCAGTCAATCACTCACTCACAGCTTCTCTTTCTCTCTCTCTCCACACAGCTTCTCTCGCTCTCTCTCCCTCACAGCTTCTCTTTCTCTCTCTCTCTCACTCACAGCTTCTCTTTCTCTTTCTCTCTCTCACTCACAGCTTCTCTTTCTTTCTCTCCCTCACTCACAGCTTCTCTCTCTGTCTCTCTCACTCACTGCTTCTCTTTCTCTCTGTCTCACTGACTCACAGCTTCTCTCTCTCACTCACTCACTCACAGCTTCTCTTTCTCTCTTTCTCTCACTCACTCACAGCTTCTCTTTCTCTCTCTCTCTCACTCACTCACAGGTTCTATTTCTCTCTATCACACACAGCTTCTTTTTCTTGCTATCTCTCTCACTCACAGCTTCTCTTTTCTCTCTCTGTCTCTTCACTCACTGCTTCTCTTTCTCTCTATCTCACTCACAGCTTCTCTCTCTCTCTCTCTCACTCACAGCTTCTCTTTCTCTCTCTCTCTCACTCACTCACAGCTTCTGTTTCTCTCTGTCTCTTACTCACAGCTTCAATTTCTCTCTCTCTCACTTACTCACAGCTTCTCCTCTCTCTCTCACTCACTCACAGCTTCTCTTTCTCTCTCACAGCTTCTCATTCTCTCTCTCTCTCACTCACAAACAGCTTCTCTTTCTCTCTCTCTATCTCTCTCACTCACAGCTTCTCTTTCTCTCTCACACAGCTTTTCTATCTCTCTCTCTCTCACTCACTCACACTTCTCTTTCTCTCTCTGTCTCTCTCACACAGCTTCTTTTTCTCTCTCTCTCACTAACTCACAGATTCTCTTTCTCTCTCTCTCAATCACTCACAGCTTCTCTTTCTCTCTCTATCTCTCTCACTCACAGCTTCTCTTTCTCTCTCTCTCTCTCACTCACAGCTTCTCTCTCTGTCTCTCTCACTCACAGCTTCTATTTCTCTCTCTCTCACTCGCACAGCTACTCTTTCTCTCTCTCTCTCACAGCTTTTCTCTCTTTCTCTCTCTCACTTACTCACAGCTTCTCTTTCTCTCTCTATCTCTCTCACTCACTCACATCTTCTATTTCTCTCTCACTCTCACAGCTTCTCTTTCTCTCTATCTCTCTGACTCACAGGTTCTATTTCACTCTCTGTCTCCCTCACTCACAGCTTCTCTCTCTCTCTCACAGCTTCTCTCTCTCTCTCTCTCTCTCACTCACTCACAGCTTCTCTTTCTCTCTCTGTCTCTCTCACTCACAGCTTCTCTCTCTCTCTCTCACTAACTCCCAGCTTCTCTCTCTCTCACTCACTCACTCACAGCTTCTCTCTCTCTCTCTCTCTCACTCACAGCTTCTCTTTCTCTCTCTCTCTCTCTCTCACTCACTCACAGCTTTTCTCTCTCTCTATCTCTCTCATTCACAGCTTCTCTTTCTCTTTCTCTCACTAACTCACAGCTTCTCTTTCTCTCTTTCTCTCACTCACTCACAGCTTCTCTTTCTCTCTCTCTCTCACTCACTCACAGGTTCTATTTCTCTCTATCACACACAGCTTCTTTTTCTCGCTATCTCTCTCACTCACAGCTTCTCTTTTCTCTCTCTGTCTCTTCACTCACTGCTTCTCTTTCTCTCTATCTCACTCACAGCTTCTCTCTCTCTCTCTCTCTCACTCACAGCTTCTCTTTCTCTCTCTCTATCACTCACTCACAGCTTCTGTTTCTCTCTCTCTCCCTCACAGCTTCTCTTTCTCTCTCTCTCTCTCACACAGCTTCTCTTTCTTTCTCTCCCTCCCTCACTCACTCACAGCTTCTCTTTCTCTCTCTGTCTCTCTCACTTACTGCTTCTCTTTCTCTCTGTCAAACTGACTCACAGCTTCTCTCTCTCTCCCTCACTCACTCACAGCTTCTCTTTCTCTCTTTCTGTCACTCATTCACAACTTCTGTTTCTCTCTGTCTCTCACTCACAGCTTCAATTTCTCTCTCTCTCACTAATTCACAGCTTCTCCTTCTCTCTCTCTCACACACTCACAGCTTCTCTTTCTCTCTCCCTCACAGCTTTTCTTTCTCTCTCTCTCACTCACTCACGCTTCTCTTTCTCACTCTGTCTCTCTCACACAGCTTCTCTTTCTCTCTCTCTCACTAACTCACAGCTTCTCTTTCTCTAACTCTCACTCACTCACAGCTTCTCTTTCTCTCTCTCTCTCTCACACACAGCTTCTCTTTCTCTCTCTCTCACTCACTCACAGCTTCTCTCTCTCTGTCTCTCTCACTCACGGCTTCTATTTCCCTCTCTCTCACTAACTCACAGCTTCTCTTTCTCTCTATCTCTCTCACTCACGGCTTCTCTTTTCTCTCTCTCACTCAATCACAGCTTCTCTTTCTCTCTCTCTCCCTCACAGCTTCTCTTTCTCTCTCTCTCTCTCTCTCTCACTCACAGCTTCTGTTTTTCTCTCTCACTCACAGCTTCTCTTTCTCTCTCTCTCCCTCACAGCTTCTCTTTCTCTCTCTCTCTCTATAACAGCTTCTATTGGTCTCTCTCTCTCTCACTCACAGCTTCTCTCTCTCTCTCTCTCACTCACAGCTTCTCTTTCTCTCTCACTCACAGCTTCTCTTTCTCTCTCTCACACAGCTTCTCTTTCTTTCTCACTCACAACTTCTCCTTCTCTCTCTCACTCACTCAATCACTCACTCACAGCTTCTCTTTCTCTCTCTCTCCACACAGCTTCTCTCTCTCTCTCTAACAGTCTCTCTCTCTCTCTCACTCACAGCTTCGCTTTCCCTTTCTCTCACTCATTCACCGCTTCTCTTTCACTCTCTCACTCATAGCTTCTCTTTCTCTCTCACAGCTTCTTTCTCTCTCTCTCACTCACAGCTTCTCTTTCTCTCTCTCTCTTGCTCACTCACAGGTTCTATTTCTCTCTCTCCCTCACTCACAGGTTCTATTTCTCTCTCTCCTTCACTCACAGCTTCTCTTTCTCTCTCTCTCTCTCACTCACAGCTTCTCTTTTGCTTTCTCTCTCTCACTCACAGCTTCTCTTTCTCTCTCTCTCTCACTCACAGCTTCTCTTTCTCTCTCTCTCTCATTCACAGCTACTCTTACTCTCTCTCTCACAGCTTCTCTCTCTCTCTCTCTCACTCACAGCTTCTCTTTCTCTCTCTCTCTTGCTCACTCACAGGTTCTATTTCTCTCACTGTCTCCCTCACTCACAGCTTCTCTTTGTCTCTCTCTCCCTCACTCACAGCTTATCTTTCGCTTTCTCTCACTCACTCACAGCTTCTCTTTCTCTCTCTCTCTCTCAAACTCACAGCTTCTCTTTCTCTCTCTCTCTCACTCACAGCTTCTCTTTCTCTCTCTCACTCACAGCTTCTCTTTCTCTCTCTCTCTCTCTCACTCACAGCTTCTCTTTCTCTCTCTCTCTCTCACACACAGCTTCTCTTTCTCTCTCTCTCTCACTCACATCTTCTATTTCTCTCTCTCTCACAGCTTCTCTTTCTCTCTATATCTCTCACTCACAGCTTCTCTTTTCTCTCTCTCTCACTCACTAACAGCTTCTCTTTCTCTCTCTCTCCGTCACATCTTCTCTTTCTCTCTCTCTCTCACTCACAGCTTCTCTTTCTCTTTCTCTCTCTCACTCACAGCTTCTCTTTCTTTCATTCTCTCCCTCACTCACAGCTCCTCTCTCTGTCTCTCTAAATCACAGCTTCTCTTTCTTTCTCTCTCTTTCACTCACAGCTTCTTTTTCTCTCTCTCTCACTCACTCACAGCTTCTCTTCCTCTCTCTCTCTCACTCACAGCTTCTCATTATCTCTCTCTCTCACTCACATCTCTTTCTCTCTCTCACTCACTCACAGCTTCTCTTTCTTTCTCTCTCTCTCACTCACAGATTCACTTTTGCTCTCTCTCTCACTCACTCACAGCTTCTCTCTCTCACTCACTCACTCACAGCTTCTCTCTCTCTCTCTCACTTACAGCTTCTCTCTCTCACTCACTCACAGCTTCTCTTTCTCTCACTCTCTCTCACACTCACAGCTTCTCTATCTCTCTCTCTCACTCACAGCTTCTCTTTCTCTCTCTCTCACTCACAGCTTCTCTTTCTCTCTCTCTCACTCACAGCTTCTCTTTCTCTCTCTCGCTCACTCACAGCTTCTCTCTCTCTCACTCACATCTTCTCTTTCTCTCTCTTTCACTCACAGCTTCTTTTTCTCTCTCTCTCACTCACTCACAGCTTCTCTTCCTATCTCTCTCTCTCTCACTCACAGCTTCTCATTATCTCTCTCTCACTCACATCTCTTTCTCTCTCTCTCACTCACAGCTTCACTTTCGCTCTCTCTCTCACTCACTCACAGCTTCTCTCTCTCACTCACTCAGTCACAGCTTCTCTCTCTCTCTCACTCAGCTTCTCTCTCTCACTCACTCACAGCTTCTCTTTCTCTCTCAATCACACTCACAGCTTCTCTATCTCTCTCTCTCTCACTCACAGCTTCTCTTTCTCTCTCTCTCATTCACAGCTTCTCTTTCTCTCTCTCTCTCACTCACAGCTTCTCTCACTCTCTCTCACACTCACAGCTTCTCTTTCTATCTCTCTCTCATTCACAGCTTCTCTTTCTCCCTCTCTCTCTCACTCACAGCTTCTCTCTCTCACTCACTCACAGCTTCTCTTTCTTTCTCTCTCTCTTGCTCACCGCTTCTCTTTCTCTCTCTCTCTCACTCACAGCTTCTCTTTCTCTCTCTCTCACTCACAGCTTCTCTCACTCTCTCACACTCACAGCTTCTCTTTCTTTCTCTCTCTCACTCACAGCTTCTCTTTCTCTCTCTCACTCACTCACAGCTTCTCTCTCTCACTCACATCTTCTCTTTCTCTCTCTTTCACTCACAGCTTCTCTTTCTCTCTCTCTCTCTCACTCACAGCATCTCTTTCTCTCTCTCACTCACTCACAGCTTCTCTTTCTCTCTCTCTCACTCACAGCTTCTCTTTCTTTGTCTCTCTAAATCACAGCTTCTCTTTCTTTCTCTCTCTCACTCACAGCTTCTCTTTCTCTCTCTCGCTCACTCACAGCTTCTCTCTCTCTCACTCACATCTTCTCTTTCTCTCTCTTTCACTCACAGCTTCTTTCTCTCTCTCTCTCACTCACTCACAGCTTCTCTTCCTCTCTCTCTCTCACTCACAGCTTCTCATTATCTCTCTCTCACTCACATCTCTTTCTCTCTCTCACTCACTCACAGCTTCTCTTTCTCTCTCTCTCACTCACAGATTCACTTTTGCTCTCTCTCTCACTCACTCACAGCTTCTCTCTCTCACTCACTCACAGCTTCTCTTTCTCTCACTCTCTCTCACACTCACAGCTTCTCTATCTCTCTCTCTCACTCACAGCTTCTCTTTCTCTCTCTCTCACTCACAGCTTCTCTTTCTCTCTCTCTCACTCACAGCTTCTCTTTCTCTCTCTCGCTCACTCACAGCTTCTCTCTCTCTCACTCACATCTTCTCTTTCTCTCTCTTTCACTCACAGCTTCTTTTTCTCTCTCTCTCACTCACTCACAGCTTCTCTTCCTATCTCTCTCTCTCTCACTCACAGCTTCTCATTATCTCTCTCTCTCACTCACATCTCTTTCTCTCTCTCTCACTCACAGCTTCTCTCTCTCACTCACTCACTCACAGCTTCTCTCTCTCTCACTCAGCTTCTCTCTCTCACTCACTCACAGCTTCTCTTTCTCTCTCTCTCACACTCACAGCTTCTCTATCTCTCTCTCTCTCACTCACAGCTTCTCTTTCTCTCTCTCTCACTCACAGCTTCTCTTTCTCTCACTCTCTCTCACACTCACACCTTCTCTCTCTCTCTCTCTCTCACTCACAGCTTCTCTTTCTCTCTCTCTCACTCACAGCTTCTCTTTCTCTCTCTCTCTCACTCACAGCTTCTCTCACTCTCTCTCACACTCACAGCTACTCTTTCTATCTGTCTCTCATTCACAGCTTCTCTTTCTCCCTCTCTCTCTCACTCACAGCTTCTCTCTCTCACTCACTCACAGCTTCTCTTTCTTTCTCTCTCTCTTGCTCACAGCTTCTCTTTCTCTCTCTCTCTCACTCACAGCTTCTCTTTCTCTCTCTCTCACTCACAGCTTCTCTCACTCTCTTTCACACTCACAGCTTCTCTTTCTTTCCCTCTCTCAGTCACAGCTTCTATTTCTCTCTCTCTCTCACTCACAGCTTCTCTCTCTCTCACTCACATCTTCTCTTTCTCTCTCTTTCACTCACAGCTTCTCTTTCTCTCTCTCTCACTCACAGCTTCTCTTTCTCTCTCTCACTCACTCACAGCTTCTCTTTCTCTCTCTCTCACTCACAGCTTCTCTTTCTTTCTCTCTCTAAATCACAGCTTCTTTTTCTTTATCTCTCTCTCACTCACTGCTTCTCTTTCTCTCTCTCTCACTCACAGCTTTTCTTTCTCTATTTCTCACTCACAGCTTCTCTTTCTCTCTCTCTCACTCACAGCTTCTCTTTCTTTCTCTCTCTCTCACTCACATGTTCTCTTTCTCTCTCTCTCTCACTCACAGCTTCTCTTTCTTTATCTCTCTCTAACTCACAGCTTCTCTTTCTGTCTCTCTCTCTCACTCACAGCTTCTCTTTCTCTCTCTCTCTCACTCACAGCTTCTCTTTCTCTCTCTCTCACTCACTCACAGCTTCTCTTTCTCTCTCTCTCTCTCACTCACAGCTTCTCATTTTCTCTCTTTCACACTCACATCTTCTCTTTCTCTAGCTATCTCACTCACAGCTTCTCTTTCTCTCACTCACTCACTGCTTCTCTCTCTCACTCACTCACAGCTTCTCTTTTTCTCTCTCTCTCACTCACAGCTTCTCTTTTCTCTCTCTCACTCAATCACAGCTTCTCTTTCTCTCTCTCTCCCTCACAGCTTCTCTTTCTCTCTCTCTCTCTCTCTCACTCACAGCTTCTGTTTTTCTCTCTCACTCACAGCTTCTCTTTCTCTCTCTCTCCCTCACAGCTTCTCTTTCTCTCTCTCTCTCTATAACAGCTTCTATTGGTCTCTCTCTCTCTCACTCACAGCTTCTCTCTCTCTCTCTCTCACTCACAGCTTCTCTTTCTCTCTCACTCACAGCTTCTCTTTCTCTCTCTCACACAGCTTCTCTTTCTTTCTCACTCACAACTTCTCCTTCTCTCTCTCACTCACTCAATCACTCACTCACAGCTTCTCTTTCTCTCTCTCTCCACACAGCTTCTCTCTCTCTCTCTAACAGTCTCTCTCTCTCTCTCACTCACAGCTTCGCTTTCCCTTTCTCTCACTCATTCACCGCTTCTCTTTCACTCTCTCACTCATAGCTTCTCTTTCTCTCTCACAGCTTCTTTCTCTCTCTCTCACTCACAGCTTCTCTTTCTCTCTCTCTCTTGCTCACTCACAGGTTCTATTTCTCTCTCTCCCTCACTCACAGGTTCTATTTCTCTCTCTCCTTCACTCACAGCTTCTCTTTCTCTCTCTCTCTCTCACTCACAGCTTCTCTTTTGCTTTCTCTCTCTCACTCACAGCTTCTCTTTCTCTCTCTCTCTCACTCACAGCTTCTCTTTCTCTCTCTCTCTCATTCACAGCTACTCTTACTCTCTCTCTCACAGCTTCTCTCTCTCTCTCTCTCACTCACAGCTTCTCTTTCTCTCTCTCTCTTGCTCACTCACAGGTTCTATTTCTCTCACTGTCTCCCTCACTCACAGCTTCTCTTTGTCTCTCTCTCCCTCACTCACAGCTTATCTTTCGCTTTCTCTCACTCACTCACAGCTTCTCTTTCTCTCTCTCTCTCTCAAACTCACAGCTTCTCTTTCTCTCTCTCTCTCACTCACAGCTTCTCTTTCTCTCTCTCACTCACAGCTTCTCTTTCTCTCTCTCTCTCTCTCACTCACAGCTTCTCTTTCTCTCTCTCTCTCTCACACACAGCTTCTCTTTCTCTCTCTCTCTCACTCACATCTTCTATTTCTCTCTCTCTCACAGCTTCTCTTTCTCTCTATATCTCTCACTCACAGCTTCTCTTTTCTCTCTCTCTCACTCACTAACAGCTTCTCTTTCTCTCTCTCTCCGTCACATCTTCTCTTTCTCTCTCTCTCTCACTCACAGCTTCTCTTTCTCTTTCTCTCTCTCACTCACAGCTTCTCTTTCTTTCATTCTCTCCCTCACTCACAGCTCCTCTCTCTGTCTCTCTAAATCACAGCTTCTCTTTCTTTCTCTCTCTTTCACTCACAGCTTCTTTTTCTCTCTCTCTCACTCACTCACAGCTTCTCTTCCTCTCTCTCTCTCACTCACAGCTTCTCATTATCTCTCTCTCTCACTCACATCTCTTTCTCTCTCTCACTCACTCACAGCTTCTCTTTCTTTCTCTCTCTCTCACTCACAGATTCACTTTTGCTCTCTCTCTCACTCACTCACAGCTTCTCTCTCTCACTCACTCACTCACAGCTTCTCTCTCTCTCTCTCACTTACAGCTTCTCTCTCTCACTCACTCACAGCTTCTCTTTCTCTCACTCTCTCTCACACTCACAGCTTCTCTATCTCTCTCTCTCACTCACAGCTTCTCTTTCTCTCTCTCTCACTCACAGCTTCTCTTTCTCTCTCTCTCACTCACAGCTTCTCTTTCTCTCTCTCGCTCACTCACAGCTTCTCTCTCTCTCACTCACATCTTCTCTTTCTCTCTCTTTCACTCACAGCTTCTTTTTCTCTCTCTCTCACTCACTCACAGCTTCTCTTCCTATCTCTCTCTCTCTCACTCACAGCTTCTCATTATCTCTCTCTCACTCACATCTCTTTCTCTCTCTCTCACTCACAGCTTCACTTTCGCTCTCTCTCTCACTCACAGCTTCTCTCTCTCACTCACTCAGTCACAGCTTCTCTCTCTCTCTCACTCAGCTTCTCTCTCTCACTCACTCACAGCTTCTCTTTCTCTCTCTCTCACACTCACAGCTTCTCTATCTCTCTCTCTCTCACTCACAGCTTCTCTTTCTCTCTCTCTCATTCACAGCTTCTCTTTCTCTCTCTCTCTCACTCACAGCTTCTCTCACTCTCTCTCACACTCACAGCTTCTCTTTCTATCTCTCTCTCATTCACAGCTTCTCTTTCTCCCTCTCTCTCTCACTCACAGCTTCTCTCTCTCACTCACTCACAGCTTCTCTTTCTTTCTCTCTCTCTTGCTCACCGCTTCTCTTTCTCTCTCTCTCTCACTCACAGCTTCTCTTTCTCTCTCTCTCACTCACAGCTTCTCTCACTCTCTCACACTCACAGCTTCTCTTTCTTTCTCTCTCTCACTCACAGCTTCTCTTTCTCTCTCTCACTCACTCACAGCTTCTCTCTCTCACTCACATCTTCTCTTTCTCTCTCTTTCACTCACAGCTTCTCTTTCTCTCTCTCTCTCTCACTCACAGCATCTCTTTCTCTCTCTCACTCACTCACAGCTTCTCTTTCTCTCTCTCTCACTCACAGCTTCTCTTTCTTTGTCTCTCTAAATCACAGCTTCTCTTTCTTTCTCTCTCTCACTCACAGCTTCTCTTTCTCTCTCTCGCTCACTCACAGCTTCTCTCTCTCTCACTCACATCTTCTCTTTCTCTCTCTTTCACTCACAGCTTCTTTTTCTCTCTCTCTCACTCACTCACAGCTTCTCTTCCTCTCTCTCTCTCACTCACAGCTTCTCATTATCTCTCTCTCACTCACATCTCTTTCTCTCTCTCACTCACTCACAGCTTCTCTTTCTCTCTCTCTCACTCACAGATTCACTTTTGCTCTCTCTCTCACTCACTCACAGCTTCTCTCTCTCACTCACTCACAGCTTCTCTTTCTCTCACTCTCTCTCACACTCACAGCTTCTCTATCTCTCTCTCTCACTCACAGCTTCTCTTTCTCTCTCTCTCACTCACAGCTTCCCTTTCTCTCTCTCTCACTCACAGCTTCTCTTTCTCTCTCTCGCTCACTCACAGCTTCTCTCTCTCTCACTCACATCTTCTCTTTCTCTCTCTTTCACTCACAGCTTCTTTTTCTCTCTCTCTCACTCACTCACAGCTTCTCTTCCTATCTCTCTCTCTCTCACTCACAGCTTCTCATTATCTCTCTCTCTCACTCACATCTCTTTCTCTCTCTCTCACTCACAGCTTCTCTCTCTCACTCACTCACTCACAGCTTCTCTCTCTCTCACTCAGCTTCTCTCTCTCACTCACTCACAGCTTCTCTTTCTCTCTCTCTCACACTCACAGCTTCTCTATCTCTCTCTCTCTCACTCACAGCTTCTCTTTCTCTCTCTCTCACTCACAGCTTCTCTTTCTCTCACTCTCTCTCACACTCACAGCTTCTCTCTCTCTCTCTCTCTCACTCACAGCTTCTCTTTCTCTCTCTCTCACTCACAGCTTCTCTTTCTCTCTCTCTCTCTAACAGATTCTATTGGTTCTCTCTCTCACTCACATCTTCTCTCTCTCTCTCACTCACAGCTTCTCTTTCTCTCTCACTCACAGCTTCTCTTTCTCTCTCACACACAGCTTCTCTTTCTTTCTCACTCACAACTTCTCTTTCTCTCTCTCACTCACTCAATCACTCACTCACAGCTTCTCTTTCTCTCTCTCTCCACACAGCTTCTCTCGCTCTCTCTCCCTCACAGCTTCTCTTTCTCTCTCTCTCTCACTCACAGCTTCTCTTTCTCTTTCTCTCTCTCACTCACAGCTTCTCTTTCTTTCTCTCCCTCACTCACAGCTTCTCTCTCTGTCTCTCTCACTCACTGCTTCTCTTTCTCTCTGTCTCACTGACTCACAGCTTCTCTCTCTCACTCACTCACTCACAGCTTCTCTTTCTCTCTTTCTCTCACTCACTCACAGCTTCTCTTTCTCTCTCTCTCTCACTCACTCACAGGTTCTATTTCTCTCTATCACACACAGCTTCTTTTTCTTGCTATCTCTCTCACTCACAGCTTCTCTTTTCTCTCTCTGTCTCTTCACTCACAGCTTCTCTTTCTCTCTATCTCACTCACAGCTTCTCTCTCTCTCTCTCACTCACAGCTTCTTTCTCTCTCTCTCTCACTCACTCACAGCTTCTGTTTCTCTCTGTCTCTCACTCACAGCTTCAATTTCTCTCTCTCTCACTTACTCACAGCTTCTCCTCTCTCTCTCACTCACTCACAGCTTCTCTTTCTCTCTCACAGCTTCTCATTCTCTCTCTCTCTCACTCACAAACAGCTTCTCTTTCTCTCTCTCTCTATCTCTCTCACTCACAGCTTCTCTTTCTCTCTCACACAGCTTTTCTATCTCTCTCTCTCTCACTCACTCACACTTCTCTCTCTGTCTCTCTCACACAGCTTCTTTTTCTCTCTCTCTCACTAACTCACAGATTCTCTTTCTCTCTCTCTCAATCACTCACAGCTTCTCTTTCTCTCTCTATCTCTCTCACTCACAGCTTCTCTTTCTCTCTCTCTCTCTCTCACTCACAGCTTCTCTCTCTGTCTCTCTCACTCACAGCTTCTATTTCTCTCTCTCTCACTCGCACAGCTACTCTTTCTCTCTCTCTCTCACAGCTTTTCTCTCTTTCTCTCTCTCACTTACTCACAGCTTCTCTTTCTCTCTCTATCTCTCTCACTCACTCACATCTTCTATTTCTCTCTCTCTCTCACAGCTTCTCTTTCTCTCTATCTCTCTGACTCACAGGTTCTATTTCACTCTCTGTCTCCCTCACTCACAGCTTCTCTCTCTCTCTCTCTCACTCACTCACAGCTTCTCTTTCTCTCTCTGTCTCTCTCACTCACAGCTTCTCTCTCTCTCTCTCTCTCACTAACTCCCAGCTTCTCTCTCTCTCACTCACTCACTCACAGCTTCTCTCTCTCTCTCTCTCACTCACAGCTTCTCTTTCTCTCTCTCTCTCTCACTCACTCACAGCTTTTCTCTCTCTCTGTCTCTCTCATTCACAGCTTCTCTTTCTCTTTCTCTCACTAACTCACAGCTTCTCTTTCTCTCTCTCTCTCTCACTCACAGCTTCTCTTTTTCTCTCTCACTCACAGCTTCTCTTTCTCTCTCTCTCCCTCACAGCTTCTCTTTCTCTCTCTCTCTAACTTCTTCTATTGGTCTCTCTCTCTCTCACTCACAGCTTCTCTCTCTCTCTCACTCACAGCTTCTCTTTCTCTCTCACACACAGCTTCTCTTTCTTTCTCACTCACAACTTCTCTTTCTCTCTCTCACTCACTCAATCACTCACTCACAGCTTCTCTTTCTCTCTCTCTCCACACAGCTTCTCTCTCTCTCTCTCTAACAGTCTCTCTCTCTCTCTCTCACTCACAGCTTTGCTTTCCCTTTCTCTCACTGATTCACCGCTTCTCTTTCACTCTCTCACTCATAGCTTCTCTTTCTCTCTCACAGCTTCTTTCTCTCTCTCTCACTCACAGCTTCTCTTTCTCTCTCTCTCTTGCTCCCTCACAGGTTCTATTTCTCTCTCTCCCTCACTCACTGGTTCTATTTCTCTCTCTCCCTCACTCACAGCTTCTCTTTCTCTCTCTCTCTCTCACTCACAGCTTCTCTTTTGCTTTCTCTCTCTCACTCACAGCTACTCTTTCTCTCTCTCTCTCACACAGCTTCTCTCTCTCTCTCACTCACAGCTTCTCCTTCTCTCTCTCTCTTGCTCACTCACAGGTTCTATTTCTCTCACTGTCTCCCTCACTCACAGCTTCTCTCTCTCTCTCTCTCTCACTCACAGCTTCTCTTTCGATTTCTCTCACTCACTCACAGCTTCTCTTTCTCTCTCTCACTCATAGCTTCTCTTTCTCTCTCTCTCTCACTCACAGCTTCTCTTCTCTCTCTCTCACTCACAGCTTCTCTTTCTCTCTCTCACTCACAGCTTCTCTTTCTCTCTCTCTCACTCACAGCTTCTCTTTCTCTCTCTCTCTCTCACTCACAGCTTCTCTTTCTCTCTCTCTCTCACTCACATCTTCTCTCTCTCTCTCACTCACAGCTTCTCTTTCTCTCTCACTCACAGCTTCTCTTTCTCTCTCACACACAGCTTCTCTTTCTTTCTCACTCACAACTTCTCTTTCTCTCTCTCACTCACTCAATCACTCACTCACAGCTTCTCTTTCTCTCTCTCTCCACACAGCTTCTCTCGCTCTCTCTCCCTCACAGCTTCTCTTTCTCTCTCTCTCTCACTCACAGCTTCTCTTTCTCTTTCTCTCTCTCACTCACAGCTTCTCTTTCTTTCTCTCCCTCACTCACAGCTTCTCTCTCTGTCTCTCTCACTCACTGCTTCTCTTTCTCTCTGTCTCACTGACTCACAGCTTCTCTCTCTCACTCACTCACTCACAGCTTCTCTTTCTCTCTTTCTCTCACTCACTCACAGCTTCTCTTTCTCTCTCTCTCTCACTCACTCACAGGTTCTATTTCTCTCTATCACACACAGCTTCTTTTTCTTGCTATCTCTCTCACTCACAGCTTCTCTTTTCTCTCTCTGTCTCTTCACTCACTGCTTCTCTTTCTCTCTATCTCACTCACAGCTTCTCTCTCTCTCTCTCACTCACAGCTTCTCTTTCTCTCTCTCTCTCACTCACTCACAGCTTCTGTTTCTCTCTGTCTCTCACTCACAGCTTCAATTTCTCTCTCTCTCACTTACTCACAGCTTCTCCTCTCTCTCTCACTCACTCACAGCTTCTCTTTCTCTCTCACAGCTTCTCATTCTCTCTCTCTCTCACTCACAAACAGCTTCTCTTTCTCTCTCTCTATCTCTCTCACTCACAGCTTCTCTTTCTCTCTCACACAGCTTTTCTATCTCTCTCTCTCTCACTCACTCACACTTCTCTTTCTCTCTCTGTCTCTCTCACACAGCTTCTTTTTCTCTCTCTCTCACTAACTCACAGATTCTCTTTCTCTCTCTCTCAATCACTCACAGCTTCTCTTTCTCTCTCTATCTCTCTCACTCACAGCTTCTCTTTCTCTCTCTCTCTCTCACTCACAGCTTCTCTCTCTGTCTCTCTCACTCACAGCTTCTATTTCTCTCTCTCTCACTCGCACAGCTACTCTTTCTCTCTCTCTCACACAGCTTTTCTCTCTTTCTCTCTCTCACTTACTCACAGCTTCTCTTTCTCTCTCTATCTCTCTCACTCACTCACATCTTCTATTTCTCTCTCACTCTCACAGCTTCTCTTTCTCTCTATCTCTCTGACTCACAGGTTCTATTTCACTCTCTGTCTCCCTCACTCACAGCTTCCCTCTCTCTCTCTCACAGCTTCTCTCTCTCTCTCTCTCTCTCTCACTCACTCACAGCTTCTCTTTCTCTCTCTGTCTCTCTCACTCACAGCTTCTCTCTCTCTCTCTCACTAACTCCCAGCTTCTCTCTCTCTCACTCACTCACTCACAGCTTCTCTCTCTCTCTCTCTCACTCACAGCTTCTCTTTCTCTCTCTCTCTCTCTCTCACTCACTCACAGCTTTTCTCTCTCTCTGTCTCTCTCATTCACAGCTTCTCTTTCTCTTTCTCTCACTAACTCACAGCTTCTCTTTCTCTCTTTCTCTCACTCACTCACAGCTTCTCTTTCTCTCTCTCTCTCACTCACTCACAGGTTCTATTTCTCTCTATCACACACAGCTTCTTTTTCTCGCTATCTCTCTCACTCACAGCTTCTCTTTTCTCTCTCTGTCTCTTCACTCACTGCTTCTCTTTCTCTCTATCTCACTCACAGCTTCTCTCTCTCTCTCTCTCTCACTCACAGCTTCTCTTTCTCTCTCTCTATCACTCACTCACAGCTTCTGTTTCTCTCTCTCTCCCTCACAGCTTCTGTTTCTCTCTCTCTCTCTCACTCACAGCTTCTCTTTCTTTCTCTCCCTCCCTCACTCACTCACAGCTTCTCTTTCTCTCTCTGTCTCTCTCACTTACTGCTTCTCTTTCTCTCTGTCAAACTTACTCACAGCTTCTCTCTCTCTCCCTCACTCACTCACAGCTTCTCTTTCTCTCTTTCTGTCACTCACTCACAACTTCTGTTTCTCTCTGTCTCTCACTCACAGCTTCAATTTCTCTCTCTCTCACTAATTCACAGCTTCTCCTTCTCTCTCTCACACACACTCACAGCTTCTCTTTCTCTCTCCCTCACAGCTTTTCTTTCTCTCTCTCTCACTCACTCACGCTTCTCTTTCTCACTCTGTCTCTCTCACACAGCTTCTCTTTCTCTCTCTCTCACTAACTCACAGCTTCTCTTTCTCTCACTCACTCACAGCTTCTCTTTCTCTCTCTCTCTCTCTCACACAGCTTCTCTTTCTCTCTCTCTCACTCACTCACAGCTTCTCTCTCTCTGTCTCTCTCACTCACGGCTTCTATTTCCCTCTCTCTCACTAACTCACAGCTTCTCTTTCTCTCTATCTCTCTCACTCACGGCTTCTCTTTTCTCTCTCTCACTCAATCACAGCTTCTCTTTCTCTCTCTCTCCCTCACAGCTTCTCTTTCTCTCTCTCTCTCTCTCTCTCTCACTCACAGCTTCTGTTTTTCTCTCTCACTCACAGCTTCTCTTTCTCTCTCTCTCCCTCACAGCTTCTCTTTCTCTCTCTCTCTCTATAACAGCTTCTATTGGTCTCTCTCTCTCTCACTCACAGCTTCTCTCTCTCTCTCTCTCTCACTCACAGCTTCTCTTTCTCTCTCACTCACAGCTTCTCTTTCTCTCTCTCACACAGCTTCTCTTTCTTTCTCACTCACAACTTCTCCTTCTCTCTCTCACTCACTCAATCACTCACTCACAGCTTCTCTTTCTCTCTCTCTCCACACAGCTTCTCTCTCTCTCTCTAACAGTCTCTCTCTCTCTCTCACTCACAGCTTCGCTTTCCCTTTCTCTCACTCATTCACCGCTTCTCTTTCACTCTCTCACTCATAGCTTCTCTTTCTCTCTCACAGCTTCTTTCTCTCTCTCTCACTCACAGCTTCTCTTTCTCTCTCTCTCTTGCTCACTCACAGGTTCTATTTCTCTCTCTCCCTCACTCACAGGTTCTATTTCTCTCTCTCCTTCACTCACAGCTTCTCTTTCTCTCTCTCTCTCTCACTCACAGCTTCTCTTTTGCTTTCTCTCTCTCACTCACAGCTTCTCTTTCTCTCTCTCTCTCACTCACAGCTTCTCTTTCTCTCTCTCTCTCATTCACAGCTACTCTTACTCTCTCTCTCACAGCTTCTCTCTCTCTCTCTCACTCACAGCTTCTCTTTCTCTCTCTCTCTTGCTCACTCACAGGTTCTATTTCTCTCACTGTCTCCCTCACTCACAGCTTCTCTTTGTCTCTCTCTCCCTCACTCACAGCTTATCTTTCGCTTTCTCTCACTCACTCACAGCTTCTCTTTCTCTCTCTCTCTCTCAAACTCACAGCTTCTCTTTCTCTCTCTCTCTCACTCACAGCTTCTCTTTCTCTCTCTCACTCACAGCTTCTCTTTCTCTCTCTCTCTCTCTCACTCACAGCTTCTCTTTCTCTCTCTCTCTCTCTCACTCACATCTTCTATTTCTCTCTCTCTCACAGCTTCCCTTTCTCTCTATCTCTCTCACTCACAGCTTCTCTTTTCTCTCTCTCTCACTCACTCACAGCTTCTCTTTCTCTCTCTCTCCCTCACAGCTTCTCTCTCTCTCTCTCTCTCTCACTCACAGCTTCTCTTTCTCTTTCTCTCTCTCACTCACAGCTTCTTTTTCTTTCTCTCCCTCACTCACAGCTTCTCTCTCTGTCTCTCTCACTCACTGCTTCTCTTTCTCTCTGTCTCACTGACTCACAGCTTCTCTTTCTCTCTTTCTCTCACTCACTCACAGCTTCTCTTTCTCTCTCTCACTCACTCACAGGTTCTATTTCTTTCTATCACAAACAGCTTCTTTTTCTCGCTATCTCGCTCACTCACAGCTTCTCTTTTCTCTCTCTCTCTCATTCACAGCTACTCTTTTTCTCTCACTCACTCACAGCTTCTCTTTCTCTCTCACACACACAGCTTTTCTCTCTCTCTCACACTCACTCAAAGCTTCTCTCTCTCTCACTCACTCACATCTTCTATTTCTCTCTCTTTCTCACAGCTTCTCTTTCTCTCTATCTCTCTCACTCACAGCTTCTCTTTTCTCTCTCTCACTCACTCACAGCTTCTCTTTCTCTCTCTCTCCCTCACAGCTTCTCTCTCTCTCTCACTCACAGCTTCTCTTTTTCTCTCTCACTCACAGCTTCTCTTTCTCTCTCTCTCCCTCACAGCTTCTCTTTCTCTCTCTCTCTCTAACAGATTCTATTGGTTCTCTCTCTCACTCACATCTTCTCTCTCTCTCTCACTCACAGCTTCTCTTTCTCTCTCACTCACAGCTTCTCTTTCTCTCTCACACACAGCTTCTCTTTCTTTCTCACTCACAACTTCTCTTTCTCTCTCTCACTCAGTCAATCACTCACTCACAGCTTCTCTTTCTCTCTCTCTCCACACAGCTTCTCTCGCTCTCTCTCCCTCACAGCTTCTCTTTCTCTCTCTCTCTCACTCACAGCTTCTCTTTCTCTTTCTCTCTCTCACTCACAGCTTCTCTTTCTTTCTCTCCCTCACTCACAGCTTCTCTCTCTGTCTCTCTCACTCACTGCTTCTCTTTCTCTCTGTCTCACTGACTCACAGCTTCTCTCTCTCACTCACTCACTCACAGCTTCTCTTTCTCTCTTTCTCTCACTCACTCACAGCTTCTCTTTCTCTCTCTCTCTCACTCACTCACAGGTTCTATTTCTCTCTATCACACACAGCTTCTTTTTCTTGCTATCTCTCTCACTCACAGCTTCTCTTTTCTCTCTCTGTCTCTTCACTCACTGCTTCTCTTTCTCTCTATCTCACTCACAGCTTCTCTCTCTCTCTCTCTCACTCACAGCTTCTCTTTCTCTCTCTCTCTCACTCACTCACAGCTTCTGTTTCTCTCTGTCTCTTACTCACAGCTTCAATTTCTCTCTCTCTCACTTACTCACAGCTTCTCCTCTCTCTCTCACTCACTCACAGCTTCTCTTTCTCTCTCACAGCTTCTCATTCTCTCTCTCTCTCACTCACAAACAGCTTCTCTTTCTCTCTCTCTATCTCTCTCACTCACAGCTTCTCTTTCTCTCTCACACAGCTTTTCTATCTCTCTCTCTCTCACTCACTCACACTTCTCTTTCTCTCTCTGTCTCTCTCACACAGCTTCTTTTTCTCTCTCTCTCACTAACTCACAGATTCTCTTTCTCTCTCTCTCAATCACTCACAGCTTCTCTTTCTCTCTCTATCTCTCTCACTCACAGCTTCTCTTTCTCTCTCTCTCTCTCACTCACAGCTTCTCTCTCTGTCTCTCTCACTCACAGCTTCTATTTCTCTCTCTCTCACTCGCACAGCTACTCTTTCTCTCTCTCTCTCACAGCTTTTCTCTCTTTCTCTCTCTCACTTACTCACAGCTTCTCTTTCTCTCTCTATCTCTCTCACTCACTCACATCTTCTATTTCTCTCTCACTCTCACAGCTTCTCTTTCTCTCTATCTCTCTGACTCACAGGTTCTATTTCACTCTCTGTCTCCCTCACTCACAGCTTCTCTCTCTCTCTCTCACAGCTTCTCTCTCTCTCTCTCTCTCTCACTCACTCACAGCTTCTCTTTCTCTCTCTGTCTCTCTCACTCACAGCTTCTCTCTCTCTCTCTCACTAACTCCCAGCTTCTCTCTCTCTCACTCACTCACTCACAGCTTCTCTCTCTCTCTCTCTCTCACTCACAGCTTCTCTTTCTCTCTCTCTCTCTCTCTCACTCACTCACAGCTTTTCTCTCTCTCTATCTCTCTCATTCACAGCTTCTCTTTCTCTTTCTCTCACTAACTCACAGCTTCTCTTTCTCTCTTTCTCTCACTCACTCACAGCTTCTCTTTCTCTCTCTCTCTCACTCACTCACAGGTTCTATTTCTCTCTATCACACACAGCTTCTTTTTCTCGCTATCTCTCTCACTCACAGCTTCTCTTTTCTCTCTCTGTCTCTTCACTCACTGCTTCTCTTTCTCTCTATCTCACTCACAGCTTCTCTCTCTCTCTCTCTCTCACTCACAGCTTCTCTTTCTCTCTCTCTATCACTCACTCACAGCTTCTGTTTCTCTCTCTCTCCCTCACAGCTTCTCTTTCTCTCTCTCTCTCTCACACAGCTTCTCTTTCTTTCTCTCCCTCCCTCACTCACTCACAGCTTCTCTTTCTCTCTCTGTCTCTCTCACTTACTGCTTCTCTTTCTCTCTGTCAAACTGACTCACAGCTTCTCTCTCTCTCCCTCACTCACTCACAGCTTCTCTTTCTCTCTTTCTGTCACTCATTCACAACTTCTGTTTCTCTCTGTCTCTCACTCACAGCTTCAATTTCTCTCTCTCTCACTAATTCACAGCTTCTCCTTCTCTCTCTCACACACACTCACAGCTTCTCTTTCTCTCTCCCTCACAGCTTTTCTTTCTCTCTCTCTCACTCACTCACGCTTCTCTTTCTCACTCTGTCTCTCTCACACAGCTTCTCTTTCTCTCTCTCTCACTAACTCACAGCTTCTCTTTCTCTAACTCTCACTCACTCACAGCTTCTCTTTCTCTCTCTCTCTCTCACACACAGCTTCTCTTTCTCTCTCTCTCACTCACTCACAGCTTCTCTCTCTCTGTCTCTCTCACTCACGGCTTCTATTTCCCTCTCTCTCACTAACTCACAGCTTCTCTTTCTCTCTATCTCTCTCACTCACGGCTTCTCTTTTCTCTCTCTCACTCAATCACAGCTTCTCTTTCTCTCTCTCTCCCTCACAGCTTCTCTTTCTCTCTCTCTCTCTCTCTCTCACTCACAGCTTCTGTTTTTCTCTCTCACTCACAGCTTCTCTTTCTCTCTCTCTCCCTCACAGCTTCTCTTTCTCTCTCTCTCTCTATAACAGCTTCTATTGGTCTCTCTCTCTCTCACTCACAGCTTCTCTCTCTCTCTCTCTCACTCACAGCTTCTCTTTCTCTCTCACTCACAGCTTCTCTTTCTCTCTCTCACACAGCTTCTCTTTCTTTCTCACTCACAACTTCTCCTTCTCTCTCTCACTCACTCAATCACTCACTCACAGCTTCTCTTTCTCTCTCTCTCCACACAGCTTCTCTCTCTCTCTCTAACAGTCTCTCTCTCTCTCTCACTCACAGCTTCGCTTTCCCTTTCTCTCACTCATTCACCGCTTCTCTTTCACTCTCTCACTCATAGCTTCTCTTTCTCTCTCACAGCTTCTTTCTCTCTCTCTCACTCACAGCTTCTCTTTCTCTCTCTCTCTTGCTCACTCACAGGTTCTATTTCTCTCTCTCCCTCACTCACAGGTTCTATTTCTCTCTCTCCTTCACTCACAGCTTCTCTTTCTCTCTCTCTCTCTCACTCACAGCTTCTCTTTTGCTTTCTCTCTCTCACTCACAGCTTCTCTTTCTCTCTCTCTCTCACTCACAGCTTCTCTTTCTCTCTCTCTCTCATTCACAGCTACTCTTACTCTCTCTCTCACAGCTTCTCTCTCTCTCTCTCTCACTCACAGCTTCTCTTTCTCTCTCTCTCTTGCTCACTCACAGGTTCTATTTCTCTCACTGTCTCCCTCACTCACAGCTTCTCTTTGTCTCTCTCTCCCTCACTCACAGCTTATCTTTCGCTTTCTCTCACTCACTCACAGCTTCTCTTTCTCTCTCTCTCTCTCAAACTCACAGCTTCTCTTTCTCTCTCTCTCTCACTCACAGCTTCTCTTTCTCTCTCTCACTCACAGCTTCTCTTTCTCTCTCTCTCTCTCTCACTCACAGCTTCTCTTTCTCTCTCTCTCTCTCACACACAGCTTCTCTTTCTCTCTCTCTCTCACTCACATCTTCTATTTCTCTCTCTCTCACAGCTTCTCTTTCTCTCTATATCTCTCACTCACAGCTTCTCTTTTCTCTCTCTCTCACTCACTAACAGCTTCTCTTTCTCTCTCTCTCCGTCACATCTTCTCTTTCTCTCTCTCTCTCACTCACAGCTTCTCTTTCTCTTTCTCTCTCTCACTCACAGCTTCTCTTTCTTTCATTCTCTCCCTCACTCACAGCTCCTCTCTCTGTCTCTCTAAATCACAGCTTCTCTTTCTTTCTCTCTCTTTCACTCACAGCTTCTTTTTCTCTCTCTCTCACTCACTCACAGCTTCTCTTCCTCTCTCTCTCTCACTCACAGCTTCTCGTTATCTCTCTCTCTCACTCACATCTCTTTCTCTCTCTCACTCACTCACAGCTTCTCTTTCTTTCTCTCTCTCTCACTCACAGATTCACTTTTGCTCTCTCTCTCACTCACTCACAGCTTCTCTCTCTCACTCACTCACTCACAGCTTCTCTCTCTCTCTCTCACTTACAGCTTCTCTCTCTCACTCACTCACAGCTTCTCTTTCTCTCACTCTCTCTCACACTCACAGCTTCTCTATCTCTCTCTCTCACTCACAGCTTCTCTTTCTCTCTCTCTCACTCACAGCTTCTCTTTCTCTCTCTCTCACTCACAGCTTCTCTTTCTCTCTCTCGCTCACTCACAGCTTCTCTCTCTCTCACTCACATCTTCTCTTTCTCTCTCTTTCACTCACAGCTTCTTTTTCTCTCTCTCTCACTCACTCACAGCTTCTCTTCCTATCTCTCTCTCTCTCACTCACAGCTTCTCATTATCTCTCTCTCACTCACATCTCTTTCTCTCTCTCTCACTCACAGCTTCACTTTCGCTCTCTCTCTCACTCACTCACAGCTTCTCTCTCTCACTCACTCAGTCACAGCTTCTCTCTCTCTCTCACTCAGCTTCTCTCTCTCACTCACTCACAGCTTCTCTTTCTCTCTCAATCACACTCACAGCTTCTCTATCTCTCTCTCTCTCACTCACAGCTTCTCTTTCTCTCTCTCTCATTCACAGCTTCTCTTTCTCTCTCTCTCTCACTCACAGCTTCTCTCACTCTCTCTCACACTCACAGCTTCTCTTTCTATCTCTCTCTCATTCACAGCTTCTCTTTCTCCCTCTCTCTCTCACTCACAGCTTCTCTCTCTCACTCACTCACAGCTTCTCTTTCTTTCTCTCTCTCTTGCTCACCGCTTCTCTTTCTCTCTCTCTCTCACTCACAGCTTCTCTTTCTCTCTCTCTCACTCACAGCTTCTCTCACTCTCTCACACTCACAGCTTCTCTTTCTTTCTCTCTCTCACTCACAGCTTCTCTTTCTCTCTCTCACTCACTCACAGCTTCTCTCTCTCACTCACATCTTCTCTTTCTCTCTCTTTCACTCACAGCTTCTCTTTCTCTCTCTCTCTCTCACTCACAGCATCTCTTTCTCTCTCTCACTCACTCACAGCTTCTCTTTCTCTCTCTCTCACTCACAGCTTCTCTTTCTTTGTCTCTCTAAATCACAGCTTCTCTTTCTTTCTCTCTCTCACTCACAGCTTCTCTTTCTCTCTCTCGCTCACTCACAGCTTCTCTCTCTCTCACTCACATCTTCTCTTTCTCTCTCTTTCACTCACAGCTTCTTTCTCTCTCTCTCTCACTCACTCACAGCTTCTCTTCCTCTCTCTCTCTCACTCACAGCTTCTCATTATCTCTCTCTCACTCACATCTCTTTCTCTCTCTCACTCACTCACAGCTTCTCTTTCTCTCTCTCTCACTCACAGATTCACTTTTGCTCTCTCTCTCACTCACTCACAGCTTCTCTCTCTCACTCACTCACAGCTTCTCTTTCTCTCACTCTCTCTCACACTCACAGCTTCTCTATCTCTCTCTCTCACTCACAGCTTCTCTTTCTCTCTCTCTCACTCACAGCTTCTCTTTCTCTCTCTCTCACTCACAGCTTCTCTTTCTCTCTCTCGCTCACTCACAGCTTCTCTCTCTCTCACTCACATCTTCTCTTTCTCTCTCTTTCACTCACAGCTTCTTTTTCTCTCTCTCTCACTCACTCACAGCTTCTCTTCCTATCTCTCTCTCTCTCACTCACAGCTTCTCATTATCTCTCTCTCTCACTCACATCTCTTTCTCTCTCTCTCACTCACAGCTTCTCTCTCTCACTCACTCACTCACAGCTTCTCTCTCTCTCACTCAGCTTCTCTCTCTCACTCACTCACAGCTTCTCTTTCTCTCTCTCTCACACTCACAGCTTCTCTATCTCTCTCTCTCTCACTCACAGCTTCTCTTTCTCTCTCTCTCACTCACAGCTTCTCTTTCTCTCACTCTCTCTCACACTCACACCTTCTCTCTCTCTCTCTCTCTCACTCACAGCTTCTCTTTCTCTCTCTCTCACTCACAGCTTCTCTTTCTCTCTCTCTCTCACTCACAGCTTCTCTCACTCTCTCTCACACTCACAGCTACTCTTTCTATCTGTCTCTCATTCACAGCTTCTCTTTCTCCCTCTCTCTCTCACTCACAGCTTCTCTCTCTCACTCACTCACAGCTTCTCTTTCTTTCTCTCTCTCTTGCTCACAGCTTCTCTTTCTCTCTCTCTCTCACTCACAGCTTCTCTTTCTCTCTCTCTCACTCACAGCTTCTCTCACTCTCTTTCACACTCACAGCTTCTCTTTCTTTCCCTCTCTCAGTCACAGCTTCTATTTCTCTCTCTCTCTCACTCACAGCTTCTCTCTCTCTCACTCACATCTTCTCTTTCTCTCTCTTTCACTCACAGCTTCTCTTTCTCTCTCTCTCACTCACAGCTTCTCTTTCTCTCTCTCACTCACTCACAGCTTCTCTTTCTCTCTCTCTCACTCACAGCTTCTCTTTCTTTCTCTCTCTAAATCACAGCTTCTTTTTCTTTATCTCTCTCTCACTCACTGCTTCTCTTTCTCTCTCTCTCACTCACAGCTTTTCTTTCTCTATTTCTCACTCACAGCTTCTCTTTCTCTCTCTCTCACTCACAGCTTCTCTTTCTTTCTCTCTCTCTCACTCACATGTTCTCTTTCTCTCTCTCTCTCACTCACAGCTTCTCTTTCTTTATCTCTCTCTAACTCACAGCTTCTCTTTCTGTCTCTCTCTCTCACTCACAGCTTCTCTTTCTCTCTCTCTCTCACTCACAGCTTCTCTTTCTCTCTCTCTCACTCACTCACAGCTTCTCTTTCTCTCTCTCTCTCTCACTCACAGCTTCTCATTTTCTCTCTTTCACACTCACATCTTCTCTTTCTCTAGCTATCTCACTCACAGCTTCTCTTTCTCTCACTCACTCACTGCTTCTCTCTCTCACTCACTCACAGCTTCTCTTTTTCTCTCTCTCTCACTCACAGCTTCTCTTTTCTCTCTCTCACTCAATCACAGCTTCTCTTTCTCTCTCTCTCCCTCACAGCTTCTCTTTCTCTCTCTCTCTCTCTCTCTCACTCACAGCTTCTGTTTTTCTCTCTCACTCACAGCTTCTCTTTCTCTCTCTCTCCCTCACAGCTTCTCTTTCTCTCTCTCTCTCTATAACAGCTTCTATTGGTCTCTCTCTCTCTCACTCACAGCTTCTCTCTCTCTCTCTCTCACTCACAGCTTCTCTTTCTCTCTCACTCACAGCTTCTCTTTCTCTCTCTCACACAGCTTCTCTTTCTTTCTCACTCACAACTTCTCCTTCTCTCTCTCACTCACTCAATCACTCACTCACAGCTTCTCTTTCTCTCTCTCTCCACACAGCTTCTCTCTCTCTCTCTAACAGTCTCTCTCTCTCTCTCACTCACAGCTTCGCTTTCCCTTTCTCTCACTCATTCACCGCTTCTCTTTCACTCTCTCACTCATAGCTTCTCTTTCTCTCTCACAGCTTCTTTCTCTCTCTCTCACTCACAGCTTCTCTTTCTCTCTCTCTCTTGCTCACTCACAGGTTCTATTTCTCTCTCTCCCTCACTCACAGGTTCTATTTCTCTCTCTCCTTCACTCACAGCTTCTCTTTCTCTCTCTCTCTCTCACTCACAGCTTCTCTTTTGCTTTCTCTCTCTCACTCACAGCTTCTCTTTCTCTCTCTCTCTCACTCACAGCTTCTCTTTCTCTCTCTCTCTCATTCACAGCTACTCTTACTCTCTCTCTCACAGCTTCTCTCTCTCTCTCTCTCACTCACAGCTTCTCTTTCTCTCTCTCTCTTGCTCACTCACAGGTTCTATTTCTCTCACTGTCTCCCTCACTCACAGCTTCTCTTTGTCTCTCTCTCCCTCACTCACAGCTTATCTTTCGCTTTCTCTCACTCACTCACAGCTTCTCTTTCTCTCTCTCTCTCTCAAACTCACAGCTTCTCTTTCTCTCTCTCTCTCACTCACAGCTTCTCTTTCTCTCTCTCACTCACAGCTTCTCTTTCTCTCTCTCTCTCTCTCACTCACAGCTTCTCTTTCTCTCTCTCTCTCTCACACACAGCTTCTCTTTCTCTCTCTCTCTCACTCACATCTTCTATTTCTCTCTCTCTCACAGCTTCTCTTTCTCTCTATATCTCTCACTCACAGCTTCTCTTTTCTCTCTCTCTCACTCACTAACAGCTTCTCTTTCTCTCTCTCTCCGTCACATCTTCTCTTTCTCTCTCTCTCTCACTCACAGCTTCTCTTTCTCTTTCTCTCTCTCACTCACAGCTTCTCTTTCTTTCATTCTCTCCCTCACTCACAGCTCCTCTCTCTGTCTCTCTAAATCACAGCTTCTCTTTCTTTCTCTCTCTTTCACTCACAGCTTCTTTTTCTCTCTCTCTCACTCACTCACAGCTTCTCTTCCTCTCTCTCTCTCACTCACAGCTTCTCATTATCTCTCTCTCTCACTCACATCTCTTTCTCTCTCTCACTCACTCACAGCTTCTCTTTCTTTCTCTCTCTCTCACTCACAGATTCACTTTTGCTCTCTCTCTCACTCACTCACAGCTTCTCTCTCTCACTCACTCACTCACAGCTTCTCTCTCTCTCTCTCACTTACAGCTTCTCTCTCTCACTCACTCACAGCTTCTCTTTCTCTCACTCTCTCTCACACTCACAGCTTCTCTATCTCTCTCTCTCACTCACAGCTTCTCTTTCTCTCTCTCTCACTCACAGCTTCTCTTTCTCTCTCTCTCACTCACAGCTTCTCTTTCTCTCTCTCGCTCACTCACAGCTTCTCTCTCTCTCACTCACATCTTCTCTTTCTCTCTCTTTCACTCACAGCTTCTTTTTCTCTCTCTCTCACTCACTCACAGCTTCTCTTCCTATCTCTCTCTCTCTCACTCACAGCTTCTCATTATCTCTCTCTCACTCACATCTCTTTCTCTCTCTCTCACTCACAGCTTCACTTTCGCTCTCTCTCTCACTCACAGCTTCTCTCTCTCACTCACTCAGTCACAGCTTCTCTCTCTCTCTCACTCAGCTTCTCTCTCTCACTCACTCACAGCTTCTCTTTCTCTCTCTCTCACACTCACAGCTTCTCTATCTCTCTCTCTCTCACTCACAGCTTCTCTTTCTCTCTCTCTCATTCACAGCTTCTCTTTCTCTCTCTCTCTCACTCACAGCTTCTCTCACTCTCTCTCACACTCACAGCTTCTCTTTCTATCTCTCTCTCATTCACAGCTTCTCTTTCTCCCTCTCTCTCTCACTCACAGCTTCTCTCTCTCACTCACTCACAGCTTCTCTTTCTTTCTCTCTCTCTTGCTCACCGCTTCTCTTTCTCTCTCTCTCTCACTCACAGCTTCTCTTTCTCTCTCTCTCACTCACAGCTTCTCTCACTCTCTCACACTCACAGCTTCTCTTTCTTTCTCTCTCTCACTCACAGCTTCTCTTTCTCTCTCTCACTCACTCACAGCTTCTCTCTCTCACTCACATCTTCTCTTTCTCTCTCTTTCACTCACAGCTTCTCTTTCTCTCTCTCTCTCTCACTCACAGCATCTCTTTCTCTCTCTCACTCACTCACAGCTTCTCTTTCTCTCTCTCTCACTCACAGCTTCTCTTTCTTTGTCTCTCTAAATCACAGCTTCTCTTTCTTTCTCTCTCTCACTCACAGCTTCTCTTTCTCTCTCTCGCTCACTCACAGCTTCTCTCTCTCTCACTCACATCTTCTCTTTCTCTCTCTTTCACTCACAGCTTCTTTTTCTCTCTCTCTCACTCACTCACAGCTTCTCTTCCTCTCTCTCTCTCACTCACAGCTTCTCATTATCTCTCTCTCACTCACATCTCTTTCTCTCTCTCACTCACTCACAGCTTCTCTTTCTCTCTCTCTCACTCACAGATTCACTTTTGCTCTCTCTCTCACTCACTCACAGCTTCTCTCTCTCACTCACTCACAGCTTCTCTTTCTCTCACTCTCTCTCACACTCACAGCTTCTCTATCTCTCTCTCTCACTCACAGCTTCTCTTTCTCTCTCTCTCACTCACAGCTTCCCTTTCTCTCTCTCTCACTCACAGCTTCTCTTTCTCTCTCTCGCTCACTCACAGCTTCTCTCTCTCTCACTCACATCTTCTCTTTCTCTCTCTTTCACTCACAGCTTCTTTTTCTCTCTCTCTCACTCACTCACAGCTTCTCTTCCTATCTCTCTCTCTCTCACTCACAGCTTCTCATTATCTCTCTCTCTCACTCACATCTCTTTCTCTCTCTCTCACTCACAGCTTCTCTCTCTCACTCACTCACTCACAGCTTCTCTCTCTCTCACTCAGCTTCTCTCTCTCACTCACTCACAGCTTCTCTTTCTCTCTCTCTCACACTCACAGCTTCTCTATCTCTCTCTCTCTCACTCACAGCTTCTCTTTCTCTCTCTCTCACTCACAGCTTCTCTTTCTCTCACTCTCTCTCACACTCACAGCTTCTCTCTCTCTCTCTCTCTCACTCACAGCTTCTCTTTCTCTCTCTCTCACTCACAGCTTCTCTTTCTCTCTCTCTCTCACTCACAGCTTCTCTCACTCTCTCTCACACTCACAGCTACTCTTTCTATCTGTCTCTCATTCACAGCTTCTCTTTCTCCCTCTCTCTCTCACTCACAGCTTCTCTCTCTCACTCACTCACAGCTTCTCTTTCTTTCTCTCTCTCTTGCTCACAGCTTCTCTTTCTCTCTCTCTCTCACTCACAGCTTCTCTTTCTCTCTCTCTCACTCACAGCTTCTCTCACTCTCTTTCACACTCACAGCTTCTCTTTCTTTCCCTCTCTCAGTCACAGCTTCTATTTCTCTCTCTCTCTCACTCACAGCTTCTCTCTCTCTCACTCACATCTTCTCTTTCTCTCTCTTTCACTCACAGCTTCTCTTTCTCTCTCTCTCACTCACAGCTTCTCTTTCTCTCTCTCACTCACTCACAGCTTCTCTTTCTCTCTCTCTCACTCACAGCTTCTCTTTCTTTCTCTCTCTAAATCACAGCTTCTTTTTCTTTATCTCTCTCTCACTCACTGCTTCTCTTTCTCTCTCTCTCACTCACAGCTTTTCTTTCTCTATTTCTCACTCACAGCTTCTCTTTCTCTCTCTCTCACTCACAGCTTCTCTTTCTTTCTCTCTCTCTCACTCACATGTTCTCTTTCTCTCTCTCTCTCACTCACAGCTTCTCTTTCTTTATCTCTCTCTAACTCACAGCTTCTCTTTCTGTCTCTCTCTCTCACTCACAGCTTCTCTTTCTCTCTCTCTCTCACTCACAGCTTCTCTTTCTCTCTCTCTCACTCACTCACAGCTTCTCTTTCTCTCTCTCTCTCTCACTCACAGCTTCTCATTTTCTCTCTTTCACACTCACATCTTCTCTTTCTCTAGCTATCTCACTCACAGCTTCTCTTTCTCTCACTCACTCACTGCTTCTCTCTCTCACTCACTCACAGCTTCTCTTTTTCTCTCTCTCTCACTCACAGCTTCTCTTTTCTCTCTCTCACTCAATCACAGCTTCTCTTTCTCTCTCTCTCCCTCACAGCTTCTCTTTCTCTCTCTCTCTCTCTCTCTCACTCACAGCTTCTGTTTTTCTCTCTCACTCACAGCTTCTCTTTCTCTCTCTCTCCCTCACAGCTTCTCTTTCTCTCTCTCTCTCTATAACAGCTTCTATTGGTCTCTCTCTCTCTCACTCACAGCTTCTCTCTCTCTCTCTCTCACTCACAGCTTCTCTTTCTCTCTCACTCACAGCTTCTCTTTCTCTCTCTCACACAGCTTCTCTTTCTTTCTCACTCACAACTTCTCCTTCTCTCTCTCACTCACTCAATCACTCACTCACAGCTTCTCTTTCTCTCTCTCTCCACACAGCTTCTCTCTCTCTCTCTAACAGTCTCTCTCTCTCTCTCACTCACAGCTTCGCTTTCCCTTTCTCTCACTCATTCACCGCTTCTCTTTCACTCTCTCACTCATAGCTTCTCTTTCTCTCTCACAGCTTCTTTCTCTCTCTCTCACTCACAGCTTCTCTTTCTCTCTCTCTCTTGCTCACTCACAGGTTCTATTTCTCTCTCTCCCTCACTCACAGGTTCTATTTCTCTCTCTCCTTCACTCACAGCTTCTCTTTCTCTCTCTCTCTCTCACTCACAGCTTCTCTTTTGCTTTCTCTCTCTCACTCACAGCTTCTCTTTCTCTCTCTCTCTCACTCACAGCTTCTCTTTCTCTCTCTCTCTCATTCACAGCTACTCTTACTCTCTCTCTCACAGCTTCTCTCTCTCTCTCACTCACTCACAGCTTCTCTTTCTCTCTCTCTCTTGCTCACTCACAGGTTCTATTTCTCTCACTGTCTCCCTCACTCACAGCTTCTCTTTGTCTCTCTCTCCCTCACTCACAGCTTATCTTTCGCTTTCTCTCACTCACTCACAGCTTCTCTTTCTCTCTCTCTCTCTCAAACTCACAGCTTCTCTTTCTCTCTCTCTCTCACTCACAGCTTCTCTTTCTCTCTCTCACTCACAGCTTCTCTTTCTCTCTCTCTCTCTCTCACTCACAGCTTCTCTTTCTCTCTCTCTCTCTCACACACAGCTTCTCTTTCTCTCTCTCTCTCACTCACATCTTCTATTTCTCTCTCTCTCACAGCTTCTCTTTCTCTCTATATCTCTCACTCACAGCTTCTCTTTTCTCTCTCTCTCACTCACTAACAGCTTCTCTTTCTCTCTCTCTCCGTCACATCTTCTCTTTCTCTCTCTCTCTCACTCACAGCTTCTCTTTCTCTTTCTCTCTCTCACTCACAGCTTCTCTTTCTTTCATTCTCTCCCTCACTCACAGCTCCTCTCTCTGTCTCTCTAAATCACAGCTTCTCTTTCTTTCTCTCTCTTTCACTCACAGCTTCTTTTTCTCTCTCTCTCACTCACTCACAGCTTCTCTTCCTCTCTCTCTCTCACTCACAGCTTCTCATTATCTCTCTCTCTCACTCACATCTCTTTCTCTCTCTCACTCACTCACAGCTTCTCTTTCTTTCTCTCTCTCTCACTCACAGATTCACTTTTGCTCTCTCTCTCACTCACTCACAGCTTCTCTCTCTCACTCACTCACTCACAGCTTCTCTCTCTCTCTCTCACTTACAGCTTCTCTCTCTCACTCACTCACAGCTTCTCTTTCTCTCACTCTCTCTCACACTCACAGCTTCTCTATCTCTCTCTCTCACTCACAGCTTCTCTTTCTCTCTCTCTCACTCACAGCTTCTCTTTCTCTCTCTCTCACTCACAGCTTCTCTTTCTCTCTCTCGCTCACTCACAGCTTCTCTCTCTCTCACTCACATCTTCTCTTTCTCTCTCTTTCACTCACAGCTTCTTTTTCTCTCTCTCTCACTCACTCACAGCTTCTCTTCCTATCTCTCTCTCTCTCACTCACAGCTTCTCATTATCTCTCTCTCACTCACATCTCTTTCTCTCTCTCTCACTCACAGCTTCACTTTCGCTCTCTCTCTCACTCACAGCTTCTCTCTCTCACTCACTCAGTCACAGCTTCTCTCTCTCTCTCACTCAGCTTCTCTCTCTCACTCACTCACAGCTTCTCTTTCTCTCTCTCTCACACTCACAGCTTCTCTATCTCTCTCTCTCTCACTCACAGCTTCTCTTTCTCTCTCTCTCATTCACAGCTTCTCTTTCTCTCTCTCTCTCACTCACAGCTTCTCTCACTCTCTCTCACACTCACAGCTTCTCTTTCTATCTCTCTCTCATTCACAGCTTCTCTTTCTCCCTCTCTCTCTCACTCACAGCTTCTCTCTCTCACTCACTCACAGCTTCTCTTTCTTTCTCTCTCTCTTGCTCACCGCTTCTCTTTCTCTCTCTCTCTCACTCACAGCTTCTCTTTCTCTCTCTCTCACTCACAGCTTCTCTCACTCTCTCACACTCACAGCTTCTCTTTCTTTCTCTCTCTCACTCACAGCTTCTCTTTCTCTCTCTCACTCACTCACAGCTTCTCTCTCTCACTCACATCTTCTCTTTCTCTCTCTTTCACTCACAGCTTCTCTTTCTCTCTCTCTCTCTCACTCACAGCATCTCTTTCTCTCTCTCACTCACTCACAGCTTCTCTTTCTCTCTCTCTCACTCACAGCTTCTCTTTCTTTGTCTCTCTAAATCACAGCTTCTCTTTCTTTCTCTCTCTCACTCACAGCTTCTCTTTCTCTCTCTCGCTCACTCACAGCTTCTCTCTCTCTCACTCACATCTTCTCTTTCTCTCTCTTTCACTCACAGCTTCTTTTTCTCTCTCTCTCACTCACTCACAGCTTCTCTTCCTCTCTCTCTCTCACTCACAGCTTCTCATTATCTCTCTCTCACTCACATCTCTTTCTCTCTCTCACTCACTCACAGCTTCTCTTTCTCTCTCTCTCACTCACAGATTCACTTTTGCTCTCTCTCTCACTCACTCACAGCTTCTCTCTCTCACTCACTCACAGCTTCTCTTTCTCTCACTCTCTCTCACACTCACAGCTTCTCTATCTCTCTCTCTCACTCACAGCTTCTCTTTCTCTCTCTCTCACTCACAGCTTCCCTTTCTCTCTCTCTCACTCACAGCTTCTCTTTCTCTCTCTCGCTCACTCACAGCTTCTCTCTCTCTCACTCACATCTTCTCTTTCTCTCTCTTTCACTCACAGCTTCTTTTTCTCTCTCTCTCACTCACTCACAGCTTCTCTTCCTATCTCTCTCTCTCTCACTCACAGCTTCTCATTATCTCTCTCTCTCACTCACATCTCTTTCTCTCTCTCTCACTCACAGCTTCTCTCTCTCACTCACTCACTCACAGCTTCTCTCTCTCTCACTCAGCTTCTCTCTCTCACTCACTCACAGCTTCTCTTTCTCTCTCTCTCACACTCACAGCTTCTCTATCTCTCTCTCTCTCACTCACAGCTTCTCTTTCTCTCTCTCTCACTCACAGCTTCTCTTTCTCTCACTCTCTCTCACACTCACAGCTTCTCTCTCTCTCTCTCTCTCACTCACAGCTTCTCTTTCTCTCTCTCTCACTCACAGCTTCTCTTTCTCTCTCTCTCTCACTCACAGCTTCTCTCACTCTCTCTCACACTCACAGCTACTCTTTCTATCTGTCTCTCATTCACAGCTTCTCTTTCTCCCTCTCTCTCTCACTCACAGCTTCTCTCTCTCACTCACTCACAGCTTCTCTTTCTTTCTCTCTCTCTTGCTCACAGCTTCTCTTTCTCTCTCTCTCTCACTCACAGCTTCTCTTTCTCTCTCTCTCACTCACAGCTTCTCTCACTCTCTTTCACACTCACAGCTTCTCTTTCTTTCCCTCTCTCAGTCACAGCTTCTATTTCTCTCTCTCTCTCACTCACAGCTTCTCTCTCTCTCACTCACATCTTCTCTTTCTCTCTCTTTCACTCACAGCTTCTATTTCTCTCTCTCTCACTCACAGCTTCTCTTTCTCTCTCTCACTCACTCACAGCTTCTCTTTCTCTCTCTCTCACTCACAGCTTCTCTTTCTTTCTCTCTCTAAATCACAGCTTCTTTTTCTTTATCTCTCTCTCACTCACTGCTTCTCTTTCTCTCTCTCTCACTCACAGCTTTTCTTTCTCTATTTCTCACTCACAGCTTCTCTTTCTCTCTCTCTCACTCACAGCTTCTCTTTCTTTCTCTCTCTCTCACTCACATGTTCTCTTTCTCTCTCTCTCTCACTCACAGCTTCTCTTTCTTTATCTCTCTCTAACTCACAGCTTCTCTTTCTGTCTCTCTCTCTCACTCACAGCTTCTCTTTCTCTCTCTCTCTCACTCACAGCTTCTCTTTCTCTCTCTCTCACTCACTCACAGCTTCTCTTTCTCTCTCTCTCTCTCACTCACAGCTTCTCGTTTTCTCTCTTTCACACTCACATCTTCTCTTTCTCTAGCTATCTCACTCACAGCTTCTCTTTCTCTCTCTCACTCACTCACTGCTTCTCTCTCTCACTCACTCACAGCTTCTCTTTTTCTCTCTCTCTCACTCACAGCTTCTCTTTCTTTCTCTCTCTCTCACTCACAGCTTCTCTTTCTCTCTCTCTCACTCACTCACAGCTTCTCTTTCTCTCTCTCACACACTCACAGCTTCTCTTTCTCTCTCTCTCTCACTCACAGCTTCTCTTTCTTTCTCTCTCTCTCAATCACAGCTTCTCTTTCTCTCTCTCTCTCTCACTCACAGCTTCTCTCTCTCTCACTCACAGCTTCTCGTTATCTCTCTCTCACTCACATCTTCTCTTTCTCTCTCTCTCTTACTCACAGCTTCTTCTTTTTCACTCTCTCACTCACAGCTTCTCTTTCTTTCTCTCTCTAACTCACAGCTTCTCTTTCTCTCTCTCTCTCACTCACAGCTTCTCTTTCTCTCTCTCTCTATCACTCACAGCTTCTCTTTCTTTCTCTCTCTCTCACTCACTGCGTCTCTTTCTCTCTCTCTCTCTCTCACTCACAGCTTATCATTCTCTCTCTGTCTCACTCACAGCTTCTCTTTCTCTGTCTCTCTCTAACTCACAGCTTCTCTTTCTCTCTCTCTTACTCGCAGCTTCTTTTTCTCTCTCTCTCACTCACAGCTTCTCTTTCTTTCTCTCTCTCACTCACAGCTTCTCTTTCTCTCTCTCGCTCACTCACAGCTTCTCTCTCTCACTCACATCTTCTCTTTCTCTCTCTTTCACTCACAGCTTCTTTTCCTCTCTCTCTCACTCACTCACAGCTTCTCTTCCTCTCTCTCTCTCTCACTCACAGCTTCTCATTATCTCTCTCTCACTCACATCTCTTTCTCTCTCTCTCACTCACAGCTTCTCTTTCTCTCTCTCTCACTCACAGCTTCACTTTCGCTCTCTCTCTCACTCACTCACAGCTTCTCTCTCTCACTCACTCACTCACAGCTTCTCTCTCTCTCACTCACATCTTCTCTTTCTCTCTCTTTCACTCACAGCTTCTTTTTCTCTCTCTCTCACTCACTCACAGCTTCTCTTCCTCTCTCTCTCTCTCACTCACAGCTTCTCATTATCTCTCTCTCTCACTCACATCTCTTTCTCTCTCTCTCTCACTCACAGCTTCTCTTTCTCTCTCTCTCACTCACATCTTCTCTTTCTCTCTCTATCTCACTCACAGCTTCTCTCACTCTCTCTCACACTCACAGCTTCTCTTTCTATCTCTCTCTCATTCACAGCTTCTCTTTCTCTTTCTCTCTCTCACTCAGAGCTTCTCTTTCTTTCTCTCCCTCACTCACTCACTCACTCACAGCTTCTCTTTCTCTCTGTCTCACTGACTCACAGCTTCTCTCTCTCTCTCACTCACTCACAGCTTCTCTTTCTCTCTTTCTCTCACTCACTCACAGCTTCTCTTTCTCTCTCTCACTCACTCACTCACTCACAGGTTCTATTTCTCTCTCACCACACAGCTTCTCTTTCTCTCTATCTCGCTCACTCACAGCTTCTCTTTTCTCTCTCTCTCTCATTCACAGCTACTCTTTCTCTCTCTCACTCACAGCTTCTCTTTCTCTCTCTTTCTCTCTCACTCACTGCATCTCTTTCTCTCTCTCTCACTCACTCACAGCTTCTCTCTTTCTCTCACTCACTCACAGCTTCTCTTTCTCTCTCTCTCTCATTCACTCACAGCTTCTCTCTCTCTGTCTCTCTCACTCACAGCTTCTCTTTCTCTCTCACACACACAGCTTCTCTTTCTCTCTCTCTCTCTCACACAGCTTCTCTTTCTCTCTCTCTCTCTAACTCACTCACAACTTCTGTTTCTCTCTGTCTCTCACTCACAGCTTCAATTTCTCTCTCTCTCACTAACTCACTGCTTCTCCTTCTCTCTCTCTCACTCACTCACAGCTTCTCTCTCTCTCTCTCTCTCTCTAACAGCTTCTCATTCTCTCACTCACACACAGCTTCTCTTTCTCTCTCTCTCTAACTCTCTCACTCACAGCTTCTCTTTCTCTCTCACTCACAGCTTTTCTTTCTCTCTCTCTCTCACTCACTCATGCTTCTCTTTCTCTCTCTGTCTCTCTCACACAGCTTCTCTTTCTCTCTCTCTCACTAACTCACAGCTTCTCTTTCTCTAACTCTCACTCACTCACAGCTTCTCTTTCTCTCTCTCTCTCTCTCACTCACAGCTTCTCTTTCTCTCTCTCTCTCTCTCACTCACTCACAGCTTCTCTCTCTGTCTCTCTCACTCACGGCTTCTATTTCTCTCTCTCTCAGTAACTCACAGCTTCTCTTTCTCTCTCTCACACACAGCTTTTCTCTCTCTCTCTCACTCACTCACAGCTTTTCTCTCTCTCTCACTCACTCACATCTTCTATTTCTCTCTCTTTCTCACAGCTTCTCTTTCTCTCTATCTCTCTCACTCACAGCTTCTCTTTTCTCCCTCTCACTCACTCACAGCTTCTCTTTCTCTCACTCACTCACTGCTTCTCTCTCTCACTCACTCACAGCTTCTCTTTTTCTCTCTCTCTCACTCACAGCTTCTCTTTTCTCTCTCTCACTCAATCACAGCTTCTCTTTCTCTCTCTCTCCCTCACAGCTTCTCTTTCTCTCTCTCTCTCTCTCTCTCACTCACAGCTTCTGTTTTTCTCTCTCACTCACAGCTTCTCTTTCTCTCTCTCTCCCTCACAGCTTCTCTTTCTCTCTCTCTCTCTATAACAGCTTCTATTGGTCTCTCTCTCTCTCACTCACAGCTTCTCTCTCTCTCTCTCTCACTCACAGCTTCTCTTTCTCTCTCACTCACAGCTTCTCTTTCTCTCTCTCACACAGCTTCTCTTTCTTTCTCACTCACAACTTCTCCTTCTCTCTCTCACTCACTCAATCACTCACTCACAGCTTCTCTTTCTCTCTCTCTCCACACAGCTTCTCTCTCTCTCTCTAACAGTCTCTCTCTCTCTCTCACTCACAGCTTCGCTTTCCCTTTCTCTCACTCATTCACCGCTTCTCTTTCACTCTCTCACTCATAGCTTCTCTTTCTCTCTCACAGCTTCTTTCTCTCTCTCTCACTCACAGCTTCTCTTTCTCTCTCTCTCTTGCTCACTCACAGGTTCTATTTCTCTCTCTCCCTCACTCACAGGTTCTATTTCTCTCTCTCCTTCACTCACAGCTTCTCTTTCTCTCTCTCTCTCTCACTCACAGCTTCTCTTTTGCTTTCTCTCTCTCACTCACAGCTTCTCTTTCTCTCTCTCTCTCACTCACAGCTTCTCTTTCTCTCTCTCTCTCATTCACAGCTACTCTTACTCTCTCTCTCACAGCTTCTCTCTCTCTCTCTCTCACTCACAGCTTCTCTTTCTCTCTCTCTCTTGCTCACTCACAGGTTCTATTTCTCTCACTGTCTCCCTCACTCACAGCTTCTCTTTGTCTCTCTCTCCCTCACTCACAGCTTATCTTTCGCTTTCTCTCACTCACTCACAGCTTCTCTTTCTCTCTCTCTCTCTCAAACTCACAGCTTCTCTTTCTCTCTCTCTCTCACTCACAGCTTCTCTTTCTCTCTCTCACTCACAGCTTCTCTTTCTCTCTCTCTCTCTCTCACTCACAGCTTCTCTTTCTCTCTCTCTCTCTCACACACAGCTTCTCTTTCTCTCTCTCTCTCACTCACATCTTCTATTTCTCTCTCTCTCACAGCTTCTCTTTCTCTCTATATCTCTCACTCACAGCTTCTCTTTTCTCTCTCTCTCACTCACTAACAGCTTCTCTTTCTCTCTCTCTCCGTCACATCTTCTCTTTCTCTCTCTCTCTCACTCACAGCTTCTCTTTCTCTTTCTCTCTCTCACTCACAGCTTCTCTTTCTTTCATTCTCTCCCTCACTCACAGCTCCTCTCTCTGTCTCTCTAAATCACAGCTTCTCTTTCTTTCTCTCTCTTTCACTCACAGCTTCTTTTTCTCTCTCTCTCACTCACTCACAGCTTCTCTTCCTCTCTCTCTCTCACTCACAGCTTCTCATTATCTCTCTCTCTCACTCACATCTCTTTCTCTCTCTCACTCACTCACAGCTTCTCTTTCTTTCTCTCTCTCTCACTCACAGATTCACTTTTGCTCTCTCTCTCACTCACTCACAGCTTCTCTCTCTCACTCACTCACTCACAGCTTCTCTCTCTCTCTCTCACTTACAGCTTCTCTCTCTCACTCACTCACAGCTTCTCTTTCTCTCACTCTCTCTCACACTCACAGCTTCTCTATCTCTCTCTCTCACTCACAGCTTCTCTTTCTCTCTCTCTCACTCACAGCTTCTCTTTCTCTCTCTCTCACTCACAGCTTCTCTTTCTCTCTCTCGCTCACTCACAGCTTCTCTCTCTCTCACTCACATCTTCTCTTTCTCTCTCTTTCACTCACAGCTTCTTTTTCTCTCTCTCTCACTCACTCACAGCTTCTCTTCCTATCTCTCTCTCTCTCACTCACAGCTTCTCATTATCTCTCTCTCACTCACATCTCTTTCTCTCTCTCTCACTCACAGCTTCACTTTCGCTCTCTCTCTCACTCACAGCTTCTCTCTCTCACTCACTCAGTCACAGCTTCTCTCTCTCTCTCACTCAGCTTCTCTCTCTCACTCACTCACAGCTTCTCTTTCTCTCTCTCTCACACTCACAGCTTCTCTATCTCTCTCTCTCTCACTCACAGCTTCTCTTTCTCTCTCTCTCATTCACAGCTTCTCTTTCTCTCTCTCTCTCACTCACAGCTTCTCTCACTCTCTCTCACACTCACAGCTTCTCTTTCTATCTCTCTCTCATTCACAGCTTCTCTTTCTCCCTCTCTCTCTCACTCACAGCTTCTCTCTCTCACTCACTCACAGCTTCTCTTTCTTTCTCTCTCTCTTGCTCACCGCTTCTCTTTCTCTCTCTCTCTCACTCACAGCTTCTCTTTCTCTCTCTCTCACTCACAGCTTCTCTCACTCTCTCACACTCACAGCTTCTCTTTCTTTCTCTCTCTCACTCACAGCTTCTCTTTCTCTCTCTCACTCACTCACAGCTTCTCTCTCTCACTCACATCTTCTCTTTCTCTCTCTTTCACTCACAGCTTCTCTTTCTCTCTCTCTCTCTCACTCACAGCATCTCTTTCTCTCTCTCACTCACTCACAGCTTCTCTTTCTCTCTCTCTCACTCACAGCTTCTCTTTCTTTGTCTCTCTAAATCACAGCTTCTCTTTCTTTCTCTCTCTCACTCACAGCTTCTCTTTCTCTCTCTCGCTCACTCACAGCTTCTCTCTCTCTCACTCACATCTTCTCTTTCTCTCTCTTTCACTCACAGCTTCTTTTTCTCTCTCTCTCACTCACTCACAGCTTCTCTTCCTCTCTCTCTCTCACTCACAGCTTCTCATTATCTCTCTCTCACTCACATCTCTTTCTCTCTCTCACTCACTCACAGCTTCTCTTTCTCTCTCTCTCACTCACAGATTCACTTTTGCTCTCTCTCTCACTCACTCACAGCTTCTCTCTCTCACTCACTCACAGCTTCTCTTTCTCTCACTCTCTCTCACACTCACAGCTTCTCTATCTCTCTCTCTCACTCACAGCTTCTCTTTCTCTCTCTCTCACTCACAGCTTCCCTTTCTCTCTCTCTCACTCACAGCTTCTCTTTCTCTCTCTCGCTCACTCACAGCTTCTCTCTCTCTCACTCACATCTTCTCTTTCTCTCTCTTTCACTCACAGCTTCTTTTTCTCTCTCTCTCACTCACTCACAGCTTCTCTTCCTATCTCTCTCTCTCTCACTCACAGCTTCTCATTATCTCTCTCTCTCACTCACATCTCTTTCTCTCTCTCTCACTCACAGCTTCTCTCTCTCACTCACTCACTCACAGCTTCTCTCTCTCTCACTCAGCTTCTCTCTCTCACTCACTCACAGCTTCTCTTTCTCTCTCTCTCACACTCACAGCTTCTCTATCTCTCTCTCTCTCACTCACAGCTTCTCTTTCTCTCTCTCTCACTCACAGCTTCTCTTTCTCTCACTCTCTCTCACACTCACAGCTTCTCTCTCTCTCTCTCTCTCACTCACAGCTTCTCTTTCTCTCTCTCTCACTCACAGCTTCTCTTTCTCTCTCTCTCTCACTCACAGCTTCTCTCACTCTCTCTCACACTCACAGCTACTCTTTCTATCTGTCTCTCATTCACAGCTTCTCTTTCTCCCTCTCTCTCTCACTCACAGCTTCTCTCTCTCACTCACTCACAGCTTCTCTTTCTTTCTCTCTCTCTTGCTCACAGCTTCTCTTTCTCTCTCTCTCTCACTCACAGCTTCTCTTTCTCTCTCTCTCACTCACAGCTTCTCTCACTCTCTTTCACACTCACAGCTTCTCTTTCTTTCCCTCTCTCAGTCACAGCTTCTATTTCTCTCTCTCTCTCACTCACAGCTTCTCTCTCTCTCACTCACATCTTCTCTTTCTCTCTCTTTCACTCACAGCTTCTCTTTCTCTCTCTCTCACTCACAGCTTCTCTTTCTCTCTCTCACTCACTCACAGCTTCTCTTTCTCTCTCTCTCACTCACAGCTTCTCTTTCTTTCTCTCTCTAAATCACAGCTTCTTTTTCTTTATCTCTCTCTCACTCACTGCTTCTCTTTCTCTCTCTCTCACTCACAGCTTTTCTTTCTCTATTTCTCACTCACAGCTTCTCTTTCTCTCTCTCTCACTCACAGCTTCTCTTTCTTTCTCTCTCTCTCACTCACATGTTCTCTTTCTCTCTCTCTCTCACTCACAGCTTCTCTTTCTTTATCTCTCTCTAACTCACAGCTTCTCTTTCTGTCTCTCTCTCTCACTCACAGCTTCTCTTTCTCTCTCTCTCTCACTCACAGCTTCTCTTTCTCTCTCTCTCACTCACTCACAGCTTCTCTTTCTCTCTCTCTCTCTCACTCACAGCTTCTCGTTTTCTCTCTTTCACACTCACATCTTCTCTTTCTCTAGCTATCTCACTCACAGCTTCTCTTTCTCTCTCTCACTCACTCACTGCTTCTCTCTCTCACTCACTCACAGCTTCTCTTTTTCTCTCTCTCTCACTCACAGCTTCTCTTTCTTTCTTTCTCTCTCTCTCACTCACAGCTTCTCTTTCTCTCTCTCTCACTCACTCACAGCTTCTCTTTCTCTCTCTCACACACTCACAGCTTCTCTTTCTCTCTCTCTCTCACTCACAGCTTCTCTTTCTTTCTCTCTCTCTCAATCACAGCTTCTCTTTCTCTCTCTCTCTCTCACTCACAGCTTCTCTCTCTCTCACTCACAGCTTCTCGTTATCTCTCTCTCTCACTCACATCTTCTCTTTCTCTCTCTCTCTTACTCACAGCTTCTTCTTTTTCACTCTCTCACTCACAGCTTCTCTTTCTTTCTCTCTCTAACTCACAGCTTCTCTTTCTCTCTCTCTCTCACTCACAGCTTCTCTTTCTCTCTCTCTCTATCACTCACAGCTTCTCTTTCTTTCTCTCTCTCTCACTCACTGCGTCTCTTTCTCTCTCTCTCTCTCTCACTCACAGCTTATCATTCTCTCTCTGTCTCACTCACAGCTTCTCTTTCTCTGTCTCTCTCTAACTCACAGCTTCTCTTTCTCTCTCTCTTACTCGCAGCTTCTTTTTCTCTCTCTCTCACTCACAGCTTCTCTTTCTTTCTCTCTCTCACTCACAGCTTCTCTTTCTCTCTCTCGCTCACTCACAGCTTCTCTCTCTCACTCACATCTTCTCTTTCTCTCTCTTTCACTCACAGCTTCTTTTCCTCTCTCTCTCACTCACTCACAGCTTCTCTTCCTCTCTCTCTCTCTCACTCACAGCTTCTCATTATCTCTCTCTCACTCACATCTCTTTCTCTCTCTCTCACTCACAGCTTCTCTTTCTCTCTCTCTCACTCACAGCTTCACTTTCGCTCTCTCTCTCACTCACTCACAGCTTCTCTCTCTCACTCACTCACTCACAGCTTCTCTCTCTCTCACTCACATCTCCTCTTTCTCTCTCTTTCACTCACAGCTTCTTTTTCTCTCTCTCTCACTCACTCACAGCTTCTCTTCCTCTCTCTCTCTCTCACTCACAGCTTCTCATTATCTCTCTCTCTCACTCACATCTCTTTCTCTCTCTCTCTCACTCACAGCTTCTCTTTCTCTCTCTCTCACTCACATCTTCTCTTTCTCTCTCTATCTCACTCACAGCTTCTCTCACTCTCTCTCACACTCACAGCTTCTCTTTCTATCTCTCTCTCATTCACAGCTTCTCTTTCTCTTTCTCTCTCTCACTCAGAGCTTCTCTTTCTTTCTCTCCCTCACTCACTCACTCACTCACAGCTTCTCTTTCTCTCTGTCTCACTGACTCACAGCTTCTCTCTCTCTCTCACTCACTCACAGCTTCTCTTTCTCTCTTTCTCTCACTCACTCACAGCTTCTCTTTCTCTCTCTCACTCACTCACTCACTCACAGGTTCTATTTCTCTCTCACCACACAGCTTCTCTTTCTCTCTATCTCGCTCACTCACAGCTTCTCTTTTCTCTCTCTCTCTCATTCACAGCTACTCTTTCTCTCTCTCACTCACTCACAGCTTCTCTTTCTCTCTCTTTCTCTCTCACTCACTGCTTCTCTTTCTCTCTCTCTCACTCACTCACAGCTTCTCTCTTTCTCTCACTCACTCACAGCTTCTCTTTCTCTCTCTCTCTCATTCACTCACAGCTTCTCTCTCTCTGTCTCTCTCACTCACAGCTTCTCTTTCTCTCTCACACACACAGCTTCTCTTTCTCTCTCTCTCTCTCACACAGCTTCTCTTTCTCTCTCTCTCTCTAACTCACTCACAACTTCTGTTTCTCTCTGTCTCTCACTCACAGCTTCAATTTCTCTCTCTCTCACTAACTCACTGCTTCTCCTTCTCTCTCTCTCACTCACTCACAGCTTCTCTCTCTCTCTCTCTCTCTCTAACAGCTTCTCATTCTCTCACTCACACACAGCTTCTCTTTCTCTCTCTCTCTAACTCTCTCACTCACAGCTTCTCTTTCTCTCTCACTCACAGCTTTTCTTTCTCTCTCTCTCTCACTCACTCATGCTTCTCTTTCTCTCTCTGTCTCTCTCACACAGCTTCTCTTTCTCTCTCTCTCACTAACTCACAGCTTCTCTTTCTCTAACTCTCACTCACTCACAGCTTCTCTTTCTCTCTCTCTCTCTCTCACTCACAGCTTCTCTTTCTCTCTCTCTCTCTCTCACTCACTCACAGCTTCTCTCTCTGTCTCTCTCACTCACGGCTTCTATTTCTCTCTCTCTCAGTAACTCACAGCTTCTCTTTCTCTCTCTCACACACAGCTTTTCTCTCTCTCTCTCACTCACTCACAGCTTTTCTCTCTCTCTCACTCACTCACATCTTCTATTTCTCTCTCTTTCTCACAGCTTCTCTTTCTCTCTATCTCTCTCACTCACAGCTTCTCTTTTCTCCCTCTCACTCACTCACAGCTTCTCTTTCTTTCTCTCTCCCTCACAGCTTCTCTCTCTCTCTCTCTCTCTCACTCACAGCTTCTCTTTCTCTCTCTCACTCACAGCTTCTCTTTCTCTCTCTCTCTCTAACAGCTTCTATTGGTCTCTCTCTCTCACTCACAGCTTCTCTCTCTCTCTCTCACTCACAGCTTCTCTTTCTCTCTCACTCACAGCTTCTCTTTCTCTCTCTCTCACTCACTCACCGCTTCTCTTTTGCTCTCTCACTCACAGCTTCTCTTTCTCTCTCTCACACAGCTTCTCTTTCTTTCTCACTCACAACTTCTCTTTCTCTCTCTCACTCACTCAATCACTCACTCACAGCTTCTCTTTCTCTCTCTCTCCACACAGCTTCTCTCTCTCTCTCTCTAACAGACTCTCTCTCTCTCTCTCTCTCACTCACAGCTTCGCTTTCCCTTTCTCTCACTCATTCACGGCTTCTCTTTCACTCTCTCACTCATAGCTTCTCTTTCTCTCTCACAGCTTCTTTCTCTCTCTCTCACTCACAGTTTCTCTTTCTCTCTCTCTCTTGCTCACTCACAGGTTCTATTTCTCTCTCTCCCTCACTCACAGGTTCTATTTCTCTCTCTCCCTCACTCACAGCTTCTCTTTTGCTTTCTCTCTCTCACTCACAGCTTCTCTTTTTATCTCTCTCTCTCTCACTCACAGCTTCTCTTTCTCTCTCTCTCTCATTCACAGCTACTCTTTCTCTCTCTCACACACACAGCTTCTCTCTCTCTCTCACTCACAGCTTCTCTTTCTCTCTCTCTCTTGCTCACTCACAGGTTCTATTTCTCTCACTGTCTCCCTCACTCACAGCTTTTCTCTCTCTCTCACTCACAGCTTCTCTTTCGCTTTCTCTCACTCACTCACAGCTTCTCTTTCTCTCTCTCACAGCTTCTCTTTCTCTCTCTCTCTCTCACTCACAGCTTCTCTTTCTCTCTCTCTCTCACTCACATCTTCTCTTTCTCTCTCACACACAGCTTCTCTTTCTCTCTATCTCTCTCACTCACAGCTTCTCTTTTCTCTCTCTCTCACTCACTCACAGCTTCTCTTTCTCTCTCTCTCCCTCACAGCTTCTCTTTCTCTCTCTCTCTCACTCACAGCTTCTCTTTCTCTTTCTCTCTCTCACTCACAGCTTCTCTTTCTTTCTCTCCCTCAATCACTCACTCACAGCTTCTCTTTCTCTCTCTGTCTCTCTCACTTACTGCTTCTCTTTCTTTCTGTCTCACTGACTCACAGCTTCTCTCTCTCTCCCTCACTCACAGCTTCTCTTTCTCTCTTTCTGTCACTCACTCACAACTTCTGTTTCTCTCTGTCTCTCACTCACAGCTTCTCTTTTCTCTCTCTCTCACTCACTCACAGCTTCTCTTTCTCTCTCTCTCCGTCACAGCTTCTCTTTCTCTCTCTCTCACACAGCTTCTCATTTTCTCTCTCTCTCTCTCACTCACACACAGCTTCTCTTTCTCTCTCTCTCTAACTCTCTCACACAGCTTCTCTTTCTCTCTCCCTCACAGCTTTTCTCTCTCTCTCTCTCTCTCACTCACGCTTCTCTTTCTCACTCTGTCTCTCTCACACAGCTTCTCTTTCTCTCTCTCTCACTAACTCACAGCTTCTCTTTCTCTCTCACTCACTCACAGCTTCTCTTTCTCTCTCTCTCTCTCTCACTCACAGCTTCTCTTTCTCTCTCTCTCTCACTCACTCACAGCTTCTCTCCCTCTGTCTCTCTCACTCACGGCTTCTATTTCTCTCTCTCTCACTAACTCACAGCTTCCTTTTCTCTCTCACACACACAGCTTTTCTCTCTCTCTCTCACTCACTCACAGCTTCTCTCTCTCTCTCTCACTCACTAACATCTTCTATTTCTCTCTCTTTCTCACAGTTTCTTTTTTCTCTCTATCTCTCTCACTCACAGCTTCTCTTTTCTCTCTCTCACTCACTCACAGCTTCTCTTTCTCTCTCTCTCCCTCACAGCTTCTCTTTCTCTCTCTCTCTCTCTCACTCACAGCTTTTCTTTTTCTCTCTCACTCACAGCTTCTCTTTCTCTCTCTCTCCCTCACAGCTTCTCTTTCTCTCTCTCTCTCTAACAGCTTCTATTGGTCTCTCTCTCTCTCACTCACAGCTTCTCTCTCTCTCTCTCTCACAGCTTCTCTTTCTCTCTCTCTCCACACAGCTTCTCTCTCTCTCTAACAGACTCTCTCTCTCTCTCTCACATTCACAGCTTCGCTTTCCCTTTCTCTCACTCATTCACTGCTTCTCTTTCACTCTCTCACTCATAGCTTCTCTTTCTCTCTCACAGCTTCTTTCTCTCTCTCTCACTCACAGCTTCTCTTTCTCTCTCTCTCTTGCTCAATCACAGGTTCTATTTCTCTCTCTCCCTCACTCACAGGTTCTATTTCTCTCTCTCCCTCACTCACAGCTTCTCTTTCTCTCTCTCTCTCATTCACAGCTACTCTTTCTCTCTCTCACACACACAGCTTCTCTCTCTCTCTCACTCACAGCTTCTCTTTCTCTCTCTCTCTTGCTCACTCACAGGTTCTATTTCTCTCACTGTCTCCCTCACTCACAGCTTCTCTCTCTCTCTCTCTCACTCACAGCTTCTCTTTCGCTTTCTCTCACTCACTCACAGCTTCTCTTTCTCTCTCTCACTCACAGCTTCTCTTTCTCTCTCTCTCTCTCACTCACAGCTTCTCTTTCTCTCTCTCTCTCACTCACATCTTCTCTTTCTCTCTCTCACACAGCTTCTCTTTCTCTCTATCTCTCTCACACAGCTTCTCTTTTCTCTCTCTCTCACTCACTCACAGCTTCTCTTTCTCTCTCTCTCCCTCACAGCTTCTCTCTCTCTCTCTGTCACTCACAGCTTCTCTTTCTCTTTCTCTCTCTCACTCACAGCTTCTCTTTCTTTCTCTCCCTCAATCACTCACTCACAGCTTCTCTTTCTCTCTCTGTCTCTCTCACTTACTGCTTCTCTTTCTCTCTGTCTCACTGACTCACAGCTTCTCTCTCTCTCCCTCACTCACTCACAGCTTCTCTTTCTCTCTTTCTGTCACTCACTCACAACTTCTGTTTCTCTCTGTCTCTCACGCACAGCTTCAATTTCTCTCTCTCTCACTAATTCACAGCTTCTCCTTCTCTCTCTCACGCACTCACAGCTTCTCTTTCTCTCTCTCACGCACAGCATCTCATTTTCTCTCTCTCTCTCTCACTCACACACAGCTTCTCTTACTCTCTCTCTCTCTAACTCTCTCACTCACAGCTTCTCTTTCTCTCTCCCTCACAGCTTTTCTTTCTCTCTCTCTCACTCACTCACGCTTCTCTTTCTCACTCTGTCTCTCTCACACAGCATCTCTTTCTCTCTCCCTCACTAACTCACAGCTTCTCTTTCTCTAACTCTCACTCACTCACAGCTTCTCTTTCTCTCTCTCTCTCACTCACAGCTTCTCTTTCTCTCTCTCTCTCTCTCACTCACTCACAGCTTCTCTCTCTCTGTCTCTCTCACTCACGGCTTCTATTTCTCTCTCTCTCACTAACTGACAGCTTCTCTTTCTCTCACACACACACAGCTTTTCTCTCTCTCTCTCACTCACTCACAGCTTCTCTCTCTCTCTCACACACTCACTCACATCTTCTATTTCTCTCTCTTTCTCACAGCTTCTCTTTCTCTCTATCTCTCTCACTCACAGCTTCTCTTTTCTCTCTCTCACTCACTCACAGCTTCTCTTTCTCTCTCTCTCCCTCACAGCTTCTCTTTCTCTCTCTCTCTCTCACTCACAGCTTCTCTTTTTCTCTCTCACTCACAGCTTCTCTTTCTCTCTCTCTCCCTCACAGCTTCTCTTTCTCTCTCTCTCTCTAACTGCTTCTATTGGTCTCTCTCTCTCTCACTCACAGCTTCTCTCTCTCTCTCACTCACAGCTTCTCTTTCTCTCTCTCACACAGCTTCTCTTTCTTTCTCACTCACAACTTCTCTTTCTCTCTCTCACTCACTCAATCACTCACTCACAGCTTCTCTTTCTCTCTCTCTCCACACAACGTCTCTCTCTCTCTCTAACAGTCTCTCTCTCTCTCTCTCTCTCACTCACAGCTTCGCTTTCCCTTTCTCTCACTCATTCACCGCTTCTCTTTCACTCTCTCACTCATAGCTTCTCTTTCTCTCTCACAGCTTCTTTCTCTCTCACTCACAGCTTCTCTTTCTCTCTCTCTCTTGCTCACTCACAGGTTCTATTTCTCTCTCTCCCTCACTCACAGGTTCTATTTCTCTCTCTCCCTCACTCACAGCTTCTCTTTCTCTCTCTCTCTCTCACTCACAGCTTCTCTTTTGCTTTCTCTCTCTCACACACAGCTTCTCTTTCTCTCTCTCTCTCTCACTCACAGCTTCTCTTTCTCTCTCTCTCTCATTCACAGCTACTCTTACTCTCTCTCTCAAAGCTTCTCTCTCTCACTCACAGCTTCTCTTTCTCTCTCTCTCTTGCTCACTCACAGGTTCTATTTCTCTCACTGTCTCCCTCACTCACAGCTTCTCTTTCTCTCTCTCTCTCTCACTCACAGCTTCTCTTTCGCTTTCTCTCACTCACTCACAGCTTCTCTTTCTCTCTCTCTCACACACACTCACAGCTTCTCTTTCTCTCTCTCTCACTCACAGCTTCTCTTTCTCTCTCTCACTCACAGCTTCTCTTTCTCTCTCTCTCTCACTCACAGCTTCTCTTTCTCTCTCTCTCTCACTCACAGCTTCTCTTTCTCTCTCTCTCTCTCTCACTCACATCTTCTATTTCTCTCTCTCACACAGCTTCCCTTTCTCTCTCTCTCTCTCACTCACAGCTTCTCTTTTCTCACTCTCTCACTCACAGCTTCTCTTTCTCTCTCTCTCTCACTCACAGCTTCTCTTTCTCTTTCTCTCTCTCACTCACAGCTTCTCTTTCTTTCTCTCCCTCACTCACAGCTTCTCTCTCTGTCTCTCTCACTCACTGCTTCTCTTTCTCTCTGTCTCACTGACTCACAGCTTCTCTCTCTCACTCACTCACTCACTCACAGCTTCTCTTTCTCTCTTTCTCTCACTCACTCACAGCTTCCCTTTCTCTCTCTCTCTCACTCACTCACAGGTTCTATTTCTCTCTATCACACACAGCTTCTTTTTCTCGCTATCTCTGTCACTCACAGCTTCTCTTTTCTCTCTCTCTCTCATTCACAGCTACTCTTTTTCTCTCACTCACTCACAGCTTCTCTTTCTCTCTCACACACACAGCTTTTCTCTCTCTCTCTCTCACTCACAGCTTCTCTCTCTCTCACTCACTCACTCACATCTTCTATTTCTCTCTCTTTCTCACAGCTTCTCTTTCTCTCTATCTCTCTCACTCACAGCTTCTCTTTTCTCTCTCTCACTCACTCACAGCTTCTCTTTCTCTCTCTCTCACTCACAGCTTCTCTTTCTCTCTCTCTCTCTCACTCACAGCTTCTCTTTTTCTCTCTCACTCACAGCTTCTCTTTCTCTCTCTCTCCCTCACAGCTTCTCTTTCTCTCTCTCTCTCTAACAGCTTCTATTGGTCTCTCTCTCTCACTCACAGCTTCTCTCTCTCTCTCTCACTCACAGCTTCCCTTTCTCTCTCACTCACAGCTTCTCTTTCTCTCTCTCACACAGCTTCTCTTTCTTTCTCACTCACAACTTCTCTTTCTCTCTCTCAGTCACTCAATCACTCACTCACAGCTTCTCTTTCTCTCTCTCCACACAGCTTCTCTCTCTCTCTCTCTCTAACAGTCTCTCTCTCTCTCACTCACTCACAGCTTCGCTTTCCCTTTCTCTCACTCATTCACCGCTTCTCTTTCACTCTCTCACTCATAGCTTCTCTTTCTCTCTCACAGCTTCTTTCTCTCTCTCTCACTCACAGCTTCTCTTTCTCTCTCTCTCTTGCTCACTCACAGGTTCTATTTCTCTCACTGTCTCCCTCACTCACAGCTTCTCTTTCTCTCTATCTCTCTCACTCACAGCTTCTCTTTTGCTTTCTCTCACTCACTCACAGCTTCTCTTTCTCTCTCTCACTCACAGCTTCTATTTCTCTCTCTCTCACACTCACAGCTTCTCTTTCTCTCTCTCTCACTCACATCTTCTATTTCTCTCTCTCTCACAGCTTCTCTTTCTCTCTATCTCTCTCACTCACAGCTTCTCTTTTCTCTCTCTCTCACTCACTCACAGCTTCTATTTCTCTCTCTCTCCCTCACAGCTTCTCTTTCTCTCTCTCTCTCACTCACAGCTTCTCTTTCTCTTTCTCTCTCTCACTCACAGCTTCTCTTTCTTTCTCTCCCTCACTCACTCACTCACAGCTTCTCTTTCTCTCTCTGTCTCTCTCACTTACTGCTTCTCTTTCTCTCTGTCTCACTGACTCACAGCTTCTCTCCCTCTCCCTCACTCACTCACAGCTTCTCTTTCTCTCTTTCTGTCACTCACTCACAACTTCTGTTTCTCTCTGTCGCTCACTCACAGCTTCAATTTCTCTCTCTCTCACTAATTCACAGCTTCTCCTTCTCTCTCACACGCACTCACAGCTTCTCTTTTTCTCTCTCTCACACAGCTTCTCATTCTCTCTCTCTCTCACTCACACACAGCTTCTCTCTCTCTCTCTCTCTAACTCTCTCACTCACAGCTTCTCTTTCTCTCTCCCTCACAGCTTTTCTTTCTCTCTCTCTCACTCACTCACGCTTCTCTTTCTCACTCTGTCTCTCTCACACAGCTTCTCTTTCTCTCTCTCTCACTAACTCACAGCTTCTCTTTCTCTAACTCTCACTCACTCACAGCTTCTCTCTCTCTGTCTCTCACTCACGGCTTCTATTTCTCTCTCTCTCACTAACTCACAGCTTCTCTTTCTCTCTCACACACACAGCTTTTCTCTCTCTCTCTCACTCACTCACAGCTTCTCTCTCTCTCTCTCTCACACTCACTCACATCTTCTATTTCTCTCTCTTTCTCACAGCTTCTCTTTCTCTCTATCTCTCTCACTCACAGCTTCTCTTTTCTCTCTCTCACTCACTCACAGCTTCTCTTTCTCTCTCTCTCCCTCACAGCTTCTCTTTCTCTCTCTCTCTCTCACTCACAGCTTCTCTTTTTCTCTCTCACTCACAGCTTCTCTTTCTCTCTCTCTCCCTCACAGCTTCTCTTTCTCTCTCTCTCTCTAACTGCTTCTATTGGTCTCTCTCTCTCTCACTCACAGCTTCTCTCTCTCTCTCACTCACAGCTTCTCTTTCTCTCTCACACACAGCTTCTCTTTCTTTCTCACTCACAACTTCTCTTTCTCTCTCTCACTCACTCAATCACTCACTCACAGCTTCTCTTTCTCTCCACACAGCTTCTCTCTCTCTCTCTCTCTCACTCACAGCTTCGCTTTCCCTTTCTCTCACTCATTCACCGCTTCTCTTTCACTCTCTCACTCATAGCTTCTCTTTCTCTCTCACAGCTTCTTTCTCTCTCTCTCACTCACAGCTTCTCTTTCTCTCTCTCTCTTGCTCACTCACAGGTTCTATTTCTCTCTCTCCCTCACTCACAGGTTCTATTTCTCTCTCTCCCTCACTCACAGCTTCTCTTTCTCTCTCTCTCTCTCACTCACAGCTTCTCTTTTGCTTTCTCTCTCTCACACACAGCTTCTCTTTCTCTCTCTCTCTCACTCACAGCTTCTCTTTCTCTCTCTCTCTCATTCACAGCTACTCTTACTCTCTCTCTCAAAGCTTCTCTCTCTCACTCACAGCTTCTCTTTCTCTCTCTCTCTTGCTCACTCACAGGTTCTATTTGTCTCACTGTCTCCCTCACTCACAGCTTCTATTTCTCTCTCTCTCTCTCACTCACAGCTTCTCTTTCGCTTTCTCTCACTCACTCACAGCTTCTCTTTCTCTCTCTCTCTCACACACTCACAGCTTCTCTTTCTCTCTCTCTCACTCACAGCTTCTCTTTCTCTCTCTCACTCACAGCTTCTCTTTCTCTCTCTCTCTCACTCACAGCTTCTCTTTCTCTCTCTCTCTCTCACTCACAGCTTCTCTTTCTCTCTCTCTCTCACTCACATCTTCTATTTCTCTCTCTCACACAGCTTCCCTTTCTCTCTCTCTCTCTCACTCACAGCTTCTCTTTTCTCTCTCTCTCACTCACAGCTTCTCTTTCTCTCTCTCTCTCACTCACAGCTTCTCTTTCTCTTTCTCTCTCTCACTCACAGCTTCTCTTTCTTTCTCTCCCTCACTCACAGCTTCTCTCTCTGTCTCTCTCACTCACTGCTTCTCTTTCTCTCTGTCTCACTGACTCACAGCTTCTCTCTCTCACTCACTCACTCACTCACAGCTTCTCTTTCTCTCTTTCTCTCACTCACTCACAGCTTCCCTTTCTCTCTCTCTCTCACTCACTCACAGGTTCTATTTCTCTCTATCACACACAGCCTCTTTTTCTCGCTATCTCTGTCACTCACAGCTTCTCTTTTCTCTCTCTCTCTCATTCACAGCTACTCTTTTTCTCTCACTCACTCACAGCTTCTCTTTCTCTCTCACACACACAGCTTTTCTCTCTCTCTCTCTCTCACTCACAGCTTCTCTCTCTCTCTCACTCACTCACTCACATCTTCTATTTCTCTCTCTTTCTCACAGCTTCTCTTTCTCTCTATCTCTCTCACTCACAGCTTCTCTTTTCTCTCTCACTCACTCACAGCTTCTCTTTCTCTCTCTCTCACTCACAGCTTCTCTTTCTCTCTCTCTCTCTCACTCACAGCTTCTCTTTTTCTCTCTCCCTCACAGTTTCTCTCTCTCTCTCTCTCTCTCTCTAACAGCTTCTATTGGTCTCTCTCTCTCACTCACAGCTTCTCTCTCTCTCTCTCACTCACAGCTTCCCTTTCTCTCTCACTCACAGCTTCTCTTTCTCTCTCTCACACAGCTTCTCTTTCTTTCTCACTCACAACTTCTCTTTCTCTCTCTCAGTCACTCAATCACTCACTCACAGCTTCTCTTTCTCTGTCTCCACACAGCTTCTCTCTCTCTCTCTCTCTAACAGTCTCTCTCTCTCTCACTCACTCACAGCTTCGCTTTCCCTTTCTCTCACTCATTCACCACTTCTCTTTCACTCTCTCACTCATAGCTTCTCTTTCTCTCTCACAGCTTCTTTCTCTCTCTCTCACTCACAGCTTCTCTTTCTCTCTCTCTCTTGCTCACTCACAGGTTCTATTTCTCTCACTGTCTCCCTCACTCACAGCTTCTCTTTCTCTCTATCTCTCTCACTCACAGCTTCTCTTTCGCTTTCTCTCACTCACTCACAGCTTCTCTTTCTCTCTCTCACTCACAGCTTCTATTTCTCTCTCTCTCACACTCACAGCTTCTCTTTCTCTCTCTCTCACTCACATCTTCTATTTCTCTCTCTCTCACAGCTTCTCTTTCTCTCTATCTCTCTCACTCACAGCTTCTCTTTTCTCTCTCTCTCACTCACTCACAGCTTCTATTTCTCTCTCTCTCCCTCACAGCTTCTCTTTCTCTCTCTCTCTCACTCACAGCTTCTCTTTCTTTCTCTCCCTCACTCACTCACTCACAGCTTCTCTTTCTCTCTCTGTCTCTCTCACTTACTGCTTCTCTTTCTCTCTGTCTCACTGACTCACAGCTTCTCTCCCTCTCCCTCACTCACTCACAGCTTCTCTTTCTCTCTTTCTGTCACTCACTCACAACTTCTGTTTCTCTCTGTCGCTCACTCACAGCTTCAATTTCTCTCTCTCACTAATTCACAGCTTCTCCTTCTCTCTCACACGCACTCACAGCTTCTCTTTTTCTCTCTCTCACACAGCTTCTCATTCTCTCTCTCTCTCACTCACACACAGCTTCTCTCTCTCTCTCTCACTCACAGCTTCTCTTTCTTTCTCACTCACAACTTCTCTTTCTCTCTCACACTCACTCAATCACTCACTCACAGCTTCTCTTTCTCTCTCTCTCCACACAGCTTCTCTCTCTCTCTCTCTAACAGTCTCTCTCTCTCTCTCTCACTCACAGCTTTGCTTTCCCTTTCTCTCACTGATTCAACGCTTCTCTTTCACTCTCTCACTCATAGCTTCTCTTTCTCTCTCACAGCTTCTTTCTCTCTCTCTCACTCACAGCTTCTCTTTCTCTCTCTCTCTTGCTCACTCACAGGTTCTATTTCTCTCTCTCCCTCACTCACTGGTTCTATTTCTCTCTCTCCCTCACTCACAGCTTCTCTTTCTCTCTCTCTCTCTCACTCACAGCTTCTCTTTTGCTTTCTCTCTGTCACTCACAGCTACTCTTTCTCTCTCACACACACACAGCTTCTCTCTCTCTCTCTCACTCACAGCTTCTCTTTCTCTCTCTCTCTTGCTCACTCACAGGTTCTATTTCTCTCACTGTCTCCCTCACTCACAGCTTCTCTCTCTCTCTCTCTCTCACTCACAGCTTCTCTTTCGATTTCTCTCACTCACACAGCTTCTCTTTCTCTATCTCACTCATAGCTTCTCTTTCTCTCTCTCTCTCACTCACAGCTTCTCTTTCTCTCTCTCTCACTCACAGCTTCTCTTTTTCTCTCTCACTCACAGCTTCTCTTTCTCTCTCTCTCACTCACAGCTTCTCTTTCTCTCTCTCTCACTCACAGCTTCTCTTTCTCTCTCTCTCTCACTCACATCTTCTATTTCTCTCTCTCTCACAGCTTCCCTTTCTCTCTATCTCTCTCACTCACAGCTTCTCTTTTCTCTCTCTCTCACTCACTCACAGCTTCTCTTTCTCTCTCTCTCCCTCACAGCTTCTCTTTCTCTCTCTCTCTCACTCACAGCTTCTCTTTCTCTTTCTCTCTCTCACTCACAGCTTCTCTTTCTTTCTCTCCCTCACTCACAGCTTCTCTCTCTGTCTCTCTCACTCACTGCTTCTCTTTCTCTCTGTCTCACTGACTCACAGCTTCTCTTTCTCTCTTTCTCTCACTCACTCACAGCTTCTCTTTCTCTCTCTCACTCACTCACAGGTTCTATTTCTTTCTATCACAAACAGCTTCTTTTTCTCGCTATCTCGCTCACTCACAGCTTCTCTTTTCTCTCTCTCTCTCATTCACAGCTACTCTTTTTCTCTCACTCACTCACAGCTTCTCTTTCTCTCTCACACACACAGCTTTTCTCTCTCTCTCTCACTCACTCAAAGCTTCTCTCTCTCTCACTCACTCACATCTTCTATTTCTCTCTCTTTCTCACAGCTTCTCTTTCTCTCTATCTCTCTCACTCACAGCTTCTCTTTTCTCTCTCTCACTCACTCACAGCTTCTCTTTCTCTCTCTCTCCCTCACAGCTTCTCTCTCTCTCTCACTCACAGCTTCTCTTTTTCTCTCACTCACAGCTTCTGTTTCTCTCTCTCTCCCTCACAGCTTCTCTTTCTCTCTCTCTCTCTAACAGATTCTATTGGTTCTCTCTCTCACTCACATCTTCTCTCTCTCTCTCACTCACAGCTTCTCTTTCTCTCTCACTCACAGCTTCTCTTTCTCTCTCACACACAGCTTCTCTTTCTTTCTCACTCACAACTTCTCTTTCTCTCTCTCACTCACTCAATCACTCACTCACAGCTCCTCTTTCTCTCTCTCTCCACACAGCTTCTCTCGCTCGCTCTCCCTCACAGCTTCTCTTTCTCTCTCTCTCTCACTCACAGCTTCTCTTTCTCTTTCTCTCTCTCACTCACAGCTTCTCTTTCTTTCTCTCCCTCACTCACAGCTTCTCTCTCTGTCTCTCTCACTCACTGCTTCTCTTTCTCTCTGTCTCACTGACTCACAGCTTCTCTCTCTCACTCACTCACTCACAGCTTCTCTTTCTCTCTTTCTCTCACTCACTCACAGCTTCTCTTTCTCTCTCTCTCTCACTCACTCACAGGTTCTATTTCTCTCTATCACACACAGCTTCTTTTTCTCGCTATCTCTCTCACTCACAGCTTCTCTTTTCTCTCTCTGTCTCTTCACTCACTGCTTCTCTTTCTCTCTATCTCACTCACAGCTTCTCTCTCTCTCTCTCACTCACAGCTTCTCTTTCTCTCTCTCTCTCACTCACTCACAGCTTCTGTTTCTCTCTGTCTCTCACTCACAGCTTCAATTTTTCTCTCTCTCACTTACTCACAGCTTCTCCTCTCTCTCTCACTCACTCACAGCTTCTCTTTCTCTCTCACAGCTTCTCATTCTCTCTCTCTCTCACTCACAAACAGCTTCTCTTTCTCTCTCTCTCTATCTCTCTCACTCACAGCTTCTCTTTCTTTCTCACACAGCTTTTCTATCTCTCTCTCTCTCACTCACTCACACTTCTCTTTCTCTCTCTGTCTCTCTCACACAGCTTCTTTTTCTCTCTCTCTCACTAACTCACAGATTCTCTTTCTCTCTCTCTCAATCACTCACAGCTTCTCTTTCTCTCTCTATCTCTCTCACTCACAGCTTCTCTTTCTCTCTCTCTCTCTCACTCACAGCTTCTCTCTCTGTCTCTCTCACTCACAGCTTCTATTTCTCTCTCTCTCACTCGCACAGCTACTCTTTCTCTCTCTCTCTCACAGCTTTTCTCTCTTTCTCACTTACTCACAGCTTCTCATTCTCTCTCTATCTCTCTCACTCACTCACATCTTCTATTTCTCTCTCTCTCTCTCACAGCTTCTCTTTCTCTCTATCTCTCTGACTCACAGGTTCTATTTCACTCTCTGTCTCCCTCACTCACAGCTTCTCTCTCTCTCTCTCTCACAGCTTCTCTCTCTCTCTCTCTCACTCACTCACTCACAGCTTCTCTTTCTCTCTCTGTCTCTCTCACTCACAGCTTCTCTCTCTCTCTCTCTCACTAACTCCCAGCTTCTCTCTCTCTCACTCACTCACTCACAGCTTCTCTCTCTCTCTCTCACTCACAGCTTCTCTTTCTCTCTCTCTCTCTCACTCACTCACAGCTTTTCTCTCTCTTTGTCTCTCTCATTCACAGCTTCTCTTTCTCTTTCTCTCACTAACTCACAGCTTCTCTTTCTCTCTTTCTCTCACTCACTCACAGCTTCTCTTTCTCTTTCTCTCTCTCTCACTCACTCACAGGTTCTATTTCTCTCTATCACACACAGCTTCTTTTTCTCGCTATCTCTCTCACTCACAGCTTCTCTTTTCTCTCTCTGTCTCTTCACTCACTGCTTCTCTTTCTCTCTATCTCACTCACAGCTTCTCTCTCTCTCTCTCTCTCACTCACAGCTTCTCTTTCTCTCTCTCTCTCTCACTCACTCACAGCTTTTCTCTCTCTCTCTCACTCACTCACAGCTTCTCTCTGTCTCTCTCTCACTCACTCACATCTTCTATTTCTCTTTCTCACAGCTTCTCTTTCTCTCTATATCTCTCACTCACAGCTTCTATTTTCTCTCTCTCACTCACTCACAGCTTCTCTTTCTCTCTCTCTCCCTCACAGCTTCTCTTTCTCTCTCTCTCTCTCACTCACTTCTCTTTTTCTCTCTCACTCACAGCTTCTCTTTCTCTCTCTCTCCCTCACAGCTTCTCTTTCTCTCTCTCTCTAACAGCTTCTATTGGTCTCTCTCTCTCTCACTCACAGCTTCTCTTTCTCTCTCTCTCATTCACAGCTACTCTTACTCTCTCTCTCTCAAAGCTTCTCTCTCTCTCACTCACAGCTTCTCTTTCTCTCTCTCTCTTGCTCACTCACAGGTTCTATTTCTCTCACTGTCTCCCTCACTCACAGCTTCTCTTTCGCTTTCTCTCACTCACTCACAGCTTCTCTTTCTCTCTCACACACACACACTCACAGCTTCTCTTTCTCTCTCTCTCACTCACAGCTTCTCTTTCTCTCTCTCACTCACAGCTTCTCTTTCTCTCTCTCTCTCACTCACAGCTTCTCTTTCTCTCTCTCTCTCTCACTCACAGCTCCTCTTTCTCTCTCTCTCTCACTCACATCTTCTATTTCTCTCTCTGACACAGCTTCCCTTTCTCTCTCTCTCTCTCACTCACAGCTTCTCTTTTCTCTCTCTCACACTCACAGCTTCTCTTTCCCTCTCTCTCTCACTCACAGCTTCTCTTTCTCTTTCTCTCTCTCACTCACAGCTTCTCTTTCTTTCTCTCCCTCACTCACAGCTTCTCTCTCTCTCACTCACTGCTTCTCTTTCTCTCTGTCTCACTGACTCACAGCTTCTCTCTCTCACTCACTCACTCACTCACAGCTTCTCTTTCTCTCTTTCTCTCACTCACTCACAGCTTCCCTTTCTCTCTCTCTCACTCACTCACAGGTTCTATTTCTCTCTATCACACACAGCTTCTTTTTCTCGCTATCTCTGTCACTCACAGCTTCTCTTTTCTCTCTCTCTCTCATTCACAGCTACTCTTTTTCTCTCACTCACTCACAGCTTCTCTTTCTCTCTCACTCACTCACTCACATCTTCTATTTCTCTCTCTTTCTCACAGCTTCTCTTTCTCTCTATCTCTCTCACTCACAGCTTCTCTTTTCTCTCTCTCACTCACTCACAGCTTCTCTTTCTCTCTCTCTCACTCACAGCTTCTCTTTCTCTCTCTCTCTCACTCACAGCTTCTCTTTTTCTCTCTCACTCACAGCTTCTCTTTCTCTCTCTCTCCCTCACAGCTTCTCTTTCTCTCTCTCTCTCTAACAGCTTCTATTGGTCTCTCTCTCTCACTCACAGCTTCTCTCTCTCTCTCTCACTCACAGCTTCTCTTTCTCTCTCACTCACAGCTTCTCTTTCTCTCTCTCACACAGCTTCTCTTTCTTTCTCACTCACAACTTCTCTTTCTCTCTCTCACTCACTCAATCACTCACTCACAGCTTCTCTTTCTCTCTCTCTCCACACAGCTTCTCTCTCTCTCTCTCTCTAACAGTCTCTCTCTCTCTCACTCACTCACAGCTTCGCTTTCCCTTTCTCTCACTCATTCACCGCTTCTCTTTTACTCTCTCACTCATAGCTTCTCTTTCTCTCTCACAGCTTCTTTCTCTCTCTCTCTCACTCACAGCTTCTCTTTCTCTCTCTCTCTTGCTCACTCACAGGTTCTATTTCTCTCACTGTCTCCCTCACTCACAGCTTCTCTTTCTCTCTATCTCTCTCACTCACAGCTTCTCTTTCGCTTTCTCTCACTCACTCACAGCTTCTCTTTCTCTCTCACTCACAGCTTCTCTTTCTCTCTCACTCACAGCTTCTCTTTCTCTCTCTCTCACTCACATCTTCTATTCCTCTCTCTCTCACAGCTTCTCTTTCTCTCTATCTCTCTCACTCACAGCTTCTCTTTTCTCTCTCTCTCACTCACTCACAGCTTCTATTTCTCTCTCTCTCCCTCACAGCTTCTCTTTCTCTCTCTCTCTCACTCACAGCTTCTCTTTCTCTTTCTCTCTCTCACTCACAGCTTCTCTTTCTTTCTCTCCCTCCCTCACTCACTCACAGCTTCTCTTTCTCTCTCTGTCTCTCTCACTTACTGCTTCTCTTTCTCTCTGTCTCACTGACTCACAGCTTCTCTCTCTCTCCCTCACTCACTCACAGCTTCTCTTTCTCTCTTTCTGTCACTCACTCACAACTTCTGTTTCTCTCTGTCTCTCACTCACAGCTTCAATTTCTCTCTCTCTCACTAATTCACAGCTTCTCCTTCTCTCTCTCACGCACTCACAGCTTCTCTTTCTCTCTCTCTCACACAGCTTCTCATTCTCTCTCTCTCTCTCTCACACACAGCTTCTCTTTCTCTCTCTCTCTAACTCTCTCACTCACAGCTTCTCTTTCTCTCTCCCTCACAGCTTTTCTTTCTCTCTCTCTCACTCACTCACGCTTCTCTTTCTCACTCTGTCTCTCTCACACAGCTTCTCTTTCTCTCTCTCTCACTAACTCACAGCTTCTCTTTCTCTAACTCTCACTCACTCACAGCTTCTCTTTTTCTCTCTCTCTCACTCACAGCTTCTCTTTCTCTCTCTCTCTCACTCACTCACAGCTTCTCTCTCTCTGTCTCTCTCACTCACGGCTTCTATTTCTCTCTCTCTCACTAACTCACAGCTTCTCTCTCTCTCACACACACACAGCTTTTCTCTCTCTCTCTCACTCACTCACAGCTTCTCTCTGTCTCTCTCTCACTCACTCACATCTTCTATTTCTCTTTCTCACAGCTTCTCTTTCTCTCTATATCTCTCACTCACAGCTTCTATTTTCTCTCTCTCACTCACTCACAGCTTCTCTTTCTCTCTCTCTCCCTCACAGCTTCTCTTTCTCTCTCTCTCTCTCACTCACTTCTCTTTTTCTCTCTCACTCACAGCTTCTCTTTCTCTCTCTCTCCCTCACAGCTTCTCTTTCTCTCTCTCTCTAACAGCTTCTATTGGTCTCTCTCTCACTCACTCACAGCTTCTCTCTCTCTCTCACTCACAGCTTCTCTTTCTCTCACTCACAGCTTCTCTTTCTCTCTCTCACACAGCTTCTCTTTCTTTCTCACTCACAACTTCTCTTTCTCTCTCTCACTCACTCAATCACTCACTCACAGCTTCTCTTTCTCTCTCTCTCCACACAGCTTCTCTCTCTCTCTCTAACAGTCTCTCTCTCTCTCTCTCACAGCTTCGCTTTCCCTTTCTCTCACTCATTCACCGCTTCTCTTTCACTCTCTCACTCATAGCTTCTCTTTCTCTCTCACAGCTTCTTTCTCTCTCTCTCACTCACATCTTCTCTTTCTCTCTCTCTCATGCTCACTCACAGGTTCTATTTCTCTCTCTCCCTCACTCACAGGTTCTATTTCTCTCTCTCCCTCACTCACAGCTTCTCTTTCTCTCTCTCTCTCTCACTCACAGCTTCTCTTTTGCTTTCTCTCTCTCACTCACAGCTTCTCTTTTTTTTCTCTCTCTCTCACTCACAGCTTCTCTTTCTCTCTCTCTCATTCACAGCTACTCTTTCTCTCTCTCTCTCACACAGCTTCTCTCTCTCTCTCACTCACAGCTTCTCTTTCTCTCTCTCTCTTGCTCACTCACAGGTTCTATTTCTCTCACTGTCTCCCTCACTCACAGCTTCTCTCTCTCTCTCTCTCACTCACAGCTTCTCTTTCACTTTCTCTCACTCACTCACAGCTTCTCTTTCTCTCTCTCACTCACAGCTTCTCTTTCTCTCTCTCTATCACTCACAGCTTCTCTTTCTCTCTCTCTCCCACTCACATCTTCTCTTTCTCTCTCTCTCACAGCTTCTCTTTCTCTCTATCTCTCTCACTCACAGCTTCTCTTTTCTCTCTCTCTCACTCACTCACAGCTTCTCTTTCTCTCTTTCTGTAACTCACTCACAACTTCTGTTTCTCTCTGTCTCTCACTCACAGCTTCAATTTCTCTCTCTCTCACTAATTCACAGCTTCTCCTTCTCTCTCTCACGCACTCACAGCTTCTCTTTCTCTCTCTCTCACACAGCTTCTCATTCTCTCTCTCTCTCACTCACACACAGCTTCTCTTTCTCTCTCTCTCTAACTCTCTCACTCACAGCTTCTCTTTCTCTCTCCCTCACAGTTTTTCTTTCTCTCTCTCTCACTCACTCACGCTTCTCTTTCTCACTCTGTCTCTCTCACACAGCTTCTCTTTCTCTCTCTCTCACTAACTCACAGCTTCTCTTTCTCTAACTCTCACTCACTCACAGCTTCTCTTTTTCTCTCTCTCTCACTCACATCTTCTCTTTCTCTCTCTCTCTTGCTCACTCACAGGTTCTATTTCTCTCTCTCCCTCACTCACAGGTTCTATTTCTCTCTCTCCCTCACTCACAGCTTCTCTTTCTCTCTCTCTCTCTCACTCACAGCTTCTCTTTTGCTTTCTCTCTCTCACTCACAGCTTCTCTTTTTTTCTCTCTCTCTCACTCACAGCTTCTCTTTCTCTCTCTCTCATTCACAGCTACTCTTTCTCTCTCTCTCTCACAGCTTCTCTCTCTCTCTCACTCACAGCTTCTCTTTCTCTCTCTCTCTTGCTCACTCACAGGTTCTATTTCTCTCACTGTCACTCTCACTCACAGCTTCTCTCTCTCTCTCTCTCACTCACAGCTTCTCTTTCGCTTTCTCTCACTCACTCACAGCTTCTCTTTCTCTCTCTCACTCACAGCTTCTCTTTCTCTCTCTCTATCACTCACAGCTTCTCTTTCTCTCTCTCTCCCACTCACATCTTCTCTTTCTCTCTCACACACAGCTTCTCTTTCTCTCTATCTCTCTCACTCACAGCTTCTCTTTTATCTCTCTCTCATAAGAACATAAGAACATAAGAACAGCCTTGCTGGAACAGGCCACAGCCCATCCAGTCCAGCATTCTGTCTCACACAGTGGCTCACCATTTCCTTCAGGGTATTCCCAAGGAGATGCCTTCACCTGCTTAGGATTCCCTGGAAATGGCATTGAGAGATATCCTGCCTATCTCTCCAACCCGGAGGTTGTCACTCACTCACAGCTTCTCTTTCTCTCTCTCTCCCTCACAGCTTCTCTTTCTCTCTCTCTCTCACTCACAGCTTCTCTTTCTCTTTCTCTCTCTCACTCACAGCTTCTCTTTCTTTCTCTCCCTCAATCACTCACTCACAGCTTCTCTTTCTCTCTCTGTCTCTCTCACTTACTGCTTCTCTTTCTCTCTGTCTCACTGACTCACAGCTTCTCTCTCTCTCCCTCACTCACTCACAGCTTCTCTTTCTCTCTTTCTGTCACTCACTCACAACTTCTGTTTCTCTCTGTCTCTCACTCACAGCTTCTCTTTTCTCTCTCTCTCACTCACTCACAGCTTCTCTTTCTCTCTCTCTCCGTCACAGCTTCTCTTTCTCTCTCTCTCACACAGCTTCTCATTTTCTCTCTCTCTCTCTCTCACTCACACACAGCTTCTCTTTCTCTCTCTCTCTAACTCTCTCACACAGCTTCTCTTTCTCTCTCCCTCACAGCTTTTCTTTCCCTCTCTCTCTCACTCACTCACGCTTCTCTTTCTCACTCTGTCTCTCTCACACAGCTTCTCTTTCTCTCTCTCTCACTAACTCACAGCTTCTCTTTCTCTCTCACTCACTCACAGCTTCTCTTTCTCTCTCTCTCTCTCTCACTCACAGCTTCTCTTTCTCTCTCTCTCTCACTCACTCACAGCTTCTCTCCCTCTGTCTCTCTCACTCACGGCTTCTATTTCTCTCTCTCTCACTAACTCACAGCTTCCTTTTCTCTCTCTCACACACAGCTTTTCTCTCTCTCTCTCACTCACTCACAGCTTCTCTCTCTCTCTCTCACTCACTAACATCTTCTATTTCTCTCTCTTTCTCACAGCTTCTTTTTTCTCTCTATCTCTCTCACTCACAGCTTCTCTTTTCTCTCTCTCACTCACTCACAGCTTCTCTTTCTCTCTCTCTCCCTCACAGCTTCTCTTTCTCTCTCTCTCTCTCTCACTCACAGCTTTTCTTTTTCTCTCTCACTCACAGCTTCTCTTTCTCTCTCTCTCCCTCACAGCTTCTCTTTCTCTCTCTCTCTAACAGCTTCTATTGGTCTCTCTCTCTCTCACTCACAGCTGCTCTCTCTCTCTCTCACTCACAGCTTCTCTTTCTCTCTCACTCACAGCTTCTCTTTCTCTCTCACACACAGCTTCTCTTTCTTTCTCACTCAAAACTTCTCTTTCTCTCTCTCACTCACTCAATCACTCACTCACAGCTTCTCTTTCTCTCTCCACACAGCTTCTCTCTCTCTCTCTCTCTAACAGTCTCTCTCATTCTCTCTCTCACTCACAGCTTCGCTTTTTTTCTTTCTCTCACTCATTCACCGCTTCTCTTTCACTCTCTCACTCATAGCTTCTCTTTCTCTCTCACAGCTTCTTTCTCTCTCTCTCACTCACAGCTTCTCTTTCTCTCTCTCTCTTGCTCACTCACAGGTTCTATTTCTCTCTCTCCCTCACTCACAGGTTCTATTTCTCTCTCTCCCTCACTCACAGCTTCTCTTTCTCTCTCTCTCTCTCACTCACAGCTTCTCTTTTGCTTTCTCTCTCTCACACACAGCTTCTCTTTCTCTCTCTCTCTCTCACTCACAGCTTCTCTTTCTCTCTCTCTCTCATTCACAGCTACTCTTACTCTCTCTCTCAAAGCTTCTATCTCTCTCACTCACAGCTTCTCTTTCTCTCTCTCTCTCTCACTCACAGCTTCTCTTTCGCTTTCTCTCACTCACTCACAGCTTCTCTTTCTCTCTCTCTCACACACTCACAGCTTCTCTATCTCTCTCTCACTCACAGCTTCTCTTTCTCTCTCTCACTCACAGCTTCTCTTTCTCTCTCTCTCTCACTCACAGCTTCTCTTTCTCTCTCTCTCTCTCACTCACAGCTTCTCTTTCTCTCTCTCTCTCTCACTCACATCTTCTATTACTCTCTCTCACACAGCTTCCCTTTCTCTCTCTCTCTCTCACTCACAGCTTCTCTTTTCTCTCTCTCTCACTCACAGCTTCTCTTTCTCTCTCTCTCTCACTCACAGCTTCTCTTTCTCTTTCTCTCTCTCACTCACAGCTTCTCTTTCTTTCTCTCCCTCACTCACAGCTTCTCTCTCTGTCTCTCTCACTCACTGCTTCTCTTTCTCTCTGTCTCACTGACTCACAGCTTCTCTCTCTCACTCACTCACTCACTCACAGCTTCTCTTTCTCTCTTTCTCTCACTCACTCACAGCTTCCCTTTCTCTCTCTCTCTCACTCACTCACAGGTTCTATTTCTCTCTATCACACACAGCTTCTTTTTCTCGCTATCTCTGTCACTCACAGCTTCTCTTTTCTCTCTCTCATTCACAGCTACTCTTTTTCTCTCACTCACTCACAGCTTCTCTTTCTCTCTCACACACACAGCTTTTCTCTCTCTCACTCACTCACTCACAGCTTCTCTCTCTCTCTCACTCACTCACTCACATCTTCTATTTCTCTCTCTTTCTCACAGCTTCTCTTTCTCTCTATCTCTCTCACTCACAGCTTCTCTTTTCTCTCTCTCACTCACTCACAGCTTCTCTTTCTCTCTCTCTCTCTCACTCACGGCTTCTCTTTCTCTCTCTCTCTCTCACTCACAGCTTCTCTTTTTCTCTCTCACTCACAGCTTCTCTTTCTCTCTCTCTCCCTCACAGCTTCTCTTTCTCTCTCTCTCTCTAACAGCTTCTATTGGTCTCTCTCTCTCACTCACAGCTTCTCTCTCTCTCTCTCACTCACAGCTTCCCTTTCTCTCTCACTCACAGCTTCTCTTTCTCTCTCTCACACAGCTTCTCTTTCTTTCTCACTCACAACTTCTCTTTCTCTCTCTCACTCACTCAATCACTCACTCACAGCTTCTCTTTCTCTCTCTCCACACAGCTTCTCTCTCTCTCTCTCTCTAACAGTCTCTCTCTCTCTCTCTCACTCACAGCTTCGCTTTCCCTTTCTCTCACTCATTCACCGCTTCTCTTTCACTCTCTCACTCATAGCTTCTCTTTCTCTCTCACAGCTTCTTTCTCTCTCTCTCAATCACAGCTTCTCTTTCTCTCTCTCTCTTGCTCACTCACAGGTTCTATTTCTCTCACTGTCTCCCTCACTCACAGCTTCTCTTTCTCTCTATCTCTCTCACTCACAGCTTCTCTTTCGCTTTCTCTCACTCACTCACAGCTTCTCTTTCTCTCTCTCACTCACAGCTTCTCTTTCTCTCTCTCTCTCACTCACAGCTTCTCTTTCTCTCTCTCTCACTCACATCTTCTATTTCTCTCTCTCACACAGCTTCTCTTTCTCTCTATCTCTCTCACTCACAGCTTCTCTTTTCTCTCTCTCTCACTCACTCACAGCTTCTATTTCTCTCTCTCTCCCTCACAGCTTCTCTTTCTCTCTCTCTCTCACTCACAGCTTCTCTTTCTCTTTCTCTCTCTCACTCACAGCTTCTCTTTCTTTCTCTCCCTCACTCACTCACTCACAGCTTCTCTTTCTCTCTCTGTCTCTCTCACTTACTGCTTCTCTTTCTCTCTGTCTCACTGACTCACAGCTTCTCTCTCTCTCCCTCACTCACTCACAGCTTCCCTTTCTCTCTTTCTTTCTGTCACTCACTCACAACTTCTGTTTCTCTCTGTCTCTCACTCACAGCTTCAATTTCTCTCTCTCTCACTAATTCACAGCTTCTCCTTCTCTCTCTCACGCACTCACAGCTTCTCTTTCTCTCTCTCTCACACAGCTTCTCATTCTCTCTCTCTCTCACTCACACACAGCTTCTCTTTCTCTCTCTCTCTAACTCTCTCACTCACAGCTTCTCTTTCTCTCTCCCTCACAGCTTTTCTTTCTCTCTCTCTCACTCACTCACGCTTCTCTTTCTCACTCTGTCTCTCTCACACAGCTTCTCTTTCTCTCTCTCTCACTAACTCACAGCTTCTCTTTCTCTAACTCTCACTCACTCACAGCTTCTCTTTCTCTCTCTCTCTCACTCACAGCTTCTCTTTCTCTCTCTCTCTCACTCACTCACAGCTTCTCTCTCTCTGTCTCTCTCACTCACGGCTTCTTTTTCTCTCTCTCTCACTAACTCACAGCTTCTCTTTCTCTCTCTCACTCACGGCTTCTTTTTCTCTCTCTCTCACTAACTCACAGCTTCTCTCTCTCTCACACACACTCACTCACATCTTCTATTTCTCTCTCTTTCTCACAGCTTCTCTTTCTCTCTATCTCTCTCACTCACAGCTTCTCTTTTCTCTCTCTCACTCACTCACAGCTTCTCTTTCTCTCTCTCTCCCTCACAGCTTCTCTTTCTCTCTCTCTCTCTCACTCACAGCTTCTCTTTTTCTCTCTCACTCACAGCTTCTCTTTCTCTCTCTCTCCCTCACAGCTTCTCTCTCTCTCTCTCTCTCTAACTGCTTCTATTGGTCTCTCTCTCTCTCACTCACAGCTTCTCTCTCTCTCTCACTCACAGCTTCTCTTTCTCTCTCTCACACAGCTTCTCTTTCTTTCTCACTCACAACTTCTCTTTCTCTCTCTTACTCACTCGATCACTCACTCACAGCTTCTCTTTCTCTCTCTCTCCACACAGCTTCTCTCTCTCTCTAACAGTCTCTCTCTCTCTCTCTCTCACTCACAGCTTTGCTTTCCCTTTCTCTCACTGATTCACCGCTTCTCTTTCACTCTCTCACTCATAGCTTCTCTTTCTCTCTCACAGCTTCTTTCTCTCTCTCCCACTCACAGCTTCTCTTTCTCTCTCTCTCTTGCTCACTCACAGGTTCTATTTCTCTCTCTCCCTCACTCACTGGTTCTATTTCTCTCTCTCCCTCACTCACAGCTTCTCTTTCTCTCTCTCTCTCTCACTCACAGCTTCTCTTTTGCTTTCTCTCTCTCACTCACAGCTACTCTTTCTCTCTCTCACACACACAGCTTCTCTCTCTCTCTCTCACTCACAGCTTCTCTTTCTCTCTCTCTCTTGCTCACTCACAGGTTCTATTTCTCTCACTGTCTCCCTCACTCACAGCTTCTCTCTCTCTCTCTCTCACTCACAGCTTCTCTTTCGATTTCTCTCACTCACTCACAGCTTCTCTTTCTCTCTCTCACTCATAGCTTCTCTTTCTCTCTCTCTCTCACTCACAGCTTCTCTTTCTCTCTCTCTCACTCACAGCTTCTCTTTCTCTCTCTCACTCACAGCTTCTCTTTCTCTCTCTCACACACAGCTTCTCTTTCTCTCTCTCTCTAACTCTCTCACACAGCTTCTCTTTCTCTCTCCCTCACAGCTTTTCTTTCCCTCTCTCTCTCACTCACTCACGCTTCTCTTTCTCACTCTGTCTCTCTCACACAGCTTCTCTTTCTCTCTCTCTCACTAACTCACAGCTTCTCTTTCTCTCTCACTCACTCACAGCTTCTCTTTCTCTCTCTCTCTCACTCACAGCTTCTCTTTCTCTCTCTCTCTCACTCACTCACAGCTTCTCTCCCTCTGTCTCTCTCACTCACGGCTTCTATTTCTCTCTCTCTCACTAACTCACAGCTTCCTTTTCTCTCTCTCACACACAGCTTTTCTCTCTCTCTCTCACTCACTCACAGCTTCTCTCTCTCTCTCTCTCACTCACTAACATCTTCTATTTCTCTCTCTTTCTCACAGCTTCTTTTTTCTCTCTATCTCTCTCACTCACAGCTTCTCTTTTCTCTCTCTCACTCACTCACAGCTTCTCTTTCTCTCTCTCTCCCTCACAGCTTCTCTTTCTCTCTCTCTCTCTCTCTCACTCACAGCTTTTCTTTTTCTCTCTCACTCACAGCTTCTCTTTCTCTCTCTCTCCCTCACAGCTTCTCTTTCTCTCTCTCTCTCTAACAGCTTCTATTGGTCTCTCTCTCACTCACAGCTGCTCTCTCTCTCTCACTCACAGCTTCTCTTTCTCTCTCACTCACAGCTTCTCTTTCTCTCTCACACACAGCTTCTCTTTCTTTCTCACTCAAAACTTCTCTTTCTCTCTCTCACTCACTCAATTACTCACTCACAGCTTCTCTTTCTCTCTCTCTCCACACAGCTTCTCTCTCTCTCTCTCTAACAGTCTCTCTCATTCTCTCTCTCACTCACAGCTTTGCTTTTTTTCTTTCTCTCACTCATTCACCGCTTCTCTTTCACTCTCTCACTCATAGCTTCTCTTTCTCTCTCACAGCTTCTTTCTCTCTCTCTCACTCACAGCTTCTCTTTCTCTCTCTCTCTCTTGCTCACTCACAGGTTCTATTTCTCTCTCTCCCTCACTCACAGGTTCTATTTCTCTCTCTCCCTCACTCACAGCTTCTCTTTCTCTCTCTCTCATTCACTCACAGCTTCTCTTTTGCTTTCTCTCTCTCACACACAGCTTCTCTTTCTCTCTCTCTCTCTCACTCACAGCTTCTCTTTCTCTCTCTCTCTCATTCACAGCTACTCTTACTCTCTCTCTCAAAGCTTCTATCTCTCTCACTCACAGCTTCTCTTTCTCTCTCTCTCTCTCACTCACAGCTTCTCTTTCGCTTTCTCTCACTCACTCACAGCTTCTCTTTCTCTCTCTCTCACACACTCACAGCTTCTCTATCTCTCTCTCACTCACAGCTTCTCTTTCTCTCTCTCACTCACAGCTTCTCTTTCTCTCTCTCTCTCACTCACAGCTTCTCTTTCTCTCTCTCTCTCACTCACAGCTTCTCTTTCTCTCTCTCTCTCTCACTCACATCTTCTATTTCTCTCTCTCACACAGCTTCCCTTTCTCTCTCTCTCTCTCTCTCTCACTCACAGCTTCTCTTTTCTCTCTCTCTCACTCACAGCTTCTCTTTCTCTCTCTCTCTCACTCACAGCTTCTCTTTCTCTTTCTCTCTCTCACTCACAGCTTCTCTTTCTTTCTCTCCCTCACTCACAGCTTCTCTCTCTGTCTCTCTCACTCACTGCTTCTCTTTCTCTCTGTCTCACTGACTCACAGCTTCTCTCTCTCACTCACTCACTCACTCACAGCTTCTCTTTCTCTCTTTCTCTCACTCACTCACAGCTTCCCTTTCTCTCTCTCTCTCACTCACTCACAGGTTCTATTTCTCTCTATCACACACAGCTTCTTTTTCTCGCTATCTCTGTCACTCACAGCTTCTCTTTTCTCTCTCTCTCTCATTCACAGCTACTCTTTTTCTCTCACTCACTCACAGCTTCTCTTTCTCTCTCACACACACAGCTTTTCTCTCTCTCACTCACTCACTCACAGCTTCTCTCTCTCTCTCACTCACTCACTCACATCTTCTATTTCTCTCTCTTTCTCACAGCTTCTCTTTCTCTCTATCTCTCTCACTCACAGCTTCTCTTTTCTCTCTCTCACTCACTCACAGCTTCTCTTTCTCTCTCTCTCACTCACGGCTTCTCTTTCTCTCTCTCTCTCTCACTCACAGCTTCTCTTTTTCTCTCTCACTCACAGCTTCTCTTTCTCTCTCTCTCCCTCACAGCTTCTCTTTCTCTCTCTCTCTCTAACAGCTTCTATTGGTCTCTCTCTCTCACTCACAGCTTCTCTCTCTCTCTCTCACTCACAGCTTCCCTTTCTCTCTCACTCACAGCTTCTCTTTCTCTCTCTCACACAGCTTCTCTTTCTTTCTCACTCACAACTTCTCTTTCTCTCTCTCACTCACTCAATCACTCACTCACAGCTTCTCTTTCTCTCTCTCCACACAGCTTCTCTCTCTCTCTCTCTCTAACAGTCTCTCTCTCTCTCTCTCTCACTCACAGCTTCGCTTTCCCTTTCTCTCACTCATTCACCGCTTCTCTTTCACTCTCTCACTCATAGCTTCTCTTTCTCTCTCACAGCTTCTTTCTCTCTCTCTCAATCACAGCTTCTCTTTCTCTCTCTCTCTTGCTCACTCACAGGTTCTATTTCTCTCACTGTCTCCCTCACTCACAGCTTCTCTTTCTCTCTATCTCTCTCACTCACAGCTTCTCTTTCGCTTTCTCTCACTCAATCACAGCTTCTCTTTCTCTCTCTCACTCACAGCTTCTCTCTCTCTCTCTCTCACTCACAGCTTCTCTTTCTCTCTCTCTCACTCACATCTTCTATTTCTCTCTCTCACACAGCTTCTCTTTCTCTCTATCTCTCTCACTCACAGCTTCTCTTTTCTCTCTCTCTCACTCACTCACAGCTTCTATTTCTCTCTCTCTCCCTCACAGCTTCTCTTTCTCTCTCTCTCTCACTCACAGCTTCTCTTTCTCTTTCTCTCTCTCACTCACAGCTTCTCTTTCTTTCTCTCCCTCACTCACTCACTCACAGCTTCTCTTTCTCTCTCTGTCTCTCTCACTTACTGCTTCTCTTTCTCTCTGTCTCACTGACTCACAGCTTCTCTCTCTCTCCCTCACTCACTCACAGCTTCTCTTTCTCTCTTTCTTTCTGTCACTCACTCACAACTTCTGTTTCTCTCTGTCTCTCACTCACAGCTTCAATTTCTCTCTCTCTCACTAATTCACAGCTTCTCCTTCTCTCTCTCACGCACTCACAGCTTCTCTTTCTCTCTCTCTCACACAGCTTCTCATTCTCTCTCTCTCTCACTCACACACAGCTTCTCTTTCTCTCTCTCTCTAACTCTCTCACTCACAGCTTCTCTTTCTCTCTCCCTCACTTCTTTCTCTCTCTCTCACTCACTCACGCTTCTCTTTCTCACTCTGTCTCTCTCACACAGCTTCTCTTTCTCTCTCTCTCACTAACTCACAGCTTCTCTTTCTCTAACTCTCACTCACTCACAGCTTCTCTTTCTCTCTCTCTCTCACTCACAGCTTCTCTTTCTCTCTCTCTCTCACTCACTCACAGCTTCTCTCTCTCTGTCTCTCTCACTCACGGCTTCTATTTCTCTCTCTCTCACTAACTCACAGCTTCTCTTTCTCTCTCTCACACACAGCTTTTCTCTCTCTCTCACTCACTCACAGCTTCTCTCTCTCACACACACACTCACTCACATCTTCTATTTCTCTCTCTTTCTCACAGCTTCTCTTTCTCTCTATCTCTCTCACTCACAGCTTCTCTTTTCTCTCTCTCACTCACTCACAGCTTCTCTTTCTCTCTCTCTCCCTCACAGCTTCTCTTTCTCTCTCTCTCTCTCACTCACAGCTTCTCTTTTTCTCTCTCACTCACAGCTTCTCTTTCTCTCTCTCTCCCTCACAGCTTCTCTCTCTCTCTCTCTCTCTCTAACTGCTTCTATTGGTCTCTCTCTCTCTCACTCACAGCTTCTCTCTCTCTCTCACTCACAGCTTCTCTTTCTCTCTCTCACACAGCTTCTCTTTCTTTCTCACTCACAACTTCTCTTTCTCTCTCTCACTCACTCAATCACTCACTCACAGCTTCTCTTTCTCTCTCTCTCCACACAGCTTCTCTCTCTCTCTCTCTCTAACAGTCTCTCTCTCTCTCTCTCACTCACAGCTTTGCTTTCCCTTTCTCTCACTGATTCACCGCTTCTCTTTCACTCTCTCACTCATAGCTTCTCTTTCTCTCTCACAGCTTCTTTCTCTCTCTCCCACTCACAGCTTCTCTTTCTCTCTCTCTCTTGCTCACTCACAGGTTCTATTTCTCTCTCTCCCTCACTCACTGGTTCTATTTCTCTCTCTCCCTCACTCACAGCTTCTCTTTCTCTCTCTCTCTCTCACTCACAACTTCTCTTTTGCTTTCTCTCTCTCACTCACAGCTACTCTTTCTCTCTCTCACACACACAGCTTCTCTCTCTCTCTCTCACTCACAGCTTCTCTTTCTCTCTCTCTCTTGCTCACTCACAGGTTCTATTTCTCTCACTGTCTCCCTCACTCACAGCTTCTCTCTCTCTCTCTCTCACTCACAGCTTCTCTTTCGATTTCTCTCACTCACTCACAGCTTCTCTTTCTCTCTCTCACTCATAGCTTCTCTTTCTCTCTCTCTCTCACTCACAGCTTCTCTTTCTCTCTCTCTCACTCACAGCTTCTCTTTCTCTCTCTCACTCACAGCTTCTCTTTCTCTCTCTCTCACTCACAGCTTCTCTTTCTCTCTCTCTCTCTCACTCACAGCTTCTCTTTCTCTCTCTCTCTCACTCACATCTTCTATTTCTCTCTCTCTCACAGCTTCCCTTTCTCTCTATCTCTCTCACTCACAGCTTCTCTTTTCTCTCTCTCTCACTCACTCACAGCTTCTCTTTCTCTCTCTCTCCCTCACAGCTTCTCTTTCTCTCTCTCTCTCACTCACAGCTTCTCTTTCTCTTTCTCTCTCTCACTCACAGCTTCTTTTTCTTTCTCTCCCTCCCTCACAGCTTCTCTCTGTCTCTCTCACTCACTGCTTCTCTTTCTCTCTGTCTCACTGACTCACAGGTTCTCTTTCTCTCTTTCTCTCACTCACTCACAGCTTCTCTTTCTCTCTCTCACTCACTCACAGGTTCTATTTCTTTCTATCACAAACAGCTTCTTTTTCTCGCTATCTGGCTCACTCACAGCTTCTCTTTTCTCTCTCTCTCATTCACAGCTACTCTTTTTCTCTCACTCACTCACAGCTTCTCTTTCTCTCTCACACACACAGCTTTTCTCTCTCTCTCACTCACTCAAAGCTTCTCTCTCTCTCACTCACTCACATCTTCTATTTCTCTCTCTTTCTCACAGCTTCTCTTTCTCTCTATCTCTCTCACTCACAGCTTCTCTTTTCTCTCTCTCACTCACTCACAGCTTCTCTTTCTCTCTCTCTCCCTCACAGCTTCTCTCTCTCTCTCTCACTCACAGCTTCTCTTTTTCTCTCTCACTCACAGCTTCTCTTTCTCTCTCTCTCCCTCACAGCTTCTCTTTCTCTCTCTCTCTCTAACAGATTCTATTGGTTCTCTCTCTCACTCACATCTTCTCTCTCTCTCTCACTCACAGCTTCTCTTTCTCTCTCACTCACAGCTTCTCTTTCTCTCTCACACACAGCTTCTCTTTCTTTCTCACTCACAACTTCTCTTTCTCTCTCTCACTCACTCAATCACTCACTCACAGCTTCTCTTTCTCTCTCTCTCCACACAGCTTCTCTCGCTCTCTCTCCCTCACAGCTTCTCTTTCTCTTTCTCTCTCTCACTCACAGCTTCTCTTTCTTTCTCTCCCTCACTCACAGCTTCTCTCTCTGTCTCTCTCACTCACTGCTTCTCTTTCTCTCTGTCTCACTGACTCACAGCTTCTCTCTCTCACTCACTCACTCACAGCTTCTCTTTCTCTCTTTCTCTCACTCACTCACAGCTTCTCTTTCTCTCTCTCTCTCACTCACTCACAGGTTCTATTTCTCTATCACACACAGCTTCTTTTTCTTGCTATCTCTCTCACTCACAGCTTCTCTTTTCTCTCTCTGTCTCTTCACTCCCTGCTTCTCTTTCTCTCTATCTCACTCACAGCTTCTCTCTCTCTCTCTCACTCACAGCTTCTCTTTCTCTCTCTCTCTCACTCACTCACAGCTTCTGTTTCTCTCTGTCTCTCACTCACAGCTTCAATTTCTCTCTCTCTCACTTACTCACAGCTTCTCCTCTCTCTCTCACTCACTCACAGCTTCTCTTTCTCTCTCACAGCTTCTCATTCTCTCTCTCTCTCACTCACAAACAGCTTCTCTTTCTCTCTCTCTCTATCTCTCTCACTCACAGCTTCTCTTTCTCTCTCACACAGCTTTTCTATCTCTCTCTCTCTCACTCACTCACACTTCTCTTTCTCTCTGTCTCTCTCACACAGCTTCTTTTTCTCTCTCTCTCACTAACTCACAGATTCTCTTTCTCTCTCTCTCAATCACTCACAGCTTCTCTTTCTCTCTCTATCTCTCTCACTCACAGCTTCTCTCTCTCTCTCTCTCTCTCACTCACAGCTTCTCTCTCTCTCTCTCTCACTCACAGCTTCTATTTATCTCTCTCTCACTCGCACAGCTACTCTTTCTCTCTCTCTCTCACAGCTTTTCTCTCTTTCTCTCTCTCACTTACTCACAGCTTCTCTTTCTCTCTCTATCTCTCTCACTCACTCACATCTTCTATTTCTCTCTCTCTCTCACAGCTTCTCTTTCTCTCTCTCACTCACAGCTTCTCTTTCTCTCTCTCACACACAGCTTCTCTTTCTCTCTCTCTCTAACTCTCTCACACAGCTTCTCTTTCTCTCTCCCTCACAGCTTTTCTTTCCCTCTCTCTCTCACTCACTCACGCTTCTCTTTCTCACTCTGTCTCTCTCACACAGCTTCTCTTTCTCTCTCTCTCACTAACTCACAGCTTCTCTTTCTCTCTCACTCACTCACAGCTTCTCTTTCTCTCTCTCTCTCACTCACAGCTTCTCTTTCTCTCTCTCTCTCACTCACTCACAGCTTCTCTCCCTCTGTCTCTCTCACTCACGGCTTCTATTTCTCTCTCTCTCACTAACTCACAGCTTCCTTTTCTCTCTCTCACACACAGCTTTTCTCTCTCTCTCTCACTCACTCACAGCTTCTCTCTCTCTCTCTCTCACTCACTAACATCTTCTATTTCTCTCTCTTTCTCACAGCTTCTTTTTTCTCTCTATCTCTCTCACTCACAGCTTCTCTTTTCTCTCTCTCACTCACTCACAGCTTCTCTTTCTCTCTCTCTCCCTCACAGCTTCTCTTTCTCTCTCTCTCTCTCTCTCACTCACAGCTTTTCTTTTTCTCTCTCACTCACAGCTTCTCTTTCTCTCTCTCTCCCTCACAGCTTCTCTTTCTCTCTCTCTCTCTAACAGCTTCTATTGGTCTCTCTCTCACTCACAGCTGCTCTCTCTCTCTCACTCACAGCTTCTCTTTCTCTCTCACTCACAGCTTCTCTTTCTCTCACACACACAGCTTCTCTTTCTTTCTCACTCAAAACTTCTCTTTCTCTCTCTCACTCACTCAATTACTCACTCACAGCTTCTCTTTCTCTCTCTCTCCACACAGCTTCTCTCTCTCTCTCTCTAACAGTCTCTCTCATTCTCTCTCTCACTCACAGCTTCGCTTTTTTTCTTTCTCTCACTCATTCACCGCTTCTCTTTCACTCTCTCACTCATAGCTTCTCTTTCTCTCTCACAGCTTCTTTCTCTCTCTCTCACTCACAGCTTCTCTTTCTCTCTCTCTCTTGCTCACTCACAGGTTCTATTTCTCTCTCTCCCTCACTCACAGGTTCTATTTCTCTCTCTCCCTCACTCACAGCTTCTCTTTCTCTCTCTCTCATTCACTCACAGCTTCTCTTTTGCTTTCTCTCTCTCACACACAGCTTCTCTTTCTCTCTCTCTCTCTCACTCACAGCTTCTCTTTCTCTCTCTCTCTCATTCACAGCTACTCTTACTCTCTCTCTCAAAGCTTCTATCTCTCTCACTCACAGCTTCTCTTTCTCTCTCTCTCTCTCACTCACAGCTTCTCTTTCGCTTTCTCTCACTCACTCACAGCTTCTCTTTCTCTCTCTCTCACACACTCACAGCTTCTCTATCTCTCTCTCACTCACAGCTTCTCTTTCTCTCTCTCACTCACAGCTTCTCTTTCTCTCTCTCTCTCACTCACAGCTTCTCTTTCTCTCTCTCTCTCTCACTCACAGCTTCTCTTTCTCTCTCTCTCTCTCACTCACATCTTCTATTTCTCTCTCACACACAGCTTCCCTTTCTCTCTCTCTCTCTCTCTCTCACTCACAGCTTCTCTTTTCTCTCTCTCTCACTCACAGCTTCTCTTTCTCTCTCTCTCTCACTCACAGCTTCTCTTTCTCTTTCTCTCTCTCACTCACAGCTTCTCTTTCTTTCTCTCCCTCACTCACAGCTTCTCTCTCTGTCTCTCTCACTCACTGCTTCTCTTTCTCTCTGTCTCACTGACTCACAGCTTCTCTCTCTCACTCACTCACTCACTCACAGCTTCTCTTTCTCTCTTTCTCTCACTCACTCACAGCTTCCCTTTCTCTCTCTCTCTCACTCACTCACAGGTTCTATTTCTCTCTATCACACACAGCTTCTTTTTCTCGCTATCTCTGTCACTCACAGCTTCTCTTTTCTCTCTCTCTCTCATTCACAGCTACTCTTTTTCTCTCACTCACTCACAGCTTCTCTTTCTCTCTCACACACACAGCTTTTCTCTCTCTCACTCACTCACTCACAGCTTCTCTCTCTCTCTCACTCACTCACTCACATCTTCTATTTCTCTCTCTTTCTCACAGCTTCTCTTTCTCTCTATCTCTCTCACTCACAGCTTCTCTTTTCTCTCTCTCACTCACTCACAGCTTCTCTTTCTCTCTCTCTCACTCACGGCTTCTCTTTCTCTCTCTCTCTCTCACTCACAGCTTCTCTTTTTCTCTCTCACTCACAGCTTCTCTTTCTCTCTCTCTCCCTCACAGCTTCTCTTTCTCTCTCTCTCTCTAACAGCTTCTATTGGTCTCTCTCTCTCACTCACAGCTTCTCTCTCTCTCTCACTCACAGCTTCCCTTTCTCTCTCACTCACAGCTTCTCTTTCTCTCTCTCACACAGCTTCTCTTTCTTTCTCACTCACAACTTCTCTTTCTCTCTCTCACTCACTCAATCACTCACTCACAGCTTCTCTTTCTCTCTCTCCACACAGCTTCTCTCTCTCTCTCTCTCTAACAGTCTCTCTCTCTCTCTCTCTCACTCACAGCTTCGCTTTCCCTTTCTCTCACTCATTCACCGCTTCTCTTTCACTCTCTCACTCATAGCTTCTCTTTCTCTCTCACAGCTTCTTTCTCTCTCTCTCAATCACAGCTTCTCTTTCTCTCTCTCTCTTGCTCACTCACAGGTTCTATTTCTCTCACTGTCTCCCTCACTCACAGCTTCTCTTTCTCTCTATCTCTCTCACTCACAGCTTCTCTTTCGCTTTCTCTCACTCAATCACAGCTTCTCTTTCTCTCTCTCACTCACAGCTTCTCTCTCTCTCTCTCTCACTCACAGCTTCTCTTTCTCTCTCTCTCACTCACATCTTCTATTTCTCTCTCTCACACAGCTTCTCTTTCTCTCTATCTCTCTCACTCACAGCTTCTCTTTTCTCTCTCTCTCACTCACTCACAGCTTCTATTTCTCTCTCTCTCCCTCACAGCTTCTCTTTCTCTCTCTCTCTCACTCACAGCTTCTCTTTCTCTTTCTCTCTCTCACTCACAGCTTCTCTTTCTTTCTCTCCCTCACTCACTCACTCACAGCTTCTCTTTCTCTCTCTGTCTCTCTCACTTACTGCTTCTCTTTCTCTCTGTCTCACTGACTCACAGCTTCTCTCTCTCTCCCTCACTCACTCACAGCTTCTCTTTCTCTCTTTCTTTCTGTCACTCACTCACAACTTCTGTTTCTCTCTGTCTCTCACTCACAGCTTCAATTTCTCTCTCTCTCACTAATTCACAGCTTCTCCTTCTCTCTCTCACGCACTCACAGCTTCTCTTTCTCTCTCTCTCACACAGCTTCTCATTCTCTCTCTCTCTCACTCACACACAGCTTCTCTTTCTCTCTCTCTCTAACTCTCTCACTCACAGCTTCTCTTTCTCTCTCCCTCACTTCTTTCTCTCTCTCTCACTCACTCACGCTTCTCTTTCTCACTCTGTCTCTCTCACACAGCTTCTCTTTCTCTCTCTCTCACTAACTCACAGCTTCTCTTTCTCTAACTCTCACTCACTCACAGCTTCTCTTTCTCTCTCTCTCTCACTCACAGCTTCTCTTTCTCTCTCTCTCTCACTCACTCACAGCTTCTCTCTCTCTGTCTCTCTCACTCACGGCTTCTATTTCTCTCTCTCTCACTAACTCACAGCTTCTCTTTCTCTCTCTCACACACAGCTTTTCTCTCTCTCTCACTCACTCACAGCTTCTCTCTCTCTCACACACACTCACTCACATCTTCTATTTCTCTCTCTTTCTCACAGCTTCTCTTTCTCTCTATCTCTCTCACTCACAGCTTCTCTTTTCTCTCTCTCACTCACTCACAGCTTCTCTTTCTCTCTCTCTCCCTCACAGCTTCTCTTTCTCTCTCTCTCTCTCACTCACAGCTTCTCTTTTTCTCTCTCACTCACAGCTTCTCTTTCTCTCTCTCTCCCTCACAGCTTCTCTCTCTCTCTCTCTCTCTCTAACTGCTTCTATTGGTCTCTCTCTCTCTCACTCACAGCTTCTCTCTCTCTCTCACTCACAGCTTCTCTTTCTCTCTCTCACACAGCTTCTCTTTCTTTCTCACTCACAACTTCTCTTTCTCTCTCTCACTCACTCAATCACTCACTCACAGCTTCTCTTTCTCTCTCTCTCCACACAGCTTCTCTCTCTCTCTCTCTAACAGTCTCTCTCTCTCTCTCTCACTCACAGCTTTGCTTTCCCTTTCTCTCACTGATTCACCGCTTCTCTTTCACTCTCTCACTCATAGCTTCTCTTTCTCTCTCACAGCTTCTTTCTCTCTCTCCCACTCACAGCTTCTCTTTCTCTCTCTCTCTTGCTCACTCACAGGTTCTATTTCTCTCTCTCCCTCACTCACTGGTTCTATTTCTCTCTCTCCCTCACTCACAGCTTCTCTTTCTCTCTCTCTCTCTCACTCACAACTTCTCTTTTGCTTTCTCTCTCACTCACAGCTACTCTTTCTCTCTCTCACACACACAGCTTCTCTCTCTCTCTCTCACTCACAGCTTCTCTTTCTCTCTCTCTCTTGCTCACTCACAGGTTCTATTTCTCTAACTGTCTCCCTCACTCACAGCTTCTCTCTCTCTCTCTCTCACTCACAGCTTCTCTTTCGATTTCTCTCACTCACTCACAGCTTCTCTTTCTCTCTCTCACTCATAGCTTCTCTTTCTCTCTCTCTCTCACTCACAGCTTCTCTTTCTCTCTCTCTCACTCACAGCTTCTCTTTCTCTCTCTCACTCACAGCTTCTCTTTCTCTCTCTCTCACTCACAGCTTCTCTTTCTCTCTCTCTCTCTCACTCACAGCTTCTCTTTCTCTCTCTCTCTCACTCACATCTTCTATTTCTCTCTCTCTCACAGCTTCCCTTTCTCTCTATCTCTCTCACTCACAGCTTCTCTTTTCTCTCTCTCTCACTCACTCACAGCTTCTCTTTCTCTCTCTCTCCCTCACAGCTTCTCTTTCTCTCTCTCTCTCACTCACAGCTTCTCTTTCTCTTTCTCTCTCTCACTCACAGCTTCTTTTTCTTTCTCTCCCTCCCTCACAGCTTCTCTCTGTCTCTCTCACTCACTGCTTCTCTTTCTCTCTGTCTCACTGACTCACAGGTTCTCTTTCTCTCTTTCTCTCACTCACTCACAGCTTCTCTTTCTCTCTCTCACTCACTCACAGGTTCTATTTCTTTCTATCACAAACAGCTTCTTTTTCTCGCTATCTGGCTCACTCACAGCTTCTCTTTTCTCTCTCTCTCATTCACAGCTACTCTTTTTCTCTCACTCACTCACAGCTTCTCTTTCTCTCTCACACACACAGCTTTTCTCTCTCTCTCACTCACTCAAAGCTTCTCTCTCTCTCACTCACTCACATCTTCTATTTCTCTCTCTTTCTCACAGCTTCTCTTTCTCTCTATCTCTCTCACTCACAGCTTCTCTTTTCTCTCTCTCACTCACTCACAGCTTCTCTTTCTCTCTCTCTCCCTCACAGCTTCTCTCTCTCTCTCTCACTCACAGCTTCTCTTTTTCTCTCTCACTCACAGCTTCTCTTTCTCTCTCTCTCCCTCACAGCTTCTCTTTCTCTCTCTCTCTCTAACAGATTCTATTGGTTCTCTCTCTCACTCACATCTTCTCTCTCTCTCTCACTCACAGCTTCTCTTTCTCTCTCACTCACAGCTTCTCTTTCTCTCTCACACACAGCTTCTCTTTCTTTCTCACTCACAACTTCTCTTTCTCTCTCTCACTCACTCAATCACTCACTCACAGCTTCTCTTTCTCTCTCTCTCCACACAGCTTCTCTCGCTCTCTCTCCCTCACAGCTTCTCTTTCTCTTTCTCTCTCTCACTCACAGCTTCTCTTTCTTTCTCTCCCTCACTCACAGCTTCTCTCTCTGTCTCTCTCACTCACTGCTTCTCTTTCTCTCTGTCTCACTGACTCACAGCTTCTCTCTCTCACTCACTCACTCACAGCTTCTCTTTCTCTCTTTCTCTCACTCACTCACAGCTTCTCTTTCTCTCTCTCTCTCACTCACTCACAGGTTCTATTTCTCTATCACACACAGCTTCTTTTTCTTGCTATCTCTCTCACTCACAGCTTCTCTTTTCTCTCTCTGTCTCTTCACTCACTGCTTCTCTTTCTCTCTATCTCACTCACAGCTTCTCTCTCTCTCTCTCACTCACAGCTTCTCTTTCTCTCTCTCTCTCACTCACTCACAGCTTCTGTTTCTCTCTGTCTCTCACTCACAGCTTCAATTTCTCTCTCTCTCACTTACTCACAGCTTCTCCTCTCTCTCTCACTCACTCACAGCTTCTCTTTCTCTCTCACAGCTTCTCATTCTCTCTCTCTCTCACTCACAAACAGCTTCTCTTTCTCTCTCTCTCTATCTCTCTCACTCACAGCTTCTCTTTCTCTCTCACACAGCTTTTCTATCTCTCTCTCTCTCACTCACTCACACTTCTCTTTCTCTCTGTCTCTCTCACACAGCTTCTTTTTCTCTCTCTCTCACTAACTCACAGATTCTCTTTCTCTCTCTCTCAATCACTCACAGCTTCTCTTTCTCTCTCTATCTCTCTCACTCACAGCTTCTCTTTCTCTCTCTCTCTCTCACTCACAGCTTCTCTCTCTCTCTCTCTCACTCACAGCTTCTATTTATCTCTCTCTCACTCGCACAGCTACTCTTTCTCTCTCTCTCTCACAGCTTTTCTCTCTTTCTCTCTCTCACTTACTCACAGCTTCTCTTTCTCTCTCTATCTCTCTCACTCACTCACATCTTCTATTTCTCTCTCTCTCTCACAGCTTCTCTTTCTCTCTATCTCTCTGACTCACAGGTTCTATTTCACTCTGTGTCTCCCTCACTCACAGCTTCTCTCTCTCTCTCTCTCACAGCTTCTCTCTCTCTCTCTCTCTCTCACTCACTCACAGCTTCTCTTTCTCTCTCTGTCTCTCTCACTCACAGCTTCTCTCTCTCTCTCTCTCACTAACTCCCAGCTTCTCTCTCTCTCACTCACTCACTCACAGCTTCTCTCTCTCTCTCTCTCTCACTCACAGCTTCTCTTTCTCTCTCTCTCTCTCTCTCACTCACTCACAGCTTCTCTTTCTCTCTCTCTCTCTCTCTCACTCACTCACAGCTTTTCTCTCTCTCTGTCTCTCTCATTCACAGCTTCTCTTTCTCTTTCTCTCAATAACTCACAGCTTCTCTTTCTCTCTCTGTCTCTCTCACTCACAGCTTCTCTCTCTCTCTATCTCACTAACTCCCAGCTTCTCTCTCTCTCACTCACTCACTCACAGCTTCTCTCTCTCTCTCTCTCTCTCACTCACAGCTTCTCTTTCTCTCTCTCTCTCTCTCTCACTCACTCACAGCTTTTCTCTCTCTCTGTCTCTCTCATTCACAGCTTCTCTTTCTCTTTCTCTCACTAACTCACAGCTTCTCTTTCTCTCTTTCTCTCACTCACTCACAGCTTCTCTTTCTCTCTCTCTCTCACTCACTCACAGGTTCTATTTCTCTCTATCACACACAGCTTCTTTTTCTCGCTATCTCTCTCACTCACAGCTTCTCTTTTCTCTCTCTGTCTCTTCACTCACTGCTTCTCTTTCTCTCTATCTCACTCACAGCTTCTCTCTCTCTCTCTCTCACTCACAGCTTCTCTTTCTCTCTCTCTCTCACTCACTCACAGCTTCTGTTTCTCTCTCTCTCCCTCACAGCTTCTCTTTCTCTCTCTCTCTCTCACTCACAGCTTCTCTTTCTTTCTCTCCCTCCCTCACACACTCACAGCTTCTCTTTCTCTCTCTGTCTCTCTCACTTACTGCTTCTCTTTCTATCTGTCAAACTGACTCACAGCTTCTCTCTCTCCCTCACTCACTCACAGCTTCTCTTTCTCTCTTTCTGTCACTCACTCACAACTTCTGTTTCTCTCTGTCTCTCACTCACAGCTTCAATTTCTCTCTCTCTCACTAATTCACAGCTTCTCCTTCTCTCCCTCACACACACTCACAGCTTCTCTTTCTCTCTCCCTCACAGCTTTTCTTTCTCTCTCTCTCACTCACTCACGCTTCTCTTTCTCACTCTGTCTCTCTCACACAGCTTCTCTTTCTCTCTCTCTCACTAACTCACAGCTTCTCTTTCTCTAACTCTCACTCACTCACAGCTTCTCTTTCTCTCTCTCTCTCTCTCACACACAGCTTCTCTTTCTCTCTCTCTCACTCACTCACAGCTTCTCTCTCTCTGTCTCTCTCACTCACGGCTTCTATTTCCCTCTCTCTCACTAACTCACAGCTTCTCTTTCTCTCTATCTCTCTCACTCACGGCTTCTCTTTTCTCTCTCTCACTCAATCACAGCTCTCTTTCTCTCTCTCTCCCTCACAGCTTCTCTCTCTCTCTCTCTCTCTCTCACTCACAGCTTCTGTTTTTCTCTCTCACTCACAGCTTCTCTTTCTCTCTCTCTCCCTCACAGCTTCTCTTTCTCTCTCTCTCTCTCTAACAGCTTCTATTGGTCTCTCTCTCTCTCACTCACAGCTTCTCTCTCTCTCTCACTCACAGCTTCTCTTTCTCTCTCACTCACAGCTTCTCTTTCTCTCTCTCACACAGCTTCTCTTTCTTTCTTTCTCACTCACAACTTCTCCTTCTCTCTCTCACTCACTCAATCACTCACTCACAGCTTCTCTTTCTCTCTCTCTCCACACAGCTTCTCTCTCTCTCTCTAACAGTCTCTCTCTCTCTCTCACTCACAGCTTCGCTTTCCCTTTCTCTCACTCATTCACCGCTTCTCTTTCACTCTCTCACTCATAGCTTCTCTTTCTCTCTCACAGCTTCTTTCTCTCTCTCTCACTCACAGCTTCTCTTTCTCTCTCTCTCTTGCTCACTCACAGGTTCTATTTCTCTCTCTCCCTCACTCACAGGTTCTATTTCTCTCTCTCCTTCACTCACAGCTTCTCTTTCTCTCTCTCTCTCTCACTCACAGCTTCTCTTTTGCTTTCTCTCTCTCACTCACAGCTTCTCTTTCTCTCTCTCTCTCACTCACAGCTTCTGTTTCTCTCTCTCTCTCATTCACAGCTACTCTTACTCTCTCTCTCACAGCTTCTCTCTCTCTCTCAAACTCACAGCTTCTCTTTCTCTCTCTCTCTCACTCACAGCTTCTCTTTCTCTCTCTCACTCACAGCTTCTCTTTCTCTCTCTCTCTCTCACTCACAGCTTCTCTTTCTCTCTCTCTCTCTCACACACACAGCTTCTCTTTCTCTCTCTCTCACTCACATCTTCTATTTCTCTCTCTCTCACAGCTTCTCTTTCTCTCTATATCTCTCACTCACAGCTTCTCTTTTCTCTCTCTCTCACTCACTCACAGCTTCTCTTTCTCTCTCTCTCCGTCACATCTTCTCTTTCTCTCTCTCTCTCACTCACAGCTTCTCTTTCTCTTTCTCTCTCTCACTCACAGCTTCTCTTTCTTTCATTCTCTCCCTCACTCACAGCTCCTCTCTCTGTCTCTCTAAATCACAGCTTCTCTTTCTTTCTCTCTCTTTCACTCACAGCTTCTTTTTCTCTCTCTCTCACTCACTCACAGCTTCTCTTCCTCTCTCTCTCTCACTCACAGCTTCTCATTATCTCTCTCTCTCACTCACATCTCTTTCTCTCTCTCACTCACTCAATCACTCACTCACAGCTTCTCTTTCTCTCTCTCTCCACACAGCTTCTCTCTCTCTCTCTCTCTAACAGTCTCTCTCTCTCTCTCTCACTCACAGCTTCGCTTTTTTTCTTTCTCTCACTCATTCACCGCTTCTCTTTCACTCTCTCACTCATAGCTTCTCTTTCTCTCTCACAGCTTCTTTCTCTCTCTCTCACTCACAGCTTCTCTTTCTCTCTCTCTCTTGCTCACTCACAGGTTCTATTTCTCTCTCTCCCTCACTCACAGGTTCTATTTCTCTCTCTCCCACACTCACAGCTTCTCTTTCTCTCTCTCTCTCTCACTCACAGCTTCTCTTTTGCTTTCTCTCTCTCACACACAGCTTCTCTTTCTCTCTCTCTCTCTACTCACAGCTTCTCTTTCTCTCTTTCTCTCTCATTCACAGCTACTCTTACTCTCTCTCTCAAAGCTTCTATCTCTCTCACTCACAGCTTCTCTTTCTCTCTCTCTCTTGCTCACTCACACGTTCTATTTCTCTCACTGTCTCCCTCACTCACAGCTTCTCTTTCTCTCTCTCTCTCTCACTCACAGCTTCTCTTTCGCTTTCTCTCACTCACTCACAGCTTCTCTTTCTCTCTCTCACTCACAGCTTCTCTTTCTCTCTCTCTCTCACTCACAGCTTCTCTTTCTCTCTCTCTCTCTCACTCACATCTTCTATTTCTCTCTCTCACACAGCTTCCCTTTCTCTCTCTCTCTCTCACTCACAGCTTCTCTTTTCTCTCTCTCTCACTCACAGCTTCTCTTTCTCTCTCTCTCTCACTCACAGCTTCTCTTTCTCTTTCTCTCTCTCACTCACAGATTCTCTTTCTTTCTCTCCCTCACTCACAGCTTCTCTCTCTGTCTCTCTCACTCACTGCTTCTCTTTCTCTCTGTCTCACTGACTCACAGCTTCTCTCTCTCACTCACTCACTCACTCACAGCTTCTCTTTCTCTCTTTCTCTCACTCACTCACAGCTTCCCTTTCTCTCTCTCTCTCACTCACTCACAGGTTCTATTTCTCTCTATCACACACAGCTTCTTTTTCTCGCTATCTCTGTCACTCACAGCTTCTCTTTTCTCTCTCTCTCTCTCTCATTCACAGCTACTCTTTTTCTCTCACTCACTCACAGCTTCTCTTTCTCTCTCTCACACACAGCTTTTCTCTCTCTCACTCACTCACTCACAGCTTCTCTCTCTCTCTCACTCACTCACTCACATCTTCTATTTCTCTCTCTTTCTCACAGCTTCTCTTTCTCTCTATCTCTCTCACTCACAGCTTCTCTTTTCTCTCTCTCACTCACTCACAGCTTCTCTTTCTCTCTCTCTCACTCACAGCTTCTCTTTCTCTCTCTCTCTCACTCACAGCTTCTCTTTTTCTCTCTCACTCACAGCTTCTCTTTCTCTCTCTCTCCCTCACAGCTTCTCTTTCTCTCTCTCTCTCTAACAGCTTCTATTGGTCTCTCTCTCTCACTCACAGCTTCTCTCTCTCACTCACAGCTTCCCTTTCTCTCTCACTCACAGCTTCTCTTTCTCTCTCTCACACAGCTTCTCTTTCTTTCTCACTCACAACTTCTCCTTCTCTCTCTCACTCACTCAATCACTCACTCACAGCTTCTCTTTCTCTCTCTCCACACAGCTTCTCTCTCTCTCTCTCTCTCTAACAGTCTCTCTCTCTCTCTCACTCACAGCTTCGCTTTCCCTTTCTCTCACTCATTCACCGCTTCTCTTTCACTCTCTCACTCATAGCTTCTCTTTCTCTCTCACAGCTTCTTTCTCTCTCTCTCACTCACAGCTTCTCTTTCTCTCTCTCTCTTTCTCACTCACAGGTTCTATTTCTCTCACTGTCTCCCTCACTCACAGCTTCTCTTTCTCTCTATCTCTCTCACTCACACCTTCTCTTTCGCTTTCTCTCACTCACTCACAGCTTCTCTTTCTCTCTCTCACTCACAGCTTCTCTTTCTCTCTCTCTCTCACTCACAGCTTCTCTTTCTCTCTCTCTCACTCACATCTTCTATTTCTCTCTCTCACACAGCTTCTCTTTCTCTCTATCTCTCTCACTCACAGCTTCTCTTTTCTCTCTCTCTCACTCACTCACAGCTTCTATTTCTCTCTCTCTCCCTCACAGCTTCTCTTTCTCTCTCTCTCTCACTCACAGCTTCTCTTTCTCTTTCTCTCTCTCACTCACAGCTTCTCTTTCTTTCTCTCCCTCACTCACTCACTCACAGCTTCTCTTTCTCTCTCTGTCTCTCTCACTTACTGCTTCTCTTTCTCTCTGTCTCACTGACTCACAGCTTCTCTCTCTCTCCCTCACTCACTCACAGCTTCTCTTTCTCTCTTTCTTTCTGTCACTCACTCACAACTTCTGTTTCTCTCTGTCTCTCTCTCACAGCTTCAATTTCTCTCTCTCTCACTAATTCACAGCTTCTCCTTCTCTCTCTCACGCACTCACAGCTTCTCTTTCTCTCTCTCTCACACAGCTTCTCATTCTCTCTCTCTCTCACTCACACACAGCTTCTCTTTCTCTCTCTCTCTAACTCTCTCACTCACAGCTTCTCTTTCTCTCTCCCTCACAGCTTTTCTTTCTCTCTCTCTCACTCACTCACGCTTCTCTTTCTCACTCTGTCTCTCTCACACAGCTTCTCTTTCTCTCTCTCTCTCTCACTAACTCACAGCTTCTCTTTCTCTAACTCTCACTCACTCACAGCTTCTCTTTCTCTCTCTCTCTCTCACTCACAGCTTCTCTTTCTCTCTCTCTCTCTCACTCACTCACAGCTTCTCTCTCTCTGTCTCTCTCACTCACGGCTTCTATTTCTCTCTCTCTCACTAACTCACAGCTTCTCTTTCTCTCTCTCACACACAGCTTTTCTCTCTCTCTCACTCACTCACAGCTTCTCTCTCTCTCTCACACTCACTCACATCTTCTATTTCTCTCTCTTTCTCACAGCTTCTCTTTCTCTCTATCTCTCTCACTCACAGCTTCTCTTTTCTCTCTCTCACTCACTCACAGCTTCTCTTTCTCTCTCTCTCCCTCACAGCTTCTCTTTCTCTCTCTCTCTCTCTCTCACTCACAGCTTCTCTTTTTCTCTCTCACTCACAGCTTCTCTTTCTCTCTCTCTCCCTCACAGCTTCTCTTTCTCTCTCTCTCTCTAACTGCTTCTATTGGTCTCTCTCTCTCTCACTCACAGCTTCTCTCTCTCTCTCACTCACAGCTTCTCTTTCTCTCTCTCACACAGCTTCTCTTTCTTTCTCACTCACAACTTCTCTTTCTCTCTCTCACTCACTCAATCACTCACTCACAGCTTCTCTTTCTCTCTCTCTCCACACAGCTTCTCTCTCTCTCTCTCTAACAGTCTCTCTCTCTCTCTCTCACTCACAGCTTTGCTTTCCCTTTCTCTCACTGATTCACCGCTTCTCTTTCACTCTCTCACAGCTTCTCTTTCTCTCTCTCTCTTGCTCACTCACAGGTTCTATTTCTCTCTCTCCCTCACTCACTGGTTCTATTTCTCTCTCTCCCTCACTCACAGCTTTTCTTTCTCTCTCTCTCTCTCACTCACAGCTTCTCTTTTGCTTTCTCTCTCTCACTCACAGCTACTCTTTCTCTCTCTCTCACACACAGCTTCTCTCTCTCTCTCACTCACAGCTTCTCTTTCTCTCTCTCTCTCTTGCTCACTCACAGGTTCTATTTCTCTCACTGTCTCCCTCACTCACAGCTTCTCTCTCTCTCTCTCTCTCACTCACAGCTTCTCTTTCGATTTCTCTCACTCACTCACAGCTTCTCTTTCTCTCTCTCACTCATAGCTTCTCTTTCTCTCTCTCTCTCACTCACAGCTTCTCTTTCTCTCTCTCTCACTCACAGCTTCTCTTTCTCTCTCTCACTCACAGCTTCTCTTTCTCTCTCTCTCACTCACAGCTTCTCTTTCTCTCTCTCTCTCTCACTCACAGCTTCTCTTTCTCTCTCTCTCTCTCACTCACATCTTCTATTTCTCTCTTTCTCACAGCTTCCCTTTCTCTCTATCTCTCTCACTCACAGCTTCTCTTTTCTCTCTCTCTCACTCACTCACAGCTTCTCTTTCTCTCTCTCTCCCTCACAGCTTCTCTTTCTCTCTCTCTCTCACTCACAGCTTCTCTTTCTCTTTCTCTCTCTCACACACAGCTTCTTTTTCTTTCTCTCCCTCACTCACAGCTTCTCTCTCTGTCTCTCTCACTCACAGCTTCTCTTTCTCTCTCTCTCTCTCACTCACAGCTTCTCTTTCTCTCTCTCTCTCACTCACTCACAGCTTCTGTTTCTCTCTGTCTCTCACTCACAGCTTCAATTTCTCTCTCTCTCACTTACTCACAGCTTCTCCTCTCTCTCTCACTCACTCACAGCTTCTCTTTCTCTCTCACAGCTTCTCATTCTCTCTCTCTCACACTCACAAACAGCTTCTCTTTCTCTCTCTCTCTCTATCTCTCTCACTCACAGCTTCTCTTTCTCTCTCACACAGCTTTTCTATCTCTCTCTCTCTCACTCACTCACACTTCTCTTTCTCTCTCTGTCTCTCTCACACAGCTTCTTTTTCTCTCTCTCTCACTAACTCACAGATTCTCTTTCTCTCTCTCTCAATCACTCACAGCTTCTCTTTCTCTCTCTATCTCTCTCACTCACAGCTTCTCTTTCTCTCTCTCTCTCTCACTCACAGCTTCTCTCTCTGTCTCTCTCACTCACAGCTTCTATTTCTCTCTCTCTCACTCGCACAGCTACTCTTTCTCTCTCTCTCTCTCACAGCTTTTCTCTCTTTCTCTCTCTCACTTACTCACAGCTTCTCTTTCTCTCTCTATCTCTCTCACTCACTCACATCTTCTATTTCTCTCTCTCTCTCACAGCTTCTCTTTCTCTCTATCTCTCTGACTCACAGGTTCTATTTCACTCTCTGTCTCCCTCACTCACAGCTTCTCTCTCTCTCTCTCTCTCACAGCTTCTCTCTCTCTCTCTCTCTCACTCACTCACAGCTTCTCTTTCTCTCTCTGTCTCTCTCACTCACAGCTTCTCTCTCTCTCTCTCTCACTAACTCCCAGCTTCTCTCTCTCTCACTCACTCACTCACAGCTTCTCTCTCTCTCTCTCTCACTCACAGCTTCTCTTTCTCTCTCTCTCTCTCTCACTCACTCACAGCTTTTCTCTCTCTCTGTCTCTCTCATTCACAGCTTCTCTTTCTCTTTCTCTCACTAACTCACAGCTTCTCTTTCTCTCTTTCTCTCACTCACTCACAGCTTCTCTTTCTCTCTCTCTCTCACTCACTCACAGGTTCTATTTCTCTCTATCACACACAGCTTCTTTTTCTCGCTATCTCTCTCACTCACAGCTTCTCTTTTCTCTCTCTGTCTCTTCACTCACTGCTTCTCTTTCTCTCTATCTCACTCACAGCTTCTCTCTCTCTCTCTCTCTCACTCACAGCTTCTCTTTCTCTCTCTCTCTCACTCACTCACAGCTTCTGTTTCTCTCTCTCTCCCTGACAGCTTCTCTTTCTCTCTCTCTCTCTCTCTCACAGCTTCTCTTTCTTTCTCTCCCTCCCTCACTCACTCACAGCTTCTCTTTCTCTCTCTGTCTCTCTCACTTACTGCTTCTCTTTCTCTCTGTCAAACTGACTCACAGCTTCTCTCTCTCTCCCTCACTCACTCACAGCTTCTCTTTCTCTCTTTCTGTCACTCACTCACAACTTCTGTTTCTCTCTGTCTCTCACTCACAGCTTCAATTTCTCTCTCTCTCACTAATTCACAGCTTCTCCTTCTCTCTCACACACACACTCACAGCTTCTCTTTCTCTCTCCCTCACAGCTTTTCTTTCTCTCTCTCTCACTCACTCACGCTTCTCTTTCTCACTCTGTCTCTCTCACACAGCCTCTCTTTCTCTCTCTCTCACTAACTCACAGCTTCTCTTTCTCTAACTCTCACTCACTCACAGCTTCTCTTTCTCTCTCTCTCTCTCACACACAGCTTCTCTTTCTCTCTCTCTCACTCACTCACAGCTTCTCTCTCTCTGTCTCTCTCACTCACGGCTTCTATTTCCCTCCCTCTCACTAACTCACAGCTTCTCTTTCTCTCTATCTCTCTCACTCACGGCTTCTCTTTTCTCTCTCTCACTCAATCACAGCTTCTCTTTCTCTCTCTCTCCCTCACAGCTTCTCTTTCTCTCTCTCTCTCTCTCTCACTCACAGCTTCTCTTTTTCTCTCTCACTCACAGCTTCTCTTTCTCTCTCTCTCCCTCACAGCTTCTCTTTCTCTCTCTCTCTCTCTCTCTAACAGCTTCTATTGGTCTCTCTCTCTCTCACTCACAGCTTCTCTCTCTCTCTCTCTCACTCACAGCTTCTCTTTCTCTCTCACTCACAGCTTCTCTATCTCTCTCACACAGCTTCTCTTTCTTTCTCACTCACAACTTCTCCTTCTCTCTCTCACTCACTCAATCACTCACTCACAGCTTCTCTTTCTCTCTCTCTCCACACAGCTTCTCTCTCTCTCTAACAGTCTCTCTCTCTCTCACTCACAGCTTCGCTTTCCCTTTCTCTCACTCATTCACCTCTTCTCTTTCACTCTCTCACTCATAGCTTCTCTTTCTCTCTCACAGCTTCTTTCTCTCTCTCTCACTCACAGCTTCTCTTTCTCTCTCTCTCTTGCTCACTCACAGGTTCTATTTCTCTCTCTCCCTCACTCACAGGTTCTATTTCTCTCTCTCCTTCACTCACAGCTTCTCTTTCTCTCTCTCTCACTCACAGCTTCTCTTTTGCTTTCTCTCTCTCACTCACAGCTTCTCTTTCTCTCTCTCTCTCACTCACAGCTTCTCTTTCTCTCTCTCTCTCATTCACAGCTACTCTTACTCTCTCTCACACAGCTTCTCTCTCTCTCTCTCACTCACAGCTTCTCTTTCTCTCTCTCTCTTGCTCACTCACAGGTTCTATTTCTCTCACTGTCTCCCTCACTCACAGCTTCTCTTTGTCTCTCTCTCCCTCACTCACAGCTTATCTTTCGCTTTCTCTCACTCACTCACAGCTTCTCTTTCTCTCTCTCTCTCTCAAACTCACAGCTTCTCTTTCTCTCTCTCTCTCACTCACAGCTTCTCTTTCTCTCTCTCACTCACAGCTTCTCTTTCTCTCTCTCTCTCTCTCACTCACAGCTTCTCTTTCTCTCTCTCTCTCTATCACACACAGCTTCTCTTTCTCTCTCTCTCTCACTCACATCTTCTATTTCTCTCTCTCTCACAGCTTCTCTTTCTCTCTATATCTCTCACTCACAGCTTCTCTTTTCTCTCTCTCTCACTCACTCACAGCTTCTCTTTCTCTCTCTCTCCGTCACATCTTCTCTATCTCTCTCTCTCTCACTCACAGCTTCTCTTTCTCTTTCTCTCTCTCACTCACAGCTTCTCTTTCTTTCATTCTCTCCCTCACTCACAGCTCCTCTCTCTGTCTCTCTAAATCACAGCTTCTCTTTCTCTCTCTTTCACTCACAGCTTCTTTTTCTCTCTCACTCACTCACAGCTTCTCTTCCTCTCTCTCTCTCACTCACAGCTTCTCATTATCTCTCTCTCTCACTCACATCTCTTTCTCTCTCTCTCTCACTCAATCACTCACTCACAGCTTCTCTTTCTCTCTCTCTCCACACAGCTTCTCTCTCTCTCTCTCTCTAACAGTCTCTCTCTCTCTCTCTCTCACTCACAGCTTCGCTTTTTTTCTTTCTCTCACTCATTCACCGCTTCTCTTTCACTCTCTCACTCATAGCTTCTCTTTCTCTCTCACAGCTTCTTTCTCTCTCTCTCTCACTCACAGCTTCTCTTTCTCTCTCTCTCTTGCTCACTCACAGGTTCTATTTCTCTCTCTCCCTCACTCACAGGTTCTATTTCTCTCTCTCCCTCACTCACAGCTTCTCTTTCTCTCTCTCTCTCTCTCACTCACAGCTTCTCTTTTGCTTTCTCTCTCTCACACACAGCTTCTCTTTCTCTCTCTCTCTCTCACTCACAGCTTCTCTTTCTCTCTCTCTCTCATTCACAGCTACTCTTACTCTCTCTCTCAAAGCTTCTATCTCTCTCACTCACAGCTTCTCTTTCTCTCTCTCTCTTGCTCACTCACACGTTCTATTTCTCTCACTGTCTCCCTCACTCACAGCTTCTCTTTCTCTCTCTCTCTCTCACTCACAGCTTCTCTTTCGCTTTCTCTCACTCACTCACAGCTTCTCTTTCTCTCTCTCTCTCACACACTCACAGCTTCTCTTTCTCTCTCTCTCACTCACAGCTTCTCTTTCTCTCTCTCACTCACAGCTTCTCTTTCTCTCTCTCTCTCACTCACAGCTTCTCTTTCTCTCTCTCTCTCTCACTCACAGCTTCTCTTTCTCTCTCTCTCTCACTCACATCTTCTATTTCTCTCTCTCACACAGCTTCCCTTTCTCTCTCTCTCTCTCACTCACAGCTTCTCTTTTCTCTCTCTCACACTCACAGCTTCTCTTTCTCTCTCTCTCTCACTCACAGCTTCTCTTTCTCTTTCTCTCTCTCACTCACAGATTCTCTTTCTTTCTCTCCCTCACTCACAGCTTCTCTCTCTGTCTCTCTCACTCACTGCTTCTCTTTCTCTCTGTCTCACTGACTCACAGCTTCTCTCTCTCACTCACTCACTCACTCACTCACAGCTTCTCTTTCTCTCTTTCTCTCACTCACTCACAGCTTCCCTTTCTCTCTCTCTCTCACTCACTCACAGGTTCTATTTCTCTCTATCACACACAGCTTCTTTTTCTCGCTATCTCTGTCACTCACAGCTTCTCTTTTCTCTCTCTCTCTCATTCACAGCTACTCTTTTTCTCTCACTCACTCACAGCTTCTCTCTCTCTCTCACTCACTCACGCCATTGGGTGGTTGGTGTAGAAGAACTCTTCCCCATGGTGCCTTTGGATCCTGCAGCCCTTGTTTTTAGGGGGTGGGTAGTTTTAACTGTTTTAACTGTTTTAACTTGTGTTTTTAATCTTTATTGTGAACCGCCCTGGGTTGGCTTTGGCCGAGTGAGCGGTATATAAATGTGATAATTAAATTAAATAAATTAAATTAAAATCTTCTATTTCTCTCTCTTTCTCACAGCTTCTCTTTCTCTCTATCTCTCTCACTCACAGCTTCTCTTTTCTCTCTCTCTCTCACTCACAGCTTCTCTTTCTCTCTCTCTCACTCACAGCTTCTCTTTCTCTCTCTCTCTCTCACTCACAGCTTCTCTTTTTCTCTCTCACTCACAGCTTCTCTTTCTCTCTCTCTCCCTCACAGCTTCTCTTTCTCTCTCTCTCTCTAACAGCTTCTATTGGTCTCTCTCTCACTCACAGCTTCTCTCTCTCTCTCACTCACAGCTTCCCTTTCTCTCTCACTCACAGCTTCTCTTTCTCTCTCTCACACAGCTTCTCTTTCTTTCTCACTCACAACTTCTCTTTCTCTCTCTCACTCACTCAATCACTCACTCACAGCTTCTCTTTCTCTCTCTCCACACAGCTTCTCTCTCTCTCTCTCTCTCTAACAGTCTCTCTCTCTCTCTCTCTCACTCACAGCTTCGCTTTCCCTTTCTCTCACTCATTCACCGCTTCTCTTTCACTCTCTCACTCATAGCTTCTCTTTCTCTCTCACAGCTTCTTTCTCTCTCTCTCACTCACAGCTTCTCTTTCTCTCTCTCTCTTGCTCACTCACAGGTTCTATTTCTCTCACTGTCTCCCTCACTCACAGCTTCTCTTTCTCTCTATCTCTCTCACTCACAGCTTCTCTTTCGCTTTCTCTCACTCACTCACAGCTTCTCTTTCTCTCTCTCACTCACAGCTTCTCTTTCTCTCTCTCTCTCACTCACAGCTTCTCTTTCTCTCTCTCTCACTCACATCTTCTATTTCTCTCTCTCACACAGCTTCTCTTTCTCTCTATCTCTCTCACTCACAGCTTCTCTTTTCTCTCTCTCTCACTCACTCACAGCTTCTATTTCTCTCTCTCTCCCTCACAGCTTCTCTTTCTCTCTCTCTCTCACTCACAGCTTCTCTTTCTCTTTCTCTCTCTCACTCACAGCTTCTCTTTCTTTCTCTCCCTCACTCACTCACTCACAGCTTCTCTTTCTCTCTCTGTCTCTCTCACTTACTGCTTCTCTTTCTCTCTGTCACACTGACTCACAGCTTCTCTCTCTCTCCCTCACTCACTCACAGCTTCTCTTTCTCTCTTTCTTTCTGTCACTCACTCACAACTTCTGTTTCTCTCTGTCTCTCTCTCACAGCTTCAATTTCTCTCTCTCTCACTAATTCACAGCTTCTCCTTCTCTCTCTCACGCACTGACAGCTTCTCTTTCTCTCTCTCTCACACAGCTTCTCATTCTCTCTCTCTCTCACTCACACACAGTTTCTCTTTCTCTCTCTCTCTAACTCTCTCACTCACAGCTTCTCTTTCTCTCTCCCTCACAGCTTTTCTTTCTCTCTCTCTCACTCACTCACGCTTATCTTTCTCACTCTGTCTCTCTCACACAGCTTCTCTTTCTCTCTCTCTCACTAACTCACAGCTTCTCTTTCTCTAACTCTCACTCACTCACAGCTTCTCTTTCTCTCTCTCACTCACTCACAGCTTCTCTCTCTCTGTCTCTCTCACACACGGCTTCTATTTCTCTCTCTCTCACTAACTCACAGCTTCTCTTTCTCTCTCACACACACAGCTTTTCTCTCTCTCTCACTCACTCACAGCTTCTCTCTCTCTCTCTCACACTCACTCACATCTTCTATTTCTCTCTCTTTCTCACAGCTTCTCTTTCTCTCTATCTCTCTCACTCACAGCTTCTCTTTTCTCTCTCTCACTCACTCACAGCTTCTCTTTCTCTCTCTCTCCCTCACAGCTTCTCTTTCTCTCTCTCTCTCTCACTCACAGCTTCTCTTTTTCTCTCTCACTCACAGCTTCTCTTTCTCTCTCTCTCCCTCACAGCTTCTCTTTCTCTCTCTCTAACTGCTTCTATTGGTCTCTCTCTCTCTCACTCACAGCTTCTCTCTCTCTCTCACTCACAGCTTCTCTTTCTCTCTCTCACACAGCTTCTCTTTCTTTCTCACTCACAACTCTTTCTCTCTCTCACTCACTCAATCACTCACTCACAGCTTCTCTTTCTCTCTCTCTCCACACAGCTTCTCTCTCTCTCTCTCTCTCTAACAGTCTCTCTCTCTCTCTCACTCACAGCTTTGCTTTCCCTTTCTCTCACTGATTCACCGCTTCTCTTTCACTCTCTCACTCATAGCTTCTCTTTCTCTCTCACAGCTTCTTTCTCTCTCTCTCACTCACAGCTTCTCTTTCTCTCTCTCTCTTGCTCACTCACAGGTTCTATTTCTCTCTCTCCCTCACTCACTGGTTCTATTTCTCTATCTCCCTCACTCACAGCTTCTCTTTCTCTCTCTCTCTCTCTCACTCACAGCTTCTCTTTTGCTTTCTCTCTCTCACTCACAGCTACTCTTTCTCTCTCTCTCACACACAGCTTCTCTCTCTCTCTCTCTCACACAGCTTCTCTTTCTCTCTCTCTCTTGCTCACTCACAGGTTCTATTTCTCTCACTGTCTCCCTCACTCACAGCTTCTCTCTCTCTCTCTCTCTCACTCACAGCTTCTCTTTCGATTTCTCTCACTCACTCACAGCTTCTCTTTCTCTCTCTCACTCATAGCTTCTCTTTCTCTCTCTCTCACTCACAGCTTCTCTTTCTCTCTCTCTCACTCACAGCTTCACTTTCTCTCTCTCACTCACAGCTTCTCTTTCTCTCTCTCTCACTCACAGCTTCTCTTTCTCTCTCTCTCTCTCACTCACAGCTTCTCTTTCTCTCTCTCTCTCTCACTCACATCTTCTATTTCTCTCTCTCTCACAGCTTCCCTTTCTCTCTATCTCTCTCACTCACAGCTTCTCTTTTTTCTCTCTCTCACTCACTCACAGCTCTTTCTCTCTCTCTCCCTCACAGCTTCTCTTTCTCTCTCTCTCTCACTCACAGCTTCTCTTTCTCTTTCTCTCTCTCACTCACAGCTTCTTTTTCTTTCTCTCCCTCACTCACAGCTTCTCTCTCTGTCTCTCTCACTCACTGCTTCTCTTTCTCCCTGTCTCACTGAATCACAGCTTCTCTTTCTCTCTTTCTCTCACTCACTCACAGCTTCTCTTTCTCTCTCTCACTCACTCACAGGTTCTATTTCTTTCTATCACAAACAGCTTCTTTTTCTCGCTATCTCGCTCACTCACAGCTTCTCTTTTCTCTCTCTCTCTCATTCACAGCTACTCTTTTTCTCTCACTCACTCACAGCTTCTCTTTCTCTCTCACACACACAGCTTTTCTCTCTCTCTCACTCACTCAAAGCTTCTCTCTCTCTCACTCACTCACATCTTCTATTTCTCTCTCTTTCTGACAGCTTCTCTTTCTCTCTATCTCTCTCACTCACAGCTTCTCTTTTCTCTCTCTCACTCACTCACAGCTTCTCTTTCTCTCTCTCTCCCTCACAGCTTCTCTCTCTCTCTCTCTCACTCACAGCTTCTCTTTTTCTCTCTCACTCACAGCTTCTCTTTCTCTCTCTCTCCCTCACAGCTTCTCTTTCTCTCTCTCTCTCTAACAGATTCTATTGGTTCTCTCTCTCACTCACATCTTCTCTCTCTCTCTCACTCACAGCTTCTCTTTCTCTCTCACTCACAGCTTCTCTTTCTCTCTCACACACAGCTTCTCTTTCTTTCTCACTCACAACTTCTCTTTCTCTCTCTCACTCACTCAATCACTCACTCACAGCTTCTCTTTCTCTCTCTCTCCACACAGCTTCTCTCGCTCGCTCTCCCTCACAGCTTCTCTTTATCTCTCTCTCTCACTCACAGCTTCTCTTTCTTTCTCTCCCTCACTCACAGCTTCTCTCTCTGTCTCTCTCACTCACTGCTTCTCTTTCTCTCTGTCTCACTGACTCACAGCTTCTCTCTCTCACTCACTCACTCACAGCTTCTCTTTCTCTCTTTCTCTCACTCACTCACAGCTTCTCTTTCTCTCTCTCTCACACTCACTCACAGGTTCTATTTCTCTCTATCACACACAGCTTCTTTTTCTTGCTATCTCTCTCACTCACAGCTTCTCTTTTCTCTCTCTGTCTCTTCACTCACTGCTTCTCTTTCTCTCTATCTCACTCACAGCTTCTCTCTCTCTCACTCACTCACAGCTTCTCTTTCTCTCTCTCTCACTCACTCACAGCTTCTGTTTCTCTCTGTCTCTCACTCACAGCTTCAATTTCTCTCTCTCTCACTTACTCACAGCTTCTCCTCTCTCTCTCACTCACTCACAGCTTCTCTTTCTCTCTCACAGCTTCTCATTCTCTCTCTCTCTCACTCACAAACAGCTTCTCTTTCTCTCTCTCTCTATCTCTCTCACTCACAGCTTCTCTTTCTCTCTCACACAGCTTTTCTATCTCTCTCTCTCTCACTCACTCACACTTCTCTTTCTCTCTCTGTCTCTCTCACACAGCTTCTTTTTCTCTCTCTCTCACTAACTCACAGATTCTCTTTCTCTCTCTCTCAATCACTCACAGCTTCTCTTTCTCTCTCTATCTCTCTCACTCACAGCTTCTCTTTCTCTCTCTCTCTCTCACTCACAGCTTCTCTCTCTGTCTCTCTCACTCACAGCTTCTATTTCTCTCTCTCTCACTCGCACAGCTACTCTTTCTCTCTCTCTCTCACAGCTTTTCTCTCTTTCTCTCTCTCACTTACTCACAGCTTCTCTTTCTCTCTCTATCTCTCTCACTCACTCACATCTTCTATTTCTCTCTCTCTCTCACAGCTTCTCTTTCTCTCTATCTCTCTGACTCACAGGTTCTATTTCACTCTCTGTCTCCCTCACTCACAGCTTCTCTCTCTCTCTCTCTCACAGCTTCTCTCTCTCTCTCTCTCACTCACTCACAGCTTCTCTTTCTCTCTCTGTCTCTCTCACTCACAGCTTCTCTCTCTCTCTCTCACTAACTCCCAGCTTCTCTCTCTCTCACTCACTCACTCACAGCTTCTCTCTCTCTCTCTCTCTCTCACTCACAGCTTCTCTTTCTCTCTCTCTCTCTCTCTCACTCACTCACAGCTTTTCTCTCTCTCTGTCTCTCTCATTCACAGCTTCTCTTTCTCTTTCTCTCACTAACTCACAGCTTCTCTTTCTCTCTTTCTCTCACTCACTCACAGCTTCTCTTTCTCTCTCTCTCTCACTCACTCACAGGTTCTATTTCTCTCTATCACACACAGCTTCTTTTTCTCGCTATCTCTCTCACTCACAGCTTCTCTTTTCTCTCTCTGTCTCTTCACTCACTGCTTCTCTTTCTCTCTATCTCACTCACAGCTTCTCTCTCTCTCTCTCTCTCACTCACAGCTTCTCTTTCTCTCTCTCTATCACTCACTCACAGCTTCTGTTTCTCTCTCTCTCCCTCACAGCTTCTCTTTCTCTCTCTCTCTCACTCACAGCTTCTCTTTCTTTCTCTCCCTCCCTCACTCACTCACAGCTTCTCTTTCTCTCTCTGTCTCTCTCACTTACTGCTTCTCTTTCTCTCTGTCAAACTGACTCACAGCTTCTCTCTCTCTCCCTCACTCACTCACAGCTTCTCTTTCTCTCTTTCTGTCACTCACTCACAACTTCTGTTTCTCTCTGTCTCTCACTCACAGCTTCAATTTCTCTCTCTCTCACTAATTCACAGCTTCTCTTTCTCTCTCCCTCACAGCTTTCCTTTCTCTCTCTCTCACTCACTCACGCTTCTCTTTCTCACTCTGTCTCTCTCACACAGCTTCTCTTTCTCTCTCTCTCACTAACTCACAGCTATTCTTTCTCTAACTCTCACTCACTCACAGCTTCTCTTTCTCTCTCTCTCTCTCACACACAGCTTCTCTTTCTCTCTCTCTCACTCACTCACAGCTTCTCTCGCTCTGTCTCTCTCACTCACGGCTTCTATTTCCCTCTCTCTCACTAACTCACAGCTTCTCTTTCTCTCTATCTCTCTCACTCACGGCTTCTCTTTTCTCTCTCTCACTCAATCACAGCTTCTCTTTCTCTCTCTCTCCCTCACAGCTTCTCTTTTCTCTCTCTCTCTCTCACTCACAGCTTCTGTTTTTCTCTCTCACTCACAGCTTCTCTTTCTCTCTCTCTCCCTCACAGCTTCTCTTTCTCTCTCTCTCTCTAACAGCTTCTATTGGTCTCTCTCTCTCACTCACAGCTTCTCTCTCTCTCTCTCTCACTCACAGCTTCTCTTTCTCTCTCACTCACAGCTTCTCTTTCTCTCTCTCACACAGCTTCTCTTTCTTTCTCACTCACAACTTCTCCTTCTCTCTCTCACTCACTCAATCACTCACTCACAGCTTCTCTTTCTCTCTCTCTCCACACAGCTTCTCTCTCTCTCTCTAACAGTCTCTCTCTCTCTCTCACTCACAGCTTCGCTTTCCCTTTCTCTCACTCATTCACCGCTTCTCTTTCACTCTCTCACTCATAGCTTCTCTTTCTCTCTCACAGCTTCTTTCTCTCTCTCTCACTCACAGCTTCTCTTTCTCTCTCTCTCTTGCTCACTCACAGGTTCTATTTCTCTCTCTCCCTCACTCACAGGTTCTATTTCTCTCTCTCCTTCACTCACAGCTTCTCTTTCTCTCTCTCTCTCTCTCACTCACAGCTTCTCTTTTGCTTTCTCTCTCTCACTCACAGCTTCTCTTTCTCTCTCTCTCTCACTCACAGCTTCTCTTTCTCTCTCTCTCTCTCATTCACAGCTACTCTTACTCTCTCTCACACAGCTTCTCTCTCTCTCTCTCACTCACAGCTTCTCTTTCTCTCTCTCTCTTGCTCACTCACAGGTTCTATTTCTCTCACTGTCTCCCTCACTCACAGCTTCTCTTTGTCTCTCTCTCCCTCACTCACAGCTTATCTTTCGCTTTCTCTCACTCACTCACAGCTTCTCTTTCTCTCTCTCTCTCTCAAACTCACAGCTTCTCTTTCTCTCTCTCTCTCACTCACAGCTTCTCTTTCTCTCTCTCACTCACAGCTTCTCTTTCTCTCTCTCTCTCTCACTCACAGCTTCTCTTTCTCTCTCTCTCTCTCACACACAGCTTCTCTTTCTCTCTCTCTCTCACCCACATCTTCTATTTCTCTCTCTCTCACAGCTTCTCTTTCTCTCTATATCTCTCACTCACAGCTTCTCTTTTCTCTCTCTCTCACTCACTCACAGCTTCTCTTTCTCTCTCTCTCTGTCACATCTTCTCTCTCTCTCTCTCTCTCACTCACAGCTTCTCTTTCTCTTTCTCTCTCTCACTCACAGCTTCTCTTTCTTTCATTCTCTCCCTCACTCACAGCTCCTCTCTCTGTCTCTCTAAATCACAGCTTCTCTTTCTTTCTCTCTCTTTCACTCACAGCTTCTTTTTCTCTCTCTCTCACTCACTCACAGCTTCTCTTCCTCTCTCTCTCTCACTCACAGCTTCTCATTATCTCTCTCTCTCACTCACATCTCTTTCTCTCTCTCACTCACTCACAGCTTCTCTTTCTCTCTCTCTCACTCACAGATTCACTTTTGCTCTCTCTCTCACTCACTCACAGCTTCTCTCTCTCACTCACTCACTCGCAGCTTCTCTCTCTCTCTCTCACTTACAGCTTCTCTCTCTCACTCACTCACAGCTTCTCTTTCTCTCACTCTCTCTCACACTCACAGCTTCCCTATCTCTCTCTCTCACTCACAGCTTCTCTTTCTCTCTCTCTCACTCACAGCTTCTCTTTCTCTCTCTCTCACTCACAGCTTCTCTTTCTCTCTCTCGCTCACTCACAGCTTCTCTCTCTCTCACTCACATCTTCTCTTTCTCTCTCTTTCACTCACAGCTTCTTTTTCTCTCTCTCTCACTCACTCACAGCTTCTCTTCCTATCTCTCTCTCTCTCACTCACAGCTTCTCATTATCTCTCTCTCTCACTCACATCTCTTTCTCTCTCTCTCTCACTCACAGCTTCACTTTCGCTCTCTCTCTCACTCACTCACAGCTTCTCTCTCTCACTCACTCACTCACAGCTTCTCTCTCTCTCTCACTCAGCTTCTCTCTCTCACTCACTCACAGCTTCTCTTTCTCTCTCTCACACACTCACAGCTTCTCTATCTCTCTCTCTCTCTCTCACTCACAGCTTCTCTTTCTCTCTCTCTCACTCACAGCTTCTCTTTCTCTCTCTCTCTCACTCACAGCTTCTCTCACTCTCTCTCACACTCACAGCTTCTCTTTCTATCTCTCTCTCATTCACAGCTTCTCTTTCTCCCTCTCTCTCTCACTCACAGCTTCTCTCTCTCACTCACTCACAGCTTCTCTTTCTTTCTCTCTCTCTTGCTCACCGCTTCTCTTTCTCTCTCTCTCACTCACAGCTTCTCTTTCTCTCTCTCTCACTCACAGCTTCTCTCACTCTCTCACACTCACAGCTTCTCTTTCTTTCTCTCTCTCACTCACAGCTTCTCTTTCTCTCTCTCACTCACTCACAGCTTCTCTCTCTCTCACTCACATCTTCTCTTTCTCTCTCTTTCACTCACAGCTTCTCTTTCTCTCTCTCTCTCTCACTCACAGCATCTCTTTCTCTCTCTCACTCACTCACAGCTTCTCTTTCTCTCTCTCTCACTCACAGCTTCTCTTTCTTTGTCTCTCTAAATCACAGCTTCTCTTTCTTTCTCTCTCTCACTCACAGCTTCTCTTTCTCTCTCTCGCTCACTCACAGCTTCTCTCTCTCTCACTCACATCTTCTCTTTCTCTCTCTTTCACTCACAGCTTCTTTTTCTCTCTCTCTCACTCACTCACAGCTTCTCTTCCTCTCTCTCTCTCACTCACAGCTTCTCATTATCTCTCTCTCTCACTCACATCTCTTTCTCTCTCTCACTCACTCACAGCTTCTCTTTCTCTCTCTCTCACTCACAGATTCACTTTTGCTCTCTCTCTCACTCACTCACAGCTTCTCTCTCTCACTCACTCACTCACAGCTTCTCTCTCTCTCACTCACTTACAGCTTCTCTCTCTCACTCACTCACAGCTTCTCTTTCTCTCACTCTCTCTCACACTCACAGCTTCTCTATCTCTCTCTCTCACTCACAGCTTCTCTTTCTCTCTCTCTCACTCACAGCTTCTCTTTCTCTCTCTCTCTCACTCACAGCTTCTCTCACTCTCTCTCACACTCACAGCTACTCTTTCTATCTGTCTCTCATTCACAGCTTCTCTTTCTCCCTCTCTCTCTCACTCACAGCTTCTCTCTCTCACTCACTCACAGCTTCTCTTTCTTTCTCTCTCTCTTGCTCACAGCTTCTCTTTCTCTCTCTCTCTCACTCACAGCTTCTCTTTCTCTCTCTCTCACTCACAGCTTCTCTCACTCTCTCTCACACTCACAGCTTCTCTTTCTTTCCCTCTCTCAGTCACAGCTTCTATTTCTCTCTCTCTCTCACTCACAGCTACTCTCTCTCTCACTCACATCTTCTCTTTCTCTCTCTTTCACTCACAGCTTCTCTTTCTCTCTCTCTCTCACTCACAGCTTCTCTTTCTCTCTCTCACTCACAGCTTCTTTTTCTCTCTCTCTCACTCACAGCTTCTCTTTCTTTGTCTCTCTAAATCACAGCTTCTTTTTCTTTATCTCTCTCTCACTCACTGCTTCTCTTTCTCTCTCTCTCACTCACAGCTTTTCTTTCTCTATTTCTCACTCACAGCTTCTCTTTCTCTCTCTCTCACTCACAGCTTCTCTTTCTTTCTCTCTCTCTCACTCACATGTTCTCTCTCTCTCTCTCTCTCACTCACAGCTTCTCTTTCTTTATCTCTCTCTAACTCACAGCTTCTCTTTCTGTCTCTCTCTTTCACTCACAGCTTCTCTTTCTCTCTCTCTCTCACTCACAGCTTCTCTTTCTCTCTCTCTCACTCACTCACAGCTTCTCTTTCTCTCTCTCTCTCACTCACAGCTTCTCGTTTTCTCTCTTTCACACTCACATCTTCTCTTTCTCTAGCTATCTCACTCACAGCTTCTCTTTCTCTCTCTCACTCACTCACTGCTTCTCTCTCTCACTCACTCACAGCTTCTCTTTTTCTCTCTCTCTCACTCACAGCTTCTCTTTCTTTCTCTCTCTCTCACTCACAGCTTCTCTTTCTCTCTCTCACTCACTCACAGCTTCTCTTTCTCTCTCTCACACTCACAGCTTCTCTTTCTCTCTCTCACTCACAGCTTCTCTTTCTTTCTCTCTCTCTCAATCACAGCTTCTCTTTCTCTCTCTCTCTCTCACTCACAGCTTCTCTCTCTCTCACTCACAGCTTCTCGTTATCTCTCTCTCTCACTCACATCTTCTCTTTCTCTCTCTCTCTTACTCACAGCTTCTTCTTTTTCACTCTCTCACACACAGCTTCTCTTTCTTTCTCTCTCTAACTCACAGCTTCTCTTTCTCTCTCTCTCTCACTCACAGCTTCTCTTTCTCTCTCTCTCTATCACTCACAGCTTCTCTTTCTTTCTCTCTCTCTCACTCACTGCGTCTCTTTCTCTCTCTCTCTCTCACTCACAGCTTATCATTCTCTCTCTGTCTCACTCACAGCTTCTCTTTCTCTGTCTCTCTCTAACTCACAGCTTCTCTTTCTCTCTCTCTCTTACTCGCAGCTTCTTTTTCTCTCTCTCTCACTCACAGCTTCTCTTTCTTTCTCTCTCTCACTCACAGCTTCTCTTTCTCTCTCTCGCTCACTCACAGCTTCTCTCTCTCACTCACATCTTCTCTTTCTCTCTCTTTCACTCACAGCTTCTTTTCCTCTCTCTCTCACTCACTCACAGCTTCTCTTCCTCTCTCTCTCTCTCACTCACAGCTTCTCATTATCTCTCTCTCTCACTCACATCTCTTTCTCTCTCTCTCTCACTCACAGCTTCTCTTTCTCTCTCTCTCACTCACAGCTTCACTTTCGCTCTCTCTCTCACTCACTCACAGCTTCTCTCTCTCACTCACTCACTCACAGCTTCTCTCTCTCTCACACACATCTTCTCTTTCTCTCTCTTTCACTCACAGCTTCTTTTTTTCTCTCTCTCACTCACTCACAGCTTCTCTTCCTCTCTCTCTCTCACTCACAGCTTCTCATTATCTCTCTCTCACTCACATCTCTTTCTCTCTCTCTCTCACTCACAGCTTCTCTTTCTCTCTCTCTCACTCACATCTTCTCTTTCTCTCTCTATCTCACTCACAGCTTCTCTCACTCTCTCTCACACTCACAGCTTCTCTTTCTATCTCTCTCTCATTCACAGCTTCTCTTTCTCTTTCTCTCTCTCACTCACAGCTTCTCTTTCTTTCTCTCCCTCACTCACTCACTCACTCACAGCTTCTCTTTCTCTCTGTCTCACTGACTCACAGCTTCTCTCTCTCTCTCACTTACTCACAGCTTCTCTTTCTCTCTTTCTCTCACTCACTCACAGCTTCTCTTTCTCTCTCTCACTCACTCACTCACTCACAGGTTCTATTTCTCTCTCACACACACAGCTTCTCTTTCTCTCTATCTCGCTCACTCACAGCTTCTCTTTTCTCTCTCTCTCTCTCATTCACAGCTACTCTTTCTCTCTCTCACTCACTCATAGCTTCTCTTTCTCTCTCTTTCTCTCTCACTCACTGCTTCTCTTTCTCTCTCTCTCACTCACTCACAGCTTCTCTCTTTCTCTCACTCATTCACAGCTTCTCTTTCTCTCTCTCTCTCATTCACTCACAGCTTCTCTCTCTCTGTCTCTCTCACTCACAGCTTCTCTTTCTCTCTCACACACACAGCTTCTCTTTCTCTCTCTCTCTCTCACACAGCTTCTCTTTCTCTCTCTCTCTCTAACTCACTCACAACTTCTGTTTCTCTCTGTCTCTCACTCACAGCTTCAATTTCTCTCTCTCTCACTAACTCACTGCTTCTCCTTCTCTCTCTCTCACTCACTCACAGCTTCTCTCTCTCTCTCTCTCTCTAACAGCTTCTCATTCTCTCACTCACACACAGCTTCTCTTTCTCTCTCTCTCTAACTCTCTCACTCACAGCTTCTCTTTCTCTCTCACTCACAGCTTTTCTTTCTCTCTCTCTCTCACTCACTCATGCTTCTCTTTCTCTCTCTGTCTCTCTCACACAGCTTCTCTTTCTCTCTCTCTCACTAACTCACAGCTTCTCTTTCTCTAACTCTCACTCACTCACAGCTTCTCTTTCTCTCTCTCTCTCTCTCTCTCTCACTCACAGCTTCTCTTTCTCTCTCTCTCTCTCTCACTCACTCACAGCTTCTCTCTCTGTCTCTCTCACTCACGGCTTCTATTTCTCTCTCTCTCACTAACTCACAGCTTCTCTTTCTCTCTCACACACACAGCTTTTCTCTCTCTCTCTCACTCACTCACAGCTTCTCTCTCTCTCTCACTCACTCACATCTTCTATTTCTCTCTCTTTCTCACAGCTTCTCTTTCTCTCTATCTCTCTCACTCACAGCTTCTCTTTCTCTCTCTCACTCACAGCTTCTCTTTCTCTCTCTCTCTCTGCTTCTATTGGTCTCTCTCTCTCACTCACAGCTTCTCTCTCTCTCTCACTCACAGCTTCTCTTTCTCTCTCACTCACAGCTTCTCTTTCTCTCTCTCTCACTCACTCACCGCTTCTCTTTTGCTCTCTCACACAGCTTCTCTTTCTTTCTCACTCACAACTTCTCTTTCTCTCTCTCACTCACTCAATCACTCACTCACAGCTTCTCTTTCTCTCTCTCTCCACACAGCTTCTCTCTCTCTCTCTCTCTCTAACAGACTCTCTCTCTCTCTCTCTCTCACTCACAGCTTCGCTTTCCCTTTCTCTCACTCATTCACGGCTTCTCTTTCACTCTCTCACTCATAGCTTCTCTTTCTCTCTCACAGCTTCTTTCTCTCTCTCTCACTCACAGTTTCTCTTTCTCTCTCTCTCTTGCTCACTCACAGGTTCTATTTCTCTCTCTCCCTCACTCACAGGTTCTATTTCTCTCTCTCCCTCACTCACAGCTTCTCTTTTGCTTTCTCTCTCTCACTCACAGCTTCTCTTTTTCTCTCTCTCTCTCTCACTCACAGCTTCTCTTTCTCTCTCTATCTCATTCACAGCTACTCTTTCTCTCTCTCTCACACACAGCTTCTCTCTCTCTCTCACTCACAGCTTCTCTTTCTCTCTCTCTCTTGCTCACTCACAGGTTCTATTTCTCTCACTGTCTCCCTCACTCACAGCTTCTCTCTCTCTCTCTCACTCACAGCTTCTCTTTCGCTTTCTCTCACTCACTCACAGCTTCTCTTTCTCTCTCTCACTCACAGCTTCTCTTTCTCTCTCTCTCTCACTCACAGCTTCTCTTTCTCTCTCTCTCTCACTCACATCTTCTCTTTCTCTCTCACACACAGCTTCTCTTTCTCTCTATCTCTCTCACTCACAGCTTCTCTTTTCTCTCTCTCTCACTCACTCACAGCTTCTCTTTCTCTCTCTCTCCCTCACAGCTTCTCTTTCTCTCTCTCTCTCACTCACAGCTTCTCTTTCTCTTTCTCTCTCTCACTCACAGCTTCTCTTTCTTTCTCTCCCTCAATCACTCACTCACAGCTTCTCTTTCTCTCTCTGTCTCTCTCACTTACTGCTTCTCTTTCTCTCTGTCTCACTGACTCACAGCTTCTCTCTCTCTCCCTCCCTCACTCACAGCTTCTCTTTCTCTCTTTCTGTCACTCACTCACAACTTCTGTTTCTCTCTGTCTCTCACTCACAGCTTCAATTTCTCTCTCTCTCACTAATTCACAGCTTCTCCTTCTCTCTCTCACGCACTCACAGCTTCTCTTTCTCTCTCTCACGCACAGCTTCTCATTTTCTCTCTCTCTCTCTCACTCACACACAGCTTCTCTTACTCTCTCTCTCTCTAACTCTCACACACAGCTTCTCTTTCTCTCTCCCTCACAGCTTTTCTTTCTCTCTCTCACTCACTCACGCTTCTCTTTCTCACTCTGTCTCTCTCACACAGCTTCTCTTTCTCTCTCTCTCACTAACTCACAGCTTCTCTTTCTCTCTCACTCACTCACAGCTTCTCTTTCTCTCTCTCTCTCTCACTCACAGCTTCTCTTTCTCTCTCTCTCTTACTCACTCACAGCGTCTCTCTCTCTGTCTCTCTCACTCACGGCTTCTATTTCTCTCTCTCTCACTAACTCACAGCTTCTCTTTCTCTCTCTCACACACAGCTTTTCTCTCTCTCACTCACTCACAGCTTCTCTCTCTCTCTCACTCACTCACTAACATCTTCTATTTCTCTCTCTTTCTCACAGCTTCTCTTTCTCTCTATCTCTCTCACTCACAGCTGCTCTTTTCTCTCTCTCTCTCCCTCACAGCTTCTCTTTCTCTCTCTCTCCCTCACAGCTTCTCTTTCTCTCTCTCTCTCTCACTCACAGCTTCTCTTTTTCTCTCTCACTCACAGCTTCTCTTTCTCTCTCTCTCCCTCACAGCTTCTCTCTCTCTCTCTCTCTAACAGCTTCTATTGGTCTCTCTCTCTCTCACTCACAGCTTCTCTCTCTCTCACACACACAGCTTCTCTTTCTCTCTCTCCACACAGCTTCTCTCTCTCTCTAACAGACTCTCTCTCTTTCTCTCTCTCACATTCACAGCTTCGCTTTCCCTTTCTCTCACTCATTCACCGCTTCTCTTTCACTCTCTCACTCACAGCTTCTCTTTCTCTCTCTCTCTTGCTCACTCACAGGTTCTATTTCTCTCTCTCCCTCACTCACAGGTTCTATTTCTCTCTCTCCCTCACTCACAGCTTCTCTTTCTCTCTCTCTCTCATTCACAGCTACTCTTTCTCTCTCACACACACACAGCTTCTCTCTCTCTCTCACTCACAGCTTCTCTTTCTCTCTCTCTCTTGCTCACTCACAGGTTCTATTTCTCTCACTGTCTCCCTCACTCACAGCTTCTCTCTCTCTCTCTCACTCACAGCTTCTCTTTCGCTTTCTCTCACTCACTCACAGCTTCTCTTTCTCTCTCACTCACAGCTTCTCTTTCTCTCTCTCTCTCTCACTCACAGCTTCTCTTTCTCTCTCTCTCTCACTCACATCTTCTCTTTCTCTCTCTCACACAGCTTCTCTTTCTCTCTCTCTATCTCTCTCACTCACAGCTTCTCTTTTCTCTCTCTCTCACTCACTCACAGCTTCTCTTTCTCTCTCTCTCCCTCACAGCTTCTCTCTCTCTCTCTCACTCACAGCTTCTCTTTCTCTTTCTCTCTCTCACTCACAGCTTCTCTTTCTTTCTCTCCCTCAATCACTCACTCACAGCTTCTCTTTCTCTCTCTGTCTCTCTCACTTACTGCTTCTCTTTCTCTCTGTCTCACTGACTCACAGCTTCTTTCTCTCTCCCTCACTCACTCACAGCTTCTCTTTCTCTCTTTCTGTCACTCACTCACAACTTCTGTTTCTCTCTGTCTCTCACTCACAGCTTCAATTTCTCTCTCTCTCACTAATTCACAGCTTCTCCTTCTCTCTCTCACGCACTCACAGCTTCTCTTTCTCTCTCTCACGCACAGCATCTCATTTTCTCTCTCTCTCTCTCACTCACACACAGCTTCTCTTACTCTCTCTCTCTCTAACTCTCTCACACAGCTTCTCTTTCTCTCTCCCTCACAGCATTTCTTTCTCTCTCTCACTCACTCACGCTTCTCTTTCTCACTCTGTCTCTCTCACACAGCTTCTCTTTCTCTCTCTCTCACTAACTCACAGCTTCTCTTTCTCTCTCACTCACTCACAGCTTCTCTTTCTCTCTCTCTCTCTCACTCACAGCTTCTCTTTCTCTCTCTCTCTCACTCACTCACAGCGTCTCTCTCTCTGTCTCTCTCACTCACGGCTTCTATTTCTCTCTCTCTCACTAACTCACAGCTTCTCTTTCTCTCACACACACACAGCTTTTCTCTCTCTCTCTCACTCACTCACAGCTTCTCTCTCTCTCACACACTCACTAACATCTTCTATTTCTCTCTCTTTCTCACAGCTTCTCTTTCTCTCTATCTCTCTCACTCACAGCTTCTCTTTTCTCTCTCTCTCCCTCACAGCTTCTCTTTCTCTCTCTCTCCCTCACAGCTTCTCTTTCTCTCTCTCTCCCTCACAGCTTCTCTTTCTCTCTCTCTCACACAGCTTCTCATTTTCTCTCTCTCTCACACACACACAGCTTCTCTTTCTCTCTCTCTCTAACTCTCTCACACAGCTTCTCTTTCTCTCTCCCTCACAGCTTTTCTTTCTCTCTCTCTCACTCACTCACGCTTCTCTTTCTCACTCTGTCTCTCTCACACAGCTTCTCTTTCTCTCTCTCTCACTAACTCACAGCTTCTCTTTCTCTCTCACTCACTCACAGCTTCTCTTTCTCTCTCTCTCTCTCACTCACAGCTTCTCTTTCTCTCTCTCTCTCACTCACTCACAGCTTCTCTCTCTCTGTCTCTCTCACTCACAGCTTCTATTTCTCTCTCTCTCACTAACTCACAGCTTCCTTTTCTCTCTCACACACACAGCTTTTCTCTCTCTCTCTCACTCACTCACAGCTTCTCTCTCTCTCTCTCTCACTCACTAACATCTTCTATTTCTCTCTCTTTTTCACAGCTTCTTTTTCTATCTATCTCTCTCACTCACAGCTTCTCTTTTCTCTCCCTCTCTCACTCACAGCTTCTCTTTTTCTCTCTCTCCCTCACAGCTTCTCTTTCTCTCTCTCTCTCTCTCTCACTCACAGCTTCTCTTTTTCTCTCTCACTCACAGCTTCTCTTTCTCTCTCTCTCCCTCACAGCTTCTCTTTCTCTCTCTCTCTCTAACAGCTTCTATTGGTCTCTCTCTCTCTCACTCACAGCTGCTCTCTCTCTATCTCACTCAAAGCTTCTCTTTCTCTCTCACTCACAGCTTCTCTTTCTCTCTCACACACAGCTTCTCTTTCTTTCTCACTCAAAACTTCTCTTTCTCTCTCTCACTCACTCAATCACTCACTCACAGCTTCTCTTTCTCTCTCTCTCCACACAGCTTCTCTCTCTCTCTCTCTAACAGTCTCTCTCTCTCTCTCTCTCTCACAGCTTTGCTTTTTTTCTTTCTCTCTCATTCACCGCTTCTCTTTCACTCTCTCACTCATAGCTTCTCTTTCTCTCTCACAGCTTCTTTCTCTCTCTCTCACTCAAAGCTTCTCTTTCTCTCTCTCTCTTGCTCACTCACAGGTTCTATTTCTCTCTCTCCCTCACTCACAGGTTCTATTTCTCTCCCTCACTCACAGCTTCTCTTTCTCTCTCTCTCTCTCACTCACAGCTTCTCTTTTGCTTTCTCTCTCTCACGCACAGCTTCTCTTTCTCTCTCTCTCTCTCTCTCACTCACAGCTTCTCTTTCTCTCTCTCTCTCATTCACAGCTACTCTTACTCTCTCTCTCAAAGCTTCTCTCTCTCTCACTCACAGCTTCTCTTTCTCTCTCTCTCTTGCTCACTCACAGGTTCTATTTCTCTCACTGTCTCCCTCACTCACAGCTTCTCTTTCTCTCTCTCTCTCTCACTCACAGCTTCTCTTTCGCTTTCTCTCACTCACTCACAGCTTCTCTTTCTCTCTCTCACACACACACTCACAGCTTCTCTTTCTCTCTCTCTCACTCACAGCTTCTCTTTCTCTCTCTCACTCACAGCTTCTCTTTCTCTCTCTCTCACTCACAGCTTCTCTTTCTCTCTCTCTCTCTCACTCACAGCTTCTCTTTCTCTCTCTCTCTCACTCACATCTTCTATTTCTCTCTCTGACACAGCTTCCCTTTCTCTCTCTCTCTCTCACTCACAGCTTCTCTTTTCTCTCTCTCACACTCACAGCTTCTCTTTCCCTCTCTCTCTCACTCACAGCTTCTCTTTCTCTTTCTCTCTCTCACTCACAGCTTCTCTTTCTTTCTCTCCCTCACTCACAGCTTCTCTCTCTCTCTCTCTCACTGCTTCTCTTTCTCTCTGTCTCACTGACTCACAGCTTCTCTCTCTCACTCACTCACTCACTCACAGCTTCTCTTTCTCTCTTTCTCTCACTCACTCACAGCTTCCCTTTCTCTCTCTCTCTCACTCACTCACAGGTTCTATTTCTCTCTATCACACACAGCTTCTTTTTCTCGCTATCTCTGTCACTCACAGCTTCTCTTTTCTCTCTCTCTCTCATTCACAGCTACTCTTTTTCTCTCACTCACTCACAGCTTCTCTTTCTCTCACACACACACAGCTTTTCTCTCTCTCTCTCTCTCACTCACAGCTTCTCTCTCTCTCTCACTCACTCACTCACATCTTCTATTTCTCTCTCTTTCTCACAGCTTCTCTTTCTCTCTATCTCTCTCACTCACAGCTTCTCTTTTCTCTCTCTCTCACTCACAGCTTCTCTTTCTCTCTCTCTCACTCACAGCTTCTCTTTCTCTCTCTCTCTCTCACTCACAGCTTCTCTTTTTCTCTCTCACTCACAGCTTCTCTTTCTCTCTCTCTCCCTCACAGCGTCTCTTTCTCTCTCTCTCTCTAACAGCTTCTATTGGTCTCTCTCTCTCACTCACAGCTTCTCTCTCTCTCTCTCACTCACAGCTTCTCTTTCTCTCTCACTCACAGCTTCTCTTTCTCTCTCTCACACAGCTTCTCTTTCTTTCTCACTCACAACTACTCTTTCTCTCTCTCACTCACTCAATCACTCACTCACAGCTTCTCTTTCTCTCTCTCTCCACACAGCTTCTCTCTCTCTCTCTCTCTAACAGTCTCTCTCTCTCACTCACTCACAGCTTCGCTTTCCCTTTCTCTCACTCATTCACCGCTTCTCTTTCACTCTCTCACTCATAGCTTCTCTTTCTCTCTCACAGCTTCTTTCTCTCTCTCTCACTCACAGCTTCTCTTTCTCTCTCTCTCTTGCTCACTCACAGGTTCTATTTCTCTCACTGTCTCCCTCACTCACAGCTTCTCTTTCTCTCTATCTCTCTCACTCACAGCTTCTCTTTCGCTTTCTCTCACTCACTCACAGCTTCTCTTTCTCTCTCTCACTCACAGCTTCTCTTTCTCTCTCTCTCTCACTCACAGCTTCTCTTTCTCTCTCTCTCACTCACATCTTCTATTCCTCTCTCTCTCACATCTTCTCTTTCTCTCTCTCTCACTCACAGCTTCTCTTTTCTCTCTCTCTCACTCACTCACAGCTTCTATTTCTCTCTCTCTCCCTCACAGCTTCTCTTTCTCTCTCTCTCTCACTCACAGCTTCTCTTTCTCTCACTCACAGCTTCTCTTTCTCTCTCTCACACAGCTTCTCTTTCTTTCTCACTCACAACTTCTCTTTCTCTCTCTCACTCACTCAATCACTCACTCACAGCTTCTCTTTCTCTCTCTCTCCACACAGCTTCTCTCTCTCTCTCTAACAGTCTCTCTCTCTCTCACACACAGCTTCGCTTTCCCTTTCTCTCACTCATTCACCGCTTCTCTTTCACTCTCTCACTCATAGCTTCTCTTTCTCTCTCACAGCTTCTTTCTCTCTCTCTCACTCACATCTTCTCTTTCTCTCTCTCTCTTGCTCACTCACAGGTTCTATTTCTCTCTCTCCCTCACTCACAGGTTCTATTTCTCTCTCTCCCTCACTCACAGCTTCTCTTTCTCTCTCTCTCTCTCACTCACAGCTTCTCTTTTGCTTTCTCTCTCTCACTCACAGCTTCTCTTTTTTTTCTCTCTCTCTCACTCACAGCTTCTCTTTCTCTCTCTCTCATTCACAGCTACTCTTTCATTCTCTCACTCTCTCAGAGCTTCTCTCTCTCTCTCACTCACAGCTTCTCTTTCTCTCTCTCTCTTGCTCACTCACAGGTTCTATTTCTCTCACTGTCACTCTCACTCACAGCTTCTCTCTCTCTCTCTCTCACTCACAGCTTCTCTTTCGCTTTCTCTCACTCACTCACAGCTTCTCTTTCACTCTCTCACTCACAGCTTCTCTTTCTCTCTCTCTATCACTCACAGCTTCTCTTTCTCTCTCTCTCCCACTCACATCTTCTCTTTCTCTCTCTCTCACAGCTTCTCTTTCTCTCTATCTCTCTCACTCACAGCTTCTCTTTTATCTCTCTCTCACTCACTCACAGCTTCTCTTTCTCTCTCTCTCCCTCACAGCTTCTCTTTCTCTCTCTCTCTCTCACAGCTTCTCTTTCTCTCTCTCTCTCACTCACAGCTTCTCTTACTCTTTCTCTCTCTCACTCACAGCTTCTCTTTCTTTCTCTCCCTCAATCACTCACTCACAGCTTCTCTTTCTCTCTCTGTCTCTCTCCCTTACTGCTTCTCTTTCTCTCTGTCTCACTGACTCACAGCTTCTCTCTCTCTCCCTCACTCACTCACAGCTTCTCTTTCTCTCTTTCTGTCACTCACTCACAACTTCTGTTTCTCTCTGTCTCTCACTCACAGCTTCTCTTTTCTCTCTCTCTCACTCACTCACAGCTTCTCTTTCTCTCTCTCTCCGTCACAGCTTCTCTTTCTCTCTCTCTCACACAGCTTCTCATTTTCTCTCTCTCTCTCTCACTCACACACAGCTTCTCTTTCTCTCTCTCTCTCTAACTCTCTCACACAGCTTCTCTTTCTCTCTCCCTCACAGCTTTTCTTTCTCTCTCTCTCACTCACTCACGCTTCTCTTTCTCACTCTGTCTCTCTCACACAGCTTCTCTTTCTCTCTCTCTCACTAACTCACAGCTTCTCTTTCTCTCTCACTCACTCACAGCTTCTCTTTCTCTCTCTCTCTCTCTCACTCACAGCTTCTCTTTCTCTCTCTCTCTCACTCACTCACAGCTTCTCTCCCTCTGTCTCTCTCACTCACGGCTTCTGTTTCTCTCTCTCTCACTAACTCACAGCTTCCTTTTCTCTCTCACACACACAGCTTTTCTCTCTCTCTCTCACTCACTCACAGCTTCTCTCTCTCTCTCTCACTCACTAACATCTTCTATTTCTCTCTCTTTCTCACAGTTTCTTTTTTCTCTCTATCTCTCTCACTCACAGCTTCTCTTTTCTCTCTCTCACTCACTCACAGCTTCTCTTTCTCTCTCTCTCCCTCACAGCTTCTCTTTCTCTCTCTCTCTCTCTCACTCACAGCTTTTCTTTTTCTCTCTCACTCACAGCTTCTCTTTCTCTCTCTCTCCCTCACAGCTTCTCTTTCTCTCTCTCTCTCTAACAGCTTCTATTGGTCTCTCTCTCTCTCACTCACAGCTGCTCTCTCTCTCTCACTCACAGCTTCTCTTTCTCTCTCACTCACAGCTTCTCTTTCTCTCTCACACACAGCTTCTCTTTCTTTCTCACTCAAAACTTCTCTTTCTCTCTCTCACTCACTCAATCACTCACTCACAGCTTCTCTTTCTCTCTCTCTCCACACAGCTTCTCTCTCTCTCTCTCTCTAACAGTCTCTCTCTCTCTCTCTCACTCACAGCTTCGCTTTTTTTCTTTCTCTCACTCATTCACCGCTTCTCTTTCACTCTCTCACTCATAGTTTCTCTTTCTCTCTCACAGCTTCTTTCTCTCTCTCTCACTCACAGCTTCTCTTTCTCTCTCTCTCTTGCTCACTCACAGGTTCTATTTCTCTCTCTCCCTCACTCACAGGTTCTATTTCTCTCTCTCCCTCACTCACAGCTTCTCTTTCTCTCTCTCTCTCTCACTCACAGCTTCTCTTTTGCTTTCTCTCTCTCACACACAGCTTCTCTTTCTCTCTCTCTCTCTCACTCACAGCTTCTCTTTCTCTCTCTCTCTCATTCACAGCTACTCTTTCTCTCTCAAAGCTTCTATCTCTCTCACTCACAGCTTCTCTTTCTCTCTCTCTCTTGCTCACTCACACGTTCTATTTCTCTCACTGTCTCCCTCACTCACAGCTTCTTTTTCTCTCTCTCTCTCTCACTCACAGCTTCTCTTTCGCTTTCTCTCACTCACTCACAGCTTCTCTTTCTCTCTCTCTCTCACACACTCACAGCTTCTCTTTCTCTCTCTCTCACTCACAGCTTCTCTTTCTCTCTCTCACTCACAGCTTCTCTTTCTCTCTCTCTCTCACTCACAGCTTCTCTTTCTTTCTCTCTCTCTCTCACTCACAGCTTCTCTTTCTCTCTCTCTCTCTCACTCACATCTTCTATTTCTCTCTCTCACACAGCTTCCCTTTCTCTCTCTCTCTCTCACTCACAGCTTCTCTTTTCTCTCTCTCTCACTCACAGCTTCTCTTTCTCTCTCTCTCTCACTCACAGCTTCTCTTTCTCTTTCTCTCTCTCACTCACAGCTTCTCTTTCTTTCTCTCCCTCACTCACAGCTTCTCTCTCTGTCTCTCTCACTCACTGCTTCTCTTTCTCTCTGTCTCACTGACTCACAGCTTCTCTCTCTCACTCACTCACTCACTCACTCACAGCTTCTCTTTCTCTCTTTCTCTCACTCACTCACAGCTTCCCTTTCTCTCTCTCTCTCACTCACTCACAGGTTCTATTTCTCTCTATCACACACAGCTTCTTTTTCTCGCTATCTCTGTCACTCACAGCTTCTCTTTTCTCTCTCTCTCTCATTCACAGCTACTCTTTTTCTCTCACTCACTCACAGCTTCTCTTTCTCTCTCACACACACAGCTTTTCTCTCTCTCACTCACTCACTCACAGCTTCTCTCTCTCTCTCACTCACTCACTCACTCACATCTTCTATTTCTCTCTCTTTCTCACAGCTTCTCTTTCTCTCTATCTCTCTCACTCACAGCTTCTCTTTTCTCTCTCTCACTCACTCACAGCTTCTCCTTCTCTCTCTCTCACTCACAGCTTCTCTTTCTCTCTCTCTCTCTCACTCACAGCTTCTCTTTTTCTCTCTCACTCACAGCTTCTCTTTCTCTCTCTCTCCCTCACAGCTTCTCTTTCTCTCTCTCTCTCTAACAGCTTCTATTGGTCTCTCTCTCTCACTCACAGCTTCTCTCTCTCTCTCTCACTCACAGCTTCCCTTTCTCTCTCACTCACAGCTTCTCTTTCTCTCTCTCACACAGCTTCTCTTTCTTTCTCACTCACAACTTCTCTTTCTCTCTCTCACTCACTCAATCACTCACTCACAGCTTCTCTTTCTCTCTCTCCACACAGCTTCTCTCTCTCTCTCTCTCTAACAGTCTCGCTCTCTCTCTCACTCACTCACAGCTTCGCTTTCCCTTTCTCTCACTCATTCACTGCTTCTCTTTCACTCTCTCACTCATAGCTTCTCTTTCTCTCTCACAGCTTCTTTCTCTCTCTCTCACTCACAGCTTCTCTTTCTCTCTCTCTCTTGCTCACTCAGAGGTTCTATTTCTCTCACTGTCTCCCTCACTCACAGCTTCTCTTTCTCTCTATCTCTCTCACTCACAGCTTCTCTTTCGCTTTCTCTCACTCACTCACAGCTTCTCTTTCTCTCTCTCACTCACAGCTTCTCTTTCTCTCTCTCTCTCACTCACAGCTTCTCTTTCTCTCTCTCTCACTCACATCTTCTATTTCTCTCTCTCACACAGCTTCTCTTTCTCTCTATCTCTCTCACTCACAGCTTCTCTTTTCTCTCTCTCTCACTCACTCACAGCTTCTATTTCTCTCTCTCTCCCTCACAGCTTCTCTTTCTCTCTCTCTCTCACTCACAGCTTCTCTTTCTCTTTCTCTCTCTCACTCACAGCTTCTCTTTCTTTCTCTCCCTCACCCACTCACTCACAGCTTCTCTTTCTCTCTCTGTCTCTCTCACTTACTGCTTCTCTTTCTCTCTGTCTCACTGACTCACAGCTTCTCTCTCTCTCCCTCACTCACTCACAGCTTCTCTTTCTCTCTTTCTTTCTGTCACTCACTCACAACTTCTGTTTGTCTCTCACTCACAGCTTCAATTTCTCTCTCTCTCACTAATTCACAGCTTCTCCTTCTCTCTCTCACGCACTCACAGCTTCTCTTTCTCTCTCTCACACACAGCTTCTCATTCTCTCTCTCTCTCACTCACACACAGCTTCTCTTTCTCTCTCTCTCTAACTCTCTCACTCACAGCTTCTCTTTCTCTCTCCCTCACAGCTTTTCTTTCTCTCTCTCTCACTCACTCACGCTTCTCTTTCTCACTCTGTCTCTCTCACACAGCTTCTCTTTCTCTCTCTCTCACTAACTCACAGCTTCTCTTTCTCTAACTCTCACTCACTCACAGCTTCTCTTTCTCTCTCTCTCTCACTCACAGCTTCTCTTTCTCTCTCTCTCTCACTCACTCACAGCTTCTCTCTCTCTGTCTCTCTCACTCACGGCTTCTATTTCTCTCTCTCTCACTAACTCACAGCTTCTCTTTCTCTCTCTCACACACAGCTTTTCTCTCTCTCTCACTCACTCACAGCTTCTCTCTCTCTCACACACACTCACTCACATCTTCTATTTCTCTCTCTTTCTCACAGCTTCTCTTTCTCTCTATCTCTCTCACTCACAGCTTCTCTTTTCTCTCTCTCACTCACTCACAGCTTCTCTTTCTCTCTCTCTCCCTCACAGCTTCTCTTTCTCTCTCTCTCTCTCACTCACAGCTTCTCTTTTTCTCTCTCACTCACAGCTTCTCTTTCTCTCTCTCTCCCTCACAGCTTCTCTTTCTCTCTCTCTAACTGCTTCTATTGGTCTCTCTCTCTCACTCACAGCTTCTCTCTCTCTCTCACTCACAGCTTCTCTTTCTCTCTCTCACACAGCTTCTCTTTCTTTCTCACTCACAACTTCTCTTTCTCTCTCTCACTCACTCAATCACTCACTCACAGCTTCTCTTTCTCTCTCTCTCCACACAGCTTCTCTCTCTCTCTCTAACAGTCTCTCTCTCTCTCTCTCTCTCACTCACAGCTTCGCTTTCCCGTTCTCTCACTCATTCACCGCTTCTCTTTCACTCTCTCACTCATAGCTTCTCTTTCTCTCTCACAGCTTCTTTCTCTCTCTCTCACTCACAGCTTCTCTTTCTCTCTCTCTCTTGCTCACTCACAGGTTCTATTTCTCTCTCTCCCTCACTCACAGGTTCTATTTCTCTCTCTCCCTCACTCACAGCTTCTCTTTCTCTCTCTCTCTCTCACTCACAGCTTCTCTTTTGCTTTCTCTCTCTCACGCACAGCTTCTCTTTCTCTCTCTCTCTCTCACTCACAGCTTCTCTTTCTCTCTCTCTCTCATTCACAGCTACTCTTACTCTCTCTCTCAAAGCTTCTCTCTCTCACTCACAGCTTCTCTTTCTCTCTCTCTCTTGCTCACTCACAGGTTCTATTTCTCTCACTGTCTCCCTCACTCACAGCTTCTCTTTCTCTCTCTCTCTCTCACTCACAGCTTCTCTTTTGCTTTCTCTCACTCACTCACAGCTTCTCTTTCTCTCTCTCTCTCACACACTCACAGCTTCTCTTTCTCTCTCTCTCACTCACAGCTTCTCTTTCTCTCTCTCACTCACAGCTTCTCTTTCTCTCTCTCTCTCACTCACAGCTTCTCTTTCTCTCTCTCTCTCTCTCACTCACAGCTTCTCTTTCTCTCTCTCTCTCTCCCTCACTCACATCTTCTATTTCTCTCTCTCACACAGCTTCCCTTTCTCTCTCTCTCTCTCACTCACAGCTTCTCTTTTCTCTCTCTCTCACTCACAGCTTCTCTTTCTCTCTCTCTCTCACTCACAGCTTCTCTTTCTCTTTCTCTCTCTCACTCACAGCTTCTCTTTCTTTCTCTCCCTCACTCACAGCTTCTCTCTCTGTCTCTCTCACTCACTGCTTCTCTTTCTCTCTGTCTCACTGACTCACAGCTTCTCTCTCTCACTCACTCACTCACTCACAGCTTCTCTTTCTCTCTTTCTCTCACTCACTCACAGCTTCCCTTTCTCTCTCTCTCTCACTCACTCACAGGTTCTATTTCTCTCTATCACACACAGCTTCTTTTTCTCGCTATCTCTGTCACTCACAGCTTCTCTTTTCTCTCTCTCATTCACAGCTACTCTTTTTCTCTCACTCACTCACAGCTTCTCTTTCTCTCTCACACAGACAGATTTTCTCTCTCTCTCTCTCTCACTCACAGCTTCTCTCTCTCTCTCACTCACTCACTCACATCTTCTATTTCTCTCTCTTTCTCACAGCTTCTCTTTCTCTCTATCTCTCTCACTCACAGCTTCTCTTTTCTCTCTCTCACTCACTCACAGCTTCTCTATCTCTCTCTCTCACTCACAGCTTCTCTTTCTCTCTCTCTCTCTCACTCACAGCTTCTCTTTTTCTCTCTCACTCACAGCTTCTCTTTCTCTCTCTCTCCCTCACAGCTTCTCTTTCTCTCTCTCTCTCTAACAGCTTCTATTGGTCTCTCTCTCTCACTCACAGCTTCTCTCTCTCTCTCTCACTCACAGCTTCCCTTTCTCTCACACTCACAGCTTCTCTTTCTCTCTCTCACACAGCTTCTCTTTCTTTCTCACTCACAACTTCTCTTTCTCTCTCTCAGTCACTCAATCACTCACTCACAGCTTCTCTTTCTCTCTCTCCACACAGCTTCTCTCTCTCTCTCTCTCTAACAGTCTCTCTCTCTCTCACTCACTCACAGCTTCGCTTTCCCTTTCTCTCACTCATTCACCGCTTCTCTTTCACTCTCTCACTCATAGCTTCTCTTTCTCTCTCACAGCTTATTTCTCTCTCTCTCACTCACAGCTTCTCTTTCTCTCTCTCTCTTGCTCACTCTCAGGTTCTATTTCTCTCACTGTCTCCCTCACTCACAGCTTCTCTTTCTCTCTATCTCTCTCACTCACAGCTTCTCTTTCGCTTTCTCTCACTCACTCACAGCTTCTCTTTCTCTCTCTCACTCACAGCTTCTATTTCTCTCTCTCTCACACTCACAGCTTCCCTTTCTCTCTCTCTCTCTCACATCTTCTATTTCTCTCTCTCTCACAGCTTCTCTTTCTCTCTATCTCTCTCACTCACAGCTTCTCTTTTCTCTCTCTCTCACTCACTCACAGCTTCTATTTTTCTCTCTCTCCCTCACAGCTTCTCTTTCTCTCTCTCTCTCACTCACAGCTTCTCTTTCTCTTTCACTCTCTAACTCACAGCTTCTCTTTCTTTCTCTCCCTCACTCCCTCACTCACAGCTTCTCTTTCTCTCTCTGTCTCTCTCACTTACTGCTTCTCTTTCTCTCTGTCTCACTGACTCACAGCTTCTCTCCCTCTCCCTCACTCACTCACAGCTTCTCTTTCTCTCTTTCTGTCACTCACTCACAACATCTGTTTCTCTCTGTCGCTCACTCACAGCTTCAATTTCTCTCTCTCTCACTAATTCACAGCTTCTCCTTCTCTCTCACACGCACTCACAGCTTCTCTTTTTCTCTCTCTCACACAGCTTCTCATTCTCTCTCTCTCTCACTCACACACAGCTTCTCTCTCTCTCTCTCTCTAACTCTCTCACTCACAGCTTCTCTTTCTCTCTCCCTCACAGCTTTTCTTTCTCTCTCTCTCACTCACTCACGCTTCTCTTTCTCACTCTGTCTCTCTCACACAGCTTCTCTTTCTCTCTCTCTCACTAACTCACAGCTTCTCTTTCTCTAACTCTCACTCACTCACAGCTTCTCTTTCTCTCTCTCTCTCACTCACAGCTTCTCTTTCTCTCTCTCTCTCACTCACTCACAGCTTCTCTCTCTCTGTCTCTCTCACTCACGGCTTCTATTTCTCTCTCTCTCACTAACTCACAGCTTCTCTTTCTCTCTCACACACACAGCTTTTCTCTCTCTCTCTCACTCACTCACAGCTTCTCTCTCTCTCTCTCACTCACTCACATCTTCTATTTCTCTCTCTTTCTCACAGCTTCTCTTTCTCTCTATCTCTCTCACTCACAGCTTCTCTTTTCTCTCTCTCACTCACTCACAGCTTCTCTTTCTCTCTCTCTCCCTCACAGCTTCTCTTTCTCTCTCTCTCTCTCTCACTCACAGCTTCTCTTTTTCTCTCTCACTCACAGCTTCTCTTTCTCTCTCTCTCCCTCACAGCTTCTCTTTCTCTCTCTCTCTCTAACAGCTTCTATTGGTCTCTCTCTCTCACTCACAGCTTCTCTCTCTCTCTCACTCACAGCTTCTCTTTCTCTCTCACTCACAGCTTCTCTTTCTCTCTCTCACACAGCTTCTCTTTCTTTCTCACTCACAACTTCTCTTTCTCTCTCTCACTCACTCAATCACTCACTCACAGCTTCTCTTTCTCTCTCTCTCCACACAGCTTCTCTCTCTGTCTCTCTAACAGTCTCTCTCTCTCTCTCACTCACAGCTTCGCTTTCCCTTTCTCTCACTCATTCACCGCTTCTCTTTCACTCTCTCACTCATAGCTTCTCTTTCTCTCTCACAGCTTCTTTCTCTCTCACTCACTCACAGCTTCTCTTTCTCTCTCTCTCTTGCTCACTCACAGGTTCTATTTCTCTCACTGTCTCCCTCACTCACAGCTTCTCTTTCTCTCCATCTCTCTCACTCACAGCTTCTCTTTCGCTTTCTCTCACTCACTCACAGCTTCTCTTTCTCTCACTCACAGCTTCTCTTTCTCTCTCTCTCACTCACATCTTCTATTTCTCTCTCTCACACAGCTTCTCTTTCTCTCTATCTCTCTCACTCACAGCTTCTCTTTTCTCTCTCTCTCTCTAACAGCTTCTATTTATCTCTCTCTCCCTCACAGCTTCTCTTTCTCTCTCTCTCTCACTCACAGCTTCTCTCTCTCTCTCTCACTCACTCACATCTTCTATTTCTCTCTCTTTCTCACAGCTTCTCTTTCTCTCTATCTCTCTCACTCACAGCTTCTCTTTTCTCTCTCTCACTCACTCACAGCTTCTCTTTCTCTCTCTCTCCCTCACAGCTTCTCTTTCTCTCTCTCTCTCTCTCACTCACAGCTTCTCTTTTTCTCTCTCACTCACAGCTTCTCTTTCTCTCTCTCTCCCTCACAGCTTCTCTTTCTCTCTCTCTCTCTAACAGCTTCTATTGGTCTCTCTCTCTCACTCACAGCTTCTCTCTCTCTCTCACTCACAGCTTCTGTTTCTCTCTCACTCACAGCTTCTCTTTCTCTCTCACACACAGCTTCTCTTTCTTTCTCACTCACAACTTCTCTTTCTCTCTCTCACTCACTCAATCACTCACTCACAGCTTCTCTTTCTCTCTCTCTCCACACAGCTTCTCTCTCTGTCTCTCTAACAGTCTCTCTCTCTCTCACTCACAGCTTCGCTTTCCCTTTCTCTCACTCATTCACCGCTTCTCTTTCACTCTCTCACTCATAGCTTCTCTTTCTCTCTCACAGCTTCTTTCTCTCTCACTCACTCACAGCTTCTCTTTCTCTCTCTCTCTTGCTCACTCACAGGTTCTATTTCTCTCACTGTCTCCCTCACTCACAGCTTCTCTTTCTCTCTATCTCTCTCACTCACAGCTTCTCTTTCGCTTTCTCTCACTCACTCACAGCTTCTCTTTCTCTCACTCACAGCTTCTCTCTCTCTCTCTCTCACTCACATCTTCTATTTCTCTCTCTCACACAGCTTCTCTTTCTCTCTATCTCTCTCACTCACAGCTTCTCTTTTCTCTCTCTCTCTCTCTCTCTAACAGCTTCTATTTATCTCTCTCTCCCTCACAGCTTCTCTTTCTCTCTCTCTCTCACTCACAGCTTCTCTTTCTCTTTCTCTCTCTCACTCACAGCTTCTCTTTCTTTCTCTCCCTCACTCACTCACTCACAGCTTCTCTTTCTCTCTCTGTCTCTCTCACTTACTGCTTCTCTTTCTCTCTGTCTCACTGACTCACAGCTTCTCTCTCTCTCCCTCACTCACTCACAGCTTCTCTTTCTCTCTTTCTTTCTGTCACTCACTCACAACTTCTGTTTGTCTCTCACTCACAGCTTCAATTTCTCTCTCTCTCACTAATTCACAGCTTCTCCTTCTCTCTCTCACGCACTCACAGCTTCTCTTTCTCTCTCTCTCACACAGCTTCTCATTCTCTCTCTCTCTCACTCACACACAGCTTCTCTTTCTCTCTCTCTCTAACTCTCTCACTCACAGCTTCTCTTTCTCTCTTCCTCACAGCTTTTCTTTCTCTCTCTCTCACTCACTCACGCTTCTCTTTCTCACTCTGTCTCTCTCACACAGCTTCTCTTTCTCTCTCTCTCACTAACTCACAGCTTCTCTTTCTCTAACTCTCACTCACTCACAGCTTCTCTTTCTCTCTCTCTCTCACTCACAGCTTCTCTTTCTCTCTCTCTCTCACTCACTCACAGCTTCTCTCTCTCTGTCTCTCTCACTCACGGCTTCTATTTCTCTCTCTCTCACTAACTCACAGCTTCTCTTTCTCTCTCTCACACACAGCTTTTCTCTCTCTCTCTCACTCACTCACAGCTTCTCTCTCTCTCTCTCACACTCACTCACATCTTCTATTTCTCTCTCTTTCTCACAGCTTCTCTTTCTCTCTATCTCTCTCACTCACAGCTTCTCTTTTCTCTCTCTCACTCACTCACAGCTTCTCTCTCTCTCTCACTCACAGCTTCTCTTTCTCTCTCTCACACAGCTTCTCTTTCTTTCTCACTCACAACTTCTCTTTCTCTCTCTCACTCACTCAATCACTCACTCACAGCTTCTCTTTCTCTCTCTCTCCACACAGCTTCTCTCTCTCTCTCTAACAGTCTCTCTCTCTCTCTCTCTCACTCACAGCTTCGCTTTCCCTTTCTCTCACTCATTCACCGCTTCTCTTTCACTCTCTCACTCATAGCTTCTCTTTCTCTCTCACAGCTTCTTTCTCTCTCAGTCACAGCTTCTCTTTCTCTCTCTCTCTTGCTCACTCACAGGTTCTATTTCTCTCTCTCCCTCACTCACAGCTTCTCTTTCTCTCTCTCTCTCTCACTCACAGCTTCTCTTTTGCTTTCTCTCTCTCACGCACAGCTTCTCTTTCTCTCTCTCTCTCTCACTCACAGCTTCTCTTTCTCTCTCTCTCTCATTCACAGCTACTCTTACTCTCTCTCTCAAAGCTTCTCTCTCTCACTCACAGCTTCTCTTTCTCTCTCTCTCTTGCTCACTCACAGGTTCTATTTCTCTCACTGTCTCCCTCACTCACAGCTTCTCTTTCTCTCTCTCTCTCTCACTCACAGCTTCTCTTTCGCTTTCTCTCACTCACTCACAGCTTCTCTTTCTCTCTCTCTCTCACACACTCACAGCTTCTCTTTCTCTCTCTCTCACTCACAGCTTCTCTTTCTCTCTCTCACTCACAGCTTCTCTTTCTCTCTCTCTCTCACTCACAGCTTCTCTTTCTCTCTCTCTCTCACTCACAGCTTCTCTTTCTCTCTCTCTCTCTCTCACTCACATCTTCTATTTCTCTCTCACACACAGCTTCCCTTTCTCTCTCTCTCTCTCACTCACAGCTTCTCTTTTCTCTCTCTCTCACTCACAGCTTCTCTTTCTCTCTCTCTCTCACTCACAGCTTCTCTTTCTCATTCTCTCTCTCACTCACAGCTTCTCTTTCTTTCTCTCCCTCACTCACAGCTTCTCTCTCTGTCTCTCTCACTCACTGCTTCTCTTTCTCTCTGTCTCACTGACTCACAGCTTCTCTCTCTCACTCACTCACTCACTCACAGCTTCTCTTTCTCTCTTTCTCTCACTCACTCACAGCTTCCCTTTCTCTCTCTCTCTCACTCACTCACAGGTTCTATTTCTCTCTATCACACACAGCTTCTTTTTCTCGCTATCTCTGTCACTCACAGCTTCTCTTTTCTCTCTCTCTCTCATTCACAGCTACTCTTTTTCTCTCACTCACTCACAGCTTCTCTTTCTCTCTCTCACACACAGCTTTTCTCTCTCTCTCTCTCTCACTCACAGCTTCTCTCTCTCTCTCTCACTCACTCACTCACATCTTCTATTTCTCTCTCTTTCTCACAGCTTCTCTTTCTCTCTATCTCTCTCACTCACAGCTTCTCTTTTCTCTCTCTCACTCACTCACAGCTTCTCTTTCTCTCTCTCTCACTCACAGCTTCTCTTTCTCTCTCTCTCTCTCTCACTCACAGCTTCTCTTTTTCTCTCTCACTCACAGCTTCTCTTTCTCTCTCTCTCCCTCACAGCTTCTCTTTCTCTCTCTCTCTCTAACAGCTTCTATTGGTCTCTCTCTCTCACTCACAGCTTCTCTCTCTCTCTCTCACTCACAGCTTCCCTTTCTCTCTCACTCACAGCTTCTCTTTCTCTCTCTCACACAGCTTCTCTTTCTTTCTCACTCACAACTTCTCTTTCTCTCTCTCAGTCACTCAATCACTCACTCACAGCTTCTCTTTCTCTCTCTCCACACAGCTTCTCTCTCTCTCTCTCTCTCTCTCTCTAACAGTCTCTCTCTCTCTCACTCACTCACAGCTTCGCTTTCCCTTTCTCTCACTCATTCACCGCTTCTCTTTCACTCTCTCACTCATAGCTTCTCTTTCTCTCTCACAGCTTCTTTCTCTCTCTCTCACTCACAGCTTCTCTTTCTCTCTCTCTCTTGCTCACTCACAGGTTCTATTTCTCTCACTGTCTCCCTCACTCACAGCTTCTCTTTCTCTCTATCTCTCTCACTCACAGCTTCTCTTTCGCTTTCTCTCACTCACTCACAGCTTCTCTTTCTCTCTCTCACTCACAGCTTCTATTTCTCTCTCTCTCACACTCACAGCTTCTCTTTCTCTCTCTCTCACTCACATCTTCTATTTCTCTCTCTCTCACAGCTTCTCTTTCTCTCTATCTCTCTCACTCACAGCTTCTCTTTTCTCTCTCTCTCACTCACTCACAGCTTCTATTTCTCTCTCTCTCCCTCACAGCTTCTCTTTCTCTCTCTCTCTCACTCACAGCTTCTCTTTCTCTTTCTCTCTCTCACTCACAGCTTCTCTTTCTTTCTCTCCCTCACTCACTCACTCACAGCTTCTCTTTCTCTCTCTGTCTCTCTCACTTACTGCTTCTCTTTCTCTCTGTCTCACTGACTCACAGCTTCTCTCCCTCTCCCTCACTCACTCACAGCTTCTCTTTCTCTCTTTCTGTCACTCACTCACAACTTCTGTTTCTCTCTGTCGCTCACTCACAGCTTCAATTTCTCTCTCTCTCACTAATTCACAGCTTCTCCTTCTCTCTCACACGCACTCACAGCTTCTCTTTTTCTCTCTCTCACACAGCTTCTCATTCTCTCTCTCTCTCACTCACACACAGCTTCTCTCTCTCTCTCTCTCTAACTCTCTCACTCACAGCTTCTCTTTCTCTCTCCCTCACAGCTTTTCTTTCTCTCTCTCTCACTCACTCACGCTTCTCTTTCTCACTCTGTCTCTCTCACACAGCTTCTCTTTCTCTCTCTCTCACTAACTCACAGCTTCTCTTTCTCTAACTCTCACTCACTCACAGCTTCTCTTTCTCTCTCTCTCTCACTCACAGCTTCTCTTTCTCTCTCTCTCTCACTCACTCACAGCTTCTCTCTCTCTGTCTCTCTCACTCACGGCTTCTATTTCTCTCTCTCTCACTAACTCACAGCTTCTCTTTCTCTCTCACACACACAGCTTTTCTCTCTCTCTCTCACTCACTCACAGCTTCTCTCTCTCTCTCTCACACTCACTCACATCTTCTATTTCTCTCTCTTTCTCACAGCTTCTCTTTCTCTCTATCTCTCTCACTCACAGCTTCTCTTTTCTCTCTCTCACTCACTCACAGCTTCTCTTTCTCTCTCTCTCCCTCACAGCTTCTCTTTCTCTCTCTCTCTCTCACTCACAGCTTCTCTTTTTCTCTCTCACTCACAGCTTCTCTTTCTCTCTCTCTCCCTCACAGCTTCTCTTTCTCTCTCTCTCTCTAACTGCTTCTATTGGTCTCTCTCTCTCTCACTCACAGCTTCTCTCTCTCTCTCACTCACAGCTTCTCTTTCTCTCTCACACACAGCTTCTCTTTCTTTCTCACTCACAACTTCTCTTTCTCTCTCTCACTCACTCAATCACTCACTCACAGCTTCTATTTCTCTCTCTCTCACTCGCACAGCTACTCTTTCTCTCTCTCTCACACAGCTTTTCTCTCTTTCTCTCTCTCACTCACTCACAGCTTCTCTTTCTCTCTCTATCTCTCTCACTCACTCACATCTTCTATTTCTCTCTCTCTCTCACAGCTTCTCTTTCTCTCTATCTCTCTGACTCACAGGTTCTATTTCACTCTCTGTCTCCCTCACTCACAGCTTCTCTCTCTCTCTCACACAGCTTCTCTCTCTCTCTCTCTCACTCACTCACTCACAGCTTCTCTTTCTCTCTCTCTCACTCACTCACAGCTTTTCTCTCTCTCTGTCTCTCTCATTCACAGCTTCTCTTTCTCTTTCTCTCACTAACTCACAGCTTCTCTCTCTCTCACACACACAGCTTCTCTTTCTCTCTCTCTCACTCACAGCTTCTCTTTCTCTCTCTATCTCTCTCTCACTCACAGCTTCTCTTTCTCTCTCTCTCAATAACTCACAGCTTCTCTCTCCCTCACTCACTCACAGCTTCTATTTCTCTCTCTCTCTCTCACTCACAGCTTCTCTTTCTCTCTCTCTCACTCACTCACAGCTTCTCAATCTCTCTCTCTCACTCACTCACAGCTTCTCTCTCTCTCTCTCTCACTGACTCACAGCTACTATTTCTCTCTCTCTCTCACTCACAGCATCTCGATCTCTCTCTCTCTCTCCCTCACTCACAGCTTGTCTCTCTCTCTGTCTTTCACTCTCAGCTTCTCTCTCTCTCTCTCACAGCTTCTCTTTCTCTCACACACACTCACTCACAGCTTCTATTTCTCTCTCTCTCCCTCACTCACTCACAGCTTCTCTTTTTTTTCACAGCTTCTCTTTCTCTCTCTCTCACTCACAGCTTCTCTTTCTCTCTCTCTCTTGCTCACTCACAGGTTCTATTTCTCTCTCTCCCTCACTCACAGGTTCTATTTCTCTCTCTCCCTCACTCACAGCTTCTCTTTCTCTCTCTCTCTCTCACTCACAGCTTCTCTTTTGCTTTCTCTCTCTCACGCACAGCTTCTCTTTCTCTCTCTCTCTCTCACTCACAGCTTCTCTTTCTCTCTCTCTCTCATTCACAGCTACTCTTACTCTCTCTCTCAAAGCTTCTCTCTCTCACTCACAGCTTCTCTTTCTCTCTCTCTCTTGCTCACTCACAGGTTCTATTTGTCTCACTGTCTCCCTCACTCACAGCTTCTCTTTCTCTCTCTCTCTCTCACTCACAGCTTCTCTTTCGCTTTCTCTCACTCACTCACAGCTTCTCTTTCTCTCTCTCTCTCACACACTCACAGCTTCTCTTTCTCTCTCTCTCACTCACAGCTTCTCTTTCTCTCTCTCACTCACAGCTTCTCTTTCTCTTTCTCTCTCACTCACAGCTTCTCTTTCTCTCTCTCTCTCTCACTCACAGCTTCTCTTTCTCTCTCTCTCTCTCTCACTCACATCTTCTATTTCTCTCTCACACACAGCTTCCCTTTCTCTCTCTCTCTCTCACTCACAGCTTCTCTTTTCTCTCTCTCACTCACAGCTTCTCTTTCTCTCTCTCTCTCACTCACAGCTTCTCTTTCTCTTTCTCTCTCTCACTCACAGCTTCTCTTTCTTTCTCTCCCTCACTCACAGCTTCTCTCTCTGTCTCTCTCACTCACTGCTTCTCTTTCTCTCTGTCTCACTGACTCACAGCTTCTCTCTCTCACTCACTCACTCACTCACAGCTTCTCTTTCTCTCTTTCTCTCACTCACTCACAGCTTCCCTTTCTCTCTCTCTCTCACTCACTCACAGGTTCTATTTCTCTCTATCACACACAGCTTCTTTTTCTCGCTATCTCTGTCACTCACAGCTTCTCTTTTCTCTCTCTCTCTCATTCACAGCTACTCTTTTTCTCTCACTCACTCACAGCTTCTCTTTCTCTCACACACACACAGCTTTTCTCTCTCTCTCTCTCTCACTCACAGCTTCTCTTTCTCTCTATCTCTCTCACTCACAGCTTCTCTTTTCTCTCTCTCACTCACTCACAGCTTCTCTTTCTCTCTCTCTCACTCACAGCTTCTCTTTCTCTCTCTCTCTCTCACTCACAGATTCTCTTTCTCTCTCTCCCTCACAGCTTCTCTTTCTCTCTCTCTCTAACAGCTTCTATTGGTCTCTCTCTCTCACTCATAGCTTCTCTCTCTCTCTCTCACTCACAGCTTCCCTTTCTCTCTCACTCACAGCTTCTCTTTCTCTCTCACACACAGCTTCTCTTTCTTTCTCACTCACAACTTCTCTTTCTCTCTCTCAGTCACTCAATCACTCACTCACAGCTTCTCTTTCTCTCCACACAGCTTCTCTCTCTCTCTCTCTAACAGTCTCTCTCTCTCACTCACTCACAGCTTCGCTTTCCCTTTCTCTCACTCATTCACCACTTCTCTTTCACTCTCTCACTCATAGCTTCTCTTTCTCTCTCACAGCTTCTTTCTCTCTCTCTCACTCACAGCTTCTCTTTCTCTCTCTCTTGCTCACTCACAGGTTCTATTTCTCTCACTGTCTCCCTCACGCACAGCTTCTCTTTCTTTCTATCTCTCTCACTCACAGCTTCTCTTTCACTTTCTCTCACTCACTCACAGCTTCTCTTTCTCTCTCTCACTCACAGCTTCTATTTCTCTCTCTCTCACACTCACAGCTTCTCTTTCTCTCTCTCTCACTCACATCTTCTATTTCTCTCTCTCTCACAGCTTCTCTTTCTCTCTATCTCTCTCACTCACAGCTTCTCTTTTCTCTCTCTCTCACTCACTCACAGCTTCTATTTCTCTCTCTCTCCCTCACAGCTTCTCTTTCTCTCTCTCTCTCACTCACAGCTTCTCTTTCTCTTTCTCTCTCTCACTCACAGCTTCTCTTTCTTTCTCTCCCTCACTCACTCACTCACAGCTTCTCTTTCTCTCTCTGTCTCTCTCACTTACTGCTTCTCTTTCTCTCTGTCTCACTGACTCACAGCTTCTCTCCCTCTCCCTCACTCACTCACAGCTTCTCTTTCTCTCTTTCTGTCACTCACTCACAACTTCTGTTTCTCTCTGTCGCTCACTCACAGCTTCAATTTCTCTCTCTCTCACTAATTCACAGCTTCTCCTTCTCTCTCACACGCACTCACAGCTTCTCTTTTTCTCTCTCTCACACAGCTTCTCATTCTCTCTCTCTCTCACTCACACACAGCTTCTCTCTCTCTCTCTCACTCACAGCTTCTCTTTCTTTCTCACTCACAACTTCTCTTTCTCTCTCTCACTCACTCAATCACTCACTCACAGCTTCTCTTTCTCTCTCTCTCCACACAGCTTCTCTCTCTCTCTCTCTCTAACAGTCTCTCTCTCTCTCTCTCACTCACAGCTTTGCTTTCCCTTTCTCTCACTGATTCACCGCTTCTCTTTCACTCTCTCACACATAGCTTCTCTTTCTCTCTCACAGCTTCTTTCTCTCTCTCTCACTCACAGCTTCTCTTTCTCTCTCTCTCTTGCTCACTCACAGGTTCTATTTCTCTCTCTCCCTCACTCACTGGTTCTATTTCTCTCTCTCCCTCACTCACAGCTTCTCTTTCTCTCTCTCTCTCTCACTCACAGCTTCTCTTTTGCTTTCTCTCTGTCACTCACAGCTACTCTTTCTCTCTCTCACACACACAGCTTCTCTCTCTCTCTCTCACTCACAGCTTCTCTTTCTCTCTCTCTCTTGCTCACTCACAGGTTCTATTTCTCTCACTGTCTCCCTCACTCACAGCTTCTCTCTCTCTCTCTCTCTCACTCACAGCTTCTCTTTCGATTTCTCTCACTCACTCACAGCTTCTCTTTCTCTGTCTCACTCATAGCTTCTCTTTCTCTCTCTCTCTCACTCACAGCTTCTCTTTCTCTCTCTCTCACTCACAGCTTCTCTTTCTCTCTCTCACTCACAGCTTCTCTTTCTCTCTCTCTCACTCACAGCTTCTCTTTCTCTCTCTCTCTCACTCACAGCTTCTCTTTCTCTCTCTCTCTCTCACTCACATCTTCTATTTCTCTCTCTCTCACAGCTTCCCTTTCTCTCTATCTCTCTCACTCACAGCTTCTCTTTTCTCTCTCTCTCACTCACTCACAGCTTCTCTTTCTCTCTCTCTCCCTCACAGCTTCTCTTTCTCTCTCTCTCTCACTCACAGCTTCTCTTTCTCTTTCTCTCTCTCACTCACAGCTTCTCTTTCCCTCTCTCCCTCACTCACAGCTTCTCTCTCTGTCTCTCTCACTCACTGCTTCTCTTTCTCTCTGTCTCACTGACTCACAGCTTCTCTTTCTCTCTTTCTCTCACTCACTCACAGCTTCTCTTTCTCTCTCTCTCTCACTCACTCACAGGTTCTATTTCTTTCTATCACAAACAGCTTCTTTTTCTCGCTATCTCGCTCACTCACAGCTTCTCTTTTCTCTCTCTCTCTCATTCACAGCTACTCTTTTTCTCTCACTCACTCACAGCTTCTCTTTCTCTCTCACACACACAGCTTTTCTCTCTCTCTCTCACTCACTCAAAGCTTCTCTCTCTCTCACTCACTCAAATCTTCTATTTCTCTCTCTTTCTCACAGCTTCTCTTTCTCTCTATCTTTCTCACTCACAGCTTCTCTTTTCTCTCTCTCACTCACTCACAGCTTCTCTTTCTCTCTCTCTCCCTCACAGCTTCTCTCTCTCTCTCACTCACAGCTTCTCTTTTTCTCTCTCACTCACAGCTTCTCTTTCTCTCTCTCTCCCTCACAGCTTCTCTTTCTCTCTCTCTCTCTAACAGATTCTATTGGTTCTCTCTCTCACTCACATCTTCTCTCTCTCTCTCACTCACAGCTTCTCTTTCTCTCTCTCTCACAGCTTCTCTTTCTCTCTCACACACAGCTTCTCTTTCTTTCTCACTCACAACTTCTCTTTCTCTCTCTCACTCACTCAATCACTCACTCACAGCTTCTCTTTCTCTCTCTCTCCACACAGCTTCTCTCTCTCTCTCTCCCTCACAGCTTCTCTTTCTCTCTCTCTCTCACTCACAGCTTCTCTTTCTCTTTCTCTCTCTCACTCACAGCTTCTCTTTCTTTCTCTCCCTCACTCACAGCTTCTCTCTCTGTCTCTCTCACTCACTGCTTCTCTTTCTCTCTGTCTCACTGACTCACAGCTTCTCTCTCTCACTCACTCACTCACAGCTTCTCTTTCTCTCTTTCTCTCACTCACTCACAGCTTCTCTTTCTCTCTCTCTCTCACTCACTCACTGGTTCTATTTCTCTCTATCACACACAGCTTCTTTTTCTCGCTATCTCTCTCACTCACAGCTTCTCTTTTCTCTCTCTGTCTCTTCACTCACTGCTTCTCTTTCTCTCTATCTCACTCACAGCTTCTCTCTCTCTCTCTCACTCACAGCTTCTCTTTCTCTCTCTCTCTCACTCACTCACAGCTTCTGTTTCTCTCTGTCTCTCACTCACAGCTTCAATTTCTCTCTCTCTCACTTACTCACAGCTTCTCCTCTCTCTCTCACTCACTCACAGCTTCTCTTTCTCTCTCACAGCTTCTCATTCTCTCTCTCTCTCACTCACTCACACTTCTCTTTCTCTCTCTGTCTCTCTCACACAGCTTCTTTTTCTCTCTCTCTCACTAACTCACAGATTCTCTTTCTCTCTCTCTCAATCACTCACAGCTTCTCTTTCTCTCTCTATCTCTCTCACTCACAGCTTCTCTTTCTCTCTCTCTCTCTCACTCACAGCTTCTCTCTCTGTCTCTCTCACTCACAGCTTCTATTTCTCTCTCTCTCACTCGCACAGCTACTCTTTCTCTCTCTCTCTCACAGCTTTTCTCTCTTTCTCACTTACTCACAGCTTCTCTTTCTCTCTCTATCTCTCTCACTCACTCACATCTTCTATTTCTCTCTCTCTCACACAGCTTCTCTTTCTCTCTATCTCTCTGACTCACATGTTCTATTTCACTCTCTGTCTCCCTCACTCACAGCTTCTCTCTCTCTCTCTCTCTCTCACACAGCTTCTCTCTCTCTCTCTCACTCACTCACTCACAGCTTCTCTTTCTCTCTCTGTCTCTCTCACTCACAGCTTCTCTCTCTCTCTCTCTCACTAACTCCCAGCTTCTCTCTCTCTCACTCACTCACTCACAGCTTCTCTCTCTCTCTCTCTCTCACTCACAGCTTCTCTTTCTCTCTCTCTCTCTCTCACTCACTCACAGCTTTTCTCTCTCTCTGTCTCTCTCATTCACAGCTTCTCTTTCTCTTTCTCTCACTAACTCACAGCTTCTCGTTCTCTCTTTCTCTCACTCACTCACAGCTTCTCTTTCTCTTTCTCTCTCTCTCTCACTCACTCACAGGTTCTATTTCTCTCTATCACACACAGCTTCTTTTTCTCGCTATCTCTCTCACTCACAGCTTCTCTTTTCTCTCTCTGTCTCTTCACTCACTGCTTCTCTTTCTCTCTATCTCACTCACAGCTTCTCTCTCTCTCTCTCTCTCACTCACAGCTTCTCTTTCTCTCTCTCTCTCACTCACTCACAGCTTCTGTTTCTCTCTGTCTCTCACTCACAGCTTCAATTTCTCTCTCTCTCACTTACTCACAGCTTCTCCTCTCTCTCTCACTCACTCACAGCTTCTCTTTCTCTCTCACAGCTTCTCATTCTCTCTCTCTCTCACTCACAAACAGCTTCGCTTTCTCTCTCTCTCTAACTCTCTCACTCACAGCTTCTCTTTCTCTCTCACACAGCTTTTCTATCTCTCTCTCTCTCACTCACTCACACTTCTCTTTCTCTCTCTGTCTCTCTCACACAGCTTCTTTTTCTCTCTCTCTCACTAACTCACAGATTCTCTTTCTCTCTCTCTCAATCACTCACAGCTTCTCTTTCTCTCTCTATCTCTCTCACTCACAGCTTCTCTTTCTATCTCTCTCTCTCACTCACAGCTTCTCTCTCTGTCTCTCTCACTCACAGCTTCTATTTCTCTCTCTCTCACTCGCACAGCTACTCTTTCTCTCTCTCTCTCACAGCTTTTCTCTCTTTCTCTCTCACTCACTCACAGCTTCTCTTTCTCTCTCTATCTCTCTCACTCACTCACATCTTCTATTTCTCTCTCTCACACACAGCTTCTCTTTCTCTCTATCTCTCTGACTCACAGGTTCTATTTCACTCTCTGTCTCCCTCACTCACAGCTTCTCTCTCTCTCTCTCTCACTCGCACAGCTACTCTTTCTCTCTCTCTCTCACAGCTTTTCTCTCTTTCTCTCTCTCACTTACTCACAGCTTCTCTTTCTCTCTCTATCTCTCTCACTCACTCACATCTTCTATTTCTCTCTCTTTCTCACAGCTTCTCTTTCTCTCTATCTCTCTGACTCACAGGTTCTATTTCACTCTCTGTCTCCCTCACTCACAGCTTCTCTCTCTCTCTCTCTCTCACAGCTTCTCTCTCTCTCTCTCACACTCACTCACTCACAGCTTCTCTTTCTCTCTCTGTCTCTCTCACTCACAGCTTCTCTCTCTCTCTCTCTCACTAACTCCCAGCTTCTCTCTCTCTCACTCACTCACTCACAGCTTCTCTCTCTCTCTCTCACTCACAGCTTCTCTTTCTCTCTCTCTCTCTCACTCACTCACAGCTTTTCTCTCTCTCTGTCTCTCTCATTCACAGCTTCTCTTTCTCTTTCTCTCACTAACTCACAGCTTCTCTTTCTCTCTTTCTCTCACTCACTCACAGCTTCTCTTTCTCTTTCTCTCTCTCTCTCACTCACTCACAGGTTCTATTTCTCTCTATCACACACAGCTTCTTTTTCTCGCTATCTCTCTCACTCACAGCTTCTCTTTTCTCTCTCTGTCTCTTCACTCACTGCTTCTCTTTCTCTCTATCTCACTCACAGCTTCTCTCTCTCTCACTCACTCACAGCTTCTCTTTCTCTCTCTCTCTCACTCACTCACAGCTTCTGTTTCTCTCTGTCTCTCACTCACAGCTTCAATTTCTCTCTCTCTCACTTACTCACAGCTTCTCCTCTCTCTCTCACTCACTCACAGCTTCACTTTCTCTCTCACAGCTTCTCATTCTCTCTCTCTCACTCACAAACAGCTTCTCTTTCTCTCTCTCTCTATCTCTCTCACTCACAGCTTCTCTTTCTCTCTCACACAGCTTTTCTATCTCTCTCTCTCTCTCACTCACTCACACTTCTCTTTCTCTCTCTGTCTCTCTCACACAGCTTCTTTTTCTCTCTCTCTCACTAACTCACAGATTCTCTTTCTCTCTCTCTCAATCACTCACAGCTTCTCTTTCTCTCTCTATCTCTCTCACTCACAGCTTCTCTTTCTCTCTCTCTCTCTCTTACTCACAGCTTCTCTCTCTGTCTCTCTCACTCACAGCTTCTATTTCTCTCTCTCTCACTCGCACAGCTACTCTTTCTCTCTCTCTCTCACAGCTTTTCTCTCTTTCTCACTTACTCACAGCTTCTCTTTCTCTCTCTATCTCTCTCACTCACTCACATCTTCTATTTCTCTCTCTCTCTCACAGCTTCTCTTTCTCTCTATCTCTCTGACTCACAGGTTCTATTTCACTCTCTGTCTCCCTCACTCACAGCTTCTCTCTCTCTCTCTCTCTCTCACAGCTTCTCTCTCTCTCTCTCTCACTCACTCACTCACAGCTTCTCTTTCTCTCTTGTCTCTCTCACTCACAGCTTCTCTCTCTCTCTCTCTCACTAACTCCCAGCTTCTCTCTCTCTCACTCACTCACTCACAGCTTCTCTCTCTCTCTCTCTCACTCACAGCTTCTCTTTCTCTCTCTCTCTCTCACTCACTCACAGCTTTTCTCTCTCTCTGTCTCTCTCATTCACAGCTTCTCTTTCTCTTTCTCTCACTAACTCACAGCTTCTCTTTCTCTCTTTCTCTCACTCACTCACAGCTTCTCTTTCTCTTTCTCTCTCTCTCTCACTCACTCACAGGTTCTATTTCTCTCTATCACACACAGCTTCTTTTTCTCGCTATCTCTCTCACTCACAGCTTCTCTTTTCTCTCTCTGTCTCTTCACTCACTGCTTCTCTTTCTCTCTATCTCACTCACAGCTTCTCTCTCCCTCTCTCACTCACAGCTTCTCTTTCTCTCTCTCTCTCACTCACTCACAGCTTCTGTTTCTCTCTGTCTCTCACTCACAGCTTCAATTTCTCTCTCTCTCACTTACTCACAGCTTCTCCTCTCTCTCTCACTCACTCACAGCTTCTCTTTCTCTCTCACAGCTTCTCATTCTCTCTCTCTCTCACTCACAAACAGCTTCGCTTTCTCTCTCTCTCTAACTCTCTCACTCACAGCTTCTCTTTCTCTCTCACACAGCTTTTCTATCTCTCTCTCTCTCACTCACTCACACTTCTCTTTCTCTCTCTGTCTCTCTCACACAGCTTCTTTTTCTCTCTCTCTCACTAACTCACAGATTCTCTTTCTCTCTCTCTCAATCACTCACAGCTTCTCTTTCTCTCTCTATCTCTCTCACTCACAGCTTCTCTTTCTATCTCTCTCTCTCACTCACAGCTTCTCTCTCTGTCTCTCTCACTCACAGCTTCTATTTCTCTCTCTCTCACTCGCACAGCTACTCTTTCTCTCTCTCTCTCACAGCTTTTCTCTCTTTCTCTCTCTCACTCACTCACAGCTTCTCTTTCTCTCTCTATCTCTCTCACTCACTCACATCTTCTATTTCTCTCTCTCACACACAGCTTCTCTTTCTCTCTATCTCTCTGACTCACAGGTTCTATTTCACTCTCTGTCTCCCTCACTCACAGCTTCTCTCTCTCTCTCTCTCACTCGCACAGCTACTCTTTCTCTCTCTCTCTCACAGCTTTTCTCTCTTTCTCTCTCTCACTTACTCACAGCTTCTCTTTCTCTCTCTATCTCTCTCACTCACTCACATCTTCTATTTCTCTCTCTCTCTCACAGCTTCTCTTTCTCTCTATCTCTCTGACTCACAGGTTCTATTTCACTCTCTGTCTCCCTCACTCACAGCTTCTCTCTCTCTCTCTCTCTCACAGCTTCTCTCTCTCTCTCTCACACTCACTCACTCACAGCTTCTCTTTCTCTCTCTGTCTCTCTCACTCACAGCTTCTCTCTCTCTCTCTCTCACTAACTCCCAGCTTCTCTCTCTCTCACTCACTCACTCACAGCTTCTCTCTCTCTCTCTCTCACTCACAGCTTCTCTTTCTCTCTCTCTCTCTCACTCACTCACAGCTTTTCTCTCTCTCTGTCTCTCTCATTCACAGCTTCTCTTTCTCTTTCTCTCACTAACTCACAGCTTCTCTTTCTCTCTTTCTCTCACTCACTCACAGCTTCTCTTTCTCTTTCTCTCTCTCTCTCACTCACTCACAGGTTCTATTTCTCTCTATCACACACAGCTTCTTTTTCTCGCTATCTCTCTCACTCACAGCTTCTCTTTTCTCTCTCTGTCTCTTCACTCACTGCTTCTCTTTCTCTCTATCTCACTCACAGCTTCTCTCTCTCTCTCTCACTCACAGCTTCTCTTTCTCTCTCTCTCTCACTCACTCACAGCTTCTGTTTCTCTCTGTCTCTCACTCACAGCTTCAATTTCTCTCTCTCTCACTTACTCACAGCTTCTCCTCTCTCTCTCACTCACTCACAGCTTCACTTTCTCTCTCACAGCTTCTCATTCTCTCTCTCTCACTCACAAACAGCTTCTCTTTCTCTCTCTCTCTATCTCTCTCACTCACAGCTTCTCTTTCTCTCTCACACAGCTTTTCTATCTCTCTCTCTCTCTCACTCACTCACACTTCTCTTTCTCTCTCTGTCTCTCTCACACAGCTTCTTTTTCTCTCTCTCTCACTAACTCACAGATTCTCTTTCTCTCTCTCTCAATCACTCACAGCTTCTCTTTCTCTCTCTATCTCTCTCACTCACAGCTTCTCTTTCTCTCTCTCTCTCTCTCACTCACAGCTTCTCTCTCTGTCTCTCTCACTCACAGCTTCTATTTCTCTCTCTCTCACTCGCACAGCTACTCTTTCTCTCTCTCTCTCACAGCTTTTCTCTCTTTCTCACTTACTCACAGCTTCTCTTTCTCTCTCTATCTCTCTCACTCACTCACATCTTCTATTTCTCTCTCTCTCTCACAGCTTCTCTTTCTCTCTATCTCTCTGACTCACAGGTTCTATTTCACTCTCTGTCTCCCTCACTCACAGCTTCTCTCTCTCTCTCTCTCACAGCTTCTCTCTCTCTCTCTCTCACTCACTCACTCACAGCTTCTCTTTCTCTCTTGTCTCTCTCACTCACAGCTTCTCTCTCTCTCTCTCTCACTAACTCCCAGCTTCTCTCTCTCTCACTCACTCACTCACAGCTTCTCTCTCTCTCTCTCTCACTCACAGCTTCTCTTTCTCTCTCTCTCTCTCACTCACTCACAGCTTTTCTCTCTCTCTGTCTCTCTCATTCACAGCTTCTCTTTCTCTTTCTCTCACTAACTCACAGCTTCTCTTTCTCTCTTTCTCTCACTCACTCACAGCTTCTCTTTCTCTTTCTCTCTCTCTCTCACTCACTCACAGGTTCTATTTCTCTCTATCACACACAGCTTCTTTTTCTCGCTATCTCTCTCACTCACAGCTTCTCTTTTCTCTCTCTGTCTCTTCACTCACTGCTTCTCTTTCTCTCTATCTCACTCACAGCTTCTCTCTCCCTCTCTCACTCACAGCTTCTCTTTCTCTCTCTCTCTCACTCACTCACAGCTTCTGTTTCTCTCTGTCTCTCACTCACAGCTTCAATTTCTCTCTCTCTCACTTACTCACAGCTTCTCCTCTCTCTCTCACTCACTCACAGCTTCTCTTTCTCTCTCACAGCTTCTCATTCTCTCTCTCTCTCACTCACAAACAGCTTCGCTTTCTCTCTCTCTCTAACTCTCTCACTCACAGCTTCTCTTTCTCTCTCACACAGTTTTTCTATCTCTCTCTCTCTCACTCACTCACACTTCTCTTTCTCTCTCTGTCTCTCTCACACAGCTTCTTTTTCTCTCTCTCTCACTAACTCACAGATTCTCTTTCTCTCTCTCTCAATCACTCACAGCTTCTCTTTCTCTCTCTATCTCTCTCACTCACAGCTTCTCTTTCTATCTCTCTCTCTCACTCACAGCTTCTCTCTCTGTCTCTCTCACTCACAGCTTCTATTTCTCTCTCTCTCACTCGCACAGCTACTCTTTCTCTCTCTCTCACACAGCTTTTCTCTCTTTCTCTCTCTCACTCACTCACAGCTTCTCTTTCTCTCTCTATCTCTCTCACTCACTCACATCTTCTATTTCTCTCTCTCTCACACAGCTTCTCTTTCTCTCTATCTCTCTGACTCACAGGTTCTATTTCACTCTCTGTCTCCCTCACTCACAGCTTCTCTCTCTCTCTCTCTCACTCGCACAGCTACTCTTTCTCTCTCTCTCACACAGCTTTTCTCTCTTTCTCTCTCTCACTTACTCACAGCTTCTCTTTCTCTCTCTATCTCTCTCACTCACTCACATCTTCTATTTCTCTCTCTCTCTCACAGCTTCTCTTTCTCTCTATCTCTCTGACTCACAGGTTCTATTTCACTCTCTGTCTCCCTCACTCACAGCTTCTCTCTCTCTCTCTCTCTCACAGCTTCTCTCTCTCTCTCTCTCACTCACTCACTCACAGCTTCTCTTTCTCTCTCTGTCTCTCTCACTCACAGCTTCTCTCTCTCTCTCTCTCACTAACTCCCAGCTTCTCTCTCTCTCACTCACTCACTCACAGCTTCTCTCTCTCTCTCTCTCACTCACAGCTTCTCTTTCTCTCTCTCTCACTCACTCACTCACAGCTTTTCTCTCTCTCTGTCTCTCTCATTCACAGCTTCTCTTTCTCTTTCTCTCACTAACTCACAGCTTCTCTTTCTCTCTTTCTCTCACTCACTCACAGCTTCTCTTTCTCTTTCTCTCTCTCTCTCACTCACTCACAGGTTCTATTTCTCTCTATCACACACAGCTTCTTTTTCTCGCTATCTCTCTCACTCACAGCTTCTCTTTTCTCTCTCTGTCTCTTCACTCACTGCTTCTCTTTCTCTCTATTTCACTCACAGCTTCTCTCTCTCTCTCTCTCTCACTCACAGCTTCTCTTTCTCTCTCTCTCTCACTCACTCACAGTTCTGTTTCTCTCTGTCTCTCACTCACAGCTTCAATTTCTCTCTCTCACTTACTCACAGCTTCTCCTCTCTCTCTCACTCACTCACAGCTTCACTTTCTCTCTCACAGCTTCTCATTCTCTCTCTCTCTCACTCACAAACAGCTTCGCTTTCTCTCTCTCTCTAACTCTCTCACTCACAGCTTCTCTTTCTCTCTCACACAGCTTTTCTATCTCTCTCTCTCACTCACTCACACTTCTCTTTCTCTCTCTGTCTCTCTCACACAGCTTCTTTTTCTCTCTCTCTCACTAACTCACAGATTCTCTTTCTCTCTCTCTCAATCACTCACAGCTTCTCTTTCTCTCTCTATCTCTCTCACTCACAGCTTCTCTTTCTCTCTCTCTCTCTCACTCACAGCTTCTCTCTCTGTCTCTCTCACTCACAGCTTCTATTTCTCTCTCTCTCACTCGCACAGCTACTCTTTCTCTCTCTCTCACACAGCTTTTCTCTCTTTCTCTCTCTCACTCACTCACAGCTTCTCTTTCTCTCTCTATCTCTCTCACTCACTCACATCTTCTATTTCTCTCTCTCTCACACAGCTTCTCTTTCTCTCTATCTCTCTGACTCACAGGTTCTATTTCACTCTCTGTCTCCCTCACTCACAGCTTCTCTCTCTCTCTCTCACAGCTTCTCTCTCTCTCTCTCTCACTCACAGCTTCTCTTTCTCTCTCTATCTCTCTCTCACTCACAGCTTCTCTTTCTCTCTCTCTCAATAACTCACAGCTTCTCTCTCCCTCACTCACTCACAGCTTCTATTTCTCTCTCTCTCTCTCACTCACAGCTTCTCTTTCTCTCTCTCTCACTCACTCACAGCTTCTCAATCTCTCTCTCTCTCACTCACTCACAGCTTCTCTCTCTCTCTCTCTCACTGACTCACCGCTACTATTTCTCTCTCTCTCTCACTCACAGCATCTCGATCTCTCTCTCTCTCTCCCTCACTCACAGCTTGTCTCTCTCTCTGTCTTTCACTCTCAGCTTCTCTCTCTCTCTCTCACATCTTCTCTTTCTCTCACACACTCACTCACAGCTTCTATTTCTCTCTCTCTCTCTCCCTCACTCACTCACATCTTCTCTTTCTTTCTCACAGCTTCTCTTTCTCTCTCTCTCACTCACAGCTCTCTTTCTCTCGCTCTCTCACTCACTCAAACCTTCTCTTTCAATATCTCTCTCACTCAATCATCTTCTTTTTCTCTCTCTCACTCACAGCTTCTCTTTCTCTCTCTCTCACTCACAGCTTCTCTTTCTCTCTCTCACTCACAGGTTCTATTTCACTCACTGTATCCCTCACTCACAGCTTCTCTATCTCTCTCACTCTCTCACTCACAGCTTCTCTTTCTCCCTCTCACTCACAGCTTCTCTTTCTCTCTCTATCTCTCTCTCACTCACAGCTTCACTTTCTCTCTCTCTCACTAACTCACAGCTTCTCCTTCTCTCTCTCTCTCTCACTCACAGCTTCTCTTTCGATTTCTCTCACTCACTCACAGCTTCTCTTTCTCTGTCTCACTCATAGCTTCTCTTTCTCTCTCTCTCTCACTCACAGCTTCTCTTTCTCTCTCTCTCACTCACAGCTTCTCTTTCTCTCTCTCACTCACAGCTTCTCTTTCTCTCTCTCTCACTCACAGCTTCTCTTTCTCTCTCTCTCTCACTCACAGCTTCTCTTTCTCTCTCTCTCTCTCACTCACATCTTCTATTTCTCTCTCTCTCACAGCTTCCCTTTCTCTCTATCTCTCTCACTCACAGCTTCTCTTTTCTCTCTCTCTCACTCACTCACAGCTTCTCTTTCTCTCTCTCTCCCTCACAGCTTCTCTTTCTCTCTCTCTCTCACTCACAGCTTCTCTTTCTCTTTCTCTCTCTCACTCACAGCTTCTCTTTCTTTCTCTCCCTCACTCACAGCTTCTCTCTCTGTCTCTCTCACTCACTGCTTCTCTTTCTCTCTGTCTCACTGACTCACAGCTTCTCTTTCTCTCTTTCTCTCACTCACTCACAGCTTCTCTTTCTCTCTCTCACTCACTCACAGGTTCTATTTCTTTCTATCACAAACAGCTTCTTTTTCTCGCTATCTCGCTCACTCACAGCTTCTCTTTTCTCTCTCTCTCATTCACAGCTACTCTTTTTCTCTCACTCACTCACAGCTTCTCTTTCTCTCTCACACACACAGCTTTTCTCTCTCTCTCTCTCACTCACTCACTCACAGCTTCTCTTTCTCTCTCTGTCTCTCTCACACACAGCTTCTCTCTCTCTCTCTCTCACTAACTCCCAGCTTCTCTCTCTCTCACTCACTCACTCACAGCTTCTCTCTCTCTCTCTCTCTCACTCACAGCTTCTCTTTCTCTCTCTCTCTCACTCACTCACAGCTTTTCTCTCTCTCTGTCTCTCTCATTCACAGCTTCTCTTTCTCTTTCTCTCACTAACTCACAGCTTCTCTTTCTCTCTTTCTCTCACTCACTCACAGCTTCTCTTTCTCTTTCTCTCTCTCTCTCACTCACTCACAGGTTCTATTTCTCTCTATCACACACAGCTTCTTTTTCTCGCTATCTCTCTCACTCACAGCTTCTCTTTTCTCTCTCTGTCTCTTCACTCACTGCTTCTCTTTCTCTCTATCTCACTCACAGCTTCTCTCTCTCTCTCTCTCACTCACAGCTTCTCTTTCTCTCTCTCTCTCACTCACTCACAGCTTCTGTTTCTCTCTGTCTCTCACTCACAGCTTCAATTTCTCTCTCTCTCACTTACTCACAGCTTCTCCTCTCTCTCTCACTCACTCACAGCTTCTCTTTCTCTCTCACAGCTTCTCATTCTCTCTCTCTCTCACTCACAAACAGCTTCGCTTTCTCTCTCTCTCTAACTCTCTCACTCACAGCTTCTCTTTCTCTCTCACACAGCTTTTCTATCTCTCTCTCTCACTCACTCACACTTCTCTTTCTCTCTCTGTCTCTCTCACACAGCTTCTTTTTCTCTCTCTCTCACTAACTCACAGATTCTCTTTCTCTCTCTCTCAATCACTCACAGCTTCTCTTTCTCTCTCTATCTCTCTCACTCACAGCTTCTCTTTCTATCTCTCTCTCTCACTCACAGCTTCTCTCTCTGTCTCTCTCACTCACAGCTTCTATTTCTCTCTCTCTCACTCGCACAGCTACTCTTTCTCTCTCTCTCTCACAGCTTTTCTCTCTTTCTCTCTCTCACTCACTCACAGCTTCTCTTTCTCTCTCTATCTCTCTCACTCACTCACATCTTCTATTTCTCTCTCTCACACACAGCTTCTCTTTCTCTCTATCTCTCTGACTCACAGGTTCTATTTCACTCTCTGTCTCCCTCACTCACAGCTTCTCTCTCTCTCTCTCTCACTCGCACAGCTACTCTTTCTCTCTCTCTCTCACAGCTTTTCTCTCTTTCTCTCTCTCACTTACTCACAGCTTCTCTTTCTCTCTCTATCTCTCTCACTCACTCACATCTTCTATTTCTCTCTCTCTCACACAGCTTCTCTTTCTCTCTATCTCTCTGACTCACAGGTTCTATTTCACTCTCTGTCTCCCTCACTCACAGCTTCTCTCTCTCTCTCTCTCTCACAGCTTCTCTCTCTCTCTCTCTCATTCACTCACTCACAGCTTCTCTTTCTCTCTCTGTCTCTCTCACTCACAGCTTCTCTCTCTCTCTCTCTCACTAACTCCCAGCTTCTCTCTCTCTCACTCACTCACTCACAGCTTCTCTCTCTCTCTCTCTCACTCACAGCTTCTCTTTCTCTCTCTCTCTCTCACTCACTCACAGCTTTTCTCTCTCTGTCTCTCTCATTCACAGCTTCTCTTTCTCTTTCTCTCACTAACTCACAGCTTCTCTTTCTCTCTTTCTCTCACTCACTCACAGCTTCTCTTTCTCTCTCTCTCTCTCTCTCACTCACTCACAGGTTCTATTTCTCTCTATCACACACAGCTTCTTTTTCTCGCTATCTCTCTCACTCACAGCTTCTCTTTTCTCTCTCTGTCTCTTCACTCACTGCTTCTCTCTCTCTCTCTCACTCACAGCTTCTCTTTCTCTCTCTCTCTCACTCACTCACAGCTTCTGTTTCTCTCTGTCTCTCACTCACAGCTTCAATTTCTCTCTCTCTCACTTACTCACAGCTTCTCCTCTCTCTCTCACTCACTCACAGCTTCTCTTTCTCTCTCACAGCTTCTCATTCTCTCTCTCTCTCACTCACAAACAGCTTCTCTTTCTCTCTCTCTCTATCTCTCTCACTCACAGCTTCTCTTTCTCTCTCACACAGCTTTTCTATCTATCTCTCTCTCACTCACTCACACTTCTCTTTCTCTCTCTGTCTCTCTCACACAGCTTCTTTTTCTCTCTCTCTCACTAACTCATAGATTCTCTTTCTCTCTCTCTCAATCACTCACAGCTTCTCTTTCTCTCTCTATCTCTCTCACTCACAGCTTCTCTTTCTCTCTCTCTCTCTCACTCACAGCTTCTCTCTCTGTCTCTCTCACTCACAGCTTCTATTTCTCTCTCTCTCACTCGCACTGCTACTCTTTCTCTCTCTCTCTCACAGCTTTTCTCTCTTTCTCACTTACTCACAGCTTCTCTTTCTCTCTCTATCTCTCTCACTCACTCACATCTTCTATTTCTCTCTCTCTCTCACAGCTTCTCTTTCTCTCTATCTCTCTGACTCACAGGTTCTATTTCACTCTCTGTCTCCCTCACTCACAGCTTCTCTCTCTCTCTCTCTCTCTCTCACAGCTTCTCTCTCTCTCTCTCTCACTCACTCACTCACAGCTTCTCTTTCTCTCTCTGTCTCTCTCACTCACAGCTTCTCTCTCTCTCTCTCTCACTAACTCCCAGCTTCTCTCTCTCTCACTCACTCACTCACAGCTTCTCTCTCTCTCTCTCTCACTCACAGCTTCTCTCTCTCTCTCTCTCTCACTCACTCACAGCTTTTCTCTCTCTCTGTCTCTCTCATTCACAGCTTCTCTTTCTCTTTCTCTCACTAACTCACAGCTTCTCTTTCTCTCTTTCTCTCACTCACTCACAGCTTCTCTTTCTCTTTCTCTCTCTCTCTCACTCACTCACAGGTTCTATTTCTCTCTATCACACACAGCTTCTTTTTCTCGCTATCTCTCTCACTCACAGCTTCTCTTTTCTCTCTCTGTCTCTTCACTCACTGCTTCTCTTTCTCTCTATCTCACTCACAGCTTCTCTCTCTCTCTCTCTCACTCACAGCTTCTCTTTCTCTCTCTCTCTCACTCACTCACAGCTTCTGTTTCTCTCTGTCTCTCACTCACAGCTTCAATTTCTCTCTCTCTCACTTACTCACAGCTTCTCCTCTCTCTCTCACTCACTCACAGCTTCAATTTCTCTCTCTCTCACTTACTCACAGCTTCTCCTCTCTCTCTATCTCTCTCACTCACAGCTTCTCTTTCTCTCTCTCTCTCTCACTCACAGCTTCTCTCTCTGTCTCTCTCACTCACAGCTTCTATTTCTCTCTCTCTCACTCGCACAGCTACTCTTTCTCTCTCTCTCTCACAGCTTTTCTCTCTTTCTCTCTCTCACTCACTCACAGCTTCTCTTTCTCTCTCTATCTCTCTCACTCACTCACATCTTCTATTTCTCTCTCTCTCTCACAGCTTCTCTTTCTCTCTATCTCTCTGACTCACAGGTTCTATTTCACTCTCTGTCTCCCTCACTCACAGCTTCTCTCTCTCTCTCTCACAGCTTCTCTCTCTCTCTCTCTCACTCACTCACTCACAGCTTTCTCTCTCTCTCACTCACTCACAGCTTTTCTCTCTCTCTGTCTCTCTCATTCACAGCTTCTCTTTCTCTTTCTCTCACTAACTCACAGCTTCTCTCTCTCTCACACACAGCTTCTCTTTCTCTCTCTCTCTCACTCACAGCTTCTCTTTCTCTCTCTATCTCTCTCTCACTCACAGCTTCTCTTTCTCTCTCTCTCAATAACTCACAGCTTCTCTCTCCCTCACTCACTCACAGCTTCTATTTCTCTCTCTCTCTCTCACTCACAGCTTCTCTTTCTCTCTCTCTCACTCACTCACAGCTTCTCAATCTCTCTCTCTCTCACTCACTCACAGCTTCTCTCTCTCTCACTCTCACTGACTCACCGCTACTATTTCTCTCTCTCTCTCACTCACAGCATCTCGATCTCTCTCTCTCTCTCCCTCACTCACAGCTTGTCTCTCTCTCTGTCATTCACTCTCAGCTTCTCTCTCTCTCTCTCACAGCTTCTCTTTCTCTCACACACACTCACTCACAGCTTCTATTTCTCTCTCTCTCTCCCTCACTCACTCACATCTTCTCTTTCTTTCTCACAGCTTCTCTTTCTCTCTCTCTCACTCACAGCTCTCTTTCTCTCGCTCTCTCACTCACTCAAACCTTCTCTTTCAATATCTCTCTCACTCAATCATCTTCTTTTTCTCTCTCTCACTCACAGCTTCTCTTTCTCTCTCTCTCACTCACAGCTTCTCTTTCTCTCTCTCTCACTCACAGGTTCTATTTCACTCACTGTATCCCTCACTCACAGCTTCTCTATCTCTCTCACTCTCTCACTCACAGCTTCTCTTTCTCCCTCTCACTCACAGCTTCTCTTTCTCTCTCTATATCTCTCTCACTCACAGCTTCACTTTCTCTCTCTCTCACTAACTCACAGCTTCTCCTTCTCTCTCTCACTCACTCACTGCTTCTCTCTCACACACAGCTTCTCATTCTCTCTCTCACACACACACAGCTTCTCTTTCTCTCTCTCTCTAACTCTCTCACTCACAGCTTCTCTTTCTCTCTCTCTCACTCACAGCTTCTCTTTCTCTCTCTCTCTCACTCACAGCTTCTCTTTCTCTCTCTCTCTCACTCACAGCTTTTCTTTCTCTCTCACTCACTCACGCTTCTCTTTCTCTCTCTGTCTCTCTCACACAGCTTCTCTTTCTCTCTCTCTCACTAATTCACAGCTTCTCTTTCTCTCTATCTCATTCACTCACAGCTACTATTTCTCTATAACACACACAGCTTCACTTTCTATCTCTCTCACTCACAGCTTCTACTTTCTTTCTCTCTCTCTCACTCACAGCTTCTCTTTCTCTCTCTCACTCACAGCTTCTCTTTCTCTCTCTCTCTCTCACTCACAGCTTCTCTTTCTCTCTCTCTCACCCACAGCTTCTTTTCTATCTCTCCCTCACTCACAGCTTCTCTTTCTCTCTCTCTCACTCACAGCTTCTATTTCTATCTCTCTCTCATTCACAGCTTCTCTATCTCTCTCTCACTCACAGATTCTCTTTCTCTCACTCACTCACAGCTTCTCTCTCTCTCACACACAGCTTCTCTTTCTCTCTCTCTCTCACTCACAGCTTCGCTTTCTCTCTCTATCTCTCTCTCACTCACAGCTTCTCTTTCTCTCTCTCTCAATAACTCACAGCTTCTCTCTCCCTCACTCACTCACAGCTTCTATTTCTCTCTCTCTCTCTCACTCACAGCTTCTCTCTCTCTCTCTCTCACTCACTCACAGCTTCTCAATCTCTCTCTCTCTCACTCACTCACAGCTTCTCTCTCTCTCTCTCTCACTGACTCACCGCTACTATTTCTCTCTCTCTCTCACTCACAGCATCTCGATCTCTCTCTCTCTCTCCCTCACTCACAGCTTGTCTCTCTCTCTGTCTTTCACTCTCAGCTTCTCTCTCTCTCTCACACAGCTTCTCTTTCTCTCACACACACTCACTCACAGCTTCTATTTCTCTCTCTCTCTCCCTCACTCACTCACATCTTCTCTTTCTTTCTCACAGCTTCTCTTTCTCTCTCTCTCACTCACAGCTCTCTTTCTCTCGCTCTCTCACTCACTCAAACCTTCTCTTTCAATATCTCTCTCACTCAATCATCTTCTTTTTCTCTCTCTCACTCACAGCTTCTCTTTCTCTCTCTCTCACTCACAGCTTCTCTTTCTCTCTCTCTCACTCACAGGTTCTATTTCACTCACTGTATCCCTCACTCACAGCTTCTCTATCTCTCTCACTCTCTCACTCACAGCTTCTCTTTCTCCCTCTCACTCACAGCTTCTCTTTCTCTCTCTATCTCTCTCTCACTCACAGCTTCACTTTCTCTCTCTCTCACTAACTCACAGCTTCTCCTTCTCTCTCTCTCACTCACTCACTGCTTCTCTCTCACACACAGCTTCTCATTCTCTCTCTCACACACACACAGCTTCTCTTTCTCTCTCTCTCTCTAACTCTCTCACTCACAGCTTCTCTTTCTCTCTCTCTCACTCACAGCTTCTCTTTCTCTCTCTCTCTCACTCACAGCTTCTCTTTCTCTCTCTCTCTCACTCACAGCTTTTCTTTCTCTCTCACTCACTCACGCTTCTCTTTCTCTCTCTGTCTCTCTCACACAGCTTCTCTTTCTCTCTCTCTCACTAATTCACAGCTTCTCTTTCTCTCTATCTCATTCACTCACAGCTACTATTTCTCTATAACACACACAGCTTCACTTTCTATCTCTCTCACTCACAGCTTCTACTTTCTTTCTCTCTCTCTCACTCACAGCTTCTCTTTCTCTCTCTCACTCACAGCTTCTCTTTCTCTCTCTCTCTCTCACTCACAGCTTCTCTTTCTCTCTCTCTCACCCACAGCTTCTCTTTCTCTCTCTCCCTCACTCACAGCTTCTCTTTCTCTCTCTCTCACTCACAGCTTCTATTTCTATCTCTCTCTCATTCACAGCTTCTCTATCTCTCTCACTCACAGCTTCTCTTTCTCTTTCTCTCACTCACTCACAGCTTCTCTTTCTCTCTCTCACTCACACATAGCTTCTCTTTCTCTCTCTCTCACTGACAGCTTCTCTTTCTCTCTCTCTCTCTCACTCACAGCTTCTCTCTCTCTGTCTCTCTCACTCACAGCTTCTCTTTCTCTCTCACACACACAGCTTCTCTTTCTCTCTCACACACACACACAGCTTCTCTTTTCTCTCTCTCTCCCTCACTCACAACTTCTGTTTCTCTCTGTCTCTCACTCACAGCTTCAATTTCTCTCTCTCACTAACTCACAGCTTCTCCTTCTCTCTCTCTCACTCACTCACAGCTTCCTTTCTCTCTCTCTCTCACAGCTTCTCATTCTCTCTCTCACTCACACACAGCTTCTCTTTCTCTCTCTCTCTAACTCTCTCACTCACACCTTCTCTTTCTCTCTCACTCACAGCTTTTCATTCTCTCTCTCACTCACTCACGCTTCTCTTTCTCTCTCTGTCTCTCTCACACAGCTTCTCTTTCTCTCTTTCTCATTAACCCACATCTTCTCTTTCTCTCTCACTCACTCACTCACAGCTTCTCTTTCTCTCTCTCTCTCTCACTCACAGTTTCTCTTTCTTTCTCTCTCTCTCTCTCACTCACTCACAGCTTCTCTCTCTCTCTCTCTTACTCATGGCTTCTATTTCTCTCTCTCTCACTAACTCATAGCTTCTCTTTCTCTCTCACACACAGCATTTCTCTCTCTCTCACTCACAGCTTCTCTCTCTCTCTCTAACAGCTTCTATTGGTCTCTCTCTCTCACTCACAGCTTCTCTCTCTCTCTCACTCACAGCTTCTCTTTCTCTCTCACTCACAGCTTCTCTTTCTCTCTCACTCACTCACTGACCGCTTCTCTTTTGCTCTCTCACTCACAGCTTCTCTCTCTCTCTCACTCACAGCTTCTCTTTCTCTCTCTCTCCCTCACTTACAGCTTCTCTCTCTCTCTCTAACAGCTTCTATTGGTCTCTCTCTCTCACTCACAGCTTCTCTCTCTCTCTCACTCACAGCTTCTCTTTCTCTCTCACTCACAGCTTCTCTTTCTCTCTCACTCACTCACTGACCGCTTCTCTTTTGCTCTCTCACTCACAGCTTCTCTTTCTCTCTCTCTCTCACAGCTTCTCTTTCTCTCTCACTCACAACTTCTCTTTCTCTCTCTCACTCACTCACAGCTTTTCTTTCTCTCTCTCTACACAGCTTCTCTTTCTCTCTCTCTCTCACTCACAGTTTCTCTTTCTCTCACACAGCTTCGCTTTCTCTCTCTCTCACTCACAGCTTCTCTTTCACCCTCTCACTCACAGATTCTCTTTCTCTCTCACAGCTTCTTTCTCTCTCTCTCACTCACAGTATCTCTTTCTCTCGCTCTCTCACTCTCTCAAACCTTCTCTTTCTCTATCTCTCTCACTCACAGCTTCTCTTTCTCTCTCTCACTCACAGCTTCTCTCTCTCTCTCTCTCACTCACAGCATCTCTTTCTCTCTCTCTCTTGCTCACTCACAGGTTCTATTTCTCTCTCTGTCTCCCTCACTCACAGCTTCTCTTTCTCTCTCTCTCTCTCTCACTCACAGCTTCTCTTTCGCTTTCTCTCTCTCACTCACAGCTTCTCTTTCTCTCTCTCTCTCACTCACAGCTTCTCTTTCTCTCTCTCTCTCACTCACTCACTCACAGCTTCTCTTTCTCTCTCACTCACAGCTTTTCTTTCTCTCTCTCACTCACTCACACTTCTCTTTCTCTCTGTCTCTCTCACACAGCTTCTCTTTCTCTCTTTCTCACTAACCCACAGCTTCTCTTTCTCTCTCTCTCACTCACTCACAGCTTCTCTTTCTCTCTCTCTCTCACTCACAGCTTCTCTTTCTCTCTGTCTCTCTCACACAGCTTCTCTTTCTCTCTTTCTCACTAACCCACAGCTTCTCTTTCTCTCTCTCTCACTCACTCACAGCTTCTCTTTCTCTCTCTCTCTCACTCACAGCTTCTCTTTCTCTCTCTATCTCACTCACTCACAGCTTCTCTCTCTCTGTCTCTCTCACTCACAGCTTCTATTTCTCTCTCTCTCACTAACTCACAGCTTCTCTTTCTCTCTCTCTCTCACAGCTTTTCTCTCTCTCTCTCACTCACAGCTTCTCTTTCTCTCTCTCTCACTCACTCACATCTTCTATTTCTCTCTCTCTCACACAGCTTCTGTTTCTCTCTATCTCTCTCACTCACAGCTTCTCTTTTCTGTCTCTCTCACTCACTCACAGCTTCTCTTTCTCTCTCTCTCCCAAACAGCTTCTCTTTCTCTCTCTCACTCACAGCTTCTCTCTCTCTCTCACTCACAGCTTCTCTTTCTCTCTCTCTCCCTCACTTACAGCTTCTCTCTCTCTCTCTCTCTAACAGCTTCTATTGGTCTCTCTCTCTCACTCACAGCTTCTCTCTCTCTCTCACTCACAGCTTCTCTTTCTCTCTCTCTCTCACAGCTTCTCTTTCTCTCTCACTCACAACTTCTCTTCCTCTCTCTCACTCACTCACAGCTTTTCTTTCTCTCTCTCTCCACACAGCTTCTCTTTCTCTCTCTCTCTCACTCACAGTTTCTCTTTCTCTCTCTCACTCACAGCTTCGCTTTCTCTCTCTCTCACTCATTCACCGCTTCTCTTTCACTCTCTCACTCACAGCTTCTCTTTCTCTCTCACAGCTTCTTTCTGTCTCTCACACTCACAGTATCTCTTTCTTTCGCTCTCTCACTCACTCAAACCTTCGCTTTCTCTATCTCTCTCACTCACAGCTTCTCTTTCTCTCTCTCACTCACAGTTTCTCTCTCTCTCTCTCACTCACAGCTTCTCTTTCTCTCTCTCTTGCTCACTCACAGGTTCTATTTCTCTCTCTGTCTCCCTCACTCACAGCTTCTCTTTCTCTCTCTCTCACACTCACAGATTCTCTTTCTCTCTCTCTCTCTCACTCACAGCTTCTCTCTCTGTCTCTCTCACTCACAGCTTCTCTTTCTGTCTCACACACACAGCTTCTCTTTCTCTCTCACACACACAAGCTTCTCTATCTCTCTCTCTCTCACTCACTCTCAACTTCTGTTTCTCTCTGTCTCTCACTCACAGCTTCAATTCCTCTCTCTCTCACAAACTCACAGCTTCTCCTTCTCTCTCTCTCACTCACTCACAGCTTTTCTTTCTCTCTCTCACACAGCTTCTCATTCTCTCTCTCTCGCTCACTCACACACAGCTTCTCTCTCTCTCTCACACTCACAGCTTCTCTTTCTCTCTCACTCACAGCTTTTCTTTCTTTCTCTCTCTCTCTCACTCACTCACGCTTCTCTTTCTTTTCTCTTTCTCTCTCACACAGCTTCTCTCTCTCTCTCTCTCACTAACTCACAGCTTCTCTTTCTCTCTCTCTCACTCACTCACATCTTCTATTTCTCTCTCACACACACAGCTTCTCTTTCTCTCTCTCTCACTAACTCACAGCTTCTCTTTCTCTCTCTCACTCACTCACGGCTTCTATTTCTCTCTCTCTCACTAACTCACAGCTTCTCTTTCTCTCTCTCACACACAGCTTTTCTCTCTCTCTCACTCACTCACAGCTTCTCTCTCTCTCTCACACACTCACTCACATCTTCTATTTCTCTCTCTTTCTCACAGCTTCTCTTTCTCTCTATCTCTCTCACTCACAGCTTCTCTTTTCTCTCTCTCACTCACTCACAGCTTCTCTTTCTCTCTCTCTCCCTCACAGCTTCTCTTTCTCTCTCTCTCTCTCACTCACAGCTTCTCTTTTTCTCTCTCACTCACAGCTTCTCTTTCTCTCTCTCTCCCTCACAGCTTCTCTTTCTCTCTCTCTCTCTAACTGCTTCTATTGGTCTCTCTCTCTCTCACTCACAGCTTCTCTCTCTCTCTCACTCACAGCTTCTCTTTCTCTCTCTCACACAGCTTCTCTTTCTTTCTCACTCACAACTTCTCTTTCTCTCTCTCACTCACTCAATCACTCACTCACAGCTTCTCTTTCTCTCTCTCTCCACACAGCTTCTCTCTCTCTCTCTCTCTAACAGTCTCTCTCTCTCTCTCTCACTCACAGCTTTGCTTTCGCTTTCTCTCACTGATTCACCGCTTCTCTTTCACTCTCTCACTCATAGCTTCTCTTTCTCTCTCACAGCTTCTTTCTCTCTCTCTCACTCACAGCTTCTCTTTCTCTCTCTCTCTTGCTCACTCACAGGTTCTATTTCTCTCTCTCCCTCACTCACTGGTTCTATTTCTCTCTCTCCCTCACTCACAGCTTCTCTTTCTCTCTCTCTCTCTCACTCACAGCTTCTCTTTTGCTTTCTCTCTCTCACTCACAGCTACTCTTTCTCTCTCTCTCTCACACAGCTTCTCTCTCTCTCTCTCACTCACAGCTTCTCTTTCTCTCTCTCTTGCTCACTCACAGGTTCTATTTCTCTCACTGTCTCCCTCACTCACAGCTTCTCTCTCTCTCTCTCTCTCACTCACAGCTTCTCTTTCGATTTCTCTCACTCACTCACAGCTTCTCTTTCTCTCTCTCACTCATAGCTTCTCTTTTTCTCTCTCTCTCACTCACAGCTTCTCTTTCTCTCTCTCTCACTCACAGCTTCTCTTTCTCTCTCTCACTCACAGCTTCTCTTTCTCTCTCTCTCACTCACAGCTTCTCTTTCTCTCTCTCTCTCTCTCTCACTCACAGCTTCTCTTTCTCTCTCTCTCTCTCACTCACATCTTCTATTTCTCTCTCTCTCACAGCTTCCCTTTCTCTCTATCTCTCTCACTCACAGCTTCTCTTTTCTCTCTCTCTCACTCACTCACAGCTTCTCTTTCTCTCTCTCTCCCTCACAGCTTCTCTTTCTCTCTCTCTCTCACTCACAGCTTCTCTTTCTCTTTCTCTCTCTCACTCACAGCTTCTTTTTCTTTCTCTCCCTCACTCACAGCTTCTCTCTCTGTCTCTCTCACTCACTGCTTCTCTTTCTCTCTGTCTCACTGACTCACAGCTTCTCTTTCTCTCTTTCTCTCACTCACTCACAGCTTCTCTTTCTCTCTCACACACACAGCTTTTCTCTCTCTCTCTCACTCACTCAAAGCTTCTCTCTCTCTCACTCACTCACATCTTCTATTTCTCTCTCTTTCTCACAGCTTCTCTTTCTCTCTATCTCTCTCACTCACAGCTTCTCTTTTCTCTCTCTCACTCACTCACAGCTTCTCTTTCTCTCTCTCTCTCACTCACAGCTTCTCTCTCTCTCTCACTCACAGCTTCTCTCTCTCTAACTCTCTCACTCCCAACTTCTCTTTCTCTCTCACTCACAGCATTTCTTTCTCTCTCTCTCTCTCTCACTCACAGCTTCTCTTTCTCTCTCTCTCTCACTCACTCACAGCTTCTGTTTCTCTCTCTCTCCCTCACAGCTTCTCTTTCTCTCTCTCTCTCTCTCTCACAGCTTCTCTTTCTTTCTCTCCCTCCCTCACTCACTCACAGCTTCTCTTTCTCTCTCTGTCTCTCTCACTTACTGCTTCTCTTTCTCTCTGTCAAACTGACTCACAGCTTCTCTCTCTCTCCCTCACTCACTCACAGCTTCTCTTTCTCTCTTTCTGTCACTCACTCACAACTTCTGTTTCTCTCTGTCTCTCACTCACAGCTTCAATTTCTCTCTCTCTCACTAATTCACAGCTTCTCCTTCTCTCTCTCACACACACTCACAGCTTCTCTTTCTCTCTCCCTCACAGCTTTTCTTTCTCTCTCTCTCACTCACTCACGCTTCTCTTTCTCACTCTGTCTCTCTCACACAGCTTCTCTTTCTCTCTCTCTCACTAACTCACAGCTTCTCTTTCTCTAACTCTCACTCACTCACAGCTTCTCTTTCTCTCTCTCTCTCTCACACACAGCTTCTCTTTCTCTCTCTCTCACTCACTCACAGCTTCTCTCTCTCTGTCTCTCTCACTCACGGCTTCTATTTCCCTCTCTCTCACTAACTCACAGCTTCTCTTTCTCTCTATCTCTCTCACTCACGGCTTCTCTTTTCTCTCTCTCACTCAATCACAGCTTCTCTTTCTCTCTCTCTCCCTCACAGCTTCTCTTTCTCTCTCTCTCTCTCTCTCTCACTCACAGCTTCTGTTTTTCTCTCTCACTCACAGCTTCTCTTTCTCTCTCTCTCCCTCACAGCTTCTCTTTCTCTCTCTCTCTCTCTAACAGCTTCTATTGGTCTCTCTCTCTCTCACTCACAGCTTCTCTCTCTCTCTCTCTCACTCACAGCTTCTCTTTCTCTCTCACTCACAGCTTCTCTTTCTCTCTCTCACACAGCTTCTCTTTCTTTCTCACTCACAACTTCTCCTTCTCTCTCTCACTCACTCAATTACTCACTCACAGCTTCTCTTTCTCTCTCTCTCCACACAGCTTCTCTCTCTCTCTCTAACAGTCTCTCTCTCTCTCTCACTCACAGCTTCGCTTTCCCTTTCTCTCACTCAATTACCGCTTCTCTTTCACTCTCTCACTCATAGCTTCTCTTTCTCTCTCACAGCTTCTTTCTCTCTCTCTCACTCACAGCTTCTCTTTCTCTCTCTCTCTTGCTCACTCACAGGTTCTATTTCTCTCTCTCCCTCACTCACAGGTTCTATTTCTCTCTCTCCTTCACTCACAGCTTCTCTCTCTCTCTCTCTCTCTCACTCACAGCTTCTCTTTTGCTTTCTCTCTCTCACTCACAGCTTCTCTTTCTCTCTCTCTCTCACTCACAGCTTCTCTTTCTCTCTCTCTCTCATTCACAGCTACTCTTACTCTCTCTCTCACAGCTTCTCTCTCTCTCTCTCACTCACAGCTTCTCTTTCTCTCTCTCTCTTGCTCACTCACAGGTTCTATTTCTCTCACTGTCTCCCTCACTCACAGCTTCTCTTTGTCTCTCTCTCCCTCACTCACAGCTTATCTTTCACTTTCTCTCACTCACTCACAGCTTCTCTTTCTCTCTCTCTCTCTCAAACTCACAGCTTCTCTTTCTCTCTCTCTCTCACTCACAGCTTCTCTTTCTCTCTCTCACTCACAGCTTCTCTTTCTCTCTCTCTCTCTCACTCACAGCTTCTCTTTCTCTCTCTCTCTCTCACACACAGCTTCTCTTTCCCTCTCTCTCTCACTCACATCTTCTATTTCTCTCTCTCACACAGCTTCTCTTTCTCTCTATATCTCTCACTCACAGCTTCTCTTTTCTCTCTCTCTCACTCACTCACAGCTTCTCTTTCTCTCTCTCTCCGTCACATCTTCTCTTTCTCTCTCTCTCTCATTCACAGCTTTTCTTTCTCTTTCTCTCTCTCACTCACAGCTTCTCTTTCTTTCATTCTCTCCCTCACTCACAGCTCCTCTCTCTGTCTCTCTAAATCACAGCTTCTCTTTCTTTCTCTCTCTTTCACTCACAGCTTCTTTTTCTCTCTCTCTCACTCACTCACAGCTTCTCTTCCTCTCTCTCTCTCACTCACAGCTTCTCATTATCTCTCTCTCTCACTCACATCTCTTTCTCTCTCTCACTCACTCACAGCTTCTCTTTCTCTCTCTCTCACTCACAGATTCACTTTTGCTCTCTCTCTCACTCACTCACAGCTTCTCTCTCTCACTCACTCACTCACAGCTTCTCTCTCTCTCTCACTTACAGCTTCTCTCTCTCACTCACTCACAGCTTCTCTTTCTCTCACTCTCTCTCACACTCACAGCTTCTCTATCTCTCTCTCTCACTCACAGCTTCTCTTTCTCTCTCTCTCACTCACAGCTTCTCTTTATCTCTGTCTCACTCACAGCTTCTCTTTCTCTCTCTCGCTCACTCACAGCTTCTCTCTCTCTCACTCACATCTTCTCTTTCTCTCTCTTTCACTCACAGCTTCTTTTTCTCTCTCTCTCACTCACTCACAGCTTCTCTTCCTATCTCTCTCTCTCTCACTCACAGCTTCTCATTATCTCTCTCTCTCACTCACATCTCTTTCTCTCTCTCTCACTCACAGCTTCACTTTCGCTCTCTCTCTCACTCACTCACAGCTTCTCTCTCTCACTCACTCACTCACAGCTTCTCTCTCTCTCTCACTCAGCTTCTCTCTCTCACTCACTCACAGCTTCTCTTTCTCTCTCTCACACACTCACAGCTTCTCTATCTCTCTCTCTCTCACTCACAGCTTCTCTTTCTCTCTCTCTCACTCACAGCTTCTCTTTCTCTCTCTCTCACTCACAGCTTCTCTCACTCTCTCTCACACTCACAGCTTCTCTTTCTATCTCTCTCTCATTCACAGCTTCTCTTTCTCCCTCTCTCTCTCACTCACAGCTTCTCTCTCTCACTCACTCACAGCTTCTCTTTCTTTCTCTCTCTCTTGCTCACCGCTTCTCTTTCTCTCTCTCTCTCACTCACAGCGTCTCTCTCTCTCTCTCACTCACAGCTTCGCTTTCCCTTTCTCTCACTCATTCACCGCTTCTCTTTCACTCTCTCACTCATAGCTTCTCTTTCTCTCTCACAGCTTCTTTCTCTCTCTCTCACTCACAGCTTCTCTTTCTCTCTCTCTCTTGCTCACTCACAGGTTCTATTTCTCTCTCTCCCTCACTCACAGGTTCTATTTCTCTCTCTCCTTCACTCACAGCTTCTCTTTCTCTCTCACTCTCTCACTCACAGCTTCTCTTTTGCTTTCTCTCTCTCACTCACAGCTTCTCTTTCTCTCTCTCTCTCACTCACAGCTTCTCTTTCTCTCTCTCTCTCATTCACAGCTACTCTTACTCTCTCTCTCACAGCTTCTCTCTCTCTCTCTCACTCACAGCTTCTCTTTCTCTCTCTCTCTTGCTCACTCACAGGTTCTATTTCTCTCACTGTCTCCCTCACTCACAGCTTCTCTTTGTCTCTCTCTCCCTCACTCACAGCTTATCTTTCGTTTCTCTCACTCACTCACAGCTTCTCTTTCTCTCTCTCTCTCTCAAACTCACAGCTTCTCTTTCTCTCTCTCTCTCACTCACAGCTTCTCTTTCTCTCTCTCACTCACAGCTTCTCTTTCTCTCTCTCTCTCTCTCACTCACAGCTTCTCTTTCTCTCTCTCTCTCACTCACATCTTCTATTTCTCTCTCTCTCACAGCTTCTCTTTCTCTCTATATCTCTCACTCACAGCTTCTCTTTTCTCTCTCTCTCACTCACTCACAGCTTCTCTTTCTCTCTCTCTCCGTCACATCTTCTCTTTCTCTCTCTCTCTCACTCACAGCTTCTCTTTCTCTTTCTCTCTCTCACTCACAGCTTCTCTTTCTTTCATTCTCTCCCTCACTCACAGCTCCTCTCTCTGTCTCTCTAAATCACAGCTTCTCTTTCTTTCTCTCTCTTTCACTCACAGCTTCTTTTTCTCTCTCTCTCACTCACTCACAGCTTCTCTTCCTCTCTCTCTCTCACTCACAGCTTCTCATTATCTCTCTCTCTCACTCACATCTCTTTCTCTCTCTCACTCACTCACAGCTTCTCTTTCTCTCTCTCTCACTCACAGATTCACTTTTGCTCTCTCTCTCACTCACTCACAGCTTCTCTCTCTCACTCACTCACTCACAGCTTCTCTCTCTCTCTCTCACTTACAGCTTCTCTCTCTCACTCACTCACAGCTTCTCTTTCTCTCACTCTCTCTCACACTCACAGCTTCTCTATCTCTCTCTCTCACTCACAGCTTCTCTTTCTCTCTCTCTCACTCACAGCTTCTCTTTCTCTCTCTCGCTCACTCACAGCTTCTCTCTCTCTCACTCACATCTTCTCTTTCTCTCTCTTTCACTCACAGCTTCTTTTTCTCTCTCTCTCACTCACTCACAGCTTCTCTTCCTATCTCTCTCTCTCTCACTCACAGCTTCTCATTATCTCTCTCTCTCACTCACATCTCTTTCTCTCTCTCTCACTCACAGCTTCACTTTCGCTCTCTCTCTCACTCACTCACAGCTTCTCTCTCTCACTCACTCACTCACAGCTTCTCTCTCTCTCACTCAGCTTCTCTCTCTCACTCACTCACAGCTTCTCTTTCTCTCTCTCACACACTCACAGCTTCTCTATCTCTCTCTCTCTCACTCACAGCTTCTCTTTCTCTCTCTCTCACTCACAGCTTCTCTTTCTCTCTCTCTCTCTCTCACTCACAGCTTCTCTCACTCTCTCTCACACTCACAGCTTCTCTTTCTATCTCTCTCTCATTCACAGCTTCTCTTTCTCCCTCTCTCTCTCACTCACAGCTTCTCTCTCTCACTCACTCACAGCTTCTCTTTCTTTCTCTCTCTCTTGCTCACCGCTTCTCTTTCTCTCTCTCTCTCACTCACAGCTTCTCTTTCTCTCTCTCTCACTCACAGCTTCTCTCACTCTCTCACACTCACAGCTTCTCTTTCTTTCTCTCTCTCACTCACAGCTTCTCTTTCTCTCTCTCACTCACTCACAGCTTCTCTCTCTCTCACTCACATCTTCTCTTTCTCTCTCTCTCTCTCACTCACAGCATCTCTTTCTCTCTCTCACTCACTCACAGCTTCTCTTTCTCTCTCTCTCACTCACAGCTTCTCTTTCTTTGTCTCTCTAAATCACAGCTTCTCTTTCTCTCTCTCACTCACAGCTTCTCTTTCTCTCTCTCGCTCACTCACAGCTTCTCTCTCTCTCACTCACATCTTCTCTTTCTCTCTCTTTCACTCACAGCTTCTTTTTCTCTCTCTCTCACTCACTCACAGCTTCTCTTCCTCTCTCTCTCTCACTCACAGCTTCTCATTATCTCTCTCTCTCACTCACATCTCTTTCTCACTCTCACTCACTCACAGCTTCTCTTTCTCTCTCTCTCACTCACAGATTCACTTTTGCTCTCTCTCTCACTCACTCACAGCTTCTCTCTCTCACTCACTCACTCACAGCTTCTCTCTCTCTCACTCACTTACAGCTTCTCTCTCTCACTCACTCACAGCTTCTCTTTCTCTCACTCTCTCTCACACTCACAGCTTCTCTATCTCTCTCTCTCACTCACAGCTTCTCTTTCTCTCTCACTCACTCACAGCTTCTCTTTCTCTCTCTCACTCACTCACTGCTTCTCTCTCTCACTCACTCACAGCTTCTCTTTCTCTCTCTCTCTCACTCACAGCTTCTCTTTCTCTCTCTCACTCACAGCTTCTCTTTCTCTCTCTCGCTCACTCACAGCTTCTCTCTCTCTCACTCACATCTTCTCTTTCTCTCTCTTTCACTCACAGCTTCTTTTTCTCTCTCTCTCTCTCACTCACAGCATCTCTTTCTCTCTCTCACTCACTCACAGCTTCTCTTTCTCTCTCTCTCACTCACAGCTTCTCTTTCTTTGTCTCTCTAAATCACAGCTTCTCTTTCTTTCTCTCTCTCACTCACAGCTTCTCTTTCTCTCTCTCGCTCACTCACAGCTTCTCTCTCTCTCACTCACATCTTCTCTTTCTCTCTCTTTCACTCACAGCTTCTTTTTCTCTCTCTCTCACTCACTCACAGCTTCTCTTCCTCTCTCTCTCTCACTCACAGCTTCTCAGTATCTCTCTCTCTCACTCACATCTCTTTCTCTCTCTCACTCACTCACAGCTTCTCTTTCTCTCTCTCTCACTCACAGATTCACTTTTGCTCTCTCTCTCACTCACTCACAGCTTCTCTCTCTCACTCACTCACTCACAGCTTCTCTCTCTCTCACTCACTTACAGCTTCTCTCTCTCACTCACTCACAGCTTCTCTTTCTCTCACTCTCTCTCACACTCACAGCTTCTCTATCTCTCTCTCTCACTCACAGCTTCTCTTTCTCTCTCACTCACTCACAGCTTCTCTTTCTCTCTCTCACTCACTCACTGCTTCTCTCTCTCACTCACTCACAGCTTCTCTTTCTCTCTCTCTCTCACTCACAGCTTCTCTTTCTCTCTCTCACTCACAGCTTCTCTTTCTCTCTCTCTCTCTCTCACTCACAGCTTCTCTTTCTCTCTCTCTCTCTCACACACAGCTTCTCTTTCCCTCTCTCTCTCACTCACATCTTCTATTTCTCTCTCTCTCACAGCTTCTCTTTCTCTCTATATCTCTCACTCACAGCTTCTCTTTTCTCTCTCTCTCACTCACTCACAGCTTCTCTTTCTCTCTCTCTCCGTCACATCTTCTCTTTCTCTCTCTCTCCCACTCACAGCTTCTCTTTCTCTTTCTCTCTCTCACTCACAGCTTCTCTTTCTTTCATTCTCTCCCTCACTCACAGCTCCTCTCTCTGTCTCTCTAAATCACAGCTTCTCTTTCTTTCTCTCTCTTTCACTCACAGCTTCTTTTTCTCTCTCTCTCACTCACTCACAGCTTCTCTTCCTCTCTCTCTCTCACTCACAGCTTCTCATTATCTCTCTCTCTCACTCACATCTCTTTCTCTCTCTCACTCACTCACAGCTTCTCTTTCTCTCTCTCTCACTCACAGATTCACTTTTGCTCTCTCTCTCACTCACTCACAGCTATTCTCTCTCACTCACTCACTCACAGCTTCTCTCTCTCTCTCACTTACAGCTTCTCTCTCTCACTCACTCACAGCTTCTCTTTCTCTCACTCTCTCTCACACTCACAGCTTCTCTATCTCTCTCTCTCACTCACAGCTTCTCTTTCTCTCTCTCTCACTCACAGCTTCTCTTTCTCTCTCTCTCACTCACAGCTTCTCTTTCTCTCTCTCGCTCACTCACAGCTTCTCTCTCTCTCACTCACATCTTCTCTTTCTCTCTCTTTCACTCACAGCTTCTTTTTCTCTCTCTCTCACTCACTCACAGCTTCTCTTCCTATCTCTCTCTCTCTCACTCACAGCTTCTCATTATCTCTCTCTCACTCACATCTATTTCTCTCTCTCTCACTCACAGCTTCACTTTCGCTCTCTCTCTCACTCACTCACAGCTTCTCTCTCTCACTCACTCACTCACAGCTTCTCTATCTCTCTCACTCAGCTTCTCTCACTCACTCACTCACAGCTTCTCTTTCTCTCTCTCTCACACTCACAGCTTCTCTATCTCTCTCTCTCTCACTCACAGCTTCTCTTTCTCTCTCTCTCACTCACAGCTTCTCTTTCTCTCTCTCTCACTCACAGCTTCTCTCACTCTCTCTCACACTCACAGCTTCTCTTTCTATCTCTCTCTCATTCACAGCTTCTCTTTCTCCCTCTCTCTCTCACTCACAGCTTCTCTCTCTCACTCACTCACAGCTTCTCTTTCTTTCTCTCTCTCTTGCTCACCGCTTCTCTTTCTCTCTCTCTCTCACTCACAGCGTCTCTCTCTCTCTCTCACTCACAGCTTCGCTTTCCCTTTCTCTCACTCATTCACCGCTTCTCTTTCACTCTCTCACTCATAGCTTCTCTTTCTCTCTCACAGCTTCTTTCTCTCTCTCTCACTCACAGCTTCTCTTTCTCTCTCTCTCTTGCTCACTCACAGGTTCTATTTCTCTCTCTCCCTCACTCACAGGTTCTATTTCTCTCTCTCCTTCACTCACAGCTTCTCTTTCTCTCTCTCTCTCTCACTCACAGCTTCTCTTTTGCTTTCTCTCTCTCACTCACAGCTTCTCTTTCTCTCTCTCTCTCACTCACAGCTTCTCTTTCTCTCTCTCTCTCATTCACAGCTACTCTTACTCTCTCTCTCACAGCTTCTCTCTCTCTCTCTCACTCACAGCTTCTCTTTCTATCTCTCTCTTGCTCACTCACAGGTTCTATTTCTCTCACTGTCTCCCTCACTCACAGCTTCTCTTTGTCTCTCTCTCCCTCACTCACAGCTTATCTTTCGCTTTCTCTCACTCACTCACAGCTTCTCTTTCTCTCTCTCTCAAACTCACAGCTTCTCTTTCTCTCTCTCTCTCACTCACAGCTTCTCTTTCTCTCTCTCACTCACAGCTTCTCTTTCTCTCTCTCTCTCTCACTCACAGCTTCTCTTTCTCTCTCTCTCTCTCTCACACAGCTTCTCTTTCTCTCTATCTCTCACTCACATCTTCTATTTCTCTCTCTCTCACAGCTTCTCTTTCTCTCTATATCTCTCACTCACAGCTTCTCTTTTCTCTCTCTCTCACTCACTCACAGCTTCTCTTTCTCTCTCTCTCCGTCACGTCTTCTCTTTCTCTCTCTCTCTCACTCACAGCTTCTCTTTCTCTTTCTCTCTCTCACTCACAGCTTCTCTTTCTTTCATTCTCTCCCTCACTCACAGCTCCTCTCTCTGTCTCTCTAAATCACAGCTTCTCTTTCTTTCTCTCTCTTTCACTCACAGCTTCTTTTTCTCTCTCTCTCACTCACTCACAGCTTCTCTTCCTCTCTCTCTCTCACTCACAGCTTCTCATTATCTCTCTCTCACTCACATCTCTTTCTCTCTCTCACTCACTCACAGCTTCTCTTTCTCTCTCTCTCACTCACAGATTCACTTTTGCTCTCTCTCACTCACTCACAGCTTCTCTCTCTCACTCACTCACTCACAGCTTCTCTCTCTCTCTCTCACTTACAGCTTCTCTCTCTCACTCACTCACAGGTTCTCTTTCTCTCACTCTCTCTCACACTCACAGCTTCTCTATCTCTCTCTCTCACTCACAGCTTCTCTTTCTCTCTCTCTCACTCACAGCTTCTCTTTCTCTCTCTCTCACTCACAGCTTCTCTTTCTCTCTCTCGCTCACTCACAGCTTCTCTCTCTCTCACTCACATCTTCTCTTTCTCTCTCTTTCACTCACAGCTTCTTTTTCTCTCTCTCTCACTCACTCACAGCTTCTCTTCCTATCTCTCTCTCTCTCACTCACAGCTTCTCATTATCTCTCTCTCTCACTCACATCTCTTTCTCTCTCTCTCACTCACAGCTTCACTTTCGCTCTCTCTCTCACTCACTCACAGCTTCTCTCTCTCACTCACTCACTCACAGCTTCTCTCTCTCTCTCACTCAGCTTCTCTCTCTCACTCACTCACAGCTTCTCTTTCTCTCTCTCACACACTCACAGCTTCTCTCTCTCTCTCTCTCTCACTCACAGCTTCTCTTTCTCTCTCTCACTCACAGCTTCTCTTTCTCTCTCTCTCTCACTCACAGCTTCTCTCACTCTCTCTCACACTCACAGCTTCTCTTTCTATCTCTCTCTCATTCACAGCTTCTCTTTCTCCCTCTCTCTCTCACTCACAGCTTCTCTCTCTCACTCACTCACAGCTTCTCTTTCTTTCTCTCTCTCTTGCTCACCGCTTCTCTTTCTCTCTCTCTCTCACTCACAGCTTCTCTTTCTCTCTCTCTCACTCACAGCTTCTCTCACTCTCTCACACTCACAGCTTCTCTTTCTTTCTCTCTCTCACTCACAGCTTCTCTTTCTCTCTCTCACTCACTCACAGCTTCTCTCTCTCTCACTCACATCTTCTCTTTCTCTCTCTTTCACTCACAGCTTCTCTTTCTCTCTCTCTCTCTCACTCACAGCATCTCTTTCTCTCTCTCACTCACTCACAGCTTCTCTTTCTCTCTCTCTCACTCACAGCTTCTCTTTCTTTGTCTCTCTAAATCACAGCTTCTCTTTCTTTCTCTCTCTCACTCACAGCTTCTCTTTCTCTCTCTCGCTCACTCACAGCTTCTCTCTCTCTCACTCACATCTTCTCTTTCTCTCTCTTTCACTCACAGCTTCTTTTTCTCTCTCTCTCACTCACTCACAGCTTCTCTTCCTCTCTCTCTCTCACTCACAGCTTCTCATTATCTCTCTCTCTCACTCACATCTCTTTCTCTCTCTCACTCACTCACAGCTTCTCTTTCTCTCTCTCTCACTCACAGATTCACTTTTGCTCTCTCTCTCACTCACTCACAGCTTCTCTCTCTCACTCACTCACTCACAGCTTCTCTCTCTCTCACTCACTTACAGCTTCTCTCTCTCACTCACTAACAGCTTCTCTTTCTCTCACTCTCTCTCACACTCACAGCTTCTCTATCTCTCTCTCTCACTCACAGCTTCTCTTTCTCTCTCACTCACTCACAGCTTCTCTTTCTCTCTCTCACTCACTCACTGCTTCTCTCTCTCACTCACTCACAGCTTCTCTTTTTCTCTCTCTCTCACTCACAGTTTCTCTTTCTTTCTCTCTCTCTCACTCACAGCTTCTCTTTCTCTCTCTCTCACTCACTCACAGCTTCTCTTTCTCTCTCTCTCACACTCACAGCTTCTCTTTCTCTCTCTCACTCACAGCTTCTCTTTCTTTCTCTCTCTCTCAATCACAGCTTCTCTTTCTCTCTCTCTCTCTCACTCACAGCTTCTCTCTCTCTCACTCACAGCTTCTCGTTATCTCTCTCTCTCACTCACATCTTCTCTTTCTCTCTCTCTCTTACTCACAGCTTCTTCTTTTTCACTCTCTCACTCACAGCTTCTCTTTCTTTCTCTCTCTAACTCACAGCTTCTCTTTCTCTCTCTCTCTCACTCACAGCTTCTCTTTCTCTCTCTCTCTATCACTCACAGCTTCTCTTTCTTTCTCTCTCTCTCACTCACTGCGTCTCTTTCTCTCTCTCTCTCTCACTCACAGCTTATCATTCTCTCTCTGTCTCACTCACAGCTTCTCTTTCTCTGTCTCTCTCTAACTCACAGCTTCTCTTTCTCTCTCTCTCTTACTCGCAGCTTCTTTTTCTCTCTCTCTCACTCACAGCTTCTCTTTCTTTCTCTCTCTCACTCACAGCTTCTCTTTCTCTCTCTCGCTCACTCACAGCTTCTCTCTCTCACTCACATCTTCTCTTTCTCTCTCTTTCACTCACAGCTTCTTTTCCTCTCTCTCTCACTCACTCACAGCTTCTCTTCCTCTCTCTCTCTCTCACTCACAGCTTCTCATTATCTCTCTCTCTCACTCACATCTCTTTCTCTCTCTCACTCACTCACAGCTTCTCTTTCTCTCTCTCTCTCTCACAGCTTCACTTTCGCTCTCTCTCTCACTCACTCACAGCTTCTCTCTCTCTCTCACTCACTCACAGCTTCTCTCTCTCTCACTCACATCTTCTCTTTCTCTCTCTTTCACTCACAGCTTCTTTTTCTCTCTCTCTCACTCACTCACAGCTTCTCTTCCTCTCTCTCTCTCTCACTCACAGCTTCTCATTATCTCTCTCTCTCACTCACATCTCTTTCTCTCTCTCTCTCACTCACAGCTTCTCTTTCTCTCTCTCTCACTCACATCTTCTCTTTCTCTCTCTATCTCACTCACAGCTTCTCTCACTCTCTCTCACACTCACAGCTTCTCTTTCTATCTCTCTCTCATTCACAGCTTCTCTTTCTCTCAATCACTCACAGCTTCTCTTTCTTTCTCTCCCTCACTCACTCACTCACTCACAGCTTCTCTTTCTCTCTGTCTCACTGACTCACAGCTTCTCTCTCTCTGTCACTCACTCACAGCTTCTCTTTCTCTCTTTCTCTCACTCACTCACAGCTTCTCTTTCTCTCTCTCACTCACTCACTCACTCACTCACAGGTTCTATTTCTCTCTCTCACACACAGCTTCTCTTTCTCTCAATCTCGCTCACTCACAGCTTCTCTTTTCTCTCTCTCTCTCATTCACAGCTACTCTTTCTCCCTCTCACTCACTCACAGCTTCTCTTTCTCTCTCTTTCTCTCTCACTCACTGCTTCTCTTTCTCTCTCTCTCACTCACTCACAGCTTCTCTCTTTCTCTCACTCACTCACAGCTTCTCTTTCTCTCTCTCTCTCATTCACTCACAGCTTCTCTCTCTCTGTCTCTCTCACTCACAGCTTCTCTTTCTCTCTCACACACACAGCTTCTCTTTCTCTCTCTCTCTCTCACACAGCTTCTCTTTCTCTCTCTCTCTCTAACTCACTCACAACTTCTGTTTCTCTCTGTCTCTCACTCACAGCTTCAATTTCTCTCTCTCTCACTAACTCACTGCTTCTCCTTCTCTCTCTCTCACTCACTCACAGCTTCTCTCTCTCTCTCTCTCTCTAACAGCTTCTCATTCTCTCACTCACACACAGCTTCTCTTTCTCTCTCTCTCTAACTCTCTCACTCACAGCTTCTCTTTCTCTCTCACTCACAGCTTTTCTTTCTCTCTCTCTCTCACTCACTCATGCTTCTCTTTCTCTCTCTGTCTCTCTCACACAGCTTCTCTTTCTCTCTCTCTCACTAACTCACAGCTTCTCTTTCTCTAACTCTCACTCACTCACAGCTTCTCTTTCTCTTTCTCTCTCTCTCTCTCTCACTCACTCACAGCTTCTCTCTCTGTCTCTCTCGCTCACGGCTTCTATTTCTCTCTCTCTCACTAACTCACAGCTTCTCTTTCTCTCTCACACACACAGCTTTTCTCTCTCTCTCTCACTCACTCTCAGCTTCTCTCTCTCTCTCACTCACTCACATCTTCTATTTCTCTCTCTTTCTCACAGCTTCTCTTTCTCTCTATCTCTCTCACTCACAGCTTCTCTTTTCTCTCTCTCACTCACTCACAGCTTCTCTTTCTTTCTCTCTCCCTCACAGCTTCTCTCTCTCTCTCTCACTCACAGCTTCTCTTTCTCTCTCTCACTCACAGCTTCTCTTTCTCTCTCTCTCTCTAACAGCTTCTATTGGTCTCTCTCTCTCACTCACAGCTTCTCTCTCTCTCTCTCACTCACAGCTTCTCTTTCTCTCTCACTCACAGCTTCTCTTTCTCTCTCTCTCACTCACTCACCGCTTCTCTTTTGCTCTCTCACTCACAGCTTCTCTTTTTCTCTCTCACACAGCTTCTCTTTCTTTCTCACTCACAACTTCTCTTTCTCTCTCTCACTCACTCAATCACTCACTCACAGCTTCTCTTTCGCTCTCTCTCCACACAGCTTCTCTCTCTCTCTCTCTCTAACAGACTCTCTCTCTCTCTCTCTCTCTCACTCAAAGCTTCGCTTTCCCTTTCTCTCACTCATTCACGGCTTCTCTTTCACTCTCTCACTCATAGCTTCTCTTTCTCTCTCACAGCTTCTTTCTCTCTCTCTCACTCACAGTTTCTCTTTCTCTCTCTCTCTTGCTCACTCACAGGTTCTATTTCTCTCTCTCCCTCACTCACAGGTTCTATTTCTCTCTCTCCCTCACTCACAGCTTCTCTTTTGCTTTCTCTCTCTCACTCACAGCTTCTCTTTTTCTCTCTCTCTCTCTCACTCACAGCTTCTCTTTCTCTCTCTCTCTCATTCACAGCTACTCTTTCTCTCTCTCTCACACACAGCTTCTCTCTCTCTCTCACTCACAGCTTCTCTTTCTCTCTCTCTCTTGCTCACTCACAGGTTCTATTTCTCTCACTGTCTCCCTCACTCACAGCTTCTCTCTCTCTCTCTCTCTCTCACTCACAGCTTCTCTTTCGCTTTCTCTCACTCACTCACAGCTTCTCTTTCTCTCTCTCACTCACAGCTTCTCTTTCTCTCTCTCTCTCTCACTCACAGCTTCTCTTTCTCTCTCTCTCTCACTCACATCTTCTCTTTCTCTCTCACACACAGCTTCTCTTTCTCTCTATCTCTCTCACTCACAGCTTCTCTTTTCTCTCTCTCTCACTCACTCACAGCTTCTCTTTCTCTCTCTCTCCCTCACAGCTTCTCTTTCTCTCTCTCTCTCACTCACAGCTTCTCTTTCTCTTTCTCTCTCTCACTTACAGCTTCTCTTTCTTTCTCTCCCTCAATCACTCACTCACAGCTTCTCTTTCTCTCTCTGTCTCTCTCACTTACTGCTTCTCTTTCTCTCTGTCTCACTGACTCACAGCTTCTCTCTCTCTCCCTCCCTCACTCACAGCTTCTCTTTCTCTCTTTCTGTCACTCACTCACAACTTCTGTTTCTCTCTGTCTCTCACTCACAGCTTCAATTTCTCTCTCTCTCACTAATTCACAGCTTCTCCTTCTCTCTCTCACGCACTCACAGCTTCTCTTTCTCTCTCTCACGCACAGCTTCTCATTTTCTCTCTCTCTCTCTCACTCACACACAGCTTCTCTTACTCTCTCTCTGTAACTCTCTCACACAGCTTCTCTTTCTCTCTCCCTCACAGCTTTTCTTTCTCTCTCTCACTCACTCACGCTTCTCTTTCTCACTCTGTCTCTCTCACACAGCTTCTCTTTCTCTCTCTCTCACTAACTCACAGCTTCTCTTTCTCTCTCACTCACTCACAGCTTCTCTTTCTCTCTCTCTCTCTCACTCACAGGTTCTCTTTCTCTCTCTCTCTTACTCACTCACAGCGTCTCTCTCTCTGTCTCTCTCACTCACGGCTTCTATTTCTCTCTCTCTCACTAACTCACAGCTTCTCTTTCTCTCACACACACACAGCTTTTCTCTCTCTCTCTCACTCACTCACAGCTTCTCTCTCTCTCTCACTCACTCACTAACATCTTCTATTTCTCTCTCTTTCTCACAGCTTCTCTTTCTCTCTATCTCTCTCACTCACAGCTTCTCTTTTCTCTCTCTCTCTCCCTCACAGCTTCTCTTTCTCTCTCTCTCCCTCACAGCTTCTCTTTCTCTCTCTCACACACAGCTTCTCATTTTCTCTCTCTCTCTCTCACACACAGCTTCTCTTTCTCTCTCTCTCTAACTCTCTCACACAGCTTCTCTTTCTCTCTCCCTCACAGCTTTTCTTTCTCTCTCTCTCACTCACTCACGCTTCTCTTTCTCACTCTGTCTCTCTCACACAGCTTCTCTTTCTCTCTCTCTCACTAACTCACAGCTTCTCTTTCTCTCTCACTCACTCACAGCTTCTCTTTCTCTCTCTCTCTCACTCACAGCTTCTCTTTCTCTCTCTCTCTCACTCACTCACAGCTTCTCTCTCTCTGTCTCTCTCACACACGGCTTCTATTTCTCTCTCTCTCTCACTAACTCACAGCTTCCTTTTCTCTCTCACACACACAGCTTTTCTCTCTCTCACTCACTCACTCACAGCTTCTCTCTCTCTCTCTCTCACTCACTAACATCTTCTATTTCTCTCTCTTTCTCACAGCTTCTTTTTCTCTCTATCTCTCTCACTCACAGCTTCTCTTTTCTCTCCCTCTCTCACTCACAGCTTCTCTTTTTCTCTCTCTCCCTCACAGCTTCTCTTTCTCTCTCTCTTTCTCTCTCACTCACAGCTTCTCTTTTTCTCTCTCACTCACAGCTTCTCTTTCTCTCTCTCTCCCTCACAGCTTCTCTTTCTCTCTCTCTCTCTAACAGCTTCTATTGGTCTCTCTCTCTCTCACTCACAGCTGCTCTCTCTCTATCTCACTCAATGCTTCTCTTTCTCTCTCACTCACAGCTTCTCTTTCTCTCTCACACACAGCTTCTCTTTCTTTCTCACTCAAAACTTCTCTTTCTCTCTCTCACTCACTCAATCACTCACTCACAGCTTCTCTTTCTCTCTCTCTCCACACAGCTTCTCTCTCTCTCTCTCTAACAGTCTCTCTCTCTCTCTCACTCACAGCTTTGCTTTTTTTCTTTCTCTCTCATTCACCGCTTCTCTTTCACTCTCTCACTCATAGCTTCTCTCTCTCTCACAGCTTCTTTCTCTCTCTCTCACTCACAGCTTCTCTTTCTCTCTCTCTCTTGCTCACTCACAGGTTCTATTTCTCTCTCTCCCTCACTCACAGCTTCTATTTCTCTCCCTCACTCACAGCTTCTCTCTCTCTCTCTCTCTCTCACTCACAGCTTCTCTTTTGCTTTCTCTCTCTCACGCACAGCTTCTCTTTCTCTCTCTCTCTCTCTCTCACTCACAGCTTCTCTCTCTCTCTCTCTCTCATTCACAGCTACTCTTACTCTCTCTCTCAAAGCTTCTCTCTCTCTCACTCACAGCTTCTCTTTCTCTCTCTCTCTTGCTCACTCACAGGTTCTATTTCTCTCACTGTCTCCCTCACTCACAGCTTCTCTTTCTCTCTCTCTCTCTCACTCACAGCTTCTCTTTCGCTTTCTCTCACTCACTCACAGCTTCTCTTTCTCTCTCTCACACACACTCACAGCTTCTCTTTCTCTCTCTCTCACTCACAGCTTCTCTTTCTCTCTCTCACTCACAGCTTCTCTTTCTCTCTCTCTCTCACTCACAGCTTCTCTTTCTCTCTCTCTCTCTCACTCACAGCTTCTCTTTCTCTCTCTCTCTCACTCACATCTTCTATTTCTCTCTCTGACACAGCTTCCCTTTCTCTCTCTCTCTCACTCACAGCTTCTCTTTTCTCTCTCTCACACTCACAGCTTCTCTTTCCCTCTCTCTCTCACTCACAGCTTCTCTTTCTCTTTCTCTCTCTCACTCACAGCTTCTCTTTCTTTCTCTCCCTCACTCACAGCTTCTCTCTCTCTCTCACTCACTGCTTCTCTTTCTCTCTGTCTCACTGACTCACAGCTTCTCTCTCTCACTCACTCACTCACTCACAGCTTCTCTTTCTCTCTTTCTCTCACTCACTCACAGCTTCCCTTTCTCTCTCTCTCTCACTCACTCAAAGGTTCTATTTCTCTCTATCACACACAGCTTCTTTTTCTCGCTATCTCTGTCACTCACAGCTTCTCTTTTCTCTCTCTCTCTCATTCACAGCTACTCTTTTTCTCTCACTCACTCACAGCTTCTCTTTCTCTCTCACACACACAGCTTTTCTCTCTCTCTCTCTCTCACTCACAGCTTCTCTCTCTCTCTCACTCACTCACTCACATCTTCTATTTCTCTCTCTTTCTCACAGCTTCTCTTTCTCTCTATCTCTCTCACTCACAGCTTCTCTTTTCTCTCTCTCTCTCACTCACAGCTTCTCTTTCTCTCTCTCTCACTCACAGCTTCTCTTTCTCTCTCTCTCTCACTCACAGCTTCTCTTTTTCTCTCTCACTCACAGCTTCTCTTTCTCTCTCTCTCTCCCTCACAGCTTCTCTTTCTCTCTCTCTCTCTAACAGCTTCTATTGGTCTCTCTCTCTCACTTACAGCTTCTCTCTCTCTCTCTCACTCACAGCTTCTCTTTCTCTCTCACTCACAGATTCTCTTTCTCTCTCTCACACAGCTTCTCTTACTTTCTCACTCACAACTTCTCTTTCTCTCTCTCACTCACTCAATCACTCACTCACAGCTTCTCTTTCTCTCTCTCTCCACACAGCTTCTCTCTCTCTCTCTCTAACAGTCTCTCTCTCTCACTCACTCACAGCTTCGCTTTCCCTTTCTCTCACTCATTCACCGCTTCTCTTTCACTCTCTCACTCATAGCTTCTCTTTCTCTCTCACAGCTTCTTTCTCTCTGTCTCACTCACAGCTTCTCTTTCTCTCTCTCTCTTGCTCACTCACAGGTTCTATTTCTCTCACTGTCTCCCTCACTCACAGCTTCTCTTTCTCTCTATCTCTCTCACTCACAGCTTCTCTTTCGCTTTCTCTCACTCACTCACAGCTTCTCTTTCTCTCTCTCACTCACAGCTTCTCTTTCTCTCTCTCTCTCACTCACAGCTTCTCTTTCTCTCTCTCTCACTCACATCTTCTATTCCTCTCTCTCACAGCTTCTCTTTCTCTCTATCTCTCTCACTCACAGCTTCTCTTTTCTCTCTCTCTCACTCACTCACAGCTTCTATTTCTCTCTCTCTCCCTCACAGCTTCTCTTTCTCTCTCTCTCTCACTCACAGCTTCTCTTTCTCTTTCTCTCTCTCACTCACAGCTTCTCTTTCTTTCTCTCCCTCACTCACTCACTCACAGCTTCTCTTTCTCTCTCTGTCTCTCTCACTTACTGCTTCTCTTTCTCTCTGTCTCACTGACTCACAGCTTCTCTCTCTCTCCCGCACTCACTCACAGCTTCTCTTTCTCTCTTTCTGTCACTCACTCACAACTTCTCTTTCGCTTTCTCTCACTCACTCACAGCTTCTCTTTCTCTCTCTCACACACACACTCACAGCTTCTCTTTCTCTCTCTCTCACTCACAGCTTCTCTTTCTCTCTCTCACTCACAGCTTCTCTTTCTCTCTCTCTCTCACTCACAGCTTCTCTTTCTCTCTCTCTCACTCACAGCTTCTCTTTCTCTCTCTCTCTCACTCACATCTTCTATTTCTCTCTCTGACACAGCTTCCCTTTCTCTCTCTCTCTCACTCACAGCTTCTCTTTTCTCTCTCTCACACTCACAGCTTCTCTTTCCCTCTCTCTCTCACTCACAGCTTCTCTTTCTCTTTCTCTCTCTCACTCACAGCTTCTCTTTCTTTCTCTCCCTCACTCACAGCTTCTCTCTCTCACTCACTCACTGCTTCTCTTTCTCTCTGTCTCACTGACTCACAGCTTCTCTCTCTCACTCACTCACTCACTCACAGCTTCTCTTTCTCTCTTTCTCTCACTCACTCACAGCTTCCCTTTCTCTCTCTCTCTCACTCACTCAAAGGTTCTATTTCTCTCTATCACACACAGCTTCTTTTTCTCGCTATCTCTGTCACTCACAGCTTCTCTTTTCTCTCTCTCTCTCATTCACAGCTACTCTTTTTCTCTCACTCACTCACAGCTTCTCTTTCTCTCTCACACACACAGCTTTTCTCTCTCTCTCTCTCTCACTCACAGCTTCTCTCTCTCTCTCACTCACTCACTCACATCTTCTATTTCTCTCTCTTTCTCACAGCTTCTCTTTCTCTCTATCTCTCTCACTCACAGCTTCTCTTTTCTCTCTCTCTCTCACTCACAGCTTCTCTTTCTCTCTCTCTCACTCACAGCTTCTCTTTCTCTCTCTCTCTCACTCACAGCTTCTCTTTTTCTCTCTCACTCACAGCTTCTCTTTCTCTCTCTCTCCCTCACAGCTTCTCTTTCTCTCTCTCTAACAGCTTCTATTGGTCTCTCTCTCTCACTTACAGCTTCTCTCTCTCTCTCTCACTCACAGATTCTCTTTCTCTCTCACACACAGCTTCTCTTACTTTCTCACTCACAACTTCTCTTTCTCTCTCTCACTCACTCAATCACTCACTCACAGCTTCTCTTTCTCTCTCTCTCCACACAGCTTCTCTCTCTCTCTCTCTCTAACAGTCTCTCTCTCTCTCACTCACTCACAGCTTCGCTTTCCCTTTCTCTCACTCATTCACCGCTTCTCTTTCACTCTCTCACTCATAGCTTCTCTTTCTCTCTCACAGCTTCTTTCTCTCTGTCTCACTCACAGCTTCTCTTTCTCTCTCTCTTGCTCACTCACAGGTTCTATTTCTCTCACTGTCTCCCTCACTCACAGCTTCTCTTTCTCTCTATCTCTCTCACTCACTTCTTCTCTTTCGCTTTCTCTCACTCACTCACAGCTTCTCTTTCTCTCTCTCACTCACAGCTTCTCTTTCTCTCTCTCTCTCACTCACAGCTTCTCTTTCTCTCTCTCTCACTCACATCTTCTATTCCTCTCTCTCACAGCTTCTCTTTCTCTCTATCTCTCTCACTCACAGCTTCTCTTTTCTCTCTCTCTCACTCACTCACAGCTTCTATTTCTCTCTCTCTCCCTCACAGCTTCTCTTTCTCTCTCTCTCTCACTCACAGCTTCTCTTTCTCTTTCTCTCTCTCACTCACAGCTTCTCTTTCTTTCTCTCCCTCACTCACTCACTCACAGCTTCTCTTTCTCTCTCTGTCTCTCTCACTTACTGCTTCTCTTTCTCTCTGTCTCACTGACTCACAGCTTCTCTCTCTCTCCCTCACTCACTCACAGCTTCTCTTTCTCTCTTTCTGTCACTCACTCACAACTTCTGTTTCTCTCTGTCTCTCACTCACAGCTTCAATTTCTCTCTCTCTCACTAATTCACAGCTTCTCCTTCTCTCTCTCACGCACTCACAGCTTCTCTTTCTCTCTCTCTCACACCGCTTCTCATTCTCTCTCTCTCTCACTCACACACAGCTTCTCTTTCTCTCTCTCTCTAACTCTCTCACTCACAGCTTCTCTTTCTCTCTCCCTCACAGCTTTTCTTTCTCTCTCTCTCACTCACTCACGCTTCTCTTTCTCACTCTGTCTCTCTCACACAGCTTCTCTTTCTCTCTCTCTCACTAACTCACAGCTTCTCTTTCTCTAACTCTCACTCACTCACAGCTTCTCTTTTTCTCTCTCTCTCACTCACAGCTTCTCTTTCTCTCTCTCTCTCTCACTCACTCACAGCTTCTCTCTCTCTGTCTCTCTCACTCACGGCTTCTATTTCTCTCTCTCTCACTAACTCACAGCTTCTCTTTCTCTCACACACACACAGCTTTTCTCTCTCTCTCTCACTCACTCACAGCTTCTCTCTCTCTCTCTCACTCACTCACATCTTCTATTTCTCTTTCTCACAGCTTCTCTTTCTCTCTATCTCTCTCACTCACAGCTTCTATTTTCTCTCTCTCACTCACTCACAGCTTCTCTTTCTCTCTCTCTCCCTCACAGCTTCTCTTTCTCTCTCTCTCTCACTCACTTCTCTTTTTCTCTCTCACTCACAGCTTCTCTTTCTCTCTCTCTCCCTCACAGCTTCTCTTTCTCTCTCTCTCTCTAACAGCTTCTATTGGTCTCTCTCTCACTCACTCACAGCTTCTCTCTCTCACTCACTCACAGCTTATCTTTCTCTCACTCACAGCTTCTCTTTCTCTCTCTCACAAGCTTCTCTTTCTTTCTCACTCACAACTTCTCTTTCTCTCTCTCACTCACTCAATCACTCACTCACAGCTACTCTTTCTCTCTCTCCACACACAGCTTCTCTCTCTCTCTCTAACAGTCTCTCTCTCTCTCTCTCTCACACACACAGCTTCGCTTTCCCTTTCTCTCACTCATTCACCGCTTCTCTTTCACTCTCTCACTCATAGCTTCTCTTTCTCTCTCACAGCTTCTTTCTCTCTCTCTCACTCACATCTTCTCTTTCTCTCTCTCTCTTGCTCACTCACAGGTTCTATTTCTCTCTCTCCCTCACTCACAGGTTCTATTTCTCTCTCTCCCTCACTCACAGCTTCTCTTTCTCTCTCTCTCTCTCACTCACAGCTTCTCTTTTGCTTTCTCTCTCTCACTCACAGCTTCTCTTTTTTTCTCTCTCTCTCTCACTCACAGCTTCTCTTTCTCTCTCTCTCTTGCTCACTCACAGGTTCTATTTCTCTCACTGTCACTCTCACTCACAGCTTCTCTCTCTCTCTCTCACTCACAGCTTCTCTTTCGCTTTCTCTCACTCACTCACAGCTTCTCTTTCACTCTCTCACTCACAGCTTCTCTTTCTCTCTCTCTATCACTCACAGCTTCTCTTTCTCTCTCTCTCCCACTCACATCTTCTCTTTCTCTCTCTCTCACAGCTTCTCTTTCTCTCTATCTCTCTCACTCACAGCTTCTCTTTTATCTCTCTCTCACTCACTCACATCTTCTCTTTCTCTCTCTCTCCCTCACAGCTTCTCTTTCTCTCTCTCTCTCACTCACAGCTTCTCTTTCTCTTTCTCTCTCTCACTCACAGCTTCTCTTTCTTTCTCTCCCTCAATCACTCACTCACAGCTTCTCTTTCTCTCTCTGTCTCTCTCACTTACTGCTTCTCTTTCTCTCTGTCTCACTGACTCACAGCTTCTCTCTCTCTCCCTCACTCACTGACAGCTTCTCTTTCTCTCTTTCTGTCACTCACTCACAACTTCTGTTTCTCTCTGTCTCTCACTCACAGCTTCTCTTTTCTCTCTCTCTCACTCACTCACAGCTTCTCTTTCTCTCTCTCTCCGTCACAGCTTCTCTTTCTCTCTCTCTCACACAGCTTCTCATTTTCTCTCTCTCTCTCTCACTCACACACAGCTTCTCTTTCTCTCTCTCTCTAACTCTCTCACACAGCTTCTCTTTCTCTCTCCCTCACAGCTTTTCTTTCTCTCTCTCTCACTCACTCACGCTTCTCTTTCTCACTCTGTCTCTCTCACACAGCTTCTCTTTCTCTCTCTCTCACTAACTCACAGCTTCTCTTTCTCTCTCACTCACTCACAGCTTCTCTCTCTCTCTCTCTCTCACTCACAGCTTCTCTTTCTCTCTCTCTCTCACTCACTCACAGCTTCTCTCCCTCTGTCTCTCTCACTCACGGCTTCTATTTCTCTCTCTCTCACTAACTCACAGCTTCCTTTTCTCTCTCACACACACAGCTTTTCTCTCTCTCTCTCACTCACTCACAGCTTCTCTCTCTCTCTCTCACTCACTAACATCTTCTATTTCTCTCTCTTTCTCACAGTTTCTTTTTTCTCTCTATCTCTCTCAATCACAGCTTCTCTTTTCTCTCTCTCACTCACTCACAGCTTCTCTTTCTCTCTCTCTCCCTCACAGCTTCTCTTTCTCTCTCTCTCTCTCACTCACAGCTTTTCTTTTTCTCTCTCACTCACAGCTTCTCTTTCTCTCTCTCTCTCTAACAGCTTCTATTGGTCTCTCTCTCTCACTCACAGCTGCTCTCTCTCTCTCTCACTCACAGCTTCTCTTTCTCTCTCACTCACAGCTTCTCTTTCTCTCTCACACACAGCTTCTCTTTCTTTCTCACTCAAAACTTCTCTTTCTCTCTCTCACTCACTCAATCACTCACTCACAGCTTCTCTTTCTCTCTCTCTCCACACAGCTTCTCTCTCTCTCTCTCTCTAACAGTCTCTCTCTCTCTCACTCACAGCTTCGCTTTTTTTCTTTCTCTCACTCATTCACCGCTTCTCTTTCACTCTCTCACTCATAGTTTCTCTTTCTCTCTCACAGCTTCTTTCTCTCTCTCTCACTCACAGCTTCTCTTTCTCTCTCTCTCTTGCTCACTCACAGGTTCTATTTCTCTCTCTCCCTCACTCACAGGTTCTATTTCTCTCTCTCCCTCACTCACAGCTTCTCTTTCTCTCTCTCTCTCTCACTCACAGCTTCTCTTTTGCTTTCTCTCTCTCACACACAGCTTCTCTTTCTCTCTCTCTCTCCAACTCACAGCTTCTCTTTCTCTCTCTCTCTCATTCACAGCTACTCTTACTCTCTCTCTCAAAGCTTCTATCTCTCTCACTCACAGCTTCTCTTTCTCTCTCTCTCTCTCACTCACAGCTTCTCTTTCGCTTTCTCTCACTCACTCACAGCTTCTCTTTCTCTCTCTCTCTCACACACTCACAGCTTCTCTTTCTCTCTCTCTCACTCACAGCTTCTCTTTCTCTCTCTCACTCACAGCTTCTCTTTCTCTCTCTCTCTCACTCACAGCTTCTCTTTCTCTCTCTCTCTCTCACTCACAGCTTCTCTTTCTCTCTCTCTCTCACTCACATCTTCTATTTCTCTCTCTCACACAGCTTCCCTTTCTCTCTCTCTCTCTCACTCACAGCTTCTCTTTTCTCTCTCTCTCACTCACAGCTTCTCTTTCTCTCTCTCTCTCACTCACAGCTTCTCTTTCTCTTTCTCTCTCTCACTCACAGCTTCTCTTTCTTTCTCTCCCTCACTCACAGCTTCTCTCTCTGTCTCTCTCACTCACTGCTTCTCTTTCTCTCTGTCTCACTGACTCACAGCTTCTCTCTCTCACTCACTCACTCACTCACAGCTTCTCTTTCTCTCTCTCTCACTCACATCTTCTATTTCTCTCTCTCACACAGCTTCTCTTTCTCTCTATCTCTCTCACTCACAGCTTCTCTTTTCTCTCTCACTCACTCACAGCTTCTATTTCTCTCTCTCTCCCTCACAGCTTCTCTTTCTCTCTCTCTCTCACTCACAGCTTCTCTTTCTCTTTCTCTCTCTCACTCACAGCTTCTCTTTCTTTCTCTCCCTCACTCACAGCTTCTCTCTCTGTCTCTCTCACTCACTGCTTCTCTTTCTCTCTGTCTCACTGACTCACAGCTTCTCTCTCTCACTCACTCACTCACTCACTCACAGCTTCTCTTTCTCTCTTTCTCTCACTCACTCACAGCTTCCCTTTCTCTCTCTCTCTCACTCACTCACAGGTTCTATTTCTCTCTATCACACACAGCTTCTTTTTCTCGCTATCTCTGTCACTCACAGCTTCTCTTTTCTCTCTCTCTCTCATTCACAGCTACTCTTTTTCTCTCACTCACTCACAGCTTCTCTTTCTCTCTCACACACAGAGCTTTTCTCTCTCTCACTCACTCACTCACAGCTTCTCTCTCTCTCTCACTCACTCACTCACATCTTCTATTTCTCTCTCTTTCTCACAGCTTCTCTTTCTCTCTATCTCTCTCACTCACAGCTTCTCTTTTCTCTCTCTCACTCACTCACAGCTTCTCTTTCTCTCTCTCTCACTCACAGCTTCTCTTTCTCTCTCTCTCTCTCTCACTCACAGCTTCTCTTTTTCTCTCTCACTCACAGCTTCTCTTTCTCTCTCTCTCCCTCACAGCTTCTCTTTCTCTCTCTCTCTCTAACAGCTTCTATTGGTCTCTCTCTCTCACTCACAGCTTCTCTCTCTCTCTCTCACTCACAGCTTCCCTTTCTCTCTCACTCACAGCTTCTCTTTCTCTCTCTCACACAGCTTCTCTTTCTTTCTCACTCACAACTTCTCTTTCTCTCTCTCACTCACTCAATCACTCACTCACAGCTTCTCTTTCTCTCTCTCCACACAGCTTCTCTCTCTCTCTCTCTAACAGTCTCTCTCTCTCTCTCTCACTCACAGCTTCGCTTTCCCTTTCTCTCACTCATTCACCGCTTCTCTTTCACTCTCTCACTCATAGCTTCTCTTTCTCTCTCACAGCTTCTTTCTCTCTCTCTCACTCACAGCTTCTCTTTCTCTCTCTCTCTTGCTCACTCACAGGTTCTATTTCTCTCACTGTCTCACTCACTCACAGCTTCTCTTTCTCTCTATCTCTCTCACTCACAGCTTCTCTTTCGCTTTCTCTCACTCACTCACAGCTTCTCTTTCTCTCTCTCACTCACAGCTTCTCTTTCTCTCTCTCTCTCACTCACAGCTTCTCTTTCTCTCTCTCTCACTCACATCTTCTATTTCTCTCTCACACACAGCTTCTCTTTCTCTCTATCTCTCTCACTCACAGCTTTTCTTTTCTCTCTCTCTCACTCACAGCTTCTATTTATCTCTCTCTCCCTCACAGCTTCTCTTTCTCTCTCTCTCTCACTCACAGCTTCTCTTTCTCTTTCTCTATCTCACTCACAGCTTCTCTTTCTTTCTCTCCCTCACTCACTCACTCACAGCTTCTCTTTCTCTCTCTGTCTCTCTCACTTACTGCTTCTCTTTCTCTCTGTCTCACTGACTCACAGCTTCTCTCTCTCTCCCTCACTCACTCACAGCTTCTCTTTCTCTCTTTCTTTCTGTCACTCACTCACAACTTCTGTTTCTCTCTGTCTCTCACTCACAGCTTCAATTTCTCTCTCTCTCACTAATTCACAGCTTCTCCTTCTCTCTCTCACGCACTCACAGCTTCTCTTTCTCTCTCTCTCACACAGCTTCTCATTCTCTCTCTCTCTCACTCACACACAGCTTCTCTTTCTCTCTCTCTCTAACTCTCTCACTCACAGCTTCTCTTTCTCTCTCCCTCACAGCTTTTCTTTCTCTCTCTCTCACTCACTCACGCTTCTCTTTCTCACTCTGTCTCTCTCACACAGCTTCTCTTTCTCTCTCTCTCACTAACTCACAGCTTCTCTTTCTCTAACTCTCACTCACTCACAGCTTCTATTTCTCTCTATCACACACAGCTTCTTTTTCTCGCTATCTCTGTCACTCACAGCTTCTCTTTTCTCTCTCTCTCTTATTCACAGCTACTCTTTTTCTCTCACTCACTCACAGCTTCTCTTTCTCTCTCACACACACAGCTTTTCTCTCTCTCTCACTCACAGCTTCTCTCTCTCTCACTCACTCACTCACATCTTCTATTTCTCTCTCTTTCTCACAGCTTCTCTTTCTCTCTATCTCTCTCACTCACAGCTTCTCTTTTCTCTCTCTCACTCACTCACAGCTTCTCTTTCTCTCTCTCTCACTCACAGCTTCTCTTTCTCTCTCTCTCACTCACAGCTTCTCTTTTTCTCTCTCACTCACAGCTTCTCTTTCTCTCTCTCTCCCTCACAGCTTCTCTTTCTCTCTCTCTCTCTAACAGCTTCTATTGGTCTCTCTCTCTCACTCACAGCTTCTCTCTCTCTCTCTCTCACTCACAGCTTCCCTTTCTCTCTCACTCACAGCTTCTCTTTCTCTCTCTCCACACAGCTTCTCTCTCTCTCTCTCTCTAACAGTCTCTCTCTCTCTCACTCACTCACAGCTTCGCTTTCCCTTTCTCTCACTCATTCACCACTTCTCTTTCACTCTCTCACTCATAGCTTCTCTTTCTCTCTCACAGCTTCTTTCTCTCTCTCTCACTCACAGCTTCTCTTTCTCTCTATCTCTCTCACTCACAGCTTCTCTTTCGCTTTCTCTCACTCACTCACAGCTTCTATTTCTCTCTCTCTCACACTCACAGCTTCTCTTTCTCTCTCTCTCACTCACATCTTCTATTTCTCTCTCTCTCACAGCTTCTCTTAGTCTCTATCTCTCTCACTCACAGCTTCTCTTTCTCTCTCTCTCCCTCACAGCTTCTCTTTCTCTCTCTCTCACTCACTCACAGCTTCTCTTTCTCTTTCTCTCTCTCACTCACAGCTTCTCTTTCTTTCTCTCCCTCACTCACAAACTCACAGCTTCTCTTTCTCTCTCTGTCTCTCTCACTTACTGCTTCTCTTTCTCTCTGTCTCACTGACTCACAGCTTCTCTCCCTCTCCCTCACTCACTCACAGCTTCTCTTTCTCTCTTTCTGTCACTCACTCACAACTTCTGTTTCTCTCTGTCGCTCACTCACAGCTTCAATTTCTCTCTCTCTCACTAATTCACAGCTTCTCCTTCTCTCTCACATGCACTCACAGCTTCTCTTTTTCTCTCTCTCACACAGCTTCTCATTCTCTCTCTCTCTCACTCACACACAGCTTCTCTCTCTCTCTCTCTAACTCTCTCACTCAAAGCTTCTCTTTCTCTCTCCCTCACAGCTTTTCTTTCTCTCTCTCTCACTTACTCACGCTTCTCTTTCTCACTCTGTCTCTCTCACACAGCTTCTCTTTCTCTCTCTCTCACTAACTCACAGCTTCTCTTTCTCTAACTCTCACTCACTCACAGCTTCTCTTTCTCTCTCTCTCTCACTCACAGCTTCTCTTTCTCTCTCTCTCTCACTCACTCACAGCTTCTCTCTCTCTGTCTCTCTCACTCACGGCTTCTATTTCTCTCTCTCTCACTAACTCACAGCTTCTCTTTCTCTCTCACACACACAGCTTTTCTCTCTCTCTCTCACTCACTCACAGCTTCTCTCTCTCTCTCACTCACTCACATCTTCTATTTCTCTCTCTTTCTCACAGCTTCTCTTTCTCTCTATCTCTCTCACTCACAGCTTCTCTTTTCTCTCTCTCACTCACTCACAGCTTCTCTTTCTCTCTCTCTCCCTCACAGCTTCTCTTTCTCTCTCTCTCTCTCTCACTCACAACTTCTCTTTTTCTCTCTCACTCACAGCTTCTCTTTCTCTCTCTCTCCCTCACAGCTTCTCTTTCTCTCTCTCTCTCTAACAGCTTCTATTGGTCTCTCTCTCTCACTCACAGCTTCTCTCTCTCTCTCACTCACAGCTTCTCTTTCTCTCTCACTCACAGCTTCTCTTTCTCTCTCTCACACAGCTTCTCTTTCTTTCTCACTCACAACTTCTCTTTCTCTCTCTCACTCACTCAATCACTCACTCACAGCTTCTCTTTCTCTCTCTCTCCACACAGCTTCTCTCTCTGTCTCTCTAACAGTCTCTCTCTCTCTCTCACTCACAGCTTCGCTTTCCCTTTCTCTCACTCATTCACCGCTTCTCATTCACTCTCTCACTCATAGCTTCTCTTTCTCTCTCACAGCTTCTTTCTCTCTCTCTCACTCACAGCTTCTCTTTCTCTCTCTCTCTTGCTCACTCACAGGTTCTATTTCTCTCACTGTCTCCCTCACTCACAGCTTCTCTTTCTCTCTATCTCTCTCACTCACAGCTTCTCTTTCGCTTTCTCTCACTCACTCACAGCTTCTCTTTCTCTCACTCACAGCTTCTCTTTCTCTCTCTCTCACTCACATCTTCTATTTCTCTCTCACACACAGCTTCTCTTTCTCTCTATCTCTCTCACTCACAGCTTCTCTTTTCTCTCTCTCTAACAGCTTCTATTGGTCTCTCTCTCCCTCACTCACAGCTTCTCTCTCTCTCTCTCACTCACAGCTTCTCTTTCTCTCTCACTCACAGCTTCTCTTTCTCTCTCTCACACAGCTTCTCTTTCTTTCTCACTCACAACTTCTCTTTCTCTCTCTCACTCACTCAATCACTCACTCACAGCTTCTCTTTCTCTCTCTTTTCACACAGCTTCTCTCTCTCTCTCTCTCCAACAGTCTCTCTCTCTCTCTCACTCACAGCTTTGCTTTCCCTTTCTCTCACTGATTCACCGCTTCTCTTTCACTCTCTCACTCATAGCTTCTCTTTCTCTCTCACAGCTTCTTTCTCTCTCTCTCACTCACAGCTTCTCTTTCTCTCTCTCTCTTGCTCACTCACAGGTTCTATTTCTCTCTCTCCCTCACTGACTGGTTCTATTTCTCTCTCTCCCTCACTCACAGCTTCTCTTTCTCTCTCTCTCTCACTCACAGCTTCTCTTTTGCTTTCTCTCTCTCACTCACAGCTACTCTTTCTCTCTCTCTCTCACACAGCTTCTCTCTCTCTCTCTCACTCACAGCTTCTCTTTCTCTCTCTCTCTTGCTCACTCACAGGTTCTATTTCTCTCACTGTCTCCCTCACTCACAGCTTCTCTCTCTCTCTCTCTCTCACTCACAGCTTCTCTTTCGATTTCTCTCACTCACTCACAGCTTCTCTTTCTCTGTCTCACTCATAGCTTCTCTTTCTCTCTCTCTCTCACTCACAGCTTCTCTTTCTCTCTCTCTCACTCACAGCTTCTCTTTCTCTCTCTCACTCACAGATTCTCTTTCTCTCTCTCTCACTCACAGCTTCTCTTTCTCTCTCTCTCTCACTCACAGCTTCTCTTTCTCTCTCTCTCTCTCACTCACATCTTCTATTTCTCTCTCTCTCACAGCTTCCCTTTCTCTCTATCTCTCTCACTCACAGCTTCTCTTTTCTCTCTCTCTCACTCACTCACAGCTTCTCTTTCTCTCTCTCCCTCACAGCTTCTCTTTCTCTCTCTCTCTCACTCACAGCTTCTCTTTCTCTCTCTCACTCACAGCTTCTCTTTCTTTCTCTCCCTCACTCACAGCTTCTCTCTCTGTCTCTCTCACTCACTGCTTCTCTTTCTCTCTGTCTCACTGACTCACAGCTTCTCTTTCTCTCTTTCTGTCACTCACTCACAGCTTCTCTTTCTCTCTCTCACTCACTCACAGGTTCTATTTCTTTCTATCACAAACAGCTTCTTCTTTTCGCTATCTCGCTCACTCACAGCTTCTCTTTTCTCTCTCTCTCTCATTCACAGCTACTCTTTTTCTCTCACTCACTCACAGCTTCTCTTTCTCTCTCACACACACAGCTTTTCTCTCTCTCACTCACTCACTCAAATCTTCTCTCTCTCTCACTCACTCACATCTTCTATTTCTCTCTCTTTCTCACAGCTTCTCTTTCTCTCTATCTCTCACTCACAGCTTCTCTTTTCTCTCTCTCACTCACTCACAGCTTCTCTTTCTCTCTCTCTCCCTCACAGCTTCTCTCTCTCTCTCTCACTCACAGCTTCTCTTTCTCTCTCTCACTCACAGCTTCTCTTTCTCTCTCTCTCCCTCACAGCTTCTCTTTCTCTCTCTCTCTCTAACAGATTCTATTGGTTCTCTCTCTCACTCACATCTTCTCTCTCTCTCTCACTCACAGCTTCTCTTTCTCTCTCACTCACAGCTTCTCTTTCTCTCTCACACACAGATTCTCTTTCTTTCTCACTCACAACTTCTCTTTTTCTCTCTCACTCACTCAATCACTCACTCACAGCTTCTCTTTCTCTCTCTCTCCACACAGCTTCTCTCGCTCTCTCTCCCTCACAGCTTCTCTTTCTCTCTCTCTCTCACTCATAGCTTCTCTTTCTCTTTCACTCTCTCACTCACAGCTTCTCTTTCTTTCTCTCCCTCACTCACAGCTTCTCTCTCTGTCTCTCTCACTCACTGCTTCTCTTTCTCTCTGTCTCACTGACTCACAGCTTCTCTCTCTCACTCACTCACTCACAGCTTCTCTTTCTCTCTTTCTCTCACTCACTCACAGCTTCTCTTTCTCTCTCTCACTCACTCACTCACAGGTTCTATTTCTCTCTATCACACACAGCTTCTTTTTCTCGCTATCTCTCTCACTCACAGCTTCTCTTTTCTCTCTCTGTCTCTTCACTCACTGCTTCTCTTTCTCTCTATCTCACTCACAGCTTCTCTCTCTCTCTCACTCACAGCTTCTCTTTCTCTCTCTCTCTCACTCACTCACAGCTTCTGTTTCTCTCTGTCTCTCACTCACAGCTTCAATTTCTCTCTCTCTCACTTACTCACAGCTTCTCCTCTCTCTCTCACTCACTCACAGCTTCTCTTTCTCTCTCACAGCTTCTCATTCTCTCTCTCTCTCACTCACAAACAGCTTCTCTTTCTCTCTCTCTCTATCTCTCTCACTCACAGCTTCTCTTTCTCTCTCACACAGCTTTTCTATCTCTCTCTCTCTCACTTACACACACTTCTCTTTCTCTCTCTGTCTCTCTCACACAGCTTCTTTTTCTCTCTCTCTCACTAACTCACAGATTCTCTTTCTCTCTCTCTCAATCACTCACAGCTTCTCTTTCTCTCTCTATCTCTCTCACTCACAGCTTCTCTTTCTCTCTCTCTCTCTCACTCACAGCTTCTCTCTCTGTCTCTCTCACTCACAGCTTCTATTTCTCTCTCTCTCACTCGCACAGCTACTCTTTCTCTCTCTCTCTCACAGTTTTTCTCTCTTTCTCTCTCTCACTTACTCACAGCTTCTCTTTCTCTCTCTATCTCTCTCACTCACTCACATCTTCTATTTCTCTCTCTCTCTCACAGCTTCTCTTTCTCTCTATCTCTCTGACTCACAGGTTCTATTTCACTCTCTGTCTCCCTCACTCACAGCTTCTCTCTCTCTCTCTCACTCACTCACAGCTTCTCTTTCTCTCTCTGTCTCTCTCACTCACAGCTTCTCTCTCTCTCTCTCTCACTAACTCCCAGCTTCTCTGTCTCTCACTCACTCACTCACAGCTTCTCTCTCTCTCTCTCTCTCACTCACAGCTTCTCTTTCTCTCTCTCTCTCACTCACTCACAGCTTTTCTCTCTCTCTCTCTCTCATTCACAGCTTCTCTTTCTCTTTCTCTCACTAACTCACAGCTTCTCTTTCTCTCTTTCTCTCACTCACTCACAGCTTCTCTTTCTCTTTCTCTCTCTCTCTCACTCACTCACAGGTTCTATTTCTCTCTATCACACACAGCTTCTTTTTCTCGCTATCTCTCTCACTCACAGCTTCTCTTTTCTCTCTCTGTCTCTTCACTCACTGCTTCTCTTTCTCTCTATCTCACTCACAGCTTCTCTCTCTCTCTCTCTCACTCACAGCTTCTCTTTCTCTCTCTCTCTCACTCACTCACAGCTTCTGTTTCTCTCTGTCTCTCACTCACAGCTTCAATTTCTCTCTCTCTCACTTACTCACAACTTCTCCTCTCTCACTCACTCACTCACAGCTTCTCTTTCTCTCTCACAGCTTCTCATTCTCTCTCTCTCTCACTCACAAACAGCTTCGCTTTCTCTCTCTCTCTAACTCTCACTCACAGCTTCTCTTTCTCTCTCACACAGCTTTTCTATCTCTCTCTCTCTCACTCACTCACACTTCTCTTTCTCTCTCTGTCTCTCTCACACAGCTTCTTTCTCTCTCTCTCTCACTAACTCACAGATTCTCTTTCTCTCTCTCTCAATCACTCACAGCTTCTCTTTCTCTCTCTATCTCGCACTCACAGCTTCTCTTTCTCTCTCTCTCTCTCACTCACAGCTTCTCTCTCTGTCTCTCTCACTCACAGTTTCTATTTCTCTCTCTCACACTCGCACAGCTACTCTTTCTCTCTCTCTCTCACAGCTTTTCTCTCTTTCTCTCTCTCACTCACTCACAGCTTCTCTTTCTCTCTCTATCTCTCTCACTCACTCACATCTTCTATTTCTCTCTCTCTCACACAGCTTCTCTTTCTCTCTATCTCTCTGACTCACAGGTTCTATTTCACTCTCTGTCTCCCTCACTCACAGCTTCTCTCTCTCTCTCTCACTCGCACAGCTACTCTTTCTCTCTCTCTCTCACAGCTTTTCTCTCTTTCTCTCTCTCACCTACTCACAGCTTCTCTTTCTCTCTCTATCTCTCTCACTCACTCACATCTTCTATTTCTCTCTCTCTCACACAGCTTCTCTTTCTCTCTATCTCTCTGACTCACAGGTTCTATTTCACTCTCTGTCTCCCTCACTCACAGCTTCTCTCTCTCTCTCTCTCTCACAGCTTCTCTCTCTCTCTCTCTCACTCACTCACTCACAGCTTCTCTTTCTCTCTCTGTCTCTCTCACTCACAGCTTCTCTCTCTCTCTCTCTCACTAACTCCCAGCTTCTCTCTCTCTCACTCACTCACTCACAGCTTCTCTCTCTCTCTCTCTCACTCATAGCTTCTCTTTCTCTCTCTCTCTCTCACTCACTCACAGCTTTTCTCTCTCTCTGTCTCTCTCATTCACAGCTTCTCTTTCTCTTTCTCTCACTAACTCACAGCTTCTCTTTCTCTCTTTCTCTCACTCACTCACAGCTTCTCTTTCTCTTTCTCTCTCTCTCTCACTCACTCACAGGTTCTATTTCTCTCTATCACACACAGCTTCTTTTTCTCGCTATCTCTCTCACTCACAGCTTCTCTTTTCTCTCTCTGTCTCTTCACTCACTGCTTCTCTTTCTCTCTATCTCACTCACAGCTTCTCTCTCTCTCTCTCTCTCACTCACAGCTTCTCTTTCTCTCTCTCTCTCACTCACTCACAGCTTCTGTTTCTCTCTGTCTCTCACTCACAGCTTCAATTTCTCTCTCTCTCACTTACTCACAGCTTCTCCTCTCTCTCTCACTCACTCACAGCTTCTCTTTCTCTCTCACAGCTTCTCATTCTCTCTCTCTCACTCACAAACAGCTTCGCTTTCTCTCTCTCTCTAACTCTCTCACTCACAGCTTCTCTTTCTCTCTCACACAGCTTTTCTATCTCTCTCTCTCTCACTCACTCACACTTCTCTTTCTCTCTCTGTCTCTCTCACACAGCTTCTTTTTCTCTCTCTCTCACTAACTCACAGATTCTCTTTCTCTCTCTCTCAATCACTCACAGCTTCTCTTTCTCTCTCTATCTCTCTCACTCACAGCTTCTCTTTCTCTCTCTCTCACTCACAGCTTCTCTTTCTCTCTCTCACTCACAGATTCTCTTTCTCTCTCTCTCACTCACAGCTTCTCTTTTCTCTCTCTCACTCACTCACAGCTTCTCTTTCTTTCTCTCTCCCTCACAGCTTCTCTCTCTCTCTCTCACTCACAGCTTCTCTTTCTCTCTCTCACTCACAGCTTCTCTTTCTCTCTCTCTCTCTAACAGCTTCTATTGGTCTCTCTCTCTCACTCACAGCTTCTCTCTCTCTCTCTCACTCACAGCTTCTCTTTCTCTCTCACTCACAGCTTCTCTTTCTCTCTCTCTCACTCACTCACCGCTTCTCTTTTGCTCTCTCACTCACAGCTTCTCTTTTCTCTCTCACACAGCTTCTCTTTCTTTCTCACTCACAACTTCTCTTTCTCTCTCTCACTCACTCAATCACTCACTCACAGCTTCTCTTTCGCTCTCTCTCCACACAGCTTCTCTCTCTCTCTCTCTCTAACAGACTCTCTCTCTCTCTCTCTCTCTCACTCAAAGCTTCGCTTTCCCTTTCTCTCACTCATTCACGGCTTCTCTTTCACTCTCTCACTCATAGCTTCTCTTTCTCTCTCACAGCTTCTTTCTCTCTCTCTCACTCACAGTTTCTCTTTCTCTCTCTCTCTTGCTCACTCACAGGTTCTATTTCTCTCTCTCCCTCACTCACAGGTTCTATTTCTCTCTCTCCCTCACTCACAGCTTCTCTTTTGCTTTCTCTCTCTCACTCACAGCTTCTCTTTTTCTCTCTCTCTCTCTCACTCACAGCTTCTCTTTCTCTCTCTCTCTCATTCACAGCTACTCTTTCTCTCTCTCTCACACACAGCTTCTCTCTCTCTCTCACTCACAGCTTCTCTTTCTCTCTCTCTCTTGCTCACTCACAGGTTCTATTTCTCTCACTGTCTCCCTCACTCACAGCTTCTCTCTCTCTCTCTCTCTCTCACTCACAGCTTCTCTTTCGCTTTCTCTCACTCACTCACAGCTTCTCTTTCTCTCTCTCACTCACTGCTTCTCTTTCTCTCTCTCTCTCTCACTCACAGCTTCTCTTTCTCTCTCTCTCTCACTCACATCTTCTCTTTCTCTCTCACACACAGCTTCTCTTTCTCTCTATCTCTCTCACTCACAGCTTCTCTTTTCTCTCTCTCTCACTCACTCACAGCTTCTCTTTCTCTCTCTCTCCCTCACAGCTTCTCTTTCTCTCTCTCTCTCACTCACAGCTTCTCTTTCTCTTTCTCTCTCTCACTTACAGCTTCTCTTTCTTTCTCTCCCTCAATCACTCACTCACAGCTTCTCTTTCTCTCTCTGTCTCTCTCACTTACTGCTTCTCTTTCTCTCTGTCTCACTGACTCACAGCTTCTCTCTCTCTCCCTCCCTCACTCACAGCTTCTCTTTCTCTCTTTCTGTCACTCACTCACAACTTCTGTTTCTCTCTGTCTCTCACTCACAGCTTCAATTTCTCTCTCTCTCACTAATTCACAGCTTCTCCTTCTCTCTCTCACGCACTCACAGCTTCTCTTTCTCTCTCTCACGCACAGCTTCTCATTTTCTCTCTCTCTCTCTCACTCACACACAGCTTCTCTTACTCTCTCTCTGTAACTCTCTCACACAGCTTCTCTTTCTCTCTCCCTCACAGCTTTTCTTTCTCTCTCTCACTCACTCACGCTTCTCTTTCTCACTCTGTCTCTCTCACACAGCTTCTCTTTCTCTCTCTCTCACTAACTCACAGCTTCTCTTTCTCTCTCACTCACTCACAGCTTCTCTTTCTCTCTCTCTCTCTCACTCACAGCTTCTCTTTCTCTCTCTCTCTTACTCACTCACAGCGTCTCTCTCTCTGTCTCTCTCACTCACGGCTTCTATTTCTCTCTCTCTCACTAACTCACAGCTTCTCTTTCTCTCACACACACACAGCTTTTCTCTCTCTCTCTCACTCACTCACAGCTTCTCTCTCTCTCTCACTCACTCACTAACATCTTCTATTTCTCTCTCTTTCTCACAGCTTCTCTTTCTCTCTATCTCTCTCACTCACAGCTTCTCTTTTCTCTCTCTCTCTCCCTCACAGCTTCTCTTTCTCTCTCTCTCCCTCACAGCTTCTCTTTCTCTCTCTCACACACAGCTTCTCATTTTCTCTCTCTCTCTCTCACACACAGCTTCTCTTTCTCTCTCTCTCTAACTCTCTCACACAGCTTCTCTTTCTCTCTCCCTCACAGCTTTTCTTTCTCTCTCTCTCACTCACTCACGCTTCTCTTTCTCACTCTGTCTCTCTCACACAGCTTCTCTTTCTCTCTCTCTCACTAACTCACAGCTTCTCTTTCTCTCTCACTCACTCACAGCTTCTCTTTCTCTCTCTCTCTCACTCACAGCTTCTCTTTCTCTCTCTCTCTCACTCACTCACAGCTTCTCTCTCTCTGTCTCTCTCACACACGGCTTCTATTTCTCTCTCTCTCTCACTAACTCACAGCTTCCTTTTCTCTCTCACACACACAGCTTTTCTCTCTCTCACTCACTCACTCACAGCTTCTCTCTCTCTCTCTCTCACTCACTAACATCTTCTATTTCTCTCTCTTTCTCACAGCTTCTTTTTCTCTCTATCTCTCTCACTCACAGCTTCTCTTTTCTCTCCCTCTCTCACTCACAGCTTCTCTTTTTCTCTCTCTCCCTCACAGCTTCTCTTTCTCTCTCTCTTTCTCTCTCACTCACAGCTTCTCTTTTTCTCTCTCACTCACAGCTTCTCTTTCTCTCTCTCTCCCTCACAGCTTCTCTTTCTCTCTCTCTCTCTAACAGCTTCTATTGGTCTCTCTCTCTCTCACTCACAGCTGCTCTCTCTCTATCTCACTCAATGCTTCTCTTTCTCTCTCACTCACAGCTTCTCTTTCTCTCTCACACACAGCTTCTCTTTCTTTCTCACTCAAAACTTCTCTTTCTCTCTCTCACTCACTCAATCACTCACTCACAGCTTCTCTTTCTCTCTCTCTCCACACAGCTTCTCTCTCTCTCTCTCTAACAGTCTCTCTCTCTCTCTCACTCACAGCTTTGCTTTTTTTCTTTCTCTCTCATTCACCGCTTCTCTTTCACTCTCTCACTCATAGCTTCTCTCTCTCTCACAGCTTCTTTCTCTCTCTCTCACTCACAGCTTCTCTTTCTCTCTCTCTCTTGCTCACTCACAGGTTCTATTTCTCTCTCTCCCTCACTCACAGCTTCTATTTCTCTCCCTCACTCACAGCTTCTCTTTCTCTCTCTCTCTCTCACTCACAGCTTCTCTTTTGCTTTCTCTCTCTCACGCACAGCTTCTCTTTCTCTCTCTCTCTCTCTCTCACTCACAGCTTCTCTCTCTCTCTCTCTCTCATTCACAGCTACTCTTACTCTCTCTCTCAAAGCTTCTCTCTCTCTCACTCACAGCTTCTCTTTCTCTCTCTCTCTTGCTCACTCACAGGTTCTATTTCTCTCACTGTCTCCCTCACTCACAGCTTCTCTTTCTCTCTCTCTCTCTCACTCACAGCTTCTCTTTCGCTTTCTCTCACTCACTCACAGCTTCTCTTTCTCTCTCTCACACACACACTCACAGCTTCTCTTTCTCTCTCTCTCACTCACAGCTTCTCTTTCTCTCTCTCACTCACAGCTTCTCTTTCTCTCTCTCTCTCACTCACAGCTTCTCTTTCTCTCTCTCTCTCTCACTCACAGCTTCTCTTTCTCTCTCTCTCTCACTCACATCTTCTATTTCTCTCTCTGACACAGCTTCCCTTTCTCTCTCTCTCTCACTCACAGCTTCTCTTTTCTCTCTCTCACACTCACAGCTTCTCTTTCCCTCTCTCTCTCACTCACAGCTTCTCTTTCTCTTTCTCTCTCTCACTCACAGCTTCTCTTTCTTTCTCTCCCTCACTCACAGCTTCTCTCTCTCTCTCACTCACTGCTTCTCTTTCTCTCTGTCTCACTGACTCACAGCTTCTCTCTCTCACTCACTCACTCACTCACAGCTTCTCTTTCTCTCTTTCTCTCACTCACTCACAGCTTCCCTTTCTCTCTCTCTCTCACTCACTCAAAGGTTCTATTTCTCTCTATCACACACAGCTTCTTTTTCTCGCTATCTCTGTCACTCACAGCTTCTCTTTTCTCTCTCTCTCTCATTCACAGCTACTCTTTTTCTCTCACTCACTCACAGCTTCTCTTTCTCTCTCACACACACAGCTTTTCTCTCTCTCTCTCTCTCACTCACAGCTTCTCTCTCTCTCTCACTCACTCACTCACATCTTCTATTTCTCTCTCTTTCTCACAGCTTCTCTTTCTCTCTATCTCTCTCACTCACAGCTTCTCTTTTCTCTCTCTCTCTCACTCACAGCTTCTCTTTCTCTCTCTCTCACTCACAGCTTCTCTTTCTCTCTCTCTCTCACTCACAGCTTCTCTTTTTCTCTCTCACTCACAGCTTCTCTTTCTCTCTCTCTCTCCCTCACAGCTTCTCTTTCTCTCTCTCTCTCTAACAGCTTCTATTGGTCTCTCTCTCTCACTTACAGCTTCTCTCTCTCTCTCTCACTCACAGCTTCTCTTTCTCTCTCACTCACAGATTCTCTTTCTCTCTCACACACAGCTTCTCTTACTTTCTCACTCACAACTTCTCTTTCTCTCTCTCACTCACTCAATCACTCACTCACAGCTTCTCTTTCTCTCTCTCTCCACACAGCTTCTCTCTCTCTCTCTCTAACAGTCTCTCTCTCTCACTCACTCACAGCTTCGCTTTCCCTTTCTCTCACTCATTCACCGCTTCTCTTTCACTCTCTCACTCATAGCTTCTCTTTCTCTCTCACAGCTTCTTTCTCTCTGTCTCACTCACAGCTTCTCTTTCTCTCTCTCTCTTGCTCACTCACAGGTTCTATTTCTCTCACTGTCTCCCTCACTCACAGCTTCTCTTTCTCTCTATCTCTCTCACTCACAGCTTCTCTTTCGCTTTCTCTCACTCACTCACAGCTTCTCTTTCTCTCTCTCACTCACAGCTTCTCTTTCTCTCTCTCTCTCACTCACAGCTTCTCTTTCTCTCTCTCTCACTCACATCTTCTATTCCTCTCTCTCACAGCTTCTCTTTCTCTCTATCTCTCTCACTCACAGCTTCTCTTTTCTCTCTCTCTCACTCACTCACAGCTTCTATTTCTCTCTCTCTCCCTCACAGCTTCTCTTTCTCTCTCTCTCTCACTCACAGCTTCTCTTTCTCTTTCTCTCTCTCACTCACAGCTTCTCTTTCTTTCTCTCCCTCACTCACTCACTCACAGCTTCTCTTTCTCTCTCTGTCTCTCTCACTTACTGCTTCTCTTTCTCTCTGTCTCACTGACTCACAGCTTCTCTCTCTCTCCCGCACTCACTCACAGCTTCTCTTTCTCTCTTTCTGTCACTCACTCACAACTTCTCTTTCGCTTTCTCTCACTCACTCACAGCTTCTCTTTCTCTCTCTCACACACACACTCACAGCTTCTCTTTCTCTCTCTCTCACTCACAGCTTCTCTTTCTCTCTCTCACTCACAGCTTCTCTTTCTCTCTCTCTCTCACTCACAGCTTCTCTTTCTCTCTCTCTCACTCACAGCTTCTCTTTCTCTCTCTCTCTCACTCACATCTTCTATTTCTCTCTCTGACACAGCTTCCCTTTCTCTCTCTCTCTCTCACTCACAGCTTCTCTTTTCTCTCTCTCACACTCACAGCTTCTCTTTCCCTCTCTCTCTCACTCACAGCTTCTCTTTCTCTTTCTCTCTCTCACTCACAGCTTCTCTTTCTTTCTCTCCCTCACTCACAGCTTCTCTCTCTCACTCACTCACTGCTTCTCTTTCTCTCTGTCTCACTGACTCACAGCTTCTCTCTCTCACTCACTCACTCACTCACAGCTTCTCTTTCTCTCTTTCTCTCACTCACTCACAGCTTCCCTTTCTCTCTCTCTCTCACTCACTCAAAGGTTCTATTTCTCTCTATCACACACAGCTTCTTTTTCTCGCTATCTCTGTCACTCACAGCTTCTCTTTTCTCTCTCTCTCTCATTCACAGCTACTCTTTTTCTCTCACTCACTCACAGCTTCTCTTTCTCTCTCACACACACAGCTTTTCTCTCTCTCTCTCTCTCACTCACAGCTTCTCTCTCTCTCTCACTCACTCACTCACATCTTCTATTTCTCTCTCTTTCTCACAGCTTCTCTTTCTCTCTATCTCTCTCACTCACAGCTTCTCTTTTCTCTCTCTCTCTCACTCACAGCTTCTCTTTCTCTCTCTCTCACTCACAGCTTCTCTTTCTCTCTCTCTCTCACTCACAGCTTCTCTTTTTCTCTCTCACTCACAGCTTCTCTTTCTCTCTCTCTCCCTCACAGCTTCTCTTTCTCTCTCTCTAACAGCTTCTATTGGTCTCTCTCTCTCACTTACAGCTTCTCTCTCTCTCTCTCACTCACAGATTCTCTTTCTCTCTCACACACAGCTTCTCTTACTTTCTCACTCACAACTTCTCTTTCTCTCTCTCACTCACTCAATCACTCACTCACAGCTTCTCTTTCTCTCTCTCTCCACACAGCTTCTCTCTCTCTCTCTCTCTAACAGTCTCTCTCTCTCTCACTCACTCACAGCTTCGCTTTCCCTTTCTCTCACTCATTCACCGCTTCTCTTTCACTCTCTCACTCATAGCTTCTCTTTCTCTCTCACAGCTTCTTTCTCTCTGTCTCACTCACAGCTTCTCTTTCTCTCTCTCTTGCTCACTCACAGGTTCTATTTCTCTCACTGTCTCCCTCACTCACAGCTTCTCTTTCTCTCTATCTCTCTCACTCACTTCTTCTCTTTCGCTTTCTCTCACTCACTCACAGCTTCTCTTTCTCTCTCTCACTCACAGCTTCTCTTTCTCTCTCTCTCTCACTCACAGCTTCTCTTTCTCTCTCTCTCACTCACATCTTCTATTCCTCTCTCTCACAGCTTCTCTTTCTCTCTATCTCTCTCACTCACAGCTTCTCTTTTCTCTCTCTCTCACTCACTCACAGCTTCTATTTCTCTCTCTCTCCCTCACAGCTTCTCTTTCTCTCTCTCTCTCACTCACAGCTTCTCTTTCTCTTTCTCTCTCTCACTCACAGCTTCTCTTTCTTTCTCTCCCTCACTCACTCACTCACAGCTTCTCTTTCTCTCTCTGTCTCTCTCACTTACTGCTTCTCTTTCTCTCTGTCTCACTGACTCACAGCTTCTCTCTCTCTCCCTCACTCACTCACAGCTTCTCTTTCTCTCTTTCTGTCACTCACTCACAACTTCTGTTTCTCTCTGTCTCTCACTCACAGCTTCAATTTCTCTCTCTCTCACTAATTCACAGCTTCTCCTTCTCTCTCTCACGCACTCACAGCTTCTCTTTCTCTCTCTCTCACACCGCTTCTCATTCTCTCTCTCTCTCACTCACACACAGCTTCTCTTTCTCTCTCTCTCTAACTCTCTCACTCACAGCTTCTCTTTCTCTCTCCCTCACAGCTTTTCTTTCTCTCTCTCTCACTCACTCACGCTTCTCTTTCTCACTCTGTCTCTCTCACACAGCTTCTCTTTCTCTCTCTCTCACTAACTCACAGCTTCTCTTTCTCTAACTCTCACTCACTCACAGCTTCTCTTTTTCTCTCTCTCTCACTCACAGCTTCTCTTTCTCTCTCTCTCTCTCACTCACTCACAGCTTCTCTCTCTCTGTCTCTCTCACTCACGGCTTCTATTTCTCTCTCTCTCACTAACTCACAGCTTCTCTTTCTCTCACACACACACAGCTTTTCTCTCTCTCTCTCACTCACTCACAGCTTCTCTCTCTCTCTCTCACTCACTCACATCTTCTATTTCTCTTTCTCACAGCTTCTCTTTCTCTCTATCTCTCTCACTCACAGCTTCTATTTTCTCTCTCTCACTCACTCACAGCTTCTCTTTCTCTCTCTCTCCCTCACAGCTTCTCTTTCTCTCTCTCACACACTCACTTCTCTTTTTCTCTCTCACTCACAGCTTCTCTTTCTCTCTCTCTCCCTCACAGCTTCTCTTTCTCTCTCTCTCTCTAACAGCTTCTATTGGTCTCTCTCTCACTCACTCACAGCTTCTCTCTCTCACTCACTCACAGCTTATCTTTCTCTCACTCACAGCTTCTCTTTCTCTCTCTCACAAGCTTCTCTTTCTTTCTCACTCACAACTTCTCTTTCTCTCTCTCACTCACTCAATCACTCACTCACAGCTACTCTTTCTCTCTCTCCACACACAGCTTCTCTCTCTCTCTCTAACAGTCTCTCTATCTCTCTCTCTCACACACAGCTTCGCTTTCCCTTTCTCTCACTCATTCACCGCTTCTCTTTCACTCTCTCACTCATAGCTTCTCTTTCTCTCTCACAGCTTCTTTCTCTCTCTCTCACTCACATCTTCTCTTTCTCTCTCTCTCTTGCTCACTCACAGGTTCTATTTCTCTCTCTCCCTCACTCACAGGTTCTATTTCTCTCTCTCCCTCACTCACAGCTTCTCTTTCTCTCTCTCTCTCTCACTCACAGCTTCTCTTTTGCTTTCTCTCTCTCACTCACAGCTTCTCTTTTTTTCTCTCTCTCTCTCACTCACAACTTCTCTTTCTCTCTCTCTCTTGCTCACTCACAGGTTCTATTTCTCTCACTGTCACTCTCACTCACAGCTTCTCTCTCTCTCTCTCACTCACAGCTTCTCTTTCGCTTTCTCTCACTCACTCACAGCTTCTCTTTCACTCTCTCACTCACAGCTTCTCTTTCTCTCTCTCTATCACTCACAGCTTCTCTTTCTCTCTCTCTCCCACTCACATCTTCTCTTTCTCTCTCTCTCACAGCTTCTCTTTCTCTCTATCTCTCTCACTCACAGCTTCTCTTTTATCTCTCTCTCACTCACTCACATCTTCTCTTTCTCTCTCTCTCCCTCACAGCTTCTCTTTCTCTCTCTCTCTCACTCACAGCTTCTCTTTCTCTTTCTCTCTCTCACTCACAGCTTCTCTTTCTTTCTCTCCCTCAATCACTCACTCACAGCTTCTCTTTCTCTCTCTGTCTCTCTCACTTACTGCTTCTCTTTCTCTCTGTCTCACTGACTCACAGCTTCTCTCTCTCTCCCTCACTCACTGACAGCTTCTCTTTCTCTCTTTCTGTCACTCACTCACAACTTCTGTTTCTCTCTGTCTCTCACTCACAGCTTCTCTTTTCTCTCTCTCTCACTCACTCACAGCTTCTCTTTCTCTCTCTCTCCGTCACAGCTTCTCTTTCTCTCTCTCTCACACAGCTTCTCATTTTCTCTCTCTCTCTCTCACTCACACACAGCTTCTCTTTCTCTCTCTCTCTAACTCTCTCACACAGCTTCTCTTTCTCTCTCCCTCACAGCTTTTCTTTCTCTCTCTCTCACTCACTCACGCTTCTCTTTCTCACTCTGTCTCTCTCACACAGCTTCTCTTTCTCTCTCTCTCACTAACTCACAGCTTCTCTTTCTCTCTCACTCACTCACAGCTTCTCTCTCTCTCTCTCTCTCACTCACAGCTTCTCTTTCTCTCTCTCTCTCACTCACTCACAGCTTCTCTCCCTCTGTCTCTCTCACTCACGGCTTCTATTTCTCTCTCTCTCACTAACTCACAGCTTCCTTTTCTCTCTCACACACACAGCTTTTCTCTCTCTCTCTCACTCACTCACAGCTTCTCTCTCTCTCTCTCACTCACTAACATCTTCTATTTCTCTCTCTTTCTCACAGTTTCTTTTTTCTCTCTATCTCTCTCAATCACAGCTTCTCTTTTCTCTCTCTCACTCACTCACAGCTTCTCTTTCTCTCTCTCTCCCTCACAGCTTCTCTTTCTCTCTCTCTCTCTCACTCACAGCTTTTCTTTTTCTCTCTCACTCACAGCTTCTCTTTCTCTCTCTCTCTCTAACAGCTTCTATTGGTCTCTCTCTCTCACTCACAGCTGCTCTCTCTCTCTCTCACTCACAGCTTCTCTTTCTCTCTCACTCACAGCTTCTCTTTCTCTCTCACACACAGCTTCTCTTTCTTTCTCACTCAAAACTTCTCTTTCTCTCTCTCACTCACTCAATCACTCACTCACAGCTTCTCTTTCTCTCTCTCTCCACACAGCTTCTCTCTCTCTCTCTCTCTAACAGTCTCTCTCTCTCTCACTCACAGCTTCGCTTTTTTTCTTTCTCTCACTCATTCACCGCTTCTCTTTCACTCTCTCACTCATAGTTTCTCTTTCTCTCTCACAGCTTCTTTCTCTCTCTCTCACTCACAGCTTCTCTTTCTCTCTCTCTCTTGCTCACTCACAGGTTCTATTTCTCTCTCTCCCTCACTCACAGGTTCTATTTCTCTCTCTCCCTCACTCACAGCTTCTCTTTCTCTCTCTCTCTCTCACTCACAGCTTCTCTTTTGCTTTCTCTCTCTCACACACAGCTTCTCTTTCTCTCTCTCTCTCCAACTCACAGCTTCTCTTTCTCTCTCTCTCTCATTCACAGCTACTCTTACTCTCTCTCTCAAAGCTTCTATCTCTCTCACTCACAGCTTCTCTTTCTCTCTCTCTCTCTCACTCACAGCTTCTCTTTCGCTTTCTCTCACTCACTCACAGCTTCTCTTTCTCTCTCTCTCTCACACACTCACAGCTTCTCTTTCTCTCTCTCTCACTCACAGCTTCTCTTTCTCTCTCTCACTCACAGCTTCTCTTTCTCTCTCTCTCTCACTCACAGCTTCTCTTTCTCTCTCTCTCTCTCTCTCACTCACAGCTTCTCTTTCTCTCTCTCTCTCACTCACATCTTCTATTTCTCTCTCTCACACAGCTTCCCTTTCTCTCTCTCTCTCTCACTCACAGCTTCTCTTTTCTCTCTCTCTCACTCACAGCTTCTCTTTCTCTCTCTCTCTCACTCACAGCTTCTCTTTCTCTTTCTCTCTCTCACTCACAGCTTCTCTTTCTTTCTCTCCCTCACTCACAGCTTCTCTCTCTGTCTCTCTCACTCACTGCTTCTCTTTCTCTCTGTCTCACTGACTCACAGCTTCTCTCTCTCACTCACTCACTCACTCACAGCTTCTCTTTCTCTCTCTCTCACTCACATCTTCTATTTCTCTCTCACACACAGCTTCTCTTTCTCTCTATCTCTCTCACTCACAGCTTCTCTTTTCTCTCTCACTCACTCACAGCTTCTATTTCTCTCTCTCTCCCTCACAGCTTCTCTTTCTCTCTCTCTCTCACTCACAGCTTCTCTTTCTCTTTCTCTCTCTCACTCACAGCTTCTCTTTCTTTCTCTCCCTCACTCACAGCTTCTCTCTCTGTCTCTCTCACTCACTGCTTCTCTTTCTCTCTGTCTCACTGACTCACAGCTTCTCTCTCTCACTCACTCACTCACTCACAGCTTCTCTTTCTCTCTTTCTCTCACTCACTCACAGCTTCCCTTTCTCTCTCTCTCTCACTCACTCACAGGTTCTATTTCTCTCTATCACACACAGCTTCTTTTTCTCGCTATCTCTGTCACTCACAGCTTCTCTTTTCTCTCTCTCTCTCATTCACAGCTACTCTTTTTCTCTCACTCACTCACAGCTTCTCTTTCTCTCTCACACACAGAGCTTTTCTCTCTCTCACTCACTCACTCACAGCTTCTCTCTCTCTCTCACTCACTCACTCACATCTTCTATTTCTCTCTCTTTCTCACAGCTTCTCTTTCTCTCTATCTCTCTCACTCACAGCTTCTCTTTTCTCTCTCTCACTCACTCACAGCTTCTCTTTCTCTCTCTCTCACTCACAGCTTCTCTTTCTCTCTCTCTCTCTCTCACTCACAGCTTCTCTTTTTCTCTCTCACTCACAGCTTCTCTTTCTCTCTCTCTCCCTCACAGCTTCTCTTTCTCTCTCTCTCTCTAACAGCTTCTATTGGTCTCTCTCTCTCACTCACAGCTTCTCTCTCTCTCTCTCACTCACAGCTTCCCTTTCTCTCTCACTCACAGCTTCTCTTTCTCTCTCTCACACAGCTTCTCTTTCTTTCTCACTCACAACTTCTCTTTCTCTCTCTCACTCACTCAATCACTCACTCACAGCTTCTCTTTCTCTCTCTCCACACAGCTTCTCTCTCTCTCTCTCTAACAGTCTCTCTCTCTCTCTCTCACTCACAGCTTCGCTTTCCCTTTCTCTCACTCATTCACCGCTTCTCTTTCACTCTCTCACTCATAGCTTCTCTTTCTCTCTCACAGCTTCTTTCTCTCTCTCTCACTCACAGCTTCTCTTTCTCTCTCTCTCTTGCTCACTCACAGGTTCTATTTCTCTCACTGTCTCACTCACTCACAGCTTCTCTTTCTCTCTATCTCTCTCACTCACAGCTTCTCTTTCGCTTTCTCTCACTCACTCACAGCTTCTCTTTCTCTCTCTCACTCACAGCTTCTCTTTCTCTCTCTCTCTCACTCACAGCTTCTCTTTCTCTCTCTCTCACTCACATCTTCTATTTCTCTCTCACACACAGCTTCTCTTTCTCTCTATCTCTCTCACTCACAGCTTTTCTTTTCTCTCTCTCTCACTCACAGCTTCTATTTATCTCTCTCTCCCTCACAGCTTCTCTTTCTCTCTCTCTCTCACTCACAGCTTCTCTTTCTCTTTCTCTCTCTCACTCACAGCTTCTCTTTCTTTCTCTCCCTCACTCACTCACTCACAGCTTCTCTTTCTCTCTCTGTCTCTCTCACTTACTGCTTCTCTTTCTCTCTGTCTCACTGACTCACAGCTTCTCTCTCTCTCCCTCACTCACTCACAGCTTCTCTTTCTCTCTTTCTTTCTGTCACTCACTCACAACTTCTGTTTCTCTCTGTCTCTCACTCACAGCTTCAATTTCTCTCTCTCTCACTAATTCACAGCTTCTCCTTCTCTCTCTCACGCACTCACAGCTTCTCTTTCTCTCTCTCTCACACAGCTTCTCATTCTCTCTCTCTCTCACTCACACACAGCTTCTCTTTCTCTCTCTCTCTAACTCTCTCACTCACAGCTTCTCTTTCTCTCTCCCTCACAGCTTTTCTTTCTCTCTCTCTCACTCACTCACGCTTCTCTTTCTCACTCTGTCTCTCTCACACAGCTTCTCTTTCTCTCTCTCTCACTAACTCACAGCTTCTCTTTCTCTAACTCTCACTCACTCACAGCTTCTATTTCTCTCTATCACACACAGCTTCTTTTTCTCGCTATCTCTGTCACTCACAGCTTCTCTTTTCTCTCTCTCTCTTATTCACAGCTACTCTTTTTCTCTCACTCACTCACAGCTTCTCTTTCTCTCTCACACACACAGCTTTTCTCTCTCTCTCACTCACAGCTTCTCTCTCTCTCTCACTCACTCACTCACATCTTCTATTTCTCTCTCTTTCTCACAGCTTCTCTTTCTCTCTATCTCTCTCACTCACAGCTTCTCTTTTCTCTCTCTCACTCACTCACAGCTTCTCTTTCTCTCTCTCTCACTCACAGCTTCTCTTTCTCTCTCTCTCACTCACAGCTTCTCTTTTTCTCTCTCACTCACAGCTTCTCTTTCTCTCTCTCTCCCTCACAGCTTCTCTTTCTCTCTCTCTCTCTAACAGCTTCTATTGGTCTCTCTCTCTCACTCACAGCTTCTCTCTCTCTCTCTCTCACTCACAGCTTCCCTTTCTCTCTCACTCACAGCTTCTCTTTCTCTCTCTCCACACAGCTTCTCTCTCTCTCTCTCTCTAACAGTCTCTCTCTCTCTCACTCACTCACAGCTTCGCTTTCCCTTTCTCTCACTCATTCACCACTTCTCTTTCACTCTCTCACTCATAGCTTCTCTTTCTCTCTCACAGCTTCTTTCTCTCTCTCTCACTCACAGCTTCTCTTTCTCTCTATCTCTCTCACTCACAGCTTCTCTTTCGCTTTCTCTCACTCACTCACAGCTTCTATTTCTCTCTCTCTCACACTCACAGCTTCTCTTTCTCTCTCTCTCACTCACATCTTCTATTTCTCTCTCTCTCACAGCTTCTCTTAGTCTCTATCTCTCTCACTCACAGCTTCTCTTTCTCTCTCTCTCCCTCACAGCTTCTCTTTCTCTCTCTCTCACTCACTCACAGCTTCTCTTTCTCTTTCTCTCTCTCACTCACAGCTTCTCTTTCTTTCTCTCCCTCACTCACAAACTCACAGCTTCTCTTTCTCTCTCTGTCTCTCTCACTTACTGCTTCTCTTTCTCTCTGTCTCACTGACTCACAGCTTCTCTCCCTCTCCCTCACTCACTCACAGCTTCTCTTTCTCTCTTTCTGTCACTCACTCACAACTTCTGTTTCTCTCTGTCGCTCACTCACAGCTTCAATTTCTCTCTCTCTCACTAATTCACAGCTTCTCCTTCTCTCTCACATGCACTCACAGCTTCTCTTTTTCTCTCTCTCACACAGCTTCTCATTCTCTCTCTCTCTCACTCACACACAGCTTCTCTCTCTCTCTCTCTAACTCTCTCACTCAAAGCTTCTCTTTCTCTCTCCCTCACAGCTTTTCTTTCTCTCTCTCTCACTTACTCACGCTTCTCTTTCTCACTCTGTCTCTCTCACACAGCTTCTCTTTCTCTCTCTCTCACTAACTCACAGCTTCTCTTTCTCTAACTCTCACTCACTCACAGCTTCTCTTTCTCTCTCTCTCTCACTCACAGCTTCTCTTTCTCTCTCTCTCTCACTCACTCACAGCTTCTCTCTCTCTGTCTCTCTCACTCACGGCTTCTATTTCTCTCTCTCTCACTAACTCACAGCTTCTCTTTCTCTCTCACACACACAGCTTTTCTCTCTCTCTCTCACTCACTCACAGCTTCTCTCTCTCTCTCACTCACTCACATCTTCTATTTCTCTCTCTTTCTCACAGCTTCTCTTTCTCTCTATCTCTCTCACTCACAGCTTCTCTTTTCTCTCTCTCACTCACTCACAGCTTCTCTTTCTCTCTCTCTCCCTCACAGCTTCTCTTTCTCTCTCTCTCTCTCTCACTCACAACTTCTCTTTTTCTCTCTCACTCACAGCTTCTCTTTCTCTCTCTCTCCCTCACAGCTTCTCTTTCTCTCTCTCTCTCTAACAGCTTCTATTGGTCTCTCTCTCTCACTCACAGCTTCTCTCTCTCTCTCACTCACAGCTTCTCTTTCTCTCTCACTCACAGCTTCTCTTTCTCTCTCTCACACAGCTTCTCTTTCTTTCTCACTCACAACTTCTCTTTCTCTCTCTCACTCACTCAATCACTCACTCACAGCTTCTCTTTCTCTCTCTCTCCACACAGCTTCTCTCTCTGTCTCTCTAACAGTCTCTCTCTCTCTCTCACTCACAGCTTCGCTTTCCCTTTCTCTCACTCATTCACCGCTTCTCATTCACTCTCTCACTCATAGCTTCTCTTTCTCTCTCACAGCTTCTTTCTCTCTCTCTCACTCACAGCTTCTCTTTCTCTCTCTCTCTTGCTCACTCACAGGTTCTATTTCTCTCACTGTCTCCCTCACTCACAGCTTCTCTTTCTCTCTATCTCTCTCACTCACAGCTTCTCTTTCGCTTTCTCTCACTCACTCACAGCTTCTCTTTCTCTCACTCACAGCTTCTCTTTCTCTCTCTCTCACTCACATCTTCTATTTCTCTCTCACACACAGCTTCTCTTTCTCTCTATCTCTCTCACTCACAGCTTCTCTTTTCTCTCTCTCTCTCTCTAACAGCTTCTATTGGTCTCTCTCTCCCTCACTCACAGCTTCTCTCTCTCTCTCTCACTCACAGCTTCTCTTTCTCTCTCACTCACAGCTTCTCTTTCTCTCTCTCACACAGCTTCTCTTTCTTTCTCACTCACAACTTCTCTTTCTCTCTCTCACTCACTCAATCACTCACTCACAGCTTCTCTTTCTCTCTCTTTTCACACAGCTTCTCTCTCTCTCTCTCTCCAACAGTCTCTCTCTCTCTCTCACTCACAGCTTTGCTTTCCCTTTCTCTCACTGATTCACCGCTTCTCTTTCACTCTCTCACTCATAGCTTCTCTTTCTCCCTCACAGCTTCTTTCTCTCTCTCTCACTCACAGCTTCTCTTTCTCTCTCTCTCTTGCTCACTCACAGGTTCTATTTCTCTCTCTCCCTCACTGACTGGTTCTATTTCTCTCTCTCCCTCACTCACAGCTTCTCTTTCTCTCTCTCTCTCACTCACAGCTTCTCTTTTGCTTTCTCTCTCTCACTCACAGCTACTCTTTCTCTCTCTCTCTCACACAGCTTCTCTCTGTCTCTCTCACTCACAGCTTCTCTTTCTCTCTCTCTCTTGCTCACTCACAGGTTCTATTTCTCTCACTGTCTCCCTCACTCACAGCTTCTCTCTCTCTCTCTCTCTCACTCACAGCTTCTCTTTCGATTTCTCTCACTCACTCACAGCTTCTCTTTCTCTGTCTCACTCATAGCTTCTCTTTCTCTCTCTCTCTCACTCACAGCTTCTCTTTCTCTCTCTCTCACTCACAGCTTCTCTTTCTCTCTCTCACTCACAGATTCTCTTTCTCTCTCTCTCACTCACAGCTTCTCTTTCTCTCTCTCTCTCACTCACAGCTTCTCTTTCTCTCTCTCTCTCTCACTCACATCTTCTATTTCTCTCTCTCTCACAGCTTCCCTTTCTCTCTATCTCTCTCACTCACAGCTTCTCTTTTCTCTCTCTCTCACTCACTCACAGCTTCTCTTTCTCTCTCTCCCTCACAGCTTCTCTTTCTCTCTCTCTCTCACTCACAGCTTCTCTTTCTCTCTCTCACTCACAGCTTCTCTTTCTTTCTCTCCCTCACTCACAGCTTCTCTCTCTGTCTCTCTCACTCACTGCTTCTCTTTCTCTCTGTCTCACTGACTCACAGCTTCTCTTTCTCTCTTTCTGTCACTCACTCACAGCTTCTCTTTCTCTCTCTCACTCACTCACAGGTTCTATTTCTTTCTATCACAAACAGCTTCTTCTTTTCGCTATCTCGCTCACTCACAGCTTCTCTTTTCTCTCTCTCTCTCATTCACAGCTACTCTTTTTCTCTCACTCACTCACAGCTTCTCTTTCTCTCTCACACACACAGCTTTTCTCTCTCTCACTCACACACTCAAATCTTCTCTCTCTCTCACTCACTCACATCTTCTATTTCTCTCTCTTTCTCACAGCTTCTCTTTCTCTCTATCTCTCACTCACAGCTTCTCTTTTCTCTCTCTCACTCACTCACAGCTTCTCTTTCTCTCTCTCTCCCTCACAGCTTCTCTCTCTCTCTCTCACTCACAGCTTCTCTTTCTCTCTCTCACTCACAGCTTCTCTTTCTCTCTCTCTCCCTCACAGCTTCTCTTTCTCTCTCTCTCTCTAACAGATTCTATTGGTTCTCTCTCTCACTCACATCTTCTCTCTCTCTCTCACTCACAGCTTCTCTTTCTCTCTCACTCACAGCTTCTCTTTCTCTCTCACACACAGATTCTCTTTCTTTCTCACTCACAACTTCTCTTTTTCTCTCTCACTCACTCAATCACTCACTCACAGCTTCTCTTTCTCTCTCTCTCCACACAGCTTCTCTCGCTCTCTCTCCCTCACAGCTTCTCTTTCTCTCTCTCTCTCACTCATAGCTTCTCTTTCTCTTTCACTCTCTCACTCACAGCTTCTCTTTCTTTCTCTCCCTCACTCACAGCTTCTCTCTCTGTCTCTCTCACTCACTGCTTCTCTTTCTCTCTGTCTCACTGACTCACAGCTTCTCTCTCTCACTCACTCACTCACAGCTTCTCTTTCTCTCTTTCTCTCACTCACTCACAGCTTCTCTTTCTCTCTCTCACTCACTCACTCACAGGTTCTATTTCTCTCTATCACACACAGCTTCTTTTTCTCGCTATCTCTCTCACTCACAGCTTCTCTTTTCTCTCTCTGTCTCTTCACTCACTGCTTCTCTTTCTCTCTATCTCACTCACAGCTTCTCTCTCTCTCTCTCACTCACAGCTTCTCTTTCTCTCTCTCTCTCACTCACTCACAGCTTCTGTTTCTCTCTGTCTCTCACTCACAGCTTCAATTTCTCTCTCTCTCACTTACTCACAGCTTCTCCTCTCTCTCTCACTCACTCACAGCTTCTCTTTCTCTCTCACAGCTTCTCATTCTCTCTCTCTCTCACTCACAAACAGCTTCTCTTTCTCTCTCTCTCTATCTCTCTCACTCACAGCTTCTCTTTCTCTCTCACACAGCTTTTCTATCTCTCTCTCTCTCACTTACTCACACTTCTCTTTCTCTCTCTGTCTCTCTCACACAGCTTCTTTTTCTCTCTCTCTCACTAACTCACAGATTCTCTTTCTCTCTCTCTCAATCACTCACAGCTTCTCTTTCTCTCTCTATCTCTCTCACTCACAGCTTCTCTTTCTCTCTCTCTCTCTCACTCACAGCTTCTCTCTCTGTCTCTCTCACTCACAGCTTCTATTTCTCTCTCTCTCACTCGCACAGCTACTCTTTCTCTCTCTCTCTCACAGTTTTTCTCTCTTTCTCTCTCTCACTTACTCACAGCTTCTCTTTCTCTCTCTATCTCTCTCACTCACTCACATCTTCTATTTCTCTCTCTCTCTCACAGCTTCTCTTTCTCTCTATCTCTCTGACTCACAGGTTCTATTTCACTCTCTGTCTCCCTCACTCACAGCTTCTCTCTCTCTCTCTCTCACAGCTTCTCTCTCTCTCTCTCACTCACTCACAGCTTCTCTTTCTCTCTCTGTCTCTCTCACTCACAGCTTCTCTCTCTCTCTCTCTCACTAACTCCCAGCTTCTCTGTCTCTCACTCACTCACTCACAGCTTCTCTCTCTCTCTCTCTCTCACTCACAGCTTCTCTTTCTCTCTCTCTCTCACTCACTCACAGCTTTTCTCTCTCTCTCTCTCATTCACAGCTTCTCTTTCTCTTTCTCTCACTAACTCACAGCTTCTCTTTCTCTCTTTCTCTCACTCACTCACAGCTTCTCTTTCTCTTTCTCTCTCTCTCTCACTCACTCACAGGTTCTATTTCTCTCTATCACACACAGCTTCTTTTTCTCGCTATCTCTCTCACTCACAGCTTCTCTTTTCTCTCTCTGTCTCTTCACTCACTGCTTCTCTTTCTCTCTATCTCACTCACAGCTTCTCTCTCTCTCTCTCTCACTCACAGCTTCTCTTTCTCTCTCTCTCTCACTCACTCACAGCTTCTGTTTCTCTCTGTCTCTCACTCACAGCTTCAATTTCTCTCTCTCTCACTTACTCACAGCTTCTCCTCTCTCACTCACTCACTCACAGCTTCTCTTTCTCTCTCACAGCTTCTCATTCTCTCTCTCTCTCACTCACAAACAGCTTCGCTTTCTCTCTCTCTCTAACTCTCACTCACAGCTTCTCTTTCTCTCTCACACAGCTTTTCTATCTCTCTCTCTCTCACTCACTCACACTTCTCTTTCTCTCTCTGTCTCTCTCACACAGCTTCTTTCTCTCTCTCTCTCACTAACTCACAGATTCTCTTTCTCTCTCTCTCAATCACTCACAGCTTCTCTTTCTCTCTCTATCTCGCACTCACAGCTTCTCTTTCTCTCTCTCTCTCTCACTCACAGCTTCTCTCTCTGTCTCTCTCACTCACAGTTTCTATTTCTCTCTCTCACACTCGCACAGCTACTCTTTCTCTCTCTCTCTCACAGCTTTTCTCTCTTTCTCTCTCTCACTCACTCACAGCTTCTCTTTCTCTCTCTATCTCTCTCACTCACTCACATCTTCTATTTCTCTCTCTCTCACACAGCTTCTCTTTCTCTCTATCTCTCTGACTCACAGGTTCTATTTCACTCTCTGTCTCCCTCACTCACAGCTTCTCTCTCTCTCTCTCTCACTCGCACAGCTACTCTTTCTCTCTCTCTCTCACAGCTTTTCTCTCTTTCTCTCTCTCACCTACTCACAGCTTCTCTTTCTCTCTCTATCTCTCTCACTCACTCACATCTTCTATTTCTCTCTCTCTCACACAGCTTCTCTTTCTCTCTATCTCTCTGACTCACAGGTTCTATTTCACTCTCTGTCTCCCTCACTCACAGCTTCTCTCTCTCTCTCTCTCTCACAGCTTCTCTCTCTCTCTCTCTCACTCACTCACTCACAGCTTCTCTTTCTCTCTCTGTCTCTCTCACTCACAGCTTCTCTCTCTCTCTCTCTCACTAACTCCCAGCTTCTCTCTCTCTCACTCACTCACTCACAGCTTCTCTCTCTCTCTCTCTCTCACTCATAGCTTCTCTTTCTCTCTCTCTCTCTCACTCACTCACAGCTTTTCTCTCTCTCTGTCTCTCTCATTCACAGCTTCTCTTTCTCTTTCTCTCACTAACTCACAGCTTCTCTTTCTCTCTTTCTCTCACTCACTCACAGCTTCTCTTTCTCTTTCTCTCTCTCTCTCACTCACTCACAGGTTCTATTTCTCTCTATCACACACAGCTTCTTTTTCTCGCTATCTCTCTCACTCACAGCTTCTCTTTTCTCTCTCTGTCTCTTCACTCACTGCTTCTCTTTCTCTCTATCTCACTCACAGCTTCTCTCTCTCTCTCTCTCTCACTCACAGCTTCTCTTTCTCTCTCTCTCTCACTCACTCACAGCTTCTGTTTCTCTCTGTCTCTCACTCACAGCTTCAATTTCTCTCTCTCTCACTTACTCACAGCTTCTCCTCTCTCTCTCACTCACTCACAGCTTCTCTTTCTCTCTCACAGCTTCTCATTCTCTCTCTCTCACTCACAAACAGCTTCGCTTTCTCTCTCTCTCTAACTCTCTCACTCACAGCTTCTCTTTCTCTCTCACACAGCTTTTCTATCTCTCTCTCTCTCACTCACTCACACTTCTCTTTCTCTCTCTGTCTCTCTCACACAGCTTCTTTTTCTCTCTCTCTCACTAACTCACAGATTCTCTTTCTCTCTCTCTCAATCACTCACAGCTTCTCTTTCTCTCTCTATCTCTCTCACTCACAGCTTCTCTTTCTCTCTCTCTCTCTCACTCACAGCTTCTCTCTCTGTCTCTCTCACTTACAGCTTCTATTTCTCTCTCTCTCACTCGCACAGCTACTCTTTCTCTCTCTCTCTCACAGCTTTTCTCTCTTTCTCTCTCTCACTCACTCACAGCTTCTCTTTCTCTCTCTATCTCTCTCACTCACTCATATCATCTATTTCTCTCTCTCTCACACAGCTTCTCTTTCTCTCTATCTCTCTGACTCACAGGTTCTATTTCACTCTCTGTCTCCCTCACTCACAGCTTCTCTCTCTCTCTCTCACAGCTTCTCTCTCTCTCTCTCTCACTCACTCACTCACAGCTTCTCTTTCTCTCTCTGTCTCTCTCACTCACAGCTTCTCTCTCTCTCTCACTAACTCCCAGCTTCTCTCTCTCTCACTCACTCACTCACAGCTTCTCTCTCTCTCTCTCTCTCACTCACAGCTTCTCTTTCTCTCTCTCTCTCTCACTCACTCACAGCTTTTCTCTCTCTCTGTCTCTCTCATTCACAGCTTCTCTTTCTCTTTCTCTCACTAACTCACAGCTTCTCTCTCTCTCACACACACAGCTTCTCTTTCTCTCTCTCACTCACTCACAGCTTCTCTTTCTCTCTCTATCTCTCTCTCACTCACAGCTTCTCTTTCTCTCTCTCTCAATAACTCACAGCTTCTCCCTCACTCACTCACAGCTTCTATTTCTCTCTCTCTCTCACTCACAGCTTCTCTTTCTCTCTCTCACTCACTCACAGCTTCTCAATCTCTCTCTCTCTCACTCACTCACAGCTTCTCTCTCTCTCTCTCTCACTGACTCACAGCTACTATTTCTCTCTCTCTCACTCACAGCATCTCTCTCTCTCTCTCTCCCCCTCACTCACAGCTTGTCTCTCTCTCTGTCTCTTTCACTCTCAGCTTCTCTCTCTCTCTCTCACAGCTTCTCTTTCTCTCACACACACTCACTCACAGCTTCTATTTCTCTCTCTCTCTCCCTCACTCACTCACAGCTTCTCTTTCTCTCTCACAGCTTCTCTTTCTCTCTCTCTCACTCACAGCTCTCTTTCTCTCGCTCTCTCACTCACTCAAACCTTCTCTTTCAATATCTCTCTCACTCAATCATCTTCTTTTTCTCTCTCTCACTCACAGCTTCTCTTTCTCTCTCTCTCACTCACAGCTTCTCTTTCTCTCTCTCTCACTCACAGGTTCTATTTCACTCACTGTATCCCTCACTCACAGCTTCTCTATCTCTCTCACTCTCTCACTCACAGCTTCTCTTTCTCCCTCTCACTCACAGCTTCTCTTTCTCTCTCTATCTCTCTCTCACTCACAGCTTCACTTTCTCTCTCTCTCACTAACTCACAGCTTCTCCTTCTCTCTCTCTCACTCACTCACTGCTTCTCTCTCACACACAGCTTCTCATTCTCTCTCTCTCACACACACAGCTTCTCTTTCTCTCTCTCTCTCTAACTCTCTCACTCACAGCTTCTCTTTCTCTCTCTCTCACTCACAGCTTCTCTTTCTCTCTCTCTCTCACTCACAGCTTCTCTTTCTCTCTCTCTCTCACTCACAGCTTTTCTTTCTCTCTCACTCACTCACGCTTCTCTTTCTCTCTGTCTCTCTCACACAGCTTCTCTTTCTCTCTCACTCACTAATTCACAGCTTCTCTTTCTCTCTATCTCATTCACTCACAGCTACTATTTCTCTATAACACACACAGCTTCACTTTCTATCTCTCTCACTCACAGCTTCTCCTTTCTTTCTCTCTCTCTCACTCACAGCTTCTCTTTCTCTCTCTCACTCACAGCTTCTCTTTCTATCTCTCTCTCTCACTCACAGCTTCTCTTTCTCTCTCTCTCACCCACAGCTTCTCTTTCTCTCTCTCCCTCACTCACAGCTTCTCTTTCTCTCTCTCTCACTCACAGCTTCTATTTCTATCTCTCTCTCATTCACAGCTTCTCTCTCTCTCTCTCACTCACAGCTTCTCTTTCTCTTTCTCTCACTCACTCACAGCTTCTCTTTCTCTCTCTCACTCACACACAGCTTCTCTTTCTCTCTCTCTCACTGACAGCTTCTCTTTCTCTCTCTCTCTCACTCACAGCTTCTCTCTCTCTGTCTCTCTCACTCACAGCTTCTCTTTCTCTCTCACACACACAGCTTCTCTTTCTCTCTCTCTCTCACACACACAGCTTCTCTTTTCTCTCTCTCTCCCTCACTCACAACTGCTTCTCTCTGTCTCTCACTCACAGCTTCAATTTCTCTCTCTCACTAACTCACAGCTTCTCCTTCTCTCTCTCTCACTCACTCACAGCTTCCTTTCTCTCTCTCTCTCACAGCTTCTCATTCTCTCTCTCTCTCTCACTCACACACAGCTTCTCTTTCTCTCTCTCTCTAACTCTCTCACTCACACCTTCTCTTTCTCTCTCACTCACAGCTTTTCATTCTCTCTCTCACTCACTCACGCTTCTCTTTCTCTCTCTGTCTCTCTCACACAGCTTCTCTTTCTCTCTTTCTCATTAACCCACATCTTCTCTTTCTCTCTCACTCACTCACTCACAGCTTCTCTTTCTCTCTCTCTCTCTCACTCACAGTTTCTCTTTCTTTCTCTCTCTCTCTCTCACTCACTCACAGCTTCTCTCTCTCTCTCTCTCTTACTCATGGCTTCTATTTCTCTCTCTCTCACTAACTCATAGCTTCTCTTTCTCTCTCACACACAGCATTTCTCTCTCTCTCACTCACAGCTTCTCTCTCTCTCTCTCTAACAGCTTCTATTGGTCTCTCTCTCTCACTCACAGCTTCTCTCTCTCTCTCACTCACAGCTTCTCTTTCTCTCTCACTCACAGCTTCTCTTTCTCTCTCACTCACTCACTGACCGCTTCTCTTTTGCTCTCTCACTCACAGCTTCTCTCTCTCTCTCACTCACAGCTTCTCTTTCTCTCTCTCTCCCTCACTTACAGCTTCTCTCTCTCTCTCTCTAACAGCTTCTATTGGTCTCTCTCTCTCACTCACAGCTTCTCTCTCTCTCACTCACAGCTTCTCTTTCTCTCTCACTCACAGCTTCTCTTTTTCTCTCACTCACTCACTGACCGCTTCTCTTTTGCTCTCTCACTCACAGCTTCTCTTTCTCTCTCTCTCTCACAGCTTCTCTTTCTCTCTCACTCACAACTTCTCTTTCTCTCTCTCACTCACTCACAGCTTTTCTTTCTCTCTCTCTACACAGCTTCTCTTTCTCTCTCTCTCTCACTCACAGTTTCTCTTTCTCACTCTCACACAGCTTCGCTTTCTCTCTCTCTCACTCACAGCTTCTCTTTCACCCTCTCACTCACAGATTCTCTTTCTCTCTCACAGCTTCTTTCTCTCTCTCTCACTCACAGTATCTCTTTCTCTCGCTCTCTCACTCTCTCAAACCTTCTCTTTCTCTATCTCTCTCACTCACAGCTTCTCTTTCTCTCTCTCACTCACAGCTTCTCTCTCTCTCTCTCTCACTCACAGCTTCTCTTTCTCTCTCTCTCTTGCTCACTCACAGGTTCTATTTCTCTCTCTGTCTCCCTCACTCACAGCTTCTCTTTCTCTCTCTCTCTCTCTCACTCACAGCTTCTCTTTCGCTTTCTCTCTCTCACTCACAGCTTCTCTTTCTCTCTCTCTCTCACTCACAGCTTCTCTTTCTCTCTCTCTCTCACTCACAGCTTCTCTTTCTCTCTCTCTCTCACTCACTCACTCACAGCTTCTCTTTCTCTCTCACTCACAGCTTTTCTTTCTCTCTCTCACTCACACTTCTCTTTCTCTCTGTCTCTCTCACACAGCTTCTCTTTCTCTCTTTCTCACTAACCCACAGCTTCTCTTTCTCTCTCTCTCACTCACTCACAGCTTCTCTTTCTCTCTCTCTCTCACTCACAGCTTCTCTTTCTCTCTGTCTCTCTCACACAGCTTCTCTTTCTCTCTTTCTCACTAACCCACAGCTTCTCTTTCTCTCTCTCTCACTCACTCACAGCTTCTCTTTCTCTCTCTCTCTCACTCACAGCTTCTCTTTCTCTCTCTATCTCACTCACTCACAGCTTCTCTCTCTCTGTCTCTCTCACTCACAGCTTCTATTTCTCTCTCTCTCACTAACTCACAGCTTCTCTTTCTCTCTCTCTCTCACAGCTTTTCTCTCTCTCTCTCACTCACAGCTTCTCTTTCTCTCTCTCTCACTCACTCACATCTTCTATTTCTCTCTCTCTCACACAGCTTCTGTTTCTCTCTATCTTTCTCACTCACAGCTTCTCTTTTCTGTCTCTCTCACTCACTCACAGCTTCTCTTTCTCTCTCTCTCCCAAACAGCTTCTCTTTCTCTCTCTCACTCACAGCTTCTCTCTCTCTCTCACTCACAGCTTCTCTTTCTCTCTCTCTCCCTCACTTACAGCTTCTCTCTCTCTCTCTCTCTAACAGCTTCTATTGGTCTCTCTCTCTCACTCACAGCTTCTCTCTCTCTCTCTCACTCACAGCTTCTCTTTCTCTCTCTCTCTCCCAGCTTCTCTTTCTCTCTCACTCACAACTTCTCTTTCTCTCTCTCACTCACTCACAGCTTTTCTTTCTCTCTCTCTACACAGCTTCTCTTTCTCTCTCTCTCTCACTCACAGTTTCTCTTTCTCACTCTCACACAGCTTCGCTATCTCTCTCTCTCACTCATTCACCGCTTCTCTTTCACTCTCTCACTCACAGATTCTCTTTCTCTCTCACAGCTTCTTTCTCTCTCTCTCACTCACAGTATCTCTTTCTTTCGCTCTCTCACTCTCTCAAACATTCTCTTTCTCTATCTCTCTCACTCACAGCTTCTCTTTCTCTCTCTCACTCACAGCTTCTCTCTCTCTCTCTCTCACTCACAGCTTCTCTTTCTCTCTCTCTCTTGCTCACTCACAGGTTCTATTTCTCTCTCTGTCTCCCTCACTCACAGCTTCTCTTTCTCTCTCTCTCTCTCTCACTCACAGCTTCTCTTTCGCTTTCTCTCTCTCACTCACAGCTTCTCTTTCTCTCTCTCTCTCACTCACAGCTTCTCTTTCTCTCTCTCTCTCACTCACAGCTTCTCTTTCTCTCTCTCTCTCACTCACTCACTCACAGCTTCTCTTTCTCTCTCACTCACAGCTTTTCTTTCTCTCTCTCACTCACTCACACTTCTCTTTCTCTCTGTCTCTCTCACACAGCTTCTCTTTCTCTCTTTCTCACTAACCCACAGCTTCTCTTTCTCTCTCTCTCTCTCACTCACAGCTTCTCTTTCTCTCTCTCTCTCACTCACAGCTTCTCTTTCTCTCTGTCTCTCTCACACAGCTTCTCTTTCTCTCTTTCTCACTAACCCACAGCTTCTCTTTCTCTCTCTCTCACTCACTCACAGCTTCTCTTTCTCTCTCTCTCTCACTCACAGCTTCTCTTTCTCTCTCTATCTCACTCACTCACAGCTTCTCTCTCTCTGTCTCTCTCACTCACAGCTTCTATTTCTCTCTCTCTCACTAACTCACAGCTTCTCTTTCTCTCTCTCTCTCACAGCTTTTCTCTCTCTCTCTCACTCACAGCTTCTCTTTCTCTCTCTCTCACTCACTCACATCTTCTATTTCTCTCTCTCTCACACAGCTTCTGTTTCTCTCTATCTTTCTCACTCACAGCTTCTCTTTTCTGTCTCTCTCACTCACTCACAGCTTCTCTTTCTCTCTCTCTCCCAAACAGCTTCTCTTTCTCTCTCTCACTCACAGCTTCTCTCTCTCTCTCACTCACAGCTTCTCTTTCTCTCTCTCTCCCTCACTTACAGCTTCTCTCTCTCTCTCTCTCTAACAGCTTCTATTGGTCTCTCTCTCTCACTCACAGCTTCTCTCTCTCTCTCTCACTCACAGCTTCTCTTTCTCTCTCTCTCTCACAGCTTCTCTTTCTCTCTCACTCACAACTTCTCTTCCTCTCTCTCACTCACTCACAGCTTTTCTTTCTCTCTCTCTCCACACAGCTTCTCTTTCTCTCTCTCTCTCACTCACAGTTTCTCTTTCTCTCTCTCACTCACAGCTTCGCTTTCTCTCTCTCTCACTCATTCACCGCTTCTCTTTCACTCTCTCACTCACAGCTTCTCTTTCTCTCTCACAGCTTCTTTCTGTCTCTCACACTCACAGTATCTCTTTCTTTCGCTCTCTCACTCACTCAAACCTTCGCTTTCTCTATCTCTCTCACTCACAGCTTCTCTTTCTCTCTCTCACTCACAGTTTCTCTCTCTCTCTCTCACTCACAGCTTCTCTTTCTCTCTCTCTTGCTCACTCACAGGTTCTATTTCTCTCTCTGTCTCCCTCACTCACAGCTTCTCTTTCTCTCTCTCTCACACTCACAGATTCTCTTTCTCTCTCTCTCTCTCACTCACAGCTTCTCTCTCTCTGTCTCTCTCACTCACAGCTTCTCTTTCTGTCTCACACACACAGCTTCTCTTTCTCTCTCACACACACAAGCTTCTCTATCTCTCTCTCTCTCACTCACTCTCAACTTCTGTCTCTCTCTGTCTCTCACTCACAGCTTCAATTCCTCTCTCTCTCACAAACTCACAGCTTCTCCTTCTCTCTCTCTCGCTCACTCACACACAGCTTCTCTCTCTCTCTCTCTCACTCACAGCTTCTCTTTCTCTCTCACTCACAGCTTTTCTTTCTTTCTCTCTCTCTCTCACTCACTCACGCTTCTCTTTCTTTTCTCTTTCTCTCTCACACAGCTTCTCTTTCTCTCTCTCTCACTAACTCACAGCTTCTCTTTCTCTCTCTCTCTCACTCACTCACATCTTCTATTTCTCTCTCACACACACAGCTTCTCTCTCTCTCTCTCACTAACTCACAGCTTCTCTTTCTCTCTCTCACTCACTCACAGCTTCTCTTTCTCTCTCACACACACTCACAGATTCTCTTTCTCTCTCTCTCTCACTCACAGCTTCTCTCTCTCTGTCTCCCTCACTCACAGCTTCTCTTTCTCTCTCTCACACACAGCTTCTCTTTCTCTCTCACACACACAAGCTTCTCTATATCTCTCTCTCTCACTCACTCTCAACTTCTGTTTCTCTCTGTCTCTCACTCACAGCTTCAATTCCTCTCTCTCTCACAAACTCACAGCTTCTCCTTCTCTCTCTCTCACTCACTCACAGCTTTTCTTTCTCTCTCTCACACAGCTTCTCTTTCTCTCTCACTCACAGCTTTTCTTTCTTTCTCTCTCTCTCTCACTCACTCATGCTTCTCTTTCTTTTCTCTTTCTCTCTCACACAGCTTCTCTTTCTCTCTCTCTCACTAACTCACAGCTTCTCTTTCTCTCTCTCTCTCTCACTCACTCACATCTTCTATTTCTCTCTCACACACACAGCTTCTCTTTCTCTCTATCTCTCTCACTCACAGCTTCTCTTTTATCTCTCTCTCACTCACTCATAGCTTCTCTTTCTCTCTCTCTTTCTCTCTCACTCACAGCTTTTCTTTCTCTCTCTCACTCACTCACACTTCTCTTTCTCTCTCTTTCTCTCTCACACAGCTTCTCTTTCTCTCTCTCTCACTAACTCACAGCTTCTCTTTCTCTCTCTCACTCACTCACAGCTTCTCTTTCTCTCTCTCTCTCGTACTCACAGCTTCTCTTTCTCTCTCTCACTCACTCACAGCTTCTCTCTCTCTGTCTCTCTCACTCACGGCTTCTATTTCTCTCTCACTAACTCACAGCTTCTCTTTCTCTCTCACACACAGCTTTTCTCTCTCTCTCTCTCTCTCTCACTCACTCACAGCTTCTCTTTTTCTCTCTCTCTCACTCACTCACATCTTCTATTTCTCTCTCACACACACAGCTTCTCTTTCTCTCTCTCTCCCTCACAGCTTCTCTTTCTCTCTCTCTCTCTCTCACAGCTTCTCTTTCAATTTTTCTCTCTCACTCACAGCTTCTCTCTCTCTCACAGCTTCTCTTTCTCTCTCTCTCCCTCACTTACAGTTTCTCTCTCTCTCTCTTACAGCTTCTATTGGTCTCTCTCTTTCTCACTCACTGCATCTCTCTCTCTCACACACACTCACAGCTTCTCTTTCTCTCTCACTCACAGCTTCTCTTTCTCTCTCTCTCTCTCACTCACTCACAGCTTCTCTTTCGCTCTCTCTCTCACTCACTCACATCTTCTATTTCTCTCTCTCTCACAGCTTCTCTTTCTCTCTATCTCTCTCACTCACAGCTTCCCTTTTCTCTCTCTCTCTCTCACTCACAGCTTCTCTTTCTCTCTCTCTCTCACTCACAGCTTCTCTCTCTCTCTCACTCACAGCTTCTCTCTCTCTGTCTCTCTCACTCACAGCTTCTCTTTCTCTCTCACACACACAGCTTCTCTTTCTCTTTCTCTCTCTCTCTCACTCACAGCTTTTCTTTCTCTCTCTCTCTCACTCACTCACACTTCTCTTTCTCTCTCTTTCTCTCTCACACAGCTTCTCTTTCTCTCTCTCTCACTAACTCACAGCTTCTCTTTCTCTCTCTCACTCACTCACAGCTTCTCTTTCTCTCTCTCTCGTACTCACAGCTTCTCTTTCTCTCTCTCACTCTCTCACAGCTTCTCTCTCTCTCTGTCTCTCTCACTCACGGCTTCTATTTCTCTCTCTCTCACTAACTCACAGCTTCTCTTTCTCTCTCACACACAGCTTTCTCTCTCTCTCTCTCTCACTCACTCACAGCTTCTCTTTTTCTCTCTCTCTCACTCACTCACATCTTCTATTTCTCTCTCACACACACAGCTTCTCTTTCTCTCTCTCTCCCTCACAGCTTCTCTTTCTCTCTCTCTCTCACTCACAGCTTCTCTTTCAATTTTTCTCTCTCACTCACAGCTTCTCTCTCTCTCTCACAGCTTCTCTTTCTCTCTCTCTCCCTCACTTACAGCTTCTCTCTCTCTCTCTTACAGCTTCTATTGGTCTCTCTCTTTCTCACTCACTGCTTCTCTCTCTCTCACACACACTCACAGCTTCTCTTTCTCTCTCACTCACAGCTTCTCTTTCTCTCTCTCTCACTCACTCACTCACAGCTTCTCTTTCGCTCTCTCTCTCTCACTCACTCACATCTTCTATTTCTCTCTCTCTCACAGCTTCTCTTTCTCTCTATCTCTCTCACTCACAGCTTCCCTTTTCTCTCTCTCTCTCTCACTCACAGCTTCTCTTTCTCTCTCTCTCTCACTCACAGCTTCTCTCTCTCTCTCACTCACAGCTTCTCTCTCTGTCTCTCTCACTCACAGCTTCTCTTTCTCTCTCACACAAACAGCTTCTCTTTCTCTTTCTCTCACACACACAGCTTCTCTATCTCTCTCTCTCTCTCTCACTCACTCACAACTTCTGTTTCTCTCTGTCTCTCACTCACAGCTTCAATTTCTCTCTCTCACTAACTCACAGCTTCTCCTTCTCTCTCTCTCACTCACTCCCAGCTTCTCTTTCTCTCTCTCACACACAGCTTCTCATTCTCTCTCTCTCACTCACACACAGCTTCTCTTTCTCTCTCTCTCTAACTCTCTCACTCCCAACTTCTCTTTCTCTCTCACTCACAGCATTTCTTTTTCTCTCTCTCTCACTAACTCACAGCTTCTCTTTCTCTCTCTCTCACTCACTCACAGCTTCTCTCTCTCTCTCTCTCACTCACAGCTTCTCTTTCTCTCTCTCTTGCTCACTCACAGGTTCTATTTCTCTCTCTGTCTCCCTCACTCACAGCTTCTCTTTCTCTCACACACACACAGCTTCTCTTTCTCTCTCTCACACACAAGCTTCTCTATCTCTCTCTCACTCACTCTCAACTTCTGTTTCTCTCTGTCTCTCACTCACAGCTTCAATTCCTCTCTCTCTCACAAACTCACAGCTTCTCCTTCTCTCTCTCTCACTCACTCACAGCTTTTCTTTCTCTCTCTCACACAGCTTCTCATTCTCTCTCTCTCTCGCTCACTCACACACAGCTTCTCTCTCTCTCTCTCTCTCACTCACAGCTTCTCTTTCTCTCTCACTCACAGCTTTTCTTTCTTTCTCTCTCTCTCTCACTCACTCACGCTTCTCTTTCTTTTCTCTTTCTCTCTCACACAGCTTCTCTTTCTCTCTCTCTCACTAACTCACAGCTTCTCTTTCTCTCTCTCTCTCACTCACTCACATCTTCTATTTCTCTCTCACACACACAGCTTCTCTTTCTCTCTATCTCTCTCACTCACAGCTTCTCTTTTATCTCTCTCTCACTCACTCATAGCTTCTCTTTCTCTCTCTCTTTCTCTCTCACTCACAGCTTTTCTTTCTCTCTCTCTCTCTCACTCACTCACACTTCTCTTTCTCTCTCTTTCTCTCTCACACAGCTTCTCTTTCTCTATCTCTCACTAACTCACAGCTTCTCTTTCTCTCTCTCACTCACTCACAGCTTCTCTTTCTCTCTCTCTCTCATACTCACAGCTTCTCTTTCTCTCTCTCACTCTCTCACAGCTTCTCTCTCTCTCTGTCTCTCTCACTCACGGCTTCTATTTCTCTCTCTCTCACTAACTCACAGCTTCTCTTTCTCTCTCACACACAGCTTTTCTCTCTCTCTCTCTCTCACTCACTCACAGCTTCTCTTTTTCTCTCTCTCTCACTCACTCACATCTTCTATTTCTCTCTCACACACACAGCTTCTCTTTCTCTCTCTCTCCCTCACAGCTTCTCTTTCTCTCTCTCTCTCACTCACAGCTTCTCTTTCAATTTTTCTCTCTCACTCACAGCTTCTCTCTCTCTCACAGCTTCTCTTTCTCTCTCTCTCCCTCACTTACAGCTTCTCTCTCTCTCTCTTACAGCTTCTATTGGTCTCTCTCTTTCTCACTCACTGCTTCTCTCTCTCTCACACACACTCACAGCTTCTCTTTCTCTCTCACTCACAGCTTCTCTTTCTCTCTCTCTCACTCACTCACTCACATCTTCTCTTTCGCTCTCTCTCTCTCACTCACTCACATCTTCTATTTCTCTCTCTCTCACAGCTTCTCTTTCTCTCTATCTCTCTCACTCACAGCTTCCCTTTTCTCTCTCTCTCTCTCACTCACAGCTTCTCTTTCTCTCTCTCTCTCACTCACAGCTTCTCTCTCTCTCTCACTCACAGCTTCTCTCTCTGTCTCTCTCACTCACAGCTTCTCTTTCTCTCTCACACAAACAGCTTCTCTTTCTCTTTCTCTCTCACACACAGCTTCTCTATCTCTCTCTCTCACTCACTCACAACTTCTGTTTCTCTCTGTCTCTCACTCACAGCTTCAATTTCTCTCTCTCTCACTAACTCACAGCTTCTCCTTCTCTCTCTCTCACTCACTCCCAGCTTCTCTTTCTCTCTCTCACACACAGCTTCTCATTCTCTCTCTCTCACTCACACACAGCTTCTCTTTCTCTCTCTCTCTAACTCTCTCACTCCCAACTTCTCTTTCTCTCTCACTCACAGCATTTCTTTTTCTCTCTCTCTCACTAACTCACAGCTTCTCTTTCTCTCTCTCTCACTCACTCACAGCTTCTCTCTCTCTCTCACTCACAGCTTCTCTTTCTCTCTCTCTTGCTCACTCACAGGTTCTATTTCTCTCTCTGTCTCCCTCACTCACAGCTTCTCTTTCTCTCTCACACACACAGCTTCTCTTTCTCTCTCACACACACAAGCTTCTCTATCTCTCTCTCTCACTCACTCTCAACTTCTGTTTCTCTCTGTCTCTCACTCACAGCTTCAATTCCTCTCTCTCTCACAAACTCACAGCTTCTCCTTCTCTCTCTCTCACTCACTCACAGCTTTTCTTTCTCTCTCACACACAGCTTCTCATTCTCTCTCTCTCTCGCTCACTCACACACAGCTTCTCTCTCTCTCTCTCTCTCACTCACAGCTTCTCTTTCTCTCTCACTCACAGCTTTTCTTTCTTTCTCTCTCTCTCTCACTCACTCACAGCTTCTCTTTCTCTCTCTCTCACACTCACAGATTCTCTTTCTCTCTCTCTCTCACTCACAGCTTCTCTCTCTCTGTCTCCCTCACTCACAGCTTCTCTTTCTCTCTCACACACACAGCTTCTCTTTCTCTCTCTCACACACAAGCTTCTCTCTCTCTCTCTCTCACTCACTCTCAACTTCTGTTTCTCTCTGTCACTCACTCACAGCTTCAATTCCTCTCTCTCTCACAAACTCACAGCTTCTCCTTCTCTCTCTCTCACTCACTCACAGCTTTTCTTTCTCTCTCTCACACAGCTTCTCATTCTCTCTCTCGCTCGCTCACTCACACACAGCTTCTCTCTCTCTCTCTCTCTCACTCACAGCTTCTCTTTCTCTCTCACTCACAGCTTTTCTTTCTTTCTCTCTCTCTCTCACTCACTCACGCTTCTCTTTCTTTTCTCTTTCTCTCTCACACAGCTTCTCTTTTTCTCTCTCTCTCACTCACTCACATCTTCTATTTCTCTCTCACACACACAGCTTCTCTTTCTCTCTATCTCTCTCACTCACAGCTTCTCTTTTATCTCTCTCTCACTCACTCATAGCTTCTCTTTCTCTCTCTCTTTCTCTCTCACTCACAGCTTTTCTTTCTCTCTCTCTCTCACTCACTCACACTTCTCTTTCTCTCCCTTTCTCTCTCACACAGCTTCTCTTTCTCTCTCTCTCACTAACTCACAGCTTCTCTTTCTCTCTCTCACTCACTCACAGCTTCTCTTTCTCTCTCTCTCTCGTACTCACAGCTTCTCTTTCTCTCTCTCACTCTCTCACAGCTTCTCTCTCTCTCTGTCTCTCTCACTCACGGCTTCTATTTCTCTCTCTCTCACTAACTCACAGCTTCTCTTTCTCTCTCACACACAGCTTTTCTCTCTCTCTCTCTCTCACTCACTCACAGCTTCTCTTTTTCTCTCTCTCTCACTCACTCACATCTTCTATTTCTCTCTCACACACACAGCTTCTTTTTCTCTCTCTCTCCCTCACAGCTTCTCTTTCTCTCTCTCTCTCACTCACAGCTTCTCTTTCAATTTTTCTCTCTCACTCACAGCTTCTCTCTCTCTCTCACATCTTCTCTTTCTCTCTCTCTCCCTCACTTACAGCTTCTCTCTCTCTCTCTTACAGCTTCTATTGGTCTCTCTCTTTCTCACTCACTGCTTCTCTCTCACACACACACACTCACAGCTTCTCTCTCTCACTCACTCACAGCTTCTCTTTCGCTCTCTCTCTCTCACTCACTCACATCTTCTATTTCTCTCTCTCTCACAGCTTCTCTTTCTCTCTATCTCTCTCACTCACAGCTTCCCTTTTCTCTCTCTCTCTCTCACTCACAGCTTCTCTTTCTCTCTCTCTCTCACTCACAGCTTCTCTCTCTCTCTCACTCACAGCTTCTCTCTCTCTAACTCTCTCACTCCAAACTTCTCTTTCTCTCTCACTCACAGCATTTCTTTCTCTCTCTCTCTCTCTCACTCACAGCTTCTCTTTCTCTCTCACTCACAGCTTTTCTTTCTTTCTCTCTCTCTCTCACTCACTCACGCTTCTCTTTCTTTTCTCTTTCTCTCTCACACAGCTTCTCTTTCTCTCTCTCTCACTAACTCACAGCTTCTCTTTCTCTCTCTCTCTCACTCACTCACATCTTCTATTTCTCTCTCACACACACAGCTTCTCTTTCTCTCTATCTCTCTCACTCACAGCTTCTCTTTTATCTCTCTCTCACTCACTCATAGCTTCTCTTTCTCTCTCTCTTTCTCTCTCACTCACAGCTTTTCTTTCTCTCTCTCTCTCTCACTCACTCACACTTCTCTTTCTCTCTCTTTCTCTCTCACACAGCTTCTCTTTCTCTCTCTCTCATACTCACAGCTTCTCTTTCTCTCTCTCACTCTCTCACAGCTTCTCTCTCTCTCTGTCTCTCTCACTCACGGCTTCTATTTCTCTCTCTCTCACTAACTCACAGCTTCTCTTTCTCTCTCACACACAGCTTTTCTCTCTCTCTCTCTCTCACTCACTCACAGCTTCTCTTTTTCTCTCTCTCTCACTCACTCACATCTTCTATTTCTCTCTCACACACACAGCTTCTCTTTCTCTCTCTCTCCCTCACAGCTTCTCTTTCTCTCTCTCTCTCACTCACAGCTTCTCTTTCAATTTTTCTCTCTCACTCACAGCTTCTCTCTCTCTCTCACAGCTTCTCTTTCTCTCTCTCTCCCTCACTTACAGCTTCTCTCTCTCTCTCTTACAGCTTCTATTGGTCTCTCTCTTTCTCACTCACTGCTTCTCTCTCTCTCACACACACTCACAGCTTCTCTTTCTCTCTCACTCACAGCTTCTCTTTCTCTCTCTCTCACTCACTCACTCACATCTTCTCTTTCGCTCTCTCTCTCTCACTCACTCACATCTTCTATTTCTCTCTCTCACAGCTTCTCTTTCTCTCTATCTCTCTCACTCACAGCTTCCCTTTTCTCTCTCTCTCTCTCACTCACAGCTTCTCTTTCTCTCTCTCTCTCACTCACAGCTTCTCTCTCTCTCTCACTCACAGCTTCTCTCTCTGTCTCTCTCACTCACAGCTTCTCTTTCTCTCTCACACAAACAGCTTCTCTTTCTCTTTCTCTCTCACACACAGCTTCTCTATCTCTCTCTCTCTCACTCACTCACAACTTCTGTTTCTCTCTGTCTCTCACTCACAGCTTCAATTTCTCTCTCTCACTAACTCACAGCTTCTCCTTCTCTCTCTCTCACTCACTCCCAGCTTCTCTTTCTCTCTCTCACACACAGCTTCTCATTCTCTCTCTCTCACTCACACACAGCTTCTCTTTCTCTCTCTCTCTAACTCTCTCACTCCCAACTTCTCTTTCTCTCTCACTCACAGCATTTCTTTTTCTCTCTCTCTCACTAACTCACAGCTTCTCTTTCTCTCTCTCTCACTCACTCACAGCTTCTCTCTCTCTCTCTCTCACTCACAGCTTCTCTTTCTCTCTCTCTTGCTCACTCACAGGTTCTATTTCTCTCTCTGTCTCCCTCACTCACAGCTTCTCTTTCTCTCTCACACACACAGCTTCTCTTTCTCTCTCACACACACAAGCTTCTCTATCTCTCTCTCTCACTCACTCTCAACTTCTGTTTCTCTCTGTCTCTCACTCACAGCTTCAATTCCTCTCTCTCTCACAAACTCACAGCTTCTCCTTCTCTCTCTCTCACTCACTCACAGCTTTTCTTTCTCTCTCACACACAGCTTCTCATTCTCTCTCTCTCTCGCTCACTCACACACAGCTTCTCTCTCTCCCTCTCTCTCACTCACAGCTTCTCTTTCTCTCTCACTCACAGCTTTTCTTTCTTTCTCTCTCTCTCTCACTCACTCACAGCTTCTCTTTCTCTCTCTCTCACACTCACAGATTCTCTCTCTCTGTCTCCCTCACTCACAGCTTCTCTTTCTCTCTCACACACACAGCTTCTCTTTCTCTCTCTCACACACAAGCTTCTCTCTCTCTCTCTCTCACTCACTCTCAACTTCTGTTTCTCTCTGTCACTCACTCACAGCTTCAATTCCTCTCTCTCTCACAAACTCACAGCTTCTCCTTCTCTCTCTCTCACTCACTCACAGCTTTTCTTTCTCTCTCTCACACAGCTTCTCATTCTCTCTCTCGCTCGCTCACTCACACACAGCTTCTCTCTCTCTCTCTCTCTCACTCACAGCTTCTCTTTCTCTCTCACTCACAGCTTTTCTTTCTTTCTCTCTCTCTCTCACTCACTCACGCTTCTCTTTCTTTTCTCTTTCTCTCTCACACAGCTTCTCTTTTTCTCTCTCTCTCACTCACTCACATCTTCTATTTCTCTCTCACACACACAGCTTCTCTTTCTCTCTATCTCTCTCACTCACAGCTTCTCTTTTATCTCTCTCTCACTCACTCATAGCTTCTCTTTCTCTCTCTCTTTCTCTCTCACTCACAGCTTTTCTTTCTCTCTCTCTCTCACTCACTCACACTTCTCTTTCTCTCCCTTTCTCTCTCACACAGCTTCTCTTTCTCTCTCTCTCACTAACTCACAGCTTCTCTTTCTCTCTCTCACTCACTCACAGCTTCTCTTTCTCTCTCTCTCTCGTACTCACAGCTTCTCTTTCTCTCTCTCACTCTCTCACAGCTTCTCTCTCTCTCTGTCTCTCTCACTCACGGCTTCTATTTCTCTCTCTCTCACTAACTCACAGCTTCTCTTTCTCTCTCACACACAGCTTTTCTCTCTCTCTCTCTCTCACTCACTCACAGCTTCTCTTTTTCTCTCTCTCCCACTCACTCACATCTTCTATTTCTCTCTCACACACACAGCTTCTTTTTCTCTCTCTCTCCCTCACAGCTTCTCTTTCTCTCTCTCTCTCACTCACAGCTTCTCTTTCAATTTTTCTCTCTCACTCACAGCTTCTCTCTCTCTCACACAACTTCTCTTTCTCTCTCTCTCCCTCACTTACAGCTTCTCTCTCTCTCTCTTACAGCTTCTATTGGTCTCTCTCTTTCTCACTCACTGCTTCTCTCTCACACACACACACTCACAGCTTCTCTTTCTCTCTCACTCACAGCTTCTCTTTCTCTCTCTCTCTCACTCACTCACAGCTTCTCTTTCGCTCTCTCTCTCTCACTCACTCACATCTTCTATTTCTCTCTCTCACACAGCTTCTCTTTCTCTCTATCTCTCTCACTCACAGCTTCCCTTTTCTCTCTCTCTCTCTCACTCACAGCTTCTCTTTCTCTCTCTCTCTCACTCACAGCTTCTCTCTCTCTCTCACTCACAGCTTCTCTCTCTCTAACTCTCTCACTCCCAACTTCTCTTTCTCTCTCACTCACAGCATTTCTTTCTCTCTCTCTCTCACTAACTCACAGCTTCTCTTTCTCTCTCTCTCACTCACTCACAGCTTCTCTCTCTCTGTCTCTCTCAATCACGGCTTCTATTTCTCTCTCTCTCACTAACTCACAGCTTCTCCTCTCTCTCACTCACTCACAGCTTCTCTTTCTCTCTCTCTCACACAACTTCTCATTCTCTCTCTCTCTCACTCACTCACAGCTTCTCTTTCTCTCTCACACACAGCTTTTCTTTCTCTCTCTCTCTCACGCTTCTCTTTCTCTCTCTTTCTCTCTCACACAGCTTCTCTTTCTCTCTCTCTCACTCACAGCTTCTCTTTCTCTCTCTCTCTCTCACTCACAGCTTCTATTTCTCTCTCTTTCTCTCTCACACAGCTTCTCTTTCTCTCTCTCTCACTAACTCACATCTTCTCTTTCTCTCTCCCTCTCTCACTCACAGCTTCTCTTGCTCTCTCTCTCACTCACTCACAGCTTCTCTCTCTCTGTCTCACTCACGGCTTCTATTTCTCTCTCTCTCACTAATTCACAGCTTCTCCTATTCTCTCACTCACAGCTTCTCTTTCTCTCTCACTCACAGCTTCTCTTTCTCTCTCACTCACTCACTCACCACTTCTCTTTTGCTCTCTCACTCACAGCTTCTCTTTCTCTCTCTCTCACTCTCACAACTTCTCTTTCTCTCTCACTCACAACTTCTCTTTTACTCTCTCACTCACTCACCGCTTTTCTTTCTCTCTCTCTCCACACAGCTTCTCTTTCTCTCTCTCTCTCTCTCACTCACAGTTTCTCTCTCTCTGTCTCACTCACGGCTTCTCTTTCTCTCTCTCTCACTCACTCACAGCTTCTCTCTCTCTGTCTCACTCACGGCTTCTATTTCTCTCTCTCTCACTAATTCACAGCTTCTCCTTCTCTCTCACTCACAGCTTCTCTTTCTCTCTCACTCACTCACTCACAGCTTCTCTTTTGCTCTCTCACTCACAGCTTCTCTTTCTCTCTCTCTCTCTCACAGCTTCTCTTTCTCTCTCACTCACAACTTCTCTTTCTCTCTCTCACTCACTCACAGCTTTTCTTTCTCTCTCTCTCCACACAGCTTCTCTTTCTCTCTCTCTCTCACTCACAGTTTCTCTTTCTCTCTCTCACTCACAGCTTCGCTTTCTCTCTCTCTCACTCATTCACCGCTTCTCTTTCACTCTCTCACTCACAGCTTCTCTTTCTCTCTCACAGCTTTTTTCTGTCTCTCTCACTCACAGTATCTCTTTCTCTCGCTCTCTCACTCACTCAAACCTCTTTCTCTATCTCTCTCACTCACAGCTTCTCTTTCTCTATCTCACTCACAGTTTCTCTCTCTCTCTCTCACTCACAGCTTCTCTTTCTCTCTCTCTCTTGCTCACTCACAGGTTCTATTACTCTCTCTTTCTCCCTCACTCACAGCTTCTCTTTCTCTCTCTCACACATTCACAGATTCTCTTTCTCTCTCTCTCTCTCACTCACAGCTTCTCTCTCTCTGTCTCTCTCACTCACAGCTTCTCTTTCTCTCTCTCTCACACAGCTTCTCTTTCTCTCTCACACACACAAGCTTCTCTCTCTCTCTCTCACTCACTCTCAACTTCTGTTTCTCTCTGTGTCTCACTCACAGCTTCAATTCCTCTCTCTCTCACAAACTCACAGCTTCTCCTTTTCTCCTTCTCACTCACACACAGCTTCTCTCTCTCTCTCTAACTCTCTCACTCACCGCTTCTCTTTCTCTCTCTCTCACAGCTTTTCTTTCTCTCTCTCTCTCACTCACTCACAGCTTCTCTTTCTCTCTCTCTCTCTCACTCACTCACATCTTCTATTTCTCTCTCTCTCACACAGCTTCTCTTTCTCTCTATCTCTCTCACTCACAGCTTCTCTTTTCTCTCTCTCTCACTCACTCATAGCTTCTCTTTCTCTCTCTCTCTCACTCACTCACATCTTCTATTTCTCTCTCTCTCACACAGCTTCTCTTTCTCTCTATCTCTCTCACTCACAGCTTCTCTTTTCTCTCTCTCTCACTCACTCACAGCTTCTCTTTCTCTCTCTCTTTCTCTCTCACTCACAGCTTTTCTTTCTCTCTCTCTCTCACTCACTCACACTTCTCTTTCTCTCTCTTTCTCTCTCACACAGCTTCTCTTTCTCTCTCTCTCTCTCGTACTCACAGCTTCTCTTTCTCTCTCTCACTCACTCACAGCTTCTCTCTCTCTGTCTCTCTCACTCACGGCTTCTATTTCTCTCTCTCTCACTAACTCACAGCTTCTCTTTCTCTCTCACACACACAGCTTTTCTCTCTCTCTCTCTCTCTCTCTCACACACACAGCTTCTCTTTCTCTCTCTCTCTCACTCACAGCTTCTCTTTTCTCTCTCTCTCAATCACTCACAACTTCTCTTTCTCTCTCTCCCTCACAGCTTCTCTTTCTCTCTCTCTCTCACTCACAGCTTCTCTTTCTCTTTCTCTCTCTCACTCACAGCTTCTCTCTCTCTCTCTCACTCACAGCTTCTCTTTCTCTCTCTCCCTCACTTACAGCTTCTCTCTCTCTCTCTAACAGCTTCTATTGGTCTCTCTCTTTCTCACTCACAGCTTCTCTCTCTCACACACACACTCACAGCTTCTCTTTCTCTCTCACTCACAGCTTCTCTTTCTCTCTCTCTCTCTCACTCACTCACCGCTTCTCTTTTGCTCTCTCACTCACAGCTTCTCTTTCTCTCTCACACACACAGCTTCTCTTTCTCTCTCACTCACAGCTTCTCTTTCTCTCTCTCTCTCTCACTCACAGCTTCGCTTTCTCTCTCTCTCACTCATTCACCGCTTCTCTTTCACTCTCTCACTCACAGCTTCTCTTTCTCTCTCACAGCTTCTTTCTGTCTCTCTCACTCACAGTATCTCTTTCTCTCGCTCTCTCACTCAAACCTGCTCTTTCTCTATCTCTCTCACTCACAGCTTCTCTTTCTCTCTCTCACTAACAGCTTCTCTCTCTCACTCACAGCTTCTCTTTATCTCTCTCTCTTGCTCACTCACAGGTTCTATTTCTCTCTCTGTCTCCCTCACTCACAGTTTCTCTTTCTCTCTCTCTCACTCACAGATTCTCTCTCTCTCTCTCTCTCACTCACAGCTTCTCTCTGTGTCTCTCTCACTCACAGCTTCTCTTTTTCTCTCTCTCACACAGCTTCTCTTTCTCTCACACACACACACAAGCTTCTCTATCACTCTCTCTCACTCACTCACAACTTCTGTTTCTCTCTGTCTCTCACTCACAGCTTCAATTCCTCTCTCTCTCACAAACTCACAGCTTCTCCTTCTCTCTCTCTCACTCACTCACAGCTTCTCTTTCTCTCTCTCTCACAGCTTCTCATTCTCTCTCTCTCGCTCACTCACACACAGCTTCTCTCTCTCTCTCTCTAACTCTCTCACTCACACCTTCTCTTTCTCTCTCACTCACAGCTTTTCTTTCTCTCTCTCTCTCACTCACTCACACTTCTCTTTCTCTCTCTTTCTCTCTCACACAGCTTCTCTTTCTCTCTCTCTCACTAACTCACAGCTTCTCTTTCTCTCTCTCTCACTCACTCACAGCTTCTCTTTCTCTCTCTCTCTCTCACTCACTCACAGCTTCTCTTTCCCTCTCTCTCTAACTCACTCACAGCTTCTCTCTCTCTGTCTCTCTCACTCACGGCTTCTATTTCTCTCTCTCTCACTAACTCACAGCTTCTCTCTCACACACACACAGCTTTTCTCTCTCTCTCTCTCACTCACTCACAGCTTCTCTTTCTCTCTCACTCACTCACATCTTCTATTTCTCTCTCTCTCACACAGCTTCTCTTTCTCTATCTCTCTCACTCACAGCTTCCCTTTTCTCTCTCTCTCTCACTCACAGCTTCTCTTTCTCTCTCTCTCACTCACAGCTTCTCTCTCGCTCTCTCACTCACAGCTTCTCTCTTTCTGTCTCTCTCACTCACAGCATTCTTTCTCTCTCACACACACAGCTTCTCTTTTTCTCTATCTCTCACACACAGCTTCTCTTTTCTCTCTCTCTCTAACTCACTCACAGCTTCTCTCTCTCTGTCTCTCTCACTCGCAGCTTATATTTCTCTCTCTCTCACTAACTCACAGCTTCTCTCTCTCTCACACAGCTTTTCTCTCTCTCTCTCTCTCTCACTCACTCACAGCTTCTCTTTCGCTCTCTCTCTCTCTCTCACTCACTCACAGCTTCTCTTTCGCTCTCTCTCTCTCTCTCACTCACTCACATCTTCTATTTCTCTCTCTCTCACAGCTTCTCTTTCTCTCTATCTCTCTCACTCACAGCTTCCCTTTTCTCTCTCTCTCTCACTCACAGCTTCTCTTTCTCTCTCTCTCACTCACAGCTTCTCTCTCTCTCTCTCACTCACAGCTTCTCTCTCTGGCTCTCTCACTCACAGCTTCTCTTTCTCTCTCACACACACAGCTTCTCTCTCTCTCTCACACACACACAGCTTCTCTATCTCTCTCTCTCTCTCACTCACTCACAACTTCTGTTTCTCTCTGTCTCTCACTCACAGCTTCAATTTCTCTCTCTCTCACTAACTCACAGCTTCTCCTTCTCTCTCTCTCACTCACTCCCAGCTTCTCTTTCTCTCTCTCTCACACAACTTCACATTCTCTCTCTCTCACTCACACACAGCTTCTCTTTCTCTCTCTCTCTAAGTCTCTCACTCCCAACTTCTCTTTCTCTGTCACTCACAGCTTTTCTTTCTTTCTCTCTCTCTCTCACTAACTCACAGCTTCTCTTTCTCTCTCACTCACTCACAGCTTCTCTTTCTCTCTCACACACACAGCTTCTCTTTCTCTCTCACACACACACACAGCTTCTCTATCTCTCTCTCTCTCACTCACAACTTCTGTTTCTCTCTGTCTCTCACTCACAGCTTCAATTTCTCTCTCTCTCACTAACTCACAGCTTCTCCTTCTCTCTCTCTCACTCACTCCCAGCTTCTCTTTCTCTCTCTCTCACTCACACACAGCTTCTCTTTCTCTCTCTCTCTAACTCTCTCACTCCCAACTTCTCTTTCTCTGTCACTCACAGCTTTTCTTTCTTTCTCTCTCTCTCTCTCTCACTAACTCACAGCTTCTCTTTCTCTCTCTCACACACTCACAGCTTCTCTTTCTCTCTCTCTCTCAGCTTCTCATTCTCTCTCTCTCTCACTCACACACAGCTTCTCTCTCTCTCTCTAACTCTCTCACTCACAGCTTCTCTTTCTCTCTCACTCACAGCTTTTCTTTCTCTCTCTCTCTCACTCACTCACGCTTCTCTTTCTCTCTCTTTCTCTCTCACACAGCTTCTCTTTCTCTCTCTCTCACTAACTCACAGCTTCTCTCTCTCTCTCTCACTCACTCTCAGCTACTCTTTCTCTATCTCTCTCTCACTCACAGCTTCTATTTCTCTCTCTATCTCTCTCACACAGCTTCTCTTTCTCTCTCTCACTAACTCACATCTTCTCTTTCTCTCTCCCTCTCTCACTCACAGCTTCTCTCTCTCTCTCTCTCACTCACTCACAGCTTCTCTCTCTCTGTCTCACTCACGGCTTCTATTTCTCTCTCTCACTAACTCACACCTTCTCTTTCTCTCTCTCTCTCACAGCTTTTCTCTCTCTCTCTCACTCACTCACAGCTTCTATTTCTCTCTCTTTCTCTCTCACTCACGGCTTCTATTTCTCTCTCTCTCACTAACTCACAGCTTCTCTTAATCTCTCTCTCTCACAGCTTTTCTCTCTCTCTCTCTCTCACTCACTCACAGTTTCTCTTTCTCTCTCTTTCTCTCTCACACAGCTTCTCTTTCTCTCTCTCTCACTAACTCACAGCTTCTCTTTCTTTCTCACACACAGCTTTTCTCTCGCTCTCTCTCACTCACTCATGCTTCTCTTTCTCTCTCTTTCTCTCTCACACATCTTCTCTTTCTCTCTCTCACTAACTCACAGCTTCTCTTTCTCTCTCTCTCACTCACTCACAGCTTCTCTTTCTCTCTCTCACTCACTGCTTCTCTTTCTCTCTCTCACTCACACAGCTTCTCTCTCTCTGTCTCTCTCACTCACGGCTTCTATTTCTCTCTCTCTCACTAACTCACAGCTTCTCTTTCTCTCTCTCTCTCACAGCTTCTCTATCTCTCTCTCTCTCTCACTCACTCTCAACTTCTGTTTCTCTCTGTGTCTCACTCACAGCTTCAATTCCTCTCTCTCACACAAACTCACAGCTTCTCCTTCTCTCTCTCTCACTCACACACAGCTTCTCTCTCTCTCTCTAACTCTCTCACTCACAGCTTCTCTTTCTCTCTCGCTCACAGCTTTTCTTTCTCTCTCTCTCTCACTCACTCACACTTCTCTTTCTTTTCTCTTTCTCTCTCACACAGCTTCTCTTTCTCTCTCTCTCACTAACTCACAGCTTCTCTTTCTCTCTCTCTCTCTCACTCACTCACATCTTCTATTTCTCTCTCTCTCACACAGCTTCTCTTTCTCTCTATCTCTCTCACTCACAGCTTCTCTTTTCTCTCTCTCTCACTCACTCATAGCTTCTCTTTCTCTCTCTCTCTCACTCACTCACATCTTCTATTTCTCTCTCTCTCACACAGCTTCTCTTTCTCTCTATCTCTCTCACTCACAGCTTCTCTTTTCTCTCTCTCTCACTCACTCACAGCTTCTCTTTCTCTCTCGCTTTCTCTCTCACTCACAGCTTTTCTTTCTCTCTCTCTCTCACTCACTCACACTTCTCTTTCTCTCTCTTTCTCTCTCACACAGCTTCTCTTTCTCTCTCTCTCTCGTACTCACAGCTTCTCTTTCTCTCTCTCACTCACTCACAGCTTCTCTCTCTCTGTCTCTCTCACTCACGGCTTCTATTTCTGTCTCTCACTAACTCACAGCTTCTCTTTCTCTCTCACACACACAGCTTTTCTCTCTCTCTCTCTCTCTGTCACTCACTCACAGCTTCTCTTTCTCTCTCTCTCTCACTCACTCACATCTTCTATTTCTCTCTCTCACACACAGCTTCTCTTTCTCTCTCTCTCTCTCACTCACAGCTTCTCTTTTCTCTCTCTCTCAATCACTCACAGCTTCTCTTTCTCTCTCTCTCCCTCACAGCTTCTCTTTCTCTCTCTCTCTCACTCACAGCTTCTCTTTCTCTTTCTCTCTCTCACTCACAGCTTCTCTCTCTCTCTCACTCACAGCTTCTCTTTCTCTCTCTCCCTCACTTACAGCTTCTCTCTCTCTCTCTAACAGCTTCTATTGGTCTCTCTCTTTCTCACTCACAGCTTCTCTCTCACACACACACACTCACAGCTTCTCTTTCTCTCTCACTCACAGCTTCTCTTTCTCTCTCTCTCACTCACTCACTCACCGCTTCTCTTTTGCTCTCTCACTCACAGCTTCTCTTTCTCTCTCACACACACAGCTTCTCTTTCTCTCTCACTCACAGCTTCTCTTTCTCTCTCTCTCTCACTCACAGTTACTCTTTCTCTCTCTCTCACTCACAGCTTCACTTTCTCTCTCTCTCACTCATTCACCGCTTCTCTTTCACTCTCTCACTCACAGCTTCTCTTTCTCTCTCACAGCTTCTTTCTGTCTCTCTCACTCACAGTATCTCTTTCTCTCGCTCTCTCACTCAAACCTGCTCATTCTCTATCTCTCTCACTCACAGCTTCTCTTTCTCTCTCTCACTAACAGCTTCTCTCTCTCACTCACAGCTTCTCTTTATCTCTCTCTCTTGCTCACTCACAGGTTCTATTTCTCTCTCTGTCTCCCTCACTCACAGTTTCTCTTTCTCTCTCTCTCACTCACAGATTCTCTTTCTCTCTCTGTCTCTCACTCACAGCTTCTCTCTGTGTCTCTCTCACTCACAGCTTCTCTTTTTCTCTCTCTCACACAGCTTCTCTTTCTCTCTCTCACACACACAAGCTTCTCTATCTCTCTCTCTCTCTCACTCACTCACAACTTCTGTTTCTCTCTGTCTCTCACTCACAGCTTCAATTCCTCTCTCTCTCACAAACTCACAGCTTCTCCTTCTCTCTCTCTCACTCACTCACAGCTTCTCTTTCTCTCTCTCTCACAGCTTCTCATTCTCTCTCTCTCGCTCACTCACACACAGCTTCTCTCTCTCTCTCTCTCTCTAACTCTCTCACTCACACCTTCTCTTTCTCTCTCACTCACAGCTTTTCTTTCTCTCTCTCTCTCACTCACTCACACTTCTCTTTCTCTCTCTTTCTCTCTCACACAGCTTCTCTTTCTCTCTCTGTCACTAACTCACAGCTTCTCTTTCTCTCTCTCTCTCTCTCACTCCCAGCTTCTCTTTCTCTCTCTCTCTCACTCACTCACAGCTTCTCTTTCTCTCTCTCTCTAACTCACTCACAGCTTCTCTCTCTCTGTCTCTCTCACTCACGGCTTCTATTTCTCTCTCCCTCACTAACTCACAGCTTCTCTCTCACACACACACAGCTTTTCTCTCTCTCTCTCTCTCTCACTCACTCACAGCTTCTCTTTCTCTCTCACTCACTCACATCTTCTATTTCTCTCTCTCTCACACAGCTTCTCTTTCTCTATCTCTCTCACTCACAGCTTCCCTTTTCTCTCTCTCTCACTCACAGCTTCTCTTTCTCTCTCTCTCACTCACAGCTTCTCTCTCTCTCTGACTCACAGCTTCTCTCTTTCTGTCTCTCTCACTCACAGCATTCTTTCTCTCTCACACACACAGCTTCTCTTTCTCTCTATCTCTCACACACAGCTTCTCTTTTCTCTCTCTCTAACTCACTCACAGCTTCTCTCTCTCTGTCTCTCTCACTCGCGGCTTATATTTCTCTCTCTCTCACTAACTCACAGCTTCTCTCTATCTCTCACAGCTTTTCTCTCTCTCCCTCTCTCACTCACTCACAGCTTCTCTTTCGCTCTCTCTCTCTCTCACTCACTCACATCTTCTATTTCTCTCTCTCTCACAGCTTCTCTTTCTCTCTATCTCTCTCACTCACAGCTTCCCTTTTCTCTCTCTCTCTCACTCACAGCTTCTCTTTCTCTCTCTCTCTCACTCACAGCTTCTCTCTCTCTCTCTCACTCACAGCTTCTCTCTCTCTGGCTCTCTCACTCACAGCTTCTCTTTCTCTCTCACACACACAGCTTCTCTTTCTCTCTCTCACACACACACAGCTTCTCTATCTCTCTCACACACACACAGCTTCTCTATCTCTCTCTCTCTCTCACTCACTCACAACTTCTGTTTCTCTCTGTCTCTCACTCACAGCTTCAATTCCTCTCTCTCTCACAAACTCACAGCTTCTCCTTCTCTCTCTCTCACTCACTCACAGCTTCTCTTTCTCTCTCTCTCACAGCTTCTCATTCTCTCTCTCTCGCTCACTCACACACAGCTTCTCTCTCTCTCTCTCTAACTCTCTCACTCACACCTTCTCTTTCTCTCTCACTCACAGCTTTTCTTTCTCTCTCTCTCTCACTCACTCACACTTCTCTTTCTCTCTCTTTCTCTCTCACACAGCTTCTCTTTCTCTCTCTCTCACTAACTCACAGCTTCTCTTTCTCTCTCTCTCACTCACTCACAGCTTCTCTTTCTCTCTCTCTCTCTCACTCACTCACAGCTTCTCTTTCCCTCTCTCTCTAACTCACTCACAGCTTCTCTCTCTCTGTCTCTCTCACTCACGGCTTCTATTTCTCTCTCTCTCACTAACTCACAGCTTCTCTCTCACACACACACAGCTTTTCTCTCTCTCTCTCTCACTCACTCACAGCTTCTCTTTCTCTCTCACTCACTCACATCTTCTATTTCTCTCTCTCTCACACAGCTTCTCTTTCTCTATCTCTCTCACTCACAGCTTCCCTTTTCTCTCTCTCTCTCACTCACAGCTTCTCTTTCTCTCTCTCTCACTCACAGCTTCTCTCTCGCTCTCTCACTCACAGCTTCTCTCTTTCTGTCTCTCTCACTCACAGCATTCTTTCTCTCTCACACACACAGCTTCTCTTTTTCTCTATCTCTCACACACAGCTTCTCTTTTCTCTCTCTCTCTAACTCACTCACAGCTTCTCTCTCTCTGTCTCTCTCACTCGCAGCTTATATTTCTCTCTCTCTCACTAACTCACAGCTTCTCTCTCTCTCACACAGCTTTTCTCTCTCTCTCTCTCTCTCACTCACTCACAGCTTCTCTTTCGCTCTCTCTCTCTCTCTCACTCACTCACAGCTTCTCTTTCGCTCTCTCTCTCTCTCTCACTCACTCACATCTTCTATTTCTCTCTCTCTCACAGCTTCTCTTTCTCTCTATCTCTCTCACTCACAGCTTCCCTTTTCTCTCTCTCTCTCACTCACAGCTTCTCTTTCTCTCTCTCTCACTCACAGCTTCTCTCTCTCTCTCTCACTCACAGCTTCTCTCTCTGGCTCTCTCACTCACAGCTTCTCTTTCTCTCTCACACACACAGCTTCTCTCTCTCTCTCACACACACACAGCTTCTCTATCTCTCTCTCTCTCTCACTCACTCACAACTTCTGTTTCTCTCTGTCTCTCACTCACAGCTTCAATTTCTCTCTCTCTCACTAACTCACAGCTTCTCCTTCTCTCTCTCTCACTCACTCCCAGCTTCTCTTTCTCTCTCTCTCACACAACTTCACATTCTCTCTCTCTCACTCACACACAGCTTCTCTTTCTCTCTCTCTCTAAGTCTCTCACTCCCAACTTCTCTTTCTCTGTCACTCACAGCTTTTCTTTCTTTCTCTCTCTCTCTCACTAACTCACAGCTTCTCTTTCTCTCTCACTCACTCACAGCTTCTCTTTCTCTCTCACACACACAGCTTCTCTTTCTCTCTCACACACACACACAGCTTCTCTATCTCTCTCTCTCTCACTCACAACTTCTGTTTCTCTCTGTCTCTCACTCACAGCTTCAATTTCTCTCTCTCTCACTAACTCACAGCTTCTCCTTCTCTCTCTCTCACTCACTCCCAGCTTCTCTTTCTCTCTCTCTCACTCACACACAGCTTCTCTTTCTCTCTCTCTCTAACTCTCTCACTCCCAACTTCTCTTTCTCTGTCACTCACAGCTTTTCTTTCTTTCTCTCTCTCTCTCTCTCACTAACTCACAGCTTCTCTTTCTCTCTCTCACACACTCACAGCTTCTCTTTCTCTCTCTCTCTCAGCTTCTCATTCTCTCTCTCTCTCACTCACACACAGCTTCTCTCTCTCTCTCTAACTCTCTCACTCACAGCTTCTCTTTCTCTCTCACTCACAGCTTTTCTTTCTCTCTCTCTCTCACTCACTCACGCTTCTCTTTCTCTCTCTTTCTCTCTCACACAGCTTCTCTTTCTCTCTCTCTCACTAACTCACAGCTTCTCTCTCTCTCTCTCACTCACTCTCAGCTACTCTTTCTCTATCTCTCTCTCACTCACAGCTTCTATTTCTCTCTCTATCTCTCTCACACAGCTTCTCTTTCTCTCTCTCACTAACTCACATCTTCTCTTTCTCTCTCCCTCTCTCACTCACAGCTTCTCTCTCTCTCTCTCTCACTCACTCACAGCTTCTCTCTCTCTGTCTCACTCACGGCTTCTATTTCTCTCTCTCACTAACTCACACCTTCTCTTTCTCTCTCTCTCTCACAGCTTTTCTCTCTCTCTCTCACTCACTCACAGCTTCTATTTCTCTCTCTTTCTCTCTCACTCACGGCTTCTATTTCTCTCTCTCTCACTAACTCACAGCTTCTCTTAATCTCTCTCTCTCACAGCTTTTCTCTCTCTCTCTCTCTCACTCACTCACAGTTTCTCTTTCTCTCTCTTTCTCTCTCACACAGCTTCTCTTTCTCTCTCTCTCACTAACTCACAGCTTCTCTTTCTTTCTCACACACAGCTTTTCTCTCGCTCTCTCTCACTCACTCATGCTTCTCTTTCTCTCTCTTTCTCTCTCACACATCTTCTCTTTCTCTCTCTCACTAACTCACAGCTTCTCTTTCTCTCTCTCTCACTCACTCACAGCTTCTCTTTCTCTCTCTCACTCACTGCTTCTCTTTCTCTCTCTCACTCACACAGCTTCTCTCTCTCTGTCTCTCTCACTCACGGCTTCTATTTCTCTCTCTCTCACTAACTCACAGCTTCTCTTTCTCTCTCTCTCTCACAGCTTCTCTATCTCTCTCTCTCTCTCACTCACTCTCAACTTCTGTTTCTCTCTGTGTCTCACTCACAGCTTCAATTCCTCTCTCTCACACAAACTCACAGCTTCTCCTTCTCTCTCTCTCACTCACACACAGCTTCTCTCTCTCTCTCTAACTCTCTCACTCACAGCTTCTCTTTCTCTCTCGCTCACAGCTTTTCTTTCTCTCTCTCTCTCACTCACTCACACTTCTCTTTCTTTTCTCTTTCTCTCTCACACAGCTTCTCTTTCTCTCTCTCTCACTAACTCACAGCTTCTCTTTCTCTCTCTCTCTCTCACTCACTCACATCTTCTATTTCTCTCTCTCTCACACAGCTTCTCTTTCTCTCTATCTCTCTCACTCACAGCTTCTCTTTTCTCTCTCTCTCACTCACTCATAGCTTCTCTTTCTCTCTCTCTCTCACTCACTCACATCTTCTATTTCTCTCTCTCTCACACAGCTTCTCTTTCTCTCTATCTCTCTCACTCACAGCTTCTCTTTTCTCTCTCTCTCACTCACTCACAGCTTCTCTTTCTCTCTCGCTTTCTCTCTCACTCACAGCTTTTCTTTCTCTCTCTCTCTCACTCACTCACACTTCTCTTTCTCTCTCTTTCTCTCTCACACAGCTTCTCTTTCTCTCTCTCTCTCGTACTCACAGCTTCTCTTTCTCTCTCTCACTCACTCACAGCTTCTCTCTCTCTGTCTCTCTCACTCACGGCTTCTATTTCTGTCTCTCACTAACTCACAGCTTCTCTTTCTCTCTCACACACACAGCTTTTCTCTCTCTCTCTCTCTCTGTCACTCACTCACAGCTTCTCTTTCTCTCTCTCTCTCACTCACTCACATCTTCTATTTCTCTCTCTCACACACAGCTTCTCTTTCTCTCTCTCTCTCTCACTCACAGCTTCTCTTTTCTCTCTCTCTCAATCACTCACAGCTTCTCTTTCTCTCTCTCTCCCTCACAGCTTCTCTTTCTCTCTCTCTCTCACTCACAGCTTCTCTTTCTCTTTCTCTCTCTCACTCACAGCTTCTCTCTCTCTCTCACTCACAGCTTCTCTTTCTCTCTCTCCCTCACTTACAGCTTCTCTCTCTCTCTCTAACAGCTTCTATTGGTCTCTCTCTTTCTCACTCACAGCTTCTCTCTCACACACACACACTCACAGCTTCTCTTTCTCTCTCACTCACAGCTTCTCTTTCTCTCTCTCTCACTCACTCACTCACCGCTTCTCTTTTGCTCTCTCACTCACAGCTTCTCTTTCTCTCTCACACACACAGCTTCTCTTTCTCTCTCACTCACAGCTTCTCTTTCTCTCTCTCTCTCACTCACAGTTACTCTTTCTCTCTCTCTCACTCACAGCTTCACTTTCTCTCTCTCTCACTCATTCACCGCTTCTCTTTCACTCTCTCACTCACAGCTTCTCTTTCTCTCTCACAGCTTCTTTCTGTCTCTCTCACTCACAGTATCTCTTTCTCTCGCTCTCTCACTCAAACCTGCTCATTCTCTATCTCTCTCACTCACAGCTTCTCTTTCTCTCTCTCACTAACAGCTTCTCTCTCTCACTCACAGCTTCTCTTTATCTCTCTCTCTTGCTCACTCACAGGTTCTATTTCTCTCTCTGTCTCCCTCACTCACAGTTTCTCTTTCTCTCTCTCTCACTCACAGATTCTCTTTCTCTCTCTGTCTCTCACTCACAGCTTCTCTCTGTGTCTCTCTCACTCACAGCTTCTCTTTTTCTCTCTCTCACACAGCTTCTCTTTCTCTCTCTCACACACACAAGCTTCTCTATCTCTCTCTCTCTCTCACTCACTCACAACTTCTGTTTCTCTCTGTCTCTCACTCACAGCTTCAATTCCTCTCTCTCTCACAAACTCACAGCTTCTCCTTCTCTCTCTCTCACTCACTCACAGCTTCTCTTTCTCTCTCTCTCACAGCTTCTCATTCTCTCTCTCTCGCTCACTCACACACAGCTTCTCTCTCTCTCTCTCTCTCTAACTCTCTCACTCACACCTTCTCTTTCTCTCTCACTCACAGCTTTTCTTTCTCTCTCTCTCTCACTCACTCACACTTCTCTTTCTCTCTCTTTCTCTCTCACACAGCTTCTCTTTCTCTCTCTGTCACTAACTCACAGCTTCTCTTTCTCTCTCTCTCTCTCTCACTCCCAGCTTCTCTTTCTCTCTCTCTCTCACTCACTCACAGCTTCTCTTTCTCTCTCTCTCTAACTCACTCACAGCTTCTCTCTCTCTGTCTCTCTCACTCACGGCTTCTATTTCTCTCTCCCTCACTAACTCACAGCTTCTCTCTCACACACACACAGCTTTTCTCTCTCTCTCTCTCTCTCACTCACTCACAGCTTCTCTTTCTCTCTCACTCACTCACATCTTCTATTTCTCTCTCTCTCACACAGCTTCTCTTTCTCTATCTCTCTCACTCACAGCTTCCCTTTTCTCTCTCTCTCACTCACAGCTTCTCTTTCTCTCTCTCTCACTCACAGCTTCTCTCTCTCTCTGACTCACAGCTTCTCTCTTTCTGTCTCTCTCACTCACAGCATTCTTTCTCTCTCACACACACAGCTTCTCTTTCTCTCTATCTCTCACACACAGCTTCTCTTTTCTCTCTCTCTAACTCACTCACAGCTTCTCTCTCTCTGTCTCTCTCACTCGCGGCTTATATTTCTCTCTCTCTCACTAACTCACAGCTTCTCTCTATCTCTCACAGCTTTTCTCTCTCTCCCTCTCTCACTCACTCACAGCTTCTCTTTCGCTCTCTCTCTCTCTCACTCACTCACATCTTCTATTTCTCTCTCTCTCACAGCTTCTCTTTCTCTCTATCTCTCTCACTCACAGCTTCCCTTTTCTCTCTCTCTCTCACTCACAGCTTCTCTTTCTCTCTCTCTCTCACTCACAGCTTCTCTCTCTCTCTCTCACTCACAGCTTCTCTCTCTCTGGCTCTCTCACTCACAGCTTCTCTTTCTCTCTCACACACACAGCTTCTCTTTCTCTCTCTCACACACACACAGCTTCTCTATCTCTCTCTCTCTCACTAACTCACAACTTCTGTTTCTCTCTGTCTCTCACTCACAGCTTCAATTTCTCTCTCTCTCACTAACTCACAGCTTCTCCTTCTCTCTCTCTCACTCACTCCCAGCTTCTCTTTCTCTCTCTCTCACACAGCTTCTCATTCTCTCTCTCTCACTCACACACAGCTTCTCTTTCTCTCTCTCTCTCTAACTCTCTCACTCCCAACTTCTCTTTCTCTGTCACTCACAGCTTTTCTTTCTTTCTCTCTCTCTCTCACTAACTCACAGCTTCTCTTTCTCTCTCACTCACTCACTCACAGCTTCTCTCTCTCTGTCTCTCTCACTCACGGCTCCTATTTCTCTCTCTCTCACTAACTCACAGCTTCTCCTTCTCTCTCTCACTCACTCACAGCTTCTCTTTCTCTCTCTCTCTCTCACTCACACACAGCTTCTCTTTCTCTCTCTCTCTAACTCTCTCACTCACAGCTTCCCTTTCTCTCTCACTCACAGCTTTTCTTTCTCTCTCTCTCTCACTCACTCACGCTTCTCTTTCTCTCTCTTTCTCTCTCACACAGCTTCTCTTTCTCTCTCTCTCACTAACTCACAGCTTCTCTTTCTCTCTCTCTCACTCACTCACAGCTTCTCTTTCTCTCTCTCTCACTCACTGCTTCTCTTTCTCTCTCTCTCACTCACACAGCTTCTCTCTCTCTGTCTCTCTCACTCACGGCTTCTATTTCTCTCTCTCTCACTAACTCACAGCTTCTCTTTCTCTCTCTCTCTCTCGCAGCTTTTCTCTCTCTCTCTCTCTCTCACTCACTCACACCTTCTATTTCTCTCTCACACACAAAGCTTCTCTTTCTCTCTATATCTCTCACTCACAGCTTCTCTTTTCTCTCTCTCTTTCTTACTCACACCTTCTCTTTCTCTCTCTCTCCCTCACAGCTTCTCTTTCTCTTTCTCTCTCTCTCACAGCTTCTTTCTCTCTCTCACACAGCTTCTCTTTCTCTCTCTCTCACTCACTCACAGCTTCTCTCTCTCTGTCTCTCTCACTCACAGCTTCTCTCTCTCTCTCACTCACAGTTTCTCTTTCTCTCTCTCTCTCACTCACGGCTTCTCTCTCTCTCTCACTCACAGCTTCTCTTTCTCTCTCACTCACAGCTTCTCTTTCTCTCTCTCTCACTCACAGCGTCTCTTTCTCACTCTCTCTCACTCACAGATTCTCTCTCTCTCACTCACAGCTTCTCTCTCTCTCTCAATCACTCACAGCTTCTCTTTCTCTCTCTCTCACAGCTTCTCTCTCTCTCTCTCTCTCTCACAGCTTCTCATTCTCTCTCTCACACACACACAGCTTCTCTTTCTCTCTCACTCACTCACAGCTTCTCTTTCTCTCTCTCTCTCTCTCTCACACAGCATCTCTTTCTCTCTCACTCACTCACAGCTTCCCTTTTCTCTCTCTCTCTCTCACTCACAGCTTCTCTTTCTCTCTCTCTCTCACTCACAGCTTCTCTCTCTCTCTCACTCACAGCTTCTCTCTCTCACTCACTCACAGCTTCTCTCTCTCACTCTCTCTCAATTACAGCTTCACTTTCTCTCTCTCTCTCACTCACAGCTTCTCTCTCTCACTCTCTCTCAATTACAGCTTCACTTTCTCTCTCTCTCTCTCACTCACAGCATCTCTTTCTTTCTCTCTCTCTCCCTCACAGCTTCTCTTTCTCTCTCTCTCACTCACAGCTTCTCTTTCTCTTTCTCTCTCTCACTCACAGCTTCTTTCTCTCTCTCACACAGCTTCTCTTTCTCTCTCTCTCACTCACTCACAGCTTCTCTCTCTCTGTCTCTCTCACTCACGGCTCCTATTTCTCTCTCTCTCACTAACTCACAGCTTCTCCTTCTCTGTCTCTCACTCACACACAGCTTCTCTTTCTCTCTCTCTCTAACTCTCTCACTCACAGCTTCTCTTTCTCTCTCACTCACAGCTTTTATTTCTCTCTCTCTCACTCACTCACGCTTCTCTTTCTCTCTCTTTCTCTCTCACACAGCTTCTCTTTCTCTCTCCCTCACTAACTCACAGCTTCTCTTTCTCTCTCTCACTCACAGCTTCTCTTTCTCTCTCTCTCTCTCCCTCACTCACAGCTTTCTCTGTCTCTCTCACTCACAGCTTCTATTTCTCTCTCTCTCACTAACTCACAGCTTCTCTTTCTCTCTCTCTCTCACAGCTTTTCTCTCTCTCTCACTCACTCACAGCTTCTCTTTCTCTCTCTCTCACTCACTCACAGCTTCTATTTCTCTCTCTCTCACACAGCTTCTCTTTCCCTCTATCTCTCTCACTCACAGCTTCTCTTTTCTCTCTCTCACACACACTCACAGCTTCTCTTTCTCTCTCTCTCCCTCACAGCTTCTCTTTCTCTCTCTCTCTCACTCACAGCTTCTCTTTCTCTTTCTCTCTCTCACTCACAGCTTCTCTCTCTCTCTCACTCACAGCTTCTCTTTCTCTCTCTCTCCCTCACTTACAGCTTCTCTCTCTCTCTAACAGCTTCTATTGTTCTCTCTCTCACTCACAGCTTCTCTCTCTCTCACTCACAGCTTCTCTTTCTCTCTCACTCACAGCTTCTCTTTCTCTCTCTCTCACTCACTCACCACTTCTCTTTTGCTCTCTCACTCACAGCTTCTCTTTCTCTCTCTCTCTGACAGCTTCTCTTTCTCTCTCACTCACAACTTCTCTTTCTCTCTCTCACTCACTCACAGCTTCTCTTTCTCTCTCTCTCTCACTCACAGTTTCTCTTTCTCTCTCTCACTCACAGCTTCGCTTTCTCTCTCTCTCACTCATTCACCGCTTCTCTTTCACTCTCTCACTCACAGCTTCTCTTTCTCTCTCACAGCTTCTTTCTGTCTCTCTCACTCACTATATCTCTTTCTCTCGCACTCTCACTCACTCAAACCTTCTCTTTCTCTATCTCTCTCACTCACAGCTTCTCTTTCTCTCTCTCACTCACAGCTTCTCTCTCTCTCTCTCACTCACAGCTTCTCTTTCTCTCTCTCTCTTGCTCACTCACAGGTTCTATTTCTCTCTCTGTCTCCCTCACTCACAGCTTCTCTTTCTCTCTCTCACACACTCACAGATTCTCTTTCTCTCTCTCTCTCACTCACAGCTTCTCTCTCTCTGTCTCTCTCACTCACAGCTTCTCTTTCTCTCTCACACACACAGCTTCTCTTTCTCTCTCACACACACAAGCTTCTCTATCTCTCTCACTCACTCACTCACTCACAACTTCTGTTTCTCTCTGTCTCTCACTAACAGCTTCAATTCTTCTCTCTCACAAACTCACAGCTTCTCCTCTCTCACTCACTCACTCACAGCTTCTCTTTCTCTCTCTCACACAGCTTCTCTTTCTCTCTCTCTCACTCACAGCTTCTCTCTCTCTCACACACAGCTTCTCTCTCTTTCTCTCACTTACAGCTTCTGTTTCTCTCTCTCTCTCACTCACAGCTTCTCTCTCTCTCTTTCTGTCTCACTCACAACTTCTCTTTCTCTCTCTCACTCACTCACTCACTCACTCACAGCTTCTCTTTCTCTCTCTCACTCACAGCTTCTCTCTCTCTCACTCACAGCTTCTCTTTCTCTCACTCACAGCTTCTCTTTCTCTCTCACTCACTCACTCACCACTTCTCTTTTGCTCTCTCACTCACAGCTTCTCTTTCTCTCTCTCTCTGACAGCTTCTCTTTCTCTCTCACTCACAACTTCTCTTTCTCTCTCTCACTCACTCACAGCTTCTCTTTCTCTCTCTCTCTCACTCACAGTTTCTCTTTCTCTCTCTCACTCACAGCTTCGCTTTCTCTCTCTCTCACTCATTCACCGCTTCTCTTTCACTCTCTCACTCACAGCTTCTCTTTCTCTCTCACAGCTTCTTTCTGTCTCTCTCACTCACTATATCTCTTTCTCTCGCACTCTCACTCACTCAAACCTTCTCTTTCTCTATCTCTCTCACTCACAGCTTCTCTTTCTCTCTCTCACTCACAGCTTCTCTCTCTCTCTCTCACTCACAGCTTCTCTTTCTCTCTCTCTCTTGCTCACTCACAGGTTCTATTTCTCTCTCTGTCTCCCTCACTCACAGCTTCTCTTTCTCTCTCTCACACACTCACAGATTCTCTTTCTCTCTCTCTCTCACTCACAGCTTCTCTCTCTCTGTCTCTCTCACTCACAGCTTCTCTTTCTCTCTCACACACACAGCTTCTCTTTCTCTCTCACACACACAAGCTTCTCTATCTCTCTCTCTCACTCACTCACTCACAACTTCTGTTTCTCTCTGTCTCTCACTAACAGCTTCAATTCTTCTCTCTCACAAACTCACAGCTTCTCCTCTCTCACTCACTCACTCACAGCTTCTCTTTCTCTCTCTCACACAGCTTCTCTTTCTCTCTCTCTCACTCACAGCTTCTCTCTCTCTCTCACATACAGCTTCTCTCTCTTTCTCTCACTTACAGCTTCTGTTTCTCTCTCTCTCTCACTCACAGCTTCTATCTCTCTCTTACTCACTCCCTGATTCTCTCTCTCTCTCTCACTCACAGCTTCTCTCTCTTTCTCACTAACACACAGCTTCTCTTTCTCTCTCTCTCATACTCACAGCTTCTCTTTCTCTCTCTCTCTCACTCACAGCTTCTCTTTCTCTCTCTCACACACACAGCTTCTGTTTCTCTCTCTCTCACTCACAGCTTCTCATTCTCTCTCTCTCACACACAGCTTCTTTCACTCTCACTCACTAACAGCTTCTCCTTCTCTCTCTCTCTCACACACACAGCTTCTCTCTCTCTCTCACTCACTTACACCTTCTATTTCTCTCTCTCTCTCACTCACAGCTGCTCTCTCTCTCTTACTCCCTGATACTCTCCCTCTCTCACTCACATCTTCTCTCTCTCTCAATTACTCACAGCTTCTCTTTCTCTCTCTCTCTCACAGCTTCTCTTTCTCTCTCTCTCTGACTCACAGCTTCTCATTCTCTCTCTCACACACACACACAGCTTCTCTTTCTCTCTCACTCACTCACAGCTTCTCTTTCTCTCTCTCACACACACAGCATCTCTTTCTCTCTCACTCAGTCACAGCTTCTCTTTCTCTCTCTCTCTCACTCACAGCTTCTCTCTCTCTCTCACTCACAGTTTTTCTTTCTCTCTCTCTCTCACTCACGGCTTCTCTCTCTCACTCACAGCTTCTCTTTCTCTCTCACTCACAGCTTCTCTTTCTCTCTCTCTCACTCACAGCGTCTCTTTCTCACTCTCTCTCACTCACAGATTCTCTCTCTCTCTCACTCACAGCTTCTCTCTCTCTCTCAATCACTCACAGCTTCTCTTTCTCTCTCTCTCTCAAAGCTTCTCTTTCTCTCTCTCTCTCACTCACAGCTTCTCATTCTCTCTCTCTCACACACACAGCTTCTCTTTCTCTCTCACTCACTCACAGCTTCTCTTTCTCTCTCTCTCTCTCTCACACACAGCATCTCTTTCTCTCTCACTCACTCACAGCTTCTCTTTCTCTCTCTCTCTCTCTCTCTCACTCACATCTTCTCTCTCTCTCTCACTCACAGTTTCTCTTTTTCTCTCTCTCTCACTCACGGCTTCTCTCTCTCTCTCAATCACAGCTTCTCTTTCTCTCTCACTCACAGCTTCTCTTTCTCTCTCTCTCTCACTCACAGCTTCTCTTTCTCTCACTCTCTCACTCACAGATTCTCTCTCTCACTCACTCACAGCTTCTCTCTCTCACTCTCTCTCAATTACAGCTTCACTTTCTCTCTCTCTCTCACTCACAGCTTCTCTCTCTCACTCTCTCTCAATTACAGCTTCACTTTCTCTCTCTCTCTCACTCACAGCGTCTCTTTCTTTCTCTCTCTCTCTCTCACACAGCTTCTCTCTCTCTTACTCACTCCCAGCTTCTCTCTCTCTCTCTCTCACTCACAGCTTCTCTCTCTCACTCACTCACAGCTTCTCTTTCTCTCTCTCTCACTCACAGCTTCTCTTTCTCTCTCTCTCTCTCTCTCACTCACAGCTTCTCTTTCTCTCTCTCACACACACAGCTACTCTCTCTCTCTCACTTACTTCTTTCTCTCTCTCTCTCAGCTTCTCTTTCTCTCTCTATCACACACACAGCTTCTCTTTCTCTCTCTCTATCACTCACAGCTTCTCTCTCTCTTACTCACAGCTTCTCTCTCTCTCTCACTCACTCACAGCTTCTCTTTCTCTCTCTCACTTACACCTTCTATTTCTCTCTGTCTCTCACACACAGCTTCTCTCTCTCTCTTACTCCCTGATTCTCTCTCACTGACTCACTCACAGCTTCTCTCTCACTCACTCACTCACTCACAGCTTCTCTTTCTCTCTCTCACTCACAGCTTCTCTCTCTCTCACACTCCAAGCATCTCATTCTCTCTCTATCACTCTCAGCTTCTCCTTCTCTCTCTCACACACACACAGCTTCTCTTTCTCTCTCTCTCACTCACAGCTTCTCTTTCTCTCTCTCTCTCTCTCTCTCACACACACATCTTCTCTTTCTCTCTCTCACTCACAGCTTCTCTTTCTCTCTCTCTCTCTCTCTCACTCACAGCTTCTCTTTCTCTCTCTCTCTCACTCATAGCTTCTCTTTCTCTCTCTCTCATACACAGCTTCTCTCTCTCACTCACTCACTCACAGCTTCTCTCTCTCTCACTCACTCACTCATAGCTTCTCTTTCTCTCACTCACAGCTTCTCTTTCTCTCGCTCTCTCACTAACAGATTCTCTTTCTCTCTCACACACACACAGCTTCTCTCTCTCTCACTCACAGCTTCTCTTTCTCTCTCTCACACTCTCAGCTTCTCTTTCTCTCTCTCTATCACACACACAGCTTCCCTCTCTCTCTCACAGCTTCTCTTTCTCTCTCTCTCTCACTCACAGCTTCTCTCTACTCTCACACACAGCTTCTATCTCTTTCTCTCACTTACAGCTTCTGTTTCTCTCTCTCTCTCACTCACAGCTTCTCTCTCTCTCTTACTCACTCCCTGATTCTCTCTCTCTCTCACTCACAGCTTCTCTCTCTTTCTCACTAACTCACAGCTTCTCTTTCTCTCTCACACACACTCACAGCTTCTCTTTCTCTCTCTCTCTCACTCACAGGATCTCTTTCTCTCTCACACACACACAGCTTCTGTCTCTCTCTCTCTCACTCACAGCTTCTCATTCTCTCTCTCTCACACAGCTTCTTTCTCTCTCACTCACTAACAGCTTCTCATTCTCTCTCTCTCACACACACACAGCTTCTCTCTCTCTCTCACTCACTTACACCTTCTATTTCTCTCTCTCTCTCACTCACAGCTGCTCTCTCTCTTACTCCCTGATACTCTCTCTCTCTCACTCACAGCTTCTCTCTCTCTCTCAATCACTCACAGCTTCTCTTTCTCTCTCTCACTCACAGCTTCTCTTTCTCTCTCTCTCTCACTCACAGCTTCTCATTCTCTCTCTCTCACACACACACAGCTTCTCTTTCTCTCTCACTCACTCACAGCTTCTCTTTCTCTCTCACACACACACACAGCATCTCTTTCTCTCTCTCTCTCACACAGTTTCTCTTTCTCTCTCTCTCACTCATGGCTTCTCTTTCTATCTCACTCACAGCTTCTCTTTCTCCTCTTACTCACTCCCAGCTTCTCTCTCTCTCTCTCACTCACAGCTTCTCACTCTCTCTCACTCACTCACAGTTTCTCTTTCTCTCTCTCTCTCACTCATGGCTTCTCTTTCTATCTCACTCACAGCTTATCTTTCTCCTCTTACTCACTCCCAGCTTCTCTCTCTCTCTCTCACTCACAGCTTCTCACTCTCTCTCACTCACTCACAGTTTCTCTTTCTCTCTCTCACACACACACAGCTTCTCTTTCTCTCTCTCTCTTTCTCTCACTCACAGCTTCTCTTTCTCTCTCACACACACACAGCTACTCTCTCTCTCTCACTTACAACTTCTCTCTCTCTCTCTCAGCTTCTCTTTCTCTCTCTATCACACACACAGCTTCTCTTTCTCTCTCTATCACAGCTACTCTCACTCTCTCTCACTCACAGATTCTCTCTCTCACTCACTCACTGCTTCTCTCTCTCACTCTCTCTCAATTACAGCTTCACTTTCTCTCTCACTCACAGCATCTCTTTCTCTCTCTCTCTCTCTCTCACTCACAGCTTCTCTCTCTCTCTTACTCACTCCCAGCTTCTCTCTCTCTCTCACTCACAGCTTCTCACTCTCTCTCATTCACTCACAGCTTCTCTTTCTCTCTCTCTCACTCACAGCTTCTCTTTCTCTCTCTCTCTATCTCTCACTCACAGCTTCTCTTTCTCTCTCTCACACACACAGCTACTCTCTCTCTCACTCACAGCTTCTCTCTCTCTCTCACTCACTCACAGCTTCTCTTTCTCTCTCTCTCACTTACACCTTCTATTTCTCTCTGTCTCTCACACACAGCTTCTCTCTCTCTCTTACTCCCTGATTCTCTCTCACTCACTCACTCACAGCTTCTCTCTCTCTCTCACTCACACACTCACAGCTTCTCTTTCTCTCTCTCTCACTCACAGCTTCTCTCTCTCTCTCTCTCACTCCCAGCATCTCATTCTCTCTCTCTCACTCTCAGCTTCTCTTTCTCTCTCTCTCACATACACAGCTTCTCTTTCTCTCTCTCTCACTCACAGCTTCTCTTTCTCTCTCTCTCTCTCTCACACACACATCTTCTCTTTCTCTCTCTCACTCACAGCTTCTCTTTCTCTCTCTCTCTCACTCACAGCTTCTCCTTCTCTCTCTCTCACTCATAGCTTCTCTTTCTCTCTCTCTCTCATACACAGCTTCTCTCTCTCTCACTCACTCACAGCTTCTCTCTCTCTCACTCACTCACTCATAGCTTCTCTTTCTCTCACACACAGCTTCTCTTTCTCTCGCTCTCTCACTAACAGCTTCTCTTTCTCTCTCACACACACACTCTCAGCTTCTCTTTCTCTCTCTCACACACACACACAGCTTCTCTCTCTCTCTCTCACTCACTTACACCTTCTATTTCTCTCTCTCTCTCACTCACAGCTGCTCTCTCTCTCTTACTCCCTGATACTCTCTCTCTCTCACTCACAGCTTCTCTCTCTCTCTCAATCACTCACAGCTTCTCTTTCTCTCTCTCACTCACAGCTTCTCTTTCTCTCTCACTCACAGCTTCTCATTCTCTCTCTCTCACACACACACAGCTTCTCTTTCTCTCTCACTCACTCACAGCTTCTCTTTCTCTCTCACACACACACACAGCATCTCTTTCTCTCTCTCTCACTCACAGTTTCTCTTTCTCTCTCTCTCTCTCTCACTCATGGCTTCTCTTTCTATCTCACTCACAGCTTCTCTTTCTCCTCTTACTCACTCCCAGCTTCTCTCTCTCTCTCACTCACAGCTTCTCACTCTCTCTCACTCACTCACAGTTTCTCTTTCTCTCTCTCTCTCACTCATGGCTTCTCTTTCTATCTCACTCACAGCTTCTCTTTCTCCTCTTACTCACTCCCAGCTTCTCTCTCTCTCACTCACTCACAGCTTCTCACTCTCTCTCACTCACTCACAGTTTCTCTTTCTCTCTCTCACACACACAGCTACTCTCTCTCTCTCACTTACAACTTCTCTCTCTCTCTCAGCTTCTCTTTCTCTCTCTATCACACACACAGCTTCTCTTTCTCTCTCTATCACAACTTCTCTCACTCTCTCTCACTCACAGATTCTCTCTCTCACTCACTCACTGCTTCTCTCTCTCACTCTCTCTCAATTACAGCTTCACTTTCTCTCACACTCACAGCATCTCTTTCTCTCTCTCTCTCTCACTCACAGCTTCTCTCTCTCTCTTACTCACTCCCAGCTTCTCTCTCTCTCTCACTCACAGCTTCTCACTCTCTCTCATTCACTCACAGCTTCTCTTTCTCTCTCTCTCACTCACAGCTTCTCTTTCTCTCTCTCTCTATCTCTCACTCACAGCTTCTCTTTCTCTCTCTCTCACACACACAGCTACTCGCTCTCTCACTCACAGCTTCTCTCTCTCTCTCACTCACTCACAGCTTCTCTTTCTCTCTCTCTCACTTACACCTTCTATTTCTCTCTGTCTCTCACACACAGCTTCTCTCTCTCTCTTACTCCCTGATTCTCTCTCACTCACTCACTCACAGCTTCTCTCTCTCTCACTCACACACTCACAGCTTCTCTTTCTCTCTCTCTCACTCACAGCTTCTCTCTCTCTCTCTCTCACTCCCAGCATCTCATTCTCTCTCTCTCACTCTCAGCTTCTCTTTCTCTCTCTCTCACATACACAGCTTCTCTTTCTCTCTCTCTCACTCACAGCTTCTCTTTCTCTCTCTCTCTCTCTCACACACATCTTCTCTTTCTCTCTCACTCACAGATTCTCTTTCTCTCTCTCTCTCTCTCACTCACAGCTTCTCCTTCTCTCTCTCTCACTCACAGCTTCTCTTTCTCTCTCTCTCTCACTCACAGCTTCTCTTTCTCTCTCTCTCTCACTCATAGCTTCTCTTTCTCTCTCTCTCTCATACACAGCTTCTCTCTCTCTCTCTCTCACTCACTCACAGCTTCTCTCTCTCTCACTCACTCACTCATAGCTTCTCTTTCTCTCACACACAGCTTCTCTTTCTCTCGCTCTCTCACTAACAGCTTCTCTTTCTCTCTCACACACACACTCTCAGCTTCTCTTTCTCTCTCTCTATCACACACACAGCTTCTCTCTCTCTCTCTCTCACAGCTTCTCTTTCTTTCTCTCTCTCACTCACAGCATCTCTCTCTCACACACACAGCTTCTCTCTCTTTATCTCACTTACAGCTTCTGTTTCTCTCTTTCTCTCACTCACAGCTTCTCTCTCTCTCTTACTCACTCCCTGATTCTCTCTCTCTCTCTCACTCACAGCTTCTCTCTCTTTCTCACTAACTCACAGCTTCTGTTTCTCTCTCTCTCTCACTCACAGCTTCTCATTCTCTCTCTCTCTCTCACAGCTTCTTTCTCTCTCACGCACTAACAGCTTCTCCTTCTTTCTCTCTCTCACACACACAGCTTCTCTCTCTCTCTCTCACTCACAGCTTCTCTCTCTTTCTTTCTCTCTCTCACTCACAGCTTCTCTTTCTCTCTCTCTCTCTCACTCACAGCTTCTCTCTCTCTCTCTCTCACTCACAGCTTCTCTTTATATATCTCTCACTCACAGCTTCTCTTTCACTCTCGCTCATTCACATCTTCTCTCTCTCTCACTCACAGCTTCTCTTTCTCTCTCCCTCTCACTCACAGCTTCTCTCTCTCACTCACAGCTTCTCTCTCTCTCACTCTCTCTCACAGCTTCTCTTTCTCTCTCTCTCTCTTACTCACAGCTTCTCTCTCTCACTCACAGCCTCTTTCTCTCTCTTACTCAGTCCCAGATTCTCTCTCTCTCTCCCACACAGCTTCTCACTCTCTCTCTCACTCACTCACAGCTTCACTTTCTCTCTCTCTCTCACTCACAGCTTCTCTTTCTCTCTCTCTCTCACTCACAGCTTCTCTTTCTCTCTCACACACAAACAGCTTCTCTCTCTCTCTCACTCTCAGCTTTTCTTTCTCTCTCTCTATCACTTACACAGCTTCTCTTTCTCTCTCGCTCTCACTCAGCTTCTCTTTCTCTCTCTCTCACTCACAGCTTCTCTCTCTCTCTTTCACTCACAGCTTCTCTTTCTCTCTCTCTCACTTACAGCTTCTATTTCTCTCTCTCTCACTCACAGCTTCCCCCTCTCTCTCCTACTCCCTGATTCTCTCTCTCTCACACTCACAGCTTCTCTCTCTCTCACTCACAGCTTCTCTTTCTCTCTCTCTCTCACTCACAGCTTCTCTTTCTTTCTTTCTCTCTCTCACTCATAGCTTCTCTTTCTCTCTCACACACACAGCTTCTCTCTCTCACACACACACACAGCTTCTCTTTCTCTTTCTCTCTCACTCACACCTTCTCATTCTCTCTCTCTGACTCTCAGCTTCTCTCTCTCTCACACACAGCTTCTCTTTCTCTCTCACTCACTCACAGCTTCTCTTTCTCTCTCTCACACACACACAGCTCCTCTTTCTCTCTCTCTCTCACTCACAGCTTCTCTTTCTCTCTCTCACTCACAGCTTCTATTTCTCTCTCTCTCACACACACACAGCTTCTCTCTCTCTCTCTCACTCACAGCTTCCCTTTCTCTCTCTCACTCACAGCTTCTCTTTCTCTCTCTATCTCTCTCTCACTCACAGCTTCTCTTTCTCTCTCTCAATAACTCACAGCTTCTCTCTCTCTCTCTCTCTCACTCACAGCTTCTCTTTTTTTCTCTCTCTCTCTAACTCACAGCTTCTCTTTCTCTCTCTCACTCACTCACTCACAGCTTCTCAATCTCTCTCTGTCTCTCTCATTCACAGCTTCTCTTTCTCTTTCTCTCACTAACTCACAGCTTCTCTCTCTCACTCACTCACAGCTTCTCTTTCTCTCTCTCTCACTCACTCACAGCTACTATTTCTGTCTCTCTCACACAAAGCTTCACTTTCTCTCTCTCTCACTCACAGCTTCTATTTCTCTCTCTCTCACGCACACACAGCTTCTCTTTCTCTCTCTCTCTCTCACTCACAGCTTCTCTTTCTCTCTCTCACTCACAGCTTCTCTTTCTCTCTCTATCTCTCTCTCACTCACAGCTTCTCTTTCTCTCTCTCTCAATAACTCACAGCTTCTCTCTCTCTCTCACACTCACTCACAGCTTCTCTTTTTCTCTCTCGCTCTCTCACTCATAGCTTCTCTTTCTCTCTCTCTCACTCACTCACAGCTTCTCAATCTCTCTCTGTCTCTCTCATTCACAGCTTCTCTTTCTCTTTCTCTCACTAACTCACAGCTTCTCTCTCTCACTCACTCACAGCTTCTCTTTCTCTCTCTCTCACTCACTCACAGCTACTATTTCTGTCTCTCTCACACACAGCTTCTCTTTCTCTCTCTATCTCTCTCTCACTCACAGCTTCTCTCTCTCTCTCTCTCAATAACTCACTGCTTCTCTCTCTCTATCTCTCTCACTCACAGCTTCTCCTTACTTTCTCTCTCGCTCTCACTCACAGCTTCTCTTTCTCTCTCTCACTCACAGCTTCTCTTTCTCTCTCTCTCAATCATTCACCGCTTCTCTTTCTCTCTCTCACTCTCAGCTTCTCTTTCTCTCTCTCTCTCACACACGGCTCCTCTTTCTCTCTCTCTCTCTCACTCACAGCTTCTCTTTCTCTCTCTCTCACTCACAGCTTCTATTTCTCTCTCTCTCACACACACAGCTTAAGAACATAAGAACATAAGAACAGCCTTGCTGGAACAGGCCTCAGCCCATCCAGTCCAGCATTCTGTCTCACACAGTGGCTCACCATTTCCTTCAGGGTATTCCCAAGGAGATGCCTTCACCTGCTTAGGATTCCCTGGAAATGGCATTGAGAGATATCCTGCCTATCTCTCCAACCCGGAGGTTGTCCTTAGGTAGCCATAATTATAGCCATTGATAGCCTTGTCCTCCATGAACTTGTCTAATCCTTTCTTAAAGCTGTCAAGACTGACAGCTGTCACCACTTCTTCTGGCAGGGAGTTCCATAGACCAGTAATCCTCTGGGTGAAAAAGTACTTTCTCTTATTTGTTTGAGAACTAGTACCCAAAAGTTTCATGGAGTGTCCCCTAGTTCTAGTGTTGTGCGATAGGGAAAATAGTTTTTCCTTATCCACTTTGTCCACACCGTGCATGATTTTATAAACTTCAATCAGGTCACCTCTTAGACGCCGTCGTTCAAGAGTGAAAAGGCCCAACCGTTGCAGCCTCAGATGGTAAGGAAGGTGTTCCAGTCCCCTAATCATTCTGGTTGCCCTCCTCTGTACTTTCTCCAACTCCATAATATCCTTCTGGAGGTATGGCGACCAGAACTGTACACAGTATTCCAGATGGGGCCTCACCATAGATTTATAAAGAGGCAAAATGACACTTGCTGACTTATTTTCTATACCCTTCCTAATGATCCCTAACATTGAGTTTGCTTTTTTCACTGCTGAGGCACACTGGGTTGACGCCTTCATTGAGCTGTCCACCAGGACACCAAGGTCCCTTTCCTGGTTTGTCGCAGAGAGTTCAGACCCCATCAGTTTATAAATGTAATTGGGGTTTTTTGCCCCAACATGCATCACTCTGCACTTACTGATGTTGAAGCTCATTTGCCACTGTTTTGCCCACTCCCCCAGTGTCAAGAGATCCCTCTGGAGCTCTTCACAATCTCTCACAGTTTTCACTACCCTGTATAATTTAGTGTCGTCAGCAAATTTGGCTACCTTGCTTTTTACTCCTACCTCTAGATCATTTATGAAGAGGTTGAAAAGCAGGGGTCCCAGTACTGAACCTTGGGGGACCCCACTCTTTACTTCCCTCCACTTGGTGAAGTGTCCATTTAGTGCTACCCTCTGTTTCCTGTCCCTTAGCCAGTTGCTGATCCAGGACAAGACCTGTCCCTTTATTCCATGACTGGTAAGTTTATTCAAGAGCCTTTGGTGTGGGACCTTGTCAAAAGCCTTCTGAAAGTCCAGATAAACAATGTCAACTGGATCCCCCTTATCCACATGCTTGTTGACACTCTCAAAAAATTCCAACAGATTAGTGAGGCATGATTTGCCCTTGCAAAAGCCATGTTGGCTCTCCTTTAGCAGCGCCTCCTCTTCTATTAATTCTATCTTTTAGGATGGTTTCCATCACTTTACCTGGGACACATGTCAAACTGACAGGCCGGTAATTTCCTGGATCACCCCTGGATCATTTTTTGAAAATTGGTGTTACATTCGCTACCTTCCAGTCATCAGGCACAAAGCCTGATTTGAGGGAAAGATTATATATTTTGGCTAGGATATCAGCAATTTCATCTTTAAGTTCCCTGAGAACTCGTGGATGGATGCCATCTGGTGTTTAGCTTAACAAGACATGCAAGGACCTCCTCCCTGGTTATTTCTATCTTGCTTAATTCTTCGGTTTCCCTCCCTACGAAGATAGGTTCTGTTTTGGGCATGTGGTCTCTATCTTCTTCAGTGAATACTGAAGCAAAGAATTCATTGAGTCTCTCTGCAATCTCTGTTTCCTCTTTAATAACCCCTTGCCTTCCATTGTCATCTAATGGTCCAATGGCCTTCCTAGTTGGGTTCTTACTTCTAATGTACTTAAAGAAGTCTTTGTTATTCCTCTGAGTATTTTTAGCTATACGCTCCTCAAAGTCTTGCTTTGCTTTCCTGATTGTTGCCTTGCATTTGTTCTGCCAGAATTTATGTTTCTGCCTGCTGTCCTCATTTGGACAAGCCTTCCATCTTCTAAATGAGCTTTTCTTGCTCTTGATCACTTCCCGAACAGCTCCTGTAAGCCACATTGGAGTCCTCTTGGACCTGGCAGTGCCCTTTTTCCTTTTGGGTATGCATTCCAATTGGGCCTCTGTTATTGTTTTTGTAAACAGCCTCCATGCCACTTGGAGTGTTTGGACTCTCTCAATTTTCCCTTTCAGTTTCTTTTTTACTAGTTTCCTCATCTTTGGGAAATTTCCTTTTTGAAAATTTAAGGTCTCTGTGTTAGATTTTATCAGTGACTTGCGGTCTATGATCAAGTTAAACATAATTGAGTTGTGGTCACTGTTCCCTATTGGATCAGTCACATTAACATCTTGCACCAGATCCTGAGTATTACTCAGGATCAAGTCAAGGATTCTTGTACCTCTAGTTGGGTCTTCAACCATCTGTCCCAGGGAACAATCATTGAGCATATCTAGGAACTTTATCTCTTTATCATGTGCTGAACAACAGTTCACCCAGTCTATGTGAGGGTAATTGAAGTCCCCCATTATAACCAGGCTTCCCTTCCTGGATGCCTCCTTTACAACATTCTCCAACTGCCAGTCTCCCTCAAGAGTTTGGGTCGGAGGCCGATAGTATATGCCTACTGTTAGACCATCCTTGTGGCCTGGTACTCTTACCCACAGAGCTTCTAATGGTGACTCTAAATCACCTAGATATTCCAATTCATAAGATTTTATCACTTCTTTGACATACAAGGCTACACCACCTCCTGTTTGCCCCTTCCTATCCTTCCTGTACAATTTGTAGCCTGGGATAACTGTATCCCATTGGTTATCATCCGTCCACCAGGTTTCAGTGATACCAATAATATCAATATTTTTATCTATTGCTAAGTATTCCAGCTCCCCTATTTTGTTCCGGAGGCTTCTGGCATTTGTATACAAGCATTTATATATGCATTTCTGACACAGTCTTTTGTGTCCAGTTGCATTGTTAGACTGCCTCTTGCATCCTTCTGCTAGAATGCTAGTGACTAGCTCCTTGCTCTGCTCAGTAATTTTTGCATCCTCCTCACTACTCAAGTACACACTTTCCCGAACCGGATGCTGCCCAGCTCCTGTCGGCTTTCCCCCAGTTATCAGTTTAAAAGCTGCTCTGCAGCCTTTTTGATGTTGAGTGCCAGCAATCTGGTCCCATCATGGTTTAAATGCAACCCATCCCTCCTGAACAGATTTGGCTTGTCCCAAAATGTTCTCCAGTTCCTGACAAATCTGAAGCCCTCCTCTCGACACCACCGCCTCATCCACGCATTGAGGCTTCTGAACTCTGCCTGCCTGGTAGGTCCTGCGCGAGGGACAGGCAGCACTTCTGAAAATGCTACCTTGGAAGTCCGGGACTTCAATCTTCTTCCTAACAACCTAAATTTGGCTTCCAGGACAGACCGCTTGGCCTTCCCAACATCATTAGTACCAACGTGTACCATGACAACTGGCTCGTTCCCAGTTCTCTCTAACAATCTATCTAGATTTCTTGTGATGTCTGCAACTTTTGCACCTGGCAGGCAAGTCACCATACGGTTATCATGTGTATCACAAATCCATTTCTCTGTATTTCTAATTATTGAATCGCCTAGTACAAGGAGCCTCTCTCCTGCAATCTGTTCATCTACATGCACCTCATCAACCATATTAAGGGAGAGAACCTCAGTTTGTTCCTGATGTTCATCTTCCTGGATCTCATCAAGTGTGATGAAGGAGAGATCATCAGGTGGAACCAGTTGTTCCTCTGTGTGTTCCTCGTCAGGTGTGATAAGGGAAAGAGCCTCAAATTTATTCTGTAATTTCAGACTCTCAGAGTGATCCCCTACTCTTCTCCTCCTTTGAGTCACATTCCTCCAACCATCTCCCTCCTGAGTTAGTGAAGGGCCTTCTCCCTCAGAACTGTGCCCTGTCTCTTCTTTGTCCAGCATAGTCTGCTCCGCTCTGTCCAAGAACAGCTCAAGCTCCTTAATTTGTTGGTGGTTAGATATGCGGGCCTCTAGCGGGCTTCTCTTTCTCTCTCTCTCTCTCACTCACAGCTTCTCTTTCTCTTTCTCTCTCTCACTCACAGCTCTTTCTCTCTCTCTCTCTCTCACTCACAGCTTCTCTTTCTCTCTCTCAATAACTCACAGCTTCTCTCTCTCTCTCTCACTCACTCACAGCTTCTCTTTTTTTCTCTCTCTCTCTCACAGCTTCTCTTTCTCTCTCTCTCACTCACTCACAGCTTCTCAATCTCTCTCTGTCTCTCTCATTCACAGCTTCTCTTTCTCTTTCTCTCACTAACTCTCAGCTTCTCTCTCTCTCTCTCACAGCTTCTCTTTCTCTCTCTCTCATCGCTTCTCTTTCTCTCTATCTCTCTCACTCACAGCTTCTCCTTTCTTTCTCTCTCCCTCTCTCACTCACAGCTTCTCTTTCTCTCTCTCACTCACAGCTTCTCTTTCTCTCTCTTTCAATCATTCACCGCTTCTCTTTCACTCTCTCACTCACAGCTTCTCTTTCTCTCTCACACCTTCTCTTTCTCTCTCTCACTCACAGCTTCTCTTTCTCTCGCTCTCTCACTCAATCAAACCTTCTCTTTCTCTATCTCTCTCACTCACTCAGCTTCTGTTTCTCTCTCACTCACAGCTTCTCTTTCTCTCTCTCTCTCACTCACAGCTTCTCTTTCTCTCTCTCACACTCACAGGTTCTATTTCACTCTCTGTCTCCCTCACTCACAGCTTCTCTATCTCTCTCACTCTCTCACTCACAGCTTCTCTTTCTCTCTCTATCTCTCTCTCACTCACAGCTTCTCTATCTCTCTCACTCTCTCACTCACAGCTTCTCTTTCTCTCTCTATCTCTCTCTCACTCACAGCTTCTCTTTCTCTCTCTCAATAACTCACAGCTTCTCTCTCTCTCAATCACTCACAGCTTCTCTTTCTCTCTCTCTCTCACTCACAGCTTCTCTTTCTCTCTCTCTCTCTCACTCACAGTTTCTCAATCTCTCTCTCTCAATCACTCACAGCTTCTCTTTCTCTCTCTCTCTCACTCACAGCTTCTCTTTCTCTCTCTCTCTCTCACTCACAGCTTCTCTTTCTCTCTCTCTCAATAACTCACTGCTTCTCTCTCTCTATCTCTCTCACTCACAGCTTCTCCTTACTTTCTCTCTCGCTCTCACTCACAGCTTCTCTTTCTCTCTCTCACTCACAGCTTCTCTTTCTCTCTCTCTCAATCATTCACCGCTTCTCTTTCTCTCTCTCACTCTCAGCTTCTCTTTCTCTCTCTCTCTCACACACGGCTCCTCTTTCTCTCTCTCTCTCACTCACAGCTTCTCTTTCTCTCTCTCTCACTCACAGCTTCTATTTCTCTCTCTCTCTCACACACAGCTTCTCTTTCTCTCTCTCTCTCACTCACAGCTTCTCTTTCTCTTTCTCTCTCTCACTCACAGCTCTTTCTCTCTCTCTCTCTCTCTCACTCACAGCTTCTCTTTCTCTCTCTCAATAACTCACAGCTTCTCTCTCTCTCTCTCACTCACTCACAGCTTCTCTTTTTTTCTCTCTCTCTCTCACAGCTTCTCTTTCTCTCTCTCTCACTCACTCACAGCTTCTCAATCTCTCTCTGTCTCTCTCATTCACAGCTTCTCTTTCTCTTTCTCTCACTAACTCTCAGCTTCTCTTTCTCTCTCTCTCACAGCTTCTCTTTCTCTCTCTCTCATCGCTTCTCTTTCTCTCTATCTCTCTCACTCACAGCTTCTCCTTTCTTTCTCTCTCCCTCTCTCACTCACAGCTTCTCTCTCTCTCACTCACAGCTTCTCTTTCTCTCTCCCTCTCACTCACAGCTTCTCTCTCTCTCACTCACAGCTTCTCTCTCTCTCACTCTCTCTCACTCACAGCTTCTCTTTCTCTCTCTCTCTCACTCACAGCTTCCCCCTCTCTCTCTTACTCACTCCCTGATTCTCTCTCTCACACACTCACAGCTTCTCTCTCTCTCTCACTCACAGCTTCTCTCTCTCACTCACTCACTCACAGTTTCTCTTTCTCCCTCTCTCACTCACAGCTTCTCTCTCTCACACACTCCAAGCATCTCATTCTCTCTCTATCACTCTCAGCTTCTCCTTCTCTCTCTCACACACACACAGCTTCTCTTTCTCTCTCTCTCACTCACAGCTTCTCTTTCTCTCTTTCTCTCACACACACACACATCTTCTCTTTCTCTCTCTCACTCACAGCTTCTCTTTCTCTCTCTCTCTCACTCACAGCTTCTCCTTCTCTCTCTCTCACTCAAAACTTCTCTTTCTCTCTCTCTCTCACTCACAGCTTCTCTTTCTCTCTCTCTCTCACTCATAGCTTCTCTTTCTCTCTCTCTCATACACAGCTTCTCTCTCTCACTCACTCACTCACAGCTTCTCTCTCTCTCACTCACTCACTCATAGCTTCTCTTTCTCTCACTCACAGCTTCTCTTTCTCTCGCTCTCTCACTAACAGATTCTCTTTCTCTCTCACACACACACAGCTTCTCTCTCTCTCACTCACAGCTTCTCTTTCTCTCTCACACACACTCTCAGCTTCTCTTTCTCTCTCTCTATCACACACACAGCTTCTCTCTCTCTCACACAGCTTCTCTTTCTCTCTCGCTCTCTCTCACAGCTTCTCTCTCTCTCACACACAGCTTCTATCTCTTTCTCTCACTTACAGCTTCTGTTTCTCTCTCTCTCACTCACAGCTTCTCTCTCTCTCTTACTCACTCCCTGATTCTCTCTCTCTCTCTCACTCACAGCTTCTCTCTCTTTCTCACTAACTCACAGCTTCTCTTTCTCTCACACACACACTCACAGCTTCTCTTTCTCTCTCTCTCTCACTCACAGGTTCTCTTTCTCTCTCACACACACACAGCTTCTGTCTCTCTCTCTCTCACTCACAGCTTCTCATTCTCTCTCTCTCACACAGCTTCTTTCTCTCACACTCACTAACAGCTTCTCATTCTCTCTCTCTCTCACACACACAGCTTCTCTCTCTCTCTCTCACTCACTTACACCTTCTATTTCTCTCTCTCTCTCACTCACAGCTGCTCTCTCTCTCTTACTCCCTGATACTCTCTCTCTCTCACTCACAGCTTCTCTCTCTCTCTCAATCACTCACAGCTTCTCTTTCTCTCTCTCACTCACAGCTTCTCTTTCTCTCTCTCTCTCACTCACAGCTTCTCATTCTCTCTCTCACACACACACAGCTTCTCTTTCTCTCTCACTCACTCACAGCTTCTCTTTCTCTCTCACACACACACACAGCATCTCTTTCTCTCTCTCTCACTCACAGTTTCTCTTTCTCTCTCTCTCTCACACAGCTTCTCTTTCTCTCTCACACACATCTTCTCTTTCTCTCTCTCTCCCACTCACAGCTTTTCTTTCTCTCTCTCTCTCACTCACAGCTTCTCCTTATCTCTCTCTCTCACTCACACCTTCTCTTTCACTCGCTCATTCACAACTTCCCTCTCTCTCACTCACTCACAGCTTCTCTTTCTCTCTCCCTCTCACTCACAGCTTCTCTCTCTCTCACTCACAGCTTCTCTCTCTCTCACTCTCTCTCACTCACAGCTTCTCTTTCTCTCTCTCTCACTCACAGCTTCCCCCTCTCTCTCTTACTCACTCCCTGATTCTCTCTCTCACACACTCACAGCTTCTCTCTCTCACTCACAGCTTCTCTCTCTCTCACTCACTCACTCACAGCTTCTCTTTCTCTCTCTCTCACTCACAGCTTCTCTCTCTCCTACACTCCAAGCATCTCATTCTCTCTCTATCACTCTCAGCTTCTCCTTCTCTCTCTCACACACACACAGCTTCTCTTTCTCTCTCTCTCACTCACAGCTTCTCTTTCTCTCTCTCTCTCTCACACACACACATCTTCTCTTTCTCTCTCTCACTCACAGCTTCTCTTTCTCTCTCTCTCTCACTCACAGCTTCTCCTTCTCTCTCTCTCACTCAAAACTTCTCTTTCTCTCACTCTCACTCACAGCTTCTCTTTCTCTCTCTCTCTCACTCATAGCTTCTCTTTCTCTCTCTCTCATACACAGCTTCTCTCTCTCACTCACTCACTCACAGCTTCTCTCTCTCTCACTCACTCACTCATAGCTTCTCTTTCTCTCACTCACAGCTTCTCTTTCTCTCGCTCTCTCACTAACAGATTCTCTTTCTCTCTCACACACACACAGCTTCTCTCTCTCTCACTCACAGCTTCTCTTTCTCTCTCTCTCACACTCTCAGCTTCTCTTTCTCTCTCTCTATCACACACACAGCTTCTCCCTCTCTCTCACAGCTTCTCTTTCTCTCTCTCTCTCACTCACAGCTTCGCTCTCTCTCACACACAGCTTCTATCTCTTTCTCTCACTTACAGCTTCTGTTTCTCTCTCTCTCACTCACAGCTTCTCTCTCTCTCTTACTCACTCCCTGATTCTCTCTCTCTCTCTCTCACAGCTTCTCTCTCTTTCTCACTAACTCACAGCTTCTCTTTCTCTCTCACACACACTCACAGCTTCTCTTTCTCTCTCTCTCTCACTCACAGGTTCTCTTTCTCTCTCACACACACACAGCTTCTGTCTCTCTCTCTCTCTCACTCACAGCTTCTCATTCTCTCTCTCTCTCACAGCTTCTTTCTCTCTCGCTCACTAACAGCTTCTCATTCTCTCTCTCTCACACACACAGCTTCTCTCTCTCTCTCTCACTCACTTACACCTTCTATTTCTCTCTCTCTCTCATTCACAGCTGCTCTCTCTCTTACTCCCTGATACTCTCTCTCTCTCACTCACAGCTTCTCTCTCTCTCTCAATCACTCACAGCTTCTCTTTCTCTCTCTCACTCACAGCTTCTCTTTCTCTCTCTCTCTCACTCACAGCTTCTCATTCTCTCTCTCTCACACACACACAGCTTCTCTTTCTCTCTCACTCACTCACAGCTTCTCTTTCTCTCTCACACACACACACAGCATCTCTTTCTCTCTCTCTCACTCACAGTTTCTCTTTCTCTCTCTCTCTCACTCACGGCTTCTCTTTCTATCTCACTCACAGCTTCTCTTTCTCCTCTTACTCACTCCCAGCTTCTCTCTCTCTCTCTCACTCACAGCTTCTCACTCTCTTTCACTCACTCACAGTTTCTCTTTCTCTCTCTCTCACTCACAGCTTCTCTTTCTCTCTCTATCTCTCACTCACAGCTTCTCTCTCTCTCACACACACACACACACAGCTTCTCTTTCTCTCTCTCTCTCTCTCACTCACAGCTTCTCTTTCTCTCTCTCACACACACAGCTACTCTCTCTCTCTCACTTACAACTTCTCTCTCTCTCTCTCTCAGCTTCACTTTCTCTCTCTATCACACACACAGATTCTCTTTCTCTCTATCACAGCTTCTCTCACTCTCTCTCACTCACAGATTCTCTCTCTCACTCACTCACTGCTTCTCTCTCTCACTCTCTCTCAATTACAGCTTCACTTTCTCTCTCACTCACAGCATCTCTTTCTCTCTCTCTCTCTCTCACTCACAGCTTCTCTCTCTCTCTTACTCACTCCCAGCTTCTCTCTCTCTCTCACTCACAGCTTCTCACTCTCTCTCATTCACTCACAGCTTCTCTTTCTCTCTCTCTCACTCACAGCTTCTCTTTCTCTCTCTCTCTATCTCTCACTCACAGCTTCTCTTTCTCTCTCTCACACACACAGCTACTCTCTCTCTCACTCACAGCTTCTCTCTCTCTCTCACTCACTCACAGCTTCTCTTTCTCTCTCTCTCACTTACACCTTCTATTTCTCTCTGTCTCTCACACACAGCTTCTCTCTCTCTCTTACTCCCTGATTCTCTCTCACTCACTCACTCACAGCTTCTCTCTCTCTCACTCAAACACTCACAGCTTCTCTTTCTCTCTCTCTCACTCACAGCTTCTCTCTCTCTCTCTCACTCCCAGCATCTCATTCTCTCTCTCTCACTCTCAGCTTCTCTTTCTCTCTCTCACACACATACAGCTTCTCTTTCTCTCTCTCTCACTCACAGCTTCTCTTTCTCTCTCTCTCTCTCACACACACATCTTCTCTTTCTCTCTCTCACTCACAGCTTCTCTTTCTCTCTCTCTCTCACTCACAGCTTCTCCTTCTCTCTCTCACACAGCTTCTCTTTCTCTCTCTCTCTCACTCACAGCTTCTCTTTCTCTCTCTCTCTCACTCATAGCTTCTCTTTCTCTCTCTCTCTCATACACAGCTTCTCTCTCTCACTCACTCACAGCTTCTCTCTCTCTCACTCACTCACTCATAGCTTCTCTTTCTCTCACACACAGCTTCTCTGTCTCTCGCTCTCTCACTAACAGCTTCTCTTTCTCTCTCACACACACACTCTCAGCTTCTCTTTCTCTCTCTCTCTATCACACACACAGCTTCTCTGTCTCTCTCACACCTTCTCTTTCTTTCTCTCTCTCACTCACAGCTTCTCTCTCTCACACACACAGCTTCTCTTTCTCTCTCTCTCACACACAGCTTCTGTTTCTCTCTCTCTCTCACTCACAGCTTCTCATTCTCTCTCTCTCTCTCACAGCTTCTTTCTCTCTCACGCACTAACAGCTTCTCCTTCTTTCTCTCTCACACACATAGCTTCTCTCTCTCTCTCTCACTCACAGCTTCTCTCTCTTTCTTTCTCTCTCTCACTCACAGCTTCTCTTTCTCTCTCTCTCTCTCACTCACAGCTTCTCTTTCTCTCTCTCTCACTCACAGCTTCTCTTTATCTCTCTCTCACTCACAGCTTCTCTTTCACTCTCGCTCATTCACAGCTTCTCTCTCTCTCTCACTCACAGCTTCTCTTTCTCTCTCCCTCTCACTCACAGCTTCTCTCTCTCACTCACAGCTTCTCTCTCTCTCTCTCTCTCTTACTCACAGCTTCTCTCTCTTTCTCACTCACAGCCTCTTTCTCTCTCTTACTCAGTCCCAGATTCTCTCTCTCTCTCCCACACAGCTTCTCACTCTCTCTCTCACTCACTCACAGCTTCACTTTCTCTCTCTCTCTCCCTCACAGCTTCTCTTTCTCTCTCTCTCTCATTCACAGGTTCTCTTTCTCTCTCACACACAAACAGCTTCTCTCTCTCTCTCACTCTCAGCTTTTCTTTCTCTCTCTCTATCACTTACACAGCTTCTCTTTCTCTCTCGCTCTCACTCAGCTTCTCTTTCTCTCTCTCTCACTCACAGCTTCTCTTTCTCTCTCTCTCTCACCCACTCACAGCTTCTCAATCTCCCTCTGTCTCTCTCATTCACAGCTTCTCTTTCTCTTTCTCTCACTAACTCACAGGTTCTCTCTCTCACTCACTCACAGCTTCTCTTTCTCTCTCTCTCACTCACTCACAGCTACTATTTCTGTCTCTCTCACACAAAGCTTCACTTTCTCTCTATCTCTCTCACTCACAGCTTCTCCTTACTTTCTCTCTCTCTCTCTCACTCACAGCTTCTATTTCTCTCTCTCTCACACACACACAGCTTCTCTTTCTCTCTCTCTCTCTCACTCACAGCTTCTCTTTCTCTCTCTCACTCACAGCTTCTCTTTCTCTCTCTCTCTCTCACTCACAGCTTCTCTTTCTCTCTCTCTCAATAACTCACAGCTTCTCTCTCTCTCTCACACTCACTCACAGCTTCTCTTTTTCTCTCTGCTCTCTCACTCATAGCTTCTCTTTCTCTCTCTCTCACTCACTCACAGCTTCTCAATCTCTCTCTGTCTCTCTCATTCACAGCTTCTCTTTCTCTTTCTCTCACTAACTCACAGCTTCTCTCTCTCACTCACTCACAGCTTCTCTTTCTCTCTCTCTCACTCACTCACAGCTACTATTTCTGTCTCTCTCACACAGCTTCTCTTTCTCTCTCTATCTCTCTCTCACTCACAGCTTCTCTTTCTCTCTCTCTCAATAACTCACAGCTTCTCTCTCTCTATCTCTCTCACTCACAGCTTCTCCTTACTTTCTCTCTCTCTCTCACTCACAGCTTCTCTTTCTCTTTCTCTCACTAACTCTCAGCTTCTCTTTCTCTCTCTCTCACAGCTTCTCTTTCTCTCTCTCTCTCTCATAGCTTCTCTTTCTCTCTATCTCTCTCACTCACAGCTTCTCCTTTCTTTCTCTCTCCCTCTCTCACTCACAGCTTCTCTTTCTCTCTCTCACTCACAGCTTCTCTTTCTCTCTCTCTCAATCATTCACCGCTTCTCTTTCACTCTCTCACTCACAGCTTCTCTTTCTCTCTCACACCTTCTCTTTCTCTCTCTCACTCACAGCTTCTCTTTCTCTCGCTCTCTCACTCAATCAAACCTTCTCTTTCTCTATCTCTCTCACTCACTCAGCTTCTGTTTCTCTCTCACTCACAGCTTCTCTTTCTCTCTCTCTCTCACTCACAGCTTCTCTTTCTCTTTCTCACACTCACAGGTTCTATTTCACTCTCTGTCTCCCTCACTCACAGCTTCTCTATCTCTCTCACTCTCTCACTCACAGCTTCTCTTTTTCTCTCTCACTCACAGCTTCTCTTTCTCTCTCTATCTCTCTCTCACTCACAGCTTCTCTTTCTCTCTCTCAATAACTCACAGCTTCTCTCTCTCAGTCACTCATAGCTTCTCTTTCTCTCTCTCTCTCACTCACAGCTTCTCTTTCTCTCTCTCTCTCTCACTCACAGTTTCTCAATCTCTCTCTGTCTCTCTCATTCACAGCTTCTCTTTCTCTTTCTCTCACTAACTCACAGCTTCTCTTTCTCTCTCTCTTACAGCTTCTCTTTCTCTCTCTCTCTCTCTCTCACTCACTCACAGCTTCTCTTTCTTTCTCTCTCTCTCTCACTCACTCACAGCTACTATTTCTCTCTCACACACACACAGCTTCACTTTTTCTCTCTCACTCACAGCTTCTCCTTTCTTTCTTTCTCTCTCTCACTCACAGCTTCTCTTTCTCTCTCTCTCACTCACAGCTTCTCTTTCTCTCTCACACACACAGCTTCTCTTTCTCTCTCTCTCCCACTCACAGCTTTTCTTGCTCTCTCTCTCTCACTCACAGCTTCTCTTTATCTCTCTCTCTCACTCACAGCTTCTCTTTCACTCGCTCATTCACAGCTTCTCTCTCTCTCACTCACTCACAGCTTCTCTTTCTCTCTCCCTCTCACTCACAGCTTCTCTCTCTCTCACTCACAGCTTCTCTCTCTCTCACTCTCTCTCACTCACAGCTTCTCTTTCTCTCTCTCTCACTCACAGCTTCCCCCTCTCTCTCTTACTCACTCCCTGATTCTCTCTCACACACACTCACAGCTTCTCTCTCTCTCTCACTCACAGCTTCTCTTTCTTTCTTTCTTTCTCTCACTCATAGCTTCTCTTTCTCTCTCTCACTCACAGCTTCTCTCTCACACACACAGCTTCTCTTTCTCTTTCTCTCTCACTCAGACCTTCTCATTCTCTCTCTCTCACTCTCAGCTTCTCTCTCTCACACACACAGCTTCTCTTTCTCTCTCACTCACTCACAGCTTCTCTTTCTCTCTCTCACACACACACGGCTCCTCTTTCTCTCTCTCTCTCTCACTCACAGCTTCTCTTTCTCTCTCTCTCACTCACAGCTTCTATTTCTCTCTCTCACACACACAGCTTCTCTTTCTCTCTCTCTCTCACTCACAGCTTCTCTTTCTCTTTCTCTCTCTCACTCACAGCTTCTCTTTCTCTCTCTCTCAATCATTCACCGCTTCTCTTTCACTCTCTCACTCACAGCTTCTCTTTCTCTCTCACACCTTCTCTTTCTCTCTCTCACTCACAGCTTCTCTTTCTCTCGCTCTCTCACTCAATCAAACCTTCTCTTTCTCTATCTCTCTCACTCACTCAGCTTCTGTTTCTCTCTCACTCACAGCTTCTCTTTCTCTCTCTCTCTCACTCACAGCTTCTCTTTCTCTTTCTCACACTCACAGGTTCTATTTCACTCTCTGTCTCCCTCACTCACAGCTTCTCTATCTCTCTCACTCTCTCACTCACAGCTTCTCTTTTTCTCTCTCACTCACAGCTTCTCTTTCTCTCTCTATCTCTCTCTCACTCACAGCTTCTCTTTCTCTCTCTCAATAACTCACAGCTTCTCTCTCTCAGTCACTCATAGCTTCTCTTTCTCTCTCTCTCTCACTCACAGCTTCTCTTTCTCTCTCTCTCTCTCACTCACAGTTTCTCAATCTCTCTCTGTCTCTCTCATTCACAGCTTCTCTTTCTCTTTCTCTCACTAACTCACAGCTTCTCTTTCTCTCTCTCTTACAGCTTCTCTTTCTCTCTCTCTCTCTCTCTCACTCACTCACAGCTTCTCTTTCTTTCTCTCTCTCTCTCACTCACTCACAGCTACTATTTCTCTCTCACACACACACAGCTTCACTTTTTCTCTCTCACTCACAGCTTCTCCTTTCTTTCTTTCTCTCTCTCACTCACAGCTTCTCTTTCTCTCTCTCTCACTCACAGCTTCTCTTTCTCTCTCACACACACAGCTTCTCTTTCTCTCTCTCTCCCACTCACAGCTTTTCTTGCTCTCTCTCTCTCACTCACAGCTTCTCTTTATCTCTCTCTCTCACTCACAGCTTCTCTTTCACTCGCTCATTCACAGCTTCTCTCTCTCTCACTCACTCACAGCTTCTCTTTCTCTCTCCCTCTCACTCACAGCTTCTCTCTCTCTCACTCACAGCTTCTCTCTCTCTCACTCTCTCTCACTCACAGCTTCTCTTTCTCTCTCTCTCACTCACAGCTTCCCCCTCTCTCTCTTACTCACTCCCTGATTCTCTCTCACACACACTCACAGCTTCTCTCTCTCTCTCACTCACAGCTTCTCTTTCTTTCTTTCTTTCTCTCACTCATAGCTTCTCTTTCTCTCTCTCACTCACAGCTTCTCTCTCACACACACAGCTTCTCTTTCTCTTTCTCTCTCACTCAGACCTTCTCATTCTCTCTCTCTCACTCTCAGCTTCTCTCTCTCTCACACACAGCTTCTCTTTCTCTCTCACTCACTCACAGCTTCTCTTTCTCTCTCTCACACACACACGGCTCCTCTTTCTCTCTCTCTCTCTCACTCACAGCTTCTCTTTCTCTCTCTCTCACTCACAGCTTCTATTTCTCTCTCTCACACACACAGCTTCTCTTTCTCTCTCTCTCTCACTCACAGCTTCTCTTTCTCTTTCTCTCTCTCACTCACAGCTTCTCTTTCTCTCTCTCTCAATCATTCACCGCTTCTCTTTCACTCTCTCACTCACAGCTTCTCTTTCTCTCTCACACCTTCTCTTTCTCTCTCTCACTCACAGCTTCTCTTTCTCTCGCTCTCTCACTCAATCAAACCTTCTCTTTCTCTATCTCTCTCACTCACTCAGCTTCTGTTTCTCTCTCACTCACAGCTTCTCTTTCTCTCTCTCTCTCACTCACAGCTTCTCTTTCTCTTTCTCACACTCACAGGTTCTATTTCACTCTCTGTCTCCCTCACTCACAGCTTCTCTATCTCTCTCACTCTCTCACTCACAGCTTCTCTTTTTCTCTCTCACTCACAGCTTCTCTTTCTCTCTCTATCTCTCTCTCACTCACAGCTTCTCTTTCTCTCTCTCAATAACTCACAGCTTCTCTCTCTCAGTCACTCATAGCTTCTCTTTCTCTCTCTCTCTCACTCACAGCTTCTCTTTCTCTCTCTCTCTCTCACTCACAGTTTCTCAATCTCTCTCTGTCTCTCTCATTCACAGCTTCTCTTTCTCTTTCTCTCACTAACTCACAGCTTCTCTTTCTCTCTCTCTTACAGCTTCTCTTTCTCTCTCTCTCTCTCTCTCACTCACTCACAGCTTCTCTTTCTTTCTCTCTCTCTCTCACTCACTCACAGCTACTATTTCTCTCTCACACACACACAGCTTCACTTTTTCTCTCTCACTCACAGCTTCTCCTTTCTTTCTTTCTCTCTCTCACTCACAGCTTCTCTTTCTCTCTCTCTCACTCACAGCTTCTCTTTCTCTCTCACACACACAGCTTCTCTTTCTCTCTCTCTCCCACTCACAGCTTTTCTTGCTCTCTCTCTCTCACTCACAGCTTCTCTTTATCTCTCTCTCTCACTCACAGCTTCTCTTTCACTCGCTCATTCACAGCTTCTCTCTCTCTCACTCACTCACAGCTTCTCTTTCTCTCTCCCTCTCACTCACAGCTTCTCTCTCTCTCACTCACAGCTTCTCTCTCTCTCACTCTCTCTCACTCACAGCTTCTCTTTCTCTCTCTCTCACTCACAGCTTCCCCCTCTCTCTCTTACTCACTCCCTGATTCTCTCTCACACACACTCACAGCTTCTCTCTCTCTCTCACTCACAGCTTCTCTTTCTTTCTTTCTTTCTCTCACTCATAGCTTCTCTTTCTCTCTCTCACTCACAGCTTCTCTCTCACACACACAGCTTCTCTTTCTCTTTCTCTCTCACTCAGACCTTCTCATTCTCTCTCTCTCACTCTCAGCTTCTCTCTCTCACACACACAGCTTCTCTTTCTCTCTCACTCACTCACAGCTTCTCTTTCTCTCTCTCACACACACACGGCTCCTCTTTCTCTCTCTCTCTCTCACTCACAGCTTCTCTTTCTCTCTCTCTCACTCACAGCTTCTATTTCTCTCTCTCACACACACAGCTTCTCTTTCTCTCTCTCTCTCACTCACAGCTTCTCTTTCTCTTTCTCTCTCTCACTCACAGCTCTTTCTCTCTCTATCTCTCTCTCACTCACAGCTTCTCTTTCTCTCTCTCTCAATAACTCACAGCTTCTCTCTCTCTCACTCACTCACAGCTTCTCTTTTTTCTCTCTCTCTCTCACAGCTTCTCTATCTCTCTCTCTCACTCACTCACAGCTTCTCAATCTCTCTCTGTCTCTCTCATTCACAGCTTCTCTTTCTCTTTCTCTCACTTACTCACAGCTTCTCTTTCTCTCTCTCTCTCTCACAGCTTCTCTTTCTCTCTCTCTCTCTCTCTCACTCACAGCTTCTCTTTCTCTCTCTCTCACTCACTCACAGCTACTATTTCTGTCTCTCTCACACACAGCTTCACTTTCTCTCTATCTCTCTCACTCACAGCTTCTCCTTTCTTTCTCTCTCTCTCACTCACAGCTTCTCTTTCTCTCTCTCAATCATTCACCGCTTCTCTTTCTCTCTCTCTCAGTCATTCACCGCTTCTCTTTCACTCTCTCACTCACAGCTTCTCTTTCTCTCTCACACCTTCTCTTTCTCTCTCTCTCACTCACAGCTTCTCTTTCTCTCGCTCTCTCACTCACTCAAACCTTCTCTTTCTCTATCTCTCTCACTCACTCAGCTTCTGTTTCTCTCTCTCACTCGCAGCTTCTCTTTTTCTCTCTCTCTCTCACTCACAGCTTCTCTTTCTCTCTCTCTCACTCACTCACAGCTTTTCAATCTCTCTCTGTCTCTCTCATTCACAGCTTCTCTTTCTCTTTCTCTCACTAACTCTCAGCTTCTCTTTCTCTCTCTCTCACAGCTTCTCTTTCTCTCTATCTCTCTCACTCACAGCTTCTCCTTACTTTCTCTCTCTCTCTCTCACTCACAGCTTCTCTTTCTCTCTCTCTCAATCATTCACCACTTCTCTTTCACTCTCTAACTCACAGCTTCTCTTTCTCTCTCACACCTTCTCTTTCTCTCTCTCTCACTCACAGCTTCTCTTTCTCTCGCTCTCTCACTCACTCAAACCTTCTCTTTCTCTATCTCTCTCACTCACTCAGCTTCTGTTTCTCTCTCACTCACAGCTTCTCTTTCTCTCTCTCTCTCACTCACAGTTTCTCTTTCTCTCTCTCACTCACAGGTTCTATTTCACTCTCTGTCTCCCTCACTCACAGCTTCTCTATCTCTCCCAATCTCTCACTCACAGCTTCTCTTTCTCTCTCTCACTCACAGCTTCTCTTTCTCTCTCTATCTCTCTCTCACTCACAGCTTCTCTTTCTCTCTCTCTCAATAACTCACAGCTTCTCTCTCTCTCTCACTCACTCACAGCTTCTCTTTCTCTCTCTCTCTCACTCACAGCTTCTCTTTCTCTCTCTCTCTCACTCACTCACAGCTTCTCAATCTCTCTCTGTCTCTCTCATTCACAGCTTCTCTTTCTCTTTCTCTCACTAACTCACAGCTTCTCTTTCTCTCTCTCTTACAGCTTCTCTTTTTCTCTCTCTCTCTCTCACTCACTCACAGCTTCTCTTTCTCTCTCTCTCACTCACTCACAGCTAATATTTCTCTCTCTCACACACACAGCGTCACTTTTTCTCTATCTCTCTCACTCACAGCTTCTCCTTTCTTTCTCTCTCTCTCACTCACAGCTTCTCTTTCTCTCTCTCTCACTCACAGCTTCTCTTTCTCTCTCACACACACAGCTTCTCTTTCTTTTTCTCTCTCTCACTCACAGCTTCTCTCTCTCACACACACACAGTTTCTCTTTCTCTCTATCTGTCACTCACAGCTTCTCTTTCTCTCTCTATCACTCACAGCTTCTATTTCTATCTATCTCTCATTCACAGCTTCTCTTTCTCTCTCTCTCTCACTCACTCACAGCTTCTCAATCTCTCTCTGTCTCTCTCATTCACAGCTTCTCTTTCTCTTTCTCTCACTTACTCACAGCTTCTCTTTCTCTCTCTCTCACAGCTTCTCTTTCTCTCTCTCTCACTCACTCACAGCTTCTCTTTCTCTCTCTCTCTCTCACTCACTCACAGCTACTATTTCTGTCTCTCTCACACACAGCTTCACTTTCTCTCTATCTCTCTCACTCACAGCTTCTCCTTTCTTTCTCTCTCTCTCTCTCACTCACAGCTTCTCTTTCTCTCTCTCACTCACAGCTTCTCTTTCTCTCTCACACCTTCTCTTTCTCTCTCTCTCACTCACAGCTTCTCTTTCTCTCACTCTCTCACTCACTCAAACCTTCTCTTTCTCTATCTCTCTCACTCACTCAGCTTCTGTTTCTCTCTCTCACTCGCAGCTTCTCTTTTTCTCTCTCTCTCTCACTCACAGCTTCTCTTTCTCTCTCTCACTCACTCACAGCTTCTCAATCTCTCTCTGTATCTCTCATTCACAGCTTCTCTTTCTCTTTCTCTCACTAACTCTCAGCTTCTCTTTCTCTCTCTCTCACAGATTCTCTTTCTCACTCTCTCTCTCTCTCTCTCACTCACAGCTTCTCCTTACTTTCTCTCTCTCTCTCACTCACAGCTTCTCTTTCTCTCTCTCTCAATCATTCACCGCTTCTCTATCACTCTCTCACTCACAGCTTCTCTTTCTCTCTCACACCTTCTCTTTCTCTCTCTCTCACTCACAGCTTCTCTTTCTCTCGCTCTCTCACTCACTCAAACCTTCTCTTTCTCTATCTCTCTCACTCACTCAGCTTCTGTTTCTCTCTCACTCACAGCTTCTCTTTTTTCTCTCTCTCTCACTCACAGCTTCTCTTTCTCTCTCTCTCTCACAGGTTCTATTTCACTCTCTGTCTCCCTCACTCACAGCTTCTCTATCTCTCTCACTCTCTCACTCACAGCTTCTCTTTCTCTCTCTCACTCACAGCTTCTCTTTCTCTCTCTATCTCTCTCTCACTCACAGCTTCTCTTTCTCTCTCTCTCAATAACTCACAGCTTCTCTCTCTCTCTCACTCACTCATAGATTCTCTTTCTCTCTCTCTCTCACTCACTCACAGCTTCTCTTTCTCTCTCTCTCTCACAGCTTCTCATTCTCTCTCTCTCTCTCACTCACTCACAGCTTCTCAATCTCTCTCTGCCTCTCTCATTCACAGCTTCTCTTTCTCTTTCTCTCACTAACTCACAGCTTCTCTTTCTCTCTCTCTTACAGCTTCTCTTTCTCTCTCTCTCTCACTCACTCACAGCTTCTCTTTCTCTCTCTCTCACTCTCTCACAGCTAATATTTCTCTCTCACACACACAGCTTCACTTTTTCTCTATCTCTCTCACTCACAGCTTCTCCTTTCTTTCTCTCTCTCTCTCACTCACAGCTTCTCTTTCTCTCTCTCTCACTCACAGCTTCTCTTTCTCTATCACACACACAGCTTCTCTTTCTCTTTCTCTCTCTCACTCACAGCTTCTCTCTCTCACACACACACAGCTTCTCTTTCTCTCTATCTGTCACTCACAGCTTCTCTTTCTCTCTCTCTCACTCACAGCTTCTATTTCTATCTATCTCTCATTCACAGCTTCTTTCTCTCTCTCTCTCTCACCCACAGCTTCTTTTTCTCTCTCTCTCACTCACTCACAGCTTCTCTTTCTCTCTCTGGCTCTCACACTCACAGCTTCTCTTTCTCTCTCTCTCACTCACTCACAGCTTCTCTTTCTCTCTCTCTTTCTCTCTCACTCACTCACAGCTCCTCTTTCTCTCTCTCTCTCACTCACAGCTTCTCTTTCTCTCTCTCTCACTCACAGCTTCTATTTCTCTCTCACACACACACACACAGCTTCTCTTTCTCTCTCTCTCTCACTCACAGCTTCTCTTTCTCTTTCTCTCTCTCACTCACAGCTCTTTCTCTCTCTATCTCTCTCTCTCACTCACAGCTTCTCTTTCTCTCTCTCTCAATAACTCACAGCTTCTCTCTCTCTCTCACTCACTCACAGTTTCTCTTTTTTTCTCTCTCTCTCACAGCTTCTCTTTCTCTCTCTCTCACTCACTCACAGCTTCTCAATCTCTCTCTGTCTCTCTCATTCACAGCTTCTCTTTCTCTCTCACACACACAGCTTCTCTTTCTCTCTCTCACACACACACAGAGCTTCTCTTTCTCTCTCTCTCACTCACTCACAGCCTCTCTTTCTCTCTGTCTCTCTCCCTCACAGCTTCACTCTCTCTCTCTCGCTAACTCACAGCTTCTCCTTCTCTCTCTCTCACTCACTCACAGCTTCTCTCTCTCTCACAGCTTCTCATTCTCTCTCTCTCTCACTCACACACACTTCTCTTTCTCTCTCTCTAACTCTCTCACTCACAGCTTCTCTTTCTCTCTCTCTCACTCACAGCTTCTCTTTCTCTCTCTCTCACTCACAGCTTCTCTTTCTCTCTCTCTGTCTCACTCACATTTTCTCTTTCTCTCTCTCTCACTCACAGCTTTTCTTTCTCTCTCTCACTCACTCATTCTCTTTCTCTCTGTGTCTCTCTCACACAGTTTCTCATTCTCTCTCTCACTCACAGCTTCTATTTCTATCTCTCTCTCATTCACAGCTTCTCTCTCTCTCTCTCTCACCCACAGCTTCTTTTTCTCTCTCTCTCACTCACTCACAGCTTCTCTTTCTCTCTCTGGCTCTCACACTCACAGCTTCTCTTTCTCTCTCTCTCACTCACTCACAGCTTCTCTTTCTCTCTCTCTCTCTCACTCACTCACAGCTTCTCTTTCTCTCTCTCTCTCACTCACAGCTTCTCTCTCTCTCTCTCTCTCTCTCACCCACAGCTTCTTTTTCTCTCTCTCTCACTCACTCACAGCTTCTCTTTCTCTCTCTGGCTCTCACACTCACAGCTTCTCTTTCTCTCTCTCTCACTCACTCACAGCTTCTCTTTCTCTCTCTCTCTCTCTCTCATTCACAGCTTCTCTCTCTCTCTCTCTCTCTCACCCACAGCTTCTTTTTCTCTCTCTCTCACTCACTCACAGCTTCTCTTTCTCTCTCTGGCTCTCACACTCACAGCTTCTCTTTCTCTCTCTCACACACACACACAGCTTCTCTTTCTCTCTCACACACACACACAGAGCTTCTCTTTCTCTCTCTCTCACTCACTCACAGCTTCTCTTTCTCTCTGTCTCTCTCACTCACAGCTTCACTCTCTCTCTCTCTCACTAACTTACAGCTTCTCCTTCTCTCTCTCTCACTCACTCACAGCTTCTCTCTCTCTCTCACAGCTTCTCATTCTCTCTCTCTCTCACTCACACACAGCTTCTCTTTCTCTCTCTCTCTAACTCTCTCACTCACAGCTTCTCTTTCTCTCTCTCTCACTCACAGCTTCTCTTTCTCTCTCTCTCACTCACAGCTTCTCTTTCTCTCTCTCTCACTCACATCTTCTCTTTCTCTCTCTCTCTCACTCACATTTTCTCTTTCTCTCTCTCTCTCACTCACAGCTTTTCTTTCTCTCTCTCACTCACTCATTCTCTTTCTCACTCTGTCTCTCTCACATATCTTCTCTTTCTCTCTCTCTCACTAACTCACAGCTTCTCTTACTCTCTCTCTCACTCACTCACAGCTACTATTTCTCTCTCACACACACACAGCTTCACTTTCTCTCTATCTCTCTCACTCACAGCTTCTCCTTTCTTTCTCTCTCTCTCACTCACTCACAGCTTCTCTTTCTCTCTCTCTCACTCACAGCTTCTCTTTCTCTCTCTCTCACAGCTTCTCTTTCTTTTTCTCTCTCTCACTCACAGCTTCTCTTTCTCTCTCTCTCTCACTCACAGCTTCTCTTTCTCTCTCTCACTCACAGCTTCTCTTTCTCTCTCTCTCACTCACTGTAGGAATGTATCTGGTTTCTGTCTCCTGTCGCCTTTACATTTTGTAAACAAAGGCCTCTTTGTCTGCATGAGAGACAACGCTGGATTTTGGGCATGCGTAGAATAGTGAGAAGATTTCTCCTTCTTTCTCCTTTTCTGGTTCTGGCTTTCTGATTGGCTGTATGTGCTTTAAGTTTTGTTTCTGATATACTCTGTTTGAATAAAGAGACGCCATTATGTTTCCTTTGTTCAGCCAAAACTGCCGCGTGTGTATGCTTTGCTCTCTCCTTTCTCTCTACCTCTGTTCCCTCCTCACACTCTGTCTAATGAAGCTGGACTCCGTTAGACTCTTCCTTTGTTTTTCTGGGGTATAAACTGCTCCGTTAAATGAGGCTGATTATCTTTACATGGATCGGATTCCTACAAGTGTCGCTCCATGGGAGGCTTTGAACTACAATGAGAGGCTTCTTTGAACTCTGCTTCAGCAATTAGCAATTAGCACCTCATAATTGGCGACCGGGTCAAGGTCTTTATTCACCCACGACCAGAGGAAAGGTCAATCAAGCGCTTCAGAATTACAATAGGGTGAGTGGAAAAAAAATTATTATGGGGGGTGTGTTGGCTTCGCAAGAGCAGGAGCTTTGTAAAGGTATCTCAGATCTTTTGCATATGAATGGGAAACGGGCTGATAAGAAGGAAGTACAACAGCTAGTCCAAGTTATAGGAAAACTCTGTCCTTGGCTTAAATATGATGATTGTTTGGACTTAACACATTGGAAAAAAATGGTAATGAATTGCAAAAGCATGAAGGAATTTCTGTATCAGTGCAATTTATGTGGAGTGAAGTCAGAAACTGTCTTCAAAGACTTACTCCAAGAAATATGTTGTTCTCCCAGAGGCTTGATGGTCCCCTTCCACAGCTTTTGCCCCCAGCCAAGGGAGGGACTATGGCAACTGCCCCTCCATCAAATGAGAAACAACAGCATGAGCCCCCTGATGGAGATGGGGGTGGAAAAGGAGATGGGACATTATATCCTGCCTTGCAGCAATCAAGCACTTTTAGCCCTACAAAAGACCTGTTCTCTGCTGCTTTAACTGCAGCTGTGCTGGATATGGAAACTGTTGCTGTATATCCAGTGAACAGAGAGGCTCTGGCAAATGGGACTGCTGCAATACTGCCTGCCGAGTTTAAAAAGAACTAGTGCCAGCTGATTGGGAACAAATGGTGGGGACCTCATCACAGAATGAAGCTATTAATGCATGCAAAGTGGCAGGAAGCAAGGAGTGTGATTCCAAGAGCAGCACAGGAGACCTCAGCTCATCCCTGAAGCAACCCTCATCACAAAAGCAGGAGAAGCTGAGTAGTACACTTGATTCCTCATGTTTGGGCAGGAAGTGGAAGGATGGCCCAGAGGAGGAATGCAGAAAACCCAAGTCCAAAAAGGGGTCTTATTGCAAGTACAAACTAACAGATGCAGTTTGTCATAAAGTTGAGATTCAGATGCTGCAGATGAAAAAAGTCCAGAGGAAAAGGGGCGTGGATCCTTCCTGTATGGACAGCAGGCTTTTGCAAAAATACAAGGAGGGAGAAGACATACAGTTTTTGGCTGATTTTGAATTGCCCAACCCTCAAACAAAGAGATCCAGAGTGGGTTGTGCCATGTTTCATGCATCAGGATTGCAGGGAAAGCAAATGAGAATTCCCTGTACTGTTCTTCTGAGTGAAAATTACTTGCAACTTCTGGAGAAGTTCTTTGTGCCTTCATATCTCATCGGCCTGCCTTAATACAGATGGGTGTGGCGGGAGCATGAAGGAATGTGTGTTTGCCTGAAAAGCTGGAAAGGGGGGTTGGCTGGGTGTCTTGTGAATTCAGTGAGATTTAATTTATGGCCTAATTTCAACCTTGCCATGCCAAGAACTGTGCTGGAGAGAAGATAGTGTTTAAGAAGAAAGCTTCAATCAACATTTGGACTTTTAATTTGGACATTTTAATTGGACTAAAAAGTTTGTGTGGACTCTAAATAAGAATTGGCCTTGTTTGCATTATAAAACTGAAAACCTTTTTTAAGAAACAAAAAAAATTGTCTACCTGCTCATGCTATGAGTGTGAAATGCTCTAATGATATTTGTACTGTATTTGATTTACCATGCTATGCTGGTTTTAAGTTATTGAATGCCTCTTTCACTTACACCAGTGAGAGAAGAAGAAATTTAATGCCTTACTCATGTAATTGGGGAGTGAGAAATGCTTTCTAGAATGCAACAGAGACCTCCTTCATGTAAGGAAGAAGAGAAATGTTCATGTTTTGTTCATGCTTAAATGTTTGCTTATTCTCTTACAGGAGAAAGACCTGTCTTTGCTTATGTTATGTTTTGCCTTATGAAACTGCATATCTCAAGGTACCTTCAGAAGTACATGGAAGAGTTTTCAGTACCCTACACATGTAAATGGGTTTGTGACATTGCATTTGTGTTATACATCAGGCATGTTTCATGTTTAGTTACATGGTGCTAGTAATAACATAGCACTGGTCATCAGACAGGGCATGCTCCTGTTTCTTAGGGGAGTGTCTTCCTAAGCCATTGGTCATTTATTGGCAACAAGGGAATCCTGAGTGGAAGGATTCCTGCCTGAGCGATCCGCCCATGGAGAGAGAAGAAGGTTACTCAGCTCCAGGACGGTGGTTCACCAGTAGACTAAAGTTGCTGACATTTGTTCTTTTCTTTCTTACTGTGCTTCCAGCTGTAAAAACAATGACTCATGGGGGCAACCCCAACTTTTGGCTTCGTCATGCTAACTATATGTTTGAGGTTCATGGTAAGAATGCAACGTTATACTATGAGCATCCACTGGCAGTGTCTCAAATGGCCTTTCTTCCGGCATTGTTCAACACGCCTGAGTTGGTTATTGGACACTTGCAACATCTTGATAGGTCTACACTCTTCTCTAATCCCCCAGAACAATTTAACAACACCCGCTGGCGAAGCATGACATTCAAGAAATACACTAAAGGACTTTGTTTCTGCTGTCATAGTTCTGGAGTCTGGAATAGTAAATCGAAGCACTGGACTCAAGCACAAAGGGTTTTGCGGAATGTAGGCAATTATACAGGATATGACGATTATTTTTGGTTATGGGGTAGTTATAACAGTTCTTATAAGCTTAATTTTACCTTGTTTAACACTACTATTGAAGATATATATGATGTGTTTCCTATGTTTACTCCTGATTATTCTGCTATAGATAGTGGTTCAATTTGCAATGGATGGCAAATCAAGGATCCCAACATGTGGTTCTTTTTTAATGGAGTTGCCACGAATTTCCATCCAGGACAATATCAATGTGCAGCATTGGGTTATTTTACCTTACCCGTACAAGTGCAAATGCCGCTTCAGGCAGATGCACAGCGCCGGAGAGCTGCTGCCGGCCCGATGGGTCCTAGTTGCAATGATGAAGTGACTGAGCTTCATCAAGACCAAATGCAGGACAGACTGGCCATAGATTACCTGTTAGCAAAATCCGGAGGATTTTGTAGGCTGGTCGGGAACCAGGGATGTCGGGTAAAATTCCAGGATCTGAATAATACTATTGAGAAAGAACTTCAGAATTTACAGGAGAGCATTACTAACAATGTACGCACTGATGTTAATCTCTTTGATTGGATGACTTCTTGGTTGCCTGATTTGTCTGTCCTTAGACAAGTTTTCTTTTATGGGATTATTATTATTATTTGCCTTATATCTTTGTGTTTTTGCATTAATTGTATTCCTAACCTTATTTCTATGTGTAACACATGTCCACTGCGTAGAAGGGAGACATCGGGTTTTGCACGACGGCAATTGTACTCAATGAGGTATCATCCTCCGAAACAAAGTACCAGGAGTCAGGAGGGGTACGATGTCCAGGAGGACAGTGATGATGTATATGGAGGAGTAGTTATGGAGTATGATAACATGCAGGGGTATGATTAGCCGTCCCTCTCTCAAATTTAAATGAAAAAGGAGGACATGTAGGAATGTATCTGGTTTCTGTCTCCTGTCGCCTTTACATTTTGTAAACAAAGGCCTCTATGTCTGCATGAGAGACAACGCTGGATTTTGGGCATGCGTAGAATAGTGAGAAGATTTCTCCTTCTTTCTCCTTATTTGGTTCTGGCTTTCTGATTGGCAGTATGTGTTTTAAGTTTTGTTTCTGATATACTCTGTTTGAATAAAGAGACGCCATTTTGTTTCCATTGTTCAGCCAAAACTGTCGCGTGTGTATGCTTTGCTCTCTCCTTTCTCTCTACCTCTGTTCCCTCCTCACACTCTGTCTAATGAAGCTGGACTCCGTTAGACTCTTCCTTTGTTTATCTGGGGCTATAAACAGCTCCGTTAAATGAGGCTGATTATCTTTACATGGATCGGATTCCTACAACTCACAGCTTCTATTTGTATCTCTCTCTCATTCACAGCTTCTCTCTCTCTCTCACTCACAGCTTCTCTTTCTCTCTCTCTCTCCCACTCACATCTTCTCTTTCTCCCTCTGGCTCTCGCATGCACAGCTTCTTTTTCTCTCTCCCTCACTCACTCACAGCTTCTCTTTCTCTCTCTCACTCACTCACAGCTTCTCTTTCTCTCTCTCTCTAACTCACAGCTTCACTTTCTCTCTCTCTCTCACTAATTCACAGCTTCTCCTTCTCTCTCTCTCACTCACATATTCTCTCTCTCTCTCACAGCTTCTCATTCTCTCTCTCTCTCACTCACACACAGCTTCTCTTTCTCTCTCTCTCTCTAACTCTCTCACTCACAGCTTCTCTCTCTCTCATTCACAGCTTCTCTTTCTCTCTCTCTCTCTCACATCTTCTCTTTCTCTCTCTCTCACTCACAGCTTTTCTTTCTCTCTCTCACTCTCATGCTTCTCATTCTATCTCTGTCTCTCTCACACAGCTTCTCTTTCTCTCTCTCTCACTAACTCACAGCTTCTCTTTCTCTCTCTCACTCACAGCTTCTCCTTCTCTCTCTCTCACTTACAGCTTCTCTTTCTCTCTCTCTCTCACTCACATCTTCTCTTTCTCTCTCTCACTCACAGCTTTTCTTTCTCTCTCTCACTCTCATGCTTCTCTTTCTCTCTCTGTCTCTGTCACACAGCTTCTGTTTCTCTCTCTCTCACTAACTCACAGCTTCTCTTTCTCTCTCTCTCACTCACTCACAGCTACTATTTCTCTCTCTCACACACACAGCTTCACTTTCTCTCTATCTCTCTCACTCACTCACAGCTTCTCTTTCTCTCTCTCTCACTCACAGCTTCTCTCTCTCTCACAGCTTTTCTCTCTCTCACTCACTCACAGCTTCTCTTTCTCTCTCTCTCACTCACTCACCGCTTCTCTTTTGCTCTCTCACTCACAACTTCTCTTTCTCTCTCTCACTCACTCACTCACTCACTCACAGCTTCTCTTTCTCTCTCTCTCCACACAGCTTCTCTTTCTCTCTCTCTCTCTCTCTCTCTCTAACAGTTTCTCTTTCTCACTCTCTCACTCACAGCTTCACTTTCCCTCTCTCTCACTCATTCACCGCTTCTCTTTCACTCTCTCACTCATAACTTCTCTTTCTCTCTCACAGCTTCTTTCTCTCTCTCTCACTCACAGTATATCTTTCTCTCGCTCTCTCACTCACTCAAACCTTTCTTTCTCTATCTCTCTCACTCATAGCTTCTCTTTCTCTCTCTCACTCACAGCTTCTCTCTCTCTCTCTCTCTCACTCACAGCTTCTCTTTCTCTCTCTTGCTCACTCACAGGTTCTATTTCTCTCTCTGTCTCCCTCACTCACAGCTTCTCTTTCTCTCTCTCTCACTCACAGCTTCTCTTTTACTTTCTCTCTCTCACTCACAGCTTCTATTTCTCTCTCTCTCTCTCACAGCTTCTCTTTCTCTCTCTCTCACTCACAGCTTCTCTTAATATCTCTCTCTCATTCACAGCTACTCTTTCTCTCTCTCTCTCACAGCTTCTCTCTCTCTCTCTCACTCACAGCTTCTCTTTCTCTCTCTTGCTAACTCACAGGTTCTATTTCTCTCTCTGTCTCCCTCACTCAAAGCTTCTCTTTCTCTCTCTCTCTCTCACAGCTTCTCTTTTGCTTTCTCTCTCTCACTCACAGCTTCTCTTTCTCTCTCTCTCTCACTCACAGCTTCTCTTTCTCTCTCTCTCTCACTCACAGCTTCTCTTTCTCTCTCTCACTCACAGCTTCTCTTTCTCTATCTCTCTCTCACTCACTGCTTCTCTTTCTCTCTCTCTCTCACTCACAGCTTCTCATTCTCTCTCTCTCACTCACAGCTTCTCTTTCTCTCTCTCCCTCACAGCTTCTCTTTCTCTCTATCTCTCACTCACAGCTTCTCTTTCTCTTTCTCTCTCTCACTCACAGCTTCTCTTTCTTTCTCTCCCTCACTCACTCACTCACTCACAGCTTCTCTTTCTCTCTCTGTCTCTCTCACTCACTGCTTCTCCTTCTCTCTGTCTCACTGACTCACAGCTTCTCTCTCTCTCTCTAACTAACTCACAGGTTCTCCTTCTCTCTCTCTCACTCACTCCCAGCTTCTCTTTCTCTCTCACTCTCACAGCTTCTCATTCTCTCTCTCTCACTCACACACAGCTTCTCTCTCTCTCTCTAACTCTCTCACTCACAGCTTCTCTTTCTCTCTCACTCACAGCTTTTCTTTCTCTCTCTCTCTCACTCACACACGCTACTCTTTCTCTCTCACTCACAGCTTTTCTTTCTCTCTCACTCTCACTCACACACGCTTCTCTTTCTCTCTCTGTCTCTCTCACACAATTTCTCTTTCTCTCTCTCTCACTAACTCACAGCTTCTCTTTCTCTAACTCTCACTCACTCACAGCTTCTCTTTCTCTCTCTCTCTCTCACTCACAGCTTCTCTTTCTCTCTCTCTCTCTCACTCACAGCTTCTCTCTCTCTGTCTCTCTCACTCAGGCTTCTATTTCTCTCTCTCTCACTAACTCACAGCTTCTCTTTCTCTCTCTCTCTCACACAGCTTTTCTCTCTCTCACTCACTCACTCACAGCTTCTCTTTCTCTCTCTCTCTCACTCACTCACATCTTCTATTTCTCTCTCTCACAGCTTCTCTTTCTCTCTATCTTTCTCACTCACAGCTTCTCTTTTCTCTCTCTCTCTCACTCACTCACAGCTTCTCTTTCTCTCTCTCACTCACAGCTTCTCTTTCTCTCTCTCACTCACAGCTTCTCTCTCTCTCTCTCTCACAGCTTCTCTTTCTCTCTCTCTCCCTCACAGCTCCTCTTTCTCTCTCTCTCTAACAGCTTCTATTGGTCTCTCTCTCTCACTCACAGCTTCTCTCTCTCTCACTCACTCACAGCTTCTCTTTCTCTCTCACTCACAGCTTCTCTTTCTCTCTCTCTCTCACTCACTCACCGCTTCTCTTTTGCTCTCTCACTCACAGCTTCTCTTTCTCTCTCTCACACACAGCTTCTCTTTCTGTCTCACTCACAACTTCTCTCTCTCTCTCTCACTCACTCAATCACTCACTCACAGCTTCTCTTTCTCTCTCTCTCTACACAGCTTCTCTCTCTCTCTCTCTAACAGTTTCTCTTTCTCTCTCTCTCTCACTCACAGCTTCGCTTTCCCTCTCTCTCACTCATTCACCGCTTCTCTTTCACTCTCTCACTCATAGCTTCTCTTTCTCTCTCACAGCTTCTTTCTCTCTCTCTCACTCACAGTATCTCTTTCACTCGCTCTGTCACTCACTCCTTCACTTTCTCTATCTCTCTCACTCACAGCTTCTCTTTCTCTCTCTCACTGACAGCTTCTCTCTCTCTCTCACTTACAGCTTCTCTTTCTCTCTCTCTCTTGCTCACTCACAGGTTCTATTTCTCTCTCTGTCTCCCTCACTCACAGCTTCTCTTTCTCTCTTTCTCTCTCACTCACAGCTTCTCTTTTGCTTTCTCTCTCTCACTCACAGCTTCTCTTTCTCTCTCTCACTCACAGCTTCTCTTTCTCTCTCTCTCTCTCACTCACAGCTTCTCTTTCTCTCTCTCTCTCATTCACAGCTACTCTTTCTCTCTCTCTCACAGCTTCTCTCTCTCTCTCTCACACAGCTTCTCTTTCTCTCTCTCTCTTGCTCACTCACAGGTTCTATTTCTCTCTCTGTCTCCCTCAGTCACAGCTTCTCTTCCTCTCTCTCTCTCACTCACAGCTTCTCTTTCGCTTTCTCTCTCTCACTCACAGCTTCTCTTTCTCTCTCTCTGTCTCTCACTCACAGCTTCTCTCTCTCTCTCTCTCTCACAGCTTCTCTTTCTCTCTCTAACTCACAGCTTCTCTTTCTCTCTCTCTCACTCACTCACAGCTTCTCTTTCTCTCTCTCACTCACTCACCGCTTCTCTTTTGCTCTCTCACTCACAGCTTCTCTTTCTCTCTCTCTCTCACACCTTCTCTTTCTTTCTCACTCACAACTTCTCTTTCTCTCTCTCACTCACTCACTCACTCACTCACAGCTTCTCTTTCTCTCTCTCTCCACACAGCTTCTCTTTCTCTCTCTCGCTCTCTCTCTCTAACAGTTTCTCTTTCTCACTCTCTCACTCACAGCTTCACTTTCCCTCTCTCTCACTCATTCACCGCTTCTCTTTCACTCTCTCACTCATAACTTCTCTTTCTCTCTCACAGCTTCTTTCTCTCTCACTCACTCACAGTATCTCTTTCTCTCGCTCTCTCACTCACAGCTTCTCATTATCTCTCTCTCTCACTCACATCTCTTTCTCTCTCTCACTCACAGCTTCTCTCTCTCTCTCTCTCTCTCACTCACAGCTTCTCTTTCTCTCTCTCTCACTCACAGCTTCTCTTTTACTTTCTCTCTCTCACTCACAGCTTCTATTTCTCCCTCTCTCACACACAGCTTCTCTTTCTCTCTCTCTCACTCACAGTTTCTCTTAATCTCTCTCTCTCATTCACAGCTACTCTTTCTCTCTCTCTCTCACAGCTTCTCTCTCTCTCTCACTCACAGCTTCTCTTTCTCTCTCTTGCTCACTCACAGGTTCTATTTCTCTCTCTGTCTCCCTCACTCAAAGCTTCTCTTTCTCTCACTCTCTCACTCACAGCTTCTCTTTCGCTTTCTCTCTCTCACTCACAGCTTCTCTTTCTCTCTCTCTCTCACTCACAGCTTCTCCTTCTCTCTCTGTCTCACTCACAGCTTCTCTTTCTCTCTCTCACTCACAGCTTCTCTTTCTCTCTATCTCTCACTCACAGCTTCTCTTTCTCTCTCTCTCTCTCACTCACAGCTTCTCTTTCTCTCTCTCTTTCACTCACAGCTTCTCTTTCGCTTTCTCTCTCTCACTCACAGCTTCTCTTTCTCTCTCTCTCTCACTCACAGCTTCTCCTTCTCTCTCTCTCTCACTCACAGCTTCTCTTTCTCTCTCTCCCTCACAGCTTCTCTTTCTCTCTATCTCTCACTCACAGCTTCTGTTTCTCTTTCTCTCTCTCACTCACAGCTTCTCTTTCTTTCTCTCCCTTGTAGGAATGCATCTGGATTCTGTCTTGCCTGTCTCTGACACATTTTGTAAACAAGGCCTCTTTGCTCACTGAGAGACAACGCTCCTTATCTCTCCCTTCTTTGGGTTCTGACATTCTGATTGATTATATAGCTTAAGTTTCGTTTCTGGTATACAATGCTTGCCCAAGATTCGTTTCTCGCTCTCTCTGCCTAAATAAAGAAAAGGTTTCAGTAGCTTTTGACCAGCCAAAGAGAGCAGGCGTGTTTTTGTGTGTCTCTGTTTTCTCCCTACTCAAAGCCTAATGAAGCAGGACTTCATGGGACTGATTGCTATCTTAAAGATCTGAGGATAAAACTGCTGCTAATGAGGCTGACTGAATAAAGAAGATATCTTTACATGAAGCAGAATTCCAACAAGTGGCGCTCCGTGTGACGCTTTGAACTACAATGAGAGAGCCTGCTTTGAACTCTGCTTCAGCATTTAGCAGCAATTAACACCCCATAATTGGCGACCGGGGACAAGGTCTCATTTACCCCCGACCGGGAAGGTCATAAATCGAGCTCGAGATTCATCCAATTCTACATTGGGTCCCACACAGGGTAAGTGGAAAAGAAACATATATATTTTTTTATCATGGGATGTTTGCTTTCTTCAGAAATGCAGGAACTTTGTAAAGATATCTCAGATCTTTTGCATGAGAATGGGCGAAAGGTAGATGAGAAGAAGATACAGCAGCTGGTTAAAGTTATAGCAAAAATCTGTCCTTGGTTTAAATATGAAGGTCTGGACTTAAAACAGTGGAAACAGATTGGGAGAGAAATGCAGAAGCATAATGGAATTTCTGTGTCAATATTATTTACATGGGAGGAAATTGAAGGCTGCCTTCAGAGACTTACTCCAAAAAATATTTTATTGTCTCAAAGACTTGATGGCCATCCCCTCCCACAGCCTTTGCCTTCAGAGAAAAGGGGGGCCATTGCAACTGCTCCTCCATCATATGAGAAACAACAGCCCCCTGATGGGGATGGAGGTAGAAAAGGAGATGGGCAATTATGTCCTGACTTGCAACAATCAAGTGCTTTTAGCCCTACAAAAGACCTGTTCTCTGCTGCGTTAACTACAGCTGTGCTGGATATGGAACCTGTTGATGTATATCCAGTGAACAGAGAGCCGCTTGCAAATGAGACTGTTGCAATACTAGTGCCAGCTGATGGGGAACAAATGATGGGAAACTCATCACAGATTGAAGTTGTTGATGCATGCAGAGTGGCAGAAAGCAAGGACTGTGTTTCAAAGAGCAGCTTAGGGGATCTCAGCCCCCCCGTGAAGCAACCCTCATCACAAAAGCAGGAGAAGCTGAGTAGTAAATTTGATACCTCACGTTTGGGCAGGAAGATCCTACAGAAATGGAAGGATGGCCCAAAGGAGGAACGCACAAAACCCAAGACAAAAAAGGGGTGCAAGTACAAACTAACAGATGCAGGTTGTCATAAGGTTGAGAATCATATGCTGGAGATGAAAGAAATACAGAGAAAGAGGGGGGTGAATATTTCCTGTATGGATAGCAGGCTGTGGCAAAAATACAAGGAGGAAGAAGACATACAGTTTTTTGCTGATTTTGAACTGCCCAACCCTCAAACAAAGAGATCCAGAGTGAGCTGTCCCACGTTTCAAGCATCAGGATTGCAGGGAAAGCAACTTGGACTTCCCTGTGATTTTCGTCTGTGTGAAAATTACTTGCAACTGCTGGAGAAGTCTTGTGCCTTCATACCTCCTCGGCCTGCCTTACTGCAGATGGGTGTGGCTGGAGCATGAAGGAATGTGTGTCTGCCTGAAAAGCTGAAAAGGGGGGTTGTGTGGGATTGTCTTGTGAAGTCAGTGAGAAGTAATTTATGGCTTAATTTCAACTTGCCATGCCAAGAAATGTGCTGGAGAAATAGTGTTTTGTGTTTAAATTGTCTTCAATCAACGTTTGGTCTTTAATTTGGACATTTTAATTGGACTAAAAAGTTTGTGTGGACTTTAAAGAAGAATTATAAAACCTGACAGCCTTTTTAAGAAATTGTCTACCTGCTCATGTTAATGAGATTTGTACTGTATTTGAGTTACCATGCTATGTTGATTATAAGTTATTGAATGCCTCTTTCACTTTACATCCAGTGGGAGAAGAAGAAATTTAATGCCTTACTCATGTAATTGGGTAGTAAGAATTGCTTTCTAGAATGCTATAGAGGCCTCCTTCATGTAAGGAAGAAAAAAAATGTTCATGTCTTGTTTATGCTTAAATGTTTTGCTTATTCTTTTGCAGGAGAAAGATCTGTCTTTGCTTATGTTATGTATTGTCTTATGAAACTGCATACCTTCAGAAGCACATGGCAGAGTTTCCAGTACTCTACACATGTAAATGGGTTTGTGATATTGCATTTGTGTTATATGTCACTCATGTTTCATGTTTAGTTATATGGTACTAGTAATAACAGGGCATGCTCCTGTTTCTTAGGGGAGTGTCTTCTTAAGCCATTGGTCATCTATTGGCAACAAGGGGATCCTGAGTGGAAGGGTTCCTGCACGAGCGATCCGCCCATGGAGAGAGAGGAAGGTTACTCAGCTCCAGGATGGTGGTTCACCAGTAAACTAAAAGTGCTGACATTTGTTCTTTTCTTTCTTACTGTGCTTCCAGCTGTAAGAACAATGCCTCATGGGGGCAACCCCAACTTTTGGATTCGTCATGCTAACTATATGTTTGAGGTTCATGGTAAGAATGCAACGTTATACTATGAGCATCCACTGGCAGTGTCGCAAATGGCTTTTCTTCCGGCATTGTTCAACACACCAGAGCTGGTTATTGGACATTTGCAACATCTTGATAGGTCTACACTCTTCTCTAATCCTCCAGAACAATTTAACAACACCCGTTGGCGAAGCATGACATTCAAGAAATACACTAAAGGACTTTGTTTCTGCTGTCATAGTTCTGGAGTCTGGAATAGTAAATGGAAGTACTGGACTCAAGCACAAAGGGTTTTGTGGAATGTAGGCAATTATACGGGTTGTGATGATTATTTTTGGTTATGGGGTAGTTATAACAGTTCTTATAAGCTTAATTATACCTTGTTTAACACTACTATTGAAGATATATATGATGTATTTCCTATGTTTACTCCTGATTATTCTGCTATGGATAGTGGTTCAATTTGCAATGGATGGCAAATCAAGGATCCCAACATGTGGTTCTTTTTTAATGGAGTTGCCACGAATTTCCATCCAGGACAATATCAATGTGCAGCATTGGGTTATTTTACCTTACCCGTACAAGTGCAAATGCCGCCTCAGGCACATGCACGGCGCCGGAGAGCTGCTGCCGGCCCGATGGGTTCTGGTTGCAACGATGAAGTGATAATCGATGTTCAGCTGTCTGATGGTAGCTCCTGGGGGAGAGCTATAGGGAGTGCTATCACTGGAGCACTCACATTGGGATCATACCCAGGTGTCATTTCCCAGGAGAATAGAAGGTCCATTTTGGGACTCACCTGTAGGCTGGAGAAATCAATCAATGCCACAGGGAGGGTCATACGGGATCTTCAAATGGAAATCACTGAGCTTCATCAAGACCAAATGCAGGACAGACTGGCCATAGATTACCTGTTAGCAGGATCCGGAGGATTTTGTAAACTGGTCGGGAACCAGGGATGTCGGATAAAATTCCAGGATTTGAATAATACTATTGAGAAAGAACTTCAGAATTTACAGGAGAGTATTACTAACAATGTACGCACTGATGTTACCGTATTTTTCGCCCTATAAGACGCTCCGGCATATAAGACGCACCCAATTTTAAAGGAGGGAAATCTAGAAAAAAAGATTCTGAACCAAATACTGTACTAAAAGGGAAGAAAAAAAAACACATCTTTTCAGAAACCCCACATGTCCAGGTACAATAAAGCCACCACAAAAATACTCAAAGTCAAAATCTACCTGCCTTAGTCAACCTCCAAGAGGAACAAAGGGCCGGGAGGGCACGATGCTTCGCAGCAGCGGCGTCTTCGGAGCCACGGAAGGCTCCCTTTATCTCCCCGCCGATGGTGGGGGCGGGGAGAGCGCGGCAGCGGCGGCGTCTTCGGCTCCCTCAGCCAGGGAGCACTTTTAACCTCCCCGCCCGGTGGCAGGGAGGGACGGCTTCGCGCGGCGCGGCGCGGCTTGGCTCGGCGCGGCTCGGCTCCCTTTATCTCCCCGCCGATAAAGGGAGCCGTGCCGCGCCGCGCCGCGCCGCGCCGCGCGAAGCCGTCCCTCCCCGCCCCCTGCCACCGGGCGGGGAGGTTAAAAGGGCTCCCTGGCCGAGCTGGGACAGAGACAGGAGCTCATTCCATCTTGCAGTACGCAGGAATCGAACTGCCTCCCAGTCAGCATCTTAGCCGCTTGAGCCACTATATTAAGTGCCTCATAATTTGTGATTAACATTAGTGATACATTTAAAAATGACATTTTATAAAATCTTTATAATCTGGATATGTGTTTGACGGCAGATTGTCATAGTCTAAGTGAGTTTGTTCAGTAATGTGAGGCCTACTAGATGGTAACACCTTTACTATAAGAACTGATTCTCTATGAAACACAAAATTGTTTTAAACATACAGTAGCTTTAACCCATGGGCCTCTGTCAGGGAATATAGCCACCCTAAGCAGCAGCTAGTCCAAATTTAAGCATACGGTACTCTGGGAAGGTGAAATTACCTTTTTTTTCCCTAGGTAGGGAGCAATTATTCCATGTTATAAAACAAAACAGTAAATGCCTGTTGTGACACATGTTTAATGAATGTCTGTCTGAATCCATTATCTTCTCCCCTAAAGTCATGCATTTAATTTTTATTTCTCTTGAAACAATTCAAATTAAATGGAGTTATGAAACAGCCACATCTTAACATCTGAACTGAAATGCCAGCAGCAACAGAGTAATGAATACAACTCTTTAATAAAATAAAATAATTTATCATCTTGGAGAGTCTCAAAGTGTACAAGGGAGCTGCAATTTCTCTCTCTTTCTCTCTTTCTCTCCAACAATGACAGAAGAGTACCGTAGTATCTGCTTCCCAGACTCCAAATACATTTCCCAAGAAAGCAAATGAAGTTGGTACTTACAGAGTTGAAATTCAATCTGAATCTGAACTGAGCAACATGGCTACATTTGTCTGATAAAACATCATGTAAAACTGAAATGGCAATCTGAACGGGTTTATAAACTTTCTATGGAAAAGTTCAGAATGAACTCTCACCATCAGCAGCACTAATAATAAATTTTGTGTCAGAAATTACTCTGGGACGGCTTCGCACGGCGCGGCTTGGCTCGGCGCGGCTCGGCTCCCTTTATCTCCCCGCCGATAAAGGGAGCCGAGCCGCGCCAAGCCGCGCCGCGCGAAGCCGTCCCTCCCCGCCCCCTGCCTGTACCGGGCGGGGAGGTTAAAAGGGCTCCCTGGCCGAGGGAGCCCTTTTAACCTCCCCGCCCGGTACAGGCAGGGGGCGGGGAGGGACGGCTTCGCGCGGCGCGGCTCGGCTCCCTTTATCTCCCCGCCGATAAAGGGAGCCGAGCCGAGCCGCGCCAAGCCGCGCCGCGCGAAGCCGTCCCTCCCCGCCCCCTGCCTGTACCGGGCGGGGAGGTTAAAAGGGCTCCCTGGCCGAGGGAGCCCTTTTAACCTCCCCGCCCGGTACAGGCAGGGGGCGGGGAGGGACGGCTTCGCGCGGCGCGGCTCGGCTCCCTTTATCTCCCCGCCGATAAAGGGAGCCGAGCCGAGCCGCGCCGCGCCGCGCCGCGCCGCGCGAAGCCGTCCCTCCCCGCCCCCTGCCTGTACCGGGCGGGGAGGTTAAAAGGGCTCCCTGGCCGAGGGAGCCCTTTTAACCTCCCCGCCCGGTACAGGCAGGGGGCGGGGAGGGACGGCTTCGCGCGGCGCGGCTCCCTTTATCTCCCCGCCGATGGTGGGGGCGGGGAGAGCGCGGCTGCCGTATATTTGCCTTATAAGACGCACCAACTTTTCCCCCCCAGTTTTGAGGAAGAAAAAGTGCGTCTTATAAGGCGAAAAATACGGTAATCTCTTTGATTGGGTGACTTCTTGGTTGCCTGATTTATCTGTCCTTAGACAAGTTTTCTTTTATGGGTTCATTATTATTATCTGCCTTATATCTTTGTGTTTTTGCATTAATTGTATTCCTAACCTTATTTCTATGTGTAATACATGTCCACTGCGTAGAAGGGAGACATCGAGTTTTGCACGACGGCAATTGTACTCAATGAGGTATCATCCTTCGGAACAAGGTACCATGAGTCAGGAGGGGTACGATGTCCAGGTGGACAGTGATGATGTATATGATGACATGCAGGGGTATGATTAGCCGTCCCTCTCTCAAATTTAAATGAAAAAAGGAGGACATGTAGGAATGCATCTGGATTCTGTCTTGCCTGTCTCTGACACATTTTGTAAACAAGGCCTCTTTGCTCACTGAGAGACAACGCTCCTTATCTCTCCCTTCTTTGGGTTCTGACATTCTGATTGATTATATAGCTTAAGTTTCGTTTCTGGTATACAATGCTTGCCCAAGATTCGTTTCTCGCTCTCTCTGCCTAAATAAAGAACAGGTTTCAGTAGCTTTTGACCAGCCAAAGAGAGCAGGCGTGTTTTTGTGTGTCTCTGTTTTCTCCCTACTCAAAGCCTAATGAAGCAGGACTTCATGGGACTGATTGCTATCTTAAAGATCTGAGGATAAAACTGCTGCTAATGAGGCTGACTGAATAAAGAAGATATCTTTACATGAAGCAGAATTCCAACACTCCCTCACTCACTCACAGCTTCTCTTTCTCTCTCTGTCTCTCTCACTCGCTGCTTCTCCTTCTCTCTGTCTCACTGACTCACAGCTTCTCTCTCTCTCTCTCACTAACTCACAGGTTCTCCTTCTCTCTCTCTCACTCACTCACAGCTTCTCTTTCTCTCTCTCTCTCACAGCTTCTCATTCTCTCTCTCTCTCTCACTCACACACAGCTTCTCTCTCTCTCTCTAACTCTCTCACTCACAGCTTCTCTTTCTCTCTCACTCACAGCTTTTCTTTCTCTCTCTCTCTCACTCACACACGCTTCTCTTTCTCTCTCACTCACAGCTTTTCTTTCTCTCTCTCTCTCACTCACACACGCTTCTCTTTCTCTCTCTGTCTCTCTCACACAATTTCTCTTTCTCTCTCTCTCACTAACTCACAGCTTCTCTTTCTCTAACTCTCACTCACTCACAGCTTCTCTTTCTCTCTCTCTCTCTCTCACTCACAGCTTCTCTTTCTCTCTCTCTCTCACTCACTCACAGCTTCTCTCTCTGTCTCTCTCACTCACGGCTTCTATTTCTCTCTCTCTCACTAACTCACAGCTTCTCTTTCTCTCTCACACACACACAGCTTTTCTCTCTCTCTCTCACTCACACAGCTTCTCTTTCTCTCTCTCTCTCACTCACTCACATCTTCTATTTCTCTCTCTTTCTCACAGCTTCTCTTTCTCTCTATCTCTCTCACTCACAGCTTCTCTTTTCTCTCTCTCACTCACTCACAGCTTCTCTTTCTCTCTCTCTCTCACTCGCAGCTTCTCTTTCTCTCTCTCACTCACAGCTTCTCTCTCTCTCCCTCACAGCTTCTCTTTCTCTCTCTCTCCCTCACAGCTCCTCTCTCTCTCTCTCTCTAACAGCTTCTATTGGTCTCTCTCTCTCACTCACAGCTTCTCTCTCTCTCACTCACTCACAGCTTCTCTTTCTCTCTCACTCACAGCTTCTCTTTCTCTCTCTCTCTCTCACTCACTCACCGCTTCTCTTTTGCTCTCTCACTCACAGCTTCTCTTTCTGTCTCACTCACAACTTCTCTTTCTCTCTCTCACTCAATCAATCACTCACTCACAGCTTCTCTTTCTCTCTCTCTCTACACAGCTTCTCTTTCTCTCTCTCTCTAACAGTTTCTCTTTCTCTCTCTCACTCACTCACAGCTTCGCTTTCCCTCTCTCTCACTCATTCACCGCTTCTCTTTCACTCTCTCACTCATAGCTTCTCTTTCTCTCTCACAGCTTCTTTCTCTCTCTCTCACTCACAGCTTCTCTTTCTCTCTCTCACTCACAGCTTCTCTCTCTCTCTTACTCACAGCTTCTCTTTCTCTCTCTCTCTTGCTCACTCACAGGTTCTATTTCTCTCTCTGTCTCCCTCACTCACAGCTTCTCTTTCTCTCTTTCTCTCTCACTCACAGCTTCTCTTTTGCTTTCTCTCTCTCACTCACAGCTTATCTTTCTCTCTCTCTCACTCACAGCTTCTCTTTCTCTCTCTCTCTCACTCACAGCTTCTCTTTCTCTCTCTCTCTCATTCACAGCTACTCTTTCTCTCTTTCACACAGCTTCTCTCTCTCTCTCTCACAGCTTCTATTTCTCTCTCTGTCTCCCTCACTCTCAGCTTCTCTTTCTCTCTTTCTCTCTCACTCACAGCTTCTCTTTTGCTTTCTCTCTCTCACTCACAGCTTATCTTTCTCTCTCTCTCACTCACAGCTTCTCTTTCTCTCTCTCTCTCACTCACAGCTTCTCTTTCTCTCTCTCTCTCATTCACAGCTACTCTTTCTCTCTTTCACACAGCTTCTCTCTCTCTCTCTCTCACAGCTTCTCTTTCTCTCTCTCTCTTGCTCACTCACAGGTTCTATTTCTCTCTCTGTCTCCCTCACTCACAGCTTCTCTTTCTCTCTCTCTCTCACTCACAGCTTCTCTTTCGCTTTCTCTCTCTCACTCACAGCTTCTCTTTCTCTCTCTCTCTCTCACTCACAGCTTCTCTTTCTCTCTCTCTCACAGCTTCTCTTTCTCTCTCTAACTCACAGCTTCTCTTTCTCTCTCTCTCTCACTCACAGCTTCTCTTTATCTCTCTCTCTTTCACTCACAGCTTCTCTTTCTCTCTCTCTCTCAATCACATCTTCTATTTCTCTCTCTCTCAAACAGCTTCTCTTTCTCTCTATCTCTCTCACTCACAGCTTCTCTTTTCTCTCTCTCTCACTCACTCACAGCTTCTCTTTCTCTTTCTCTCCCTCACAGCTTCTCTTTCTCTCTCTCTCTCACTCACAGCTTCTCTTTCTCTTTCTCTCTCTCACTCAGAGCATCTCTTTCTTTCTCTCCCTCACTCCCTCACTCACAGCTTCTCTTTCTCTCGCTGTCTGTCTCACTCACTGCTTCTCTTTCTCTCTGTCTCACTGACTCACAGCTTCTCTCTCTCTCTCTCTCACTCATTCACAGCTTCTCTTTCTCTCTTTCTCTCACTCACTCACAGCTTCTCTTTCTCTCTCTCACTCACTCACTCACAGGTTCTATTTCTCTCTCACACATTGCTTCTCTTTCTCTATCTCTCTCACTCACAGCTTCTCTTTTCTCTCTCTCTCTCATTCACAGCTACTCTTTCTCTCTCACTAACTAACAGCTTCTCTTTCTCTCTCTGTCTCTCTCACTCACTGCTTCTCTTTCTCTCTCTCTCTCACTCACTCACAGCTTCTCTTTCTCTCTCTCACACACAGCTTCTCTTTCACTCTCTCTCTCTCACACACAGTTTCTCTTTCTCTCTCTCTATAACTCACTCACAACTTCTGTTTCTCTCTGTCTCTCACTCACAGCTTCAATTTCTCTCTCTCACTAACTCACAGCTTCTCCTTCTCTCTCTCTCACTCACAGCTTCTCTTTCTCTCTCTCTCACAGCTTCTCATTCTCTCTCTCTCACTCACACACAGCTTCTCTTTCTCTCTCTCTCTAACTCTCTCACTCACAGGTTCTCTTTCTCTCTCACTCACAGCTTTTCTTTCTCTCTCACTCACTCATGCTTCTCTTTCTCTCTCTGTCTCTCTCACACAGCTTCTTTTTCTCTCTCTCTCACTAACTCACAGCTTCTCTTTCTCTCTCTCTCACTCACTCACAGCTTCTCTTTCTCTCTCTATCTCTCTAACTCACAGTTTCTCTTTCTCTCTCTCACTCACTCACAGCTTCTCTCTCTGTCTCTCTCACTCACGGCTTCTATTTCTCTCTCTCTCACTCTCACAGCTCTTTCTCTCTCACACACAGCTTTTCTCTCTTTCTCTCTCTCACTCACTCACAGCTTCTCTTTATGTCTCTCTCTCACTCACTCACATCTTATATTTCTCTCTCTCTCACACAGCTTCTCTTTCTCTCTATCTCTCTGACTCACAGCTTCTCTTTCTTTCTCTCCCTCACTCACTCACTCACAGCTTCTCTTTCTCTCTCTTTCTCTCTCACTCACTGCTTCTCCTTCTCTCTGTCTCACTGACTCACAGCTTCTCTCTCTCTCTCACTCACTCACAGCTTCTCTTTCTCTCACTCACACAACCTCTGTTTCTCTCTCTCTCACTCACAGCTTCAATTTCTCTCTCTCACTAACTCACAGCTTCTCCTTCTCTCTCTCACTCACTCACAGCTTCTCTTTCTCTCTCTCTCTCAATCACATCTTCTATTTCTCTCTCTCTCAAACAGCTTCTCTTTCTCTCTATCTCTCTCACTCACAGCTTCTCTTTTCTCTCTCTCTCACTCACTCACAGCTTCTCTTTCTCTTTCTCTCCCTCACAGCTTCTCTTTCTCTCTCTCTCTCACTCACAGCTTCTCTTTCTCTTTCTCTCTCTCACTCAGAGCATCTCTTTCTTTCTCTCCCTCACTCCCTCACTCACAGCTTCTCTTTCTCTCGCTGTCTGTCTCACTCACTGCTTCTCTTTCTCTCTGTCTCACTGACTCACAGCTTCTCTCTCTCTCTCTCTCTCACTCATTCACAGCTTCTCTTTCTCTCTTTCTCTCACTCACTCACAGCTTCTCTTTCTCTCTCTCACTCACTCACTCACAGGTTCTATTTCTCTCTCACACATTGCTTCTCTTTCTCTATCTCTCTCACTCACAGCTTCTCTTTTCTCTCTCTCTCTCATTCACAGCTACTCTTTCTCTCTCACTAACTAACAGCTTCTCTTTCTCTCTCTGTCTCTCTCACTCACTGCTTCTCTTTCTCTCTCTCTCTCACTCACTCACAGCTTCTCTTTCTCTCTCTCACACACAGCTTCTCTTTCACTCTCTCTCTCTCACACACAGTTTCTCTTTCTCTCTCTCTATAACTCACTCACAACTTCTGTTTCTCTCTGTCTCTCACTCACAGCTTCAATTTCTCTCTCTCACTAACTCACAGCTTCTCCTTCTCTCTCTCTCACTCACAGCTTCTCTTTCTCTCTCTCTCACAGCTTCTCATTCTCTCTCTCTCACTCACACACAGCTTCTCTTTCTCTCTCTCTCTAACTCTCTCACTCACAGGTTCTCTTTCTCTCTCACTCACAGCTTTTCTTTCTCTCTCACTCACTCATGCTTCTCTTTCTCTCTCTGTCTCTCTCACACAGCTTCTTTTTCTCTCTCTCTCACTAACTCACAGCTTCTCTTTCTCTCTCTCTCACTCACTCACAGCTTCTCTTTCTCTCTCTATCTCTCTAACTCACAGTTTCTCTTTCTCTCTCTCACTCACTCACAGCTTCTCTCTCTGTCTCTCTCACTCACGGCTTCTATTTCTCTCTCTCTCACTCTCACAGCTCTTTCTCTCTCACACACAGCTTTTCTCTCTTTCTCTCTCTCACTCACTCACAGCTTCTCTTTATGTCTCTCTCTCACTCACTCACATCTTATATTTCTCTCTCTCTCACACAGCTTCTCTTTCTCTCTATCTCTCTGACTCACAGCTTCTCTTTCTTTCTCTCCCTCACTCACTCACTCACAGCTTCTCTTTCTCTCTCTTTCTCTCTCACTCACTGCTTCTCCTTCTCTCTGTCTCACTGACTCACAGCTTCTCTCTCTCTCTCACTCACTCACAGCTTCTCTTTCTCTCACTCACACAACCTCTGTTTCTCTCTCTCTCACTCACAGCTTCAATTTCTCTCTCTCACTAACTCACAGCTTCTCCTTCTCTCTCTCACTCACTCACAGCTTCTCTTTCTCTCTCTCTCTCACAGCTTCTCATTCTCTCTCTCTCTCACTCACACACAGCTTCTCTCTCTCTCTAACTCTCTCACTCACAGCTTCTCTTTCTCTCTCACTCACTCACCGCTTCTCTTTTGCTCTCTCACTCACAGCTTCTCTTTCTCTCTCTCACACACAGCTTCTCTTTCTTTCTCACTCACAACTTCTCTTTCACTCTCTCACTCACTCAATCACTCACTCACAGCTTCTCTTTCTCTCTCTCTCTACACAGCTTCTCTTTCTCTCTCTCTCTCTCTAACAGTTTCTCTTTCTCTCTCTCTCTCACTCACAGCTTCGCTTTCCCTCTCTCTCACTCACACACGCTTCTCTTTCTCTCTCTGTCTCTCTCACACAATTTCTCTCTCTCTCTCTCTCACTAACTCACAGCTTCTCTTTCTCTAACTCTCACTCACTCACAGCTTCTCTTTCTCTCTCTCTCTCTCACTCACAGCTTCTCTTTCTCTCTCTCTCTCAGTCACTCACAGCTTCTCTCTCTCTGTCTCTCTCACTCACGGCTTCTATTTCTCACTCTCTCACTAACTCACAGCTTCTCTTTCTCTCTCTCTCTCACACAGCTTTTCTCTCTCTCTCTCACTCACTCACAGCTTCTCTTTCTCTCTCTCTCTCTCACTCACTCACATCTTCTATTTCTCTCTCTTTCTCACAGCTTCTCTTTCTCTCTATCTCTCTCACTCACAGCTTCTCTTTTCTCTCTCTCACTCACTCACAGCTTCTCTTTCTCTCTCTCTCTCTCACTCGCAGCTTCTCTTTCCCTCTCTCACTCACAGCTTCTCTCTCTCTCTCCCTCACAGCTTCTCTTTCTCTCTCTCTCCCTCACAGCTTCTCTTTCTCTCTCTATCTCTCTAACTCTCAGCTTCTCTTTCTCTCTCTCTCTCACTCACTCACATCTTCTATTTCTCTCTCTTTCTCACAGCTTCTCTTTCTCTCTATCTCTATCACTCACAGCTTCGCTTTTCTCTCTCTCACTCACTCACAGCTTCTCTTTCTCTCTCTCTCTCTCACTCGCAGCTTCTCTTTCTCTCTCTCACTCACACCTTCTCTCTCTCTCCCTCACAGCTTCTCTTTCTCTCTCTCTCCCTCACAGCTCCTCTTTCTCTCTCTCTCTAACAGCTTCTATTGGTCTCTCTCTCTCACTCACAGCTTCTCTCTCTCTCACTCACTCACAGCTTCTCTTTCTCTCTCACTCACAGCTTCTCTTTCTCTCTCTCTCTCACATACTCACCGCTTCTCTTTTGCTCTCTCACTCACAGCTTCTCTTTCTCTCTCACACACACAGCTTCTCTTTCTGTCTCACTCACAACTTCTCTTTCTCTCTCTCACTCACTCACTCACTCACTCACAGCTTCTCTTTCTCTCTCTCTCTACACAGCTTCTCTTTCTCTCTCTCTCTCTAACAGTTTCTCTTTCTCTCTCTCTCTCACTCACAGCTTCGCTTTCCCTCTCTCTCACTCATTCACCGCTTCTCTTTCACTCTCTCACTCATAGCTTCTCTTTCTCTCTCACAGCTTCTTTCTCTCTCTCTCACTCACAGCTTCTCTTTCTCTCTCTCACTCACAGCTTCTCTCTCTCTCTCACTCACAGCTTCTCTTTCTCCCTCTCTCTTGCTCACTCACAGGTTCTATTTCTCTCTCTGTCTCCCTCACTCACAGCTTCTCTTTCTCTCTTTCTCTCTCACTCACAGCTTCTCTTTTGCTTTCTCTCTCTCACTCACAGCTTCTCTTTCTCTCTCTCTCACTCACAGCTTCTCTTTCTCTCTCTCTCTCTCACAAACAGCTTCTCTTTCTCTCTCTCTCTCATTCACAGCTACTCTTTCTCTCTCACACACAGCTTCTCTCTCTCTCTCTCTCACACAGCTTCTCTTTCTCTCTCTCTCTTGCTCACTCACAGGTTCTATTTCTCTCTCTGTCTCCCTCACTCACAGCTTCTCTTTCTCTCTCTCTCTCACTCACAGCTTCTCTTTCGCTTTCTCTCTCTCACTCACAGCTTCTCTTTCTCTCTCTCTCTCTCTCACTCACAGCTTCTCTCTCTCTCACACACACAGCTTCTCTTTCTCTCTCTAACTCACAGCTTCTCTTTCTTTCTCTCTCTCTCTCACTCACAGCTTCTCTTTATCTCTCTCTCTTTCACTCACAGCTTCTCTTTCTCTCTCTCTCTCAATCACATCTTCTATTTCTCTCTCACACACACAGCTTCTCTTTCTCTCTATCTCTCTCACTCACAGCTTCTCTTTTCTCTCTCTCCCACTCACTCACAGCTTCTCTTTCTCTCTCTCTCCCTCACAGCTTCTCTTTCTCTCTCTCTCTCACTCACAGCTTCTCTTTCTCTTTCTCTCTCCCACACAGCTTCTCTTTCTTTCTCTCCCTCACTCACTCACTCACAGCTTCTCTTTCTCTCTCTGTCTGTCTCACTCACTGCTTCTCTTTCTCTCTGTCTCACTGACTCACAGCTTCTCTCTCTCTCTCTCACTCACTCACAGCTTCTCTTTCTCTCTTTCTCTCACTCACTCACAGCTTCTCTTTCTCTCTCTCACTCACTCACTCACCGGTTCTATTTCTCTCTCACACATTGCTTCTCTTTCTCTATCTCTCTCACTCACAGCTTATCTTTTCTCTCTCTCTCTCTCATTCACAGCTACTCTTTCTCTCTCTCTCACTCATTCACCGCTTCTCTTTCACTCTCTCACTCATAGCTTCTCTTTCTGTCTCACAGCTTCTTTCTCTCTCTCACTCACAGTATCTCTTTCTCTCGCTCTGTCACTCACTCACTCCTTCACTTTCTCTATCTCTCTCACTCACAGCTTCTCTTTCTCTCTCTCACTCACAGCTTCTCTCTCTCTCTCACTCACAGCTTCTCTTTCTCTCTCTCTCTTGCTCACTCACAGGTTCTATTTCTCTCTCTGTCTCCCTCACTCACAGCTTCTCTTTCTCTCTTTCTCTCTCACTCACAACTTCTCTTTCTCTCACTCACTCACTCAATCACTCACTCACAGCTTCTCTTTCTCTCTCTCACTCACAGCTTCTCTCTCTCTCTCACTCACAGCTTCTCTTTCTCTCTCTCTCTCTCTTGCTCACTCACAGGTTCTATTTCTCTCTCTGTCTCCCTCACTCACAGCTTCTCTTTCTCTCTTTCTCTCTCACTCACAGCTTCTCTTTTGCTTTCTCTCTTTCACTCACAGCTTCTCTTTCTCTCTCTCTCACTCACAGCTTCGCTCTCTCTCTCTCTAACAGTTTCTCTTTCTCTCTCTCTCTCACTCACAGCTTCGCTTTCCCTCTCTCTCACTCACACACGCTTCTCTTTCTCTCTCTGTCTCTCTCACACAATTTCTCTTTCTCTCTCTCTCACTCACTCACAGCTTCTCTCTCTCTGTCTCTCTCACTCACGGCTTCTATTTCTCTCTCTCTCACTAACTCACAGCTTCTCTTTCTCTCTCTCTCTCTCTCACACAGCTTTTTTCTCTCTCTCTCTCACTCACTCACAGCTTCTCTTTCTCTCTCTCTCTCACTCACTCACATCTTCTATTTCTCTCTCTTTCTCACAGCTTCTCTTTCTCTCTATCTCTCTCACTCACAGCTTCTCTTTTCTCTCTCTCACTCACTCACAGCTTCTCTTTCTCTCTCTCTCTCACTCGCAGCTTCTCTTTCTCTCTCTCACTCACAGCTTCTCTCTCTCCCTCACAACTTCTCTTTCTCTCTCTCTCCCTCACAGCTTCTCTTTCTCTCTCTCTCTCTCTAACAGCTTCTATTGGTCTCTCTCTCTCACTCACAGCTTCTCTCTCTCTCACTCACTCACAGCTTCTCTTTCTCTCTCACTCACAGCTTCTCTTTCTCTCTCTCCATCTCACTCACTCACCGCTTCTCTTTTGCTCTCTCACTCACAGCTTCTCTTTCTCTCTCACACACACAGCTTCTCTTTCTTTCTCACTCACAACTTCTCTTTCTCTCTCTCACTCACTCAATCACTCACTCACAGCTTCTCTTTCTCTCTCTCTACACAGCTTCTCTTTCTCTCTCTCTCACTCACTCACAGCTTCTCTTTCTCTCTCTATCTCTCTAACTTACAGTTTCTCTTTCTCTCTCTCACTCACTCACAGCTTCTCTCTCTGTCTCTCTCACTCATGGCTTCTATTTCTCTCTCTCTCACTCTCACAGCTACTCTTTCTCTCTCTCTCTCTCACAGCTTTTCTCTCTTTCTCTCTCTCACTCACTCACAGCTTCTCTTTATCTCTCTCACTCACTCACATCTTCTATTTCTCTCTCTCTCACACAGCTTCTCTTTCTCTTTCTTTCTCCCCCTCACTCACTCACTCACAGCTTCTCTTTCTCTCTCTGTCTCTCTCACTCACTGCTTCTCCTTCTCTCTGTCTCACTGACTCACAGCTTCTTTCTCTCTCTCTCACTCACTCACAGCTTCTCTTTCTCTCACTCACACAACTTCTGTTTCTCTCTCTCTCACACTCACAGCTTCAATTTCTCTCTCTCTCACTAACTCACAGCTTCTCCTTCTCTCTCTCTCACTCACTCACAGCTTCTCTCTCTCTCTCTCTCACAGCTTCTCATTCTCTCTCTCTCTCACTCACACACAGCTTCTCTCTCTCTCTCTCTAACTCTCTCACTCACAGCTTCTCTTTCTCTCTCACTCTCAGCTTTTCTTTCTCTCTCTCTCTCTCACTCACTCACCGCTTCTCTTTTGCTCTCTCACTCACAGCTTCTCTTTCTCTCTCTCACACACAGCTTCTCTTTCTTTCTCACTCACAACTTCTCTTTCTCTCTCTCACTCACTCAATCACTCACTCACAGCTTCTCTTTCTCTCTCTCACCCACAGCTTCTCTTTCTCTCTCTCTCTCTAACAGTTACTCTTTCTCTCTCTCTCTCACTCACAGCTTCGCTTTCCCTCTCTCTCACTCACACACGCTTCTCTTTCTCTCTCTGTCTCTCTCACACAATTTCTCTTTCTCTCTCTCTCACTAACTCACAGCTTCCTTTCTCTAACTCTCACTCACTCACAGCTTCTCTTTCTCTATCTCTCTCACTCACAGCTTCTCTTTCTCTCTCTCTCTCACTCACTCACAGCTTCACTCTCTCTGTCTCTCTCACTCACGGCTTCTATTTCTCTCCCTCACTAACTCACAGCTTCTCTTTCTCTCTCTCTCACACACAGCTTTTCTCTCTCTCTCTCACTCACTCACAGCTTCTCTTTCTCTCTCTCTCTCACTCACTCACATCATCTATTTCTCTCTCTTTCTCACAGCTTCTCTTTCTCTCTATCTCTCTCCCTCACAGCTTCTCTTTTCTCTCTCTCACTCACTCACAGCTTCTCTTTCCTCTCTCTCACTCACTCACAGCTTCTCTTTCTCTCTCTCTCTCACTCGCAGCTTCTCTTTCTCTCTCTCACTCACAGCTTCTCTCTCTCTCTCCCTCACAGCTTCTCTTTCTCTCTCTCTCCCTCACAGCTTCTCTTTCTCTCTCTCTCTCTAACAGCTTCTATTGGTCTCTCTCTCTCACTCACAGCTTCTCTCTCTCTCACTCACTCACAGTTTCTCTTTCTCTCTCACTCACAGCTTCTCTTTCTCTCTCTCTCTCTCACTCACTCACCGCTTCTCTTTTGCTCTCTCACTCACAGCTTCTCTCTCTCTCTCACACAGCTTCTCTTTCTTTCTCACTCACAACTTCTCTTTCTCTCTCTCACTCACTCAATCACTCACTCACAGCTTCTCTTTCTCTCTCTCTACACAGCTTCTCTCTCTCTCTCTAACAGTTTCCCTTTCTCTCTCTCTCTCACTCACAGCTTCGCTTTCCCTCTCTCTCACTCATTCACCGCTTCTCTTTCACTCTTTCACTCATAGCTTCTCTTTCTCTCTCACAGCTTCTTTCTCTCTCTCTCACTCACAGTATCTCTTTCTCTCGCTCTGTCACTCACTCACTCCTTCACTTTATCTCTCTCACTCACAGCTTCTCTTTCTCTCTCTCACTCACAGCTTCTCTCTCTCTCACACACACACAGCTTCTCTTTCTCTCTCTCTCTTGCTCACTCACAGATTCTATTTCTCTCTCTGTCTCCCTCACTCACAGCTTCTCTTTCTCTCTTTCTCTCTCACTCACAGCTTCTCTTTTGCTTTCTCTCTCTCACTCACAGCTTCTCTTTCTCTCTCTCTCACTCACAGCTTCTCTTTCTCTCTCTCTCTCTGTTTCTCTTTCTCTCTCTCTCACTCACAGCTTCGCTTTCCCTCTCTCTCACTCACACACGTTTCTCTTTCTCTCTCTGTCTCTCTCAAACAATTTCTCTTTCTCTCTCTCTCACAAACTCATAGCTTCTCTTTCTCTAACTCTCACTCACTCACAGTTTCTCTTTCTCTCTCTCCCTCTCACCCACAGCTTCTCTTTCTCTCTCTCTCTCACTCACTCACAGCTTCTCTCTCTCTCACTCATGGCTTCTATTTCTTTCTCTCTCTCACTAACTCACAGCTTCTCTTTCTCTCTCTCTCTCTCACACAGCTTTTCTCTCTCTCACTCACTCACTCACAGCTTCTCTTTCTCTCTCTCTCACTCACTCACATCTTCTATTTCTCTCTCTTTCTCACAGCTTCTCTTTCTCTCTATCTCTTTCACTCACAGCATCTCTTTTCTCTCTCTCACTCACTCACAGCTTCTCTTTCTCTCTCTCTCTCTCACTCGCAGCTTCTCTTTCTCTCTCTCACTCACAGCTTCTCTCTCTCTCTCCCTCACAGCTTCTCTTTCTCTCTCTCTCCCTCACAGCTTCTCTTTCTCTCTCTCTCTCTAACAGCTTCTATTGGTCTCTCTCTCTCACTCACAGCTTCTCTCTCTCTCACTCACTCACAGCTTCTCTTTCTCTCTGACTCACAGCTTCTCTTTCTCTCTCTCTCTCTCACTCACTCACCGCTTCTCTTTTGCTCTCTCACTCACAGCTTCTCTCTCTCTCTCACACAGCTTCTCTTTCTTTCTCACTCACAACTTCTCTTTCTCTCTCTCACTCACTCAATCACTCACTCACAGCTTCTCTTTCTCTCTCTCTACACAGCTTCTCTTTCTCTCTCTCTCACTCACAGCTTCGCTTTCCCTCTCTCTCACTCATTCACCGCTTCTCTTTCACTCTCTCACTCATAGCTTCTCTTTCTCTCTCACAGCTTCTTTCTCTCTCTCTTACTCACAGTATCTCTTTCTCTCGCTCTGTCACTCACTCACTCCTTCACTTTCTCTATCTCTCTCACTCACAGCTTCTCTTTCTCTCTCTCACTCACAGCTTCTCTCTCTCTCTCTCACTCACAGCTTCTCTTTCTCTTTCTCTCTTGCTCACTCACATGTTCTATTTCTCTCTCTGTCTCCCTCACTCACAGCTTCTCTTTCTCTCTTTCTCTCTCACTCACAACTTCTCTTTCTCTCTCTCACTCACTCAATCACTCACTCACAGCTTCTCTTTCTCTCTCTCTCTACACAGCTCTCTTTCTCTCTCTCTCTAACAGTTTCTCTTTCTCTCTCTCTCTCACTCACAGCTTCGCTTTCCCTCTCTCTCACTCATTCACCGCTTCTCTTTCACTCTCTCACTCATAGCTTCTCTTTCTCTCTCACAGCTTCTTTCTCTCTCTCTCACTCACAGTATCTCTTTCTCTCGCTCTGTCACTCACTCACTCCTTCACTTTCTCTATCTCTCTCACTCACAGCTTCTCTTTCTCTCTCTCACTCACAGCTTCTCTCTCTCTCTCACTCATAGCTTCTCTTTCCCTCTCTCTCTTGCTCTCTCACAGGTTCTATTTCTCTCTCTGTCTCCCTCACTCACAGCTTCTCTTTCTCTCTTTCTCTCTCACTCACAGCTTCTCTTTTGCTTTCTCTCTCTCACTCACAGCTTCTCTTTCTCTCTCTCTCACTCACAGCTCTTTCTCTCTCTCTCTCTCTCACTCACAGCTTCTCTCTCTCTCTCTCTCTCTAACAGTTTCTCTTTCTCTCTCTCTCTCACTCACAGCTTTGCTTTCCCTCTCTCTCACTCACACACGCTTCTCTTTCTCTCTCTGTCTCTCTCACACAATTTCTCTTTCTCTCTCTCTCACTCACTCACCGCTTCTCTTTTGCTCTCTCACTCACAGCTTCTCTTTCTCTCTCACACACACAGCTTCTCTTTCTTTCTCACTCACAACTTCTCTTTCTCTCTCTCACTCACTCAATCACAGCTTCTCTTTCTCTCTCTCTCTCACTCACTCACAGCTTCTCTCTCTCTGTCTCTCTCACTCACGGCTTCTATTTCTCTCTCTCTCACTAACTCACAGCTTCTCTTTCTCTCTCTCTCACACACAGCTTTTCTCTCTCTCTCTCACTCACTCACAGCTTCTCTTTCTCTCTCTCTCTCACTCACACACATCTTCTATTTCTCTCTCTTTCTCACAGCTTCTCTTTCTCTCTATCTCTCTCACTCACAGCTTCTTTTCTCTCTCTCACTCACTCACAGCTTCTCTTTCTCTCTCTCTCTCTCACTTGCAGCTTCTCTTTCTCTCTCTCACTCACAGCTTCTCTCTCTCTCTCCCTCACAACTTCTCTTTCTCTCTCTCTCCCTCACAGCTTCTCTTTCTCTCTCTCTCTCTCTAACAGCTTCTATTGGTCTCTCTCTCTCACTCACAGCTTCTCTCTCTCTCACTCACTCACAGCTTCTCTTTCTCTCTCACTCACAGCTTCTCTTTCTCTCTCTCTCTCTCACTCACTCACCGCTTCTCTTTTGCTCTCTCACTCACAGCTTCTCTTTCTCTCTCACACACACAGCTTCTCTTTCTTTCTCACTCACAACTTCTCTTTCTCTCTCTCACACACTCAATCACTCACTCACAGCTTCTCTTTCTCTCTCTCTCTACACAGCTTCTCTTTCTCTCTCTCTCACTCACTCACAGCTTCTCTTTCTCTCTCTATCTCTCTAACTTACAGTTTCTCTTTCTCTCTCTCACTCACTCACAGCTTCTCTCTCTGTCTCTCTCACTCACGGCTTCTATTTCTCTCTCTCTCACTCTCACAGCTACTCTTTCTCTCTCTCTCACACAGCTTTTCTCTCTTTCTTTCTCTCTCTCACTCACTCACAGCTTCTCTTTATCTCTCTCACTCACTCACATCTTCTATTTCTCTCTCTCACACACAGCTTCTCTTTCTCTATCTCTCTGACTCACAGCTTCTCTTTCTTTCTCTCCCTCACTCACTCACTCACAGCTTCTCTTTCTCTCTCTGTCTCTCTCACTCACTGCTTCTCCTTCTCTCTGTCTCACTGACTCACAGCTTCTCTCTCTCTCTCACTCACTCACAGCTACTCTTTCTCTCTCTCTCACTAACTCACAGCTTCTCCTTCTCTCTCTCTCACTCACTCACAGCTTCTCTTTCTCTCTCTCTCTCACAGCTTCTCATTCTCTCTCTCTCTCACTCACACACAGCTTCTCTCTCTCTCTCTCTAACTCTCTCACTCACAGCTTCTCTTTCTCTCTCACTCTCAGCTTTTCTTTCTCTCTCTCTCTCTCACTCACTCACCGCTTCTCTTTTGCTCTCTCACTCACAGCTTCTCTTTCTCTCTCTCACACACAGCTTCTCTTTCTTTCTCACTCACAACTTCTCTTTCTCTCTCTCACTCACTCAATCACTCACTCACAGCTTCTCTTTCTCTCTCTCACTCACAGCTTCTCTTTCTCTCTCTCTCTCTAACAGTTTCTCTTTCTCTCTCTCTCTCACTCACAGCTTCGCTTTCCCTCTCTCTCACTCACACACGCTTCTCTTTCTCTCTCTGTCTCTCTCACACAATTTCTCTTTCTCTCTCTCTCACTAACTCACAGCTTCTCTTTCTCTAACTCTCACTCACTCACAGCTTCTCTTTCTCTCTCTCTCACTCACAGCTTCTCTTTCTCTCTCTCTCTCACTCACTCACAGCTTCTCTCTCTCTGTCTCTCTCACTCACGGCTTCTATTTCTCTCCCTCACTAACTCACAGCTTCTCTTTCTCTCTCTCTCACACACAGCTTTTCTCTCTCTCTCTCACTCACTCACAGCTACTCTTTCTCTCTCTCTCTCACTCACTCACATCTTCTATTTCTCTCTCTTTCTCACAGCTTCTCTTTCTCTCTATCTCTCTCACTCACAGCTTCTCTTTTCTCTCTCTCACTCACTCACAGCTTCTCTTTCTCTCTCTCTCTCACTCGCAGCTTCTCTTTCTCTCTCTCACTCACAGCTTCTCTCTCTCTCTCCCTCACAGCTTCTCTTTCTCTCTCTCTCCCTCACAGCTTCTCTTTCTCTCTCTCTCTCTAACAGCTTCTATTGGTCTCTCTCTCTCACTCACAGCTTCTCTCTCTCTCACTCACTCACAGCTTCTCTTTCTCTCTCACTCACAGCTTCTCTTTCTCTCTCTCTCTCTCACTCACTCACCGCTTCTCTTTTGCTCTCTCACTCACAGCTTCTCTCTCTCTCACACACACAGCTTCTCTTTCTTTCTCACTCACAACTTCTCTTTCTCTCTCTCACTCACTCAATCACTCACTCACAGCTTCTCTTTCTCTCTCTCTCTACACAGCTTCTCTCTCTCTCTAACAGTTTCTCTTTCTCTCTCTCTCTCACTCACAGCTTCGCTTTCCCTCTCTCTCACTCATTCACCGCTTCTCTTTCACTCTTTCACTCATAGCTTCTCTTTCTCTCTCACAGCTTCTTTCTCTCTCTCTCACTCACAGTATCTCTTTCTCTCGCTCTGTCACTCACTCACTCCTTCAATTTATCTCTCTCACTCACAGCTTCTCTTTCTCTCTCTCACTCACTGCTTCTCTCTCTCTCACACACACACAGCTTCTCTTTCTCTCTCTCTCTTGCTCACTCACAGATTCTATTTCTCTCTCTGTCTCCCTCACTCACAGCTTCTCTTTCTCTCTTTCTCTCTCACTCACAGCTTCTATTTTGCTTTCTCTCTCTCACTCACAGCTTCTCTTTCTCTCTCTCTCACTCACAGCTTCTCTTTCTCTCTCTCTCTCTGTTTCTCTTTCTCTCTCTCTCACTCACAGCTTCGCTTTCCCTCTCTCTCACTCACACACGTTTCTCTTTCTCTCTCGGTCTCTCTCACACAATTTCTCTTTCTCTCTCTCTCACTAACTCACAGCTTCTCTTTCTCTAACTCTCACTCACTCACAGTTTCTCTTTCTCTCTCTCTCTCACTCACTCACAGCTTCTCTCTCTCTCACTCATGGCTTCTATTTCTCTCTCTCCCACTAACTCACAGCTTCTCTTTCTCTCTCTCTCTCACACAGCTTTTCTCTCTCTCTCTCTCTCACTCACTCACAGCTTCTCTTTCTCTCTCTCTCACTCACTCACATCTTCTATTTCTCTCTCTTTCTCACAGCTTCTCTTTCTCTCTATCTCTTTCACTCACAGCTTCTCTTTTCTCTCTCTCACTCACTCACAGCTTCTCTTTCTCTCTCTCTCTCTCACTCGCAGCTTCTCTTTCTCTCTCTCACTCACAGCTTCTCTCTCTCTCTCCCTCACAGCTTCTCTTTCTCTCTCCCTCCCTCACAGCTTCTCTTTCTCTCTCTCTCTCTAACAGCTTCTATTGGTCTCTCTCTCTCACTCACAGCTTCTCTCTCACTCACTCACAGCTTCTCTTTCTCTCTCACTCACAGCTTCTCTTTCTCTCTCACTCACTCACTCACCGCTTCTCTTTTGCTCTCTCACTCAAAGCTTCTCTTTCTCTCTCACACACACAGCTTCTCTTTCTTTCTCACTCACAACTTCTCTTTCTCTCTCTCACTCACTCAATCACTCACTCACAGCTTCTCTTTCTCTCTCTCTACACAGTTTCTCTTTCTCTCTCTCTCTCACTCACAGCTTCGCTTTCCCTCTCTCTCACTCATTCACCACTTCTCTTTCACTCTCTCACTCATAGCTTCTCTTTCTCTCTCACAGCTTCTTTCTCTCTCTCTCTCTAACAGTTTCTCTTTCTCTCTCTCTCTCACTCACAGCTTCGCTTTCCCTCTCTCTCACTCACACATGCTTCTCTTTCTCTCTCTGTCTCTCTCACACAATTTCTCTTTCTCTCTCTCTCACTAACTCACAGCTTCTCTTTCTCTCTCTCTCTCTCTCTCACAGCTTCTCTTTCTCTCTCTCTCTCACTCACTAACAGCTTCTCTCTCTCTGTCTCTCTCACTCACGGCTTCTATTTCTCTCTCTCTCACTAACTCACAGCTTCTCTTTCTCTCTCTCACACACACACAGCTTTTCTCTCTCTCTCTCTCTCACTCACTCACAGCTTCTCTTTCTCTCTCTCTCTCACTCACTCACATCTTCTATTTCTCTCTCTTTCTCACAGCTTCTCTTTTCTCTCTCTCACTCACTCACAGCTTCTCTTTCTCTCTCTCACTCACAGCTTCTCTCTCTCTCTCCCTCACAGCTTCTCTTTCTCTCTCTCTCCCTCACAGCTTCTCTTTCTCTCTCTCTTTCTTACAGCTTCTATTGGGCTCTCTCTCTCACTCACAGCTTCTCTCTCTCTCACTCACTCACAGCTTCTCTTTCTCTCTCACTCACAGCTTCTCTTTCTCTCTCTCTCTCACTCACTCACCGCTTCTCTTTTGCTCTCTCACTCACAGCTTCTCTTTCTCTCTCACACACACAGCTTCTCTTTCTTTCTCACTCACAACTTCTCTTTCTCTCTCTCACTCACTCAATCACTCACTCACAGCTTCTCTTTCTCTCTCTCTCTACACAGCTTCTCTTTCTCTCTCTCTCTCACTCACAGCTTCGCTTTCCCTCTCTCTCACTCATTCACCGCTTCTCTTTCACTCTCTCACTCATAGCTTCTCTTTCTCTCTCACAGCTTCTTTCTCTTTCTCTCACTCACAGTATCTCTTTCTCTCGCTCTGTCACTCACTCACTCCTTCACTTTCTCTATCTCTCTCACTCACAGCTTCTCTTTCTCTCTCTCACTCACAGCTTCTCTCTCTCTCTCCCTCACAGCTTCTCTTTCTCTCTCTCTCCCTCACAGCTTCTCTTTCTCTCTCTCTTTCTTACAGCTTCTATTGGGCTCTCTCTCTCACTCACAGCTTCTCTCTCTCTCACTCACTCACAGCTTCTCTTTCTCTCTCACTCACAGCTTCTCTTTCTCTCTCTCTCTCACTCACTCACCGCTTCTCTTTTGCTCTCTCACTCACAGCTTCTCTTTCTCTCTCACACACACAGCTTCTCTTTCTTTCTCACTCACAACTTCTCTTTCTCTCTCTCACTCACTCAATCACTCACTCACAGCTTCTCTTTCTCTCTCTCTCTACACAGCTTCTCTTTCTCTCTCTCTCTCACTCACAGCTTCGCTTTCCCTCTCTCTCACTCATTCACCGCTTCTCTTTCACTCTCTCACTCATAGCTTCTCTTTCTCTCTCACAGCTTCTTTCTCTCTCTCTCACTCACAGTATCTCTTTCTCTCGCTCTGTCACTCACTCACTCCTTCACTTTCTCTATCTCTCTCACTCACAGCTTCTCTTTCTCTCTCTCACTCACAGCTTCTCTCTCTCTCTCACTCACAGCTTCTCTTTCTCTCTCTCTAACTCTCTCACTCACAGCTTCTCTTTCTCTCTCACTCTCAGCTTTTCTTTCTCTCTCTCTCTCTCACTCACTCACCGCTTCTCTTTTGCTCTCTCACTCACAGCTTCTCTTTCTCTCTCTCTCTCACTCACACACAGCTTCTCTCTCTCTCTCTCTAACTCTCTCACTCACAGCTTCTCTTTCTCTCTCACTCTCAGCTTTTCTTTCTCTCTCTCTCTCTCACTCACTCACCGCTTCTCTTTTGCTCTCTCACTCACAGCTTCTCTTTCTCTCTCTCACACACAGCTTCTCTTTCTTTCTCACTCACAACTTCTCTTTCTCTCTCTCACTCACTCAATCACTCACTCACAGCTTCTCTTTCTCTCTCTCACTCACAGCTTCTCTTTCTCTCTCTCTCTCTAACAGTTTCTCTTTCTCTCTCTCTCTCACTCACAGCTTCGCTTTCCCTCTCTCTCACTCACACACGCTTCTCTTTCTCTCTCTGTCTCTCTCACACAATTTCTCTTTCTCTCTCTCTCACTAACTCACAGCTTCTCTTTCTCTAACTCTCACTCACTCACAGCTTCTCTTTCTCTCTCTCTCACTCACAGCTTCTCTTTCTCTCTCTCTCTCACTCACTCACAGCTTCTCTCTCTCTGTCTCTCTCACTCACGGCTTCTATTTCTCTCCCTCACTAACTCACAGCTTCTCTTTCTCTCTCTCTCACACACAGCTTTTCTCTCTCTCTCTCACTCACTCACAGCTACTCTTTCTCTCTCTCTCTCACTCACTCACATCTTCTATTTCTTTCTCTTTCTCACAGCTTCTCTTTCTCTCTATCTCTCTCACTCACAGCTTCTCTTTTCTCTCTCTCACTCACTCACAGCTTCTCTTTCTCTCTCTCTCTCACTCGCAGCTTCTCTTTCTCTCTCTCACTCACAGCTTCTCTCTCTCTCTCCCTCACAGCTTCTCTTTCTCTCTCTCTCCCTCACAGCTTCTCTTTCTCTCTCTCTCTCTAACAGCTTCTATTGGTCTCTCTCTCTCACTCACAGCTTCTCTCTCTCTCACTCACTCACAGCTTCTCTTTCTCTCTCACTCACAGCTTCTCTTTCTCTCTCTCTCTCTCACTCACTCACCGCTTCTCTTTTGCTCTCTCACTCACAGCTTCTCTCTCTCTCACACACACAGCTTCTCTTTCTTTCTCACTCACAACTTCTCTTTCTCTCTCTCACTCACTCAATCACTCACTCACAGCTTCTCTTTCTCTCTCTCTCTACACAGCTTCTCTCTCTCTCTAACAGTTTCTCTTTCTCTCTCTCTCTCACTCACAGCTTCGCTTTCCCTCTCTCTCACTCATTCACCGCTTCTCTTTCACTCTTTCACTCATAGCTTCTCTTTCTCTCTCACAGCTTCTTTCTCTCTCTCTCACTCACAGTATCTCTTTCTCTCGCTCTGTCACTCACTCACTCCTTCAATTTATCTCTCTCACTCACAGCTTCTCTTTCTCTCTCTCACTCACTGCTTCTCTCTCTCTCACACACACACAGCTTCTCTTTCTCTCTCTCTCTTGCTCACTCACAGATTCTATTTCTCTCTCTGTCTCCCTCACTCACAGCTTCTCTTTCTCTCTTTCTCTCTCACTCACAGCTTCTATTTTGCTTTCTCTCTCTCACTCACAGCTTCTCTTTCTCTCTCTCTCACTCACAGCTTCTCTTTCTCTCTCTCTCTCTGTTTCTCTTTCTCTCTCTCTCACTCACAGCTTCGCTTTCCCTCTCTCTCACTCACACACGTTTCTCTTTCTCTCTCGGTCTCTCTCACACAATTTCTCTTTCTCTCTCTCTCACTAACTCACAGCTTCTCTTTCTCTAACTCTCACTCACTCACAGTTTCTCTTTCTCTCTCTCTCTCACTCACTCACAGCTTCTCTCTCTCTCACTCATGGCTTCTATTTCTCTCTCTCCCACTAACTCACAGCTTCTCTTTCTCTCTCTCTCTCACACAGCTTTTCTCTCTCTCTCTCTCTCACTCACTCACAGCTTCTCTTTCTCTCTCTCTCACTCACTCACATCTTCTATTTCTCTCTCTTTCTCACAGCTTCTTTCTCTCTATCTCTTTCACTCACAGCTTCTCTTTTCTCTCTCTCACTCACTCACAGCTTCTCTTTCTCTCTCTCTCTCTCACTCGCAGCTTCTCTTTCTCTCTCTCACTCACAGCTTCTCTCTCTCTCTCCCTCACAGCTTCTCTTTCTCTCTCCCTCCCTCACAGCTTCTCTTTCTCTCTCTCTCTCTAACAGCTTCTATTGGTCTCTCTCTCTCACTCACAGCTTCTCTCTCACTCACTCACAGCTTCTCTTTCTCTCTCACTCACAGCTTCTCTTTCTCTCTCACTCACTCACTCACCGCTTCTCTTTTGCTCTCTCACTCAAAGCTTCTCTTTCTCTCTCACACACACAGCTTCTCTTTCTTTCTCACTCACAACTTCTCTTTCTCTCTCTCACTCACTCAATCACTCACTCACAGCTTCTCTTTCTCTCTCTCTACACAGTTTCTCTTTCTCTCTCTCTCTCACTCACAGCTTCGCTTTCCCTCTCTCTCACTCATTCACCACTTCTCTTTCACTCTCTCACTCATAGCTTCTCTTTCTCTCTCACAGCTTCTTTCTCTCTCTCTCTCTAACAGTTTCTCTTTCTCTCTCTCTCTCACTCACAGCTTCGCTTTCCCTCTCTCTCACTCACACATGCTTCTCTTTCTCTCTCTGTCTCTCTCACACAATTTCTCTTTCTCTCTCTCTCACTAACTCACAGCTTCTCTTTCTCTCTCTCTCTCTCTCTCACAGCTTCTCTTTCTCTCTCTCTCTCACTCACTAACAGCTTCTCTCTCTCTGTCTCTCTCACTCACGGCTTCTATTTCTCTCTCTCTCACTAACTCACAGCTTCTCTTTCTCTCTCTCACACACACACAGCTTTTCTCTCTCTCTCTCTCTCACTCACTCACAGCTTCTCTTTCTCTCTCTCTCTCACTCACTCACATCTTCTATTTCTCTCTCTTTCTCACAGCTTCTCTTTTCTCTCTCTCACTCACTCACAGCTTCTCTTTCTCTCTCTCACTCACAGCTTCTCTCTCTCTCTCCCTCACAGCTTCTCTTTCTCTCTCTCTCCCTCACAGCTTCTCTTTCTCTCTCTCTTTCTTACAGCTTCTATTGGGCTCTCTCTCTCACTCACAGCTTCTCTCTCTCTCACTCACTCACAGCTTCTCTTTCTCTCTCACTCACAGCTTCTCTTTCTCTCTCTCTCTCACTCACTCACCGCTTCTCTTTTGCTCTCTCACTCACAGCTTCTCTTTCTCTCTCACACACACAGCTTCTCTTTCTTTCTCACTCACAACTTCTCTTTCTCTCTCTCACTCACTCAATCACTCACTCACAGCTTCTCTTTCTCTCTCTCTCTACACAGCTTCTCTTTCTCTCTCTCTCTCACTCACAGCTTCGCTTTCCCTCTCTCTCACTCATTCACCGCTTCTCTTTCACTCTCTCACTCATAGCTTCTCTTTCTCTCTCACAGCTTCTTTCTCTTTCTCTCACTCACAGTATCTCTTTCTCTCGCTCTGTCACTCACTCACTCCTTCACTTTCTCTATCTCTCTCACTCACAGCTTCTCTTTCTCTCTCTCACTCACAGCTTCTCTCTCTCTCTCCCTCACAGCTTCTCTTTCTCTCTCTCTCCCTCACAGCTTCTCTTTCTCTCTCTCTTTCTTACAGCTTCTATTGGGCTCTCTCTCTCACTCACAGCTTCTCTCTCTCTCACTCACTCACAGCTTCTCTTTCTCTCTCACTCACAGCTTCTCTTTCTCTCTCTCTCTCACTCACTCACCGCTTCTCTTTTGCTCTCTCACTCACAGCTTCTCTTTCTCTCTCACACACACAGCTTCTCTTTCTTTCTCACTCACAACTTCTCTTTCTCTCTCTCACTCACTCAATCACTCACTCACAGCTTCTCTTTCTCTCTCTCTCTACACAGCTTCTCTTTCTCTCTCTCTCTCACTCACAGCTTCGCTTTCCCTCTCTCTCACTCATTCACCGCTTCTCTTTCACTCTCTCACTCATAGCTTCTCTTTCTCTCTCACAGCTTCTTTCTCTCTCTCTCACTCACAGTATCTCTTTCTCTCGCTCTGTCACTCACTCACTCCTTCACTTTCTCTATCTCTCTCACTCACAGCTTCTCTTTCTCTCTCTCACTCACAGCTTCTCTCTCTCTCTCACTCACAGCTTCTCTTTCTCTCTCTCTCTTGCTCACTCACAGGTTCTATTTCTCTCTCTGTCTCCCTCACTCACAGCTTCTCTTTCTCTCTCACTCACAACTTCTCTTTCTCTCTCTCACTCACTCAATCACTCACTCACAGCTTCTCTTTCTCTCTTTCTCTACACAGCTTCTCTCTCTCTCTCTCTCTCTCTAACAGTTTCTCTTTCTCTCTCTCTCACTCACAGCTTCGCTTTCCCTCTCTCTCACTCATTCACCGCTTCTCTTTCACTCTCTCACTCATAGCTTCTCTTTCTCTCTCACTGCTTCTTTCTCTCTCTCTCACTCACAGTATCTCTTTCTCTCGCTGTGTCACTAACTCACTCCTTCACTTTCTCTATCTCTCTCACTCACAGCTTCTCTTTCTCTCTCTCACTCACAGCTTCTCTCTCTCTCTCACTCACAGCTTCTCTTTCTCTCTCTCTCTTGCTCACTCACAGGTTCTATTTCTCTCTCTGTCTCCCTCACTCACAGCTTCTCTTTCTCTCTTTCTCTCTCACTCACAGCTTCTCTTTTGCTTTCTCTCTCTCACTCACAGCTTCTCTTTCTCTCTCTCACTCACAGCTTCTCTTTCTCTCTCTCTCTCTAACAGTTTCTCTTTCTCTCTCTCTCTCACTCACAGCTTCGCTTTCCCTCTCTCTCACTCACACACGCTTCTCTTTCTCTCTCTGTCTCTCTCACACAATTTCTCTTTCTCTCTCTTTCACTAACTCACAGCTTCTCTTTCTCTAACTCTCACTCACTCACAGCTTCTCTTTCTCTCTCTCTCTCTCTCACTCACAGCTTCTCTTTCTCTCTCTCTCTCACTCACTCACAGCTTCTCTCTCTCTGTCTCTCTCACTCACGGCTTCTATTTCTCTCTCTCTCACTAACTCACAGCTTCTCTTTCTCTCTCTCACACACACAGCTTTTCTCTCTCCCTCTCTCACTCACTCACAGCTTCTCTTTCTCTCTCTCTCTCACTCACTCACATCTTCTATTTCTCTCTCTTTCTCACAGCTTCTCTTTCTCTCTATCTCTCTCACTCACAGCTTCTCTTTTCTCTCTCTCACTCACTCACAGCTTCTCTCTCTCTCTCTCTCTTGCTCACTCACAGGTTCTATTTCTCTCTCTCACTCACAGCTTCTCTCTCTCTCCCTCACAGCTTCTCTTTCTCTCTCTCTCCCTCACAGCTTCTATTGGTCTCTCTCTCTCACTCACAGCTTCGCTTTCCCTCTCTCTCACTCATTCACCGCTTCTCTTTCACTCTCTCACTCATAGCTTCTCTTTCTCTCTCACAGCTTCTTTCTCTCTCTCTCACTCACAGTATCTCTTTCTCTCGCTCTGTCACTCACTCACTCCTTCACTTTCTCTATCTCTCTCACTCACAGCTTCTCTTTCTCTCTCTCACTCACAGCTTCTCTCTCTCTCTCTCACTCACAGCTTCTCTTTCTCTCTCTCTCTTGCTCACTCACAGGTTCTATTTCTCTCTCTGTCTCCCTCACTCACAGCTTCTCTTTCTCTCTTTCTCTCTCACTCACAACTTCTCTTTCTCTCTCTCACTCTCAATCACTCACTCACAGCTTCTCTTTCTCTCTTTCTCTACACAGCTTCTCTCTCTCTCTCTCTCTCTCTAACAGTTTCTCTTTCTCTCTCTCTCTCACTCACAGCTTCGCTTTCCCTCTCTCTCACTCATTCAAGGCTTCTCTTTCACTCTCTCACTCATAGCTTCTCTTTCTCTCTCACAGCTTCTTTCTCTCTCTCTCACTCACAGTATCTCTTTCTCTCGCTCTGTCACTCACTCACTCCTTCACTTTCTCTATCTCTCTCACTCACAGCTTCTCTTTCTCTCTCTCACTCACAGCTTCTCTCTCTCTCTCTCTCACAGCTTTTCTTTCTCTCTCTCTCTTGCGCACTCACAGGTTCTATTTCTCTCTCTGTCTCCTTCACTCACAGCTTCTCTTTCTCTCTTTCTCTCTCACTCACAGCTTCTCTTTTGCTGTCTCTCTCTCACTCACAGCTTCTCTTTCTCTCTCTCACTCACAGCTTCTCTTTCTCTCTCTCTCTCTAACAGTTTCTCTTTCTCTCTCTCTCTCACTCACAGCTTCGCTTTCCCTCTCTTCACTCACACACGCTTCTCTTTCTCTCTCTGTCTCTCTCACACAATTTCTCTTTCTCTCTCTTTCACTAACTCACAGCTTCTCTTTCTCTAACTCTCACTCACTCACAGCTTCTCTTTCTCTCTCTCTCTCTCTCACTCACAGCTTCTCTTTCTCTCTCTCTCACTCACTCACAGCTTCTCTCTCTCTGTATCTCTCACTCACGGCTTCTATTTCTCTCTCTCTCACTAACTCACAGCTTCTCTTTCTCTCTCTCTCTCTCACACAGCTTTTCTCTCTCTCTCTCTCACTCACTCACAGCTTCTCTTTCTCTCTCTCTCTCACTCACTCACATCTTCTATTTCTCTCTCTTTCTCACAGCTTCTCTTTCTCTCTATCTCTCTCACTCACAGCTTCTCTTTTCTCTCTCTCACTCACTCACAGCTTCTCTCTCTCTCTCTCTTGCTCACTCACAGGTTCTATTTCTCTCTCACACTCACAGCTTCTCTCCCTCTCCCTCACAGCTTCTCTTTCTCTCTCTCTCCCTCACAGCTTCTCTTTTTCTCTCTCTCTCTAACAGCTTCTATTGGTCTCTCTCTCTCACTCACAGCTTCTCTCTCTCTCACTCACTCACAGCTTCTCTTTCTCTCTCACTCACAGCTTCTCTTTTTCTCTCTCTCTCTAACTCACTCACTGCTTCTGTTTTGCTCTCTCACTCACAGCTTCTCTTTCTCTCTCACACACACAGCTTCTCTTTCTTTCTCACTCACAACTTCTCTTTCTCTCTCTCACTCACTCAATCACTCACTCACAGCTTCTCTTTCTCTCTCTCTCTACACAGCTTCTCTTTCTCTCTCTCTCTCTAACAGTTTCTCTTTCTCTCTCTCTCTCACTCACAGCTTCGCTTTCCCTCTCTCTCACTCATTCACCGCTTCTCTTTCACTCTCTCACTCATAGCTTCTCTTTCTCTCTCACAGCTTCTTTCTCTCTCTCTCACTCACAGTATCTCTTTCTCTCGCTCTGTCACTCACTCATTCCTTCACTTTCTCTATCTCTCTCACTCACAGCTTCTCTTTCTCTCTCTCACTCACAGCTTCTCTTTCTCTCTCTCACTCACAGCTTCTCTTTCTCTCTCTCTTGCTCACTCACAGGTTCTATTTCTCTCTCTGTCTCCCTCACTCACAGCTTCTCTTTCTCTCTTTCTCTCTCACTCACAGCTTCTCTTTTGCTTTCTCTCTCTCACTCACAGCTTCTCTTTCTCTCTCTCTCACTCACAGCTTCTCTCTCTCTTTCTCTAACAGTTTCTCTTTCTCTCTCTCTCTCACTCACAGCTTCGCTTTCCATCTCTCTCACTCACACACGCTTCTCTTTCTCTCTCTGTCTCTCTCACACAATTTCTCTTTCTCTCTCTCTCACTAACTCACAGCTTCTCTTTCTCTAACTCTCACTCACTCACAGCTTCTCTTTCTCTCTCTCTCTCTCTCTCTCACTCACAGCTTCTCTTTCTCTCTCTCTCTCACTCATTCACAGCTTCTCTCTCTCTGTCTCTCTCACTCACGGCTTCTATTTCTCTCTCTCTCACTAACTCACAGCTTCTCTTTCTCTCTCTCTCTCTCACACAGCTTTTCTCTCTCTCTCTCTCACTCACTCACAGCTTCTCTTTCTCTCTCTCTCTCACTCACTCACATCTTCTATTTCTCTCTCTTTCTCACAGCTTCTCTTTCTCTCTCTCTCTCTCACTCGCAGCTTCTCTTTCTCTCTCTCACTCACAGCTTCTCTCTCTCTCCCTCACATCTTCTCTTTCTCTCTCTCTCCCTGACAGCTTCTCTTTCTCTCTCTCTCTCTAACAGCTTCTATTGGTCTCTCTCTCTCACTCACAGCTTCTCTCTCTCTCACTCACTCACAGCTTCTCTTTCTCTCTCACTCACAGCTTCTCTTTCTCTCTCTCTCTCTCACTCACTCACCGCTTCTCTTTTGTTCTCTCTCTCACAGCTTCTCTTTCTCTCTCACACACACAGCTTCTCTTTCTTTCTCACTCACAACTTCTCTTTCCCTCTCTCACTCACTCAATCACTCACTCACAGCTTCTCTTTCTCTCTCTCTACACAGCTTCTCTTTCTCGCTCTCTCTGTCTCTAACAGTTTCTCTTTCTCTCTCTCTCTCACTCACATCTTCGCTTTCCCTCTCTCTCACTCATTCACAGTTTCTCTTTCACTCTCTCACTCATAGCTTCTCTTTCTCTCTCACAGCTTCTTTCTCTCTCTCTCACTCACAGTATCTCTTTCTCTCGCTCTGTCACTCACTCACTCCTTTACTTTCTCTATCTCTCTCACAAACAGCTTCTCTTTCTCTCTCTCACTCACAACTTCTCTCTCTCTCTCTCACTCACAGCTTCTCTTTCTCTCTCTCTCTTGCTCACTCACAGGTTCTATTTCTCTCTCTGTCTCCCTCACTCACAGCTTCTCTTTCTCTCTTTCTCTCTCACTCACAACTTCTCTTTCTCTCACTCACTCACTCAATCACTCACTCACAGCTTCTCTTTCTCTCTCTCACTCACAGCTTCTCTCTCTCTCTCACTCACAGCTTCTCTTTCTCTCTCTCTCTCTCTTGCTCACTCACAGGTTCTATTTCTCTCTCTGTCTCCCTCACTCACAGCTTCTCTTTCTCTCTTTCTCTCTCACTCACAGCTTCTCTTTTGCTTTCTCTCTCTCACTCACAGCTTCTCTTTCTCTCTCTCTCACTCACAGCTTCTCTCTCTCTCTCTCTCACTCACAGCTTCTCTTTCTCTCTCTCTCTCATTCACAGCTACTCTTTCTCTCTTTCACACAGCTTCTCTCTCTCTCACACACAGCTTCTCTTTCTCTCTCTCTCTTGCTCACTCACAGGTTCTATTTCTCTATCTGATTCCCTCACTCACAGCTTCTCTTTCTCTCTCTCTCACTCACAGCTTCTCTTTCGCTTTCCCTCTCTCACTCACAGCTTCTCTTTCTCTCTCTCTCTCACTCACAGCTTCTTTCTCTCTCTCTCACAGCTTCTCTTTCTCTCTCTCACTCACAGCTTCTCTTTCTCTCTCTCTCTCTCACTCACAGCTTCTCTTTCTCTCTCTCTCTTTCACTCACAGCTTCTCTTTCTCTCTCTCTCTCAATCACATCTTCTATTTCTCTCTCTCTCACAGCTTCTCTTTCTCTCTATCTCTCTCACTCACAGCTTCTCTTTCTCTCTCTCACTCACAGCTTCTCTCTCTCTCTCTCTCACAGCTTTTCTTTCTCTCTCTCTCTTGCGCACTCACAGGTTCTATTTCTCTCTCTGTCTCCTTCACTCACAGCTTCTCTTTCTCTCTTTCTCTCTCACTCACAGCTTCTCTTTTGCTGTCTCTCTCTCACTCACAGCTTCTCTTTCTCTCTCTCACTCACAGCTTCTCTTTCTCTCTCTCTCTCTAACAGTTTCTCTTTCTCTCTCTCTCTCACTCACAGCTTCGCTTTCCCTCTCTTCACTCACACACGCTTCTCTTTCTCTCTCTGTCTCTCTCACACAATTTCTCTTTCTCTCTCTTTCACTAACTCACAGCTTCTCTTTCTCTAACTCTCACTCACTCACAGCTTCTCTTTCTCTCTCTCTCTCTCTCACTCACAGCTTCTCTTTCTCTCTCTCTCACTCACTCACAGCTTCTCTCTCTCTGTATCTCTCACTCACGGCTTCTATTTCTCTCTCTCTCACTAACTCACAGCTTCTCTTTCTCTCTCTCTCTCTCACACAGCTTTTCTCTCTCTCTCTCTCACTCACTCACAGCTTCTCTTTCTCTCTCTCTCTCACTCACTCACATCTTCTATTTCTCTCTCTTTCTCACAGCTTCTCTTTCTCTCTATCTCTCTCACTCACAGCTTCTCTTTTCTCTCTCTCACTCACTCACAGCTTCTCTCTCTCTCTCTCTTGCTCACTCACAGGTTCTATTTCTCTCTCACACTCACAGCTTCTCTCCCTCTCCCTCACAGCTTCTCTTTCTCTCTCTCTCCCTCACAGCTTCTCTTTTTCTCTCTCTCTCTAACAGCTTCTATTGGTCTCTCTCTCTCACTCACAGCTTCTCTCTCTCTCACTCACTCACAGCTTCTCTTTCTCTCTCACTCACAGCTTCTCTTTTTCTCTCTCTCTCTAACTCACTCACTGCTTCTGTTTTGCTCTCTCACTCACAGCTTCTCTTTCTCTCTCACACACACAGCTTCTCTTTCTTTCTCACTCACAACTTCTCTTTCTCTCTCTCACTCACTCAATCACTCACTCACAGCTTCTCTTTCTCTCTCTCTCTACACAGCTTCTCTTTCTCTCTCTCTCTCTAACAGTTTCTCTTTCTCTCTCTCTCTCACTCACAGCTTCGCTTTCCCTCTCTCTCACTCATTCACCGCTTCTCTTTCACTCTCTCACTCATAGCTTCTCTTTCTCTCTCACAGCTTCTTTCTCTCTCTCTCACTCACAGTATCTCTTTCTCTCGCTCTGTCACTCACTCATTCCTTCACTTTCTCTATCTCTCTCACTCACAGCTTCTCTTTCTCTCTCTCACTCACAGCTTCTCTTTCTCTCTCTCACTCACAGCTTCTCTTTCTCTCTCTCTTGCTCACTCACAGGTTCTATTTCTCTCTCTGTCTCCCTCACTCACAGCTTCTCTTTCTCTCTTTCTCTCTCACTCACAGCTTCTCTTTTGCTTTCTCTCTCTCACTCACAGCTTCTCTTTCTCTCTCTCTCACTCACAGCTTCTCTCTCTCTTTCTCTAACAGTTTCTCTTTCTCTCTCTCTCTCACTCACAGCTTCGCTTTCCATCTCTCTCACTCACACACGCTTCTCTTTCTCTCTCTGTCTCTCTCACACAATTTCTCTTTCTCTCTCTCTCACTAACTCACAGCTTCTCTTTCTCTAACTCTCACTCACTCACAGCTTCTCTTTCTCTCTCTCTCTCTCTCTCTCACTCACAGCTTCTCTTTCTCTCTCTCTCTCACTCATTCACAGCTTCTCTCTCTCTGTCTCTCTCACTCACGGCTTCTATTTCTCTCTCTCTCACTAACTCACAGCTTCTCTTTCTCTCTCTCTCTCTCACACAGCTTTTCTCTCTCTCTCTCTCACTCACTCACAGCTTCTCTTTCTCTCTCTCTCTCACTCACTCACATCTTCTATTTCTCTCTCTTTCTCACAGCTTCTCTTTCTCTCTCTCTCTCTCACTCGCAGCTTCTCTTTCTCTCTCTCACTCACAGCTTCTCTCTCTCTCCCTCACATCTTCTCTTTCTCTCTCTCTCCCTGACAGCTTCTCTTTCTCTCTCTCTCTCTAACAGCTTCTATTGGTCTCTCTCTCTCACTCACAGCTTCTCTCTCTCTCACTCACTCACAGCTTCTCTTTCTCTCTCACTCACAGCTTCTCTTTCTCTCTCTCTCTCTCACTCACTCACCGCTTCTCTTTTGTTCTCTCTCTCACAGCTTCTCTTTCTCTCTCACACACACAGCTTCTCTTTCTTTCTCACTCACAACTTCTCTTTCCCTCTCTCACTCACTCAATCACTCACTCACAGCTTCTCTTTCTCTCTCTCTACACAGCTTCTCTTTCTCGCTCTCTCTCTCTCTAACAGTTTCTCTTTCTCTCTCTCTCTCACTCACATCTTCGCTTTCCCTCTCTCTCACTCATTCACAGTTTCTCTTTCACTCTCTCACTCATAGCTTCTCTTTCTCTCTCACAGCTTCTTTCTCTCTCTCTCACTCACAGTATCTCTTTCTCTCGCTCTGTCACTCACTCACTCCTTTACTTTCTCTATCTCTCTCACAAACAGCTTCTCTTTCTCTCTCTCACTCACAACTTCTCTCTCTCTCTCTCACTCACAGCTTCTCTTTCTCTCTCTCTCTTGCTCACTCACAGGTTCTATTTCTCTCTCTGTCTCCCTCACTCACAGCTTCTCTTTCTCTCTTTCTCTCTCACTCACAACTTCTCTTTCTCTCACTCACTCACTCAATCACTCACTCACAGCTTCTCTTTCTCTCTCTCACTCACAGCTTCTCTCTCTCTCTCACTCACAGCTTCTCTTTCTCTCTCTCTCTCTCTTGCTCACTCACAGGTTCTATTTCTCTCTCTGTCTCCCTCACTCACAGCTTCTCTTTCTCTCTTTCTCTCTCACTCACAGCTTCTCTTTTGCTTTCTCTCTCTCACTCACAGCTTCTCTTTCTCTCTCTCTCACTCACAGCTTCTCTCTCTCTCTCTCTCACTCACAGCTTCTCTTTCTCTCTCTCTCTCATTCACAGCTACTCTTTCTCTCTTTCACACAGCTTCTCTCTCTCTCACACACAGCTTCTCTTTCTCTCTCTCTCTTGCTCACTCACAGGTTCTATTTCTCTATCTGATTCCCTCACTCACAGCTTCTCTTTCTCTCTCTCTCACTCACAGCTTCTCTTTCGCTTTCCCTCTCTCACTCACAGCTTCTCTTTCTCTCTCTCTCTCACTCACAGCTTCTTTCTCTCTCTCTCACAGCTTCTCTTTCTCTCTCTCACTCACAGCTTCTCTTTCTCTCTCTCTCTCTCACTCACAGCTTCTCTTTCTCTCTCTCTCTTTCACTCACAGCTTCTCTTTCTCTCTCTCTCTCAATCACATCTTCTATTTCTCTCTCTCTCACAGCTTCTCTTTCTCTCTATCTCTCTCACTCACAGCTTCTCTTTTCTCTCTCTCTCACTCACTCACAGCTTCTCTTTCTCTCTCTCTCCCTCACAGCTTCTCTTTCTCTCTCTCTCTCACTCACAGCTTCTCTTTCTCTTTCTCTCTCTCACTCACAGCTTCTCTTTCTCTCCCTCCCTCACTCACTCACAGCTTCTCTTTCTCTCTCTGTCTGTCTCACTCACTGCTTCTCTTTCTCTCTGTCTCACTGACTCATAGCTTCTCTCTCTCTCTCACTCACTCACAGCTTCTCTTTCTCTCTTTCTCTCACTCACTCACAGCTTCTCTTTCTCTCACTCACTCACTCACAGGTTCTATTTCTCTCTCACACATTGCTTCTCTTTCTTTATCTCTCTCACTCACAGCTTCTCTTTTCTCTCTCTCTCTCTCATTCACAGCTACTCTTTCTCTCTCACACTCACTAACAGCTTCTCTTTCTCTCTCTGTCTCTCTCACTCACTGCTTCTCTTTCTCTCTCTCTCTCACTCACTCACAGCTTCTCTCTCTCTCTCTCACTCACAGCTTCTCTTTCTCTCGCTCTGTCACTCACTCACTCCTTCACTTTCTCTATCTCTCTCACTCACAGCTTCTCTTTCTCTCACACACACACAGCTTCTCTTTCACTCTCTCTCTCACACACAGTTTCTCTTTCTCTCTCTCTATAACTCACTCACAACTTCTGTTTCTCTCTGTCTCTCACTCACAGCTTCAATTTCTCTCTCTCTCACTAACTCACAGCTTCTCCTTCTCTCTCTCTCACTCACAGCTTCTCTTTCTCTCTCTCTCACAGCTTCTCATTCTCTCTCACTCACACACAGCTTCTCTTTCTCTCTCTCTCTAACTCTCTCACTCACAGCTTCTCTTTCTCTCTCACTCACAGCTTTTCTTTCTCTCTCACTCACTCACACTTCTCTTTCTGTCTCTGTCTCTCTGACACAGCTTCTTTTTCTCTCTCTCTCACTAACTCACAGCTTCTCTTTCTCTCTCTCACACACACTCACAGCTTCTCTTTCTCTCTAACTCACAGTTTCTCTTTCTCTCTCTCACTCACTCACAGCTTCTCTTTATCTCTCTCTCTCACTCACTCACATCTTCTATTTCTCTCTCTCTCACACAGCTTCTCTTTCTCTCTATCTCTCTGACTCTCAGCTTCTCTTTCTTTCTCTCCCTCACTCACTCACTCACAGCTTCTCTTTCTCTCTCTGTCTCTCTCACTCACTGCTTCTCCTTCTCTCTGTCTCACTGACTCACAGCTTCTCTCTCTCTCTCACTCACTCACAGCTTCTCTTTCTCTCACTCACACAACTTCTGTTTCTCTCTCTCTCACTCACAGCTTCAATTTCTCTCTCTCTCACTAATTCACAGCTTCTCCTTCTCTCTCTCTCACTCACTCACAGCTTCTCTTTCTCTCTCTCTCTCACAGCTTCTCATTCTCTCTCTCTCTCTCTCACTCACACACAGCTTCTCTCTCTCTCTCTAACTCTCTCACTCACAGCTTCTCTTTCTCTCTCACTCACAGCTTTTCTTTCTCTCTCTCTCTCTCACTCACTCACCGCTTCTCTTTTGCTCTCTCACAGCTTCTCTTTCTCTCTCACACTCACTCAATCACTCACTCACAGCTTCTCTTTCTCTCTCTCTCTACACAGCTTCTCTTTCTCTCTCTCTCTCTAACAGTTTCTCTTTCTCTCTCTCTCTCACTCACAGCTTCGCTTTCCCTCTCTCTCACTCACACACGCTTCTCTTTCTCTCTCTGTCTCTCTCACACAATATCTCTTTCTCTCTCTCTCACTAACTCACAGCTTCTCTTTCTCTAACTCTCACTCACTCACAGCTTCTCTTTCTCTCTCTCTCTCTCTCACTCACAGCTTCTCTTTCTCTCTCTCTCTTAGTCACTCACAGCTTCTCTCTCTCTGTCTCTCTCACTCACGGCTTCTATTTCTCTCTCTCACTAACTCACAGCTTCTCTTTCTCTCTCTCACACACACAGCTTTTCTCTCTCTCTCTCACTCACAGCTTCTCTTTCTCTCTCTCTCTCACTCACTCACATCTTCTATTTCTCTCTCTTTCTCACAGCTTCTCTTTCTCTCTATCTCTCTCACTCACTGCTTCTCTTTTCTCTCTCTCACTCACTCACAGCTTCTCTCTCTCTCTCTCTCTTGCTCACTCACAGGTTCTATTTCTCTCTCTCACTCACAGCTTCTCTCTCTCTCCCTCACAGCTTCTCTTTCTCTCTCTCTCCCTCACAGCTTCTCTTTCTCTCTCTCTCTCTAACAGCTTCTATTGGTCTCTCTCTCTCACTCACAGCTTCTCTCTCTCTCACTCACAGCTTCTCTTTCTCTCTCACTCACAGCTTCTCTTTTTCTCTCTCTCTCACTCACTCACCGCTTCTCTTTTGCTCTCTCACTCACAGCTTCTCTTTCTCTCTCTCACACACAGCTTCTCTTTCTTTCTCACACACAACTTCTCTTTCTCTCTCTCACTCACTCAGTCACTCACTCACAGCTTCTCTTTCTCTCTCTCTACACACAGCTTCTCTTTCTCTCTCTCTCTCTAACAGTTTCTCTTTCTCTCTCTCTCTCACTCACAGCTTCGCTTTCCCTCTATCTCACTCATTCACCGCTTCTCTTTCACTCTCTCACTCATAGCTTCTCTTTCTCTCTCACAGCTTCTTTCTCTCTCTCTCACTCACAGTATCTCTTTCTCTCGCTCTGTCACTCACTCACTCCTTCACTTTCTCTATCTCTCTCACTCACAGCTTCTCTTTCTCTCTCTCACTCACAGCTTCTCTCTCTCTCTCACTCACAGCTTCTCTTTCTCTCTCTCTCTTGCTCACTCACAGGTTCTATTTCTCTCTGTGTCTCCCTCACTCACAGCTTCTCTTTCTCTCTTTCTCTCTCACTCACAGCTTCTCTTTTGCTTTCTCTCTCTCACTCACAGCTTCTCTTTCTCTCTCTCTCACTCACAGCTTCTCTCTCTCTCTCTCTAACAGTTTCTCTTTCTCTCTCTCTCTCACTCACAGCATCGTTTTCCCTCTCTCTCACTCACACACGCTTCTCTTTCTCTGTCTCTCTCACACAATTTCTCTTTCTCTCTCTCTCACTAACTCACAGCTTCTCTTTCTCTAACTCTCACTCACTCACAGCTTCTCTTTCTCTCTCTCTCTCTCTCACTCACAGCTTCTCTTTCTCTCTCTCTCACTCACTCACAGCTTCTCTCTCTCTGTCTCTCACTCACGGCTTCTATTTCTCTCTCTCTCACTAACTCACAGCTTCTCTTTCTCTCTCTCTCTCTCACACAGCTTTTCTCTCTCTCTCTCACTCACTCACAGCTTCTCTTTCTCTCTCTCTCTCACTCACTCACATCTTCTATTTCTCTCTCTTTCTCACAGCTTTTCTTTCTCTCTATCTCTCTCACTCACAGTTTCCCTTTTCTCTCTCTCACTCACTCACAGCTTCTCTTTCTCCCTCTCTCTCTCACTTGCAGCTTCTCTTTCTCTCTCTCACTCACAGCTTCTCTCTCTCTCTCCCTCACAGCTTCTCTTTCTCTCTCTCTCCCTCACAGCTTCTCTTTCTCTCTCTCTCTCTAACAGCTTCTATTGGTCTCCCTCACTCACAGCTTCTCTCTCTCTCACTCACTCACAGCTTCTCTTTCTCTCTCACTCACAGCTTCTCTTTCTCTCTCTCTCACTCACTCACCGCTTCTCTTTTGTTCTCTCACTCACAGCTTCTCTTTCTCTCTCACACACACAGCTTCTCTTTCTTTCTCACTGACAACTTCACTTTCGCTCTCTCACTCACTCAATCACTCACTCACAGCTTCTCTTTCTCTCTCTCTCTACACAGCTTCTCTTTCTCTCTCTATCTAACAGTTTCTCTTTCTCTCTCTCTCTCACTCACAGCTTCGCTTTCCCTCTCTCTCACTCATTCACCATTTCTCTTTCACTCTCTCACTCATAGCTTCTCTTTCTCTCTCACAGCTTCTTTCTCTCTCTCTCACTCACAGTATCTCTTTCTCTCGCTCTGTCACTCACTCACTCCTTCACTTTCTCTATCTCTCTCACAAACAGCTTCTCTTTCTCTCTCTCACTCACAACTTCTCTCTCTCTCTCTCACTCACAGCTTCTCTTTCTCTCTCTCACACACAGCTTCTCTTTCTTTCTCACACACAACTTCTCTTTCTCTCTCTCACTCACTCAGTCACTCACTCACAGCTTCTCTTTCTCTCTCTCTACACACAGCTTCTCTTTCTCTCTCTCTCTCTAACAGTTTCTCTTTCTCTCTCTCTCTCACTCACAGCTTCGCTTTCCCTCTATCTCACTCATTCACCGCTTCTCTTTCACTCTCTCACTCATAGCTTCTCTTTCTCTCTCACAGCTTCTTTCTCTCTCTCTCACTCACAGTATCTCTTTCTCTCGCTCTGTCACTCACTCACTCCTTCACTTTCTCTATCTCTCTCACTCACAGCTTCTCTTTCTCTCTCTCACTCACAGCTTCTCTCTCTCTCTCACTCACAGCTTCTCTTTCTCTCTCTCTCTTGCTCACTCACAGGTTCTATTTCTCTCTGTGTCTCCCTCACTCACAGCTTCTCTTTCTCTCTTTCTCTCTCACTCACAGCTTCTCTTTTGCTTTCTCTCTCTCACTCACAGCTTCTCTTTCTCTCTCTCTCACTCACAGCTTCTCTCTCTCTCTCTCTAACAGTTTCTCTTTCTCTCTCTCTCTCACTCACAGCATCGTTTTCCCTCTCTCTCACTCACACACGCTTCTCTTTCTCTGTCTCTCTCACACAATTTCTCTTTCTCTCTCTCTCACTAACTCACAGCTTCTCTTTCTCTAACTCTCACTCACTCACAGCTTCTCTTTCTCTCTCTCTCTCTCTCACTCACAGCTTCTCTTTCTCTCTCTCTCACTCACTCACAGCTTCTCTCTCTCTGTCTCTCACTCACGGCTTCTATTTCTCTCTCTCTCACTAACTCACAGCTTCTCTTTCTCTCTCTCTCTCTCACACAGCTTTTCTCTCTCTCTCTCACTCACTCACAGCTTCTCTTTCTCTCTCTCTCTCACTCACTCACATCTTCTATTTCTCTCTCTTTCTCACAGCTTTTCTTTCTCTCTATCTCTCTCACTCACAGTTTCCCTTTTCTCTCTCTCACTCACTCACAGCTTCTCTTTCTCCCTCTCTCTCTCACTTGCAGCTTCTCTTTCTCTCTCTCACTCACAGCTTCTCTCTCTCTCTCCCTCACAGCTTCTCTTTCTCTCTCTCTCCCTCACAGCTTCTCTTTCTCTCTCTCTCTCTAACAGCTTCTATTGGTCTCCCTCACTCACAGCTTCTCTCTCTCTCACTCACTCACAGCTTCTCTTTCTCTCTCACTCACAGCTTCTCTTTCTCTCTCTCTCTCACTCACTCACCGCTTCTCTTTTGTTCTCTCACTCACAGCTTCTCTTTCTCTCTCACACACACAGCTTCTCTTTCTTTCTCACTGACAACTTCACTTTCGCTCTCTCACTCACTCAATCACTCACTCACAGCTTCTCTTTCTCTCTCTCTCTACACAGCTTCTCTTTCTCTCTCTATCTAACAGTTTCTCTTTCTCTCTCTCTCTCACTCACAGCTTCGCTTTCCCTCTCTCTCACTCATTCACCATTTCTCTTTCACTCTCTCACTCATAGCTTCTCTTTCTCTCTCACAGCTTCTTTCTCTCTCTCTCACTCACAGTATCTCTTTCTCTCGCTCTGTCACTCACTCACTCCTTCACTTTCTCTATCTCTCTCACAAACAGCTTCTCTTTCTCTCTCTCACTCACAACTTCTCTCTCTCTCTCTCACTCACAGCTTCTCTTTCTCTCTCTCTCTTGCTCACTCACAGGTTCTATTTCTCTCTCTGTCTCCCTCACTCACAGCTTCTCTTTCTCTCTTTCTCTCTCACTCACAACTTCTCTTTCTCTCTCTCACTCACTCAATCACTCACTCACAGCTTCTCTTTCTCTCTCTCACTCACAGCTTCTCTCTCTCTCACTCACAGCTTCTCTTTCTCTCTCTCTCTTGCTCACTCATAGGGTCTATTTCTCTCTCTGTCTCCCTCACTCACAGCTTCTCTTCCTCTCTTTCTCTCTCACTCACAGCTTCTCTTTTGCTTTCTCTCTCACTCACAGCTTCTCTTTCTCTCTCTCTCACTCACAGCTTCTCTTTCTCTCTCTCTCTCTCTCACTCACAGCTTCTCTTTCTCTCTCTCTCTTATTCACAGCTACTCTTTTTCTCTCACACACAGCTTCTCTCTCTCTCTCAGAGCTTCTCTTTCTCTCTCTCTCTTGCTCACTCACAGGATCTATTTCTCTCTCTGTCTCCCTCACTCACAGCTTCTCTTTTTCTCTCTCTCTCACTCACAGCTTCTCTTTCGCTTTCCCTCTCTCAATCACAGCTTCTCTCTCTCTCTCTCTCACTCACAGCTTCTTTCTCTCTCTCACACAGCTTCTCTTTCTCTCTCACACTCACAGCTTCTCTTTCTCTCTCTCTCTCTCACTCACAGCTTCTCTTTCTCTCCCTCTCTTTCACTCACAGCTTCTCTTTCTCTCTCTCTCTCAATCACATCTTCTATTTCTCTCTCTCTCACAGCTTCTCTTTCTCTCTATCTCTCTCACTCACAGCTTCTCTTTTCTCTCTCTCACTCACTCACAGCTTCTCTTTCTCTCTCTCTCCCAACACAGCTTCTCTTTCACTCTCTCTCTCACTCACAGCTTCTCTTTCTCTTTCTCTCTCTCACTCACAGCTTCTCTTTCTTTCTCTCCCTCACTCCCTCACTCACAGCTTCTCTTTCTCTCTCTGTCTGTCTCACTCACTGCTTCTCTTTCTCTCTGTCTCATTGACTCACAGCTTCTCTCTCTCTCTCACTCACTCACAGCTTCTCTTTCTCTCTTTCTCTCACTCACTCACAGCTTCTCTTTCTCTCACTCACTCACTCACAGGTTCTATTTCTCTCTCACACATTGCTTCTCTTTCTCTATCTCTCTCACTCATAGCTTCTCTTTTCTCTCTCTCTCTCATTCACAGCTACTCTTTCTCTCTCTCACTCACTAACAGCTTCTCTTTCTCTCTCTGTCTCTCTCACTCACTGCTTCTCTTTCTCTCTCTCTCACTCACTCACAGCTTCTCTCTCTCTCACTCACTCACAGCTTCTCTTTCTCTCTCTCTCTCACTCATTCACAGGTTCTCTTTCTCTCTCACACACACAGCTTCTCTTTCACTCTCTCTCTCACACACAGTTTCTCTTTCTCTCTCTCTATAACTCACTCACAACTTCTGTTTCTTTCTGTCTCTCACTCACAGCTTCAATTTCTCTCTCTCTCACTAACTCACAGCTTCTCCTTCTCTCTCTCTCACTCACAGCTTCTCTTTCTCTCTCTCTCACAGCTTCTCATTCTCTCTCTCTCACTCACACACAGCTTCTCTTTCTCTCTCTCTCTAACTCTCTCACTCACAGCTTCTCTTTCTCTCTCACTCACAGCTTTTCTTTCTCTCTCACTCACTCACGCTTCTCTTTCTCTCTCTTTCTCTCTCACACAGCTTCTTTTTCTCTCTCTCTCACTAACTCACAGCTTCTCTTTCTCTCTCTCTCACTCACTCACAGCTTCTCTTTCTCTCTAACTCACAGTTTCTCTTTCTCTCTCTCACTCACTCACAGCTTCTCTCTCTGTCTCTCTCACTCACGGCTTCTATTTCTCTCTCTCTCACTCTCACAGCTACACTTTCTCTCTCTCACACACAGCTTTTCTCTCTTTCTCTCTCTCACTCACTCACAGCTTCTCTTTATCTCCCTCTCTCACTCACTCACATCTTCTATTTCTCTCTCTCACACAGCTTCTCTTTCTCTCTATCTCTCTGACTCACAGCTTCTCTTTCTTTCTCTCCCTCACTCACTCACTCACAGCTTCTCTTTCTCTCTCTGTCTCTCTCACTCACTGCTTCTCCTTCTCTCTGTCTCTCTGACTCACAGCTTCTCTCTCGCTCTCTCACTCACTCACAGCTTCTCTTTCTCTCACTCACACAACTTCTGTTTCTCTCTCTCTCACTCACAGCTTCAATTTCTCTCTCTCACTAACTCACAGCTTCTCCTTCTCTCTCTCTCACTCACTCACAGCTTCTCTTTCTCTCTCTCTCTCACAGCTTCTCATTCTCTCTCTCTCTCACTCACACACAGCTTCTCTCTCTCTCTCTTTAACTCTCTCACTCACAGCTTCTCTTTCTCTCTCACTCACAGCTTTTCTTTCTCTCTCTCTCTCTCACTCACTCACCGCTGCTCTTTTGCTCTCTCACAGCTTCTCTTTCTCTCTCTCACACACAGCTTCTCTTTCTTTCTCACTCACAACTTCTCTTTCTCTCTCTCACTCACTCACTCAATCACTCACTCACAGCTTCTCTTTCTCTCTCTCTCTACACAGCTTCTCCCTCTCTCTCTCTCTCTAACAGTTTCTCTTTCTCTCTCTCTCTCACTCACAGCTTCGCTTTCCCTCTCTCTCACTCACACACGCTTCTCTTTCTCTCTCTGTCTCTCTCACACAATATCTCTTTCTCTCTCTCTCACTAACTCACAGCTTCTTTTTCTCTAACTCTCACTCACTCACAGCTTCTCTTTCTCTCTCTCTCTCTCTCACTCACAGCTTCTCTTTCTCTCTCTCTCTCAGTCACTCACAGCTTCTCTCTCTCTGTCTCTCTCACTCACGGCTTCTATTTCTCTCTCTCACTAACTCACAGCTTCTCTTTCTCTCTCTCTCACACACAGCTTTTCTCTCTCTCTCTCACTCACAGCTTCTCTTTCTCTCTCTCTCTCACTCACTCACATCTTCTATTTCTCTCTCTTTCTCACAGCTTCTCTTTCTCTCTATCTCTCTCACTCACAGCTTCTCTTTTCTCTCTCTCACTCACTCACAGCTTCTCTTTCTCTCTCTCTCTCTCACTCGCAGCTTCTCTTTCTCTCTCACACTCACAGCTTCTCTCTCTCTCTCCCTCACAGCTTCTCTTTCTCTCTCTCTCCCTCACAGCTTCTCTCTCTCTCTCTCTCTCTAACAGCTTCTATTGATCTCTCTCTCTCACTCACAGCTTCTCTCTCTCTCACTCACTCACAGCTTCTCTTTCTCTCTCACTCACAGCTTCTCTTTCTCTCTCTCTCACTCACTGACCGCTTCTCTTTTGCTCTCTCACTCACAGCTTCTCTTTCTCTCTCACACACACAGCTTCTCTTTCTTTCTCACTCACAACTTCTCTTTCTCTCTCTCACTCACTCAATCACTCACTCACAGCTTCTCTTTCTCTCTCTCTCTACACAGCTTCTCTCTCTCTCTCTCTAACAGTTTCTCTTTCTCTCTCTCTCTCACTCACATCTTTGCTTTCCCTCTCTCTCACTCATTCACCGCTTCTCTTTCACGCTCTCACTCATAGCTTCTCTTTCTCTCTCACAGCTTCTTTCTCTCTCTCTCACTCACAGTATCTCTTTCTCTCGCTCTGTCACTCACTCACTCCTTCACTTTCTCTATCTCTCTCACTCACAGCTTCTCTTTCTCTCTCTCACTCACAGCTTCTCTCTCTCTCACACACACACAGCTTCTCTTTCTCTCTCTCTCTTGCTCACTCACAGATTCTATTTCTCTCTCTGTCTCCCTCACTCACAGCTTCTCTTTCTCTCTCACTCACAGCTTCTCTTTTGCTTTCTCTCTCTCTCACTCACAGCTTCACTTTCTCTCTCTCTCACTCACAGCTTCTCTTTCTCTCTCTCTCTAACAGTCTCTTTCTCTCTCTCTCACTCACAGCTTCGCTTTCCCTCTCTTTCACTCACACACGCTTCTCTTTCTCTCTCTGTCTCTCTCACACAATTTCTCTTTCTCTCTGTCTCACTAACTCACAGCTTCTCTTTCTCTAACTCTCACTCACTCACAGCTTCTCTTTCTCTCTCTCTCTCACTCACAGCTTCTCTTTCTCTCTCTCTCTCACTCACTCACAGCTTCTCTCTCTCTGTCTCTCTCACTCATGGCTTCTATTTCTCTCTCTCTCACTAACTCACAGCTTCTCTTTCTCTCTCTCTCTCTCTCACAGCTTTTCTCTCTCTCTCTCTCACTCACTCACAGCTTCTCTTTCTCTCTCTCTCTCTCTCACTCACTCACTTCTATTTCTCACTCTTTCTCACAGCTTCTCTTTCTCTCTATCTCTCTCACTCACAGCTTCTCTTTTCTCTCTCTCACTCACTCACAGCTTCTCTTTCTCTCTCTCTCTCTCACTCGCAGCTTCTCTTTCTCTCTCTCACTCACAGCTTCTCTCTCTCTCTCCCTCACAGCTTCTCTTTCTCTCTCTCTCCCTCACAGCTTCTCTTTCTCTCTCTCTCTCTAACAGCTTCTATTGGTCTCTCTCTCTCACTCACAGCTTCTCTCTCTCTCACTCACTCACAGCTTCTCTTTCTCTCTCACTCACAGCTTCTCTTTCTCTCTCTCTCTCACTCACTCACCGCTTCTCTTTTGCTCTCTCACTCACAGCTTCTCTTTCTCTCTCTCACACACAGCTTCTCTTTCTTTCTCACTCACAACTTCTCTTTCTCTGTCTCACTCACTCAATCACTCACTCACAGCTTCTCTTTCTCTCTCTACACAGCTTCTCTTTCTCTCTCTCTCTCTCTAACTGTTTCTCTTTCTCTCTCTCTCTCACTCACAGCTTCGCATTCCCTCTCTCTCACTCATTCACCGCTTCTCTTTCACTCTCTCACTCATAGCTTCTCTTTCTCTCTCACAGCTTCTTTCTCTCTCTCTCACTCACAGTATCTCTTTCTCTCGCTCTGTCACTCACTCACTCCTTCACTTTCTCTATCTCTCTCACTCACAGCTTCTCTCTCTCTCTCACTCACAGCTTCTCTCTCTCTCTCTCACTCACAGCTTCTCTTTCTCTCTCTTGCTCACTGACAGGTTCTATTTCTCTCTCTGTCTCCCTCACTCACAACTTCTCTTTCTCTCTTTCTCTCTCACTCACAACTTCTCTTTCTCTCTCTCTCTCTCACTCAATCACTCACTCACAGCTTCTCTTTCTCTCTCTCTCTACACAGCTTCTCTTTCTCTCTCTCTCTAACAGTTTCTCTTTCTCTCTCACTCACAGCTTCGCTTTCCCTCTCTCTCACTCATTCACCGCTTCTCTTTCACTCTCTCACTCATAGCTTCTCTTTCTCTCTCACAGCTTCTCTCTCTCTCTCTCTCACAGTATCTCTTTCTCTCGCTCTGTCACTCACTCACTCCTTCACTTTCTCTATCTCTCTCACTCACAGCTTCTCTTTCTCTCTCTCACTCACAGCTTCTCTCTCTCTCTCTCACTCATAGCTTCTCTTTCTCTCTCTCTCTTGCTCACTCACAGGTTCTATTTCTCTCTCTGTCTCCCTCACTCACAGCTTCTCTTTCTCTCCTTCTCTCTCACTCACAGCATCTCTTTTGCTTTCTCTCTCTCACTCACAGCTTCTCTTTCTCTCTCTCTCACTCACAGCTTCTCTTTCTCTCTCTCTCTAACAGTTTCTCTTTCTCTCTCTCTCACTCACAGCTTCGCTTTCCCTCTCTCTCACTCACACACGCTTCTCTTTCTCTCTCTGTCTCTCTCACACATTTTCTCTTTCTCTCTCTCTCACTAACTCACAGCTTCTCTTTCTCTAACTCTCACTCACTCACAGCTTCTCTTTCTTTCTCTCTCTCTCACTCACAGCTTCTCTTTCTCTCTCTCTCTCACTCACTCACAGCTTCTCTCTCTCTGTCTCTCTCACTCACGGCTTCTATTTCTCTCTCTCTCACTAACTCACAGCTTCTCTTTCTCTCTCTCTCTCTCACACAGCTTTTCTCTCTCTCTCTCACTCACTCACAGCTTCTCTTTCTCTCTCTCTCTCTCTCACTCACATCTTCTATTTCTCTCTCTTTCTCACAGCTTCTCTTTCTCTCTATCTCTCTCACTCACAGCTTCTCTTTTCTCTCTCTCACTCACTCACAGCTTCTCTTTCTCTCTCTCTCTCACTCGCAGCTTCTCTTTCTCTCTCTCACTCACAGCTTCTCTCTCTCTCTCCCTCACAGCTTCTCTTTCTCTCTCTCCCTCACAGATTCTCTTTCTCTCTCTCTCTCTAACAGCTTCTATTGGTCTCTCTCTCTCACTCACAGCTTCTCTCTCTCTCACTCACTCACAGCTTCTCTTTCTCTCTCACTCACAGCTTCTCTTTCTCTCTCTCTCTCTCTCTCACTCACTCACCGCTTCTCTTTTGCTCTCTCACTCACAGCTTCTCTTTCTCTCTCTCACACACAGCTTCTCTTTCTTTCTCACTCACAACCTCTCTTTCTCTCTCTCACTCACAGCTTCTCTCTCTCTCTCACTCACAGCTTCTCTTTCTCTCTCTCTCTACACAGCTTCTCTTTCTCTCTCTCTCTAACAGTTTCTCTTTCTCTCTCTCTCTCACTCACAGCTTCGCTTTCCCTCTCTCTCACTCATTCACCGCTTCTCTTTCACTCTCTCACTCATAGCTTCTCTTTCTCTCTCACAGCTTCTTTCTCTCTCTCTCACTCACAGTCTCTCTTTCTCTCGCTCTGTCACTCACTTACTCCTTCACTTTCTCTATCTCTCTCACTCACAGCTTCTCTTTCTCTCTCTCACTCACAGCTTCTCTCTCTCTCTCTCACTCATAGCTTCTCTTTCTCTCTCTCTCTTGCTCACTCACAGGTTCTATTTCTCTCTCTGTCTCCCTCACTCACAGCTTCTCTTTCTCTCTTTCTCTCTCACTCACAGCTTCTCTTTTGCTTTCTCTCTCTCACTCACAGCTTCTCTTTCTCTCTCTCTCTAACAGTTTCTCTTTCTCTCTCTCTCACTCACAGCTTCACTTTCCCTCTCTCTCACTCACACACGCTTCTCTTTCTCTCTCTGTCTCTCTCACACAATTTCTCTTTCTCTCTCTCTCACTAACTCACAGCTTCTCTTTCTCTAACTCTCACTCACTCAAAGCTTCTCTTTCTTTCTCTCTCTCTCTCTCACTCACAGCTTCTCTTTCTCTCTCTCTCTCACTCACTCACAGCTTCTCTCTCTCTGTCTCTCTCACTCACGGCTTCTATTTCTCTCTCTCTCTCACTAACTCACTGCTTCTCTTTCTCTCTCTCTCTCACACACAGCTTTTCTCTCTCTCTCTCTCACTCACTCACAGCTTCTCTTTCTCTCTCTCTCTCACTCACTCACATCTTCTATTTCTCTCTCTTTCTCACAGCTTCTCTTTCTCTCTATCTCTCTCACTCACAGCTTCTCTTTTCTCTCTCTCACTCACTCACAGCTTCTCTTTTTCTCTCTCTCTCTCTCACTCGCAGCTTCTCTTTCTCTCTCTCACTCACAGCTTCTCTCTCTCTCTCTCCCTCACAGCTTCTCTTTCTCTCTCTCTCCCTCACAGCTTCTCTTTCTCTCTCTCACTCTAACAGCTTCTATTGGTCTCTCTCTCTCACTCACAGCTTCTCTCTCTCTCACTCACTCACAGCTTCTCTTTCTCTCTCACTCACAGCTTCTCTTTCTCTCTCTCTCTCACTCACTCACCGCTTCTCTTTTGCTCTCTCACTCACAACTTCTCTTTCTCTCTCACACACACAGCTTCTCTTTCTTTCTCACTCACAACTTCTCTTTCTCTCTCTCACTCACTCAATCACTCACTCACAGCTTCTCTTTCTCTCTCTCTCTACACAGCTTCTCTTTCTCTCTCTCTTTCTAACAGTTTCTCTTTCTCTCTCTCTCTCACTCACAGCTTCGCTTTCCCTCTCTCTCACTCATTCACCGCTTCTCTTTCACTCTCTCACTCATAGCTTCTCTTTCTCTCTCACAGCTTCTTTCTCTCTCTCTCACTCACAGTATCTCTTTCTCTCGCTCTGTCACTCACTCACTCCTTCACTTTCTCTATCTCTCTCACTCACAGCTTCTCTTTCTCTCTCTCACTTACAGCTTCTCTCTCTCTCACTCACAGCTTCTCTTTCTCTCTCTCTCTTGCTCACTCACAGGTTCTATTTCTCTCTCTGTCTCCCTCACTCACAGCTTCTCTTTCTCTCTTTCTCTCCCACTCACAGCTTCTCTTTTGCTTTCTCTCTCTCACTCACAGCTTCTCTTTCTCTCTCACACACACACAGCTTCTCTTTCTCTCTCTCTCTCTAACAGTTTCTCTTTCTCTCTCTCTCTCACTCACAGCTTCGCTTTCCCTCTCTCTCACTCACACACGCTTCTCTTTCTCTCTCTGTCTCTCTCACACAATTTCTCTTTCTCTCTCTCACTAACTCACAGCTTCTCTTTCTCTAAAACTCACTCACTCACAGCTTCTCTTTCTCTCTCTCTCTCTCACTCACAGCTTCTCTTTCTCTCTCTCTCTCTCACTCACAGCTTCTCTCTCTCTGTCTCTCTCACTCACGGCTTCTATTTCTCTCTCTCTCACTAACTCACAGCTTCTCTTTCTCTCTCTCACACACACACAGCTTTTCTCTCTCTCTCTCACTCACTCACAGCTTCTCTTTCTCTCTCTCTCTCACTCACTCACATCTTCTATTTCTCTCTCTTTCTCACAGCTTCTCTTTCTCTCTATCTCTCTCACTCACAGCTTCTCTTTACTCTCTCTCACTCACTCACAGCTTCTCTTTCTCTCTCTCTCACTCGCAGCTTCTCTTTCTCTCTCTCACTCACAGCTTCTCTCTCTCTCTCCCTCACAGCTTCTCTTTCTCTCTCTCTCCCTCAAAGCTTCTCTTTCTCTCTCTCTCTCTAACAGCTTCTATTGGTCTCTCTCTCTCACTCACAGCTTCTCTCTCTCTCACTCACTCACAGCTTCTCTTTCTCTCTCACTCACAGCTTCTCTTTCTCTCTCTCTCTCTCACTCACAGCTTCTCTTTTGCTTTCTCTCTCTCACTCACAGCTTCTCTTTCTCTCTTTCTCTACACAGCTTCTCTCTCTCTCTCTCTCTCTCTAACAGTTTCTCTTTCTCTCTCTCTCTCACTCACAGCTTCGCTTTCCCTCTCTCTCACTCATTCACCGCTTCTCTTTCACTCTCTCACTCATAGCTTCTCTTTCTCTCTCACAGCTTCTTTCTCTCTCTCTCACTCACAGTATCTCTTTCTCTCGCTCTGTCACTCACTCACTCCTTCACTTTCTCTATCTCTCTCACTCACAGCTTCTCTTTCTCTCTCTCACTCACAGCTTCTCTCTCTCTGTCTCACTCACAGCTTCTCTTTCTCTCTCTCTCTTGATCACTCACAGGTTCTATTTCTCTCTCTGTCTCCCTCACTCACAGCTTCTCTTTCTCTCTTTCTCTCTCACTCACAGCTTCTCTTTTGCTTTCTCTCTCTCACTCACAGCTTCTCTTTCTCTCTCTCTCTAACAGTTTCTCTCTCTCTCTCTCTCTCTCTCTCACAGCTTTGCTTTCCCTCTCTCTCACTCACACACGCTTCTCTTTCTCTCTCTGTCTCTCTCTCTCACACAATTTCTCTTTCTCTCTCTTTCACTAACTCACAGCTTCTCTTTCTCTAACTCTCACTCACTCACAGCTTCTCTTTCTCTCTCTCTCTCTCACTCACAGCTTCTCTTTCTCTCTCTCTCTCACTCACTCACAGCTTCTCTCTCTCTGTCTCTCTCACTCATGGCTTCTATTTCTGTCTCTCTCACTAACTCACAGCTTCTCTTTCTCTCTCACACACACACAGCTATTCTCTCTCTCTCACTCACTCACTCACAGCTTCTCTTTCTCTCTCTCTCTCACTCACTCACATCTTCGATTTATCTCTCTTTCTCACAGCTTCTCTTTCTCTCTATCTCTCTCACTCACAGCTTCTCTTTTCTCTCTCTCACTCACTCACAGCTTCTCTTTCTCTCTCTCTCTCTCTCACTCGCAGCTTCTCTCTCTCTCTCTCTCACTCACAGCTTCTCTCTCTCTCCCTCACAGCTTCTCTTTTTCTCTCTCTCCCTCACAGCTTCTCTTTCTCTCACTCACTCACAGCTTCTCTTTCTCTCTCACTCACAGCTTCTCTTTTTCTCTCTCTCTCTCACTCACTCACCGCTTCTCTTTTGCTCTCTCACTCACAGCTTCTCTTTCTCTCTCTCACACACAGCTTCTCTTTCTGTCTCACTCACAACTTCTCTTTCTCTCTCTCACTCACTCAATCACTCACTCACAGCTTCTCTTTCTCTCTCTCTCTCTCTCTAACAGTTTCTCTTTCTTTCTCTCTCTCTCTCACTCACAGCTTCGCTTTCCCTCTCTCTCACTCATTCACCGCTTCTCTTTCACTCTCTCACTCATAGCTTCTCTTTCTCTCTCACAGCTTCTTTCTCTCTCTCTCTCACTCACAGTATCTCTTTCTCTCGCTCTGTCACTCACTCACTCCTTCACTTTCTCTATCTCTCTCACTCACAGCTTCTCTTTCTCTCTCTCACTCACAGCTTCTCTCTCTCTCTCTCACTCACAGCTTCTCTTTCTCTCTCTCTCTTGCTCACTCACAGGTTCTATTTCTCTCTTTGTCTCCCTCACTCACAGCTTCTCTTTCTCTCTTTCTCTCTCACTCACAGCTTCTCTTTTGCTTTCTCTCTCTCACTCACAGCTTCTCTTTCTCTCTCTCTCACTCACAGCTTCTCTTTCTCTCTCACTCACAGCTTCTCTTTCTCTCTCTCTCTCTCATTCACAGGTACCCTTTTTCTCTCTCTCACAGCTTCTCTTTCTCTCTCTCTCTCACTCACAGCTTCTCTTTCGCTTTCTCTCTCTCACTCACAGCTTCTCTTTCTCTCTCTCTCTCTCTCACTCACAGGTTCTCTCTCTCTCTCTCTCTCTCTCACAGCTTCTCTTTCTCTCTCTCACTCACAGCTTCTCTTTCTCTCTCTCTCTCTCACTCACAGCTTCTCTTTCTCTCTCTCTCTTTCACTCACAGCTTCTCTTTCTCTCTCTCTCTCACTCACATCTTCTATTTCTCTCTCTCACACACAGCTTCTCTTTCTCTCTATCTCTCTCACTCACAGCTTCTCTTTTCTCTCTCTCTCACTCACTCACAGCTTCTCTTTCTCTCTCTCTCCCTCACAGCTTCTCTTTCTCTCTCTCTCTCACTCACAGCTTCTCTTTCTCTTTCTCTCTCTCACTCACAGCTTCTCTTTCTTTCTCTCCCTCACTCACTCACTCACAGCTTCTCTTTCTCTCTCTGTCTGTCTCACTCAATGCTTCTCTTTCTCTCTGTCTCACTGACTCACAGCTTCTCTCTCACTCACTCACTCACTCACAGCTTCTCTTTCTCTCTTTCTCTCACTCACTCACAGCTTCTCTTTCTCTCTCTCACTCACTCACTCACAGGTTCTATTTCTCTCACACACACAGCTTCTCTTTCTCTCTATCTCTCTCACTCACAGCTTCTCTTTTCTCTCTCTCTCTCTCATTCACAGCTACTCTTTCTCTCTCTCACTCACTAACAGCTTATTTTCTCTCTGTCTCTCTCACTCACTGCTTCTCTTTCACTCTCTCTCACTCACTCACAGTTTCTCTCTCTCTCTCTCACTCACAGCTTCTCTTTCTCTCTCTCTCTCACTCACTCACAGCTTCTCTTTCTCTCTCACAGACACAGCTTCTCTTTCACTCTCTCTCTCACACACAGTTTCTCTTTCTCTCTCTCTATAACTCACTCACAACTTCTGTTTCTCTCTGTCTCTCACTCACAGCTTCAATTTCTCTCTCTCTCACTACCTCACAGCTTCTCCTTCCCTCTCTCTCACTCACAGCTTCTATTTCTCTCTCTCTCACACAGCTTCTCATTCTCTCTCTCTCACTCACACACAGCTTCTCTTTCTCTCTCTCTCTAACTCTCACTCACAGCTTCTCTTTCTCTCTCTGTCACTCTCACACAGCTTCTTTTTCTCTCTCCCTCACTAACTCACAGCTTCTCTTTCTCTCTCTCTCACTCACTCACAGCTTCTCTTTCTCTCTCTATCTCTCTAACTCACAGTTTCTCTTTCTCTCTCTCTCACTCACTCACAGCTTCTCTCTCTGTCTCTCTCACTCACGGCTTCTATTTCTCTCTCTCTCACTCTCACAGCTACTCTTTCTCTCTCACACACACACAGCTTTTCTTTCTTTCTCTCTCTCTCTCACTCACAGCTTCTCTTTATCTCTCTCTCTCACTCACTCACATCTTCTATTTCTCTCTCACACACACAGCTTCTCTTTCTCTCTATCTCTCTGACTCACAGGTTCTATTCCACTCTCTGTCTCCCTCACTCACAGCTTCTCTCTCTATCTCTCTCACTCATAGCTTCTCTTTCTCATTCTCTCTCTCACTCACAGCTTCTCTCTCTCTCTCTCTCACTCACAGCTTCCCTCTCTCTCTCTCTCTCACTCACTCACTCACTCACAGCTTCTCTTTCTCTCTCTGTCTCTCTCCCTCACAGCTTCTCTTTCTCTCTCTCTCTCACACAGCTTTTCTCTCTCTCTCTCTCACTCACTCACAGCTTCTCTTTCTCTCTCTCTCTCACTCACTCACATCTTCTATTTCTCACTCTTTCTCACAGCTTCTCTTTCTCTCTATCTCTCTCACTCACAGCTTCTCTTTTCTCTCTCTCACTCACTCACAGCTTCTCTTTCTCTCTCACTCGCAGCTTCTCTTTCTCTCTCTCACTCACAGCTTCTCTCTCTCTCTCCCTCACAGCTTCTCTTTCTCTCTCTCTCCCTCACAGCTTCTCTTTCTCTCTCTCTCTCTAACAGCTTCTATTGGTCTCTCTCTCTCACTCACAGCTTCTCTCTCTCTCACTCACTCACAGCTTCTCTTTCTCTCTCACTAACAGCTTCTCTCTCTCTCTCCCTCACAGCTTCTCTTTTTCTCTCTCTCCCTCACAGCTTCTCTTTCTCTCTCTCTCTCTAACAGCTTCTATTGGTCTCTCTCTCTCACTCACAGCTTCTCTCTCTCTCACTCACTCACAGCTTCTCTGTCTCTCTCACTCACGGCTTCTATTTCTCTCTCTCTCACACACAGCTTCTCTTTCTTTCTCACTCACAACTTCTCTTTCTCTCTCTCACTCACTCAATCACTCACTCACAGCTTCTCTTTCTCTCTCTCTCTCTCCACAGCTTCTCTTTCTCTCTCTCTCTCTCTAACTGTTTCTCTTTTTCTCTCTCTCTTACTCACAGCTTCGCTTTCCCTCTCTCTCACTCATTCACTGCTTCTCTTTCACTCTCTCACTCATAGCTTCTCTTTCTCTCTCACAGCTTCTTTCTCTCTCTCTCTCACAGTATCTCTTTCTCTCGCTCTGTCACTCACTCACTCCTTCACTTTCTCTATCTCTCTCACTCATAGCTTCTCTTTCTCTCTCTCACTCACAGCTTCTCTCTCTCTCTCTCACTCATAGCTTCTCTTTCTCTCTCTCTCTTGCTCACTCACAGGTTCTATTTCTCTCTCTGTCTCCCTCACTCACAGCTTCTCTTTCTCTCCTTCTCTCTCACTCACAGCTTCTCTTTTGCTTTCTCTCTCTCACTCACAGCTTCTCTTTCTCTCTCTCTCACTCACAGCTTCTCTTTCTCTCTCTCTAACAGTTTCACTTTCTCTCTCTCTCTCTCACTCACAGCTTCGCTTTCCCTCTCTCTCACTCACACACGCTTCTCTTTCTCTCTCTGTCTCTCTCACACATTTTCTCTTTCTCTCTCTCACTAACTCACAGCTTCTCTTTCTCTAACTCTCACTCACTCACAGCTTCTCTTTCTTTCTCTCTCTCTCTCTCACTCACAGCTTCTCTTTCTCTCTCTCTCTCACTCACTCACAGCTTCTCTCTCTCTGTCTCTCTCACTCACGGCTTCTATTTCTCTCTCTGTCACTAACTCACAGCTTCTCTTTCTCTCTTTCTCTCTCACACAGCTTTTCTCTCTCTCTCTCTCACTCACTCACAGCTTCTCTTTCTCTCTCTCTCTCACTCACATCTTCTATTTCTCTCTCTTTCTCACAGCTTCTCTTTCTCTCTATCTCTCTCACTCACAGCTTCTCTTTTCTCTCACTCACTCACTCACAGCTTCTCTCTCTCTCTCTCTCTCTCTCACTCGCAGCTTCTCTTTCTCTCTCTCACTCACAGCTTCTCTCTCTCTCTCCCTCACAGCTTCTCTTTCTCTCTCTCTCCCTCACAGATTCTCTTTCTCTCTCTCTCTCTAACATCTTCTATTGGTCTCTCTCTCTCACTCACAGCTTCTCTCTCTCTCACTCACTCACAGCTTCTCTTTCTCTCTCACTCACAGCTTCTCTTTCTCTCTCTCTCTCTCTCTCACTCACTCACCGCTTCTCTTTTGCTCTCTCACTCACAGCTTCTCTTTCTCTCTCTCACACACAGCTTCTCTTTCTTTCTCACTCACAACTTCTCTTTCTCTCTCTCTCTCACTCAATCACTCACTCACAGCTTCTCTTTTTCTCTCTCTCTTCACAGCTTCTCTTTCTCTCTCTCTCTCTCTAACTGTTTCTCTTTCTCTCTCTCTCTCACTCACAGCTTCGCTTTCCCTCTCTCTCATTCATTCACCATTTCTCTTTCACTCTCTCATTCATAGCTTCTCTTTCTCTCTCACAGCTTCTTTCTCTCTCTCTCACTCACAGTATCTCTTTCTCTCGCTCTGTCACTCACTCACTCCTTCACTTTCTCTATCTCTCTCACTCACAGCTTCTCTTTCTCTCTCTCACTCACAGCTTCTCTCTCTCTCTCACTCACAGCTTCTCTTTCTCTCTCTCTCTTGCTCACTCACAGGTTCTATTTCTCTCTCTGTCTCCCTCACTCACAGCTTCTCTTTCTCTCTTTCTCTCTCACTCACAACTTCTCTTTCTCTCTCTCACTCACTCAATCACTCACTCACAGCTTCTCTTTCTCTCTCTCTCTACACAGCTTCTCTTTCTCTCTCTCTCTAACAGTTTCTCTTTCTCTCTCTCTCTCACTCACAGCTTCGCTTTCCCTCTCTCTCACTCATTCACCGCTTCTCTTTCACTCTCTCACTCATAGCTTCTCTTTCTCTCTCACAGCTTCTTTCTCTCTCTCTCACTCACAGTATCTCTTTCTCTCGCTCTGTCACTCAATCACTCCTTCACTTTATCTCTCTCACTCACAGCTTCTCTTTCTCTCTCTCACTCACAGCTTCTCTCTCTCTCTCTCACTCATAGCTTCTCTTTCTCTCTCTCTCTTGCTCACTCACAGGTTCTATTTCTCTCTCTGTCTCCCTCACTCACATCTTCTCTTTCTCTCTTTCTCTCTCACTCACAGCTTCTCTTTTGTTTCTCTCTCTCACTCACAGCTTCTCTTTCTCTCTGTCTCACTCACAGCTTCTCTCTCTCTCTCTCTCTAACAGTTTCTCTTTCTCTCTCTCTCACTCACAGCTTCGCTTTCCCTCTCTCTCACTCACACACGCTTCTCTTTCTCTCTCTGTCTCTCTCACACAATTTCTCTTTCTCTCTCTCTCACTAACTCACAGCTTCTCTTTCTCTAACTCTCACTCACTCACAGCTTCTCTTTCTTTCTCTCTCTCTCTCTCACTCACAGCTTCTCTTTCTCTCTCTCTCTCACTCACTCACAGCTTCTCTCTCTCTGTCTCTCTCACTCACGGCTTCTATTTCTCTCTCTCTCACTAACTCAATTGCTTCTCTTTCTCTCTCTCTCTCACAGCTTTTTTCTCTCTCTCTCACTCACTCACAGCTTCTCTTTCTCTCTCTCTCTCACTCACTCACATCTTCTATTAATCTCTCTTTCTCACAGCTTCTCTTTCTCTCTATCTCTCTCACTCACAGCTTCTCTTTTCTCTCTCTCACTCACTCACAGCTTCTCTTTTTCTCTCTCTCTCTCACTCGCAGCTTCTCTTTCTCTCTCTCACTCACAGCTTCTCTCTCTCTCTCCCTCACAGCTTCTCTTTCTCTCTCTCTCCCTCACAGCTTCTCTTTCTCTCTCTCACTCTAACAGCTTCTATTGGTCTCTCTCTCTCACTCACAGCTTCTCTCTCTCTCACTCACTCACAGCTTCTCTTTCTCTCTCACTCACAGCTTCTCTTTCTCTCTCTCTCTCTCACTCACTCACCGCTTCTCTTTTGCTCTCTCACTCACAGCTTCTCTTTCTCTCTCTCACACACAGCTTCTCTTTCTTTCTCACTCACAACTTCTCTTTCTCTCTCTCACTCACTCAATCACTCACTCACAGCTTCTCTTTCTCTCTCTCTCTACACAGCTTCTCTTTCTCTCTCTCTCTCTAACAGCTTCTATTGGTCTCTCTCTCTCACTCACAGCTTCTCTCTCTCTCACTCACTCACAGCTTCTCTTTCTCTCTCACTAACAGCTTCTCTCTCTCTCTCCCTCACAGCTTCTCTTTTTCTCTCTCTCCCTCACAGCTTCTCTTTCTCTCTCTCTCTCTAACAGCTTCTATTGGTCTCTCTCTCTCACTCACAGCTTCTCTCTCTCTCACTCACTCACAGCTTCTCTGTCTCTCTCACTCACGGCTTCTATTTCTCTCTCTCTCACACACAGCTTCTCTTTCTTTCTCACTCACAACTTCTCTTTCTCTCTCTCACTCACTCAATCACTCACTCACAGCTTCTCTTTCTCTCTCTCTCTCTCCACAGCTTCTCTTTCTCTCTCTCTCTCTCTAACTGTTTCTCTTTTTCTCTCTCTCTTACTCACAGCTTCGCTTTCCCTCTCTCTCACTCATTCACTGCTTCTCTTTCACTCTCTCACTCATAGCTTCTCTTTCTCTCTCACAGCTTCTTTCTCTCTCTCTCTCACAGTATCTCTTTCTCTCGCTCTGTCACTCACTCACTCCTTCACTTTCTCTATCTCTCTCACTCATAGCTTCTCTTTCTCTCTCTCACTCACAGCTTCTCTCTCTCTCTCTCACTCATAGCTTCTCTTTCTCTCTCTCTCTTGCTCACTCACAGGTTCTATTTCTCTCTCTGTCTCCCTCACTCACAGCTTCTCTTTCTCTCCTTCTCTCTCACTCACAGCTTCTCTTTTGCTTTCTCTCTCTCACTCACAGCTTCTCTTTCTCTCTCTCTCACTCACAGCTTCTCTTTCTCTCTCTCTAACAGTTTCACTTTCTCTCTCTCTCTCTCACTCACAGCTTCGCTTTCCCTCTCTCTCACTCACACACGCTTCTCTTTCTCTCTCTGTCTCTCTCACACATTTTCTCTTTCTCTCTCTCACTAACTCACAGCTTCTCTTTCTCTAACTCTCACTCACTCACAGCTTCTCTTTCTTTCTCTCTCTCTCTCTCACTCACAGCTTCTCTTTCTCTCTCTCTCTCACTCACTCACAGCTTCTCTCTCTCTGTCTCTCTCACTCACGGCTTCTATTTCTCTCTCTGTCACTAACTCACAGCTTCTCTTTCTCTCTTTCTCTCTCACACAGCTTTTCTCTCTCTCTCTCTCACTCACTCACAGCTTCTCTTTCTCTCTCTCTCTCACTCACATCTTCTATTTCTCTCTCTTTCTCACAGCTTCTCTTTCTCTCTATCTCTCTCACTCACAGCTTCTCTTTTCTCTCACTCACTCACTCACAGCTTCTCTCTCTCTCTCTCTCTCTCTCTCACTCGCAGCTTCTCTTTCTCTCTCTCACTCACAGCTTCTCTCTCTCTCTCCCTCACAGCTTCTCTTTCTCTCTCTCTCCCTCACAGATTCTCTTTCTCTCTCTCTCTCTAACATCTTCTATTGGTCTCTCTCTCTCACTCACAGCTTCTCTCTCTCTCACTCACTCACAGCTTCTCTTTCTCTCTCACTCACAGCTTCTCTTTCTCTCTCTCTCTCTCTCTCACTCACTCACCGCTTCTCTTTTGCTCTCTCACTCACAGCTTCTCTTTCTCTCTCTCACACACAGCTTCTCTTTCTTTCTCACTCACAACTTCTCTTTCTCTCTCTCTCTCACTCAATCACTCACTCACAGCTTCTCTTTTTCTCTCTCTCTTCACAGCTTCTCTTTCTCTCTCTCTCTCTCTAACTGTTTCTCTTTCTCTCTCTCTCTCACTCACAGCTTCGCTTTCCCTCTCTCTCATTCATTCACCGTTTCTCTTTCACTCTCTCATTCATAGCTTCTCTTTCTCTCTCACAGCTTCTTTCTCTCTCTCTCACTCACAGTATCTCTTTCTCTCGCTCTGTCACTCACTCACTCCTTCACTTTCTCTATCTCTCTCACTCACAGCTTCTCTTTCTCTCTCTCACTCACAGCTTCTCTCTCTCTCTCACTCACAGCTTCTCTTTCTCTCTCTCTCTTGCTCACTCACAGGTTCTATTTCTCTCTCTGTCTCCCTCACTCACAGCTTCTCTTTCTCTCTTTCTCTCTCACTCACAACTTCTCTTTCTCTCTCTCACTCACTCAATCACTCACTCACAGCTTCTCTTTCTCTCTCTCTCTACACAGCTTCTCTTTCTCTCTCTCTCTAACAGTTTCTCTTTCTCTCTCTCTCTCACTCACAGCTTCGCTTTCCCTCTCTCTCACTCATTCACCGCTTCTCTTTCACTCTCTCACTCATAGCTTCTCTTTCTCTCTCACAGCTTCTTTCTCTCTCACTCACTCACAGTATCTCTTTCTCTCGCTCTGTCACTCAATCACTCCTTCACTTTATCTCTCTCACTCACAGCTTCTCTTTCTCTCTCTCACTCACAGCTTCTCTCTCTCTCTCTCACTCATAGCTTCTCTTTCTCTCTCTCTCTTGCTCACTCACAGGTTCTATTTCTCTCTCTGTCTCCCTCACTCACATCTTCTCTTTCTCTCTTTCTCTCTCACTCACAGCTTCTCTTTTGTTTCTCTCTCTCACTCACAGCTTCTCTTTCTCTCTGTCTCACTCACAGCTTCTCTCTCTCTCTCTCTCTAACAGTTTCTCTTTCTCTCTCTCTCACTCACAGCTTCGCTTTCCCTCTCTCTCACTCACACACGCTTCTCTTTCTCTCTCTGTCTCTCTCACACAATTTCTCTTTCTCTCTCTCTCACTAACTCACAGCTTCTCTTTCTCTAACTCTCACTCACTCACAGCTTCTCTTTCTTTCTCTCTCTCTCTCTCACTCACAGCTTCTCTTTCTCTCTCTCTCTCACTCACTCACAGCTTCTCTCTCTCTGTCTCTCTCACTCACGGCTTCTATTTCTCTCTCTCTCACTAACTCAATTGCTTCTCTTTCTCTCTCTCTCTCACAGCTTTTTTCTCTCTCTCTCACTCACTCACAGCTTCTCTTTCTCTCTCTCTCTCACTCACTCACATCTTCTATTAATCTCTCTTTCTCACAGCTTCTCTTTCTCTCTATCTCTCTCACTCACAGCTTCTCTTTTCTCTCTCTCACTCACTCACAGCTTCTCTTTTTCTCTCTCTCTCTCACTCGCAGCTTCTCTTTCTCTCTCTCACTCACAGCTTCTCTCTCTCTCTCCCTCACAGCTTCTCTTTCTCTCTCTCTCCCTCACAGCTTCTCTTTCTCTCTCTCACTCTAACAGCTTCTATTGGTCTCTCTCTCTCACTCACAGCTTCTCTCTCTCTCACTCACTCACAGCTTCTCTTTCTCTCTCACTCACAGCTTCTCTTTCTCTCTCTCTCTCTCACTCACTCACCGCTTCTCTTTTGCTCTCTCACTCACAGCTTCTCTTTCTCTCTCTCACACACAGCTTCTCTTTCTTTCTCACTCACAACTTCTCTTTCTCTCTCTCACTCACTCAATCACTCACTCACAGCTTCTCTTTCTCTCTCTCTCTACACAGCTTCTCTTTCTCTCTCTCTCTCTCTAACTGTTTCTCTTTCTCTCTCTCTCTCACTCACAGCTTCGCTTTCCCTCTCTCTCATTCATTCACCGCTTCTCTTTCACTCTCTCATTCATAGCTTCTCTTTCTCTCTCACAGCTTCTTTCTCTCTCTCTCACTCACAGTATCTCTTTCTCTCGCTCTGTCACTCACTCACTCCTTCACTTTCTCTATCTCTCTCACTCACAGCTTCTCTTTCTCTCTCTCACTCACAGCTTCTCTCTCTCTCTCTCACTCACAGCTTCTCTTTCTCTCTCTCTCTTGCTCACTCACAGGTTCTATTTCTCTCTCTGTCTCCCTCACTCACAGCTTCTCTTTCTCTCTTTCTCTCTCACTCACAACTTCTCTTTCTCTCTCTCACTCACTCAATCACTCACTCACAGCTTCTCTTTCTCTCTCTCTCTACACAGCTTCTCTTTCTCTCTCTCTCTAACAGTTTCTCTTTCTCTCTCTCTCTCACTCACAGCTTCGCTTTCCCTCTCTCTCACTCATTCACCGCTTCTCTTTCACTCTCTCACTCATAGCTTCTCTTTCTCTCTCACAGCTTCTTTCTCTCTCTCTCACTCACAGTATCTCTTTCTCTCGCTCTGTCACTCAATCACTCCTTCACTTTATCTCTCTCACTCACAGCTTCTCTTTCTCTCTCTCACTCACAGCTTCTCTCTCTCTCTCTCACTCATAGCTTCTCTTTCTCTCTCTCTCTTGCTCACTCACAGGTTCTATTTCTCTCTCTGTCTCCCTCACTCACAGCTTCTCTTTCTCTCTTTCTCTCTCACTCACAGCTTCACTTTTGCTTTCTCTCTCTCACTCACAGCTTCTCTTTCTCTCTGTCTCACTCACAGCTTCTCTTTCTCTCTCTCTCTAACAGTTTCTCTTTCTCTCTCTCTCACTCACAGCTTCGCTTTCCCTCTCTCTCACTCACACATGCTTCTCTTTCTCTCTCTGTCTCTCTCACACAATTTCTCTTTCTCTCTCTCTCACTAACTCACAGCTTCTCTTTCTCTAACTCTCACTCACTCACAGCTTCTCTTTCTTTCTCTCTCTCTCTCTCACTCACAGCTTCTCTTTCTCTCTCTCTCTCACTCACTCACAGCTTCTCTCTCTCTGTCTCTCTCACTCACGGCTTCTATTTCTCTCTCTCTCACTAACTCAACTGCTTCTCTTTCTCTCTCTCTCTCACAGCTTTTCTCTCTCTCTCTCACTCACTCACAGCTTCTCTTTCTCTCTCTCTCTCACTCACTTACATCTTCTATTTCTCTCTCTTTCTCACAGCTTCTCTTTCTCTCTATCTCTCTCACTCACAGCTTCTCTTTTCTCTCTCTCACTCACTCACAGCTTCTCTTTTTCTCTCTCTCTCTCTCACTCGCAGCTTCTCTTTCTCTCTCTCACTCACAGCTTCTCTCTCTCTCCCCCTCACAGCTTCTCTTTCTCTCTCTCTCCCTCACAGCTTCTCTTTCTCTCTCTCACTCTAACAGCTTCTATTGGTCTCTCTCTCTCACTCACAGCTTCTCTCTCTCTCACTCACTCACAGCTTCTCTTTCTCTCTCACTCACAGCTTCTCTTTCTCTCTCTCTCTCTCACTCACTCACCGCTTCTCTTTTGCTCTCTCACTCACAGCTTCTCTTTCTCTCTCATACACACAGCTTCTCTTTCTTTCTCACTCACAACTTCTCTTTCTCTCTCTCACTCACTCAATCACTCACTCACAGCTTCTCTTTCTCTCTCTCTCTACACAGCTTCTCTTTCTCTCTCTCTCTCTAACAGTTTCTCTTTCTCTCTCTCTCTCACTCACAGCTTCGCTTTCCCTCTCTCTCACTCATTCACCGCTTCTCTTTCACTCTCTCACTCATAGCTTCTCTTTCTCTCTCACAGCTTCTTTCTCTCTCTCTCACTCACAGTATCTCTTTCTCTCGCTCTGTCACTCACTCACTCCTTCACTTTCTCTATCTCTCTCACTCACAGCTTCTCTTTCTCTCTCTCACTCACAGCTTCTCTCTCTCTCACTCACAGCTTCTCTTTCTCTCTCTCTCTTGCTCACTCACAGGTTCTATTTCTCTCTCTGTCTCCCTCACTCACAGCTTCTCTTTCTCTCTTTCTCTCCCACTCACACCTTCTCTTTTGCTTTCTCTCTCTCACTCACAGCTTCTCTTTCTCTCTCACACACTCACAGCTTCTCTTTCTCTCTCTCTCTCTAACAGTTTCTCTTTCTCTCTCTCTCTCACTCACAGCTTCGCTTTCCCTCTCTCTCACTCACACACGCTTCTCTTTCTCTCTCTGTCTCTCTCACACAATTTCTCTTTCTCTCTCTCTCACTAACTCACAGCTTCTCTTTCTCTAAAACTCACTCACTCACAGCTTCACTTTCTCTATCTCTCTCTCACTCACAGCTTCTCTTTCTCTCTCTCTCTCTCTCACTCACAGCTTCTCTCTCTCTGTCTCTCTCACTCACGGCTTCTATTTCTCTCTCTCTCACTAACTCACAGCTTCTCTTTCTCTCTCTCTCTCACACACAGCTTTTCTCTCTCTCTCTCACTCACTCACAGCTTCTCTTTCTCTCTCTCTCTCTCTCACTCACATCTTCTATTTCTCTCTCTTTCTCACAGCTTCTCTTTCTCTCTATCTCTCTCACTCAAAGCTTCTCTTTTCTCTCTCTCACTCACTCACAGCTTCTCTTTCTCTCTCTCTTTCACTCGCAGCTTCTCTTTCTCTCTCTCACTCACAGCTTCTCTCTCTCTCTCCCTCACAGCTTCTCTTTCTCTCTCTCTCCCTCAAAGCTTCTCTCTCTCTCTCTCTCTAACAGCTTCTATTGGTCTCTCTCTCTCACTCACAGCTTCTCTCTCTCTCACTCACTCACAGCTTCTCTTTCTCTCTCACTCACAGCTTCTCTTTCTCTCTCTCTCTCTCACTCACAGCTTCTCTTTTGCTTTCTCTCTCTCACTCACAGCTTCTCTTTCTCTCTTTCTCTACACAGCTTCTCTCTCTCTCTCTCTCTAACAGTTTCTCTTTCTCTCTCTCTCACACACTCACAGCTTCGCTTTCCCTCTCTCTCACTCATTCACCGCTTCTCTTTCACTCTCTCACTCATAGCTTCTCTTTCTCTCTCACAGCTTCTTTCTCTCTCTCTCACTCACAGTATCTCTTTCTCTCGCTGTCACTCACTCACTCCTTCACTTTCTCTATCTCTCTCACTCACAGCTTCTCTTTCTCTCTCTCACTCACAGCTTCTCTCTCTGTCTCACTCACAGCTTCTCTTTCTCTCTCTCTCTTGATCACTCACAGGTTCTATTTCTCTCTCTGTCTCCCTCACTCACAGCTTCTCTTTCTCTCTTTCTCTCTCACTCACAGCTTCTCTTTTGCTTTCTCTCTCTCACTCACAGCTTCTCTTTCTCTCTCTCTCTCACAGCTTTTCTCTCTCTCTCTCACTCACTCACAGCTTCTCTTTCTCTCTCTCTCACTCACTTACATCTTCTATTTCTCTCTCTTTCTCACAGCTTCTCTTTCTCTCTATCTCTCTCACTCACAGCTTCTCTTTTCTCTCTCTCACTCACTCACAGCTTCTCTTTTTCTCTCTCTCTCTCTCACTCGCAGCTTCTCTTTCTCTCTCTCACTCACAGCTTCTCTCTCTCTCCCCCTCACAGCTTCTCTTTCTCTCTCTCTCCCTCACAGCTTCTCTTTCTCTCTCTCACTCTAACAGCTTCTATTGGTCTCTCTCTCTCACTCACAGCTTCTCTCTCTCTCACTCACTCACAGCTTCTCTTTCTCTCTCACTCACAGCTTCTCTTTCTCTCTCTCTCTCTCACTCACTCACCGCTTCTCTTTTGCTCTCTCACTCACAGCTTCTCTTTCTCTCTCATACACACAGCTTCTCTTTCTTTCTCACTCACAACTTCTCTTTCTCTCTCTCACTCACTCAATCACTCACTCACAGCTTCTCTTTCTCTCTCTCTCTACACAGCTTCTCTTTCTCTCTCTCTCTCTAACAGTTTCTCTTTCTCTCTCTCTCTCACTCACAGCTTCGCTTTCCCTCTCTCTCACTCATTCACCGCTTCTCTTTCACTCTCTCACTCATAGCTTCTCTTTCTCTCTCACAGCTTCTTTCTCTCTCTCTCACTCACAGTATCTCTTTCTCTCGCTCTGTCACTCACTCACTCCTTCACTTTCTCTATCTCTCTCACTCACAGCTTCTCTTTCTCTCTCTCACTCACAGCTTCTCTCTCTCTCACTCACAGCTTCTCTTTCTCTCTCTCTCTTGCTCACTCACAGGTTCTATTTCTCTCTCTGTCTCCCTCACTCACAGCTTCTCTTTCTCTCTTTCTCTCCCACTCACAGCTTCTCTTTTGCTTTCTCTCTCTCACTCACAGCTTCTCTTTCTCTCTCACACACTCACAGCTTCTCTTTCTCTCTCTCTCTAACAGTTTCTCTTTCTCTCTCTCTCTCACTCACAGCTTCGCTTTCCCTCTCTCTCACTCACACACGCTTCTCTTTCTCTCTCTGTCTCTCTCACACAATTTCTCTTTCTCTCTCTCTCACTAACTCACAGCTTCTCTTTCTCTAAAACTCACTCACTCACAGCTTCACTTTCTCTATCTCTCTCTCACTCACAGCTTCTCTTTCTCTCTCTCTCTCTCTCACTCACAGCTTCTCTCTCTCTGTCTCTCTCACTCACGGCTTCTATTTCTCTCTCTCTCACTAACTCACAGCTTCTCTTTCTCTCTCTCTCTCACACACAGCTTTTCTCTCTCTCTCTCACTCACTCACAGCTTCTCTTTCTCTCTCTCTCTCTCTCACTCACATCTTCTATTTCTCTCTCTTTCTCACAGCTTCTCTTTCTCTCTATCTCTCTCACTCAAAGCTTCTCTTTTCTCTCTCTCACTCACTCACAGCTTCTCTTTCTCTCTCTCTTTCACTCGCAGCTTCTCTTTCTCTCTCTCACTCACAGCTTCTCTCTCTCTCTCCCTCACAGCTTCTCTTTCTCTCTCTCTCCCTCAAAGCTTCTCTTTCTCTCTCTCTCTAACAGCTTCTATTGGTCTCTCTCTCTCACTCACAGCTTCTCTCTCTCTCACTCACTCACAGCTTCTCTTTCTCTCTCACTCACAGCTTCTCTTTCTCTCTCTCTCTCTCACTCACAGCTTCTCTTTTGCTTTCTCTCTCTCACTCACAGCTTCTCTTTCTCTCTTTCTCTACACAGCTTCTCTCTCTCTCTCTCTCTAACAGTTTCTCTTTCTCTCTCTCTCTCACACTCACAGCTTCGCTTTCCCTCTCTCTCACTCATTCACCGCTTCTCTTTCACTCTCTCACTCATAGCTTCTCTTTCTCTCTCACAGCTTCTTTCTCTCTCTCTCACTCACAGTATCTCTTTCTCTCGCTGTCACTCACTCACTCCTTCACTTTCTCTATCTCTCTCACTCACAGCTTCTCTTTCTCTCTCTCACTCACAGCTTCTCTCTCTGTCTCACTCACAGCTTCTCTTTCTCTCTCTCTCTTGATCACTCACAGGTTCTATTTCTCTCTCTGTCTCCCTCACTCACAGCTTCTCTTTCTCTCTTTCTCTCTCACTCACAGCTTCTCTTTTGCTTTCTCTCTCTCACTCACAGCTTCTCTTTCTCTCTCTCTCTCTAACAGTTTCTCTCTCTCTCTCTCTCTCTCTCACTCACAGCTTCGCTTTCCCTCTCTCTCACTCACACACGCTTCTCTTTCTCTCTCTGTCTCTCTCTCTCACACAATTTCTCTTTCTCTCTCTTTCACTAACTCACAGCTTCTCTTTCTCTAACTCTCACTCACTCACAGCATCTCTTTCTCTCTCTCTCTCTCACTCACAGCTTCTCTTTCTCTCTCTCTCTCACTCACTCACAGCTTCTCTCTCTCTGTCTCTCTCACACACGGCTTCTATTTCTCTCTCACTAACTCACAGCTTCTCTTTCTCTCTCTCTCACACACAGCTATTCTCTCTCTCTCTCTCACTCACTCACAGCTTCTCTTTCTCTCTCTCTCACTCACTCACATCTTCGATTTCTCTCTCTTTCTCACAGCTTCTCTTTCTCTCTATCTCTCTCACTCACAGCTTCTCTTTTCTCTCTCTCACTCACTCACAGCTTCTCTTTCTCTCTCTCTCTCTCTCACTCGCAGCTTCTCTCTCTCTCTCTCACTCACAGCTTCTCTCTCTCTCTCCCTCACAGCTTCTCTTTCTCTCTCTCTCCCTCACAGCTTCACTTTCTCTCACTCAGTCACAGCTTCTCTTTCTCTCTCACTCACAGCTTCTCTTTTTCTCTCTCTCTCTCACTCACTCACCGCTTCTCTTTTGCTCTCTCACTCACAGCTTCTCTTTCTCTCTCTCACACACAGCTTCTCTTTCTTTCTCACTCACAACTTCTCTTTCTCTCTCTCACTCACTCAATCACTCACTCACAGCTTCTCTTTCTCTCTCTCTCTACACAGCTTCTCTTTCTCTCTCTCTCTCTCTAACAGTTTCTCTTTCTTTCTCTCTCTCTCTCACTCACAGCTTCACTTTCCCTCTCTCTCACTCATTCACCGCTTCTCTTTCACTCTCTCACTCATAGCTTCTCTTTCTCTCTCACAGCTTCTTTCTCTCTCTCTCACTCACAGTATCTCTTTCTCTCGCTCTGTCACTCACTCACTCCTTCACTTTCTCTATCTCTCTCACTCACAGCTTCTCTTTCTCTCTCTCACTCACAGCTTCTCTCTTTCTCTCTCACTCACAGCTTCTCTTTCTCTCTCTCTCTTGCTCACTCACAGGTTCTATTTCTCTCTTTGTCTCCCTCACTCACAGCTTCTCTTTCTCTCTTTCTCTCTCACTCACAGCTTCTCTTTTGCTTTCTCTCTCTCACTCACAGCTTCTCTTTCTCTCTCTCTCACTCACAGCTTCTCTTTCTCTCTCTCTCTCTCACTCACAGCTTCTCTTTCTCTCTCTCTCTCATTCACAGGTACTCTTTCTCTCTCTCTCTCACAGCTTCTCTTTCTCTCTCTCTCTCACTCACAGCTTCTCTTTCGCTTTCTCTCTCTCACTCACAGCTTCTCTTTCTCTCTCTCTCACTCACAGCTTCTCTCTCTCTCTCTCACACACAGCTTCTCTTTCTCTCTCTCACTCACAGCTTCTCTTTCTCTCTCTCTCTCTCTCACTCACAGCTTCTCTTTCTCTCTCTCTCTTTCACTCACAGCTTCTCTTTCTCTCTCTCACTCACATCTTCTATTTCTCTCTGTCTCACACAGCTTCTCTTTCTCTCTATCTCTCTCACTCACAGCTTCTCTTTTCTCTCTCTCTCACTCACTCACAGCTTCTCTTTCTCTCCCTCACAGCTTCTCTTTCTCTCTCTCTCTCACTCACAGCTTCTCTTTCTCTTTCTCTCTCTCACTCACAGCTTCTCTTTCTTTCTCTCCCTCACTCACTCACTCACAGCTTCTCTTTCTCTCTCTGTCTGTCTCACTCAATGCTTCTCTTTCTCTCTGTCTCACTGACTCACAGCTTCTCTCTCACTCACTCACTCACTCACAGCTTCTCTTTCTCTCTTTCTCTCACTCACTCACAGCTTCTCTTTCTCTCTCTCACTCACTCACTCACAGGTTCTATTTCTCTCTCACACACAGCTTCTCTTTCTCTCTATCTCTCTCACTCACAGCTTCTCTTTTCTCTCTCTCTCTCTCATTCACAGCTACTCTTTCTCTCTCTCACTCACTAACAGCTTATTTTCTCTCTGTCTCTCTCACTCACTGCTTCTCTTTCACTCTCTCTCACTCACTCACAGTTTCTCTCTCTCTCTCTCACTCACAGCTTCTCTTTCTCTCTCTCTCTCACTCACTCACAGCTTCTCTTTCTCTCTCACACACACAGCTTCTCTTTCACTCTCTCTCTCACACACAGTTTCTCTTTCTCTCTCTCTATAACTCACTCACAACTTCTGTTTCTCTCTGTCTCTCACTCACAGCTTCAATTTCTCTCTCTCTCACTAACTCACAGCTTCTCCTTCTCTCTCTCTCACTCACAGCTTCTATTTCTCTCTCTCTCTCACAGCTTCTCATTCTCTCTCTCTCTCACTCACACACAGCGTCTCTTTCTCTCTCTCTCTAACTCTCTCACTCACAGCTTCTCTTTCTCTCTCTGTCTCTCTCACACAGCTTCTTTTTCTCTCTCCCTCACTAACTCACAGCTTCTCTTTCTCTCTCTCTCACTCACTCACAGCTTCTCTTTCTCTCTCTATCTCTCTAACTCACAGTTTCTCTTTCTCTCTCTCTCACTCACTCACAGCTTCTCTCTCTGTCTCTCTCACTCACGGCTTCTATTTCTCTCTCTCTCACTCTCACAGCTACTCTTTCTCTCTCTCACACACACAGCTTTTCTCTCTTTCTCTCTCTCTCTCACTCACAGCTTCTCTTTATCTCTCTCTCTCACTCACTCACATCTTCTATTTCTCTCTCTCTCACACAGCTTCTCTTTCTCTCTATCTCTCTGACTCACAGGTTCTATTCCACTCTCTGTCTCCCTCACTCACAGCTTCTCTCTCTATCTCTCTCACTCATAGCTTCTCTTTCTCATTCTCTCTCTCACTCACAGCTTCTCTCTCTCTCTCTCTCACTCACAGCTTCCCTCTCTCTCTCTCTCTCTCTCACTCACTCACTCACAGCTTCTCTTTCTCTCTCTGTCTCTCTCCCTCACAGCTTCTCTTTCTCTCTCTCTCTAACAGCTTCTATTGGTCTCTCTCTCTCACTCACAGCTTCTCTCTCTCTCTCTCTCACTCACAGCTTCTCTTTCTCTCTCACTCACAGCTTCTCTTTCTCTCTCTCTCACTCACTCGCCGCTTCTCTTTTGCTCTCTCACTCACAGCTTCTCTCTCTCTCTCTCTAACAGTTTCTCTTTCTCTCTCTCACTCACTCACAGCTTCACTTTCCCTCTCTCTCACTCATTCACCGCTTCTCTTTCACTCTCTCACTCATAGCTTCTCTTTCTCTCACACAGCTTCTTTCTCTCTCTCTCACTCACAGTATCTCTTTCTCTCACTCTCTCATTCACTCAAACCTTCACTTTCTCTATCTATCTCACTCATAGCTTCTCTTTCTCTCTCTCACTCACAGCTTCTCTCTCTCTCTCACTCACAGCTTCTCTTTCTCTCTCTCTCTTGCTCACTTACAGGTTCTATTTCTCTCTCTATCTCTCTCACTCACAGCTTCTCTCTCTCTCTCTCTCTCACTCACAGCTTCTCTTTTGCTTTCTCTCTTTCACTCACAGCTTCTCTTTCTCTCTCTCTCTCACTCACAGCTTCTCTTTCTCTCTCTCTCTCACTCACAGATTCTCTTTCTCTCTCTCATTCACAGCTACTCTTTCTCTCTCTCACTCACAGCTTCTCTTTCTCTCTCTATCTCTCTAACTCACAGCTTCTCTTTCTCTCTCTCTCACTCACTCACAGCTTCTCTCTCTGTCTCTCTCACTCACGGCTTCTATTTCTCTCTCTCACTCTCACAGCTACTCTTTCTCTCTCACACACACAGCTTTTCTCTCTTTCTCTCTCTCACTCACTCACAGCTTCTCTTTATCTCTCTCTCTCACTCACTCACATCTTCTATTTCTCTCTCTCACACAGCTTCTCTTTCTCTCTATCTCTCTGACTCACAGGTTCTATTTCACTCTCTGTCTCCCTCACTCACAGCTTCTCTTTCTCTCTCTGTCTCTCACTCACAGCTTCTCTCTCTCTCACTCACTCACAGCTTCTCTCTCTCTCTCACTCACTCACATCTTCTATTTCTCTCTCTCCCTCACAGCTTCTCTTTCTCTCTCTCACACACTCACAGCTTCTCTTTCTTTTTCTCTCTCTCACTCACAGCTTCTCTTTCTTTCTCTCCCTCACTCACTCACTCACAGCTTCTCTTTCTCTCTCTGTCTATCTCACTCACTGCTTCTCTTTCTCTCTTTCTCACTGACTCACAGCTTCTCTCTCTCTCTCACTCACTCACAGCTTCTCTTTCTCTCTTTCTGTCACTCACTCACAACTTCTGTTTCTCTCTGTCTCTCACAGCTTCTCTTTCTCTCTATCTCTCTGACTCACAGGTTCTATTTCACTCTCTGTCTCCCTCACTCACAGCTTCTCTCTCTATCTCTCTCACTCACAGCTTCTCTTTCTCATTCTCTCTCTCACTCACAGCTTCTCTCTCTAGCTCTCTCACTCACAGCTTCCCTCTCTCTCACTCTCTCACTCACTCACTCACAGCTTCTCTTTTCTCTCTCTCTCACTCACTCACAGCTTCTCTCTCTCTCTCACTCACTCACATCTTCTCTTTCTCTCTTTCTGTCACTAACTCACAACTTCTGTTTCTCTCTCTCTCACTAACTCACAGCTTCTTCTCTCTCTCTCACTCAGTCACAGCTACTCTTTCTCTCTCACACACAGCTTCTCATTCTCTCTCTCTCTCACTCACACACAGCTTCCCTTTCTCTCTCTCTCTATCTATCTCACTCACAGCTTCTCTTTCTCTCTCCCACACAGCTTTTCTTTCTCTCTCTCTCACTCACTCACACTTCTCTTTCTCACTCTCTCTCACACAGCTTCTCTTTCTCTCTCTCTCACTAACTCACAGCTTCTGTTTATCTAACTCTCACTCACTCACAGCTTCTCTTTCTCTCTCTCTCTCTCTCACTCACAGTTTCTCTTTCTCTCTCTCTCTCACTCACTCACAGCTTCTCTCTCTCTGTCTCTCTCACTCACTGCTTCTATTTCTCTCTCTCTCTCTCACTCACAGCTTCTCTTTCTCTCTCTCTCCCACTCACTCACACCTTCTATTTCAATCTCTTTCTCACAGCTTCTCTTTCTCTCTATCTCTCTCACTCACATCTTCTCTTTTCTCTCTCACGCACTCACAGCTTCTCTTTCTCTCTCTCTCCCGCACAGCTTCTCTTTCTCTCTCTCTCACTCACAGCTTCTCTCTCTCTCTCTCACTCACAGCTTCTCTCTTTCTCTCTCTCTCTCATTCACAGCTACTCTTTCTCTCTCTCTCTCACAGCTTCTCTCTCTCACACACACACAGGTTCTCTTTCTCTCTCTCTCTTGCTCACTCACAGGTTCTATTTCTCTCTCTGTCTCCCTCACTCACAGCTTCTCTTTCTCTCTCTCTCTCACACAGCTTCTCTTTCGCTTTCTCTCTCTCACTCACAGCTTCTCTCTCTCTCTCTCACTCACAGCTTCTCTTTCTCTCTCTCACTCACAGCTTCTCTTTCTCTCTCTCTCTCTCACTCACAGCTTCTCTCTCTCACACACACACACACAGCTTCTCTTTCTCTCTATCTCTCTCACTCACAGGTTCTCTTTCCTCTCTCTCTCTTTCACTCACAGCTTCTCTTTCTCTCTCTCTCTCACTCACATCTTCTATTTCTCTCTCTCTCACACAGCTTCTCTTTCTCTCTATCTCTCTCACTCACAGCTTCTCTTTTCTCTCTCTCTCACTCACTCACAGCTTCTCTTTCTCTCTCTCTCCCTCACAGCTTCTCTTTCTCTCTCTCTCTCACTCACAGCTTCTCTTTCTCTTTCTCTCTCTCACTCACAGATTCTCTTTCTTTCTCTCCCTCACTCACTCACTCACAGCTTCTCTTTCTCTCTCTGTCTGTCTCACTCAATGCTTCTCTTTCTCTCTGTCTCACTGACTCACAGCTTCTCTCTCACTCACTCACTCACTCACTCACAGCTTCTCTTTCTCTCTTTCTCTCACTCACTCACAGCTTCTCTTTCTCTCTCTCACTCACTCACTCACAGGTTCTATTTCTCTCTCACACACAGCTTCTCTTTCTCTCTATCTCTCTCACTCACAGCTTCTCTTTTCTCTCTCTCTCTCTCATTCACAGCTACTCTTTCTCTCTCTCACTCACTAACAGCTTATCTTTCTCTCTCTGTCTCTCTCACTCACTGCTTCTCTTTCACTCTCTCTCACTCACTCACAGTTTCTCTCTCTCTCTCACTCACAGCTTCTCTTTCTCTCTCTCTCTCACTCACTCACAGCTTCTCTTTCTCTCTCTCTCCCTCACAGCTTCTCTTTCTCTCTCTCTCACTCACAGCTTCTCTTTCTTTCTCTCCCTCACTCACTCACTCACAGCTACTCTTTCTCTCTCTGTCTCTCTCACTCACTGCTTCTCTTTCTCTCTGTCTCACTGACTCACAGCTTCTCTCTCTCTCTCTCTCACTCACATCTTCTCTTTCTCTCTTTCTGTCACTAACTCACAACTTCTGTTTCTCTCTCTCTCTCACTAACTCACAGCTTCTTCTCTCTCTCTCACTCAGTAACAGCTACTCTTTCTCTCTCACACACAGCTTCTCATTCTCTCTCTCTCTCACTCACACACAGCTTCTCTTTCTCTCTCTCTCTATCTATCTCACTCACAGCTTCTCTTTCTCTCTCCCACACAGCTTTTCTTTCTCTCTCTCTCACTCACTCACACTTCTCTTTCTCACTCTCTCTCACACAGCTTCTCTTTCTCTCTCTCTCACTAACTCACAGCTTCTGTTTATCTAACTCTCACTCACTCACAGCTTCTCTTTCTCTCTCTCTCTATCTCACTCACAGCTTCTCTTTCTCTCTCTCTCTCACTCACTCACAGCTTCTCTCTCTCTGTCTCTCTCACTCACTGCTTCTATTTGTCTCTCTCTCTCTCACTCACAGCTTCTCTTTCTCTCTCTCTCCCACTCACTGACACCTTCTATTTCTCTCTCTTTCTCACAGCTTCTCTTTCTCTCTATCTCTCTCACTCACATCTTCTCTTTTCTCTCTCACGCACTCACAGCTTCTCTTTCTCTCTCTCTCCCTCACAGCTTCTCTTTCTCTCTCTCTCTCACAGCTTCTCATTCTATCTCTCACTCACAGCTTCTCTCTCTCTCTCCCGCACAGCTTCTCTTTCTCTCTCTCTCACTCACAGCTTCTCTCTCTCTCTCTCACTCACAGCTTCTCTTTCTCTCTCTCTCTCATTCACAGCTACTCTCTCTCTCTCTCTCTCACAGCTTCTCTCTCTCACACACACACAGGTTCTCTTTCTCTCTCTCTCTTGCTCACTCACAGGTTCTATTTCTCTCTCTGTCTCCCTCACTCACAGCTTCTCTTTCTCTCTCTCTCTCTCACACAGCTTCTCTTTCGCTTTCTCTCTCTCACTCACAGCTTCTCTTTTTCTCTCTCTCTCTCTCACTCACAGCTTCTCTCTCTCTCTCTCTCACTCACAGCTTCTCTTTCTCTCTCTCACTCACAGCTTCTCTTTCTCTCTCTCTCTCTCACTCACAGCTTCTCTCTCTCTCACACACACACACAGCTTCTCTTTCTCTCTATCTCTCTCACTCACAGCTTCTCTTTCCTCTCTCTCTCTTTCACTCACAGCTTCTCTTTCTCTCTCTCTCTCACTCACATCTTCTATTTCTCTCTCTCTCACACAGCTTCTCTTTCTCTCTATCTCTCTCACTCACAGCTTCTCTTTTCTCTCTCTCTCACTCACTCACAGCTTCTCTTTCTCTCTCTCTCCCTCACAGCTTCTCTTTCTCTCTCTCTCTCACTCACAGCTTCTCTTTCTCTTTCTCTCTCTCACTCACAGATTCTCTTTCTTTCTCTCCCTCACTCACTCACTCACAGCTTCTCTTTCTCTCTCTGTCTGTCTCACTCAATGCTTCTCTTTCTCTCTGTCTCACTGACTCACAGCTTCTCTCTCACTCACTTACTCACTCACTCACAGCTTTTCTTTCTCTCTTTCTCTCACTCACTCACAGCTTCTCTTTCTCTCTCTCACTCACTCACTCACAGGTTCTATTTCTCTCTCACACACAGCTTCTCTTTCTCTCTATCTCTCTCACTCACAGCTTCTCTTTTCTCTCTCTCTCTCTCATTCACAGCTACTCTTTCTCTCTCTCACTCACTAACAGCTTATCTTTCTCTCTCTGTCGCTCTCACTCACTGCTTCTCTTTCACTCTCTCTCACTCACTCACAGTTTCTCTCTCTCTCTCACTCACAGCTTCTCTTTCTCTCTCTCTCTCACTCACTCACAGCTTCTCTTTCTCTCTCACACACACAGCTTCTCTTTCACTCTCTCTCTCACACACAGTTTCTCTTTCTCTCTTATAACTCACTCACAACTTCTGTTTCTCTCTGTCTCTCACTCACAGCTTCAATTTCTCTCTCTCTCACTAACTCACAGCTTCTCCTTCTCTCTCTCTCACTCACAGCTTCTATTTCTCTCTCACTCACACAGCTTCTCATTCTCTCTCTCTCTCACTCACACACAGCTTCTCTTTCTCTCTCTCTCTAACTCTCTCACTCACAGCTTCTTTTTCTCTCTCACTCACAGCTTTTCTTTCTCTCTCACTCACTCACGCTTCTCTTTCTCTCTCTGTCTCTCTCACACAGCTTCTTTTTCTCTCTCTCTCACTAACTCACAGCTTCTCTTTCTCTCTCTCTCACTCACTCACAGCTTCTCTTTCTCTCTCTATCTCTCTAACTCACAGTTTCTCTTTCTCTCTCTCTCACTCACTCACAGCTTCTCTCTCTGTCTCTCTCACTCACGGCTTCTATTTCTCTCTCTCTCACCCTCACAGCTACTCTTTCTCTCTCTCACACACACAGCTTTTCTCTCTTTCTCTCTCTCTCTCACTCACAGCTTCTCTTTATCTCTCTCTCACTCACTCACATCTTCTATTTCTCTCTCTCTCACACAGCTTCTCTTTCTCTCTATCTCTCTGACTCACAGGTTCTATTTCACTCTCTGTCTCCCTCACTCACAGCTTCTCTCTCTATCTCTCTCACTCATAGCTTCCTTTTCTCATTCTCTCTCTCACTCACAGCTTCTCTCTCTCTCTCACTCACAGCTTCCCTCTCTCTCTCTCACTCACTCACTCACTCACTCACAGCTTCTCTTTCTCTCTCTGTCTCTCTCCCTCACAGCTTCTCTTTCTCTCTCTCTCTCTAACAGCTTCTATTGGTCTCTCTCTCTCTCACTCACAGCTTCTCTCTCTCTCTCTCACTCACAGCTTCTCTTTCTCTCTCACTCACAGCTTCTCTTTCTCTCTCTCTCACTCACTCGCCGCTTCTCTTTTGCTCTCTCACTCACAGCTTCTCTCTCTCTCTAACAGTTTCTCTTTCTCTCTCTCACTCACTCACAGCTTCACTTTCCCTCTCTCTCACTCATTCACCGCTTCTCTTTCACTCTCTCACTCATAGCTTCTCTTTCTCTCTCACAGCTTCTTTCTCTCTCTCTCACTCACAGTATCTCTTTCTCTCACTCTCTCACTCACTCAAACCTTCACTTTCTCTATCTATCTCACTCATAGCTTCTCTTTCTCTCTCTCACTCACAGCTTCTCTCTCTCTCTCTCTCACTCACAGCTTCTCTTTCTCTCTCTCTCTTGCTCACTTACAGGTTCTATTTCTCTCTCTATCTCTCTCACTCACAGCTTCTCTCTCTCTCTCTCTCACTCACAGCTTCTCTTTTGCTTTCTCTCTTTCACTCACAGCTTCTCTTTCTCTCTCTCTCTCACTCACAGCTTCTCTTTCTCTCTCTCTCTCACTCACAGATTCTCTTTCTCTCTCTCATTCACAGCTACTCTTTCTCTCTCTCACTCACAGATTCTCTTTCTCTCTCTATCTCTCTAACTCACAGCTTCTCTTTCTCTCTCTCTCACTCACTCACAGCTTCTCTCTCTGTCTCTCTCACTCACGGCTTCTATTTCTCTCTCTCTCACTCTCACAGCTACTCTTTCTCTCTCACACACACAGCTTTTCTCTCTTTCTCTCTCTCACTCACTCACAGCTTCTCTTTATCTCTCTCTCTCACTCACTCACATCTTCTATTTCTCTCTCTCTCTCACAGCTTCTCTTTCTCTCTATCTCTCTGACTCACAGGTTCTATTTCACTCTCTGTCTCCCTCACTCACAGCTTCTCTTTCTCTCTCTGTCTCTCACTCACAGCTTCTCTCTCTCTCACTCACTCACAGCTTCTCTCTCTCTCTCTCTCACTCACTCACATCTTCTATTTCTCTCTCTCCCTCACAGCTTCTCTTTCTCTCTCTCTCACACTCACAGCTTCTCTTTCTTTTTCTCTCTCTCACTCACAGCTTCTCTTTCTTTCTCTCCCTCATTCACTCACTCACAGCTTCTCTTTCTCTCTCTGTCTCTCTCACTCACTGCTTCTCTTTCTCTCTGTCTCACTGACTCACAGCTTCTCTCTCTCTCTCACTCACTCACAGCTTCTCTTTCTCTCTTTCTGTCACTCACTCACAACTTCTGTTTCTCTCTTTCTCTCACAGCTTCTCTTTCTCTCTATCTCTCTGACTCACAGGTTCTATTTCACTCTCTGTCTCCCTCACTCACAGCTTCTCTCTCTATCTCTCTCACTCACAGCTTCTCTTTCTCATTCTCTCTCTCACTCACAGCTTCTCTCTCTAGCTCTCTCACTCACAGCTTCCCTCTCTCTCACTCTCTCACTCACTCACTCACAGCTTCTCTTTTCTCTCTCTCTCACTCACTCACAGCTTCTCTTTCTCTCTCTCTCCCTCACAGCTTCTCTTTCTCTCTCTCTCTCCCTCACAGCTTCTCTTTCTCTCTCTCTCTCACTCACAGCTTCTCTTTCTTTCTCTCCCTCACTCACTCACTCACAGCTACTCTTTCTCTCTCTGACTCTCTCACTCACTGCTTCTCTTTCTCTCTGTCTCACTGACTCACAGCTTCTCTCTCTCTCTCTCACTCACTCACATCTTCTCTTTCTCTCTTTCTGTCACTAACTCACAACTTCTGTTTCTCTCTCTCTCACTAACTCACAGCTTCTTCTCTCTCTCTCACTCAGTCACAGCTACTCTTTCTCTCTCTCTCACAGCTTCTCATTCTCTCTCTCTCTCACTCACACGCAGCTTCTCTTTCTCTCTCTCTCTATCTATCTCACTCACAGCTTCTCTTTCTCTCTCCCACACAGCTTTTCTTTCTCTCTCTCTCACTCACTCACGCTTCTCTTTCTCACTCTCTCTCACACAGCTTCTCTTTCTCTCTCTCTCACTAACTCACAGCTTCTGTTTATCTAACTCTCACTCACTCACAGCTTCTCTTTCTCTCTCTCTCTCTCACTCACAGCTTCTCTTTCTCTCTCTCTCTCACTCACTCACAGCTTCTCTCTCTCTGTCTCTCTCACTCACTGCGTCTATTTATCTCTCTCTCTCACTCACAGCTTCCCTCTCTCTCTCTCTCTCACTCACTCACTCACTCACAGCTTCTCTTTCTCTCTCTCTCTCACTCACTCACAGCTTCTCTCTCTCTGTCTCTCTCACTCACTGCGTCTATTTCTCTCTCTCTCTCACTCACAGCTTCTCTTTCTCTCTCTCTCCCACTCACTCACACCTTCTATTTCTCTCTCTTTCTCACAGCTTCTCTTTCTCTCTATCTCTCTCACTCACATCTTCTCTTTTCTCTCTCACGCACTCACAGCTTCTCTTTCTCTCTCTCTCCCTCACAGCTTCTCTATCTCTCTCTCTCTCACAGCTTCTCATTCTATCTCTCACTCACAGCTTCTCTCTCTCTCTCCCGCACAGCTTCTCTTTCTCTCTCTCTCTCTCACTCACAGCTTCTCTCTCTCTCTCTCTCACTCACAGCTTCTCTTTCTCTCTCTCACTCACAGCTTCTCTTTCTCTCTCTCTCTCTCACTCACAGCTTCTCTCTCTCTCACACACACACACAGCTTCTCTTTCTCTCTATCTCTCTCACTCACAGCTTCTCTTTCCTCTCTCTCTCACTCACTCACAGCTTCTCTTTCTCTCTCTCTCCCTCACAGCTTCTCTTTCTCTCTCTCTCTCACTCACAGCTTCTCTTTTTCTTTCTCTCTCACTCACAGCTTCTCTTTCTTTCTCTCCCTCCCTCACTCACACACAGCTTTTCTTTCTCTCTCTGTCTCTCTCACTCACTGCTTCTCTTTCTCTCTGTCTCACTGACTCACAGCTTCTCTCTCTCTCACTCACTCACAGCTTCTCATTCTCTCTTTCTCTCACTCAGTCACAGCTTCTCTTTCTCTCTCTCACTCACTCACTCACTCACTCACAGGTTCTATTTCTCTCTCACACACACAGCTTCTCTTTCTCTCTATCTCTCTCACTCACAGCTACTCTTTTCTCTCTCTCTCTCTCATTCACAGCTACTCTTTCTCTCTCTCTCACTCACTCACAGCTTCTCTCTCTCTCTCTCTCACTCACAGCTTCTCTTTCTCTCTTTCTCTCACTCACTCACAGCTTTTCTCTATCTGTCTCTCTCACTCACAGCTTCTATTTCTCTCTCACACTCACAGCTTCTCTCTCACTCTCTCTCTCACACACAGCTTCTCTTTCTCTCTCTCTCTCTCTAACTCACTCACAACTTCTGTTTCTTTCTGTCTCTCACTCACAGCTTCAATTTCTCTCTCTCTCACTAACTCACAGCTTCTCCTTCTCTCTCTCTCACTCACTCACAGCTTCTCTCTCTCTCTCTCTCTCTCTCACAGCTTCTCATTCTCTCTCTCTCTCACTCACACACAGCTTCTCTTTCTCTTTCTCTCTAACTCTCTCACTCACAGCTTCTCTTTCTCTCTCACTCACAGCTTTTCTTTCTCTCTCTCTCTCTCACTCACGCTTCTCTTTCTCTCTCTGTCTCTCTCACACAGCTTCTTTTTCTCTCTCTCTCACTAACTCACAGCTTCTCTTTCTCTCTCTCTCACTCACTCACAGCTTCTCTTTCTCTCTCTATCTCTCTAACTCACAGCTTCTCTTTCTCTCTCTCTCACTCACTCACAGCTTCTCTCTCTGTCTCTCTCCCTCACAGCTTCTATTTCTCTCTCTCTCTCACTCTCACAGCTACTATTTCTCTCTCTCTCACAGCTTTTCTCTCTTTCTCTCACTCACTCACAGCTTCTCTTTATATCTCTCTTTCACTCACTCACATCTTCTATTTCTCTCTCTCTCACACAGCTTCTCTTTCTCTCTCTCTCTCTGACTCACAGGTTCTATTTCACTATCTGTCTCCCTCACTCACAGCTTATCTCTCTATCTCTCTCACTCACAGCTTCTCTTTCTCTCTCTCTCTCTCTCTCACAGCTTCTCTCTCTCTCTCTCTCACTCACTCCCTCACTCACAGCTTCTCTTTCTCTCTCTGTCTCTCTCCCTCACAGCTTCTCTTTCTCTCTCTCTCTCTAACAGCTTCTATTGGTCTCTCTCTCTCACTCACAGCTTCTCTCTCTCTCTCACTCACAGCTTCTCTTTCTCTCTCACTCACAGCTTCTCTCTCTCTCTCTCTCTCACTCACCGCTTCTCTTTTGCTCTCTCACTCACAGCTTCTCTTTCTTTCTCTCTCTCTCTCACAGCTTCTCTTTCTTTCTCACTCACAACTTCTCTTTCTCTCTCTCTCTCACTCACTCACTCACTCACAGCTTCTCTTTCTCTCTCTCTCCACACAGCTTCTCTCTAACAGTTTCTATTTCTCTCTCTCTCACTCACAGCTTTGCTTTCCCTCTCTCTCACTCATTCACCGCTTCTCTCTCACTCTCTCACTCATAGCTTCTCTTTCTCTCTCACAGCTTCTTTCTCTCTCTCTCACTCACAGTATCTCTTTCTCTCGCTCTCTCACTCACTCAAACCTTCACTTTCTCTATCTCTCTCACTCATAGCTTCTCTTTCTCTCTCTCACTCTCAGCTTCTCTCTCTCTCTCTCACTCACAGCTTCATTTCTCTCTCTCTCTTGCTCACTCACAGGTTCTATTTCTCTCTCTGTCTCCCTCACTCACAGCTTCTCTTTCTCTCTCTCTCTCTCACTCACAGCTTCTCTTTCGCTTTCTCTCTCTGACACACAGCTTCTCTTTCTCTCTCTCTCTCTCACTCACAGCTTCTCTTTCTCTCTCTGTCTCTCTCCCTCACAGCTTCTCTTTCTCTCTCTCTAACAGCTTCTATTGGTCTCTCTCTCTCACTCACAGCTTCTCTCTCTCTCTCACTCACAGCTTCTCTTTCTCTCTCACTCACAGCTTCTCTCTCTCTCTCTCACTCACTCACCGCTTCTCTTTTGCTCTCTCACTCACAGCTTCTCTTTCTCTCTCTCTCTCACAGCTTCTCTTTCTCACTCACAACTTCTCTTTCTCTCTCTCTCTCACTCACTCACTCACTCACAGCTTCTCTTTCTCTCTCTCTCCACACAGCTTCTCTCTCTCTCTAACAGTTTCTATTTCTCTCTCTCTCACTCACAGCTTTGCTTTCCCTCTCTCTCACTCATTCACTGCTTCTCTCTCACTCTCTCACTCATAGCTTCTCTTTCTCTCACACAGCTTCTTTCTCTCTCTCTCACTCACAGTATCTCTTTCTCTCGCTCTCTCACTCACTCAAACCTTCACTTTCTCTATCTCTCTCACTCATAGCTTCTCTTTCTCTCTCTCACTCTCAGCTTCTCTCTCTCTCTCTCACTCACAGCTTCATTTCTCTCTCTCTCTTGCTCACTCACAGGTTCTATTTCTCTCTCTGTCTCCCTCACTCACAGCTTCTCTTTCTCTCTCTCTCTCTCACTCACAGCTTCTCTTTCGCTTTCTCTCTCTCACACACAGCTTCTCTTTCTCTCTCTCTCTCTCACTCACAGCTTCTCTTTCTCTCTCTCTCTCTCTCACTCACAGCTTCTCTTTCTCTCTCTCACTCACAGCTTCTCTCTCTCTCTCTCACTCACAGCTTCTCTCTCTCTCTCTCACTCACTCACAGCTTCTCTCTCTCTCTCACTCACTCACTCACATCTTCTATTTCTCTCTCTCCCTCACAGCTTCTCTTTCTCTCTGTCTCACTGACTCACAGCTTCTCTCTCTCTCTCTCTCACTCACTCACAGCTTCTCTTTCTCTCTTTCTGTCACTCACTCACAACTTCTGTTTCTCTCTGTCTCTCACTCACAGCTTCAATTTCTCTCTCTCTCACTAACTCACAGCTTCTCCTTCTCTCTCTCTCTCTCACTCACAGCTTCTCTTTTGCTTTCTCTCTCTCACTCACAGCTTCTCTTTCTCTCTCTCTCTCTCACTCACAGCTTCTCTTTCTCTCTTTCTCTCACTCACAGCTTCTCTTTCTCTCTCTCACTCACAGCTTCTCTCTCTCTCTCTCTCACTCACTCACATCTTCTATTTCTCTCTCTCCCTCACAGCTTCTCTTTCTCTCTCTCTCTCACTCACAGCTTCTCTTTCTCTTTCTCTCTCTCACTCACAGCTTCTCTTTCTTTCTCTCCCTCACTCACTCACTCACAGCTTCTCTTTCTCTCTCTGTCTCTCACTCACTGCTTCTCTTTCTCTCTGTCTCACTGACTCACAGCTTCTCTCTCTCTCTCACTCACTCACAGCTTCTCTTTCTCTCTTTCTGTCACTCACTCACAACTTCTGTTTCTCTCTGTCTCTCACTCACAGCTTCAATTTCTCTCTCTCTCACTAACTCACAGCTTCTCCTTCTCTCTCTCTCTCTCACTCACAGCTTCTCTTTTGCTTTCTCTCTCACACTCACAGCTTCTCTTTCTCTCTCTCTCTCACTCACAGCTTCTCTTTCTCTCTTTCTCTCACTCACAGCTTCTCTTTCTCTCTCTCTCATTCACAGCTACTCTTTCTCTCTCTCACACACAGCTTCTCTCTCTCTCTCTCACTCACAGCTTCTCTCTCTCTCTCTCTTGCTCACTCACAGGTTCTATTTCTCTCTCTGTCTCCCGCACTCAAAGCTTCTCTTTCTCTCTCTCACTCACAGCTTCTCTTTCGCTTTCTCTCTCTCACACACAGCTTCTCTTTCTCTCTCTCACTCACAGCTTCTCTTTCTCTCTCTCTCTCACTGACAGCTTCTCTCTCTCTCTCTCTCTCACACAGCTTCTCTCTCTCACTCACTCACTCACATCTTCTATTTCTCTCTCTTCCTCACAGCTTCTCTTTCTCTCTCTCTCTCACTCACAGCTTCTCTTTGTCTTTCTCTCTCTCACTCACAGCTTCTCTTTCTTTCTCTCCCTCACTCACTCACTCACAGCTTCTCTTTCTCTCGCTCTCTCTCACTCACTGCTTCTCTTTCTCTCTGTCTCACTGACTCACAGCTTCTCTCTCTCTCTCACTCACTCACAGCTTCTCTTTCTCTCTTTCTGTCACACACTCACAACTTCTTTTTCTCTCTGTCTCTCACTCACAGCTTCAATTTCTCTCTCTCTCACTAACTCACAACTTCTCCTTCTCTCTCTCTCTCTCACTCACAGCTTCTCTTTTGCTTTCTCTCTCTCACTCAGAGCTTCTCTTTCTCTCTCTCTCTCTCACTCACAGCTTCTCTTTCTCTCTTTCTCTCACTCACAGCTTCTCTTTCTCTCTCTCTCATTCACAGCTACTCTTTCTCTCTCTCACACACAGCTTCTCCCTCTCTCTCTCACTCACAGCTTCTCTTTCTCTCTCTCTCTTGCTCACTCACAGGTTCTATTTCTCTCTCTGTCTCCCGCACTCAAAGCTTCTCTTTCTCTCTCTCTCTCAGTCACAGCTTCTCTTTCGCTTTCTCTCTCTCACACACAGCTTCTTTCTCTCTCTCTCTCTCTCTCTCACTCACAGCTTCTCTTTCTCTCTCTCTCACTCACAGCTTCTCTTTCTCTCTCTCACTCACAGCTTCTCTTTCTCTCTCTCTCTCTCACTCACAGCTTCTCTTTCTCTCTTCCTGTCACACACTCACAACTTCTTTTTCTCTCTGTCTCTCACTCACAGCTTCAATTTCTCTCTCTCTCTCACTAACTCACAACTTCTCCTTCTCTCTCTCTCTCTCACTCACAGCTTCTCTTTTGCTTTCTCTCTCTCACTCAGAGCTTCTCTTTCTCTCTCTCTCTCACTCACAGCTTCTCTTTCTCTCTTTCTCTCACTCACAGCTTCTCTTTCTCTCTCTCTCATTCACAGCTACTCTTTCTCTCTCTCACACACAGCTTCTCTCTCACTCTCTCACTCACAGCTTCTCTTTCTCTCTCTCTCTTGCTCACTCACAGGTTCTATTTCTCTCTCTGTCTCCCGCACTCAAAGCTTCTCTTTCTCTCTCGCTCTCAGTCACAGCTTCTCTTTCGCTTTTTCTCTCTCACACACAGCTTCTTTTTCTCTCTCTCTCTCTCTCTCTCACTCACTCACATCTTGTATTTCTCTCTCTCCCTCACAGCTTCTCTTTCTCTCTCTCTCTCACTCACAGCTTCTCTTTCTCTTTCTCTCTCTCACTCACAGCTTCTCTTTCTTTCTCTCCCTCACTCACTCACTCACAGCTTCTCTTTCTCTCTCTGTCTCTCTCACTCACTGCTTCTCTTTCTCTCTGTCTCACTGACTCACAGCTTCTCTCTCTCTCTCTCTCACTCACTCACAGCTTCTCTTTCTCTCTTTCTGTCACACACTCACAACTTCTGTTTCTCTCTGTCTCTCACTCACAGCTTCAATTTCTCTCTCTCTCACTAACTCACAGCTTCTCCTTCTCTCTCTCTCACTCACTCACAGCTTCTCTTTCTCTCTCTCACACACAGCTTCTCATTCTCTCTCTCTCTCTCACTCACACACAGCTTCTCTTTCTCTCTCTCTAACTCTCTCACTCACAGCTTCTCTTTCTCTCTCCCTCACAGCTTTTCTTTCTTTCTCTCTCACTCACACACACTTCTCTTTCTCACTCTGTCTTTCTCACACAGCATCTCTTTCTCTCTCTCTCACTAACTCACAGCTTCTTTTTCTCTAACTCTCACTCACTCACAGCTTCTCTTTCTCTCTCTCTCTCACTCACAGCTTCTCTTTCTCTCTCTCTCTCACTCACTCACAGCTTCTCTCTCTCTGTCTCTCTCACTCACGGCTTCTATTTCTCTCTTCTTCACTAACTCACAGCTTCTTTCTCTCTCTCTCTCTCTCACAGCTTTTCTCTCTCTCTCTCACTCACTCACTCACAGCTTCTCTTTCTCTTTCTCTCTCACTCACTCACATCTTCTACTCTCTCTTTCTCACAGCTTCTCTTTCTCTATCTCTCTCACTCACAGCTTCTCTTTCTCTCTCTCTCTCTCCCTCACAGCTTCTCTTTCTCTCTCTCACTCACAGCTTCTCTCTCTCTCTCCCTCACAGCTTCTCTTTCTCTCTCTCTCCCTCACAGCTTCTCTTTCTCTCTCTCTCTCTCTCTCTCTCTCTCGCTTCTATTGGTCTCTCTCTCTCTCACTCACAGCTTCTCTCTCTCTCACTCACACACAGCTTCTCTTTCTCTCTCACTCACAGCTTCTCTTTCTCTCTCTCTCACTCACTCACCGCTTCTCTTTTGCTCTCTCACTCACAGCTTCTCTTTCTCTCTCTCTCACACAGCTTCTCTTTATTTCTCACTCACTTCTCTTTCTCTCTCTCACTCACTCAATCACTCACTCACAGCTTCTCTTTCTCTCTCTCTCCACACAGCTTCTCTTTATCTCTCTCTCTCTAACAGTTTCTATTTCTCTCTCTCACTCACGGCTTCGCTTTCCCTCTCTCTCACTCATTCACCGCTTCTCTTTCACTCTCTCACTCATAGCTTCTCTTTCTCTCTCACAGCTTCTTTCTCTCTCTCTCACTCACAGTATCTCTTTCTCTCGCTCGGTCACTAACTCACTCCTTCACTTTCTCTATTTCTCTCACTCACAGCTTCTCTTTCTCTCTCTCACTCACAGCTTCTCTCTCTCTCTCTCACTCACAGCTTCTCTTTTGCTTTCTCTCTCTCACTCAGCTTCTCTTTCTCTCTCTCTCACTCACAGCTTCTCTTTCTCTCTCTCTCTCTCTCTCTCACTCACAGCTTCTCTTTCTCTCTCTCTCATTCACAGCTACTCTTTCTCTCTCTCACACACAGCTTCTCTCTCTCTCTCTCTCACAGCTTCTCTTTCTCTCTCTCTCTCACTCACAGCTTCTCTTTCGCTTTCTCTCTCACACTCACAGCTTCTATTTCTCTCTCTCTCTCTCACTCACAGCTTCTCTTTCTCTCTCTCTCACTCACAGCTTCTCTTTCTCTCTCACTCACAGCTTCTCTTTCTCTCTCTCTCTCTCACTCACAGCTTCTCTCTCTCTCTCACTCACAGCTTCTCTTTCTCTCTCTCTCTCACTCACATCTTCTATTTCTCTCTCTGTCACACAGCTTCTCTTTCTCTCTATCTCTCTCACTCACAGCTTCGCTTTTCACTCTCTCTCACTCACAGGTTCTCTTTCTATCTCTCTCCCTCACAACTTCTCTTTCTCTCTCTCACTCACAGCTTCTCTTTCTCTTTCTCTCTCTCACTCACAGCTTCTCTTTCTTTCTTTCTCTCCCTCGCTCACTCACTCACTCACAGCTTCTCTTTCTCTCTCTATCTCTCTCACTCACAGCTTCTCTTTCTCTCTCTCTCACTCACACACAGCTTCTCTCTCTCTCTCTAACTCTCTCACTCACAGCTTCTCTTTCTCTCTCACTCACAGCTTTTCTTTCTCTCTCTCTCTCTCACTCACTCACCGCTTCTCTTTTGCTCTCTCACAGCTTCTCTTTCTCTCTCACACTCACTCAATCACTCACTCACAGCTTCTCTTTCTCTCTCTCTCTACACAGCTTCTCTTTCTCTCTCTCTCTCTAACAGTTTCTCTTTCTCTCTCTCTCTCACTCACAGCTTCGCTTTCCCTCTCTCTCACTCACACACGCTTCTCTTTCTCTCTCTGTCTCTCTCACACAATATCTCTTTCTCTCTCTCTCACTAACTCACAGCTTCTCTTTCTCTAACTCTCACTCACTCACAGCTTCTCTTTCTCTCTCTCTCTCTCTCACTCACAGCTTCTCTTTCTCTCTCTCTCTTAGTCACTCACAGCTTCTCTCTCTCTGTCTCTCTCACTCACGGCTTCTATTTCTCTCTCTCACTAACTCACAGCTTCTCTTTCTCTCTCTCACACACACAGCTTTTCTCTCTCTCTCTCACTCACAGCTTCTCTTTCTCTCTCTCTCTCACTCACTCACATCTTCTATTTCTCTCTCTTTCTCACAGCTTCTCTTTCTCTCTATCTCTCTCACTCACTGCTTCTCTTTTCTCTCTCTCACTCACTCACAGCTTCTCTCTCTCTCTCTCTCTTGCTCACTCACAGGTTCTATTTCTCTCTCTCACTCACAGCTTCTCTCTCTCTCCCTCACAGCTTCTCTTTCTCTCTCTCTCCCTCACAGCTTCTCTTTCTCTCTCTCTCTCTAACAGCTTCTATTGGTCTCTCTCTCTCACTCACAGCTTCTCTCTCTCTCACTCACAGCTTCTCTTTCTCTCTCACTCACAGCTTCTCTTTTTCTCTCTCTCTCACTCACTCACTGCTTCTCTTTTGCTCTCTCACTCACAGCTTCTCTTTCTCTCTCTCACACACAGCTTCTCTTTCTTTCTCACACACAACTTCTCTTTCTCTCTCTCACTCACTCAGTCACTCACTCACAGCTTCTCTTTCTCTCTCTCTACACACAGCTTCTCTTTCTCTCTCTCTCTCTAACAGTTTCTCTTTCTCTCTCTCTCTCACTCACAGCTTCGCTTTCCCTCTATCTCACTCATTCACCGCTTCTCTTTCACTCTCTCACTCATAGCTTCTCTTTCTCTCTCACAGCTTCTTTCTCTCTCTCTCACTCACAGTATCTCTTTCTCTCGCTCTGTCACTCACTCACTCCTTCACTTTCTCTATCTCTCTCACTCACAGCTTCTCTTTCTCTCTCTCACTCACAGCTTCTCTCTCTCTCTCACTCACAGCTTCTCTTTCTCTCTCTCTCTTGCTCACTCACAGGTTCTATTTCTCTCTGTGTCTCCCTCACTCACAGCTTCTCTTTCTCTCTTTCTCTCTCACTCACAGCTTCTCTTTTGCTTTCTCTCTCTCACTCACAGCTTCTCTTTCTCTCTCTCTCACTCACAGCTTCTCTCTCTCTCTCTCTAACAGTTTCTCTTTCTCTCTCTCTCTCACTCACAGCTTCGTTTTCCCTCTCTCTCACTCACACACGCTTCTCTTTCTCTGTCTCTCTCACACAATTTCTCTTTCTCTCTCTCTCACTAACTCACAGCTTCTCTTTCTCTAACTCTCACTCACTCACAGCTTCTCTTTCTCTCTCTCTCTCTCTCACTCACAGCTTCTCTTTCTCTCTCTCTCACTCACTCACAGCTTCTCTCTCTCTGTCTCTCACTCACGGCTTCTATTTCTCTCTCTCTCACTAACTCACAGCTTCTCTTTCTCTCTCTCTCTCTCACACAGCTTTTCTCTCTCTCTCTCACTCACTCACAGCTTCTCTTTCTCTCTCTCTCTCACTCACTCACATCTTCTATTTCTCTCTCTTTCTCACAGCTTTTCTTTCTCTCTATCTCTCTCACTCACAGTTTCCCTTTTCTCTCTCTCACTCACTCACAGCTTCTCTTTCTCCCTCTCTCTCTCACTCGCAGCTTCTCTTTCTCTCTCTCACTCACAGCTTCTCTCTCTCTCTCCCTCACAGCTTCTCTTTCTCTCTCTCTCTCCCTCACAGCTTCTCTTTCTCTCTCTCTCTCTAACAGCTTCTATTGGTCTCCCTCACTCACAGCTTCTCTCTCTCTCACTCACTCACAGCTTCTCTTTCTCTCTCACTCACAGCTTCTCTTTCTCTCTCTCTCTCACTCACTCACCGCTTCTCTTTTGTTCTCTCACTCACAGCTTCTCTTTCTCTCTCACACACACAGCTTCTCTTTCTTTCTCACTCACAACTTCACTTTCGCTCTCTCACTCACTCAATCACTCACTCACAGCTTCTCTTTCTCTCTCTCTCTACACAGCTTCTCTTTCTCTCTCTATCTAACAGTTTCTCTTTCTCTCTCTCTCTCACTCACAGCTTCGCTTTCCCTCTCTCTCACTCATTCACCATTTCTCTTTCACTCTCTCACTCATAGCTTCTCTTTCTCTCTCACAGCTTCTTTCTCTCTCTCTCACTCACAGTATCTCTTTCTCTCGCTCTGTCACTCACTCACTCCTTCACTTTCTCTATCTCTCTCACAAACAGCTTCTCTTTCTCTCTCTCACTCACAACTTCTCTCTCTCTCTCTCACTCACAGATTCTCTTTCTCTCTCTCTCTTGCTCACTCACAGGTTCTATTTCTCTCTCTGTCTCCCTCACTCACAGCTTCTCTTTCTCTCTTTCTCTCTCACTCACAACTTCTCTTTCTCTCTCTCACTCACTCAATCACTCACTCACAGCTTCTCTTTCTCTCTCTCACTCACAGCTTCTCTCTCTCTCACTCACAGCTTCTCTTTCTCTCTCTCTCTTGCTCACTCACAGGGTCTATTTCTCTCTCTGTCTCCCTCACTCACAGCTTCTCTTCCTCTCTTTCTCTCTCACTCACAGCTTCTCTTTTGCTTTCTCTCTCACTCACAGCTTCTCTTTCTCTCTCTCTCACTCACAGCTTCTCTTTCTCTCTCTCTCTCTCTCACTCACAGCTTCTCTTTCTCTCTCTCTCTTATTCACAGCTACTCTTTTTCTCTCACACACAGCTTCTCTCTCTCTCTCAGAGCTTCTCTTTCTCTCTCTCTCTTGCTCACTCACAGGATCTATTTCTCTCTCTGTCTCCCTCACTCACAGCTTCTCTTTCTCTCTCTCTCTCTCACTCACAGCTTCTCTTTCGCTTTCCCTCTCTCAATCACAGCTTCTCTCTCTCTCTCTCACTCACAGCTTCTTTCTCTCTCTCACACAGCTTCTCTTTCTCTCTCACACTCACAGCTTCTCTTTCTCTCTCTCTCTCTCACTCACAGCTTCTCTTTCTCTCCCTCTCTTTCACTCACAGCTTCTCTTTCTCTCTCTCTCTCAATCACATCTTCTATTTCTCTCTCTCTCACAGCTTCTCTTTCTCTCTATCTCTCTCACTCACAGCTTCTCTTTTCTCTCTCTCACTCACTCACAGCTTCTCTTTCTCTCTCTCTCCCAACACAGCTTCTCTTTCACTCTCTCTCTCACTCACAGCTTCTCTTTCTCTTTCTCTCTCTCACTCACAGCTTCTCTTTCTTTCTCTCCCTCACTCCCTCACTCACAGCTTCTCTTTCTCTCTCTGTCTGTCTCACTCACTGCTTCTCTTTCTCTCTGTCTCATTGACTCACAGCTTCTCTCTCTCTCTCACTCACTCACAGCTTCTCTTTCTCTCTTTCTCTCACTCACTCACAGCTTCTCTTTCTCTCACTCACTCACTCACAGGTTCTATTTCTCTCTCACACATTGCTTCTCTTTCTCTATCTCTCTCACTCATAGCTTCTCTTTTCTCTCTCTCTCTCATTCACAGCTACTCTTTCTCTCTCTCACTCACTAACAGCTTCTCTTTCTCTCTCTGTCTCTCTCACTCACTGCTTCTCTTTCTCTCTCTCTCACTCACTCACAGCTTCTCTCTCTCTCACTCACTCACAGCTTCTCTTTCTCTCTCTCTCTCACTCATTCACAGGTTCTCTTTCTCTCTCACACACACAGCTTCTCTTTCACTCTCTCTCTCACACACAGTTTCTCTTTCTCTCTCTCTATAACTCACTCACAACTTCTGTTTCTCTCTGTCTCTCACTCACAGCTTCAATTTCTCTCTCTCTCACTAACTCACAGCTTCTCCTTCTCTCTCTCTCACTCACAGCTTCTCTTTCTCTCTCTCTCACAGCTTCTCATTCTCTCTCTCTCACTCACACACAGCTTCTCTTTCTCTCTCTCTCTAACTCTCTCACTCACAGCTTCTCTTTCTCTCTCACTCACAGCTTTTCTTTCTCTCTCACTCACTCACGCTTCTCTTTCTCTCTCTTTCTCTCTCACACAGCTTCTTTTTCTCTCTCTCTCACTAACTCACAGCTTCTCTTTCTCTCTCTCTCACTCACTCACAGCTTCTCTTTCTCTCTAACTCACAGTTTCTCTTTCTCTCTCTCACTCACTCACAGCTTCTCTCTCTGTCTCTCTCACTCACGGCTTCTATTTCTCTCTCTCTCACTCTCACAGCTACACTTTCTCTCTCTCACACACAGCTTTTCTCTCTTTCTCTCTCTCACTCACTCACAGCTTCTCTTTATCTCCCTCTCTCACTCACTCACATCTTCTATTTCTCTCTCTCTCACACAGCTTCTCTTTCTCTCTATCTCTCTGACTCACAGCTTCTCTTTCTTTCTCTCCCTCACTCACTCACTCACAGCTTCTCTTTCTCTCTCTGTCTCTCTCACTCACTGCTTCTCCTTCTCTCTGTCTCACTGACTCACAGCTTCTCTCTCTCTCTCTCACTCACTCACAGCTTCTCTTTCTCTCACTCACACAACTTCTGTTTCTCTCTCTCTCACTCACAGCTTCAATTTCTCTCTCTCACTAACTCACAGCTTCTCCTTCTCTCTCTCTCACTCACTCACAGCTTCTCTTTCTCTCTCTCTCTCACAGCTTCTCATTCTCTCTCTCTCTCACTCACACACAGCTTCTCTCTCTCTCTCTTTAACTCTCTCACTCACAGCTTCTCTTTCTCTCTCACTCACAGCTTTTCTTTCTCTCTCTCTCTCTCACTCACTCACCGCTGCTCTTTTGCTCTCTCACAGCTTCTCTTTCTCTCTCTCACACACAGCTTCTCTTTCTTTCTCACTCACAACTTCTCTTTCTCTCTCTCACTCACTCACTCAATCACTCACTCACAGCTTCTCTTTCTCTCTCTCTCTACACAGCTTCTCTCTCTCTCTCTCTCTCTAACAGTTTCTCTTTCTCTCTCTCTCTCACTCACAGCTTCGCTTTCTCTCTCTCTCTCTGACTCACAGGTTCTATTTCACTATCTGTCTCCCTCACTCACAGCTTATCTCTCTATCTCTCTCACTCACAGCTTCTCTTTCTCTCTCTCTCTCTCTCTCACAGCTTCTCTCTCTCTCTCTCTCACTCACTCCCTCACTCACAGCTTCTCTTTCTCTCTCTGTCTCTCTCCCTCACAGCTTCTCTTTCTCTCTCTCTCTCTAACAGCTTCTATTGGTCTCTCTCTCTCACTCACAGCTTCTCTCTCTCTCTCACTCACAGCTTCTCTTTCTCTCTCACTCACAGCTTCTCTCTCTCTCTCTCTCTCACTCACCGCTTCTCTTTTGCTCTCTCACTCACAGCTTCTCTTTCTTTCTCTCTCTCTCTCACAGCTTCTCTTTCTTTCTCACTCACAACTTCTCTTTCTCTCTCTCTCTCACTCACTCACTCACTCACAGCTTCTCTTTCTCTCTTTCTGTCACTCACTCACAACTTCTGTTTCTCTCTGTCTCTCACTCACAGCTTCAATTTCTCTCTCTCTCACTAACTCACAGCTTCTCCTTCTCTCTCTCTCTCTCACTCACAGCTTCTCTTTTGCTTTCTCTCTCACACTCACAGCTTCTCTTTCTCTCTCTCTCTCACTCACAGCTTCTCTTTCTCTCTTTCTCTCACTCACAGCTTCTCTTTCTCTCTCTCTCATTCACAGCTACTCTTTCTCTCTCTCACACACAGCTTCTCTCTCTCTCTCTCACTCACAGCTTCTCTCTCTCTCTCTCTTGCTCACTCACAGGTTCTATTTCTCTCTCTGTCTCCCGCACTCAAAGCTTCTCTTTCTCTCTCTCACTCACAGCTTCTCTTTCGCTTTCTCTCTCTCACACACAGCTTCTCTTTCTCTCTCTCACTCACAGCTTCTCTTTCTCTCTCTCTCTCACTGACAGCTTCTCTCTCTCTCTCTCTCTCACACAGCTTCTCTCTCTCACTCACTCACTCACATCTTCTATTTCTCTCTCTTCCTCACAGCTTCTCTTTCTCTCTCTCTCTCACTCACAGCTTCTCTTTGTCTTTCTCTCTCTCACTCACAGCTTCTCTTTCTTTCTCTCCCTCACTCACTCACTCACAGCTTCTCTTTCTCTCGCTCTCTCTCACTCACTGCTTCTCTTTCTCTCTGTCTCACTGACTCACAGCTTCTCTCTCTCTCTCACTCACTCACAGCTTCTCTTTCTCTCTTTCTGTCACACACTCACAACTTCTTTTTCTCTCTGTCTCTCACTCACAGCTTCAATTTCTCTCTCTCTCACTAACTCACAACTTCTCCTTCTCTCTCTCTCTCTCACTCACAGCTTCTCTTTTGCTTTCTCTCTCTCACTCAGAGCTTCTCTTTCTCTCTCTCTCTCTCACTCACAGCTTCTCTTTCTCTCTTTCTCTCACTCACAGCTTCTCTTTCTCTCTCTCTCATTCACAGCTACTCTTTCTCTCTCTCACACACAGCTTCTCCCTCTCTCTCTCACTCACAGCTTCTCTTTCTCTCTCTCTCTTGCTGACTCACAGGTTCTATTTCTCTCTCTGTCTCCCGCACTCAAAGCTTCTCTTTCTCTCTCTCTCTCAGTCACAGCTTCTCTTTCGCTTTCTCTCTCTCACACACAGCTTCTTTCTCTCTCTCTCTCTCTCTCTCACTCACAGCTTCTCTTTCTCTCTCTCTCACTCACAGCTTCTCTTTCTCTCTCTCACTCACAGCTTCTCTTTCTCTCTCTCTCTCTCACTCACAGCTTCTCTTTCTCTCTTCCTGTCACACACTCACAACTTCTTTTTCTCTCTGTCTCTCACTCACAGCTTCAATTTCTCTCTCTCTCTCACTAACTCACAACTTCTCCTTCTCTCTCTCTCTCTCACTCACAGCTTCTCTTTTGCTTTCTCTCTCTCACTCAGAGCTTCTCTTTCTCTCTCTCTCTCACTCACAGCTTCTCTTTCTCTCTTTCTCTCACTCACAGCTTCTCTTTCTCTCTCTCTCATTCACAGCTACTCTTTCTCTCTCTCACACACAGCTTCTCTCTCACTCTCTCACTCACAGCTTCTCTTTCTCTCTCTCTCTTGCTCACTCACAGGTTCTATTTCTCTCTCTGTCTCCCGCACTCAAAGCTTCTCTTTCTCTCTCGCTCTCAGTCACAGCTTCTCTTTCGCTTTTTCTCTCTCACACACAGCTTCTTTTTCTCTCTCTCTCTCTCTCTCACTCACTCACATCTTGTATTTCTCTCTCTCCCTCACAGCTTCTCTTTCTCTCTCTCTCTCACTCACAGCTTCTCTTTCTCTTTCTCTCTCTCACTCACAGCTTCTCTTTCTTTCTCTCCCTCACTCACTCACTCACAGCTTCTCTTTCTCTCTCTGTCTCTCTCACTCACTGCTTCTCTTTCTCTCTGTCTCACTGACTCACAGCTTCTCTCTCTCTCTCTCTCACTCACTCACAGCTTCTCTTTCTCTCTTTCTGTCACACACTCACAACTTCTGTTTCTCTCTGTCTCTCACTCACAGCTTCAATTTCTCTCTCTCTCACTAACTCACAGCTTCTCCTTCTCTCTCTCTCACTCACTCACAGCTTCTCTTTCTCTCTCTCACACACAGCTTCTCATTCTCTCTCTCTCTCTCACTCACACACAGCTTCTCTTTCTCTCTCTCTAACTCTCTCACTCACAGCTTCTCTTTCTCTCTCCCTCACAGCTTTTCTTTCTTTCTCTCTCACTCACACACACTTCTCTTTCTCACTCTGTCTTTCTCACACAGCATCTCTTTCTCTCTCTCTCACTAACTCACAGCTTCTTTTTCTCTAACTCTCACTCACTCACAGCTTCTCTTTCTCTCTCTCTCTCACTCACAGCTTCTCTTTCTCTCTCTCTCTCACTCACTCACAGCTTCTCTCTCTCTGTCTCTCTCACTCACGGCTTCTATTTCTCTCTTCTTCACTAACTCACAGCTTCTTTCTCTCTCTCTCTCTCTCACAGCTTTTCTCTCTCTCTCTCACTCACTCACTCACAGCTTCTCTTTCTCTTTCTCTCTCACTCACTCACATCTTCTACTCTCTCTTTCTCACAGCTTCTCTTTCTCTATCTCTCTCACTCACAGCTTCTCTTTCTCTCTCTCTCTCTCCCTCACAGCTTCTCTTTCTCTCTCTCACTCACAGCTTCTCTCTCTCTCTCCCTCACAGCTTCTCTTTCTCTCTCTCTCCCTCACAGCTTCTCTTTCTCTCTCTCTCTCTCTCTCTCTCTCTCGCTTCTATTGGTCTCTCTCTCTCTCACTCACAGCTTCTCTCTCTCTCACTCACACACAGCTTCTCTTTCTCTCTCACTCACAGCTTCTCTTTCTCTCTCTCTCACTCACTCACCGCTTCTCTTTTGCTCTCTCACTCACAGCTTCTCTTTCTCTCTCTCTCACACAGCTTCTCTTTATTTCTCACTCACTTCTCTTTCTCTCTCTCACTCACTCAATCACTCACTCACAGCTTCTCTTTCTCTCTCTCTCCACACAGCTTCTCTTTATCTCTCTCTCTCTAACAGTTTCTATTTCTCTCTCTCACTCACGGCTTCGCTTTCCCTCTCTCTCACTCATTCACCGCTTCTCTTTCACTCTCTCACTCATAGCTTCTCTTTCTCTCTCACAGCTTCTTTCTCTCTCTCTCACTCACAGTATCTCTTTCTCTCGCTCGGTCACTAACTCACTCCTTCACTTTCTCTATTTCTCTCACTCACAGCTTCTCTTTCTCTCTCTCACTCACAGCTTCTCTCTCTCTCTCTCACTCACAGCTTCTCTTTTGCTTTCTCTCTCTCACTCAGCTTCTCTTTCTCTCTCTCTCACTCACAGCTTCTCTTTCTCTCTCTCTCTCTCTCTCTCACTCACAGCTTCTCTTTCTCTCTCTCTCATTCACAGCTACTCTTTCTCTCTCTCACACACAGCTTCTCTCTCTCTCTCTCTCACAGCTTCTCTTTCTCTCTCTCTCTCACTCACAGCTTCTCTTTCGCTTTCTCTCTCACACTCACAGCTTCTATTTCTCTCTCTCTCTCTCACTCACAGCTTCTCTTTCTCTCTCTCTCACTCACAGCTTCTCTTTCTCTCTCACTCACAGCTTCTCTTTCTCTCTCTCTCTCTCACTCACAGCTTCTCTCTCTCTCTCACTCACAGCTTCTCTTTCTCTCTCTCTCTCACTCACATCTTCTATTTCTCTCTCTGTCACACAGCTTCTCTTTCTCTCTATCTCTCTCACTCACAGCTTCGCTTTTCACTCTCTCTCACTCACAGGTTCTCTTTCTATCTCTCTCCCTCACAACTTCTCTTTCTCTCTCTCACTCACAGCTTCTCTTTCTCTTTCTCTCTCTCACTCACAGCTTCTCTTTCTTTCTTTCTCTCCCTCGCTCACTCACTCACTCACAGCTTCTCTTTCTCTCTCTATCTCTCTCACTCACAGCTTCTCTTTCTCTCTCTCTCACTCACACACAGCTTCTCTCTCTCTCTCTAACTCTCTCACTCACAGCTTCTCTTTCTCTCTCACTCACAGCTTTTCTTTCTCTCTCTCTCTCTCACTCACTCACCGCTTCTCTTTTGCTCTCTCACAGCTTCTCTTTCTCTCTCACACTCACTCAATCACTCACTCACAGCTTCTCTTTCTCTCTCTCTCTACACAGCTTCTCTTTCTCTCTCTCTCTCTAACAGTTTCTCTTTCTCTCTCTCTCTCACTCACAGCTTCGCTTTCCCTCTCTCTCACTCACACACGCTTCTCTTTCTCTCTCTGTCTCTCTCACACAATATCTCTTTCTCTCTCTCTCACTAACTCACAGCTTCTCTTTCTCTAACTCTCACTCACTCACAGCTTCTCTTTCTCTCTCTCTCTCTCTCACTCACAGCTTCTCTTTCTCTCTCTCTCTTAGTCACTCACAGCTTCTCTCTCTCTGTCTCTCTCACTCACGGCTTCTATTTCTCTCTCTCACTAACTCACAGCTTCTCTTTCTCTCTCTCACACACACAGCTTTTCTCTCTCTCTCTCACTCACAGCTTCTCTTTCTCTCTCTCTCTCACTCACTCACATCTTCTATTTCTCTCTCTTTCTCACAGCTTCTCTTTCTCTCTATCTCTCTCACTCACTGCTTCTCTTTTCTCTCTCTCACTCACTCACAGCTTCTCTCTCTCTCTCTCTCTTGCTCACTCACAGGTTCTATTTCTCTCTCTCACTCACAGCTTCTCTCTCTCTCCCTCACAGCTTCTCTTTCTCTCTCTCTCCCTCACAGCTTCTCTTTCTCTCTCTCTCTCTAACAGCTTCTATTGGTCTCTCTCTCTCACTCACAGCTTCTCTCTCTCTCACTCACAGCTTCTCTTTCTCTCTCACTCACAGCTTCTCTTTTTCTCTCTCTCTCACTCACTCACTGCTTCTCTTTTGCTCTCTCACTCACAGCTTCTCTTTCTCTCTCTCACACACAGCTTCTCTTTCTTTCTCACACACAACTTCTCTTTCTCTCTCTCACTCACTCAGTCACTCACTCACAGCTTCTCTTTCTCTCTCTCTACACACAGCTTCTCTTTCTCTCTCTCTCTCTAACAGTTTCTCTTTCTCTCTCTCTCTCACTCACAGCTTCGCTTTCCCTCTATCTCACTCATTCACCGCTTCTCTTTCACTCTCTCACTCATAGCTTCTCTTTCTCTCTCACAGCTTCTTTCTCTCTCTCTCACTCACAGTATCTCTTTCTCTCGCTCTGTCACTCACTCACTCCTTCACTTTCTCTATCTCTCTCACTCACAGCTTCTCTTTCTCTCTCTCACTCACAGCTTCTCTCTCTCTCTCACTCACAGCTTCTCTTTCTCTCTCTCTCTTGCTCACTCACAGGTTCTATTTCTCTCTGTGTCTCCCTCACTCACAGCTTCTCTTTCTCTCTTTCTCTCTCACTCACAGCTTCTCTTTTGCTTTCTCTCTCTCACTCACAGCTTCTCTTTCTCTCTCTCTCACTCACAGCTTCTCTCTCTCTCTCTCTAACAGTTTCTCTTTCTCTCTCTCTCTCACTCACAGCTTCGTTTTCCCTCTCTCTCACTCACACACGCTTCTCTTTCTCTGTCTCTCTCACACAATTTCTCTTTCTCTCTCTCTCACTAACTCACAGCTTCTCTTTCTCTAACTCTCACTCACTCACAGCTTCTCTTTCTCTCTCTCTCTCTCTCACTCACAGCTTCTCTTTCTCTCTCTCTCACTCACTCACAGCTTCTCTCTCTCTGTCTCTCACTCACGGCTTCTATTTCTCTCTCTCTCACTAACTCACAGCTTCTCTTTCTCTCTCTCTCTCTCACACAGCTTTTCTCTCTCTCTCTCACTCACTCACAGCTTCTCTTTCTCTCTCTCTCTCACTCACTCACATCTTCTATTTCTCTCTCTTTCTCACAGCTTTTCTTTCTCTCTATCTCTCTCACTCACAGTTTCCCTTTTCTCTCTCTCACTCACTCACAGCTTCTCTTTCTCCCTCTCTCTCTCACTCGCAGCTTCTCTTTCTCTCTCTCACTCACAGCTTCTCTCTCTCTCTCCCTCACAGCTTCTCTTTCTCTCTCTCTCTCCCTCACAGCTTCTCTTTCTCTCTCTCTCTCTAACAGCTTCTATTGGTCTCCCTCACTCACAGCTTCTCTCTCTCTCACTCACTCACAGCTTCTCTTTCTCTCTCACTCACAGCTTCTCTTTCTCTCTCTCTCTCACTCACTCACCGCTTCTCTTTTGTTCTCTCACTCACAGCTTCTCTTTCTCTCTCACACACACAGCTTCTCTTTCTTTCTCACTCACAACTTCACTTTCGCTCTCTCACTCACTCAATCACTCACTCACAGCTTCTCTTTCTCTCTCTCTCTACACAGCTTCTCTTTCTCTCTCTATCTAACAGTTTCTCTTTCTCTCTCTCTCTCACTCACAGCTTCGCTTTCCCTCTCTCTCACTCATTCACCATTTCTCTTTCACTCTCTCACTCATAGCTTCTCTTTCTCTCTCACAGCTTCTTTCTCTCTCTCTCACTCACAGTATCTCTTTCTCTCGCTCTGTCACTCACTCACTCCTTCACTTTCTCTATCTCTCTCACAAACAGCTTCTCTTTCTCTCTCTCACTCACAACTTCTCTCTCTCTCTCTCACTCACAGATTCTCTTTCTCTCTCTCTCTTGCTCACTCACAGGTTCTATTTCTCTCTCTGTCTCCCTCACTCACAGCTTCTCTTTCTCTCTTTCTCTCTCACTCACAACTTCTCTTTCTCTCTCTCACTCACTCAATCACTCACTCACAGCTTCTCTTTCTCTCTCTCACTCACAGCTTCTCTCTCTCTCACTCACAGCTTCTCTTTCTCTCTCTCTCTTGCTCACTCACAGGGTCTATTTCTCTCTCTGTCTCCCTCACTCACAGCTTCTCTTCCTCTCTTTCTCTCTCACTCACAGCTTCTCTTTTGCTTTCTCTCTCACTCACAGCTTCTCTTTCTCTCTCTCTCACTCACAGCTTCTCTTTCTCTCTCTCTCTCTCTCACTCACAGCTTCTCTTTCTCTCTCTCTCTTATTCACAGCTACTCTTTTTCTCTCACACACAGCTTCTCTCTCTCTCTCAGAGCTTCTCTTTCTCTCTCTCTCTTGCTCACTCACAGGATCTATTTCTCTCTCTGTCTCCCTCACTCACAGCTTCTCTTTCTCTCTCTCTCTCTCACTCACAGCTTCTCTTTCGCTTTCCCTCTCTCAATCACAGCTTCTCTCTCTCTCTCTCACTCACAGCTTCTTTCTCTCTCTCACACAGCTTCTCTTTCTCTCTCACACTCACAGCTTCTCTTTCTCTCTCTCTCTCTCACTCACAGCTTCTCTTTCTCTCCCTCTCTTTCACTCACAGCTTCTCTTTCTCTCTCTCTCTCAATCACATCTTCTATTTCTCTCTCTCTCACAGCTTCTCTTTCTCTCTATCTCTCTCACTCACAGCTTCTCTTTTCTCTCTCTCACTCACTCACAGCTTCTCTTTCTCTCTCTCTCCCAACACAGCTTCTCTTTCACTCTCTCTCTCACTCACAGCTTCTCTTTCTCTTTCTCTCTCTCACTCACAGCTTCTCTTTCTTTCTCTCCCTCACTCCCTCACTCACAGCTTCTCTTTCTCTCTCTGTCTGTCTCACTCACTGCTTCTCTTTCTCTCTGTCTCATTGACTCACAGCTTCTCTCTCTCTCTCACTCACTCACAGCTTCTCTTTCTCTCTTTCTCTCACTCACTCACAGCTTCTCTTTCTCTCACTCACTCACTCACAGGTTCTATTTCTCTCTCACACATTGCTTCTCTTTCTCTATCTCTCTCACTCATAGCTTCTCTTTTCTCTCTCTCTCTCATTCACAGCTACTCTTTCTCTCTCTCACTCACTAACAGCTTCTCTTTCTCTCTCTGTCTCTCTCACTCACTGCTTCTCTTTCTCTCTCTCTCACTCACTCACAGCTTCTCTCTCTCTCACTCACTCACAGCTTCTCTTTCTCTCTCTCTCTCACTCATTCACAGGTTCTCTTTCTCTCTCACACACACAGCTTCTCTTTCACTCTCTCTCTCACACACAGTTTCTCTTTCTCTCTCTCTATAACTCACTCACAACTTCTGTTTCTCTCTGTCTCTCACTCACAGCTTCAATTTCTCTCTCTCTCACTAACTCACAGCTTCTCCTTCTCTCTCTCTCACTCACAGCTTCTCTTTCTCTCTCTCTCACAGCTTCTCATTCTCTCTCTCTCACTCACACACAGCTTCTCTTTCTCTCTCTCTCTAACTCTCTCACTCACAGCTTCTCTTTCTCTCTCACTCACAGCTTTTCTTTCTCTCTCACTCACTCACGCTTCTCTTTCTCTCTCTTTCTCTCTCACACAGCTTCTTTTTCTCTCTCTCTCACTAACTCACAGCTTCTCTTTCTCTCTCTCTCACTCACTCACAGCTTCTCTTTCTCTCTAACTCACAGTTTCTCTTTCTCTCTCTCACTCACTCACAGCTTCTCTCTCTGTCTCTCTCACTCACGGCTTCTATTTCTCTCTCTCTCACTCTCACAGCTACACTTTCTCTCTCTCACACACAGCTTTTCTCTCTTTCTCTCTCTCACTCACTCACAGCTTCTCTTTATCTCCCTCTCTCACTCACTCACATCTTCTATTTCTCTCTCTCTCACACAGCTTCTCTTTCTCTCTATCTCTCTGACTCACAGCTTCTCTTTCTTTCTCTCCCTCACTCACTCACTCACAGCTTCTCTTTCTCTCTCTGTCTCTCTCACTCACTGCTTCTCCTTCTCTCTGTCTCACTGACTCACAGCTTCTCTCTCTCTCTCTCACTCACTCACAGCTTCTCTTTCTCTCACTCACACAACTTCTGTTTCTCTCTCTCTCACTCACAGCTTCAATTTCTCTCTCTCACTAACTCACAGCTTCTCCTTCTCTCTCTCTCACTCACTCACAGCTTCTCTTTCTCTCTCTCTCTCACAGCTTCTCATTCTCTCTCTCTCTCACTCACACACAGCTTCTCTCTCTCTCTCTTTAACTCTCTCACTCACAGCTTCTCTTTCTCTCTCACTCACAGCTTTTCTTTCTCTCTCTCTCTCTCACTCACTCACCGCTGCTCTTTTGCTCTCTCACAGCTTCTCTTTCTCTCTCTCACACACAGCTTCTCTTTCTTTCTCACTCACAACTTCTCTTTCTCTCTCTCACTCACTCACTCAATCACTCACTCACAGCTTCTCTTTCTCTCTCTCTCTACACAGCTTCTCTCTCTCTCTCTCTCTCTAACAGTTTCTCTTTCTCTCTCTCTCTCACTCACAGCTTCGCTTTCCCTCTCTCTCACTCACACACGCTTCTCTTTCTCTCTCTGTCTCTCTCACACAATATCTCTTTCTCTCTCTCTCACTAACTCACAGCTTCTTTTTCTCTAACTCTCACTCACTCACAGCTTCTCTTTCTCTCTCTCTCTCTCTCACTCACAGCTTCTCTTTCTCTCTCTCTCTCAGTCACTCACAGCTTCTCTCTCTCTGTCTCTCTCACTCACGGCTTCTATTTCTCTCTCTCACTAACTCACAGCTTCTCTTTCTCTCTCTCTCACACACAGCTTTTCTCTCTCTCTCTCACTCACAGCTTCTCTTTCTCTCTCTCTCTCACTCACTCACATCTTCTATTTCTCTCTCTTTCTCACAGCTTCTCTTTCTCTCTATCTCTCTCACTCACAGCTTCTCTTTTCTCTCTCTCACTCACTCACAGCTTCTCTTTCTCTCTCTCTCTCTCACTCGCAGCTTCTCTTTCTCTCTCACACTCACAGCTTCTCTCTCTCTCTCCCTCACAGCTTCTCTTTCTCTCTCTCTCCCTCACAGCTTCTCTTTCTCTCTCTCTCTAACAGCTTCTATTGATCTCTCTCTCTCACTCACAGCTTCTCTCTCTCTCACTCACTCACAGCTTCTCTTTCTCTCTCACTCACAGCTTCTCTTTCTCTCTCTCTCTCACTCACTGACCGCTTCTCTTTTGCTCTCTCACTCACAGCTTCTCTTTCTCTCTCACACACACAGCTTCTCTTTCTTTCTCACTCACAACTTCTCTTTCTCTCTCTCACTCACTCAATCACTCACTCACAGCTTCTCTTTCTCTCTCTCTCTACACAGCTTCTCTCTCTCTCTCTCTAACAGTTTCTCTTTCTCTCTCTCTCTCACTCACATCTTTGCTTTCCCTCTCTCTCACTCATTCACCGCTTCTCTTTCACGCTCTCACTCATAGCTTCTCTTTCTCTCTCACAGCTTCTTTCTCTCTCTCTCACTCACAGTATCTCTTTCTCTCGCTCTGTCACTCACTCACTCCTTCACTTTCTCTATCTCTCTCACTCACAGCTTCTCTTTCTCTCTCTCACTCACAGCTTCTCTCTCTCTCACACACACACAGCTTCTCTTTCTCTCTCTCTCTTGCTCACTCACAGATTCTATTTCTCTCTCTGTCTCCCTCACTCACAGCTTCTCTTTCTCTCTCACTCACAGCTTCTCTTTTGCTTTCTCTCTCTCACTCACAGCTTCACTTTCTCTCTCTCTCACTCACAGCTTCTCTTTCTCTCTCTCTCTAACAGTCTCTTTCTCTCTCTCTCACTCACAGCTTCGCTTTCCCTCTCTTTCACTCACACACGCTTCTCTTTCTCTCTCTGTCTCTCTCACACAATTTCTCTTTCTCTCTCTCTCACTAACTCACAGCTTCTCTTTCTCTAACTCTCACTCACTCACAGCTTCTCTTTCTCTCTCTCTCTCACTCACAGCTTCTCTTTCTCTCTCTCTCTCACTCACTCACAGCTTCTCTCTCTCTGTCTCTCTCACTCATGGCTTCTATTTCTCTCTCTCTCACTAACTCACAGCTTCTCTTTCTCTCTCTCTCTCTCACACAGCTTTTCTCTCTCTCTCTCTCACTCACTCACAGCTTCTCTTTCTCTCTCTCTCTCTCTCACTCACTCACTTCTATTTCTCACTCTTTCTCACAGCTTCTCTTTCTCTCTATCTCTCTCACTCACAGCTTCTCTTTTCTCTCTCTCACTCACTCACAGCTTCTCTTTCTCTCTCTCTCTCTCACTCGCAGCTTCTCTTTCTCTCTCTCACTCACAGCTTCTCTCTCTCTCTCCCTCACAGCTTCTCTTTCTCTCTCTCTCCCTCACAGCTTCTCTTTCTCTCTCTCTCTCTAACAGCTTCTATTGGTCTCTCTCTCTCACTCACAGCTTCTCTCTCTCTCACTCACTCACAGCTTCTCTTTCTCTCTCACTCACAGCTTCTCTTTCTCTCTCTCTCTCACTCACTCACCGCTTCTCTTTTGCTCTCTCACTCACAGCTTCTCTTTCTCTCTCTCACACACAGCTTCTCTTTCTTTCTCACTCACAACTTCTCTTTCTCTGTCTCACTCACTCAATCACTCACTCACAGCTTCTCTTTCTCTCTCTACACAGCTTCTCTTTCTCTCTCTCTCTCTCTAACTGTTTCTCTTTCTCTCTCTCTCTCACTCACAGCTTCGCATTCCCTCTCTCTCACTCATTCACCGCTTCTCTTTCACTCTCTCACTCATAGCTTCTCTTTCTCTCTCACAGCTTCTTTCTCTCTCTCTCACTCACAGTATCTCTTTCTCTCGCTCTGTCACTCACTCACTCCTTCACTTTCTCTATCTCTCTCACTCACAGCTTCTCTCTCTCTCTCACTCACAGCTTCTCTCTCTCTCTCTCACTCACAGCTTCTCTTTCTCTCTCTTGCTCACTGACAGGTTCTATTTCTCTCTCTGTCTCCCTCACTCACAACTTCTCTTTCTCTCTTTCTCTCTCACTCACAACTTCTCTTTCTCTCTCTCTCTCTCACTCAATCACTCACTCACAGCTTCTCTTTCTCTCTCTCTCTACACAGCTTCTCTTTCTCTCTCTCTCTAACAGTTTCTCTTTCTCTCTCTCTCTCACTCACAGCTTCGCTTTCCCTCTCTCTCACTCATTCACCGCTTCTCTTTCACTCTCTCACTCATAGCTTCTCTTTCTCTCTCACAGCTTCTCTCTCTCTCTCTCTCACAGTATCTCTTTCTCTCGCTCTGTCACTCACTCACTCCTTCACTTTCTCTATCTCTCTCACTCACAGCTTCTCTTTCTCTCTCTCTCTCACTCACTCACTCACAGCTTCTCTTTCTCTTTCTCTCTCACTCACTCACATCTTCTACTCTCTCTTTCTCACAGCTTCTCTTTCTCTATCTCTCTCACTCACAGCTTCTCTTTCTCTCTCTCTCTCTCCCTCACAGCTTCTCTTTCTCTCTCTCACTCACAGCTTCTCTCTCTCTCTCCCTCACAGCTTCTCTTTCTCTCTCTCTCCCTCACAGCTTCTCTTTCTCTCTCTCTCTCTCTCTCTCTCTCTCGCTTCTATTGGTCTCTCTCTCTCTCACTCACAGCTTCTCTCTCTCTCACTCACACACAGCTTCTCTTTCTCTCTCACTCACAGCTTCTCTTTCTCTCTCTCTCACTCACTCACCGCTTCTCTTTTGCTCTCTCACTCACAGCTTCTCTTTCTCTCTCTCACACACAGCTTCTCTTTATTTCTCACTCACTTCTCTTTCTCTCTCTCACTCACTCAATCACTCACTCACAGCTTCTCTTTCTCTCTCTCTCCACACAGCTTCTCTTTATCTCTCTCTCTCTAACAGTTTCTATTTCTCTCTCTCACTCACGGCTTCGCTTTCCCTCTCTCTCACTCATTCACCGCTTCTCTTTCACTCTCTCACTCATAGCTTCTCTTTCTCTCTCACAGCTTCTTTCTCTCTCTCTCACTCACAGTATCTCTTTCTCTCGCTCGGTCACTAACTCACTCCTTCACTTTCTCTATTTCTCTCACTCACAGCTTCTCTTTCTCTCTCTCACTCACAGCTTCTCTCTCTCTCTCTCACTCACAGCTTCTCTTTTGCTTTCTCTCTCTCACTCAGCTTCTCTTTCTCTCTCTCTCACTCACAGCTTCTCTTTCTTTCTCTCTCTCTCTCTCTCACTCACAGCTTCTCTTTCTCTCTCTCTCATTCACAGCTACTCTTTCTCTCTCTCACACACAGCTTCTCTCTCTCTCTCTCTCACAGCTTCTCTTTCTCTCTCTCTCTCACTCACAGCTTCTCTTTCGCTTTCTCTCTCACACTCACAGCTTCTATTTCTCTCTCTCTCTCTCACTCACAGCTTCTCTTTCTCTCTCTCTCACTCACAGCTTCTCTTTCTCTCTCACTCACAGCTTCTCTTTCTCTCTCTCTCTCTCACTCACAGCTTCTCTCTCTCTCTCACTCACAGCTTCTCTTTCTCTCTCTCTCTCACTCACATCTTCTATTTCTCTCTCTGTCACACAGCTTCTCTTTCTCTCTATCTCTCTCACTCACAGCTTCGCTTTTCACTCTCTCTCACTCACAGGTTCTCTTTCTATCTCTCTCCCTCACAACTTCTCTTTCTCTCTCTCACTCACAGCTTCTCTTTCTCTTTCTCTCTCTCACTCACAGCTTCTCTTTCTTTCTTTCTCTCCCTCGCTCACTCACTCACTCACAGCTTCTCTTTCTCTCTCTATCTCTCTCACTCACAGCTTCTCTTTCTCTCTCTCTCACTCACACACAGCTTCTCTCTCTCTCTCTAACTCTCTCACTCACAGCTTCTCTTTCTCTCTCACTCACAGCTTTTCTTTCTCTCTCTCTCTCTCACTCACTCACCGCTTCTCTTTTGCTCTCTCACAGCTTCTCTTTCTCTCTCACACTCACTCAATCACTCACTCACAGCTTCTCTTTCTCTCTCTCTCTACACAGCTTCTCTTTCTCTCTCTCTCTCTAACAGTTTCTCTTTCTCTCTCTCTCTCACTCACAGCTTCGCTTTCCCTCTCTCTCACTCACACACGCTTCTCTTTCTCTCTCTGTCTCTCTCACACAATATCTCTTTCTCTCTCTCTCACTAACTCACAGCTTCTCTTTCTCTAACTCTCACTCACTCACAGCTTCTCTTTCTCTCTCTCTCTCTCTCACTCACAGCTTCTCTTTCTCTCTCTCTCTTAGTCACTCACAGCTTCTCTCTCTCTGTCTCTCTCACTCACGGCTTCTATTTCTCTCTCTCACTAACTCACAGCTTCTCTTTCTCTCTCTCACACACACAGCTTTTCTCTCTCTCTCTCACTCACAGCTTCTCTTTCTCTCTCTCTCTCACTCACTCACATCTTCTATTTCTCTCTCTTTCTCACAGCTTCTCTTTCTCTCTATCTCTCTCACTCACTGCTTCTCTTTTCTCTCTCTCACTCACTCACAGCTTCTCTCTCTCTCTCTCTCTTGCTCACTCACAGGTTCTATTTCTCTCTCTCACTCACAGCTTCTCTCTCTCTCCCTCACAGCTTCTCTTTCTCTCTCTCTCCCTCACAGCTTCTCTTTCTCTCTCTCTCTCTAACAGCTTCTATTGGTCTCTCTCTCTCACTCACAGCTTCTCTCTCTCTCACTCACAGCTTCTCTTTCTCTCTCACTCACAGCTTCTCTTTTTCTCTCTCTCTCACTCACTCACTGCTTCTCTTTTGCTCTCTCACTCACAGCTTCTCTTTCTCTCTCTCACACACAGCTTCTCTTTCTTTCTCACACACAACTTCTCTTTCTCTCTCTCACTCACTCAGTCACTCACTCACAGCTTCTCTTTCTCTCTCTCTACACACAGCTTCTCTTTCTCTCTCTCTCTCTAACAGTTTCTCTTTCTCTCTCTCTCTCACTCACAGCTTCGCTTTCCCTCTATCTCACTCATTCACCGCTTCTCTTTCACTCTCTCACTCATAGCTTCTCTTTCTCTCTCACAGCTTCTTTCTCTCTCTCTCACTCACAGTATCTCTTTCTCTCGCTCTGTCACTCACTCACTCCTTCACTTTCTCTATCTCTCTCACTCACAGCTTCTCTTTCTCTCTCTCACTCACAGCTTCTCTCTCTCTCTCACTCACAGCTTCTCTTTCTCTCTCTCTCTTGCTCACTCACAGGTTCTATTTCTCTCTGTGTCTCCCTCACTCACAGCTTCTCTTTCTCTCTTTCTCTCTCACTCACAGCTTCTCTTTTGCTTTCTCTCTCTCACTCACAGCTTCTCTTTCTCTCTCTCTCACTCACAGCTTCTCTCTCTCTCTCTCTAACAGTTTCTCTTTCTCTCTCTCTCTCACTCACAGCTTCGTTTTCCCTCTCTCTCACTCACACACGCTTCTCTTTCTCTGTCTCTCTCACACAATTTCTCTTTCTCTCTCTCTCACTAACTCACAGCTTCTCTTTCTCTAACTCTCACTCACTCACAGCTTCTCTTTCTCTCTCTCTCTCTCTCACTCACAGCTTCTCTTTCTCTCTCTCTCACTCACTCACAGCTTCTCTCTCTCTGTCTCTCACTCACGGCTTCTATTTCTCTCTCTCTCACTAACTCACAGCTTCTCTTTCTCTCTCTCTCTCTCACACAGCTTTTCTCTCTCTCTCTCACTCACTCACAGCTTCTCTTTCTCTCTCTCTCTCACTCACTCACATCTTCTATTTCTCTCTCTTTCTCACAGCTTTTCTTTCTCTCTATCTCTCTCACTCACAGTTTCCCTTTTCTCTCTCTCACTCACTCACAGCTTCTCTTTCTCCCTCTCTCTCTCACTCGCAGCTTCTCTTTCTCTCTCTCACTCACAGCTTCTCTCTCTCTCTCCCTCACAGCTTCTCTTTCTCTCTCTCTCTCCCTCACAGCTTCTCTTTCTCTCTCTCTCTCTAACAGCTTCTATTGGTCTCCCTCACTCACAGCTTCTCTCTCTCTCACTCACTCACAGCTTCTCTTTCTCTCTCACTCACAGCTTCTCTTTCTCTCTCTCTCTCACTCACTCACCGCTTCTCTTTTGTTCTCTCACTCACAGCTTCTCTTTCTCTCTCACACACACAGCTTCTCTTTCTTTCTCACTCACAACTTCACTTTCGCTCTCTCACTCACTCAATCACTCACTCACAGCTTCTCTTTCTCTCTCTCTCTACACAGCTTCTCTTTCTCTCTCTATCTAACAGTTTCTCTTTCTCTCTCTCTCTCACTCACAGCTTCGCTTTCCCTCTCTCTCACTCATTCACCATTTCTCTTTCACTCTCTCACTCATAGCTTCTCTTTCTCTCTCACAGCTTCTTTCTCTCTCTCTCACTCACAGTATCTCTTTCTCTCGCTCTGTCACTCACTCACTCCTTCACTTTCTCTATCTCTCTCACAAACAGCTTCTCTTTCTCTCTCTCACTCACAACTTCTCTCTCTCTCTCTCACTCACAGATTCTCTTTCTCTCTCTCTCTTGCTCACTCACAGGTTCTATTTCTCTCTCTGTCTCCCTCACTCACAGCTTCTCTTTCTCTCTTTCTCTCTCACTCACAACTTCTCTTTCTCTCTCTCACTCACTCAATCACTCACTCACAGCTTCTCTTTCTCTCTCTCACTCACAGCTTCTCTCTCTCTCACTCACAGCTTCTCTTTCTCTCTCTCTCTTGCTCACTCACAGGGTCTATTTCTCTCTCTGTCTCCCTCACTCACAGCTTCTCTTCCTCTCTTTCTCTCTCACTCACAGCTTCTCTTTTGCTTTCTCTCTCACTCACAGCTTCTCTTTCTCTCTCTCTCACTCACAGCTTCTCTTTCTCTCTCTCTCTCTCACTCACAGCTTCTCTTTCTCTCTCTCTCTTATTCACAGCTACTCTTTTTCTCTCACACACAGCTTCTCTCTCTCTCTCAGAGCTTCTCTTTCTCTCTCTCTCTTGCTCACTCACAGGATCTATTTCTCTCTCTGTCTCCCTCACTCACAGCTTCTCTTTCTCTCTCTCTCTCTCACTCACAGCTTCTCTTTCGCTTTCCCTCTCTCAATCACAGCTTCTCTCTCTCTCTCTCACTCACAGCTTCTTTCTCTCTCTCACACAGCTTCTCTTTCTCTCTCACACTCACAGCTTCTCTTTCTCTCTCTCTCTCTCACTCACAGCTTCTCTTTCTCTCCCTCTCTTTCACTCACAGCTTCTCTTTCTCTCTCTCTCTCAATCACATCTTCTATTTCTCTCTCTCTCACAGCTTCTCTTTCTCTCTATCTCTCTCACTCACAGCTTCTCTTTTCTCTCTCTCACTCACTCACAGCTTCTCTTTCTCTCTCTCTCCCAACACAGCTTCTCTTTCACTCTCTCTCTCACTCACAGCTTCTCTTTCTCTTTCTCTCTCTCACTCACAGCTTCTCTTTCTTTCTCTCCCTCACTCCCTCACTCACAGCTTCTCTTTCTCTCTCTGTCTGTCTCACTCACTGCTTCTCTTTCTCTCTGTCTCATTGACTCACAGCTTCTCTCTCTCTCTCACTCACTCACAGCTTCTCTTTCTCTCTTTCTCTCACTCACTCACAGCTTCTCTTTCTCTCACTCACTCACTCACAGGTTCTATTTCTCTCTCACACATTGCTTCTCTTTCTCTATCTCTCTCACTCATAGCTTCTCTTTTCTCTCTCTCTCTCATTCACAGCTACTCTTTCTCTCTCTCACTCACTAACAGCTTCTCTTTCTCTCTCTGTCTCTCTCACTCACTGCTTCTCTTTCTCTCTCTCTCACTCACTCACAGCTTCTCTCTCTCTCACTCACTCACAGCTTCTCTTTCTCTCTCTCTCTCACTCATTCACAGGTTCTCTTTCTCTCTCACACACACAGCTTCTCTTTCACTCTCTCTCTCACACACAGTTTCTCTTTCTCTCTCTCTATAACTCACTCACAACTTCTGTTTCTCTCTGTCTCTCACTCACAGCTTCAATTTCTCTCTCTCTCACTAACTCACAGCTTCTCCTTCTCTCTCTCTCACTCACAGCTTCTCTTTCTCTCTCTCTCACAGCTTCTCATTCTCTCTCTCTCACTCACACACAGCTTCTCTTTCTCTCTCTCTCTAACTCTCTCACTCACAGCTTCTCTTTCTCTCTCACTCACAGCTTTTCTTTCTCTCTCACTCACTCACGCTTCTCTTTCTCTCTCTTTCTCTCTCACACAGCTTCTTTTTCTCTCTCTCTCACTAACTCACAGCTTCTCTTTCTCTCTCTCTCACTCACTCACAGCTTCTCTTTCTCTCTAACTCACAGTTTCTCTTTCTCTCTCTCACTCACTCACAGCTTCTCTCTCTGTCTCTCTCACTCACGGCTTCTATTTCTCTCTCTCTCACTCTCACAGCTACACTTTCTCTCTCTCACACACAGCTTTTCTCTCTTTCTCTCTCTCACTCACTCACAGCTTCTCTTTATCTCCCTCTCTCACTCACTCACATCTTCTATTTCTCTCTCTCACACAGCTTCTCTTTCTCTCTATCTCTCTGACTCACAGCTTCTCTTTCTTTCTCTCCCTCACTCACTCACTCACAGCTTCTCTTTCTCTCTCTGTCTCTCTCACTCACTGCTTCTCCTTCTCTCTGTCTCACTGACACAGCTTCTCTCTCTCTCTCTCACTCACTCACAGCTTCTCTTTCTCTCACTCACACAACTTCTGTTTCTCTCTCTCTCACTCACAGCTTCAATTTCTCTCTCTCACTAACTCACAGCTTCTCCTTCTCTCTCTCTCACTCACTCACAGCTTCTCTTTCTCTCTCTCTCACACAGCTTCTCATTCTCTCTCTCTCTCACTCACACACAGCTTCTCTCTCTCTCTCTTTAACTCTCTCACTCACAGCTTCTCTTTCTCTCTCACTCACAGCTTTTCTTTCTCTCTCTCTCTCTCACTCACTCACCGCTGCTCTTTTGCTCTCTCACAGCTTCTCTTTCTCTCTCTCACACACAGCTTCTCTTTCTTTCTCACTCACAACTTCTCTTTCTCTCTCTCACTCACTCACTCAATCACTCACTCACAGCTTCTCTTTCTCTCTCTCTCTACACAGCTTCTCTCTCTCTCTCTCTCTCTAACAGTTTCTCTTTCTCTCTCTCTCTCACTCACAGCTTCGCTTTCCCTCTCTCTCACTCACACACGCTTCTCTTTCTCTCTCTGTCTCTCTCACACAATATCTCTTTCTCTCTCTCTCACTAACTCACAGCTTCTTTTTCTCTAACTCTCACTCACTCACAGCTTCTCTTTCTCTCTCTCTCTCTCTCACTCACAGCTTCTCTTTCTCTCTCTCTCTCAGTCACTCACAGCTTCTCTCTCTCTGTCTCTCTCACTCACGGCTTCTATTTCTCTCTCTCACTAACTCACAGCTTCTCTTTCTCTCTCTCTCACACACAGCTTTTCTCTCTCTCTCTCACTCACAGCTTCTCTTTCTCTCTCTCTCTCACTCACTCACATCTTCTATTTCTCTCTCTTTCTCACAGCTTCTCTTTCTCTCTATCTCTCTCTCTCACAGCTTCTCTTTTCTCTCTCTCACTCACTCACAGCTTCTCTTTCTCTCTCTCTCTCTCACTCGCAGCTTCTCTTTCTCTCTCACACTCACAGCTTCTCTCTCTCTCTCCCTCACAGCTTCTCTTTCTCTCTCTCTCCCTCACAGCTTCTCTTTCTCTCTCTCTCTAACAGCTTCTATTGATCTCTCTCTCTCACTCACAGCTTCTCTCTCTCTCACTCACTCACAGCTTCTCTTTCTCTCTCACTCACAGCTTCTCTTTCTCTCTCTCTCTCACTCACTGACCGCTTCTCTTTTGCTCTCTCACTCACAGCTTCTCTTTCTCTCTCACACACACAGCTTCTCTTTCTTTCTCACTCACAACTTCTCTTTCTCTCTCTCACTCACTCAATCACTCACTCACAGCTTCTCTTTCTCTCTCTCTCTACACAGCTTCTCTCTCTCTCTCTCTAACAGTTTCTCTTTCTCTCTCTCTCTCACTCACATCTTTGCTTTCCCTCTCTCTCACTCATTCACCGCTTCTCTTTCACGCTCTCACTCATAGCTTCTCTTTCTCTCTCACAGCTTCTTTCTCTCTCTCTCACTCACAGTATCTCTTTCTCTCGCTCTGTCACTCACTCACTCCTTCACTTTCTCTATCTCTCTCACTCACAGCTTCTCTTTCTCTCTCTCACTCACAGCTTCTCTCTCTCTCACACACACACAGCTTCTCTTTCTCTCTCTCTCTTGCTCACTCACAGATTCTATTTCTCTCTCTGTCTCCCTCACTCACAGCTTCTCTTTCTCTCTCACTCACAGCTTCTCTTTTGCTTTCTCTCTCTCACTCACAGCTTCACTTTCTCTCTCTCTCACTCACAGCTTCTCTTTCTCTCTCTCTCTAACAGTCTCTTTCTCTCTCTCTCACTCACAGCTTCGCTTTCCCTCTCTTTCACTCACACACGCTTCTCTTTCTCTCTCTGTCTCTCTCACACAATTTCTCTTTCTCTCTCTCTCACTAACTCACAGCTTCTCTTTCTCTAACTCTCACTCACTCACAGCTTCTCTTTCTCTCTCTCTCTCACTCACAGCTTCTCTTTCTCTCTCTCTCTCACTCACTCACAGCTTCTCTCTCTCTGTCTCTCTCACTCATGGCTTCTATTTCTCTCTCTCTCACTTACTCACAGCTTCTCTTTCTCTCTCTCTCTCTCACACAGCTTTTCTCTCTCTCTCTCTCACTCACTCACAGCTTCTCTTTCTCTCTCTCTCTCTCTCACTCACTCACTTCTATTTCTCACTCTTTCTCACAGCTTCTCTTTCTCTCTATCTCTCTCACTCACAGCTTCTCTTTTCTCTCTCTCACTCACTCACAGCTTCTCTTTCTCTCTCTCTCTCTCACTCGCAGCTTCTCTTTCTCTCTCTCACTCACAGCTTCTCTCTCTCTCTCCCTCACAGCTTCTCTTTCTCTCTCTCTCCCTCACAGCTTCTCTTTCTCTCTCTCTCTCTAACAGCTTCTATTGGTCTCTCTCTCTCACTCACAGCTTCTCTCTCTCTCACTCACTCACAGCTTCTCTTTCTCTCTCACTCACAGCTTCTCTTTCTCTCTCTCTCTCACTCACTCACCGCTTCTCTTTTGCTCTCTCACTCACAGCTTCTCTTTCTCTCTCTCACACACAGCTTCTCTTTCTTTCTCACTCACAACTTCTCTTTCTCTGTCTCACTCACTCAATCACTCACTCACAGCTTCTCTTTCTCTCTCTACACAGCTTCTCTTTCTCTCTCTCTCTCTCTAACTGTTTCTCTTTCTCTCTCTCTCTCACTCACAGCTTCGCATTCCCTCTCTCTCACTCATTCACCGCTTCTCTTTCACTCTCTCACTCATAGCTTCTCTTTCTCTCTCACAGCTTCTTTCTCTCTCTCTCACTCACAGTATCTCTTTCTCTCGCTCTGTCACTCACTCACTCCTTCACTTTCTCTATCTCTCTCACTCACAGCTTCTCTCTCTCTCTCACTCACAGCTTCTCTCTCTCTCTCTCACTCACAGCTTCTCTTTCTCTCTCTTGCTCACTGACAGGTTCTATTTCTCTCTCTGTCTCCCTCACTCACAACTTCTCTTTCTCTCTTTCTCTCTCACTCACAACTTCTCTTTCTCTCTCTCTCTCTCACTCAATCACTCACTCACAGCTTCTCTTTCTCTCTCTCTACACAGCTTCTCTTTCTCTCTCTCTCTAACAGTTTCTCTTTCTCTCTCTCTCTCACTCACAGCTTCGCTTTCCCTCTCTCTCACTCATTCACCGCTTCTCTTTCACTCTCTCACTCATAGCTTCTCTTTCTCTCTCACAGCTTCTCTCTCTCTCTCTCTCACAGTATCTCTTTCTCTCGCTCTGTCACTCACTCACTCCTTCACTTTCTCTATCTCTCTCACTCACAGCTTCTCTTTCTCTCTCTCACTCACAGCTTCTCTCTCTCTCTCTCACTCATAGCTTCTCTTTCTCTCTCTCTCTTGCTCACTCACAGGTTCTATTTCTCTCTCTGTCTCCCTCACTCACAGCTTCTCTTTCTCTCCTTCTCTCTCACTCACAGCTTCTCTTTTGCTTTCTCTCTCTCACTCACAGCTTCTCTTTCTCTCTCTCTCACTCACAGCTTCTCTTTCTCTCTCTCTCTAACAGTTTCTCTTTCTCTCTCTCTCACTCACAGCTTCGCTTTCCCTCTCTCTCACTCACACACGCTTCTCTTTCTCTCTCTGTCTCTCTCACACATTTTCTCTTTCTCTCTCTCTCACTAACTCACAGCTTCTCTTTCTCTAACTCTCACTCACTCACAGCTTCTCTTTCTTTCTCTCTCTCTCACTCACAGCTTCTCTTTCTCTCTCGCTCTCACTCACTCACAGCTTCTCTCTCTCTGTCTCTCTCACTCACGGCTTCTATTTCTCTCTCTCTCACTAACTCACAGCTTCTCTTTCTCTCTCTCTCTCTCACACAGCTTTTCTCTCTCTCTCTCACTCACTCACAGCTTCTCTTTCTCTCTCTCCCTCTCTCACTCACATCTTCTATTTCTCTCTCTTTCTCACAGCTTCTCTTTCTCTCTATCTCTCTCACTCACAGCTTCTCTTTTCTCTCTCTCACTCACTCACAGCTTCTCTTTCTCTCTCTCTCTCACTCGCAGCTTCTCTTTCTCTCTCTCACTCACAGCTTCTCTCTCTCTCTCCCTCACAGCTTCTCTTTCTCTCTCTCCCTCACAGATTCTCTTTCTCTCTCTCTCTCTAACAGCTTCTATTGGTCTCTCTCTCTCACTCACAGCTTCTCTCTCTCTCACTCACTCACAGCTTCTCTTTCTCTCTCACTCACAGCTTCTCTTTCTCTCTCTCTCTCTCTCTCACTCACTCACCGCTTCTCTTTTGCTCTCTCACTCACAGCTTCTCTTTCTCTCTCTCACACACAGCTTCTCTTTCTTCCTCACTCACAACCTCTCTTTCTCTCTCTCACTCACAGCTTCTCTCTCTCTCTCTCACTCACAGCTTCTCTCTCTCTCTCTCTCTAACAGTTTCTCTTTCTCTCACTCTCTCACTCACAGCTTCGCTTTCCCTCTCTCTCACTCATTCACCGCTTCTCTTTCACTCTCTCACTCATAGCTTCTCTTTCTCTCTCACAGCTTCTTTCTCTCTCACTCACAGTCTCTCTTTCTCTCGCTCTGTCACTCACTTACTCCTTCACTTTCTCTATCTCTCTCACTCACAGCTTCTCTTTCTCTCTCTCACTCACAGCTTCTCTCTCTCTCTCTCACTCATAGCTTCTCTTTCTCTCTCTCTCTTGCTCACTCACAGGTTCTATTTCTCTCTCTGTCTGCCTCACTCACAGCTTCTCTTTCTCTCTTTCTCTCTCACTCACAGCTTCTCTTTTGCTTTCTCTCTCTCACTCACAGCTTCTCTTTCTCTCTCTCTCTAACAGTTTCTCTTTCTCTCTCTCTCACTCACAGCTTCACTTTCCCTCTCTCTCACTCACACACGCTTCTCTTTCTCTCTCTGTCTCTCTCACACAATTTCTCTTTCTCTCTCTCTCACTAACTCACAGCTTCTCTTTCTCTAACTCTCACTCACTCAAAGCTTCTCTTTCTTTCTCTCTCTCTCTCTCACTCACAGCTTCTCTTTCTCTCTCTCTCTCACTCACTCACAGCTTCTCTCTCTCTGTCTCTCTCACTCACGGCTTCTATTTCTCTCTCTCTCTCACTAACTCACTGCTTCTCTTTCTCTCTCTCTCTCACACACAGCTTTTCTCTCTCTCTCTCTCACTCACTCACAGCTTCTCTTTCTCTCTCTCTCTCACTCAATCACATCTTCTATTTCTCTCTCTTTCTCACAGCTTCTCTTTCTCTCTATCTCTCTCACTCACAGCTTCTCTTTTCTCTCTCTCACTCACTCACAGCTTCTCTTTTTCTCTCTCTCTCTCTCACTCGCAGCTTCTCTTTCTCTCTCTCACTCACAGCTTCTCTCTCTCTCTCTCCCTCACAGCTTCTCTTTCTCTCTCTCTCCCTCACAGCTTCTCTTTCTCTCTCTCACTCTAACAGCTTCTATTGGTCTCTCTCTCTCACTCACAGCTTCTCTCTCTCTCACTCACTCACAGCTTCTCTTTCTCTCTCACTCACAGCTTCTCTTTCTCTCTCTCTCTCACTCACTCACCGCTTCTCTTTTGCTCTCTCACTCACAACTTCTCTTTCTCTCTCACACACACAGCTTCTCTTTCTTTCTCACTCACAACTTCTCTTTCTCTCTCTCACTCACTCAATCACTCACTCACAGCTTCTCTTTCTCTCTCTCTCTACACAGCTTCTCTTTCTCTCTCTCTTTCTAACAGTTTCTCTTTCTCTCTCTCTCTCACTCACAGCTTCGCTTTCCCTCTCTCTCACTCATTCACCGCTTCTCTTTCACTCTCTCACTCATAGCTTCTCTTTCTCTCTCACAGCTTCTTTCTCTCTCTCTCACTCACAGTATCTCTTTCTCTCGCTCTGTCACTCACTCACTCCTTCACTTTCTCTATCTCTCTCACTCACAGCTTCTCTTTCTCTCTCTCACTCACAGCTTCTCTCTCTCTCACTCACAGCTTCTCTTTCTCTCTCTCTCTTGCTCACTCACAGGTTCTATTTCTCTCTCTGTCTCCCTCACTCACAGCTTCTCTTTCTCTCTTTCTCTCCCACTCACAGCTTCTCTTTTGCTTTCTCTCTCTCACTCACAGCTTCTCTTTCTCTCTCACACACTCACAGCTTCTCTTTCTCTCTCTCTCTCTAACAGTTTCTCTTTCTCTCTCTCTCTCACTCACAGCTTCGCTTTCCCTCTCTCTCACTCACACACGCTTCTCTTTCTCTCTCTGTCTCTCTCACACAATTTCTCTTTCTCTCTCTCACTAACTCACAGCTTCTCTTTCTCTAAAACTCACTCACTCACAGCTTCTCTTTCTCTCTCTCTCTCTCACTCACAGCTTCTCTTTCTCTCTCTCTCTCTCTCACTCACAGCTTCTCTCTCTCTGTCTCTCTCACTCACGGCTTCTATTTCTCTCTCTCTCACTAACTCACAGCTTCTCTTTCTCTCTCTCTCACACACACAGCTTTTCTCTCTCTCTCTCACTCACTCACAGCTTCTCTTTCTCTCTCTCTCTCACTCACTCACATCTTCTATTTCTCTCTCTTTCTCACAGCTTCTCTTTCTCTCTATCTCTCTCACTCACAGCTTCTCTTTACTCTCTCTCACTCACTCACAGCTTCTCTTTCTCTCTCTCTCACTCGCAGCTTCTCTTTCTCTCTCTCACTCACAGCTTCTCTCTCTCTCTCCCTCACAGCTTCTCTTTCTCTCTCTCTCCCTCAAAGCTTCTCTTTCTCTCTCTCTCTCTCTAACAGCTTCTATTGGTCTCTCTCTCTCACTCACAGCTTCTCTCTCTCTCACTCACTCACAGCTTCTCTTTCTCTCTCACTCACAGCTTCTCTTTCTCTCTCTCTCTCTCACTCACAGCTTCTCTTTTGCTTTCTCTCTCTCACTCACAGCTTCTCTTTCTCTCTTTCTCTACACAGCTTCTCTCTCTCTCTCTCTAACAGTTTCTCTTTCTCTCTCTCTCTCACTCACAGCTTCGCTTTCCCTCTCTCTCACTCATTCACCGCTTCTCTTTCACTCTCTCACTCATAGCTTCTCTTTCTCTCTCACAGCTTCTTTCTCTCTCTCTCACTCACAGTATCTCTTTCTCTCGCTCTGTCACTCACTCACTCCTTCACTTTCTCTATCTCTCTCACTCACAGCTTCTCTTTCTCTCTCTCACTCACAGCTTCTCTCTCTCTGTCTCACTCACAGCTTCTCTTTCTCTCTCTCTCTTGATCACTCACAGGTTCTATTTCTCTCTCTGTCTCCCTCACTCACAGCTTCTCTTTCTCTCTTTCTCTCTCACTCACAGCTTCTCTTTTGCTTTCTCTCTCTCACTCACAGCTTCTCTTTCTCTCTCTCTCTAACAGTTTCTCTCTCTCTCTCTCTCTCTCACTCACAGCTTTGCTTTCCCTCTCTCTCACTCACACACGCTTCTCTTTCTCTCTCTGTCTCTCTCTCTCACACAATTTCTCTTTCTCTCTCTTTCACTAACTCACAGCTTCTCTTTCTCTAACTCTCACTCACTCACAGCTTCTCTTTCTCTCTCTCTCTCTCACTCACAGCTTCTCTTTCTCTCTCTCTCTCACTCACTCACAGCTTCTCTCTCTCTGTCTCTCTCACTCATGGCTTCTATTTCTGTCTCTCTCACTAACTCACAGCTTCTCTTTCTCTCTCACACACACACAGCTATTCTCTCTCTCTCTCTCACTCACTCACAGCTTCTCTTTCTCTCTCTCTCTCACTCACTCACATCTTCGATTTCTCTCTCTTTCTCACAGCTTCTCTTTCTCTCTATCTCTCTCACTCACAGCTTCTCTTTTCTCTCTCTCACTCACTCACAGCTTCTCTTTCTCTCTCTCTCTCTCTCACTCGCAGCTTCTCTCTCTCTCTCTCTCACTCACAGCTTCTCTCTCTCTCTCCCTCACAGCTTCTCTTTTTCTCTCTCTCCCTCACAGCTTCTCTTTCTCTCACTCACTCACAGCTTCTCTTTCTCTCTCACTCACAGCTTCTCTTTTTCTCTCTCTCTCTCACTCACTCACCGCTTCTCTTTTGCTCTCTCACTCACAGCTTCTCTTTCTCTCTCTCACACACAGCTTCTCTTTCTGTCTCACTCACAACTTCTCTTTCTCTCTCTCACTCACTCAATCACTCACTCACAGCTTCTCTTTCTCTCTCTCTCTCTCTCTAACAGTTTCTCTTTCTCTCTCTCTCTCACTCACAGCTTCGCTTTCCCTCTCTCTCACTCATTCACCGCTTCTCTTTCACTCTCTCACTCATAGCTTCTCTTTCTCTCTCACAGCTTCTTTCTCTCTCTCTCTCACTCACAGTATCTCTTTCTCTCGCTCTGTCACTCACTCACCCCTTCACTTTCTCTATCTCTCTCACTCACAGCTTCTCTTTCTCTCTCTCACTCACAGCTTCTCTCTCTCTCTCTCACTCACAGCTTCTCTTTCTCTCTCTCTCTTGCTCACTCACAGGTTCTATTTCTCTCTTTGTCTCCCTCACTCACAGCTTCTCTTTCTCTCTTTCTCTCTCACTCACAGCTTCTCTTTTGCTTTCTCTCTCTCACTCACAGCTTCTCTTTCTCTCTCTCTCACTCACAGCTTCTCTTTCTCTCTCTCTCTCACTCACAGCTTCTCTTTCTCTCTCTCTCTCTCATTCACAGGTACTCTTTTTCTCTCTCTCACAGCTTCTCTTTCTCTCTCTCTCTCACTCACAGCTTCTCTCTCTGTCTCTCTCACTCACGGCTTCTATTTCTCTCTCTCTCACTCTCACAGCTACTCTTTCTCTCTCACACACACAGCTTTTCTCTCTTTCTCTCTCTCACTCACTCACAGCTTCTCTTTATCTCTCTCTCTCACTCACTCACATCTTCTATTTCTCTCTCTCTCTCACAGCTTCTCTTTCTCTCTATCTCTCTGACTCACAGGTTCTATTTCACTCTCTGTCTCCCTCACTCACAGCTTCTCTTTCTCTCTCTGTCTCTCACTCACAGCTTCTCTCTCTCTCACTCACTCACAGCTTCTCTCTCTCTCTCTCTCTCACTCACTCACATCTTCTATTTCTCTCTCTCCCTCACAGCTTCTCTTTCTCTCTCTCTCACACTCACAGCTTCTCTTTCTTTTTCTCTCTCTCACTCACAGCTTCTCTTTCTTTCTCTCCCTCATTCACTCACTCACAGCTTCTCTTTCTCTCTCTGTCTCTCTCACTCACTGCTTCTCTTTCTCTCTGTCTCACTGACTCACAGCTTCTCTCTCTCTCTCACTCACTCACAGCTTCTCTTTCTCTCTTTCTGTCACTCACTCACAACTTCTGTTTCTCTCTTTCTCTCACAGCTTCTCTTTCTCTCTATCTCTCTGACTCACAGGTTCTATTTCACTCTCTGTCTCCCTCACTCACAGCTTCTCTCTCTATCTCTCTCACTCACAGCTTCTCTTTCTCATTCTCTCTCTCACTCACAGCTTCTCTCTCTAGCTCTCTCACTCACAGCTTCCCTCTCTCTCACTCTCTCACTCACTCACTCACAGCTTCTCTTTTCTCTCTCTCTCACTCACTCACAGCTTCTCTTTCTCTCTCTCTCCCTCACAGCTTCTCTTTCTCTCTCTCTCTCCCTCACAGCTTCTCTTTCTCTCTCTCTCTCACTCACAGCTTCTCTTTCTTTCTCTCCCTCACTCACTCACTCACAGCTACTCTTTCTCTCTCTGTCTCTCTCACTCACTGCTTCTCTTTCTCTCTGTCTCACTGACTCACAGCTTCTCTCTCTCTCTCTCACTCACTCACATCTTCTCTTTCTCTCTTTCTGTCACTAACTCACAACTTCTGTTTCTCTCTCTCTCACTAACTCACAGCTTCTTCTCTCTCTCTCACTCAGTCACAGCTACTCTTTCTCTCTCTCTCACAGCTTCTCATTCTCTCTCTCTCTCTCACTCACACGCAGCTTCTCTTTCTCTCTCTCTCTATCTATCTCACTCACAGCTTCTCTTTCTCTCTCCCACACAGCTTTTCTTTCTCTCTCTCTCACTCACTCACGCTTCTCTTTCTCACTCTCTCTCACACAGCTTCTCTTTCTCTCTCTCTCACTAACTCACAGCTTCTGTTTATCTAACTCTCACTCACTCACAGCTTCTCTTTCTCTCTCTCTCTCTCACTCACAGCTTCTCTTTCTCTCTCTCTCTCACTCACTCACAGCTTCTCTCTCTCTGTCTCTCTCACTCACTGCGTCTATTTATCTCTCTCTCTCACTCACAGCTTCCCTCTCTCTCTCTCTCTCACTCACTCACTCACTCACAGCTTCTCTTTCTCTCTCTCTCTCACTCACTCACAGCTTCTCTCTCTCTGTCTCTCTCACTCACTGCGTCTATTTCTCTCTCTCTCTCACTCACAGCTTCTCTTTCTCTCTCTCTCCCACTCACTCACACCTTCTATTTCTCTCTCTTTCTCACAGCTTCTCTTTCTCTCTATCTCTCTCACTCACATCTTCTCTTTTCTCTCTCACGCACTCACAGCTTCTCTTTCTCTCTCTCTCCCTCACAGCTTCTCTTTCTCTCTCTCTCTCACAGCTTCTCATTCTATCTCTCACTCACAGCTTCTCTCTCTCTCTCCCGCACAGCTTCTCTTTCTCTCTCTCTCACTCACAGCTTCTCTCTCTCTCTCTCTCACTCACAGCTTCTCTTTCTCTCTCTCTCTCTCATTCACAGCTACTCTTTCTCTCTCTCTCACACAGCTTCTCTCTCTCACACACACAGGTTCTCTTTCTCTCTCTCTCTTGCTCACTCACAGGTTCTATTTCTCTCTCTGTCTCCCTCACTCACAGCTTCTCTTTCTCTCTCTCTCTCTCACTCACAGCTTCTCTCTCTCTCTCTCTCACTCACAGCTTCTCTTTCTCTCTCTCACTCACAGCTTCTCTTTCTCTCTCTCTCTCTCACTCACAGCTTCTCTCTCTCACACACACACACACAGCTTCTCTTTCTCTCTATCTCTCTCACTCACAGCTTCTCTTTCCTCTCTCTCTCACTCACTCACAGCTTCTCTTTCTCTCTCTCTCCCTCACAGCTTCTCTTTCTCTCTCTCTCTCACTCACAGCTTCTCTTTTTCTTTCTCTCTCACTCACAGCTTCTCTTTCTTTCTCTCCCTCCCTCACTCACACACAGCTTTTCTTTCTCTCTCTGTCTCTCTCACTCACTGCTTCTCTTTCTCTCTGTCTCACTGACTCACAGCTTCTCTCTCTCTCACTCACTCACAGCTTCTCATTCTCTCTTTCTCTCACTCAGTCACAGCTTCTCTTTCTCTCTCTCACTCACTCACTCACTCACTCACAGGTTCTATTTCTCTCTCACACACACAGCTTCTCTTTCTCTCTATCTCTCTCACTCACAGCTACTCTTTTCTCTCTCTCTCTCTCATTCACAGCTACTCTTTCTCTCTCTCTCACTCACTCACAGCTTCTCTCTCTCTCTCTCACTCACAGCTTCTCTTTCTCTCTTTCTCTCACTCACTCACAGCTTTTCTCTATCTGTCTCTCTCACTCACAGCTTCTATTTCTCTCTCACACTCACAGCTTCTCTCTCACTCTCTCTCTCACACACAGCTTCTCTTTCTCTCTCTCTCTCTCTAACTCACTCACAACTTCTGTTTCTTTCTGTCTCTCACTCACAGCTTCAATTTCTCTCTCTCTCACTAACTCACAGCTTCTCCTTCTCTCTCTCTCACTCACTCACAGCTTCTCTCTCTCTCTCTCTCTCACAGCTTCTCATTCTCTCTCTCTCTCACTCACACACAGCTTCTCTTTCTCTTTCTCTCTAACTCTCTCACTCACAGCTTCTCTTTCTCTCTCACTCACAGCTTTTCTCTCTCTCTCTCTCTCACTCACGCTTCTCTTTCTCTCTCTGTCTCTCTCACACAGCTTCTTTTTCTCTCTCTCTCACTAACTCACAGCTTCTCTTTCTCTCTCTCTCACTCACTCACAGCTTCTCTTTCTCTCTCTATCTCTCTAACTCACAGCTTCTCTTTCTCTCTCTCTCACTCACTCACAGCTTCTCTCTCTGTCTCTCTCACTCACGGCTTCTCTTTCTCTCTCTCTCTCACTCTCACAGCTACTATTTCTCTCTCTCACACAGCTTTTCTCTCTTTCTCTCACTCACTCACAGCTTCTCTTTATATCTCTCTTTCACTCACTCACATCTTCTATTTCTCTCTCTCTCACACAGCTTCTCTTTCTCTCTCTCTCTCTGACTCACAGGTTCTATTTCACTATCTGTCTCCCTCACTCACAGCTTATCTCTCTATCTCTCTCACTCACAGCTTCTCTTTCTCTCTCTCTCTCTCTCTCTCACAGCTTCTCTCTCTCTCTCTCACTCACTCCCTCACTCACAGCTTCTCTTTCTCTCTCTGTCTCTCTCCCTCACAGCTTCTCTTTCTCTCTCTCTCTCTAACAGCTTCTATTGGTCTCTCTCTCTCACTCACAGCTTCTCTCTCTCTCTCACTCACAGCTTCTCTTTCTCTCTCACTCACAGCTTCTCTCTCTCTCTCTCACTCACTCACCGCTTCTCTTTTGCTCTCTCACTCACAGCTTCTCTTTCTCTCTCTCTCTCACAGCTTCTCTTTCTTTCTCACTCACAACTTCTCTTTCTCTCTCTCTCTCACTCACTCACTCACTCACAGCTTCTCTTTCTCTCTCTCTCCACACAGCTTCTCTCTAACAGTTTCTATTTCTCTCTCTCTCACTCACAGCTTTGCTTTCCCTCTCTCTCACTCATTCACCGCTTCTCTCTCACTCTCTCACTCATAGCTTCTCTTTCTCTCTCACAGCTTCTTTCTCTCTCTCTCACTCACAGTATCTCTTTCTCTCGCTCTCTCACTCACTCAAACCTTCACTTTCTCTATCTCTCTCACTCATAGCTTCTCTTTCTCTCTCTCACTCTCAGCTTCTCTCTCTCTCTCTCACTCACAGCTTCATTTCTCTCTCTCTCTTGCTCACTCACAGGTTCTATTTCTCTCTCTGTCTCCCTCACTCACAGCTTCTCTTTCTCTCTCTCTCTCTCACTCACAGCTTCTCTTTCGCTTTCTCTCTCTGACACACAGCTTCTCTTTCTCTCTCTCTCTCACACTCACAGCTTCTCTTTCTCTCTCTGTCTCTCTCCCTCACAGCTTCTCTTTCTCTCTCTCTAACAGCTTCTATTGGTCTCTCTCTCTCACTCACAGCTTCTCTCTCTCTCTCACTCACAGCTTCTCTTTCTCTCTCACTCACAGCTTCTCTCTCTCTCTCTCACTCACTCACCGCTTCTCTTTTGCTCTCTCACTCACAGCTTCTCTTTCTCTCTCTCTCTCACAGCTTCTCTTTCTTTCTCACTCACAACTTCTCTTTCTCTCTCTCTCTCTCTCACTCACTCACTCACAGCTTCTCTTTCTCTCTCTCTCCACACAGCTTCTCTCTCTCTCTAACAGTTTCTATTTCTCTCTCTCTCACTCACAGCTTTGCTTTCCCTCTCTCTCACTCATTCACTGCTTCTCTCTCACTCTCTCACTCATAGCTTCTCTTTCTCTCACACAGCTTCTTTCTCTCTCTCTCACTCACAGTATCTCTTTCTCTCGCTCTCTCACTCACTCAAACCTTCACTTTCTCTATCTCTCTCACTCATAGCTTCTCTTTCTCTCTCTCACTCTCAGCTTCTCTCTCTCTCTCTAACTCACAGCTTCATTTCTCTCTCTCTCTTGCTCACTCACAGGTTCTATTTCTCTCTCTGTCTCCCTCACTCACAGCTTCTCTTTCTCTCTCTCTCTCTCACTCACAGCTTCTCTTTCGCTTTCTCTCTCACACACACAGCTTCTCTTTCTCTCTCTCTCTCTCACTCACAGCTTCTCTTTCTCTCTCTCTCTCTCTCACTCACAGCTTCTCTTTCTCTCTCTCACTCACAGCTTCTCTCTCTCTCTCTCACTCACAGCTTCTCTCTCTCTCTCTCACTCACTCACAGCTTCTCTCTCTCTCTCACTCACTCACTCACATCTTCTATTTCTCTCTCTCCCTCACAGCTTCTCTTTCTCTCTGTCTCACTGACTCACAGCTTCTCTCTCTCTCTCTCTCACTCACTCACAGCTTCTCTTTCTCTCTTTCTGTCACTCACTCACAACTTCTGTTTCTCTCTGTCTCTCACTCACAGCTTCAATTTCTCTCTCTCTCACTAACTCACAGCTTCTCCTTCTCTCTCTCTCTCTCACTCACAGCTTCTCTTTTGCTTTCTCTCTCTCACTCACAGCTTCTCTTTCTCTCTCTCTCTCTCACTCACAGCTTCTCTTTCTCTCTTTCTCTCACTCACAGCTTCTCTTTCTCTCTCTCACTCACAGCTTCTCTCTCTCTCTCTCTCACTCACTCACATCTTCTATTTCTCTCTCTCCCTCACAGCTTCTCTTTCTCTCTCTCTCTCACTCACAGCTTCTCTTTCTCTTTCTCTCTCTCACTCACAGCTTCTCTTTCTTTCTCTCCCTCACTCACTCACTCACAGCTTCTCTTTCTCTCTCTGTCTCTCACTCACTGCTTCTCTTTCTCTCTGTCTCACTGACTCACAGCTTCTCTCTCTCTCTCACTCACTCACAGCTTCTCTTTCTCTCTTTCTGTCACTCACTCACAACTTCTGTTTCTCTCTGTCTCTCACTCACAGCTTCAATTTCTCTCTCTCTCACTAACTCACAGCTTCTCCTTCTCTCTCTCTCTCTCACTCACAGCTTCACTTTTGCTTTCTCTCTCACACTCACAGCTTCTCTTTCTCTCTCTCTCTCACTCACAGCTTCTCTTTCTCTCTTTCTCTCACTCACAGCTTCTCTTTCTCTCTCTCTCATTCACAGCTACTCTTTCTCTCTCTCACACACAGCTTCTCTCTCTCTCTCTCACTCACAGCTTCTCTCTCTCTCTCTCTTGCTCACTCACAGGTTCTATTTCTCTCTCTGTCTCCCGCACTCAAAGCTTCTCTTTCTCTCTCTCACTCACAGCTTCTCTTTCGCTTTCTCTCTCTCACACACAGCTTCTCTTTCTCTCTCTCACTCACAGCTTCTCTTTCTCTCTCTCTCTCACTGACAGCTTCTCTCTCTCTCTCTCTCTCTCACACAGCTTCTCTCTCTCACTCACTCACTCACATCTTCTATTTCTCTCTCTCCCTCACAGCTTCTCTTTCTCTCTCTCTCTCACTCACAGCTTCTCTTTGTCTTTCTCTCTCTCACTCACAGCTTCTCTTTCTTTCTCTCCCTCACTCACTCACTCACAGCTTCTCTTTCTCTCGCTCTCTCTCACTCACTGCTTCTCTTTCTCTCTGTCTCACTGACTCACAGCTTCTCTCTCTCTCTCACTCACTCACAGCTTCTCTTTCTCTCTTTCTGTCACACACTCACAACTTCTTTTTCTCTCTGTCTCTCACTCACAGCTTCAATTTCTCTCTCTCTCACTAACTCACAACTTCTCCTTCTCTCTCTCTCTCTCACTCACAGCTTCTCTTTTGCTTTCTCTCTCTCACTCAGAGCTTCTCTTTCTCTCTCTCTCTCTCACTCACAGCTTCTCTTTCTCTCTTTCTCTCACTCACAGCTTCTCTTTCTCTCTCTCTCATTCACAGCTACTCTTTCTCTCTCTCACATACAGCTTCTCTCTCTCTCTCTCACTCACAGCTTCTCTTTCTCTCTCTCTCTTGCTCACTCACAGGTTCTATTTCTCTCTCTGTCTCCCGCACTCAAAGCTTCTCTTTCTCTCTCTCTCTCAGTCACAGCTTCTCTTTCGCTTTCTCTCTCTCACACACAGCTTCTTTCTCTCTCTCTCTCTCTCTCTCTCACTCACAGCTTCTCTTTCTCTCTCTCTCACTCACAGCTTCTCTTTCTCTCTCTCACTCACAGCTTCTCTTTCTCTCTCTCTCTCTCACTCACAGCTTCTCTTTCTCTCTTCCTGTCACACACTCACAACTTCTTTTTCTCTCTGTCTCTCACTCACAGCTTCAATTTCTCTCTCTCTCACTAACTCACAACTTCTCCTTCTCTCTCTCTCTCTCACTCACAGCTTCTCTTTTGCTTTCTCTCTCTCACTCAGAGCTTCTCTTTCTCTCTCTCTCTCACTCACAGCTTCTCTTTCTCTCTTTCTCTCACTCACAGCTTCTCTTTCTCTCTCTCTCATTCACAGCTACTCTTTCTCTCTCACACACACAGCTTCTCTCTCACTCTCTCACTCACAGCTTCTCTTTCTCTCTCTCTCTTGCTCACTCACAGGTTCTATTTCTCTCTCTGTCTCCCGCACTCAAAGCTTCTCTTTCTCTCTCGCTCTCAGTCACAGCTTCTCTTTCGCTTTTTCTCTCTCACACACAGCTTCTTTTTCTCTCTCTCTCTCTCTCACTCACTCACATCTTGTATTTCTCTCTCTCCCTCACAGCTTCTCTTTCTCTTTCTCTCTCTCACTCACAGCTTCTCTTTCTTTCTCTCCCTCACTCACTCACTCACAGCTTCTCTTTCTCTCTCTGTCTCTCTCACTCACTGCTTCTCTTTCTCTCTGTCTCACTGACTCACAGCTTCTCTCTCTCTCTCTCTCACTCACTCACAGCTTCTCTTTCTCTCTTTCTGTCACACACTCACAACTTCTGTTTCTCTCTGTCTCTCACTCACAGCTTCAATTTCTCTCTCTCTCACTAACTCACAGCTTCTCCTTCTCTCTCTCTCACTCACTCACAGCTTCTCTTTCTCTCTCTCACACACAGCTTCTCATTCTCTCTCTCTCTCTCACTCACACACAGCTTCTCTTTCTCTCTCTCTAACTCTCTCACTCACAGCTTCTCTTTCTCTCTCCCTCACAGCTTTTCTTTCTTTCTCTCTCACTCACACACACTTCTCTTTCTCACTCTGTCTTTCTCACACAGCATCTCTTTCTCTCTCTCTCACTAACTCACAGCTTCTTTTTCTCTAACTCTCACTCACTCACAGCTTCTCTTTCTCTCTCTCTCTCACTCACAGCTTCTCTTTCTCTCTCTCTCTCACTCACTCACAGCTTCTCTCTCTCTGTCTCTCTCACTCACGGCTTCTATTTCTCTCTTCTTCACTAACTCACAGCTTCTTTCTCTCTCTCTCTCTCTCACAGCTTTTCTCTCTCTCTCTCACTCACTCACTCACAGCTTCTCTTTCTCTTTCTCTCTCACTCACTCACATCTTCTACTCTCTCTTTCTCACAGCTTCTCTTTCTCTATCTCTCTCACTCACAGCTTCTCTTTCTCTCTCTCTCTCTCACTCACAGCTTCTCTTTCTCTCTCTCACACAGCTTCTCTCTCTCTCTCCCTCACAGCTTCTCTTTCTCTCTCTCTCCCTCACAGCTTCTCTTTCTCTCTCTCTCTCTCTCTCTCTCTCGCTTCTATTGGTCTCTCTCTCTCTCACTCACAGCTTCTCTCTCTCTCACTCACACACAGCTTCTCTTTCTCTCTCACTCACAGCTTCTCTTTCTCTCTCTCTCACTCACTCACCGCTTCTCTTTTGCTCTCTCACTCACAGCTTCTCTTTCTCTCTCTCTCACACAGCTTCTCTTTATTTCTCACTCACTTCTCTTTCTCTCTCTCACTCACTCAATCACTCACTCACAGCTTCTCTTTCTCTCTCTCTCCACACAGCTTCTCTTTATCTCTCTCTCTCTAACAGTTTCTATTTCTCTCTCTCACTCACGGCTTCGCTTTCCCTCTCTCTCACTCATTCACCGCTTCTCTTTCACTCTCTCACTCATAGCTTCTCTTTCTCTCTCACAGCTTCTTTCTCTCTCTCTCACTCACAGTATCTCTTTCTCTCGCTCGGTCACTAACTCACTCCTTCACTTTCTCTATTTCTCTCACTCACAGCTTCTCTTTCTCTCTCTCACTCACAGCTTCTCTCTCTCTCTCTCACTCACAGCTTCTCTTTTGCTTTCTCTCTCTCACTCAGCTTCTCTTTCTCTCTCTCTCACTCACAGCTTCTCTTTCTTTCTCTCTCTCTCTCTCTCACTCACAGCTTCTCTTTCTCTCTCTCTCATTCACAGCTACTCTTTCTCTCTCTCACACACAGCTTCTCTCTCTCTCTCTCTCACAGCTTCTCTTTCTCTCTCTCTCTCACTCACAGCTTCTCTTTCGCTTTCTCTCTCACACTCACAGCTTCTATTTCTCTCTCTCTCTCTCACTCACAGCTTCTCTTTCTCTCTCTCTCACTCACAGCTTCTCTTTCTCTCTCACTCACAGCTTCTCTTTCTCTCTCTCTCTCTCACTCACAGCTTCTCTCTCTCTCTCACTCACAGCTTCTCTTTCTCTCTCTCTCTCACTCACATCTTCTATTTCTCTCTCTGTCACACAGCTTCTCTTTCTCTCTATCTCTCTCACTCACAGCTTCGCTTTTCACTCTCTCTCACTCACAGCTTCTCTTTCTATCTCTCTCCCTCACAACTTCTCTTTCTCTCTCTCACTCACAGCTTCTCTTTCTCTTTCTCTCTCTCACTCACAGCTTCTCTTTCTTTCTTTCTCTCCCTCGCTCACTCACTCACTCACAGCTTCTCTTTCTCTCTCTGTCTCCCTCACTCACTGCTTATCTTTCTCTCTGTCTCATTGACTCACAGCTTCTCTCTCTCTCTCTCTCTCACTCACTCACTCACAGGTTCTATTTCTCTCTCTCACACACAGCTTCTCTTTCTCTCTATCTCTCTCACTCACAGCTTCTCTTTTCTCTCTCTCTCTCTCACTCACTCACAGCTTCTCTCTCTCTCACTCACTCACAGCTTCTCTTTCACTCTCTCTCTCACTCACTCACAGCTTCTCTCTCTCTGTCTCTCTCACTCACAGCTTCTCTTTCTCTCTCACACACACAGTTTCTCTTTCTCTCTCTCTATAACTCACTCACAACTTCTGTTTCTCTCTGTCTCTCACTCACAGCTTCAATTTCTCTCTCTCTCTCACTAACTCACAGCTTCTCCTTCTCTCTCTCTCACTCACAGCTTCTATTTCTCTCTCTCTCTCACAGCTTCTCATTCTCTCTCTCTCTCACTCACACACAGCTTCTCTTTCTCTCACTCTCTAACTCTCTCACTCACAGCTTCTCTTTCTCTCTCACTCACAGCATTTCTTTCTCTCTCTCTCTCTCACTCACGCTTCTCTTTCTCTCTCTGTCTCTCTCACACAGCTTCTTTTTCTCTCTCTCTCACTAACTCACAGCTTCTCTTTCTCTCTCTCTCACTCACTCACAGCTTCTCTTTCTCTCTCTATCTCTCTAACTCACAGTTTCTCTTTCTCTCTCTCTCACTCACTCACAGCTTCTCTCTCTGTCTCTCTCACTCACGGCTTCTATTTCTCTCTCTCTCACTCTCACAGCTACTCTTTCTCTCTCTCTCTCACACAGCTTTTCTCTCTTTCTCTCTCTCTCACTCACAGCTTCTCTTTATCTCTCTTTCTCACTCACTCACATCTTCTATTTCTCTCTCTCACACACAGCTTCTCTTTCTCTCTATCTCTCTGACTCACAGGTTCTATTTCACTCTCTGTCTCCCTTACTCACAGCTTCTCTTTCTCATTCTCTCTCTCACTCACAGCTTCTCTCTCTCTCTCTCTCTCACAGCTTCCCTCTCTCTCTCTCTCTCACTCACTCACTCACTCACAGCTTCTCTTTCTCTCTCTGTCTCTCTCCCTCACAGCTTCTCTTTCTCTCTCTCTAACAGCTTCTATTGGTCTCTCTCTCTCTCACTCACAGCTTCTCTCTCTCACTCACAGCTTCTCTTTCTCTCTCACTCACAGCTTCTCTTTCTCTCTCTCTCACTCACTCGCCGCTTCTCTTTTGCTCTCTCACTCACAGCTTCTCTTTCTCTCTCTCTCCACACAGCTTCTCTCTCTCTCTCTCTAACAGTTTCTCTTTCTCTCTCTCTCTCACTCACAGCTTCGCTTTCCCTCTCTCTCACTCATTCACCGCTTCTCTTTCTCTCTCTCACTCACAGCTTCTCTTTCTTTCTCTCTCTCTCTCACTCACAGCTTCTCTTTCTCTCTCTCTCTCACTCACAGCTTCTCTTTCTCTCTCTCTCTCATTCACAGCTACTCTTTCTCTCTCTCTCTCACAGCTTCTCTCTCTCTCTCTCACAGCTTCTCTCTCTCTCTCTCTCTCTCACTCACAGCTTCTCTTTCGCTTTCTCTCTCTCACTCACAGCTTCTATTTCTCTCTCTCTCTCTCACTCACAGCTTCTCTTTCTCTCTCACTCACAGCTTCTCTTTCTCTCTCTCTCTCTCACTCACAGCTTCTCTCTTTCTTTCTCTCTCTCTCACTCACAGCTTCTCTTTCTCTCTCTCTCTCACTCACATCTTCTATTTCTCTCTCTGTCACACAGCTTCTCTTTCTCTCTATCTCACTCACAGCTTCGCTTTTCACTCTCTCTCACTCACTCACAGCTTCTCTTTCTTTCTCTCCCTCACTCACTCACTCACAACTTCTCTTTCTCTCTCTCACTCACAGCTTCTCTTTCTCTTTCCCTCTCTCACTCACAGCTTCTCTTTCTTTCTCTCCCTCACTCACTCACTCACAGCTTCTCTTTCTCTCTCTGTCTCTCTCACTCACTGCTTCTCTTTCTCTCTGTCTCATTGACTCACAGCTTCTCTCTCTCTCACTCACTCACAGCTTCTCTTTCTCTCACTCACTCACTCACTCACAGGTTCTATTTCTCTCTCACACACACAGCTTCTCTTTCTCTCTATCTCTCACACTCACAGCTTCTCTTCTCTCTCTCTCTCTCTCATTCACAGCTACTCTTTCTCTCTCTCACTCACTCACAGCTTCTCTTTCTCTCTCTGTCTCTCTCACTCACTGCTTCTCTTTCTCTCTCTCTCACTCACTCACAGCTTCTCTCTCTCTCTCTCACTCACAGCTTCTCTTTCTCTCTCTCTCACTCACTCACAGCTTCTCTCTCTCTGTCTCTCTCACTCACAGCTTCTCTTTCTCTCTCACACACACAGTTTCTCTTTCTCTCTCTCTATAACTCACTCACAACTTCTGTTTCTCTCTGTCTCTCACTCACAGCTTCAATTTCTCTCTCTCTCACTAACTCACAGATTCTCCTTCTCTATCTCTCACTCACAGCTTCTATTTCTCTCTCTCTCTCTCACAGCTTCTCATTCTCTCTCTCTCTCACTCACACACAGCTTCTCTTTCTCTCTCTCTCTAACTCTCTCACTCACAGCTTCTGTTTCTCTCTCACTCACAGCATTTCTTTCTCTCTCTCTCACTCACGCTTCTCTTTCTCTCTCTGTCTCTCTCACACAGCTTCATTTTCTCTCTCTCTCACTAACTCACAACTTCGCTTTCTCTCTCTCTCACTCACACACAGCTTCTCTTTCTCTCTCTATCTCTCTAACTCACAGTTTCTCTTTCTCTCTCTTTCACTCACTCACAGCTTCTCTCTCTGTCTCTCTCACTCACGGCTTCTATTTCTCTCTCACTCTCACAGCTACTCTTTCTCTCTCTCTCACACAGCTTTTCTCTCTTTCTCTCTCTCTCTCACTCACAGCTTCTCTTTATCTCTCTCTCTCACTTCTTCTATTTCTCTCTCTGTCACACAGCTTCTCTTTCTCTCTATCTCTCTGACTCACAGGTTCTATTTCACTCTCTGTCTCCCTTACTCACAGCTTCTCTCTCTATCTCTCTCACTCACAGCTTCTCTTTCTCATTCTCTCTCTCACTCACAGCTTCTCTCTCTCTCTCTCTCACTCACAGCTTCCCTCTCTCTCTCTCACTCACTCACTCACTCACTCACAGCTTCTCTTTCTCTCTCTGTCTCTCTCCCTCACAGCTTCTCTTTCTCTCTCTCTCTCTTACAGCTTCTATTGGTCTCTCTCTCTCTCACTCACAGCTTCTCTCTCTCTCTCACAGCTTCTCTTTCTCTCTCACTCACAGCTTCTCTTTCTCTCTCTCTCACTCACTCGCCGCTTCTCTTTTGCTCTCTCACTCACAGCTTCTCTTTCTCTCTCTCTCCACACAGCTTCTCTCTCTCTCTCTAACAGTTTCTCTCTCTCTCTCTCTCACTCACAGCTTCGCTTTCCCTCTCTCTCACTCATTCACCGCTTCTCTTTCACTCTCTCACTCATAGCTTCTCTTTCTCTCTTACAGCTTCTTTCTCTCTCACTCACTCACAGTATCTCTTTCTCTCACTCTCTCACTCACTCAAACCTTCACTTTCTCTATCTATCTCACTCATAGCTTCTCTTTCTCTCTCTCACTCACAGCTTCTCTCTCTCTCTCTCTCACTCACAGCTTCTCTTTCTCTCTCTCACTCACAGCTTCTCTTTCTCTCTCTATCTCTCTAACTCACAGCTTCTCTTTCTCTCTCACTCACTCACAGGTTCTCTCTCTGTCTCTCTCACTCACGGCTTCTATTTCTCTCTCTCTCACTCTCACAGGTACTCTTTCTCTCTCACACACACACAGCTTTTCTCTCTTTCTCTCTCTCACTCACTCACAGCTTCTCTTTATCTCTCTCTCTCACTCACTCAAATCTTCTATTTCTCTCTCTCTCTCACAGCTTCTCTTTCTCTCTATCTCTCTGACTCACAGGTTCTATTTCACTCTCTGTCTCCCTCCCTCACAGCTTCTCTCTCTAGCTCTCTCACTCAGAGCTTCTCTTTCTCATTCTCTCTCTCACTCACAGCTTCTATCTCTAGCTCTCTCACTCACAGCTTCCCTCTCTCTCACTCTCTCACTCACTCACTCACAGCTTCTCTTTCTCTCTCTGTCTCTCTCCCTCACAGCTTCTCTTTCTCTCTCTCTCTCTAACAGCTTCTATTGGTCTCTCTCTCTCACTCACAGCTTCTCTCTCTCTCTCTCACTCACAGCTTCTCTTTCTCTCTCACTCACAGCTTCTCTTTCTCTCTCTCTCACTCACTCACCGCTTCTCTTTTGCTCTCTCACTCACAGCTTCTCTTTTTCTCTCTCTCTCCACACAGCTTCTCTCTCTATATCTCTCTCTAACAGTTTCTCTTTCTCTCTCTCTCTCACTCACAGCTTCGCTTTCCCTCTCTCTCACTCATTCACAGCTTCTCTTTCACTCTCTCACTCATAGCTTCTCTTTCTCTCTCACAGCTTCTTTCTCTCTCTCTCACAGTATCTCTTTCTCACACTCTCTCACTCAGTCAAACCTTCACTTTCTCTATCTCTCTCACTCATAGCTTCTCTTTCTCTCTCTCACTCACAGCTTCTCTGTCTCTCTCTCTCACTCACAGCTTCTCTTTCTCTCTCTCTCTTGCTCACTCACAGGTTCTATTTCTCTCTCTATCTCCCTCACTCACAGCTTCTCTTTCTCTCTCTCTCTCACACTCACAGCTTTTTTGCTTTCTCTCTTTCACTCACAGCTTCTCTTTCTCTCTCTCTCTCTCTCACTCACAGCTTCTCTTTCTCTCTCTCTCACTCACAGATTCTCTTTCTCTCTCTCTCATTCACAGCTACTCTTTCTCTCTCTCTCACACAGCTTCTCTCTCTCTCACTCACAGCTTCTCTTTCTCTCTCTCTCTCTCTTGCTCACTCACAGGTTCTATTTCTCTCTCTGTCTCCCTCACTCAAAGCTTCTCTTTCTCTCTCTCTCTCTCACTCACAGCTTCTCTTTCACTTTCTCTCTCTCACTCACAGCTTCTCTTTCTCTCTCTCTCTCTCACTCACAGCATCTCTTTCTCTCTCTCTCACTCACAGCTTCTCTTTCTCTCTCTCACTCACAGCTTCTATTTCTCTCTCTCTCTCACTCACAGCTTCTCTTTCTCTCTCTCTCTCACTCACAGCTTCTCTTTCTCTCTCTCTCTCTCACTCACATCTTCTATTTCTCTCTCTCTCACAGCTTCTCTTTCTCTCTATCTCTCTCACTCACAGCTTCTCTTTTCTCTCTCTCTCACTCACTCACAGCTTCTCTTTCTCTCTCTCTCTCACTCACAGCTTCTCTTTCTCTCTCTCTCACTCACAGCTTCTCGTTCTTTCTCTCCCTCCCTCACTCACTCACAGCTACTTTTCTCTCTCTGTCTCGCTCACTCACTGCTTCTCTTTCTCTCTGTCTCACTGACTCACAGCTTCTCTCTCTCACTCACTCACTCACATCTTCTCTTTCTCTCTTTCTGTCACTAACACACAACTTCTGTTTCTCTCTCTCTCACTAACTCACAGCTTCTCCTTCTCTCTCTCTCACTCACTCACAGCTACTCTTTCTCTCTCTCTCTAACTCTCTCACTCACAGCTTCTCTTTCTCTCTCCCTCACAGCTTTTCTTTCTCTCTCTCTCACTCACTCACGCTTCTCTTTCTCACTCTGTCTCTCTCACGCAGCTTCTCTTTCTCTCTCTCTCACTAACTCACAGCTTCTCTTTCTCTAACTCTCACTCACTCACAGCTTCTCTTTCTCTCTCTCTCCCACTCACTCACATCTTCTATTTCTCTCTCTTTCTCACAGCTTCTCTTTCTCTCAATCTCTCTCACTCACAGCTTCTCTTTTCTCTCTCACGCACTCACAGCTTCTCTTTCTCTCTCTCTCCCTCACAGCTTCTCTTTCTTTCTCTCTCTCTCACTCACAGCTTCTCTTTCTCTCTCTCACTCACAGCTTCTCTCTCTCTCTCTCTCCCTCACAGCTTCTCTTTCTCTCTCTCTCACTCACAGCTTCTCTTTCTCTCTCTCTCTCTCATTCACAGCTACTCTTTCTCTCTCTATCACAGCTTCTCTCTCTCTCACAAACACACAGCTTCTCTTTCTCTCTCTCTCTTGCTCACTCACAGGTTCTATTTCTCTCTCTGTCTCCCTCACTCACAGCTTCTCTTTCTCTCTCTCTCTCACTCACAGCTTCTCTTTCGCTTTCTCTCTCTCACTCACAGATTCTCTTTCTCTCTCTCTCTCACTCACAGCTTCTCTCTCTCTCTCTCACTCACAGCTTCTCTTTCTCTCTCTCACTCACAGCTTCTCTTTCTTTCTCTCTTTCTCACTCACAGCTTCTCTCTCTCTCACACACACACAGCTTCTCTTTCTCTCTATCTCTCTCACTCACAGCTTCTCTTTTCTCTCTCTCTCTAACTCTCTCACACACAGCTTCTCTTTCTCTCTCACTAACAGTTTTTCTTTCTCTCTCTCTCCCTCTCACTCACTCACGCTTCTCTTTCTCTCTCTGTCTCTCTCACACAGCTTCTTTTTCTCTCTCACTCACTAACTCACAGCTTCTCTTTCTCTCTCTCTCACTCACTCAGAGCTTCTCTTTCTCTCTCTATCTCTCTAACTCACAGCTTCTCTTTCTCTCTCTCTCACTCACTCTCTCACAGCTTCTCTCTCTGTCTCTCTCACTCACGGCTTCTATTTCTCTCTCTCTCACTCACTCACAGCTTCTCTTTCTCTCTCTCTCCCTCACAGCTTCTCTTTCTCTCTCTCTCTCACTCACAGCTTCTCTTTGTCTTTCTCTCTCACTCACAGTGTCTCTTTCTTTCTCTCCCTCCCTCACTCACTCACAGTTTCTCTTTCTCTCTCTGTCTCTCTCACTCACTGCTTCTCTTTCTCTCTGTCTCACTGACTCACAGCTTCTCTCTCTCTCTCACTCACTCACAGCTTCTCTTTCTCTCTTTCTCTCACTCACTCACAGCTTCTCTTTCTCTCTCTCTCTCACTCACTCACTCACTCACAGGTTCTATTTCTCTCTCACACACACAGCTTCTCTTTCTCTCTATCTCTCTCAATCACAGCTACTCTTTTCTCTCTCTCTCTCATTCACAGCTACTCTTTCTCTCTCTCTCACTCACTCACAGCTTCTCTATCTCTCTCTCTCACTCACAGCTTCTCTTTCTCTCACTCTCTCACTCACTCACAGCTTTTCTCTATCTGTCTCTCTCACTCACAGCTTCTCTTTCTCTCTCACACACACAGCTTCTCTTTCACTCTCTCTCTCACACACAGCTTCTCTTTCTCTCTCTCTCTCTAACTCACTCACAACTTCTGTTTCTTTCTGTCTCTCACTCACAGCTTCAATTTCTCTCTCTCTCACTAACTCACAGCTTCTCCTTCTCTCTCTCTCACTCACTCACAGCTTCTCTTTCTCTCTCTCTCTCACAGCTTCTCATTCTCTCTCTCTCTCACTCACACACAGCTTCTCTTTCTCTCTCTCTCTAACTCTCTCACACACAGCTTCTCTTTCTCTCTCACTAACAGCTTTTCTTTCTCTCTCTCTCTCTCTCACTCACTCACGCTTCTCTTTCTCTCTCTGTCTCTCTCACACAGCTTCTTTTTCTCTCTCACTCACTAACTCACAGCTTCTCTTTCTCTCTCTCTCACTCACTCAGAGCTTCTCTTTCTCTCTCTATCTCTCTAACTCACAGCTTCTCTTTCTCTCTCTCTCACTCACTCACTCACAGCTTCTCTCTCTGTCTCTCTCACTCACGGCTTCTATTTCTCTCTCTCTCACACTCTCACAGCTACTATTTCTCTCTCTCTCACAGCTTTTCTCTCTTTCTCTCACTCACTCACAGCTTCTCTTTATCTCTCTCTTTCACTCACGCACATCTTCTATTTCTCTTTCTCTCTCTCTCTTGCTCACTCACAGGTTCTATTTCTCTCTCTGTCTCCCTCACTCAAAGCTTCTCTTTCTCTCTCTCTCTCTCACTCACAGCTTCTCTTTCACTTTCTCTCTCTCACTCACAGCTTCTCTTTCTCTCTCTCTCTCTCACTCACAGCATCTCTTTCTCTCTCTCTCTCACTCACAGCTTCTCTTTCTCTCTCTCACTCACAGCTTCTATTTCTCTCTCTCTCTCTCACTCACAGCTTCTCTTTCTCTCTCTCTCTCACTCACAGCTTCTCTTTCTCTCTCTCTCTCACTCACATCTTCTATTTCTCTCTCTCTCACAGCTTCTCTTTCTCTCTATCTCTCTCACTCACAGCTTCTCTTTTCTCTCTCTCTCACTCACTCACAGCTTCTCTTTCTCTCTCTCTCTCACTCACAGCTTCTCTTTCTCTCTCTCTCTCACTCACAGCTTCTCTTTCTTTCTCTCCCTCACTCACTCACTCACAGCTACTTTTCTCTCTCTGTCTCGCTCACTCACTGCTTCTCTTTCTCTCTGTCTCACTGACTCACAGCTTCTCTCTCTCTCTCTCACTCACTCACATCTTCTCTTTCTCTCTTTCTGTCACTAACACACAACTTCTGTTTCTCTCTCTCTCACTAACTCACAGCTTCTCCTTCTCTCTCTCTCACTCACTCACAGCTACTCTTTCTCTCTCTCTCTAACTCTCTCACTCACAGCTTCTCTTTCTCTCTCCCTCACAGCTTCTCTTTCTCTCTCTCTCACTCACTCACGCTTCTCTTTCTCGCTCTGTCTCTCTCACACAGCTTCTCTTTCTCTCTCTCTCACTAACTCACAGCTTCTCTTTCTCTAACTCTCACTCACTCACAGCTTCTCTTTCTCTCTCTCTCCCACTCACTCACATCTTCTATTTCTCTCTCTTTCTCACAGCTTCTCTTTCTCTCTATCTCTCTCACTCACAGCTTCTCTTTTCTCTGTCACGCACTCACAGCTTCTCTTTCTCTCTCTCTCCCTCACAGCTTCTCTTTCTCTCTCTCTCTCACTCACAGCTTCTCTTTCTCTCTCTCACTCACAGCTTCTCTCTCTCTCTCCCTCACAGCTTCTCTTTCTCTCTCTCTCACTCACAGCTTCTCTCTCTCTCTCTCTCTCTCATTCATAGCTACTCTTTCTCTCTCTCACACAGCTTCTCTCTCTCTCACAAACACACAGCTTCTCTTTCTCTCTCTCTCTTGCTCACTCACAGGTTCTATTTCTCTCTCTGTCTCCCTCACTCACGGCTTCTCTTTCTCTCTCTCTCTCACTCACAGCTTCTCTTTCGCTTTCTCTCTCTCACTCACAGATTCTCTTTCTCTCTCTCTCTCACTCACAGCTTCTCTCTCTCTCTCTCACTCACAGCTTCTCTTTCTCTCTCTCACTCACAGCTTCTCTTTCTCTCTTTCTTTCTCACTCACAGCTTCTCTCTCTCTCACACACACACAGCTTCTCTTTCTCTCTATCTCTCTCACTCACAGCTTCTCTTTTCTCTCTCTCTCACTCACTCACAGCTTCTCTTTCTCTCTCTCTCCCTCACAGCTTCTCTTTCTCTCTCTCTCTCACTCACAGCTTCTCTTTGTCTTTCTCTCTCACTCACAGCGTCTCTTTCTTTCTCTCCCTCCCTCACTCACTCACAGCTTCTCTTTCTCTCTCTGTCTCTCTCACTCACTGCTTCTCTTTCTCTCTGTCTCACTGACTCACAGCTTCTCTCTCTCTCTCACTCACTCACAGCTTCTCTTTCTCTCTTTCTCTCACTCACTCACAGCTTCTCTTTCTCTCTCTCTCTCACTCACTCACTCACAGGTTCTATTTCTCTCTCACACACACAGCTTCTCTTTCTCTCTATCACTCTCAATCACAGCTACTCTTTTCTCTCTCTCTCTCATTCACAGCTACTCTTTCTCTCTCTCTCACTCACTCACAGCTTCTCTATCTCTCTCTCTCACTCACAGCTTCTCTTTCTCTCACTCTCTCACTCACTCACAGCTTTTCTCTATCTGTCTCTCTCACTCACAGCTTCTCTTTCTCTCTCACACACACAGCTTCTCTTTCACTCTCTCTCTCACACACAGCTTCTCTTTCTCTCTCTCTCTCTAACTCACTCACAACTGTTTCTTTCTGTCTCTCACTCACAGCTTCAATTTCTCTCTCTCTCACTAACTCACAGCTTCTCCTTCTCTCTCTCTCACTCACTCACAGCTTCTCTTTCTCTCTCTCTCTCACAGCTTCTCATTCTCTCTCTCACTCACTCACACACAGCTTCTCTCTCTCTCTCTAACTCTCTCACACACAGCTTCTCTTTCTCTCTCGCTAACAGCTTTTCTTTCTCTCTCTCTCTCTCACTCACTCACGCTTCTCTTTCTCTCTCTGTCTCTCTCACACAGCTTCTTTTTCTCTCTCACACACTAACTCACAGCTTCTCTTTCTCTCTCTCTCACTCACTCAGAGCTTCTCTTTCTCTCTCTATCTCTCTAACTCACAGCTTCTCTTTCTCTCTCTCTCACTCATTCACTCACAGCTTCTCTCTCTGTCTCTCTCACTCACGGCTTCTATTTCTCTCTCTCTCACACTCTCACAGCTACTATTTCTCTCTCTCTCACAGCTTTTCTCTCTTTCTCTCACTCACTCACAGCTTCTCTTTATCTCTCTCTTTCACTCACTCACATCTTCTATTTCTCTCTCTCTCACAGCTTCTCTTTCTCTCTATGACTCACAGGTTCTATTTCACTCTCTGTCTCCCTCACACAGCTTCTCTCTCTATCTCTCTCACTCACAGCTTCTCTTTCTCATTCTCTCTCTCACTCACAGCTTCTCTTTCTCTCTCTCTCTCTCTCTCACTCACAGCTTCTCTCTCTCTCTCTCTCTCTCACTCACTCACTCACTCACAGCTTCTCTTTCTCTCTCTGTCTCTCTCCCTCACAGCTTCTCTTTCTCTCTTTCTCTCTAACAGCTTCCATTGGTCTCTCTCTCTCACTCACAGCTTCTCTCTCTCTCTCACTCACAGCTTCTCTTTCTCTCTCACTCACAGCTTCTCTCTCTCTCTCTCTCACTCACTCACCGCTTCTCTTTTGCTCTCTCACTCACAGCTTCTCTTTCTCTCTCTCTCACACAGCTTCTCTTTCTTTCTCACTCACAACTTCTCTTTCTCTCTCTCACTCACTCACTCACTCACTCACAGCTTCTCTTTCTCTCTCTCTCCACACAGCTTCTCTCTCTCTCTCTCTCTAACAGTTTCTCTTTCTCTCTCTCTCACTCACAGCTTCGCTTTCCCTCTCTCTCACTCATTCACCGCTTCTTTTTCACTCTCTCACTCATAGCTTCTCTTTCTCTCTCAGAGCTTCTTTCTCTCTCTCTCACTCACAGTATCTCTTTCTCTCGCTCTCTCACTCACTCAAACCTTCACTTTCTCTATCTCTCTCACTCATAGCTTCTCTTTCTCTCTCTCACTCTCAGCTTCTCTCTGTCTCCCTCACTCACAGCTTCTCTTTCTCTCTCTCTCTCTCTCTCTCACTCACAGCTTCTCTTTTGCTTTCTCTCTCTCACTCACAGCTTATCTTTCTCTCTCTCTCATTCACAGCTACTCTTTCTCTCTCTCACTCTCAGCTTCTCTCTCTCTCACTCACTCACAGCTTCATTTCTCTCTCTCTCTTGCTCACTCACAGGTTCTATTTCTCTCTCTGTCTCCCTCACTCACAGCTTCTCTTTCTCTCTCTCTCTCTCTCACTCACAGCTTCTCTTTTGCTTTCTCTCTCTCACTCACAGCTTCTCTTTCTCTCTCTCTCTCTCACTCACATCTTCTCTTTCTCTCACTCACAGCTTATCTTTCTCTCTCTCTCATTCACAGCTACTCTTTCTCTCTCTCACACACAGCTTCTCTCTCTCTCTCACTCACAGCTTCTCTTTCTCTCTCTCTCTTGCTCACTCACAGGTTCTATTTCTCTCTCTGTCTCCCGCACTCAAAGCTTCACTTTCTCTCTCTCTCTCTCTCACAGCTTCTCTTTCGCTTTCTCTCTCTCACTCACAGCTTCTCTTTCTCTCTCTCTCTCTCACTCACAGCTTCTCTTTCTCTCTCTCTCTCTCACACTCACAGCTTCTCTTTCTCTCTCTCATTCACAGCTTCTCTTTCTCTCTCTCTCACTCACTCACAGCTTCTCACTCTCTCTCTCTCTCACTAACTCACAGCTTCTCCTTCTCTCTCTCTCACTCACTCACAGCTTCTCTTTCTCTCTCTCTCTCACAGCTTCTCATTCTCTCTCTCTCTCACTCACACACAGCTTCTCTTTCTCTCTCTCTCTAACTCTCTCACACACAGCTTCTCTTTCTCTCTCACTACCAGCTTTTCTTTCTCTCTCTCTCTCTCACTCACTCACGCTTCTCTTTCTCTCTCTGTCTCTCTCACACAGCTTCTTTTTCTCTCTCACTCACTAACTCACAGCTTCTCTTTCTCTCTCTCTCACTCACTCAGAGCTTCTCTTTCTCTCTCTATCTCTCTAACTCACAGCTTCTCTTTCTCTCTCTCTCACTCACTCACTCACAGCTTCTCTCTCTGTCTCTCTCACTCACGGCTTCTATTTCTCTCTCTCTCACACTCTCACAGCTACTATTTCTCTCTCTCTCACAGCTTTTCTCTCTTTCTCTCACTCACTCACAGCTTCTCTTTATCTCTCTCTTTCACTCACTCACATCTTCTATTTCTCTCTCTCTCACAGCTTCTCTTTCTCTCTATCTCTGACTCACAGGTTCTATTTCACTCTCTGTCTCCCTCACACAGCTTCTCTCTCTATCTCTCTCACTCACAGCTTCTCTTTCTCATTCTCTCTCTCACTCACAGCTTCTCTTTCTCTCTCTCTCTCTCTCTCACTCACAGCTTCTCTCTCTCTCTCTCTCTCACTCACTCCCTCACTCACAGCTTCTCTTTCTCTCTCTGTCTCTCTCCCTCACTGTAGGAATGCATCTGGATTCTGTCTTGCCTGTCTTCTGACACATATTGTAAACAAGGCCTCTTTGCCTGAGAGACAACGCTGTACTTTAGGCATGCGTAGAAAAGTGAGAGAAATTCTTTCTCCTTATTTGGGTTCTGACATTCTGATTTATTATGTAGGTTAAGTTTCGTTTCTGGTATACAATGCTTGCTCAAGTTTCGTTTCTGAGAGTCTCTGCCTAAAATAAAGAAAAGGCTTCACTAGCGTTTGACCAGCCAAAGCGAGCAGTCGTGTCTGTTTTTGTCTGTCTCTGTTTCTCCCTACAAAAAGCCTAATGAAGCAGGACTTCATGGGACTGATTGCTATCTTAAAGATCTGAGGATAAAACTGCTGCTAATGAGGCTGGCTGATTGAGAAGATATCTTTACATGAATCAAATCCCAACAAGTGGTGCCCCATGTGAGGCGATTGAATGAACTTCAAAGGACTCTCTGTGAAAGCTGCTTCAGCATTTAGCATCTAATTAACACCCCATAATTGGCGACCGGGGACAAGGTCTCTTTTACCCCCGACCGGGAAGGTCATAAATCGAGCTCGAAAATTCATCCAAAGTCAACTTTGGGTCCCATATATAGGGTAAGTGGAAAGAGAAAAATATATTTTTTTATCATGGGGTGTTTGCTTTCTTCAGAAATGCAGGAACTTTGTAAAGATATCTCAGATCTTTTGCATGAGAATGGGTGAAAGGTAGATGAGAAGAAGATACAGCAGCTGGTTAAAGTTATAGCAAAAATCTGTCCTTGGTTTAAATATGAAGGTCTGGACTTAAAACAGTGGAAACAGATTGGGAGAGAAATGCAGAAGCATAATGGAATTTCTGTGTCAATATTATTTACATGGGAGGAAATTGAAGGCTGCCTTCAGAGACTTACTCCAAAAAATATTTTATTGTCTCAAAGACTTGATGGCCATCCCCTCCCACAGCCTTTGCCTTCAGAGAAAAGGGGGGCCATTGCAACTGTTCCTCCATCATATGAGAAACAACAGACTCCTGATGGGGATGGAGGTAGAAAAGGAGATGGGCAATTATGTCCTGACTTGCAACAATCAAGTCCTTTTAGCCCTACAAAAGACCTGTTCTCTGCTGCGTTAACTACAGCTGTGCTGGATATGGAACCTGTTGATGTATATCCAGTGAACAGAGAGCCGCTTGCAAATGAGACTGTTGCAATACTAGTGCCAGCTGATGGGGAACAAATGGTAGGGAACTCATCACAGATTGAAGCTGTTAATGCATGCAGAGTGGCAGAAAGCAAGGACTGTGTTTCAAAGAGCAGCTTAGGGGATCTCAGCCCCCCCGTGAAGCAACCCTCATCACAAAAGCAGGAGAAGCTGAGTAGTAAATTTGATACCTCACGTTTGGGCAGGAAGATCCTACAGAAATGGAAGGATGGCCCAAAGGAGGAACGCACAAAACCCAAGACAAAAAAGGGGTGCAAGTACAAACTAACAGATGCAGGTTGTCATAAGGTTGAGAATCATATGCTGCAGATGACAGAAGTCCAGAGGAGGAGGGGGATGAATCCCGCCTCGAACGACAACAGACTGTGGCAAAAATACAAGGAGTTTTTGGCTGATTTTGAATTGCCCAACCCTCAAACAAAGAGACCCAGAGTGAGCTGTTCCAAGTTTGTTCATACCTCTTCGGCCTGCCTTGCAAATGGGTGTGGCTGGAGCATGAAGGAATGTGTGTCTGCCTGAAAAGCTGAAAAGGGGGGTTGTGGGGGATTGTCTTGGGAAGTCAGTGAGACTTAATTTATGGCTTAATTTCAACTTGCCATGCCAAGGACTGTGCTGGAGAGGAGATGGTGTTTCAGAGAGCTTCAATCAAGATTGGGACTTTTAATTTGGACATTTTAATTGGACTAAAAAGGAAAAAAAGTTTGTGTGGACTTAAAAAAAAGAATTGGCTTTGTTTGAATTATAAGACCTGACAGCCTTTTTAAGAAATTGTCTACCTGCTCATGCTAATGAGATTTGTACTGTATTTGAGTTACCATGCTATGTTGATTATAAGTTATTGAATGCCTCTTTCACTTTACATCCAGTGGGAGAAGAAGAAATTTAATGCCTTACTCATGTAATTGGGTAGTAAGAATTGCTTTCTAGAATGCTATAGAGGCCTCCTTCATGTAAGGAAGAAAAAAAAATGTTCATGTCTTGTTTATGCTTAAATGTTTTGCTTATTCTTTTGCAGGAGAAAGATCTGTCTTTGCTTATGTTATGTATTGTCTTATGAAACTGCATATCTCAGGGTACCTCCAGAAGCACATGGAAGAGGTTTCAGTACTCTACACATGTAATTGGGTTTGTGATATTGCATTTGTGTTATATGTCACTCATGTTTCATGTTTAGTTACATGGTACTAGTAATAACAGGGCATGCTCCTGTTTCTTAGGGGAGTGTCTTCCTAAGCCATTGGTCATTTATTGGCAACAAGGGAATCCTGAGTGGAAGGATTCCTGCTCGAGCGATCCGCCCATGGAGAGAGAAGAAGGTTACTCAGCTCCAGGATGGTGGTTCACCAGTAAACTAAATGTGCTGACATTTGTTTTCTTTCTTACTGTGCTTCCAGCTGTAAGAACAATACCTCATGGGGGCAACCCCAACTTTTGGATGACATTCAAGAAATACACTAAAGGACTTTGTTTCTGCTGTCATAGTTCTGGAGTCTGGAATAGTAAATGGAAGTACTGGACTCAAGCACAAAGGGTTTTGTGGAATGTAGGCAATTATACGGGTTGTGATGATTATTTTTGGTTATGGGGTAGTTATAACAGTTCTTATAAGCTTAATTATACCTTGTTTAACACTACTATTGAAGATATATATGATGTATTTCCTATGTTTACTCCTGATTATTCTGCTATAGATAGTGGTTCAATTTGCAATGGATGGCAAATCAAGGATCCTAACATGTGGTTCTTTTTTAATGGAGTTGCCACGAATTTCCATCCAGGACAATATCAATATGCAGCATTGGGTTATTTTACCTTACCCGTACAAGTGCAAATGCCGCCTCAGGCACATGCACGGCGCCGGAGAGCTGCTGCCGGCCCGATGGGTTCTGGTTGCAATGATGAAGTGATAAACGATGTTCAGCTGTCTGATGGTAGCTCCTGGGGGAGAGCTATAGGGAGTGCTATCACTGGCGCACTCACATTGGGATCATACCCAGGTGTCATTTCCCAGGAGAATAGAAGGTCCATTTTGGGACTCACCTGTAGGCTGGAGAAATCAATCAATGCCACAGGGAGGGTCATACGGGATCTTCAAATGGAAATCACTGAGCTTCATCAAGACCAAATGCAGGACAGACTGGCCATAGATTACCTGTTAGCAAAATACGGAGGATTTTGTAAACTGGTCGGGAACCAGGGATGTCGGATAAAATTCCAGGATTTGAATAATACTATTGAGAAAGAACTTCAGAATTTACAGGAGAGTATTACTAACAATGTACGCACTGATGTTAATCTCTTTGATTGGGTGACTTCTTGGTTGCCTGATTTATCTGTCCTTAGACAAGTTTTCTTTTATGGGTTTATTATTATTATCTGCTTTATACCTTTGTATTTTTGCATTACTTGTATTCCTAATCTTATTTCTATGTGTAACACATGTCCACTGCGTAGAAGGGAGACATCGAGTTTTGCACGACGGCAATTGTACTCAATGAGGTATCATCCTTCGGAACAAAGTACCATGAGTCAGGAGGGGTACGATGTCCAGGAGGACAGTGATGATGTATATGGAGGAGTAGTTATGGAGTATGATGACATGCAGGGGTATGATTAGCCGTCCCTCTCTCAAATTTAAATGAAAAAGGAGGACATGTAGGAATGCATCTGGATTCTGTCTTGCCTGTCTTCTGACACATATTGTAAACAAGGCCTCTTTGCCTGAGAGACAACGCTGTACTTTAGGCATGCGTAGAAAAGTGAGAGAAATTCTTTCTCCTTATTTGGGTTCTGACATTCTGATTTATTATGTAGGTTAAGTTTCGTTTCTGGTATACAATGCTTGCTCAAGTTTCGTTTCTGAGAGTCTCTGCCTAAAATAAAGAAAAGGCTTCAGTAGCGTTTGACCAGCCAAAGAGAGCAGTCGTGTCTGTTTTTGTCTGTCTCTGTTTCTCCCTACAAAAAGCCTAATGAAGCAGGACTTCATGGGACTGATTGCTATCTTAAAGATCTGAGGATAAAACTGCTGCTAATGAGGCTGGCTGATTGAGAAGATATCTTTACATGAATCAAATCCCAACACCTCACAGCTTCTCTTTCTCTCTTTCTCTCTAACAGCTTCTATTGGTCTCTCTCTCTCACTCACAGCTTCTCTCTCTCTCTCACTCACAGCTTCTCTTTCTCTCTCACTCACAGCTTCTCTCTCTCTCTCACTCACTCACCGCTTCTCTTTTGCTCTCTCACTCACAGCTTCTCTTTCTCTCTCTCTCACACAGCTTCTCTTTCTTTCTCACTCACAACTTCTCTTTCTCTCTCTCACTCACTCACTCACTCACTCACAGCTTCTCTTTCTCTCTCTCTCCACACAGCTTCTCTCTCTCTCTCTCTCTCTAACAGTTTCTCTTTCTCTCTCTCTCACTCACAGCTTCGCTTTCCCTCTCTCTCACTCATTCACCGCTTCTCTTTCACTCTCTCACTCATAGCTTCTATTTCTCTCTCAGAGCTTCTTTCTCTCTCTCTCACTCACAGTATCTCTTTCTCTCGCTCTCACTCACTCAAACCTTCACTTTCTCTATCTCTCTCACTCATAGCTTCTCTTTCTCTCTCTCACTCTCAGCTTCTCTCTCTCTCTCACTCACAGCTTCATTTCTCTCTCTCTCTTGCTCACTCACAGGTTCTATTTCTCTCTCTGTCTCCCTCACTCACAGCTTCTCTTTCTCTCTCTCTCTCTCTCACTCACAGCTTCTCTTTTGCTTTCTCTCTCTCACTCACAGCTTCTCTTTCTCTCTCTCTCTCACTCACAGCTTCTCTTTCTCTCACTCACAGCTTATCTTTCTCTCTCTCTCATTCACAGCTACTCTTTCTCTCTCTCACACACAGCTTCTCTCTCTCTCTCACTCACAGCTTCTCTTTCTCTCTCTCTCTTGCTCACTCACAGGTTCTATTTCTCTCTCTGTCTCCCGCACTCAAAGCTTCACTTTCTCTCTCTCTCTCACTCACAGCTTCTCTTTCGCTTTCTCTCTCTCACTCACAGCTTCTCTTTCTCTCTCTCTCTCTCACTCACAGCTTCTCTTTCTCTCTCTCTCTCACACTCACAGCTTCTCTTTCTCTCTCTCATTCACAGCTTCTCTTTCTCTCTCTCTCACTCACTCACAGCTTCTCACTCTCTCTCTCTCACTCACGCTTCTCTTTCTCACTCTGTCTCTCTCACACAGCTTCTCTTTCTCTCTCTCTCACTAACTCACAGCTTCTCTTTCTCTAACTCTCACTCACTCACAGCTTCTCTTTCTCTCTCTCTCCCACTCACTCACATCTTCTATTTTTCTCTCTTTCTCACAGCTTATCTTTCTCTCTATCTCTCTCACTCACAGCTTCTCTTTTCTCTCTCACGCACTCACAGCTTCTCTTTCTCTCTCTCTCCCTCACAGCTTCTCTTTCTCTCTCTCTCACTCACATCTTCTCTTTCTCTCTCTCACTCACAGCTTCTCTCTCTCTCACTCTCTCTCTCCCTCACAGCTTCTCTTTCTCTCTCTCTCACTCACAGCTTCTCTCTCTCTCTCTCACTCACTCACCGCTTCTCTTTTGCTCTCTCACTCACAGCTTCTCTTTCTCTCTCACACACACAGCTTCTCTTTCTTTCTCACTCACAACTTCTCTTTCTCTCTCTCACTCACTCAATCACTCACTCACAGCTTCTCTTTCTCTCTCTCTACACATAGCTTCTCTTTATCTCTCTCTCTCACTCACTCACAGCTTCTCTCTCTCTCTCACTCACTCACAGCTTCTCTTTCTCTCTCTCTCTCACTCACTCACAGCTTTTCTCTATCTGTCTCTCTCACTCACAGCTTCTCTTTCTCTCTCACACAAACAGCTTCTCTTTCACTCTCTCTCTCTCACACACAGCTTCTCTTTCTCTCTCTCTCTCTAACTCACTCACAACTTCTGTTTCTTTCTATCTCTCACTCACAGCTTCAATTTCTCTCTCTCACTAACTCACAGCTTCTCCTTCTCTCTCTCTCACTCACACACAGCTTCTCTTTCTCTCTCTCTCTAACTCTCTCACTCACAGCTTCTCTTTCTCTCTCACTCACAGCTTTTCTTTCTCTCTCTCTCTCTCACTCACTCACACTTCTCTTTCTCTCTCTGTCTCTCTCACACAGCTTCTTTTTCTCTCTCTCTCACTAACTCACAGCTTCTCTTTCTCTCTCTCTCACTCACGCACAGCTTCTCTTTCTCTCTCTATCTCTCTAACTCACAGCTTCTCTTTCTCTCTCTCACTCACTCACAGCTTCTCTCTCTGTCTCTCTCACTCACGGCTTCTATTTCTCTCTCTCTCTCACGCTCACAGCTACTATTTCTCTCTCTCTCACAGCTTTTCTCTCTTTCTCTCACTCACTCACAGCTTCTCTTTATCTCTCTCTTTCACTCACTCACACCTTCTATTTCTCTCTCTCTCTCTCACAGCTTCTCTTTCTCTCTATCTCTCTGACTCACAGGTTCTATTTCACTCTCTGTCTCCCTCACTCACAGCTTCTCTCTCTATCTCTCTCACTCACAGCTTCTCTTTCTCATTCTCTCTCTCACTCACAGCTTCTCTTTCACTCTCTCTCTCTCTCTCTCACTCACTCCATCACTCACTGCTTCTCTTTCTCTCTCTGTCTCTCTCCCTCACAGCTTCTCTTTCTCTCTCTCTCTCTAACAGCTTCTATTGGTCTCTCTCTCTCTCACTCACAGCTTCTCTCTCTCTCTCACTCATAGCTTCTCTTTCTCTCTCACTCACAGCTTCTCTCTCTCTCTCTCACTCACTCACCACTTCTCTTTTGCTCTCTCACTCACAGCTTCTCTTTCTCTCGCTCTCACACAACTTCTCTTTCTTTCTCACTCACAACTTCACTTTCTCTCTCTCACTCACTCACTCACTCACTCACTCACTCACAGCTTCTCTTTCTCTCTCTCTCCACACAGCTTCTCTCTCTCTCTCTAACAGTTTCTCTTTCTCTCTCTCTCACTCAAATCTTCACTTTCCCTCTCTCTCACTCATTCACCGCTTCTCTTTCACTCTCTCACTCATAGCTTCTCTTTCTCTCTCAGAGCTTCTTTCTATCACTCTCACTCACAGTATCTATTTCTCTCGCTCTCTCACTCACTCAAACCTTCACTTTCTCTATCTCTCTCACTCATAGCTTCTCTTTCTCTCTCTCACTCTCAGCTTCTCTCTCTCTCTCTCTCACTCACAGCTTCATTTCTCTCTCTCTCTTGCTCACTCACAGGTTCTATTTCTCTCTCTGTCTCCCTCACTCACAGCTTCTCTTTCTCTCTCTCTCTCTCACTCACAGCTTCTCTTTTGCTTTCTCTCTCTCACTCACAGCTTCTCTCTCTCTCTCACACTCACTCACATCTTCTATTTCTCTCTCTCCCTCACAGCTTCTCTTTCTCTCTCTCTCTCACTCACAGCTTCTCTTTCTCTCTTTCTCTCACTCACAGCTTCTCTTTCTCTCTCTCTCATTCACAGCTACTCTTTCTCTCTCACACACACAGCTTCTCTCTCTCTCTCTCACTCACAGCTTCTCTTTCTCTCTCTCTCTTGCTCACTCACAGGTTCTATTTCTCTCTCTCTCACTCACTCACAGCTTCTCTTTCTCTCTCTCACTCACAGCTTCTCTTTCTCTCTCTCTCTCACTCACAGCTTCTCTTTCGCTTTCTCTCTCTCACTCACAGATTCTCTTTCTCTCTCTCTCTCTCACTCACAGATTCTCTTTCTCTCTCTCTCTCTCACTCACAGCTTCTCTTTCTCTCTCTCACTCACAGCTTCTCTTTCTCTCTCTCTCTCACTCACAGCTTCTCTCTCTCTCTCTTTCTCACTCACAGCTTCTCTCTCTCTCTCTCTCACTCACTCACATCTTCTATTTCTCTCTCTCCCTCACAGCTTCTCTTTCTCTCTCTCTCTCACTCACAGCTTCTCTTTCTCTTTCTCTCTCTCACTCACAGCTTCTCTTTCTTTCTCTCCCTCACTCACTCACTCACAGCTTCTCTTTCTCTGTCACTCACTCACAGCTTCTCTTTCTCTCTTTCTGTCACTCACTCACAACTTCTGTTTCTCTCTGTCTCTCACTCACAGCTTCAATTTCTCTCTCTCTCACTAACTCACAGCTTCTCCTTCTCTCTCTCCCACTCACTCACATCTTCTCTTTCTCTCTCTCACACAGCTTCTCATTCTCTCTCTCTCACTCACTCACACACAGCTTCTCTTTCTCTCTCTTTCTTTCTCTCTCACTCACAGCTTCTCTTTCTCTCTCCCTCACAGCTTTTCTTTCTTTCTCTCTCACTCACACACGCTTCTCTTTCTCACTCTGTCTCTCTCACACAGCATCTCTTTCTCTCTCTCTCACTAACTCACAGTTTCTTTTTCTCTAACTCTCACTCACTCACAGCTTCTCTTTCTCTCTCTCTCTCTCACTCACAGCTTCTGTTTCTCTCTCTCTCTCTCTCACTCACAGCTTCTCTCTCTCTGTCTCTCTCACTCACGGCTTCTATTTCTCTCTCTCTCACTAACTCACAGCTTCTTTCTCTCTCTCTCTCTCTCTCTCACATCTTTTCTCCCTCTCTCACTGACTCACTCACAGCTTCTCTTTCTCTTTCTCTCTCACTCACTCACATCTTCTATTCTCTCTCTTTCTCACAGCTTCTCTTTCTCTATCTCTCTCACTCACAGCTTCTCTTTCGCTCTCTCTCTCTCACTCACAGCTTCTCTTTCTCTCTCTCACTCACAGCTTCTCTCTCTCTCTCCCTCACAGCTTCTCTTTCTCTCTCTCTCCCTCACAGCTTCTCTTTCTCTCTCTCTCTCTCTCTCGCTTCTATTTCTCTCTCTGTCTCCCTCACTCACAGCTTCTCTTTCTCTCTCTCTCTCTCTCTCTCACTCACAGCTTCTCTTTTGCTTTCTCTCTCTCACTCACAGCTTCTCTTTCTCTCTCTCTCTCTCACTCACTCACAGCTTCTCTTTTGCTTTCTCTCTCTCACTCACAGCTTCTCTTTCTCTCTCTCTCTCTCACTCACAGCTTCTCTTTCTCTCTTTCTCTCACTCACAGCTTCTCTTTCTCTCTCTCTCATTCACAGCTACTCTTTCTCTCTCTCACACACAGCTTCTCTCTCTCTCTCTCACTCACAGCTTCTCTTTCTCTCTCTCTCTTGCTCACTCACAGGTTCTATTTCTCTCTCTGTCTCCCACACTCAAAGCTTCTCTTTCTCTCTCATTCACAGCTTCTCTTTCGCTTTCTCTCTCTCACTCACAGCTTCTCTTTCTCTCTCTCTCTCTCACTCACAGCTACTCTTTCTCTCTCTCTCACTCACTCACAGCTTCACTTTCTCTCTCACTCACAGCTTCTCTTTCTCTCTCTCTCACTCACTCACAGCTTCTCACTCTCTCTCTCTCACTAACAGCTTCTCTCTCTCTCTCTCTCACTCACTCACATCTTCTATTTCTCTCTCTCCCTCACAGCTTCTCTTTCTCTCTCTCTCTCACTCACAGCTTCTCTTTCTCTTTCTCTCTCTCACTCACAGCTTCTCTTTCTTTCTCTCCCTCACTCACAGCTTCTCTTTCTCTCTCTGTCTCTCTCACTCACTGCTTCTCTTTCTCTCTGTCTCACTGACTCACAGCTTCTCTCTCTCTCTCACTCACTCACAAATTCTCTTTCTCTCTTTCTGTCACTCACTCACAACTTCTGTTTCTCTCTGTCTCTCACTCACAGCTTCAATTTCTCTCTCTCTCACTAACACACAGCTTCTCCTTCTCTCTCTCCCACTCACTCACAGCTTCTCTTTCTCTCTCTCTCTCACAGCTTCTCATTCTCTCTCTCTCTCACTCACACACAGCTTCTCTTTCTCTCTCTCTCTAACTCTCTCATTCACAGCTTCTCTTTCTCTCTCCCTCACAGCTTTTCTTTCTTTCTCTCTCACTCACACACGCTTCTCTTTCTCACTCTGTCTCTCTCACACAGCATCTCTTTCTCTCTCTCTCACTAACTCACAGCTTCTTTTTCTCTAACTCTCACTCACTCACAGCTTCTCTTTCTCTCTCTCACTCACAGCTTCTCTTTCTCTCTCTCTCTCACTCACTCACAGCTTCTCTCTCTCTGTCTCTCTCACTCACGGCTTCTATTTCTCTCTCTCTCACTAACTCACAGCTTCTTTTTCTCTCTCTCTCTCACAGCTTTTCTCTCCCTCTCTCTCACTCACTCACTCACAGCTTCTCTTTCTCTTTCTCTCTCACTCACTCACATCTTCTATTCTCTCTCTTTCTCACAGCTTCTCTTTCTCTATATCTCTCCCTCACAGCTTCTCTTTCTCTCTCTCTCTCTCCCTCACAGCTTCTCTTTCTCTCTCTCTCCCTCACAGCTTCTCTCTCTCTCTCTCTCTCACTTCTATTGATCTCTCTCTCTCACTCACAGCTTCTCTCTCTCTCACTCACACACAGCTTCTCTTTCTCTCTCACTCACAGCTTCTCTTTCTCTCTCTCTCACTCACTCACTGCTTCTCTTTTGCTCTCTCACTCACAGCTTCTTTTTCTCTCTCTCTCTCACAGCTTCTCTTTCTTTCTCACTCACAACTTCTCTTTCTCTCTCTCACTCACTCAATCACTCACTCATAGCTTCTCTTTCTCTCTCTCCACACAGCTTCTCTTTATCTCTCTCTCTCTAACAGTTTCTCTTTCTCTCTCTCACTCACAGCTTCGCTTTCCCTCTCTCTCACTCATTCACCGCTTCTCTTTCACTCTCTCACTCATAGGTTCTCTTTCTCTCTCACAGCTTCTTTCTCTCTCTCTCACTCACAGTATTTCTTTCTCTCGCTCGGTCACTCACTCACTCCTTCACTTTCTCTATCTCTCTCACTCACAGCTTCTCTTTCTCTCTCTCACTCACAGCTTCTCTCTCTCTCTCTCACTCACAGCTTCTCTTTCTCTCTCTCTCTTGCTCACTCACAGGTTCTATTTCTCTCTCTGTCTCCCTCACTCACAGCTTCTCTTTCTCTCTCTCTCTCTCACTCACAGCTTCTCTTTTGCTTTCTCTCTCTCACTCACAGCTTCTCTTTCTCTCTCTCTCTCACTCACAGCTTCTCTTTCTCTCTCTCTCTCATTCACAGCTACTCTTTCTCTCTCTCTCTCACAGCTTCTCTCTCTCTCACACACACAGTTTCTCTTTCTCTCTCTCTCTTGCTCACTCACAGGTTCTATTTCTCTCTCTGTCTCCCTCACTCACAGCTTCTCTTTCTCTCTCTCTCTCACTCACAGCTTCTCTTTCGCTTTCTCTCTCTCACTCACAACTTCTATTTCTCTCTCTCTCACTCACAGCTTCTCTTTCTCTCTCTCTCTCACTCACAGCTTCTCTTTCTCTCTCTCTCACTCACAGCATCTCTTTTCTCTCTCTCTCATTCACAGCTACTCTTTCTCTCTCTCACTCACTCACTGCTTCTCTTTCTCTCTCTGTCTCTCTCACTCACTGCTTCTCTTTCTCTCTCTCTCACTCACTAACAGCTTCTCTCTCTCTCTCACTCACAGCTTCTCTTTCTCTCTCTCTCTCACTCACTCACAGCTTCTCTCTCTGTCTCTATCACTCACAGCTTCTCTTTCTCTCTCACACACACAGCTTCTCTTTCACTCACTCTCTCACACAGCTTCTCTTTCTCTCTCTCTCTCTAACTCACTCACAACTTCTGTTTCTCTCTGTCTCTCACTCACAGCTTCAATTTCTCTCTCTCTCACTAACTCACAGCTTCTCCTTCTCTCTCTCTCACTCAGTCACAGCTTCTCTTTCTCTCTCTCTCTCACAGCTTCTCATTCTCTCTCTCTCACTCACACACAGCTTCTCTTTCTCTCTCTCTCTAACTCTCTCACTCACAGCTTCTCTTTCTCTCTCACTCACAGCTTTTCTTTCTCTCTCTCTCACTCACTCACGCTTCTCTTTCTCTCTCTGTCTCTCCCACACAGCTTTTCTTTCTCTCTCTCTCACTCACTCACGCTTCTCTTTCTCACTCTCTCTCACCCAGCTTCTCTTTCTCTCTCTCTCACTAACTCACAGCTTATCTTTCTCTAACTCTCACTCACTCACAGCTTCTCTTTCTCTCTCTCTCTCTCACTCACAGCTTCTCTTTCTCTCTCTCTCTCACTCACTCACAGCTTCTCTCTCTCTGTCTCTCTTACTCACGGCTTCTATTTCTCTCTCTCTCACTCACAGCTTCTCTTTCTCTCTCTCCCACTCACTCACATCTTCTATTTCTCTCTCTTTCTCACAGCTTCTCTTTCTCTCTATCTCTCTCACTCACAGCTTCTCTTTTCTCTCTCACGCACTCACAGCTTCTCTTTCTCTCTCTCTCCCTCACAGCTTCTCTTTCTCTCTCTCTCTCTCACTCACAGCTTCTCATTCTCTCTCTCACTCACAGCTTCTCTCTCTCTCTCTCCCTCACAGCTTCTCTTTCTCTCTCTCTCACTCACAGCTTCTCTCTCTCTCTCTCTCACTCACAGCTTCTCTCTCTCTCTCTCTCTCTCATTCACAGCTACTCTTTCTCTCTCACACACAGCTTCTCTCTCTCTCAAACACACACAGCTTCTCTTTCTCTCTCTCTCTTGCTCACTCACAGGTTCTATTTCTCTCTCTGTCTCCCTCACTCACAGCTTCTCTTTCTCTCTCTCTCTCTCACTCACAGCTTCTCTTTCGCTTTCTCTCTCTCACTCACAGCTTCTCTTTCTCTCTCTCTCTTACTCACAGCTTCTCTCTCTCTCACTCACAGCTTCTCTTTCTCTCTCTCACTCACAGCTTCTCTTTCTCTCTCTCTCTCTCACTCACAGCTTCTCTCTCTCTCTCACACACACACAGCTTCTCTTTCTCTCTATCTCTCTCACTCACAGCTTCTCTTTTCTCTCTCTCTCACTCACTCACAGCTTCTCTTTCTCTCTCTCTCCCTCACAGCTTCTCTTTCTTTCTCACTCACAACTTCTCTTTCTCTCTCTCACTCACTCAATCACTCACTCATAGCTTCTCTTTCTCTCTCTCCACACAGCTTCTCTTTATCTCTCTCTCTCTAACAGTTTCTCTTTCTCTCTCTCACTCACAGCTTCGCTTTCCCTCTCTCTCACTCATTCACCGCTTCTCTTTCACTCTCTCACTCATAGGTTCTCTTTCTCTCTCACAGCTTCTTTCTCTCTCTCTCACTCACAGTATTTCTTTCTCTCGCTCGGTCACTCACTCACTCCTTCACTTTCTCTATCTCTCTCACTCACAGCTTCTCTTTCTCTCTCTCACTCACAGCTTCTCTCTCTCTCTCTCACTCACAGCTTCTCTTTCTCTCTCTCTCTTGCTCACTCACAGGTTCTATTTCTCTCTCTGTCTCCCTCACTCACAGCTTCTCTTTCTCTCTCTCTCTCTCACTCACAGCTTCTCTTTTGCTTTCTCTCTCTCACTCACAGCTTCTCTTTCTCTCTCTCTCTCACTCACAGCTTCTCTTTCTCTCTCTCTCTCATTCACAGCTACTCTTTCTCTCTCTCTCACAGCTTCTCTCTCTCACACACACACAGTTTCTCTTTCTCTCTCTCTCTTGCTCACTCACAGGTTCTATTTCTCTCTCTGTCTCCCTCACTCACAGCTTCTCTTTCTCTCTCTCTCTCACTCACAGCTTCTCTTTCGCTTTCTCTCTCTCACTCACAACTTCTATTTCTCTCTCTCTCACTCACAGCTTCTCTTTCTCTCTCTCTCTCACTCACAGCTTCTCTTTCTCTCTCTCTCACTCACAGCATCTCTTTTCTCTCTCTCTCATTCACAGCTACTCTTTCTCTCTCTCACTCACTCACTGCTTCTCTTTCTCTCTCTGTCTCTCTCACTCACTGCTTCTCTTTCTCTCTCTCTCACTCACTAACAGCTTCTCTCTCTCTCTCACTCACAGCTTCTCTCTCTCTCTCTCTCTCACTCACTCACAGCTTCTCTCTCTGTCTCTATCACTCACAGCTTCTCTTTCTCTCTCACACACACAGCTTCTCTTTCACTCACTCTCTCACACAGCTTCTCTTTCTCTCTCTCTCTCTAACTCACTCACAACTTCTGTTTCTCTCTGTCTCTCACTCACAGCTTCAATTTCTCTCTCTCTCACTAACTCACAGCTTCTCCTTCTCTCTCTCTCACTCAGTCACAGCTTCTCTTTCTCTCTCTCTCTCACAGCTTCTCATTCTCTCTCTCTCACTCACACACAGCTTCTCTTTCTCTCTCTCTCTAACTCTCTCATTCACAGCTTCTCTTTCTCTCTCACTCACAGCTTTTCTTTCTCTCTCTCTCACTCACTCACGCTTCTCTTTCTCTCTCTGTCTCTCCCACACAGCTTTTCTTTCTCTCTCTCTCACTCACTCACGCTTCTCTTTCTCACTCTCTCTCACCCAGCTTCTCTTTCTCTCTCTCTCACTAACTCACAGCTTATCTTTCTCTAACTCTCACTCACTCACAGCTTCTCTTTCTCTCTCTCTCTCTCACTCACAGCTTCTCTTTCTCTCTCTCTCTCACTCACTCACAGCTTCTCTCTCTCTGTCTCTCTTACTCACGGCTTCTATTTCTCTCTCTCTCACTCACAGCTTCTCTTTCTCTCTCTCTCCCACTCACTCACATCTTCTATTTCTCTCTCTTTCTCACAGCTTCTCTTTCTCTCTATCTCTCTCACTCACAGCTTCTCTTTTCTCTCTCACGCACTCACAGCTTCTCTTTCTCTCTCAATCCCTCACAGCTTCTCTTTCTCTCTCTCTCTCACTCACAGCTTCTCATTCTCTCTCTCACTCACAGCTTCTCTCTCTCTCTCTCCCTCACAGCTTCTCTTTCTCTCTCTCTCACTCACAGCTTCTCTCTCTCTCTCTCTCACTCACAGCTTCTCTCTCTCTCTCTCTCTCATTCACAGCTACTCTTTCTCTCTCTCACACAGCTTCTCTCTCTCTCAAACACACACAGCTTCTCTTTCTCTCTCTCTCTTGCTCACTCACAGGTTCTATTTCTCTCTCTGTCTCCCTCACTCACAGCTTCTCTTTCTCTCTCTCTCTCTCACTCACAGCTTCTCTTTCGCTTTCTCTCTCTCACTCACAGCTTCTCTTTCTCTCTCTCTCTTACTCACAGCTTCTCTCTCTCTCTCTCACTCACAGCTTCTCTTTCTCTCTCTCACTCACAGCTTCTCTTTCTCTCTCTCTCTCTCACTCACAGCTTCTCTCTCTCTCTCACACACACACAGCTTCTCTTTCTCTCTATCTCTCTCACTCACAGCTTCTCTTTTCTCTCTCTCTCACTCACTCACAGCTTCTCTTTCTCTCTCTCTCCCTCACAGCTTCTCTTTCTCTCTCTCTCTCACTCACAGCTTCTCTTTCTCTTTCTCTCTCACTCAGCTTCTCTTTCTTTCTCTCCCTCCCTCACTCACTCACAGCTTTTCTTTCTCTCTCTGTCTCTCTCACTCACTGCTTCTCTTTCTCTCTGTCTCACTGACTCACAGCTTCTCTCTCTCTCTCACTCACTCACAGCTTCTCTTTCTCTCTTTCTCTCACTCACTCACAGCCTCTCTTTCTCTCTCTCTCTCACTCACTCACTCACAGGTTCTATTTCTTTCTCTCACACATAGCTTCTCTTTCTCTCTATCTCTCTCACTCACAGCTACTCTTTTCCCTCTCTCTCTCTCATTCACAGCTACTCTTTCTCTCTCACTCACTCACTCACAGCTTCTCTCTCTCTCTCACTCACAGCTTCTCTCTCTCTCTCTCTCACTCACTCACAGCTTTTCTCTATCTGTCTCTCTCACTCACAGCTTCTCTTTCTCTCTCACACACACAGCTTCTCTTTCTCTCTCTCTCTCTAACTCACTGACAACTTCTGTTTCATTCTGTCTCTCACTCACAGCTTCAATTTCTCTCTCTCTAACTAACTCACAGCTTCTCCTTCTCTCTCTCACTCACTCACAGCTTCTCTTTCTCTCTCTCTCTCACAGCTTCTCATTCTCTGTCTCTCTCACTCACACACAGCTTCTCTTTCTCTCTCTCTCTAACTCTCTCACTCACAGCTTCTCTTTCTCTCTCACTCACAGCTTTTCTTTCTCTCTCTCTCTCTCTCACTCACTCACGCTTCTCTTTCTCTCTCTGTCTCTCTCACACAGCTTCTTTTTCTCTCTCTCTCACTAAATCACAGCTTCTCTTTCTCTCTCTCTCACTCACTCACTCACAGCTTCTCTTTCTCTATCTCTCTAACTCACAGCTTCTCTTTCTCTCTCTCTCACTCACTCACAGCTTCTCTCTCTGTCTCTCTCACTCACGGCTTCTATTTCTCTCTCACTCTCACTCTCACAGCTACTATTTCTCTCTCTCTCACAGCTTTTCTCTCTTTCTCTCACTCACTCACAGCTTCTCTTTATCTCTCCTTTTCACTCACTCACATCTTCTATTTCTCTCTCTCTCACACAGCTTCTCTTTCTCTCTATCTCTCTGACTCACAGGTTCTATTTCACTATCTGTCTCCCTCACTCACAGCTTCTCTCTCTATCTCTCTCACTCACAGCTTCTCTTTCTCATTCTCTCTCTCACTCACAGCTTCTCTTTCTCACTCTCTCTCTCTCACTCACAGCTTCTCTCTCTCTCTCTCACTCACTCCCTCACTCACAGCTTCTCTTTCTCTCTCTGTCTCTCTCCATCACAGCTTCTCTTTCTCTCTCTCTCTCTAACAGCTTCTATTGGTCTCTCTCTCTCTCACTCACAGCTTCTCTCTCTCTCTCACTCACAGCTTCTCTCTCTCTCTCACTCACAGCTTCTCTTTCTCTCTCACTCACAGCTTCTCTCTCTCTCTCACTCACTCACCGCTTCTCTTTTGCTCTCTCACTCACAGCTTCTCTTTCTCTCTCTCTCTCACAGCTTCTCTTTCTTTCTCACTCACAACTTCTCTTTCTTTCTCTCACTCACTTACTCACTCACTCACTCACAGCTTCTCTTTCTCTCTCTCTCCACAGAGCTTCTCTTTCTCTCTCTCTCTCTCTAACATTCTCTTTCTCTCTCTCTCACTCACAGCTTCGCTTTCCCTCTCTCTCACTCATTCACCGCTTCTCTTTCACTCTCTCACTCATAGCTTCTCTTTCTCTCTCACAGCTTCTTTCTCTCTCTCTCACTCACAGTATCTCTTTCTCTCGCTCTCTCACTCACAAACCTTCACTTTCTCTATCTCTCTCACTCATAGCTTCTCTTTCTCTCTCTCACTCACAGCTTCTCTTTCTCTCTCTCTCTCTCACTCACAGCTTCTCTTGCTTTCCCTCTCTCACTCACAGCTTCTCTCTCTCTCTCTCTCACTCACTCACATCTTCTATTTCTCTCTCTCCCTCACAGCTTCTCTTTCTCTCTCTCTCTCACTCACAGCTTCTCTTTCTCTCTTTCTCTCACTCACAGCTTCTCTTTCTCTCTCTCACTCACAGCTTCTCTTTCTCTCTCTCTCTCACTCACAGCTTCTCTCTCACACACACACACACACAGCTTCTCTTTCTCTCTATCTCTCTCTCACAGCTTCTCTTTTCTCTCTCTCTCACTCAAACCTTCACTTTCTCTATCTCTCTCACTCATAGCTTCTCTTTCTCTCTCTCACTCACAGCTTCTCTTTCTCTCTCTCTCTCTCTCACTCACAGCTTCTCTTGCTTTCCCTCTCTCACTCACAGCTTCTCTCTCTCTCTCTCTCACTCACTCACATCTTCTATTTCTCTCTCTCCCTCACAGCTTCTCTTTCTCTCTCTCTCTCTCTCACTCACAGCTTCTCTTTCTCTCTTTCTCTCACTCACAGCTTCTCTTTCTCTCTCTCACTCACAGCTTCTCTTTCTCTCTCTCTCTCTCACTCACAGCTTCTCTCTCTCACACACACACACAGCTTCTCTTTCTCTCTATCTCTCTCACTCACAGCTTCTCTTTTCTCTCTCTCTCACTCACTCACAGCTTCTCTTTCTCTCTCACTCACTCACAGCTTCTCTTTCTCTCTCTCTCTCACTCACAGCTTCTCTTTCTCTTTCTCTCTCACTCAGCTTCTCTTTCTTTCTCTCCCTCCCTCACTCACTCACAGCTTTTCTTTCTCTCTCTGTCTCTCTCACTCACTGCTTCTCTTTCTCTCTGTCTCACTGACTCACAGCTTCTCTCTCTCTCTCTCTCACTCACAGCTTCTCTTTCTCTCTTTCTCTCACTCACTCACAGCATCTCTTTCTCTCTCTCTCTCACTCACTCACTCACAGGTTCTATTTCTTTCTCTCACACATAGCTTCTCTTTCTCTCTATCTCTCTCACTCACAGCTACTCTTTTCTCTCTCTCATTCACAGCTACTCTTTCTCTCTCACTCACTCACTCACAGCTTCTCTCTCTCTCTCACTCACAGCTTCTCTCTCTCTCTCTCACTCACTCACAGCTTTTCTCTATCTGTCTCTCTCACTCACAGCTTCTCTTTCTCTCTCACACACACAGCTTCTCTTTCACTCTCTCTCTCACACACAGCTTCTATTTCTCTCTCTCTCTAACTCACTGACAACTTCTGTTTCATTCTGTCTCTCACTCACAGCTTCAATTTCTCTCTCTCTAACTAACTCACAGCTTCTCCTTCTCTCTCTCTCACTCACTCACAGCTTCTCTTTCTCTCTCTCTCTCACAGCTTCTCATTCTCTCTCTCTCTCACTCACACACAGCTTCTCTTTCTCTCTCTCTCTAACTCTCTCACTCACAGCTTCTCTTTCTCTCTCACTCACAGCTTTTCTTTCTCTCTCTCTCTCTCACTCACTCACGCTTCTCTTTCTCTCTCTGTCTCTCTCACACAGCTTCTTTTTCTCTCTCTCTCACTAAATCACAGCTTCTCTTTCTCTCTCTCTCACTCACTCACTCACAGCTTCTCTTTCTCTATCTCTCTAACTCACAGCTTCTCTTTCTCTCTCTCTCACTCACTCACAGCTTCTCTCTCTGTCTCTCTCACTCACGGCTTCTATTTCTCTCTCACTCTCACTCTCACAGCTACTATTTCTCTCTCTCTCACAGCTTTTCTCTCTTTCTCTCACTCACTCACAGCTTCTCTTTATCTCTCCTTTTCACTCACTCACATCTTCTATTTCTCTCTCTCACACACAGCTTCTCTTTCTCTCTATCTCTCTGACTCACAGGTTCTATTTCACTATCTGTCTCCATCACTCACAGCTTCTCTCTCTATCTCTCTCACTCACAGCTTCTCTTTCTCATTCTCTCTCTCACTCACAGCTTCTCTTTCTCTCTCTCTCTCTCACTCACAGCTTCTCTCTCTCTCTCTCACTCACTCCCTCACTCACAGCTTCTCTTTCTCTCTCTGTCTCTCTCCCTCACAGCTTCTCTTTCTCTCTCTCTCTCTAACAGCTTCTATTGGTCTCTCTCTCTCTCACTCACAGCTTCTCTCTCTCTCTAACTCACAGCTTCTCTCTCTCTCTCTCTCACTCACAGCTTCTCTTTCTCTCTCACTCACAGCTTCTCTCTCTCTCTCACTCACTCACCGCTTCTCTTTTGCTCTCTCACTCACAGCTTCTCTTTCTCTCTCTCTCTCTCACAGCTTCTCTTTCTTTCTCACTCACAACTTCTCTTTCTCTCTCTCACTCACTTACTCACTCACTCATTCACAGCTTCTCTTTCTCTCTCTCTCCACAGAGCTTCTCTTTCTCTCTCTCTCTCTCTAACATTCTCTTTCTCTCTCTCACTCACAGCTTCGCTTTCCCTCTCTCTCACTCATTCACCGCTTCTCTTTCACTATCTCACTCATAGCTTCTCTTTCTCTCTCACAGCTTCTTTCTCTCTCTCTCACTCACAGTATCTCTTTCTCTCGCTCTCTCACTCACTCAAACCTTCACTTTCTCTATCTCTCTCACTCATAGCTTCTCTTTCTCTCTCTCACTCACAGCTTCTCTTTCTCTCTCTCTCTCTCACTCACAGCTTCTCTTGCTTTCTCTCTCTCACTCACAGCTTCTCTCTCTCTCTCTCTCACTCACTCACATCTTCTATTTCTCTCTCTCCCTCACAGCTTCTCTTTCTCTCTCTCTCTCACTCACAGCTTCTCTTTCTCTCTTTCTCTCACTCACAGCTTCTCTTTCTCTCTCTCTCATTCACAGCTACTCTTTCTCTCACACACACACAGCTTCTCTTTCTCTCTCTCTCTTTCTCACTCACAGGTTCTATTTCTCTCTCTGTCTCCCGCACTCAAAGCTTCTCTTTCTCTCTCTCTCACTCACAGCTTCTCTTTCGCTTTCTCTCTCTCACTCACAGATTCTCTTTCTCGCTCTCTCTCACTCACAGCATCTCTTTCTCTCTCTCTCTCTCTCACTCACAGCTTCTCTTTCTCTCTCTCACTCACAGCTTCTCTTTCTCTCTCTCTCTCTCACTCACAGCTTCTCTCTCTCTCTCTCACTCACAGCTTCTCTCTCTCTCACTCACTCACTCACATCTTCTATTTCTCTCTCTCCCTCACAGCTTCTCTTTCTCTCTCTCTCTCTCACTCACAGCTTCTCTTTCTCTTTCTCTCTCTCACTCACAGCTTCTCTTTCTCTTTCTCTCTCTCACTCACAGCTTCTCTTTCTCTCTCTCTCTCTCACTCACAGCTTCTCTCTCTCTCTCACACACACACAGCTTCTCTTTCTCTCTATCTCTCTCACTCACAGCTTCTCTTTTCTCTCTCTCTCACTCACTCACAGCTTCTCTTTCTCTCTCTCTCCCTCACAGCTTCTCTTTCTCTCTCTCTCTCACTCACAGCTTCTCTTTCTCTTTCTCTCTCACTCAGCTTCTCTTTCTTTCTCTCCCTCCCTCACTCACTCACAGCTTTTCTTTCTCTCTCTGTCTCTCTCACTCACTGCTTCTCTTTCTCTCTGTCTCACTGACTCACAGCTTCTCTCTCTCTCACTCACTCACAGCTTCTCTTTCTCTCTTTCTCTCACTCACTCACAGCATCTCTTTCTCTCTCTCTCTCACTCACTCACTCACAGGTTCTATTTCTCTCTCACACACATAGCTTCTCTTTCTCTCTATCTCTCTCACTCACAGCTACTCTTTTCTCTCTCTCTCTCTCATTCACAGCTACTCTTTCTCTCTCACTCACTCACTCACAGCTTCTCTCTCTCTCTCTCACTCACAGCTTCTCTTTCTCTCTCTCTCTCACTCACTCACTCACAGCTTTTCTCTATCTGTCTCTCTCACTCACAGCTTCTCTTTCTCTCTCACACATACAGCTTCTCTTTCACTCTCTCTCTCACACACACAGCTTCTCTTTCTCTCTCTCTCTCTAACTCACTGACAACTTCTGTTTCTCTCTGTCTCTCACTCACAGCTTCAATTTTTCTCTCTCTCACTAACTCACAGCTTCTCCTTCTCTCTCTCTCACTCACTCACAGCTTCTCTTTCTCTCTCTCTCTCACAGCTTCTCATTCTCTCTCTCTCACTCACACACAGCTTCTCTTTCTCTCTCTCTAACTCTCTCACTCACAGCTTCTCTTTCTCTCTCACTCACAGCTTTTCGTTCTCTCTCTCTCTCTCACTCACTCACGCTTCTGTTTCTCTCTCTGTCTCTCTCACACAGCTTCTTTTTCTCTCTCTCACTAAATCACAGCTTCTCTTTCTCTCTCTCTCACTCACTCACAGCTTCTCTTTCTCTATCTCTCTAACTCACAGCTTCTCTTTCTCTCTCTCTCACTCACTCACAGCTTCTCTCTCTGTCTCTCTCACTCACAGCTTCTATTTCTCTATCACTCTCACTCTCACAGCTACTATTTCTCTCTCTCTAACAGCTTTTCTCTCTTTCTCTCACTCACTCACAGCTCCTCTTTATCTCTCCTTTTCACTCACTCACATCTTCTATTTCTCTCTCTCTCACAGCTTCTCTTTCTCTCTATCTCTCTGACTCTCAGGTTCTATTTCACTATCTGTCTCCCTCACTCACAGCTTCTCTCTCTTTCTCTCTCACTCACAGCTTCTCTCTCTCACTCACTCACCGCTTCTCTTTTGCTCTCTCACTCACAGCTTCTCTTTCTTTCTCACTCACAACATCTCTTTCTCTCTCTCACTCACTCACTCACTCACTCACTCACTCACAGCTTCTCTTTCTCTCTCTCTCCACACAGCTTCTCTCTCTCTCTCTCTCTCTCTCTCTCTCTCTAACAGTTTCTCTTTCTCTCTCTCTCACTCACAGCTTCGCTTTCCCTCTCTCTCACTCATTCACCGCTTCTCTTTCACTCTCTCACTCATAGCTTCTCTTTCTCTCTCACAGCTTCTTTCTCTCTCTCTCTCTCACTCACAGTATCTCTTTCTCTCGCTCTCTCACTCACTCAAACCTTCACTTTCTCTATCTCTCTCACTCATAGCTTCTCTTTCTCTCTCTCACTCTCAGCTTCTCTCTCTCTCTCTCTCACTCACAGCTTCATTTCTCTCTCTCTCTTGCTCACTCACAGGTTCTATTTCTCTCTCTGTCTCCCTCACTCACAGCTTCTCTTTCTCTCTCTCTCTCTCACTCACAGCTTCTCTTTTGCTTTCTCTCTCTCACTCACAGCTTCTCTCTCTCTCTCACACTCACTCACATCTTCTATTTCTCTCTCTCCCTCACAGCTTCTCTTTCTCTCTCTCTCTCACTCACAGCTTCTCTTTCTCTCTTTCTCTCACTCACAGCTTCTCTTTCTCTCTCTCTCATTCACAGCTACTCTTTCTCTCTCACACACACAGCTTCTCTCTCTCTCTCTCACTCACAGCTTCTCTTTCTCTCTCTCTCTTGCTCACTCACAGGTTCTATTTCTCTCTCTCTCACTCACTCACAGCTTCTCTTTCTCTCTCTCACTCACAGCTTCTCTTTCTCTCTCTCTCTCACTCACAGCTTCTCTTTCGCTTTCTCTCTCTCACTCACAGATTCTCTTTCTCTCTCTCTCTCTCACTCACAGATTCTCTTTCTCTCTCTCTCTCTCACTCACAGCTTCTCTTTCTCTCTCTCACTCACAGCTTCTCTTTCTCTCTCTCTCTCACTCACAGCTTCTCTCTCTCTCTCTTTCTCACTCACAGCTTCTCTCTCTCTCTCTCTCACTCACTCACATCTTCTATTTCTCTCTCTCCCTCACAGCTTCTCTTTCTCTCTCTCTCTCACTCACAGCTTCTCTTTCTCTTTCTCTCTCTCACTCACAGCTTCTCTTTCTTTCTCTCCCTCACTCACTCACTCACAGCTTCTCTTTCTCTCTCACTCACTCACAGCTTCTCTTTCTCTCTTTCTGTCACTCACTCACAACTTCTGTTTCTCTCTGTCTCTCACTCACAGCTTCAATTTCTCTCTCTCTCACTAACTCACAGCTTCTCCTTCTCTCTCTCCCACTCACTCACAGCTTCTCTTTCTCTCTCTCACACAGCTTCTCATTCTCTCTCTCTCACTCACTCACACACAGCTTCTCTTTCTCTCTCTTTCTTTCTCTCTCACTCACAGCTTCTCTTTCTCTCTCCCTCACAGCTTTTCTTTCTTTCTCTCTCACTCACACACGCTTCTCTTTCTCACTCTGTCTCTCTCACACAGCATCTCTTTCTCTCTCTCTCACTAACTCACAGTTTCTTTTTCTCTAACTCTCACTCACTCACAGCTTCTCTTTCTCTCTCTCTCTCTCACTCACAGCTTCTGTTTCTCTCTCTCTCTCTCTCACTCACAGCTTCTCTCTCTCTGTCTCTCTCACTCACGGCTTCTATTTCTCTCTCTCTCACTAACTCACAGCTTCTTTCTCTCTCTCTCTCTCTCTCTCACATCTTTTCTCCCTCTCTCACTGACTCACTCACAGCTTCTCTTTCTCTTTCTCTCTCACTCACTCACATCTTCTATTCTCTCTCTTTCTCACAGCTTCTCTTTCTCTATCTCTCTCACTCACAGCTTCTCTTTCGCTCTCTCTCTCTCACTCACAGCTTCTCTTTCTCTCTCTCACTCACAGCTTCTCTCTCTCTCTCCCTCACAGCTTCTCTTTCTCTCTCTCTCCCTCACAGCTTCTCTTTCTCTCTCTCTCTCTCTCTCGCTTCTATTGGTCTCTCTCTCTCTCACTCACAGCTTCTCTCTCTCTCACTCACACACAGCTTCTCTTTCTCTCTCACTCACAGCTTCTCTTTCTCTCTCTCTCACTCACTCACCGCTTCTCTTTTGCTCTCTCACTCACAGCTTCTCTTTCTCTCTCTCACACACAGCTTCTCTTTCTTTCTCACTCACAACTTCTCTTTCTCTCTCTCACTCACTCAATCACTCACTCACAGGTTCTCTTTCTCTCTCTCCACACAGCTTCTCTTTCTCTCTCTCTCTCTAACAGTTTCTCTTTCTCTCTCTCACTCACAGCTTCGCTTTCCCTCTCTCTCACTCATTCACCGCTTCTCTTTCACTCTCTCACTCATAGCTTCTCTTTCTCTCTCACAGCTTCTTTCTCTATCTCTCTCACTCACAGCTTCTCTTTCTCTCTCTCACTCACAGCTTCCCTCTCTCTCTCACTCACAGCTTCTCTTTCTCTCTCTCTCTTGCTCACTCACAGGTTCTATTTCTCTCTCTGACTCCCTCACTCACATCTTCTCTTTCTCTCTCTCTCTCTCACTCACAGCTTCTCTTTTGCTTTCTCTCTCTCACTCACAGCTTCTCTTTCTCTCTCTCTCTCACTCACAGCTTCTCTTTCTCTCTCTCTCATTCACAGCTACTCTTTCTCTCTCTCACACACAGCTTCTCTCTCTCTCTCTCACAGCTTCTCTTTCTATCTCTCTCTTGCTCACTCACAGGTTCTATTTCTCTCTCTGTCTCCCTCATTCACAGCTTCTCTTTCTCTCTCTCTCTCACAGCTTCTCTTTCGCTTTCTCTCTCTCACTCACAGCTTCTATTTCTCTCTCTCTCTCACTCACAGCTTCTCTTTCTCTCTCTCTCTCACTCACAGCTTCTCTTTCTCTCTCACTCACAGCTTCTCTTTCTCTCTCTCTCTCTCTCACTCACAGCTTCTCTCTCTCTCTCTCTCTATCTCTCACAGCTTCTCTTTCTCTCTCTCTCTCACTCACATCTTCTATTTCTCTCTCTCTCACACAGCTTCTCTTTCTCTCTATCTCTCTCACTCACAGCTTCGCTTTTCTCTCTCTCTCACTCACTCACAGCTTCTCTTTCTCTCTCTCTCCCTCACAACTTCTCTTTCTCTCTCTCACTCACAGCTTCTCTTTCTCTTTCTCTCTCTCACTCACAGCTTCTCTTTCTTTCTCTCCCTCACTCCCTCATTCACTCACAGCTTCTCTTTCTCTCTCTGTCTCTCTCACTCACTGCTTCTCTTTCTCTCTGTCTCATTGACTCACAGCTTCTCTCTCTCTCTCACTCACTCACAGCTTCTCTTTCTCTCTTTCTCTCACTCACTCACAGCTTCAATTTCTCTCTCTCTCTCACAGCTTCTCTTTCTTTTTCACTCACAACTTCTCTTTCTCTCTCTCACTCACTCACTCACTCACTCACAGCTTCACTTTCTCTCTCTCCACACAGCTTCTCTTTCTCTCTCTCTCTCTCTCTAACAGTTTCTCTTTCTCTCTCTCTCACTCACAGCTTCGCTTTCCCTCTCTCTCACTCATTCACCGCTTCTCTTTCACTCTCTCACTCATAGCTTCTGTTTCTCTCTCACAGCTTCTTTCTCTCTCTCTCACTCACAGTATCTCTTTCTCTCGCTCTCTCACTCACTCAAACCTTCACTTTCTCTATCTCTCTCACTCATAGCTTCTCTTTCTCTCTCTCACTCTCAGCTGCTCTCTCTCTCTCTCTCACTCACAGCTTCATTTCTCTCTCTCTCTTGCTCACTCACAGGTTCTATTTCTCTCTCTGTGTCCCTCACTCACAGCTTCTCTTTCTCTCTCTCTCTCTCTCACTCACAGCTTCTCTTTTGCTTTCTCTCTCTCACTCACAGCTTCTCTCTCTCTCACACACACTCACTCACATCTTCTATTTCTCTCTCTCCCTCACAGCTTCTCTTTCTCTCTCTCTCTCACTCACAGCTTCTCTTTCTCTCTTTCTCTCCCTCACAGCTTCTCTTTCTCTCTCTCTCATTCACAGCTACTCTTTCTCTCTCTCTCACACAGCTTCTCTCTCTCTCTCTCACTCAAAGCTTCTCTTTCTCTCTCTCTCTTGCTCACTCACAGGTTCTATTTCTCTCTCTGTCTCCCGCACTCAAAGCTTCTCTTTCTCTCTCTCTCTCACTCACAGCTTCTCTTTCGCTTTCTCTCTCTCACTCACAGATTCTCTTTCTCTCTCTCTCTCTCACTCACAGCTTCTCTTTCTCTCTCTCTCTCTCTCACTCACAGCTTCTTTTTCTCTCTCTCACTCACAGCTTCTCTTCCTCTCTCTCTCTCTCACTCACAGCTTCTCTCTCTCTCTCTCACTCACAGCTTCTCTCTCTCTCTCTCACTCACTCACATCTTCTATTTCTCTCTCTCCCTCACAGCTTCTCTTTCTCTCTCTCTCTCACTCACAGCTTCTCTTTCTCTTTCTCTCCCTCACTCACTCACTCACAGCTTATCTTTCTCTCTCTGTCTCTCTCACTCACTGCTTCTCTTTCTCTCTGTCTCACTGACTCACAGCTTCTCTCTCTCTCTCACTCACTCACAGCTTCTCTTTCTCTCTTTCTGTCACTCACTCACAACTTCTGTTTCTCTCTGTCTCTCACTCACAGCTTCAATTTCTCTCTCTCTCACTAACTCACAGCTTCTCCTTCTCTCTCTCTCACTCACTCACAGCTTCTCTTTCTCTCTCTCTCACAGCTTCTCCTTCTCTCTCTCTCTCTCACTCACACACAGCTTCTCTTTCTCTCTCTTTCTTACTCTCTCACTCACAGATTCTCTTTCTCTCTCCCTCACAGCTTTTCTTTCTTTCTCTCTCACTCACACACGCTTCTCTTTCTCACTCTGTCTCTCTCACACAGCATCTCTTTCTCTCTCTCTCACTAACTCACAGCTTCTTTTTCTCTAACTCTCTCTCTCACTCACAGCTTCTCTTTCTCTCTCTCTCTCACTCACTCACAGCTTCTCTCTCTCTGTCTCTCTCACTCACGGCTTCTATTTCTCTCTCTCTCACTAACTCACAGCTTCTTTCTCTCTCTCACACACACACAGCTTTTCTCTCTCTCTCACTCACTCACTCACAGCTTCTCTTTCTCTTTCTCTCTCACTCACTCACATCTTCTATTCTCTCTCTTTCTCACAGCTTCTCTTTCTCTATCTCTCTCACTCACAGCTTCTCTTTCGCTCTCTCTCTCACTCACAGCTTCTCTTTCTCTCTCTCACTCACAGCTTCTCTCTCTCTCTCTCCCTCACAGCTTCTCTTTCTCTCTCTCTCCGTCACAGCTTCTTTCTCTCTCTCTCTCTCTCTCTCGCTTCTATTGGTCTCTCTCTCTCTCACTCACAGCTTCTCTCTCTCTCACTCACACACTGCTTCTCTTTCTCTCTCACTCACAGCTTCTCTTTCTCTCTCTCTCACTCACTCACCGCTTCTCTTATGCTCTCTCACTCACAGCTTCTCTTTCTCTCTCTCTCACACAGCTTCTCTTTCTTTCTCACTCACAACTTCTTTCTCTCTCTCACTCACTCAATCACTCACTCACAGCTTCTCTTTCTCTCTCCACACAGCTTCTCTCTCTCTCTCTAACAGTTTCTCTTTCTCTCTCTCTCTCACTCACAGCTTCGCTTTTCCTCTCTCTCACTCATTCACCGCTTCTCTTTCACTCTCTCACTCATAGCTTCTCTTTCTCTCTTACAGCTTCTTTCTCTCTCACACACACTGCTTCTCTTTCTCTCTATCTCTCTCACTCACAGCTTCGCTTTTCTCTCTCTCTCACTCACTCACAGCTTCTCTTTCTCTCTCTCTCCCTCACAACTTCTCTTTCTCTCTCTCACTCACAGCTTCTCTTTCACTTTCTCTCTCTCACTCACAGCTTCTCTTTCTTTCTCTCCCTCACTCCCTCACTCACTCACAGCTTCTCTTTCTTTCTCTCTCTGTCTCTCTCACTCACTGCTTCTCTTTCTCTCTGTCTCATTGACTCACAGCTTCTCTCTCTCTCTCTCTCACTCACTCACAGCTTCTCTTTCTCTCTTTCTCTCACTCACTCATAGCTTCTCTTTCTCTCTCTCTCTCACTCACTCACTCACAGGTTCTATTTCTCTCTCACACACACAGCTTCTCTTTCTCTCTATCTCTCTCACTCACAGCTTCTCTTTTCTCTCTCTCTCTCTCATTCACAGCTACTCTTTCTCTCTCTCACTCACTCACAGCTTCTCTTTCTCTCTCTGTCTCTCTCACTCACTGCTTCTCTTTCTCTCTCTCTCACTCACTCACAGCTTCTCTCTCTCTCTCACTCACAGCTTCTCTTTCTCTCTCTCTCTCACTCACTCACAGCTTCTCTCTCTCTGTCTCTCTCACTCACAGCTTCTCTTTCTCTCTCTCACACACAGTTTCTCTTTGTCTCTCGCTATCACTCACTCACAACTTCTGTTTCTCTCTCTCACTCACAGCTTCAATTTCTCTCTCTCTCACTAACTCACAGGTTCTCCTTCTCTCTCTCTCACTCACAGCTTCTATTTCTCTCTCTCACACACAGCTTCTCATTCTCTCTCTCTCTCACTCACACACAGCTTCTCTTTCTCTCTTTCTCTAACTCTCTCACTCACACTTCTCTTTCTCTCTCTGTCTCTCTCACACAGCTTCTTTTTCTCTCTCTCTCACTAACTCACAGCTTCTCTTTCTCTCTCTCTCACTCACTCACAGTTTCTCTTTCTGTCTCTCTCACACAGCTTTTCTCTCTTTCTCTCTCTCCCTCACTCACAGCATCTCTTTATCTCTCTCTCTCACTCACTCACATCTTCTATTTCTCTCTCTCACACACAGCTTCTCTTTCTCTCTATCTCTCTGACTCACAGGTTCTATTTCACTCCGTCTCCCTCACTCACAGCTTCTCTTTCTATCTCTCTCACTCACAGCTTCTCTTTCTCTTTCTCTCTCTCACTCACAGCTTCTCTCTCTCTCTCTCTCACTCTCACCTTCCCTCTCTCTCTCTCTCACTCACTCACTCACTCACAGCTTCTCTCTCTCTCTCTCTCTAACAGCTTCTATTGGTCTCTCTCTCTCTCACTCACAGCCTCTCTCTCTCTCTCACTCACAGCTTCTCTTTCTCTCTCACTCACAGCTTCTCTTTCCCTCTCTCTCACTCACTCGCCGCTTCTCTTTTGCTCTCTCACTCACAGCTTCTCTTTCTCTCTCTCTCCACACAGCTTCTCTCTCTCTCTCTCTAACAGTTTCTCTTTCTCTCTCTCTCTCACTCACAGCTTCGCTTTCCCTCTCTCTCACTCATTCACCACTTCTCTTTCACTCTCTCACTCATAGCTTCTCTTTCTCTCTTACAGCTTCTTTCTCTCTCTCACACACTGCTTCTCTTTCTCTCTATCTCTCTCACTCACAGCTTCGCTTTTCTCTCTCTCTCACTCACTCACAGCTTCTCTTTCTCTCTCTCTCCCTCACAACTTCTCTTTCTCTCTCTCACTCACAGCTTCTCTTTCTCTTTCTCTCTCTCACTCACAGCTTCTCTTTCTTTCTCTCCCTTACTCACTCACTCACTCAGAGCTTCTCTTTCTCTCTCTGTCTCTCTCACTCACTGCTTCTCTTTCTCTCTGTCTCATTGACTCACAGCTTCTCTCTCTCTCTCACTCACTCACAGCTTCTCTTTCTCTCTTTCTCTCACTCACTCATAGCTTCTCTTTCTCTCTCTCTCTCACTCACTCACTCACAGGTTCTATTTCTCTCTCACACACACAGCTTCTCTTTCTCTCTATCTCTCTCACTCACAGCTTCTCTTTTCTCTCTCTCTCTCTCATTCACAGCTACTCTTTCTCTCTCTCACTCACTCACAGCTTCTCTTTCTCTCTCTGTCTCTCTCACTCACTGCTTCTCTTTCTCTCTCTCTCACTCACTCACAGCTTCTCTCTCTCTCTCACTCACAGCTTCTCTTTCTCTCTCTCTCTCACTCACTCACAGCTTCTCTCTCTCTGTCTCTCTCACTCACAGCTTCTCTTTCTCTCTCTCACACACAGTTTCTCTTTGTCTCTCGCTATCACTCACTCACAACTTCTGTTTCTCTCTCTCACTCACAGCTTCAATTTCTCTCTCTCTCACTAACTCACAGGTTCTCCTTCTCTCTCTCTCACTCACAACTTCTATTTCTCTCTCTCTCACACAGCTTCTCATTCTCTCTCTCTCTCACTCACACACAGCTTCTCTTTCTCTCTTTCTCTAACTCTCTCACTCACACTTCTCTTTCTCTCTCTGTCTCTCTCACACAGCTTCTTTTTCTCTCTCTCTCACTAACTCACAGCTTCTCTTTCTCTCTCTCTCACTCACTCACAGTTTCTCTTTCTGTCTCTCTCACTCACGGCTTCTATTTCTCTCTCTCTCACTCTCACAGCTACTCTTCCTCTCTCTCTCTCACAGCTTTTCTCTCATTCTCTCTCTCCCTCACTCACAGCTTCTCTTTATCTCTCTCTCTCACTCACTCACATCTTCTATTTCTCTCTCTCACACACAGCTTCTCTTTCTCTCTATCTCTCTGACTCACAGGTTCTATTTCACTCTCTGTCTCCCTCACTCACAGCTTCTCTTTCTATCTCTCTCACTCACAGCTTCTCTTTCTCTTTCTCTCTCTCACTCACAGCTTCTCTCTCTCTCACTCACTCTCACCTTCCCTCTCTCTCTCTCTCACTCACTCACTCACTCACAGCTTCTCTCTCTCTCTCTCTCTAACAGCTTCTATTGGTCTCTCTCTCTCTCACTCACAGCTTCTCTCTCTCTCTCACTCACAGCTTCTCTTTCTCTCTCACTCACAGCTTCTCTTTCCCTCTCTCTCACTCACTCGCCGCTTCTCTTTTGCTCTCTCACTCACAGCTTCTCTTTCTCTCTCTCTCCACACAGCTTCTCTCTCTCTCTCTCTCTAACAGTTTCTCTTTCTCTCTCTCTCTCACTCACAGCTTCGCTTTCCCTCTCTCTCACTCATTCACCGCTTCTCTTTCTCTTACTCATAGCTTCTCTTTCTCTCTTACAGCTTCTTTCTCTCTCTCACTCACAGTATCTCTTTCTCTCACTCTCTCACTCACTCAAACCTTCACTTTCTCTATCTATCTCACTCATAGCTTCTCTTTCTCTCTCTCACTCACAGCTTCTCTCTCTCTCTCTCTCACTCACAGCTTCTCTTTCTCTCTCTCTCTTGCTCACTCACAGGTTCTATTTCTCTCTCTATCTCCCTCACTCACAGCTTCTATTTCTCTCTCTCTCTCTCACTCACAGCTTCTCTTTTGCTTTCTCTCTTTCACTCACAGCTTCTCTTTCTCTCTCTCTCTCTCACTCACAGCTTCTCTTTCTCTCTCTCTCTCACTCACAGATTCTCTTTCTCTCTCTCATTCACAGCTACTCTTTCTCTCTCTCTCTCACAACTTCTCTCTCTCTCTCTCACTCACAGCTTCTCTTTCTTTCTCTCTCTTGCTCACTCACAGGTTCTACTTCTCTCTCTGTCTCCCTCACTCAAAGCTTCTCTTTCTCTTTCTCTCTCTCACTCACAGCTTCTCTTTCGCTTTCTCTCTCTCACTCACAGCTTCTCTTTCTCTCTCTCTCTCTCACTCACAGCTCCTCTTTCTCTCTCTGTCTCTCTCCCTCACAGCTTCTCTTTCTCTCTCTCTCTAACAGCTTCTATTGGTCTCAATCTCTCTCTCACTCACAGCTTCTCTCTCTCTCTCACTCACAGCTTCTCTTTCTCTCTCACTCACAGCTTCTCTCTCTCTATCTCACTCACTCACCGCTTCTCTTTTGCTCTCTCACTCACATCTTCTCTTTCTCTCTCTCTCACACAGCTTCTCTTTCTTTCTCACTCACAACTTCTCTTTCTCTCACTCACTCACTCACTCACTCACAGCTTCTCTTTCTCTCTCTCTCCACACAGCTTCTCTTTCTCTCTCTCTCTCTCTCTCTAACAGTTTCACTTTCTCTCTCACTCATTCACCGCTTCTCTTTCACTCTCTCACTCATAGCTTCTCTTTCTCTCTCACAGCTTCTTTCTCTCTCACTCACTCACAGTATCTCTTTCTCTCGCTCTCTCACTCACTCAAACCTTCACTTTCTCTATCTCTCTCACTCATAGCTTCTCTTTCTCTCTCTCACTCTCAGCTGCTCTCTCTCTCTCTCACTCACAGCTTAATTTCTCTCTCTCTCTTGCTCACTCACAGGTTCTATTTCTCTCTCTGTCTCCCTCACTCACAGCTTCTCTTTCTCTCTCACTCTCTCTCTCACTCACAGCTTATCTTTTGCTTTCTCTCTCTCACTCACAGCTTATCTTTCTCTCTCTCTCTCACTCACAGCTTCTCTTTCTCTCTTTCTCTCACTCACAGCTTCTCTTTTTCTCTCTCTCATTCACAGCTAGTCTTTCTCTCTCACACACACAGCTTCTCTCTCTCTCTCTCACTCACAGCTTCTCTTTCTCTCTCTCTCTTGCTCACTCACAGGTTCTATTTCTCTCTCTGTCTCCCGCACTCAAAGCTTCTCTCTCTCTCTCTCTCTCTCACTCACAGCTTCTCTTTCGCTTTCTCTCTCTCACTCACAGATTCTCTTTCTCTCTCTCTCTCTCTCTCACTCACAGCTTCTCTTTCTCTCTCTCTCTCTCACTCACAGCTTCTCTTTCTCTCAATCACTCACAGCTTCTCTTTCTCTCTCTCACTCACAGCTTCTCTTTCTCTCTCTCTCTCACTCACAGCTTCTCTCTCTCTCTCACACACTCACAGCTTCTCTCTCTCTCTCTCACTCACTCACATCTTCTATTTCTCTCTCTCCCTCACAGCTTCTCTTTCTCTCTCTCTCACACTCACAGCTTCTCTTTCTCTTTCTCTCTCTCACTCACAGCTTCTCTTTCTTTCTCTCCCTCACTCACTCACTCACAGCTTTTCTTTCTCTCTCTGTCTCTCTCACTCACTGCTTCTCTTTCTCTCTGTCTCACTGACTCACAGCTTCTCTCTCTCTCACTCACTCACAGCTTCTCTTTCTCTCTTTCTGTCACTCACTCACAACTTCTGTTTCTCTCTGTCTCTCACTCACAGCTTCAATTTCTCTCTCTCTCACTAACTCACAGCTTCTCCTTCTCTCTCTCTCACTCACTCACAGCTTCTCTTTCTCTCTCTCTCTCACAGCTTCTCATTCTCTCTCTCTCTCTCACTCACACACAGGTTCTCTTTCTCTCTCTTTCTTACTTTCTCACTCACAGTTTCTCTTTCTCTCTCCCTCACAGCTTTTCTTTCTTTCTCTCTCACTCACACACGCTTCTCTTTCTCACTCTGTCTCTCTCACACAGCATCTCTTTCTCTCTCTCTCACTAAGTCACAGCTTCTTTTTCTCTAACTCTCACACACTCACAGCTTCTCTTTCTCTCTCTCTCTCTCACTCACAGCTTCTCTTTCTCTCTCTCTCTCACACACTCACAGCTTCTCTTTCTCTCTCTCTCACTAACTCACAGCTTCTTTCTCTCTCTCTCTCTCACAGCTTTTCTCTTTCTCTCACTCACTCACTCACAGCTTCTCTTTCTCTTTCTCTCTCACTCACTCACATCTTCTATTCTCTCTCTTTCTCACAGCTTCTCTTTCTCTATCTCTCTCACTCACAGCTTCTCTTTCGCTCTCTCTCTCTCACTCACAGCTTCTCTTTCTCTCTCTCACTCACAGCTTCTCTCTCTCTCTCTCCCTCACAGCTTCTCTTTCTCTCTCTCTCCCTCACAGCTTCTCTTTCTCTCTCTCTCTCTCTCTCTCGCTTCTATTGGTCTCTCTCTCTCACTCACAGCTTCTCTCTCTCTCACTCACACACAGCTTCTCTTTCTCTCTCACTCACAGCTTCTCTTTCTCTCTCTCTCACTCACTCACCGCTTCTCTTTTGCTCTCTCACTCACAGCTTCTCTTTCTTTCTCACTCACAACTTCTCTTTCTCTCTCTCACTCACTCAATCACTCACTCACAGCTTCTCTTTCTCTCTCTCTCCACACAGCTTCTCTTTATCTCTCTCTCTCTAACAGTTTCTCTTTCTCTCTCTCACTCACAGCTTCGCTTTCCCTCTCTCTCACTCATTCACCGCTTCTCTTTCACTCTCTCACTCATAGCTTCTCTTTCTCTCTCACAGCTTCTTTCTCTCTCTCTCACTCACAGTATCTCTCTCTCTCGCTCGGTCACTAACTCACGCCTTCACTTTCTCTATCTCTCTCACTCACAGCTTCTCTTTCTCTCTCTCACTCACAGCTTCTCTCTCTCTCTCTCACTCACAGCTTCTCTTTCTCTCTCTCTCTTGCTCACTCACAGGTTCTATTTCTCTCTCTGTCTCCCTCACTCACAGCTTCTCTTTCTCTCTCTCTCTCTCACTCACAGCTTCTCTTTTGCTTTCTCTCTCTCACTCACAGCTTCTCTTTCTCTCTCTCTCACTCACAGCTTCTCTTTCTCTCTCTCTCTCTCACTCACAGCTTCTCTTTCTCTCTCTCTCATTCACAGCTACTCTTTCTCTCTCTCTCTCACAGCTTCTCTCTCTCTCTCACTCACAGCTTCTCTTTCTCTCTCTCTCTCTCTCTCTCTCACAGCTTCTCTCTCACACAGCTTCTCTTTCTCTCTCTCTCACTCACATCTTCTATTTCTCTCTCACACACACAGCTTCTCTTTCTCTCTATCTCTCTCACTCACAGCTTCGCTATTCTCTCTCTCTCACTCACTCACAGCTTCTCTTTCTCTCTCTCTCCCTCACAACTTCTCTTTCTCTCTCTCACTCACAGCTTCTCTTTCTCTTTCTCTCTCTCACTCACAGCTTCTCTTTCTTTCTCTCCCTCACTCACTCACTCACTCACAGCTTCTCTTTCTCTCTCTGTCTCTCTCACTCACTGCTTCTCTTTCTCTCTGTCTCATTGACTCACAGCTTCTCTCTCTCTCTCACTCACTCACAGCTTCTCTTTCTCTCTTTCTCTCACTCACTCACAGCTTCTCTTTCTCTCTCTCACTCACTCACTCACTCACTCACTCACAGGTTCTATTTCTCTCTCACACACACAGCTTCTCTTTCTCTCTATCTCTCTCACTCACAGCTTCTCTTTTCTCTCTCTCTCTCTCATTCACAGCTACTCTTTCTCTCTCTCACTCACTCACAGCTTCTCTTTCTCGCTCTGTCTCTCTCACTCACTGCTTCTCTTTCTCTCTCCCTCACTCCCTCACAGCTTCTCTCTCTCTCTCTCACTCACAGCTTCTCTTTCTCTCTCACTCTCACTTACCCACAGCTTCTCTCTCTCTGTCTCTCTCACTCACAGCTTCTCTTTCTCTCTCACACACACAGTTTCTCTTTGTCTCTCTCTATAACTCACTCACAACTTCTTTTTCTCTCTGTCTCTCACTCACAGCTTCAATTTCTCTCTCTCTCACTAACTCACAGCTTCTCCTTCTCTCTCTCTCACTCACAGCTTCTATTTCTCTCTCTCTCACAGCTTCTCATTCTCTCTCTCTCACTCACACACAGCTTCTCTTTCTCTCTTTCTCTAACTCTCTCACTCACAGCTTCTCTTTCTCTCTCACTCACAGCTTTTCTTTCTCTCTCACTCACTCACGCTTCTCTTTCTCTCTCTGTCTCTCTCACTCACAGCTTCTCTTTCGCTTTCTCTCTCTCACTCACAGCTTCTCTCTCTCTCTCTCACTCACAGCTTCTCTTTCTCTCTCTCACTCACAGTTTCTCTTTCTCTCTCTCTCTCTCACTCACAGCTTCTCTCTCTCTCACACACACACACAGCTTCTCTTTCTCTCTATCTCTCTCACTCACAGCTTCTCTTTTCTCTCTCTCTCACTCACTCACAGCTTCTCTTTCTCTCTCTCTCCCTCACAGCTTCTCTTTCTCTCTCTCTCTCACTCACAGCTTCTCTTTCTCTTTCTCTCTCACTCAGCTTCTCTTTCTTTCTCTCCCTCCCTCACTCACTCACAGCTTTTCTTTCTCTCTCTGTCTCTCTCACTCACTGCTTCTCTTTCTCTCTGTCTCACTGACTCACAGCTTCTCTTTCTCTCTTTCTCTCACTCACTCACAGCCTCTCTTTCTCTCTCTCTCTCACTCACTCACTCACAGGTTCTATTTCTTTCTCTCACACATAGCTTCTCTTTCTCTCTATCTCTCTCACTCACAGCTACTCTTTTCCCTCTCTCTCTCTCATTCACAGCTACTCTTTCTCTCTCACTCACTCACTCACAGCTTCTCTCTCTCTCTCACTCACAGCTTCTCTCTCTCTCTCTCTCACTCACTCACAGCTTTTCTCTATCTGTCTCTCTCACTCACAGCTTCTCTTTCTCTCTCACACACAGCTTCTCTTTCTCTCTCTCTCTCTAACTCACTGACAACTTCTGTTTCATTCTGTCTCTCACTCACAGCTTCAATTTCTCTCTCTCTAACTAACTCACAGCTTCTCCTTCTCTCTCTCACTCACTCACAGCTTCTCTTTCTCTCTCTCTCTCACAGCTTCTCATTCTCTGTCTCTCTCACTCACACACAGCTTCTCTTTCTCTCTCTCTCTAACTCTCTCACTCACAGCTTCTCTTTCTCTCTCACTCACAGCTTTTCTTTCTCTCTCTCTCTCTCTCACTCACTCACGCTTCTCTTTCTCTCTCTGTCTCTCTCACACAGCTTCTTTTTCTCTCTCTCTCACTAAATCACAGCTTCTCTTTCTCTCTCTCTCACTCACTCACAGCTTCTCTTTCTCTATCTCTCTAACTCACAGCTTCTCTTTCTCTCTCTCTCACTCACTCACAGCTTCTCTCTCTGTCTCTCTCACTCACGGCTTCTATTTCTCTCTCACTCTCACTCTCACAGCTACTATTTCTCTCTCTCTCACAGCTTTTCTCTCTTTCTCTCACTCACTCACAGCTTCTCTTTATCTCTCCTTTTCACTCACTCACATCTTCTATTTCTCTCTCTCTCACACAGCTTCTCTTTCTCTCTATCTCTCTGACTCACAGGTTCTATTTCACTATCTGTCTCCCTCACTCACAGCTTCTCTCTCTATCTCTCTCACTCACAGCTTCTCTTTCTCATTCTCTCTCTCACTCACAGCTTCTCTTTCTCACTCTCTCTCTCTCACTCACAGCTTCTCTCTCTCTCTCTCACTCACTCCCTCACTCACAGCTTCTCTTTCTCTCTCTGTCTCTCTCCATCACAGCTTCTCTTTCTCTCTCTCTCTCTAACAGCTTCTATTGGTCTCTCTCTCTCTCACTCACAGCTTCTCTCTCTCTCTCACTCACAGCTTCTCTCTCTCTCTCACTCACAGCTTCTCTTTCTCTCTCACTCACAGCTTCTCTCTCTCTCTCACTCACTCACCGCTTCTCTTTTGCTCTCTCACTCACAGCTTCTCTTTCTCTCTCTCTCTCACAGCTTCTCTTTCTTTCTCACTCACAACTTCTCTTTCTTTCTCTCACTCACTTACTCACTCACTCACTCACAGCTTCTCTTTCTCTCTCTCTCCACAGAGCTTCTCTTTCTCTCTCTCTCTCTCTAACATTCTCTTTCTCTCTCTCTCACTCACAGCTTCGCTTTCCCTCTCTCTCACTCATTCACCGCTTCTCTTTCACTCTCTCACTCATAGCTTCTCTTTCTCTCTCACAGCTTCTTTCTCTCTCTCTCACTCACAGTATCTCTTTCTCTCGCTCTCTCACTCACTCAAACCTTCACTTTCTCTATCTCTCTCACTCATAGCTTCTCTTTCTCTCTCTCACTCACAGCTTCTCTTTCTCTCTCTCTCTCTCACTCACAGCTTCTCTTGCTTTCCCTCTCTCACTCACAGCTTCTCTCTCTCTCTCTCTCACTCACTCACATCTTCTATTTCTCTCTCTCCCTCACAGCTTCTCTTTCTCTCTCTCTCTCACTCACAGCTTCTCTTTCTCTCTTTCTCTCACTCACAGCTTCTCTTTCTCTCTCTCACTCACAGCTTCTCTTTCTCTCTCTCTCTCACTCACAGCTTCTCTCTCACACACACACACACACAGCTTCTCTTTCTCTCTATCTCTCTCTCACAGCTTCTCTTTTCTCTCTCTCTCACTCAAACCTTCACTTTCTCTATCTCTCTCACTCATAGCTTCTCTTTCTCTCTCTCACTCACAGCTTCTCTTTCTCTCTCTCTCTCTCTCACTCACAGCTTCTCTTGCTTTCCCTCTCTCACTCACAGCTTCTCTCTCTCTCTCTCTCACTCACTCACATCTTCTATTTCTCTCTCTCCCTCACAGCTTCTCTTTCTCTCTCTCTCTCTCTCACTCACAGCTTCTCTTTCTCTCTTTCTCTCACTCACAGCTTCTCTTTCTCTCTCTCACTCACAGCTTCTCTTTCTCTCTCTCTCTCTCACTCACAGCTTCTCTCTCTCACACACACACACACAGCTTCTCTTTCTCTCTATCTCTCTCACTCACAGCTTCTCTTTTCTCTCTCTCTCACTCACTCACAGCTTCTCTTTCTCTCTCACTCACTCACAGCTTCTCTTTCTCTCTCTCTCTCACTCACAGCTTCTCTTTCTCTTTCTCTCTCACTCAGCTTCTCTTTCTTTCTCTCCCTCCCTCACTCACTCACAGCTTTTCTTTCTCTCTCTGTCTCTCTCACTCACTGCTTCTCTTTCTCTCTGTCTCACTGACTCACAGCTTCTCTCTCTCTCTCTCTCACTCACAGCTTCTCTTTCTCTCTTTCTCTCACTCACTCACAGCATCTCTTTCTCTCTCTCTCTCACTCACTCACTCACAGGTTCTATTTCTTTCTCTCACACATAGCTTCTCTTTCTCTCTATCTCTCTCACTCACAGCTACTCTTTTCTCTCTCTCATTCACAGCTACTCTTTCTCTCTCACTCACTCACTCACAGCTTCTCTCTCTCTCTCTCACTCACAGCTTCTCTCTCTCTCTCTCACTCACTCACAGCTTTTCTCTATCTGTCTCTCTCACTCACAGCTTCTCTTTCTCTCTCACACACACAGCTTCTCTTTCACTCTCTCTCTCACACACAGCTTCTCTTTCTCTCTCTCTCTAACTCACTGACAACTTCTGTTTCATTCTGTCTCTCACTCACAGCTTCAATTTCTCTCTCTCTAACTAACTCACAGCTTCTCCTTCTCTCTCTCTCACTCACTCACAGCTTCTCTTTCTCTCTCTCTCTCACAGCTTCTCATTCTCTCTCTCTCTCACTCACACACAGCTTCTCTTTCTCTCTCTCTCTAACTCTCTCACTCACAGCTTCTCTTTCTCTCTCACTCACAGCTTTTCTTTCTCTCTCTCTCTCTCACTCACTCACGCTTCTCTTTCTCTCTCTGTCTCTCTCACACAGCTTCTTTTTCTCTCTCTCTCACTAAATCACAGCTTCTCTTTCTCTCTCTCTCACTCACTCACTCACAGCTTCTCTTTCTCTATCTCTCTAACTCACAGCTTCTCTTTCTCTCTCTCTCACTCACTCACAGCTTCTCTCTCTGTCTCTCTCACTCACGGCTTCTATTTCTCTCTCACTCTCACTCTCACAGCTACTATTTCTCTCTCTCTCACAGCTTTTCTCTCTTTCTCTCACTCACTCACAGCTTCTCTTTATCTCTCCTTTTCACTCACTCACATCTATTTCTCTCTCACACACACAGCTTCTCTTTCTCTCTATCTCTCTGACTCACAGGTTCTATTTCACTATCTGTCTCCATCACTCACAGCTTCTCTCTCTATCTCTCTCACTCACAGCTTCTCTTTCTCATTCTCTCTCTCACTCACAGCTTCTCTTTCTCTCTCTCTCTCTCACTCACAGCTTCTCTCTCTCTCTCTCACTCACTCCCTCACTCACAGCTTCTCTTTCTCTCTCTGTCTCTCTCCCTCACAGCTTCTCTTTCTCTCTCTCTCTCTAACAGCTTCTATTGGTCTCTCTCTCTCTCACTCACAGCTTCTCTCTCTCTCTAACTCACAGCTTCTCTCTCTCTCTCTCACTCACAGCTTCTCTTTCTCTCTCACTCACAGCTTCTCTCTCTCTCTCACTCACTCACCGCTTCTCTTTTGCTCTCTCACTCACAGCTTCTCTTTCTCTCTCTCTCTCACAGCTTCTCTTTCTTTCTCACTCACAACTTCTCTTTCTCTCTCTCACTCACTTACTCACTCACTCACTCACAGCTTCTCTTTCTCTCTCTCTCCACAGAGCTTCTCTTTCTCTCTCTCTCTCTCTAACATTCTCTTTCTCTCTCTCTCACTCACAGCTTCGCTTTCCCTCTCTCTCACTCATTCACCGCTTCTCTTTCACTATCTCACTCATAGCTTCTCTTTCTCTCTCACAGCTTCTTTCTCTCTCTCTCACTCACAGTATCTCTTTCTCTCGCTCTCTCACTCACTCAAACCTTCACTTTCTCTATCTCTCTCACTCATAGCTTCTCTTTCTCTCTCTCACTCACAGCTTCTCTTTCTCTCTCTCTCTCTCACTCACAGCTTCTCTTGCTTTCTCTCTCTCACTCACAGCTTCTCTCTCTCTCTCTCTCACTCACTCACATCTTCTATTTCTCTCTCTCCCTCACAGCTTCTCTTTCTCTCTCTCTCTCACTCACAGCTTCTCTTTCTCTCTTTCTCTCACTCACAGCTTCTCTTTCTCTCTCTCTCATTCACAGCTACTCTTTCTCTCACACACACACAGCTTCTCTTTCTCTCTCTCTCTTTCTCACTCACAGGTTCTATTTCTCTCTCTGTCTCCCGCACTCAAAGCTTCTCTTTCTCTCTCTCTCACTCACAGCTTCTCTTTCGCTTTCTCTCTCTCACTCACAGATTCTCTTTCTCGCTCTCTCTCACTCACAGCATCTCTTTCTCTCTCTCTCTCTCTCACTCACAGCTTCTCTTTCTCTCTCTCACTCACAGCTTCTCTTTCTCTCTCTCTCTCTCACTCACAGCTTCTCTCTCTCTCTCTCACTCACAGCTTCTCTCTCTCTCACTCACTCACTCACATCTTCTATTTCTCTCTCTCCCTCACAGCTTCTCTTTCTCTCTCTCTCTCACTCACAGCTTCTCTTTCTCTTTCTCTCTCTCACTCACAGCTTCTCTTTCTCTTTCTCTCTCTCACTCACAGCTTCTCTTTCTCTCTCTCTCTCTCACTCACAGCTTCTCTCTCTCTCTCACACACACACAGCTTCTCTTTCTCTCTATCTCTCTCACTCACAGCTTCTCTTTTCTCTCTCTCTCACTCACTCACAGCTTCTCTTTCTCTCTCTCTCCCTCACAGCTTCTCTTTCTCTCTCTCTCTCACTCACAGCTTCTCTTTCTCTTTCTCTCTCACTCAGCTTCTCTTTCTTTCTCTCCCTCCCTCACTCACTCACAGCTTTTCTTTCTCTCTCTGTCTCTCTCACTCACTGCTTCTCTTTCTCTCTGTCTCACTGACTCACAGCTTCTCTCTCTCTCACTCACTCACAGCTTCTCTTTCTCTCTTTCTCTCACTCACTCACAGCATCTCTTTCTCTCTCTCTCTCACTCACTCACTCACAGGTTCTATTTCTCTCTCACACACATAGCTTCTCTTTCTCTCTATCTCTCTCACTCACAGCTACTCTTTTCTCTCTCTCTCTCTCATTCACAGCTACTCTTTCTCTCTCACTCACTCACTCACAGCTTCTCTCTCTCTCTCTCACTCACAGCTTCTCTTTCTCTCTCTCTCTCACTCACTCACTCACAGCTTTTCTCTATCTGTCTCTCTCACTCACAGCTTCTCTTTCTCTCTCACACATACAGCTTCTCTTTCACTCTCTCTCTCACACACACAGCTTCTCTTTCTCTCTCTCTCTCTAACTCACTGACAACTTCTGTTTCTCTCTGTCTCTCACTCACAGCTTCAATTTTTCTCTCTCTCACTAACTCACAGCTTCTCCTTCTCTCTCTCTCACTCACTCACAGCTTCTCTTTCTCTCTCTCTCTCACAGCTTCTCATTCTCTCTCTCTCTCACTCACACACAGCTTCTCTTTCTCTCTCTCTAACTCTCTCACTCACAGCTTCTCTTTCTCTCTCACTCACAGCTTTTCGTTCTCTCTCTCTCTCTCACTCACTCACGCTTCTGTTTCTCTCTCTGTCTCTCTCACACAGCTTCTTTTTCTCTCTCTCACTAAATCACAGCTTCTCTTTCTCTCTCTCTCACTCACTCACAGCTTCTCTTTCTCTATCTCTCTAACTCACAGCTTCTCTTTCTCTCTCTCTCACTCACTCACAGCTTCTCTCTCTGTCTCTCTCACTCACAGCTTCTATTTCTCTATCACTCTCACTCTCACAGCTACTATTTCTCTCTCTCTCACAGCTTTTCTCTCTTTCTCTCACTCACTCACAGCTCCTCTTTATCTCTCCTTTTCACTCACTCACATCTTCTATTTCTCTCTCTCTCACAGCTTCTCTTTCTCTCTATCTCTCTGACTCTCAGGTTCTATTTCACTATCTGTCTCCCTCACTCACAGCTTCTCTCTCTTTCTCTCTCACTCACAGCTTCTCTCTCTCACTCACTCACCGCTTCTCTTTTGCTCTCTCACTCACAGCTTCTCTTTCTTTCTCACTCACAACATCTCTTTCTCTCTCTCACTCACTCACTCACTCACTCACTCACAGCTTCTCTTTCTCTCTCTCTCCACACAGCTTCTCTCTCTCTCTCTCACTCTCTCTCTCTCTCTCTAACAGTTTCTCTTTCTCTCTCTCTCACTCACAGCTTCGCTTTCCCTCTCTCTCACTCATTCACCGCTTCTCTTTCACTCTCTCACTCATAGCTTCTCTTTCTCTCTCACAGCTTCTTTCTCTCTCTCTCTCTCACTCACAGTATCTCTTTCTCTCGCTCTCTCACTCACTCAAACCTTCACTTTCTCTATCTCTCTCACTCATAGCTTCTCTTTCTCTCTCTCACTCTCAGCTTCTCTCTCTCTCTCTCTCACTCACAGCTTCATTTCTCTCTCTCTCTTGCTCACTCACAGGTTCTATTTCTCTCTCTGTCTCCCTCACTCACAGCTTCTCTTTCTCTCTCTCTCTCTCACTCACAGCTTCTCTTTTGCTTTCTCTCTCTCACTCACAGCTTCTCTCTCTCTCTCACACTCACTCACATCTTCTATTTCTCTCTCTCCCTCACAGCTTCTCTTTCTCTCTCTCTCTCCCTCACAGCTTCTCTTTCTCTCTTTCTCTCACTCACAGCTTCTCTTTCTCTCTCTCTCATTCACAGCTACTCTTTCTCTCTCACACACACAGCTTCTCTCTCTCTCTCTCACTCACAGCTTCTCTTTCTCTCTCTCTCTTGCTCACTCACAGGTTCTATTTCTCTCTCTGTCTCCCGCACTCAAAGCTTCTCTTTCTCTCTCTCTCTCACTCACAGCTTCTCTTTCGCTTTCTCTCTCTCACTCACAGATTCTCTTTCTCTCTCTCTCTCTCACTCACAGATTCTCTTTCTCTCTCTCTCTCTCACTCACAGCTTCTCTTTCTCTCTCTCACTCACAGCTTCTCTTTCTCTCTCTCTCTCACTCACAGCTTCTCTCTCTCTCTCTTTCTCACTCACAGCTTCTCTCTCTCTCTCTCTCACTCACTCACATCTTCTATTTCTCTCTCTCCCTCACAGCTTCTCTTTCTCTCTCTCTCTCACTCACAGCTTCTCTTTCTCTTTCTCTCTCTCACTCACAGCTTCTCTTTCTTTCTCTCCCTCACTCACTCACTCACAGCTTCTCTTTCTCTCTCACTCACTCACAGCTTCTCTTTCTCTCTTTCTGTCACTCACTCACAACTTCTGTTTCTCTCTGTCTCTCACTCACAGCTTCAATTTCTCTCTCTCTCACTAACTCACAGCTTCTCCTTCTCTCTCTCCCACTCACTCACAGCTTCTCTTTCTCTCTCTCACACAGCTTCTCATTCTCTCTCTCTCACTCACTCACACACAGCTTCTCTTTCTCTCTCTTTCTTTCTCTCTCACTCACAGCTTCTCTTTCTCTCTCCCTCACAGCTTTTCTTTCTTTCTCTCTCACTCACACACGCTTCTCTTTCTCACTCTGTCTCTCTCACACAGCATCTCTTTCTCTCTCTCTCACTAACTCACAGTTTCTTTTTCTCTAACTCTCACTCACTCACAGCTTCTCTTTCTCTCTCTCTCTCTCACTCACAGCTTCTGTTTCTCTCTCTCTCTCTCTCACTCACAGCTTCTCTCTCTCTGTCTCTCTCACTCACGGCTTCTATTTCTCTCTCTCTCACTAACTCACAGCTTCTTTCTCTCTCTCTCTCTCTCTCACATCTTTTCTCCCTCTCTCACTGACTCACTCACAGCTTCTCTTTCTCTTTCTCTCTCACTCACTCACATCTTCTATTCTCTCTCTTTCTCACAGCTTCTCTTTCTCTATCTCTCTCACTCACAGCTTCTCTTTCGCTCTCTCTCTCTCACTCACAGCTTCTCTTTCTCTCTCTCACTCACAGCTTCTCTCTCTCTCTCCCTCACAGCTTCTCTTTCTCTCTCTCTCCCTCACAGCTTCTCTTTCTCTCTCTCTCTCTCTCTCGCTTCTATTGGTCTCTCTCTCTCTCACTCACAGCTTCTCTCTCTCTCACTCACACACAGCTTCTCTTTCTCTCTCACTCACAGCTTCTCTTTCTCTCTCTCTCACTCACTCACCGCTTCTCTTTTGCTCTCTCACTCACAGCTTCTCTTTCTCTCTCTCACACACAGCTTCTCTTTCTTTCTCACTCACAACTTCTCTTTCTCTCTCTCACTCACTCAATCACTCACTCACAGCTTCTCTTTCTCTCTCTCCACACAGCTTCTCTTTCTCTCTCTCTCTCGAACAGTTTCTCTTTCTCTCTCTCACTCACAGCTTCCCTCTCTCTCTCACTCACAGCTTCTCTTTCTCTCTCTCTCTTGCTCACTCACAGGTTCTATTTCTCTCTCTGACTCCCTCACTCACATCTTCTCTTTCTCTCTCTCTCTCTCACTCACAGCTTCTCTTTTGCTTTCTCTCTCTCACTCACAGCTTCTCTTTCTCTCTCTCTCTCACTCACAGCTTCTCTTTCTCTCTCTCTCATTCACAGCTACTCTTTCTCTCTCTCACACACAGCTTCTCTCTCTCTCTCTCACAGCTTCTCTTTCTATCTCTCTCTTGCTCACTCACAGGTTCTATTTCTCTCTCTGTCTCCCTCATTCACAGCTTCTCTTTCTCTCTCTCTCTCACAGCTTCTCTTTCGCTTTCTCTCTCTCACTCACAGCTTCTATTTCTCTCTCTCTCTCACTCACAGCTTCTCTTTCTCTCTCTCTCTCACTCACAGCTTCTCTTTCTCTCTCACTCACAGCTTCTCTTTCTCTCTCTCTCTCTCTCACTCACAGCTTCTCTCTCTCTCTCTCTCTATCTCTCACAGCTTCTCTTTCTCTCTCTCTCTCACTCACATCTTCTATTTCTCTCTCTCTCACACAGCTTCTCTTTCTCTCTATCTCTCTCACTCACAGCTTCGCTTTTCTCTCTCTCTCACTCACTCACAGCTTCTCTTTCTCTCTCTCTCCCTCACAACTTCTCTTTCTCTCTCTCACTCACAGCTTCTCTTTCTCTTTCTCTCTCTCACTCACAGCTTCTCTTTCTTTCTCTCCCTCACTCCCTCACTCACTCACAGCTTCTCTTTCTCTCTCTGTCTCTCTCACTCACTGCTTCTCTTTCTCTCTGTCTCATTGACTCACAGCTTCTCTCTCTCTCTCACTCACTCACAGCTTCTCTTTCTCTCTTTCTCTCACTCACTCACAGCTTCTCTTTCTCTCTCACTCACTCACTCACTCACAGGTTCTATTTCTCTCTCACACACACAGCTTCTCTTTCTCTCTATCTCTCTCACTCACAGCTTCTCTTTTCTCTCTCTCTCTCATTCACAGCTACTCTTTCTCTCTCTCACTCACTCACAGCTTCTCTTTCTCTCTCTGTCTCTCTCACTCACTGCTTCTCTTTCTCTCTCTCTCACTCACTCACAGCTTCTCTCTCTCTCTCACTCACAGCTTCTCTTTCTCTCTCTCTCTCACTCACTCACAGCTTCTCTCTCTCTGTCTCTCTCACTCACAGCTTCTCTTTCTCTCTCACACACACAGTTTCTCTTTGTCTCTCTCTATCACTCACTCACAACTTCTGTTTCTCTCTGTCTCTCACTCACAGCTTCAATTTCTCTCTCTCTCACTAACTCACAGGTTCTCCTTCTCTCTCTCTCACTCACAGCTTCTATTTCTCTCTCTCTCACAGCTTCTAATTCTCTCTCTCTCTCACTGACACACAGCTTCTCTTTCTCTCTTTCTCTAACTCTCTCACTCACACTTCTCTTTCTCTCTCTGTCTCTCTCACACAGCTTCTTTTTCTCTCTCTCTCACTAACTCACAGCTTCTCTTTCTCTCTCTCTCACTCACTCACAGCTTCTCTTTCTCTCTCTATCTCTCTAACTCACAGTTTCTCTTTCTCTCTCTCTCACTCACTCACAGCTACTCTTTCTCTCTCTCTCTCACAGCTTTTCTCTCTTTCTCTCTCTCCCTCACTCACAGCTTCTCTTTATCTCTCTCTCTCACTCACACATCTTCTATTTCTCTCTCTCTCACACAGCTTCTCTTTCTCTCTATCTCTCTGACTCACAGGTTCTATTTCACTCTCTGTCTCCCTCACTCACAGCTTCTCTCTCTATCTCTCTCACACACAGCTTCTCTTTCTCTTTCTCTCTCTCACTCACAGCTTCTCTCTCTCTCTCTCACTCACACCTTCCCTCTCTCTCTCTCTCACTCACTCACTCACTCACAGCTTCTCTCTCTCTCTCTCTCTCTAACAGCTTCTATTGGTCTCTCTCTCTCACTCACAGCTTCTCTCTCTCTCTCACTCACAGCTTCTCTTTCTCTCTCACTCACAGCTTCTCTTTCTCTCTCTCTCACTCACTCGCCGCTTCTCTTTTGCTCTCTCACTCACAGCTTCTCTTTCTCTCTCTCTCCACACAGCTTTTCTCTCTCTCTCTCTCTAACAGTTTCTCTTTCTCTCTCTCTCTCACTCACAGCTTCGCTTTCCCTCTCTCTCACTCATTCACCGCTTCTCTTTCACTCTCTCACTCATAGCTTCTCTTTCTCTCTTACAGCTTCTTTCTCTTTCTCACTCACAGTATCTCTTTCTCTCACTCTCTCACTCACTCAAACCTTCACTTTCTCTATCTATCTCACTCATAGCTTCTCTTTCTCTCTCTCACTCACAGCTTCTCTCTCTCTCTCTCTCACTCACAGCTTCTATTTCTCTCTCTCTCTTGCTCACTCACAGGTTCTATTTCTCTCTCTATCTCCCTCACTCACAGCTTCTCTTTCTCTCTCTCTCTCTCACTCACAGCTTCTCTTTTGCTTTCTCTCTTTCACTCACAGCTTCTCTTTCTCTCTCTCTCTCTCACTCACAGCTTCTCTTTCTCTCTCTCTCTCACTCACAGATTCTCTTTCTCTCTCTCATTCACCGCTACTCTTTCTCTCTCTCTCTCTCACAGCTTCTCTCTCTCTCTCTCTCACTCACAGCTTCTCTTTCTCTCTCTCTCTTGCTCACTCACAGGTTCTACTTCTCTCTCTGTCTCCCTCACTCAAAGCTTCTCTTTCTCTCTCTCTCTCTCACTCACTCACATCTTCTATTTCTCTCTCTCCCTCACAGCTTCTCTTTCTCTCTCTCTCTCCCTCACAGCTTCTCTTTCTCTCTCTCTCTCTAACAGCTTCTATTGGTCTCTCTCTCTCTCACTCACAGCTTCTCTCACTCTCTCACTCACAGCTTCTCTTTCTCTCTCACTCACAGCTTCTCTCTCTCTCTCTCACTCACTCACCGCTTCTCTTTTGCTCTCTCACTCATAGCTTCTCTTTCTCTCTCTCTCTCACAGCTTCTCTTTCTTTATCACTCACAACTTCTCTTTCTCTCTCTCACTCACTCACTCACTCACTCACTCACAGCTTCACTTTCTCTCTCTCTCCACACAGCTTCTCTTTCTCTCTCTCTCTCTCTCTAACAGTTTCTCTTTCTCTCTCTCTCACTCACAGCTTCGCTTTCCCTCTCTCTCACTCATTCACCGCTTCTCTTTCACTCTCTCACTCATAGCTTCTCTTTCTCTCTCACAGCTTCTTTCTCTCTCTCTCACTCACAGTATCTCTTTCTCTCGCTCTCTCACTCACTCAAACCTTCACTTTCTCTATCTCTCTCACTCATAGCTTCTCTTTCTCTCTCTCACTCTCAGCTGCTCTCTCTCTCTCTCTCACTCACAGCTTCATTTCTCTCTCTCTCTTGCTCACTCACAGGTTCTATTTCTCTCTCTGTGTCCCTCACTCACAGCTTCTCTTTCTCTCTCTCTCTCTCTCACTCACAGCTTCTCTTTTGCTTTCTCTCTCTCACTCACAGCTTCTCTCTCTCTCACACACACTCACTCACATCTTCTATTTCTCTCTCTCCCTCACAGCTTCTCTTTCTCTCTCTCTCTCACTCACAGCTTCTCTTTCTCTCTTTCTCTCCCTCACAGCTTCTCTTTCTCTCTCTCTCATTCACAGCTACTCTTTCTCTCTCTCTCACACAGCTTCTCTCTCTCTCTCTCACTCACAGCTTCTCTTTCTCTCTCTCTCTTGCTCACTCACAGGTTCTATTTCTCTCTCTGTCTCCCGCACTCAAAGCTTCTCTTTCTCTCTCTCTCTCACTCACAGCTTCTCTTTCGCTTTCTCTCTCTCACTCACAGATTCTCTTTCTCTCTCTCTCTCTCACTCACAGCTTCTCTTTCTCTCTCTCTCTCTCTCACTCACAGCTTCTTTTTCTCTCTCTCACTCACAGCTTCTCTTCCTCTCTCTCTCTCTCACTCACAGCTTCTCTCTCTCTCTCTCACTCACAGCTTCTCTCTCTCTCTCTCACTCACTCACATCTTCTATTTCTCTCTCTCCCTCACAGCTTCATTTTCTCTCTCTCTCTCACTCACAGCTTCTCTTTCTCTTTCTCTCTCTCACTCACAGCTTCTCTTTCTTTCTCTCCCTCACTCACTCACTCACAGCTTATCTTTCTCTCTCTGTCTCTCTCACTCACTGCTTCTCTTTCTCTCTGTCTCACTGACTCACAGCTTCTCTCTCTCTCTCACTCACTCACAGCTTCTCTTTCTCTCTTTCTGTCACTCACTCACAACTTCTGTTTCTCTCTGTCTCTCACTCACAGCTTCAATTTCTCTCTCTCTCACTAACTCACAGCTTCTCCTTCTCTCTCTCTCACTCACTCACAGCTTCTCTTTCTCTCTCTCTCACAGCTTCTCCTTCTCTCTCTCTCTCTCACTCACACACAGCTTCTCTTTCTCTCTCTTTCTTACTCTCTCACTCACAGATTCTCTTTCTCTCTCCCTCACAGCTTTTCTTTCTTTCTCTCTCACTCACACACGCTTCTCTTTCTCACTCTGTCTCTCTCACACAGCATCTCTTTCTCTCTCTCTCACTAACTCACAGCTTCTTTTTCTCTAACTCTCTCTCTCACTCACAGCTTCTCTTTCTCTCTCTCTCTCACTCACTCACAGCTTCTCTCTCTCTGTCTCTCTCACTCACGGCTTCTATTTCTCTCTCTCTCACTAACTCACAGCTTCTTTCTCTCTCTCTCACACACACAGCTTTTCTCTCTCTCTCACTCACTCACTCACAGCTTCTCTTTCTCTTTCTCTCTCACTCACTCACATCTTCTATTCTCTCTCTTTCTCACAGCTTCTCTTTCTCTATCTCTCTCACTCACAGCTTCTCTTTCGCTCTCTCTCTCACTCACAGCTTCTCTTTCTCTCTCTCACTCACAGCTTCTCTCTCTCTCTCTCCCTCACAGCTTCTCTTTCTCTCTCTCTCCCTCACAGCTTCTTTCTCTCTCTCTCTCTCTCTCTCGCTTCTATTGGTCTCTCTCTCTCTCACTCACAGCTTCTCTCTCTCTCACTCACACACTGCTTCTCTTTCTCTCTCACTCACAGCTTCTCTTTCTCTCTCTCTCACTCACTCACCGCTTCTCTTATGCTCTCTCACTCACAGCTTCTCTTTCTCTCTCTCTCACACAGCTTCTCTTTCTTTCTCACTCACAACTTCTTTCTCTCTCTCACTCACTCAATCACTCACTCACAGCTTCTCTTTCTCTCTCTCTCCACACAGCTTCTCTTTATCTCTCTCTCTCTAACAGTTTCTCTTTCTCTCTCTCACTCACAGCTTCGCTTTCCCTCTCTCTCACTCATTCACCACTTCTCTTTCACTCTCTCACTCATAGCTTCTCTTTCTCTCTCACAGCTTCTTTCTCTCTCTCTCTCTCACTCACAGTATCTCTTTCTCTCGCTCGGTCACTAACTCACTCCTTCACTTTCTCTATCTCTCTCACTCACAGCTTCTCTTTCTCTCTCTCACTCACAGCTTCTCTCTCTCTCTCTCTCACTCACAGCTTCTCTTTCTCTCTCTCTTGCTCACTCACAGGTTCTATTTCTCTCTCTGTCTCCCTCACTCACAGCTTCTCTTTCTCTCTCTCTCTCTCACTCACAGCTTCTCTTTTGCTTTCTCTCTCTCACTCACAGCTTCTCTTTCTCTCTCTCTCACTCACAGCTTCTCTTTCTCTCTCTCTCTCTCACTCACAGCTTCTCTTTCTCTCTCTCATTCACAGCTACTCTCTCTCTCACACACACACAACTTCTCTCTCTCTCTCTCACAGCTTCTCTTTCTCTCTCTCTCTTGCTCACTCACAGGTTCTATTTCTCTCTCTGTCTCCCTCATTCACAGCTTCTCTTTCTCTCTCTCACTCACTCGCTGCTTCTCTTTTGCTCTCTCACTCACAGCTTCTCTTTCTCTCTCTCTCCACACAGCTTCTCTCTCTCTCTCTCTCTAACAGTTTCTCTTTCTCTCTCTCTCTCACTCACAGCTTCGCTTTTCCTCTCTCTCACTCATTCACCGCTTCTCTTTCACTCTCTCACTCATAGCTTCTCTTTCTCTCTTACAGCTTCTTTCTCTCTCACACACACTGCTTCTCTTTCTCTCTCTTTCACTCACTCACAGCTTCTCTTTCTCTCTCTCTCCCTCACAACTTCTCTTTCTCTCTCTCACTCACAGCTTCTCTTTCTCTTTCTCTCTCTCACTCACAGCTTCTCTTTCTTTCTCTCCCTCACTCACTCACTCACTCACAGCTTCTCTTTCTTTCTCTCTCTGTCTCTCTCACTCACTGCTTCTCTTTCTCTCTGTCTCATTGACTCACAGCTTCTCTCTCTCTCTCTCTCACTCACTCACAGCTTCTCTTTCTCTCTTTCTCTCACTCACTCATAGCTTCTCTTTCTCTCTCTCTCTCACTCACTCACTCACAGGTTCTATTTCTCTCTCACACACACAGCTTCTCTTTCTCTCTATCTCTCTCACTCACAGCTTCTCTTTTCTCTCTCTCTCTCTCATTCACAGCTACTCTTTCTCTCTCTCACTCACTCACAGCTTCTCTTTCTCTCTCTGTCTCTCTCACTCACTGCTTCTCTTTCTCTCTCTCTCACTCACTCACAGCTTCTCTCTCTCTCTCACTCACAGCTTCTCTTTCTCTCTCTCTCTCACTCACTCACAGCTTCTCTCTCTCTGTCTCTCTCACTCACAGCTTCTCTTTCTCTCTCTCACACACAGTTTCTCTTTGTCTCTCGCTATCACTCACTCACAACTTCTGTTTCTCTCTCTCACTCACAGCTTCAATTTCTCTCTCTCTCACTAACTCACAGGTTCTCCTTCTCTCTCTCTCACTCACAGCTTCTATTTCTCTCTCTCTCACACAGCTTCTCATTCTCTCTCTCTCTCACTCACACACAGCTTCTCTTTCTCTCTTTCTCTAACTCTCTCACTCACACTTCTCTTTCTCTCTCTGTCTCTCTCACACAGCTTCTTTTTCTCTCTCTCTCACTAACTCACAGCTTCTCTTTCTCTCTCTCTCACTCACTCACAGTTTCTCTTTCTGTCTCTCTCACACAGCTTTTCTCTCTTTCTCTCTCTCCCTCACTCACAGCATCTCTTTATCTCTCTCTCTCACTCACTCACATCTTCTATTTCTCTCTCTCACACACAGCTTCTCTTTCTCTCTATCTCTCTGACTCACAGGTTCTATTTCACTCCGTCTCCCTCACTCACAGCTTCTCTTTCTATCTCTCTCACTCACAGCTTCTCTTTCTCTTTCTCTCTCTCACTCACAGCTTCTCTCTCTCTCTCTCTCACTCTCACCTTCCCTCTCTCTCTCTCACTCACTCACTCACTCACAGCTTCTCTCTCTCTCTCTCTCTAACAGCTTCTATTGGTCTCTCTCTCTCTCACTCACAGCCTCTCTCTCTCTCTCACTCACAGCTTCTCTTTCTCTCTCACTCACAGCTTCTCTTTCCCTCTCTCTCACTCACTCGCCGCTTCTCTTTTGCTCTCTCACTCACAGCTTCTCTTTCTCTCTCTCTCCACACAGCTTCTCTCTCTCTCTCTCTAACAGTTTCTCTTTCTCTCTCTCTCTCACTCACAGCTTCGCTTTCCCTCTCTCTCACTCATTCACCACTTCTCTTTCACTCTCTCACTCATAGCTTCTCTTTCTCTCTTACAGCTTCTTTCTCTCTCTCACACACTGCTTCTCTTTCTCTCTATCTCTCTCACTCACAGCTTCGCTTTTCTCTCTCTCTCACTCACTCACAGCTTCTCTTTCTCTCTCTCTCCCTCACAACTTCTCTTTCTCTCTCTCACTCACAGCTTCTCTTTCTCTTTCTCTCTCTCACTCACAGCTTCTCTTTCTTTCTCTCCCTCACTCACTCACTCACTCAGAGCTTCTCTTTCTCTCTCTGTCTCTCTCACTCACTGCTTCTCTTTCTCTCTGTCTCATTGACTCACAGCTTCTCTCTCT